>JAUDYJ010000001.1:58964623-60214623 GCA_030761175.1 Masticophis lateralis | reverse complement strand
AGGGATCAATAGTTAAACCAACTATGATTATGCTGTGTTTAACAGCCAAAAAATAAAAATAGATATGCTGTGTAACAGCTAGAAAACAAAAATGACTATGCTGTATTTAACAGCCAAACAAAAATGGCAATGCTGTATAACAGCCAAAACAAAAATGAATATGCTGTGTAACGGCTAAAAAATAAAAATGAGTATGCTGTGTTTAACAGCCAAACAAAAATGATTATGCTGTGTAACAGCCAAAATAAAAATGGATATGCTGTGTAATGACTAAGAAACAAAATGAGTATGCTGTGTTTAACAGCCAAAAACAAAATGGTGATGCTATGTTACACAGCTAAGAAATAAAAATGATTGGTTTAACAACAAAGATAAAGATGCTGGGTTTTATAGCAAAAATAAAATGAGGTGGGATAGCCAAATAAAGAGGAGTATGTTGAGATTAATAGTTAAGATGAAATGAATAAGTTAGGTTTAATAACAGAAATAAAAATTATAAGTGTTGAGTTCAATAGTAAAAATTATTGTTGGAATTAAATATTTTATGAATGTTTATAATAATTGTATCATTTATACTTTGAAAATATATCCATCTAAGCAAACAAAAGAGAAAAAGGGAATGATAATTGATTAGGATTTAATATTTAAGTAATGGGTTTTGGGGATAATGGCATCATTAAATAGACAGATTTGAGGGAAATAATTGAGTAAAATATTAAGTTGTGTTAATTGAAAATTAAAATTTGTTAATGATTTGTATTAATTTGTGACCAGATCAAAAGCTTTGTTTTGAAAAGATGTGTTTTATGTTTATGTTTAAAAAAAATAATAAAAAACTTTTTTTTAAAAAGTGTCAGTTTCTCAGAATCAAATAGTCAGTTCAAGTGACTTCAGTGAGTCAATGCACTACAGACACCCCATGCTTGTGTTCCATTCTTCCACATTGCTAAAACCATTGTAAGATTTTTCTTCTCCATTTTCTAGGAAAGCTTTGTTCACCATTCCGGTCATTTCAACTCACAAGTTTCATATTCCCCACTCCAAACAAAACTAATTATGAGCCTCAATATATCCACATTTAGCTTTCTAGCAATAAAATAAACACAAGCTAATAACTTAAAAATTCTAATCAGCACTTTACTAGCTCACCTAAAGCAGCTCCCACTCCACCAATTTGTATTTCTTTCTATAAAGTCACTTAAACTAATTTATGTTAGGATCTAAGCTTTAATGTCTGGAATATTTGTTTGATTGAAGAGTAACTGAATGGTCTGGCTCTCTCATTAACATATAAACTGAGTCCATAAATCTCCCTAAGCTACAGTATTTTTTTTTAATTGAATAGGTCATAATTGGCTTACAACCTAAGCCAGAAATCATGGTTTATGTACCACAATGGTTCACACACTCACTAAACCAAAATCAAATGCAGACATTACCTTATGGTTTAGCACAAGCAGGAATAAAAGGGCATACCTTATAAGATTATCCCTTTATTCATCAGAAGTCTTTATAAGTAGATCTTATTTACTTATTTATTTATTGGTTCAATTTATATGCCGCCCTTCTCAGGGCGGCTTACAATGCATTAAGCAATAGCCGTCATACTTTTGTATATACCTGCTTAGTTGGGCTTTCGGCCGCCCCTAAATGGTGTTCTTTTTTTTAAAATACAAAGTCAGTTTATTGCCCCCACAATCTCGGTCCTCATTTTACCTACCTTGAAAGGGTAGAAGGATGAGTCAACCTTGAGCCTGGTGAGATTCGAACTTGCAGTAATTGCAGGCAGCTGGTGTCACTTAACACCACTTTAATCTGTTGTGCCACCATCTTGAATATTAATTTGCTATCTCTCTTCTTCAAGATATGAGAGTTTGCAAACCTACTTCAGGGGTTATGAGATATGGAATATGCATGTGAAAGTGGGGATATGTTAGTTAACCAGTCAAATTTTACTTTAGTCAAAGACGAAGAAAGAACAAAATAATTATTTAAAAATAAAAGAGGAGGGTTAAACATAAAACACAAGACAAAAGAATAATACTGGTACTAGATATTAGATATGTATCAATAGCAATAGCATTTAGACTTATATACCACTTCACAGTGCTTTACAGCCCTCTTTAAGCAGTTTACAGAGTCAGCATATTACCCTCAACAATCTGGGTCCTCATTTTACCGACCTTGGAAGGATGGAAGTCTGAGTCAACCTTGAACCTGGTGAGATTCAAACTGCCAAATTGCAGTCAGCTGGCAGTCAGCAGAAATATCCTGCAGTATTACATTCTAACCACTGTGTCATCACGGCTCATGTAGTAATGTAAATGTAGTCATTTATTCATTCATTGTCCTATCCTAAAAGCACATTTTGCAACCAAATAAGAAATCCAATATCATTACTCAGGATGTTAAAAGAGTGACAGAGCAGTGCTGACTTAGGCAACCTTTTGTTTTGTGATGCTCTGGCTGCAGATTGTCCAGTTTCGCTGCCCTTTCTCTGATAAAACAGTTTTCATTAACCCAATTCATTAATAGCACAATATTAACCCAGTATTAATTACTGGGTTAATATTGTGCTAAGTCATGATTTTCTTTAACCAGAGCTTTTGTGTTTTAAAAAGCGACTGTGTTCTGTTAAACTATAAATCATGGTTGATATACCAAAATGACTGGATATATACTTTACTTTAATGTACTTAATGTACTTAATATATTTTAAAGTATATATATTTTAATGTAAAATCAAGTAACTAAGGTTACGTTTTAGCCTAGAGCAGTGATGGCTAACCTTTTCTGGACTGAGTGCCCAAAGCACACCCGAACCCCCAAATGCAATGCATGCACGGCCCCCACGCATGTTCCCCAGCCCACATGCATGCGTGAGTGCCCCCTCCATGTGCCCCCCACATGCGCATATGCCCCCCTGGATATGCCCCACCCCCTGCACATGCATGGCAGAGACCTGAAGACCAGTTGGTTGGCAGGAGTTGTGCGCGCATGCGCGGTGGAGCTGAACTGGGGCAACGGCTTGTGTGCCATTAGAGAGGGCACTGCGTGCCACCTGTGGCACATGTGCCATAGGTTCACCATCACAGGCCTAGAGGTTCATAAAATAGCACCCATAGGAACTAGGGTTCTTTTTTGTCGAATTGTGCCTGTCGTGCTCTAAATTATTATTTTGTGTATGTGTATGCCTTTGTCTCCAGGTGACTGCCTGGACAAGTCCCTGCAGTGTTGTTGGCAAGATTTTCACAAGTGGTTTGCCATTGCCTCCTTTCTAGAGCTGAGAGAGAATGACTGGCACAAGATCATCCAGCTGGCCTAAGGTGAGACTAGAACTCAGTTTCCTGATTTCTAGCCTGGTTCCTTAACCACTACACCAAACTGAGTTTTCCTAAAACTGCAATGTTAAAAAGTGGCTGAAATCTTGCACATATTTTCATAAGGTTATTGGAATTAGTTGCATGATTTTTTTAGAGGTCATTTAAGGGGTCATTTAAGGCTTGAATTAAGGTTACTAATTCTCCTCAGTTGGAAGAGGTGTGTACCAGGCCAAGTAAATGGGTGTTTTCGTTTTTTGTTTTAAATTGACCAGGAATGTAAATACAGTAATTCCTCTTTCCATGAGTATGCATTGTTCTTTCTCTACCACTAGATGTCCTGAAAGCTCTTTGACTCTGTGATGTTCTGATGATGCATCCTGTTGCTTGACACAAAGGCCCTGCTGTGTGTGAGAGGATCCTGGGCTGCTGGGGCTTAGTTTTAGGATTATAACTAATATTTATTGTATGGATGTATTCAATTTCAAAAGCTGAAAGGAAAGTGCTATGATAATAGGGAACTTACCAATTATGGGAGATCTGCATCAAAGGAGGGAAAGATCGTTGCTCAGGGCCATGCAGATAGAAGCAACAAAATTAATATTACAAAGATGAAAAGCGTATGATTACTTGGAATGATAGACGGGTTTCATAATATCAGCGAGAGGCTTATCAAATTCATAAAAATATTCTTCAAGGCTGCAAAAGGACTAGAAGCTAGTCAACATTTGGAGATGTAGGTTCTGGTTCTGGGGCATGTAGCAATAGCACGTAGACTTATATACTGCTTCACAGTGCTTTATAGCCCTCTCTAAGCAGTTTACAGAGTCAGCATATTGCCCCCAACAATTTGGGTCCTCATTTTACCAACCTTGGAAGGCTGAGTCAACCTTGAGCCTGGTGAGATTCGATCTGCCAAACTGCTGGCATCTGGTGATCAGCAGAAATAGCCTGCAGTGCTGCATTCTAACCACTGCGCCACCGCAGCTCTTACTGTACTAGCATGTACCTGTAGACACCATTTAATCCAAAGTGGGGAAAAAAAATCAAATCTAGATCATCGGATTTATAATTGGCTCAATGACCCGGTACAAAAGGGATGGGGACTTTGATAACCATGTTGGTAATTTGCACCCACGGGGAACTTATTTTGGGAGAAATGAATGTAATTTCTTTGCAGAACCTGTGCTCCTATATGGTCTCCCCCATCACTTTATATCTCTGGAATGCTGAGATGGACCTTCTCTGTCTTTACTCAGGGATACAGACCTTGTTTCATGGATAAAACTTATTTATGTGGTACTAAAAGTTAATGGCACATCATCAATCAATGTCAATCAACAACTGCATCACAGTCCTGTTTCCCATTCTTCTATCAGTACTTGGGTACTGTTTAGTTTAGTTTAGTTTATTGCATTTATACTGGGTATATTAGAGCTACTTTGGGTATTTTAGAGCTACTGTATGTGCACTCACTGCAACTGTTAAAATATTGGGTTTTTTTCTTTTCCTAGACTGATGTGAAAACCTGAAAAATGTTGGACTACTTTAATGACTAGCAAAGAGATGATGATTTTGCTGTCATACAAAATACAAAGAAGTTTTTCAAATCATTTTCAAAGTACACCCACCACTATTGTGCATACTCCATGTACCCCAGATAATAAATGTTTGCTATTTTTTCATAAGGGGGAAATCACTAGACCTAATATTTAGTGACTTTTTTTGCAAATAATAAAATATTATTACAGTATTACTTAATATTCATATTTCAGACATAGAAATGCTTTTTGAACTATAAAGAATTATTCTAGGCAAAGTGACAAAGTATTAATATCCAGGCAAACTATACTGCATTTAAAACCAACTGTTTGGTATTTAAAATCCAAGTCATGGTGACCAATTTTTTTTTCATTAGATTTATGTGCCGCCCTTCTCCGAAGAGTCAGGGTGGCTTACACTATGTTAAGCAATAGCTTTCATTCTTTTTTATATTTTATACAAAGTCAGCTTATTGCCCTCACAAACTGGGTCCTTAATTTACCTACCTTAGAAAGGATGAAGGCTGAGTCAACCTTGAGCCTGATGAGATTCGAACTGGTGTAATTGCAGACAGCTGGATGTTAATAACAGGCTTTAATCTGCTTTTAGCCTGTTGAGTTATCCAGGCTCGGTTTCATTTTCCAGGCTCTGTTTCATTTTTTTCATTAAAAATCTTTTCATCCCATTTAACCATAAAGTAAAACTTTGATTTAATGGAAGTCCATTGAAAAGAATTCAGATGAAACAGAGTATGTATATTCTGAAATAATACTAAGTCTGCTAAATTAAGGCTTTAAAACATTACTTTCTGTAAAAGTAATGGGAAAATTAAGTCGGGGAGGATGGTCTGACAGAAAGATTGGCAGCCTTAGTGGGACGATGGATGAGGAAAAGACTGGTGAGAACATTGTTTGGAAGCTCATGGTTAAGGAAACCAATAAAATATGCTATGCAGTGATTTTGGTAGCAACATGGTAGTAAAACTAGGGGTCATTTTAGAATTAAAAGAACCATCAGATTTTCAGTATATGCCTAGGCGGTCACCAAGAAGACAGAACAATGCTATCAGTCATGGCTTCAGAAAACAGCCTACAGCAGTAGGAGAGGATAAAGGCTATTAACACATAGCTATAGTGCTAAGCCTTGTTGGCTTGACAGAACCAGAAGAGTTGATATATAGTATTATCTATATGCACTTATATGCATACCAAAAGTACCCTTCAGATGGAACAGTCCTCCAGGTTTAATCAGCAACTTTTCCACTAAACTGTGTTTCTACTTTTTCACTGCTTAGTACAGTGGTGGGATTCAAGTAATTTAACAACCGGTTCTCTGCCCTAATGATTTTTTCCAACGATCAGTTTGCCAAACTGCTCAAAAAATTAACAGCCGGTTCTCCTGAAGTGGTGCGAACTGGCTGAATTCTATGACTGGCTTAGTAGCATTAATACTTAGACTTATGTACCACTCCATAATGTTACACCATGCTATTAGTAGTTTACAGTGTCAGCATGTTGCCCCCCCCAACAATCTGGGTCCCCATTTTACTAACTTCAGAAGAATGGAATGCTGAATCAACTCTGAGTGGGTCAGGATCAAATTTCTGGCTATGGGCAGAGTTAGCTTGCAATACTGCATTCTAATCACTGTGCCACCTCTTAAACCATTTTCATGGACACCATCAAGAATCATTTTGAAGTCCTGAGCCTCATTGATATGGAACCAGAGGAACTATGAAATGAAATTGAATAAATTGCTAATAATGAATATTAAAAAAAAAAAAAACCAACAAAACAAAATTGCCAAGAATAAAAGAGGAGACAAAGACAAGAAAGGCGAAAATCTCAGGGAAAAAATGAACATTTTTTTTAAAGAGCTGTTTGCTAGAAGAAACAAGACATCTGTAATGGAAGATGATGGAAACAAACAAGGAAAAATAAGGGAAGTATTTCAAAACATCTCTGAATTTAGAAGAAGTTTCCAACCTTATGTTGGTATGCTAAAGGTCACCAATGGACATATAGTAACTGATTTAAAGAAGTTCAAAGATGGAAGGAGGTTAATGAAATTCTGTACTGTAGAAATGTCCACATCCAAGATATCTTAGAGGATAATCTCCACTTACAAGAATCTCTACTATTAGAAGATGAAGTTACATCAGCAGTGTTGTCACTACCAAATTTGAAGGTTACAGGAATTGTTGGGTTGTCTGAAGGTTTACAGTGAGCAATAGAAGAATAAGTAACATTTCTAATCTGATTACGGTTGTACATAGAATACGAGATGCCCAATGTTCAACTTTGTCTTGACAAAGGTCAAAGAACAAGAATAATTATTGCTGATACATGCTAGATAATTGAGGAAGCCAAAGAATATTAAAAATAAGTTAATGTGTGCTTTATTGAATATAGAAAAGCCTATAATCTATACAGAGGTCAGAAAGTCACAGCCCAGATGGAATATATGAGGGAGATTGGCTTTAAATACAAAGAAGTGAGACAAGGCAGTATATTTTCCTTATTTATGCCATATATATCGAGGAAAGCTGGATTAGAAGATAAACATGGTTTTAAAACTGGAGGAAGAAACTTCATTAACCTGTGCTATACTTGTGACACTATTTTAATAGCTGAAAATGCTAAGGATTTGGAAGGCATAGTAATGACATTCAAGGAGCATGGGAAAAAATGGGAAAAAATGGGAATATTAAATGAAAGCAAGATCAAACCAATGATAACAAATAACAGAAATGAGTCCTTTAATCAGTGATATTGAAGTGAAGGAGAGCTTCTGCTTTTTAAGATCAACCGTCAACAGTAAAGGAACCAATAATACAGGGGTGTCAAACTTGCGTCGTCATGGTGTTGTCATGTGACATATCACCACTTTTTACCCCTTTGCTAAACATCCACATCCAGCTCACAGGCCGAGAGTTTGACACCCTTGCAGCAGAATATCACAGAATAGCACTGAAGATATTCTTATGCCATAATGTGTCTAAAGATCACAATAATGAAAGCAACAGTTTTCTCTGTGAAAGCAAAAGTTGGAAAGTACTGATGTTTTTGAACTTTAGTGTAAGAGCCAAGAAATTAAACAATCAGTTAATAAAATAAATCAATCCAGAGTTTGTACTTGATGCACAAATTATGAACCTCACATTTTTGTATTAGGACATATAATGCAAAGACTTACCTCTCTGGAGAAGATTATCAGACGTGGAAGAAAAGAGGAGTTGATGATCTACAGCACGGCTGTCAAACTCTCGGCCTGTGGGCTGGATGTGTCACATGTTGGCCATGCCCACGCCTGGTTTAGTGAAGGGGAAAAATGTCCCAATATGTCACGAATGCTGCTGTGACAACGTGAGTTTGACACCCCTGACCTACAGCAAGGTGGATGTCATCAATTACAAGAGGCAATGGGTGCACTGTTGGAAGACTTGAAGGACCAGATTGGGGAGAGTTTCCTGGAGAAAAACAATGTAGTTACTAACAGTTGACATTTATTTGAAAGCACATAATCAATCAATCTCACTAGCTAGCTACTTAGCCAGCAACTAAAAACTGGACCTATAAGCATTCTGATCTTGGTGTTTTATATTAACTAGACTTTGAAATTATCTTTAAAGCAGTACAACATAGTCATAATGGTCTAATCTGATTGCAAGTTAAACATTAATTTAAACAATAATTTCAAAATTGTCCATCACTTGTAGATTGAAGCATTTTAATATGGTAAAGTATGTAAACTTCACCAATTTACATAAGGCAGATTTCCTAGTTGCTATCCCCAATCTCTCCATAGATAGTTTCCAGCTGAAGAAGACTTCCAAACCCACAATGCAACCTCATCTAGAATGAGATAAAGGTCTTCACTCAGATTAACTAACATCTTTTTCTTTTTAAATATCAACATAATACCTTCCTAAAGTGCTTTTTCAAAACAACCATGACCTGGATAACTGAGAATTTCCATAGGCAATACTTCCGCAGATGCCAAAATTGCCTTTGAGCCTCCTCCCCCCACTTACAATATTTTTTTAAGTTTGGCCTATCATATATTTTATCTGATTTCAGTTTCAAACCATGTCCTGTTAAGTCTCTTTTTAAAATAATTCTAGCTCCCATGAGTACATCAAATAGTACCTCACTTTTGTATGCATTTGGTTTAGATCTCCTAACACACATCCTTAAGTAACTATATCCAGGTTTATAATTCTATCAGCCTCACTGAGACTAAATATGCAGTCAAAATTAATCATGTGTTTAATTGCTGTTTGAGACCAGATGTAAAAGCTCCACATTTTATATGACTGAATGCCAAAGATGCCATTCAGGAAAGAATATTACAAAATTGATTTGTGTTTGACAATTTCACATCTTTCTTTGTATCACCCCCCCCCCCCCAGCTCGCTTAGGCTTAGTTCATACATTTCTTATTATGAAGTAGAATGTCAGAACTGTAATGTATGGAAATGGAAACCATCTGGAACAGGACGAATATGAGATTTATTCTCACACCCCCGTGATGCCATGGTACTAATGTAAAATCATCTATAGAAGAATTGTGGCAGCTGCTCTGCTCCTAGTATTGCTTGATGACTACCTTATTTTGTCTTCTAAAGCATTTACTGTATTGGCAGCCCAAATAAGTGTAGATCCCTGGACTGCAGTTTGTTATCCCTAAGCCCTAAATTCAGTTGATAGATATCCCAAATGAGTAATTCTTATAACATTTGGCATAGGGATATTTCCGTCAATAACATTAGCTAGAAAAGAGGTGTTGTCAGCTATTGTTTATCTTATTAGAAAGGAACAATCATGGCAAAGCTGAGTTATTTGCCTTTGCAGCTCAGGATTTTTCAGCTGAATCTGTTCAGTAGTCTTTTTCTTTCCTTATTAGGCAGGAAAAACAGAGCAGGTCATTCCTGTTTTGTGTCACCACTCAAATATGTTTGTTTATGTAATGTTAGAATACCTCTTAACCAAGCTTGCAACTTGGTTGAAGAGCCTTTTTCTAAAGGGTGAAATGGCAGTTACCTTTGATGCATCAGTGCCTAGGTGGTTTGGACATTATTGTTGATGGGAATTCCCAGTGCTGTTGAAAGAAACTTCCAATGTCCAAATGGCATTTCTCTTTCTGCTAAGCAGCTGCCAAGAATGCAATATACTTGATATACAGTAGTAAGTGACATCAAATGTGAGCTGTTTCTTGATGGGCAAAGGCATGTTTTCATTCTCACAGAAGAGGAATCTTACAACAATCCCCCTGGCAAATAGGAAGAATAGGAAGAACCATTTTCTCTTCATTGTTGCCAACCAGCTAAAAGTTTAGACAATACCTATTCTCACACTGCTTACGTTCCATTGTGCAAGAGTTAGAACATTTGTCAGACTGAGAGCACCTTGACTGATTGAAGTGTTTTGTTGTATCATACTGCAATTTGTGTAATTAAATTAAACTCTCAATAAAAACCATTATTTTCTAATTCTCCCTAAGATTCTTTATTCCATCTACAATATGGCTTTTTGAAACAGCAAAATTAGCCACACTTTTCTAAGGCAGCTGTTCTTGCTTTCTTTGTTTGTGTTTTGGATGATGTTTGGAATCATTTATAGTAAGCATTGTGAATTGTAAAATATATTTCCTATTGCGTGGTAGATATTATGATATAGAAGACCAAATGTCAGACTCAGATGGAAAAATATGAATCAAGCATTATAGTTATAAAATGTACGTGACTTTTAACTGTTAATTTCTTCTGCGTCCTAGTTCATCAGAAACAATGTTTAAAAAGATTATAGTTGGACGCGTTGCATTTTGAGACTATCATCTAATTAGACAGGAGTAGAAACAGTGTTAGAGGAAACTTGGTTAAAGCCATAGTTAATGCTATATTCTAGATTTTTCAAGTTAAATCTTAAGGGATGATCGGGTTTAAGGGATGATCTGGTGACATGTAGTTGAGATTAAATTCAGCTTCAGCTAAGAACAATAATCAGGATAATGAAGCTGCATCTCTCAAACCACTGGAAGGCTATGGATTTATCACAACTAGGTTGAGCAATCAAATTAATTCCAGAGTGGGCTAGAAGTTTAATAAGTCTCTGTGTAAATATCTTGTCTTAGTGACATTTGCTCACCCAATAAAATTTAGTATAACAGGCTCTATATATGGTAAAAGGTTGTCATGTTCAGAGATCACAGAAGCATGCTTTTTTCAATTTTTACCTCCATCCTTTGGAATAGTACCTTATATATTTAAATGTTGAAAACCTGGTTATTGTACCAAACCATGGAGACTGAATTATTATCATTAGCTTTCCAGGTAATGAATTAGGTTCTTATTGTACCGCATATTTGTGCTTTTTAATATATGCAATTACAATGTATGGTTTCTTTTTAAATATGATTATGTATATTTGTTAAATCCCAATTTATATATGTAGGAGACTGTATGCCACTTAATTTAATTTGATATTAGTGCAAGCTTAGACAATTTATGGTGTTCCAGACATGATTTAATCTGTTCCTATCAATTGAAGTCTAAATGGCCAATAGGAAAAGTGGCTGAAAGTTATAGTTGAATAACATCCCAAATGCATGTAAAATAATCATTCTTACAAACCATTAATATTCTGGTTGAGAAAAGATTCCAGATGTTCTGATGAAAGATTCCAAGCCACAGGTTAAAATCTTGTTACATGGGGAACTGCAGGGGGGAAATAGAGATTTTTGTATGAATTGTATTCTGTTCCTGAATCTGGTGACACTGAAATATGTTTATTTTGTTTCCATGACATCTGGCCTATTTTCACAAGTAAGTTTTCAGGTTAAATAGAGCAGTCTTTACCAGTTTTATATGGTAAAGAGAAGGAAAAGAGGAGAAAATGTGTGATGTATCTGAAAATGGTCTTCTGTATAAAGTAGGCTGCTTTATGCAAAAGAATGCTAGATTATGTGCCATTCATTCAGATAATCAAAGGTACGGAAACCATCTTTTCCCTTGTTCTAACAGAAGATAGTATCTGTAGCTCAGGGTTGAAATATGGAGTTCTTGCTGCTCTATGAGCTTGGATGCCTGCTTGCAGATGTTTCATTACTCAATTGGGTAACATTATCAGGACACTGATGTTTGCAAGCAAACAACCAAGTTCAGAGAACCCCAGGAACTCCAAATTTCACATGTAACTATCTTGGGCCATCTTGAAAGGGATAATCTTGAAAGATACAATAAAGTGAGCAATAGTGTTTCAGAGTCAGGTCACAGTCTGTTCAACTAATCATCTAACTATAATATATTACCCTGAGGCTATATTCCCTGAATCAGAGTTTCATTTTCTTTAAATGCTCTTTCTCAATTCATCTCTTGCAGAATCCATTACATTTGTCTTCAAGATCCTAGTTTAGTTCTGACACTTAAGTGCTCTCCAGAGAGCAATTGCACTAAACAGAAAGTCACAGCAATTTATATGATTAAAAATACCAATAATGTTTATTTCATTACTTGGTGAAGAGGACATGAAAATCTAGATGAATGTGTATTAAAACAAATCCAGTTGGATTGTTCTATAAATGTCCTTTTTATCGAGTACATTAGTCAATGGCTACATGTTCTGGGAATGGCTGGAATGTACTGATCAGCAGCTATTGTTGTTGAACATAGTCATTGCCCAGACATATCTTTCTTGATTAAGACTATACTTTCCCATCACTGGTAATGCTGGACATGCCTAAGGGAACAAATGGAGTTTATCTTCCATCTTTATCTGGAGGCTATCACTTTAGAGAGGAATAACACAGACCTTAAGCAATAACCTAGAGTAAGGAATGAATAACAGAGTTGGTAGGGACCTTAGAGATCTTCTAGTCCAACCTCCCCTATATATTATATGACATCTCAGACAAATGGTTGTCCAATTTCTCCTTAAAATCTTCCTTTGTTGCAGGACCCACAACTTCTGGAGGCTATCTGTCCACTGATTAATTGTTTTAAGAAGGGTGCTAATTATGAGGATATTGGATGGGATATTTAGCAAAGCCTGATATCCAAAGCATCCAAATTCTGATTACAGAGAAATTGCTCTGCAGGGAAGCCAATGTCCTCCTTGGAATGACCTAACCTTCCAAATGGAGGAAAAATAGAAAAGATTTCTGTTTTTGAGAGTTGTCTATTTAAGATTGTCTATTCAGAGAGAGATTGGAATCCGAGAGATGAAGTGCAGGTCAGGCAAAATAAGATGATTTTATCTAAAGAGAAAGCCAATGCAATCTTCTTTTTGGATTGGGATCTAGGGATTTGAGATTGAAATTCTTTTCACCTTGCTGTAGTTCCAAGGCCATTAGATCGCATCTCAGCAATTTGGACAAACAAACAAATAAATAAAATACCCCCCTTTTTTTCTGTTTAAGCAAATTACAAAAAAACCCCTAATTTCTAGTTTACCCAGATAGTGTTTTGAAACAAGTGGGATAATTGATTTCATCTCATTCATTGTTCCCTACACAAATACATACACACTTGAATTATACAAAAACCCTGAATTGATTGTTTATCTAGAGTCTGCTGACTGTTACTCCTGGATTATGTTCTAGCCTTTCATCATAGGGATCCTGTGTCTTTCTGTTCACATGGATATAGGTTCCAGAATAGAGTCTGCCAGTTTCACCAATTCCTGTTCATTAACTACATTAACTACACCATTTTTATATGAGGCAAACAACCAGAGAAATAATTTACTCATGTTCTGAAAGCAGATGTCAGATGGATATTGAAGTATCTACATAGCAGTCCTTTGATATCAGAATAAGACAATCATGTTCATGTTGGTCTCTATAGGCCAGTAGGAGTATCAATCTTCTGACTGTTTACTATCAAGGATATATTAAACAAGTCCTCTAGCCCATGTAGGAAGGGAGTAAAGCCCACCCCATACAACTTGTTATTCTGCACTTACTCTTGCAAACCATCTGTCTTACTTTGGCTCTGGGACATGAAATAGTCTCTGCAGCTTCAAGATAATAGTAGCCTTTCACAGCAGCTGAAGAGGGTTGCTGAAAAGAATTGGGGAACAACTGGTTCTGGGAGTGAGCTAAATTTGTGTAGCTGTGAGGCTAATACATTCTAAAGGGAGGGAGTTGCATCTTAGCCATATATATATATAAATGTATACCCAAGTATGTACTTTGGAAATAGGCTTTTCCATTTGTTTCAGAAATCAAGGGGTTAGCACAAATGTCAAACTTGCACAAAGTCAGCAGACTGTATCTGCTTATTAATCCTAGTCATGAAGCACACATAGGAGAGGAAAATATAAATTTAACTTGCAAACAATCTTGGGTTGAATTAGGAAAATATTAAAGTTCATTGGATCAAAATCAAAGCTCATTATGCATTTGAGAATTATGAACCTACTAAAGTTGAATTTCAGAGGCATTGCTACTAGGACTTAATGGCCAAAAAATAGTATATAAATCAAAGTAATAGAATGGCAGTGAAATGAATGAATGAATAAGAAAAATATACCAGCCTGCAGGGCAAGCACTGGTTCCCTCAATTTAAAGCTTTCTTTAAGGAGAAAGCTGTTTCTCCATCTCAGAGGTTTTCTATTGGCAATACCAGTGCTTGGATACATGGTGAGCTGTTTGTAGCATCACTTTGGGGTATTGTGGGCAAATAGAACAGACAAATCCAGAGCAGATGTCTGGACCTCGGGGGCCCAGAAGTTGCCAGAGGAAATGGCTTGATGACATTGTTTGACAATTTCAGTTTACGGTCCCTCACTGGAAATTGCTGGTGTTAGTTGCAGAGAACAGCCTGATTGCCACCACTCTAACCAGATATTGTTTTATAGTATGAATCATTTTGTTCCCCTATGTTGTACTTTTGTTTCTATTCATGCCTAGGGTCAAAATTTTGCTTCAGTGTTGACAGGAGTGTTTCCAAGCCTGAATTTTGCTGTTTCTTATTCTGATCATGTGGGGAAAAAAGTCTTTAGATTGGGGACAGTACTGAGGAGAAAAAAAAAACATGCACACTTTTCTATACAGGAATGCGATAACAATGTTTTTCTGCTATTGTTGATACGGAAAATGTAAATAACTTCCTTGTAACTGACATTTTGACTTAAATGTCACTTTTGCGTTCCTGCAAAACTAGAAAATGACTTAATTTTTAAAGGCAACCAGTATTAACAATAACCAATAGCTGCATTGTTGTAGGGGTTTTTTTTTTGTATTTTGCTCTTAATCAAAATGTCTTTTTAGCCTCTTTTGTGCTCTTTATGAACAAGTTGAATAATATTAACAGAGAGCAATGAACTCAAAAGTAAAAAAAAAAGAGAGAGAGAGAAAATGCCCTGAGTCTTCTGAGAGGGGAGGCATATAAATTGAATTAAATTGAAAATTGAAATTGAAAATTTTAAATAGCACAGTCAGCATTCAATTTATATACCTGAGATAGAGGAAAAACAGATTGCAACCCTGGGTATGGAAATTGGAAGAAAAAGAACTGATAAATTCAATTCACGAGGGGAACAAGGGTTCTTATTCCAGAATAATGATCTCCTGTATTGGATATGTATCTGTATTATGCAGAAAAAATACAGTAAGACACATTGCAAATATTGAATGCTTCAAATATAAATGAAAAAATTGGAATTGATTTGGGCTGATTCCAGACTCAAATTGATTTGGATGCTTCCCACATGTGTGCTTTAATACTATGAATAGGTTCAGGCCAAATCAGGACCAGTGTAGAACAAGATTAATATTTTATTTAAATTACATTAGTCTCGAGATTGGATTCAGATATTTGTATCAAACTGGCTTGATTTTTCTGAACTGAATATTCAGATCAAGTTGGCTTCAATTTGGCATCCTGTGAAGCATAGTATTCTACAATCCAGAATCCCTCAGATTTGTTGAATGCTGGTCATTTTGGAAGCTGTGACCCAATATAATTGGAGGTTAGAAAAGACTGATTAAAATTATTTTATAGCATATATAATTTAAACAGATTAACAGGTTTGGAAGGGACTTTATAGATCATCTAGTTCAACCACCCGTTCAAGTAAGAGACCCTACACCCTTTCTGACAAAAGGCGTCCAATCTTTTCTTGAATGTCTCAAGTGAACATTGGTTGATTGTTCTCACTGTCAGAAAGTTTCTCCTCATTTCTAGGTTGAATCTCTCCTTGGTCAGTTTCCATGCATTATTCCTTGTCTGGCCTTCAGGTGCTTTGGAAAACAGCTTGACCCCCTCCTCTCTGTGGCAGTCCCTCAAATATTGGAAGATGGTTATCATGTCTCCTCTTCACTAGACTAGCCATGCACAGTTCATGTAACCGTTCTTCATATGTTTTCGTCTCCAGTCCCCTAATCATCCTGGCTGGTCTCCTCTGCACTTTTAACAATAAGTTTAAACAAATGTTTAACAATAGTAGTTTCTCAGATATGCATCAAAATACTGGATTTCAAATTATGTGACTAAAACTGACTTCTTTAAAATGTTGACATTCAGAGATTATAAACTGAAGTCAGTTTTTTTAAAAGGAATTATGATTTGAACTGCATACACATATGTGGTAAGAGACTAGGTGTGGTACAATAGTTCAGATGTTGAACTAGGATCATGGAAATTTTATGTGTCTTTGAGCCAGCCATTTTCTCAAAGCCTTAGATCATACAATAAAGGAGAGTCCCTAGCTGAGAAGTGTCATCTTCTCTATGAAATGCTTGGTTTTATATTATCTTTCCCAATTTAAATTCAGTGCATGATTTGAAGGTATGATTATGTCCCTAAGGTAGTATACTGTATCTAAAGTTAAATATTAAGAATAACAAAGGTCATAATTACACTTCTTTCATACCATTGTGTGGATGTATGCTTTGATAAATATACCCATTATGACATCTAATTAAATCTGCCCTTTTTAGTTGTTTCTTGGAAGTTTCACAGTAGAGTGCCTATGGGATTACTTTGGTATTCAAGTCTGCTGATCTTCTCAAGAAATTTTACAAAATTGATGAGGATGAGGCAGGACTTTGCTTTGCTAGATCTATTTTGATTCTTTCTCATTAATGCTTGTTCTGCTATTTTTTCCCCAGGTTTTTAAAGTCAAATGAGTTCTACACATTTACAGATGTCAGGTGTTAAACCCATGAGCTTATCATTTCCTTTTGTCTTGGATTCTTTGTTATTAAACTAGTTTGAATTGGCTTTCTTCCCCATTATGGGGACAAGTTTATTGAGGCTGAATATTTTAATAGATTAATTCAATTCAAATCTTTATTGTCAGTACACAACATATGTACAATGAGATTGGTTGAGCTCCCTCAGTGCAGCGCTCCCAAACACAATACAACTCACAGTGAAGACTGGTCCTATTGCACCAGTGTGAACATGTTACACGCTGCGCCAGCCCTGCAGTCCATCATATTAAATAGTTATGATGTTATTTCTCATTCAGGAGTCTGACAGCCCACAGATAAACACTGTTCTTCAGCCTGTTGGTGCAGCTGGCTATCTCCTTCTTGATGGTAGGAGGGTAAAGAAGTGATGACCAGGGTGAGAGACGTCCCTGAGAATTTTCCTCACTCTTCTAAGGCAACGAGCCCTAGCAATCTCATCTAGTGGTATAAGGGGACAGCCCACAATGTTTTGTGCTGTGCTCACCACCCTCTGTAATGTTTTTCTATCTGCGGCTGTCAGACCAGCATACCATACCATGATGCAATAAGTGAGGATGCTTTCTATTGTGGACCAGTAAAAGGAGGTCATCAGTTGTTGTTCCACCCTGTTTTTACACAAGACCCTAAGGAAATGGAATCTCTGTTGGGCCTTCCTGACTATCTGGATCATGTTGTTTTTCCAGGTGAGGTGAATTGAATTTTAAGATACATTTTAAAAAATTTACTACATAAAGTACCATATTATTCAGAGTATAAGACACACCTTTTTTCCCCCAAAAAGAGGGTGAAAATGTGGGTGTGTCTTATACTCTGAATGTAGCCCCCCCCTCCAGCTTGTCAAATGGCGGTTTCAGAGGCTGAAAAAAGCATCAGAAATGAAGCTTCAGAAAAAAAGCCCCCCAATAGCTTCAGAAAAGAAGCTCCCAAACAGAGCTTCAGAGGCTTTTTTTCTGAAGCTGTTTCAGAGGCTTTCAGAGGCAGAAAAGAAAAGAAAAGAAAAGAAAAGAAAAGAAAAGAAAAGAAAAGAAAACAAGGCACAGAGCTCAGAACCAAGGAACCTATTCCTAAAATTCACCTCTGGAAACAGCTGATTGGGGGTATTCTGGGAGGCCAATCCACCTGCCAATCCGCTTTTTTCTTATTTTTCTCCCCAAAAACTAAGGCGCATCTTATACTCCGGTGTGTCTTATACTCCAAAAAATATGGTAATCCCATTATCTTCCTTGCAAATGAAATACATTTATATCTGGAAGGTTTTTTTTTTGGCTTAACTGTATTAGTATTCACTATATATCTTCTATTACATACTTGATGCTGACAGCTGCTGACCTCAGATGACAATGGATAAATGTTTATGACAAACATCAATGGCTGAATATGTTACTTATACTACCCATCTAAATGAAATGAATTAAGTACAATTTATCTGTCTGATATTTTTGAAATAGGCTGAACCCTACAGAAATAGCATAATGAATCTGCTTGCCTCATAAATTGTTGAAACTGAAATTGAACCAGGACATGGCAGTATAATGATTTGGGGCATATTGCAGGCTTTACAAGAGAATTCTAATATTCAGATACCAAGGATGGCTCTGCAATTTTGCAGGTTTACCCTTAGCTATGGCCAACTGCTTTGATCTACAAGTTTTAAAATAAGCTGAAAAATGGAATTTCTCTGTCAAATTTATTGCACCAAGTCCTATATGCCAACTGTAGATTATTATATGGTCTCCAATTTGGTCACCAGTATATATTTGATGGAAGTTGACTCATATCCAGGTATAGATAATTTTTCCTTAAAGGCCCCGACCTCCCTTTCAAATTAGTACAACCCTTAGATATATTTTTCTCACATGTGGAAATATAGACGTGGTTTTTATATGTAAAGTAGAATGAAAATTGGAATGTTTTCTTCCTTAAAATCTTAAATGCCCCTGAAATGAAAAATTATGCATTAATGGAAAGAGGTAGGATAGCCCTTCAGATATTTGAAAGCTATAACTTTCTTATTCAGAAACACAGGTAAACAAGCAGAGAGAGATGCTTCAATCAAGAATATAGTATAGTTTGAAAGGATGGCTAGACTAGAAATGTTTGGTGGGTAAAAGAGCTGTAGTTACTTCCTGCACAAACATCAGCATCCAAGTTACTGGAATTGATAAAAATATAAATCAATTTTAAAAACCAAGAGAAGCATTAATGAAATGGAGGCCAGAGTTAATCACTTCACTGCAGCCCAAGATAAATATTCCTCCATTTTCTGACATATAATACCAGGTCAGCTTAACCATACCACCTAACAAGTCAAATCCCTGTAGAGGTCTGTGAAGCCCACTTTTCAACTTTATATGACACAGAGGAACTCTTGGTCTCACACACTGAGATAATGATATTTTTTTCCAAATTGGCCACCCATCAAAAACAGAATGGCATTCCATGAAGCACCCTGATAAACAGAATTTGCACATGATTTAATTCTACTTTAAAGTTTATGTCTCTATCAGATAGCCATCAAACACTTAAACCATTCATTCCAGCTGTTTCCACACCTGGAAGAAAATGGGGAATCGGTGAAGCAGTGGAATTGAAAAAGTCAAGTGAAGGCTGTGACCACATGATGGATCCATCTGCCTCCTTTTACAGGTTGCAAGGATGACACAGCAAAAAAACTACAGGATTTCCATCACATGATCCCAGCCATCATCTTGACTTTTTAAATCTCTCTGCAAGAAAACTGGATTCCCCATCTCCATAAAGTGGCAAAATATCTGTTGAATCGCTCAAAAAGAATCTATATACATTTCAGCTGATGTTTCAAATTAGAATTAACATTTACTTTGAAATACTGATTTGATCAAATCTTCTTTGACCCAAACAATCCTTTTGTAACTTTGCATGCTCCTGGTGCTTATTTTATATTTTGATTGGAGTGCAGAATAGGGAAAGTGTCAAGTAATAGCCTTCTGAAAATGTCTCGACTTTTTCTTGCATTTTTCCCTATGGCTAGAAGAAAGGAAACCAGATAGAAAATTTGTAGGTAGAAAAGCAGAAGAAAGAGATGAGGCTAGATTTCTGATAAACTACTGTAACTTGTTTATAAATCAGTGTAGTGTGATCAAAGAAAACTGGATTAATTCAATGAACCATGGTAAGTTAATAATGATTAGTGTGTTGTGTCTTGTTAACAACCATGATTTATGAAATTACCTCAGTGTTCTTTCTTTAGTTTTTTTTAATTTAATAGTTTACAAAGAACAAAGAATTAAAAAACAGAAGCAAGTAAGAAACATAAAAAGAAAATGCAAAATAATATATAAAATAAAATAAAGGCAAAATAAAATTAAATAAAAATTCAAAATAACACTAAATGCATGTGCATATTAAAGTAACTTGTATCTGTTTTCAGACTTATTAAAGACATTAAAATCAAGCTGATATTCAATAACTAAAAACAATAGTAAAATATGAATCATAGGTTGAAATAAAGAATTAAGGCTTCTGCCTAATCTAGAATTCTATCATTCTTTAATGAATCAGCCAATATATTAAAGCCTTAGGTTAAATGAAATCCAAACTTTGGATACAATATGGTTCTGATGTTCAACTTGAATTAAATTCCATTCTTCAATATAAAGTTATTTTTCATATTGATGCATACTCTCTAAGTTTAATTTGCCACTGATCTATAGAGGGAATTCTAAGTGATTTTCAGCAATAGCCAAGAAGTTACAATAGGAAAAACAACTAGATTTAGTTGAGTATATTTGGCCCAATTTTCACAATATCTTGAGCTATCATTGGATTGGGGTTGAATACAGCAAACTACAGGTATAGGCATCAATTTACAACCATTTGTTTAGTGACTGTTTAATGTTACAATTGCAGTGAAAACATTGACTTACAACTATTTTTCACTTACAACCATTGCAGCATCAAAATTCAGATGCTTGGCAACTGGTTCATATTTATGATAGTTGCAGTTTCTCAGGGTCATGTGATCACCATCTGTGACTTTATGACATGCAAAGTCAATGGGGAAGCCAGATTCACTTAACAACCATATTACTAACTTAAAAACTGCAGCGATTTCCTTAATAATTGTGGCAAGAAAGGTTGTAAAATGCAGCAAAACTCACTTAAAAACTGTTTCACTTTAGCAACAGAAATTTTGAACTCAATTGTGGTAGTAAGTCAAGCACTACCTATGTACTGTGCTGGGTTAATTATTCTACTTGAAAGATTTCCATGAATTCAGTTTTTATTTCTTCTGTGGTGATGTTCCTTCCCACCTCCATTAGCCTCATTCCATATTTTGGTTCCCAGATACCTTTGACCATTTGTTATAAGATTGCTAGCTCTATAGCTAGCTATATAGTTAAACATATTTAAATGTTATAAATAAGTAAAAACATGACTGCCAGACCATTCTTGACTCAATCAGGCCTTGCTCTGTACAATTTTTTGATTTATTTCTTGACTCCTCTGAATTGTACCTTGAAGCTGGTTTTTCTCAATTTCTTCTCTGGCTGCAAAGACAATCAAACAGGTTTATGTCCTTGCATCTGACAACTGCTCTCAGCTGCAGAATCACCACTTTTTAAATGTTAACTGCTACTCAAGAATGGAAATAGCCAGAGAAAAATAAGCACCACAGTTGTCACCAAGCAATTCTTTGATAGCATCCCCATCCCCATCCTCAATCCTTGTGCAACGGAGCAAGATGCCAACATTTTTAGTATGTTGCCTTAAGCATTGTGTGCAGATAGTGAAGGAGAGAGAATGCAAGAAATCATGAAACATTGTCATTGTTTATTTTAGTTGGGTTGTTGATTTAGCAAAGTTCAGCCTTGACCCTCAGAGCCAATAGAAGCAGTGGGATGCCCATCCCAGGAACTGGTAATCTTTTGTCATGGCAGACAACAACACTGCAGTGAGTTGAAAGCACTTACCCTTTTAATGTTTCCACAGTATAGTACTAATTTTTCTTTTTGCTGATGCTATTCAGGTAAGCCAAGCCAAGGAATCAAATAGCCAGTTTCCAAAGAGCTGGAAAGCCTTTTTCAAACAACAGGGGTATTGAAAGCTGCCCAAATATATCAGGTTCTATGGCTAGCCATGAAAATGATAATTTCCAAGTGTAAAAGATCTTGGATATTGCCTAGGAACTTCATAGAGAAATTTAGATTAAATACTGACTTTGAAAGTGCAGAATATAAAGTGGAAAATAAAACACTTAAACATATATTCCTGAAGAAAAATGTACTTTTCAGAATTGTGTGTGATCTTTGTTTATTGGATCTATATTTTATTGGATTCCTAAATGCCATTGTGTTTGCCTCAATTTATAAGTATCTTTTCTCCAAGAGCTCAATGCAGTATCAATATATATTGCCCAATTAAATGCTTTCATCTTTGTGCCTTCACAGATGCCCATGATAGTGCCTCCTTGTTTATTTTCCCCGTCCAAAACAGATTTGTGGGGTTGGGCTTGAGGGATGGCATCTTGTCCAAAGTGATCCCATGAGTTTATGTGATTGAAGATTGACTTGTCCAGTACCTCATATATATGCAAAAATTTCAACCATGGTATAAACTTCCATATGTGAAAGAAAACTGTATTGAAAATTGTTATAAATCAAGTCATAATTCTAAATTTGATAATCACAGAGTATCCAAAATTCTGACATTCTTTGTAGTCAAGACAGATTCTTTTGTCCTTTCTTTTGTTGTAGTTTCTTTGACTTTGTGAACAGAAGATAGAACCATATAATGAAACCTTCTTCTTAATACAAAATGGCTCCTTATCTTATAAAAACACAGCCTGGGATTGGAATATGCATAGGGGGATTCATACTGAAGTGGGCGATAGCTGCAATTCCCATTTTGTTTTCTTTCCCTATAGAAGTCAGAGATAGGAGTTCGGTGCAGAGAGGCTTGTTTCAAAGAAATTCAAGAAGAGCTAATTTAAAGTAGCACACACTTAAAACATTGCATTATGCCAAGCGATTTATACTGAGTATAGTGAAATGAAGGGAAAAGTGAAGAGAAAAAAAGGATGATTTCCAAGGATGAGATAAACTCTTTGCAAACCTCATGTTTCAAATTGTGGCATGATAAATTGCTTCAAGTCAGCACTAGCACTTATTTATTTATTTGAGTTCTATCCTGGTATAAATTAGCTTGCAGAACACACCCTTCACCATTTTTTACCTTCACAGCCACAACCTTGTAAACAGACTTCATGGAGTGGGAGACAATAAATTCAAGGTGGCAGTCACAACTGTGGGATTATGGCTGCTCTCTCGCTTTACATACTCACACACAAACACACTGCTGCTGGTAGATTAAATTGTGTTGCATGAAGTTGACCAGCTTACATGAAACTAGTGAATTTTCACAGTTTGTTATATATATAAAATATATATATATAAATATAAATTTTATATATGTGTACAGTTAATATCTCAGGTTTCTTCCCATGTAAATGTAAACATATCCTTAAAAGCGTAGTAGCGACATTTTGACGAAATCGCATTCGTCATCTTATGGCTGATGCTCTCGGCTTGGTGCTTATGGGCAAACTGTGTGATCATAACTGACGTTTTTCTATGAAAAGAGGCAAAGGTATTCTGATTGGTCGACAGTGTTATTGTATTCTGATTGGTTGATGACGCAGCTGTATTTTGATTGGGTGGAAGCGCTGTTGCTTGGTTGTGGGTCAATGGATAAGTTATGCTGGAACTGGTGGCAACACAGGCATTTTTTTTTATTAAAAAAGTTTTACAATACAATTTTTTCATTCCCCCCCCCTTTTCCCCCCTCCCACCCCCCTTCCCTTCCCTCCCCTCCCTTTCCTCCCTTGACTTCCATTTAGTAAATGTATATAAAATTATTCTATCAAATATTTGCTAACCATAAATTTATCAAGTATTTTAAACACCCCCAATCCCCCTCAACCCCCCCTTGACTTCTGCTACAAATTAAAAAAAAAACCTTACTTATATTAAACTAAAAAGGATACAGTGAAACATTTAGTAATATAATAAAAAGACTAATAATAATAAAAATATTTACCTCAATTATCAATTTTACCTCAAATACTCAGTTATCCATCAATAATACTTTTTTAATCTTTAAGCCCCACTACAAAATGTTAACATTTCTATCAATCCCGCTAAGTATAACATATAACATCCATATCAAATAATTTTCTATATCAGACACTCAATTTTAAACCCTTTCCTTCATCTTGATTAAAATTAGATACATTCCAGTTACCTTCCTCACCACAAAAAAAGAAAAGAAAAACCTTAATAATTATTTACGTAAATCAGACCCCCTTAATATATACTAATAAAATATATAACAATCATATCTAATAGCTTTCTATCTTAATAATCCAAATCTTAATCTTCTCTTGATAAATACAGTATCCAACATAATTATTATAAACTTCATGTTCTTTCAAAATGCACAATTATATCAAATAAATTTTCTATCTCAGTAGCCAAATTTTCATCTTCCCTTTATCTTGATCTTGATTGAAGTTAAACAACTATCTTCTAACACAATATTTATAAACTAGTTCTTAGTTCTTATTCCAGCTGCCCCCATCAGCAACAAACATCTCTTCATATGTAAATCCCCCCGAGTGACTTAATGTTTATAAAATCCAACCACGAAGGTATCTTGTAATCCTCTAGGTAGATCATTCAACCTAACTCCTAATGTATCCGTTAAAAGAAGAACAAATGCAGCTCATACAAGCTGCACTCCCAGATGTTCCTTTAAAACTCTTTCAAATCCTGTCAACCTTTCCACCTCCTTCCTTCGGGTTTCCAAGATGTTTTCATCTTCAATTTCATCATCTAGATAATTAATTCCAATAAATTATAATAGGGTAATCACAGATCCTCTGCATATATTGCAGTGATCTGTTTAACTTTCTCAAGATGTCAAATCCAAATCAGGATGAGTTTTGTAACAAATTTTAAATCCATTATGATGTAAAAATTAGGTATAACGATGGTTATCTTTCAAACTATTTCAAATAATCCTTTCTGTAATAGATTCCATCTATTCATAAATAACCTTTAGGTTTCACCAAGCGATTCCATCAATAGACACAGTTTCGGCTGCAGTTCAGTTTCAGTGGTTTTCAGTTTCTTTCCTCCCTTGACATGTACTTTCTGTTGCTTCTCCTCCTCATGCTTTTCCACTTGTGGAATACTGGGCCTCTGCTGTTTCAATAATATTTGTTTTTCATCTCGAATTATATGTTTATCTTTCAGTTCTTGCTTCAACAGTTCAAGGCCCGGTACCGCTTCTCTTGAATCTCTGGGATACTTTATTTTCAAATCTGGATATTCCATGATATGATCATCTAGAAAACCACCTAATGCTCCTTTTTCTTCTGACACACTTTGATTATTTTGATTTTGTAATTCCATCTCACACATTGTTCCACCTCTCTTTCAGACTCTTTATCTTTCTTGTCTTCTTCCATAGATGACAACACAGCAAAAGATGAAAGCAACACAGGCATTTTGATGAACCTTTGATCTATGGCTTATATTTTGTGTTAAGATTCGTCTGTCTATGAGAGCAGGTTTCTAAATAGTAGGCAGACGGGAAGTATCATCACGTTTATTCATACAATATGGTCTTTTTTCTATTTCAATGGCCTCTCTGATTATTGTGCCATTGAGATGTTCTATTTTTGCAATTGTTTTTGTGTTATTAAAATTAATTTTATGTCCTGTGGCATTTATGTGTTGTACTAATGATGATGTGTGTTCTTTCTTTTGTACTGAATTTTTATGTTCCTCGATGTGAACACTCATTCTTCTGTTCGTCTGTCCAATATATGTTGAGGGGCAGGAAGCACACGGGATTTTGTATATGCCTTGGTCTTCTAATTCTATTTTGTCTTTAGGGTTTCTCAGAATAGATGATATCTTTCTATCTGTGCAAAATATGGTTTTGATGTTGTGTCTATGCAGTACTTTGCTAATTTTATCCGTTGTTCCTTTTATATAGGGCAAGATGCCTTTCCCATTGTTTTGTTCCTCTTGTTGATTTCTCTTTTGTCTGGGTGTTGCATGTTGGATCATACTGATGATTTTATTTCTACAGAACCCATTTGATGTCAGTACGTTAGTTAATGTATATATAGAAAAACATCAGTTACGATCACACAGTTTGCCCATAAGCACCGAGCCGAGAGTATCAGCCAGAAGCTGATGAATGTGATTTCGTTGAAATGTTGCTACTACCCTTTTAAGGATATGTTTACATTTAGACAGGAAGAAACCCAAGATATTAACTGTACACACATATATACCTGTGAAAACTTACATAGACAAAATATGCTCCTGGAAGAACGAAGCCGAGAACACCAGCCTGAAGATGACGAATGAGACTTCGTCGAAACGTCGCCAAGATACTTCCAATTCTACGTGGGAGAAGACCCGAATAACCAATAACGCGTAGAATTGGAAGTATCTTGGCGACGTTTCAACGAAGTCTCATTCATCATCTTCAGGCTGGTGTTCTCGGCTTCATGCTTCCAGGAAGCACGAGGTTGAGAAAGTTCTAGAGAATGAGAAACTCAAGATCTCGTGGGACTTTAGGATTCAGACTGACAGGCACTTGGTCCACAACACACCTGACATAACGGTAGTTGAAGAGAAAAAAGTATGGTTCATTGACATTGCAATACCTGGTGATGCACGGATTGAAGATAAGCAGCAAGAAAAAATCACAAAGTACCGGGACTTGCAAATCGAAGTTGAGCGACTATGGAAAAAGAAATCATGTGTTGTTCCGATTGTAATTGGAGCCCTTGGAGCAATACCCAAAGAGCTACCCCACTATTTAGAAATTCTAAATTTACCAGACTTGAACATTTTGACTCTACAAAAAACCACCTTACTCGGAACAGCTTACATCCTCCGACGATACCTTAACAGTTCCTAGGTCCTTGGTTAGGATTCGAGCTGCTGAGCTATTAACCAGCCTCAAAGACTGTGAATATCACTACAGATTAAATAATAATAATAATAATAATAATAATAATAATAATAATAATAATAATAATATAATAATGGGTGTCTTTTCAACCCTATTGACTAATTAAGGCCATTCATGCCTAAGGCTCTGGCCAAGTCAAAACATGGCCATAGTGCCACAATGCAAGAGCAGTCAGTGGTTTCTAAAATGGAAGCTTCCAAGCATACCCAAGGGGAAGGAGTAGCAATTAAGCCTTGTTCTGAAGCTCTCCCTAAGCGCAAGGAGAAGCTACTAAGAAAACCTATTGTCAAAGACAAGGGCACTGGTTCTGCCCCATTACCTATAACTATTGGGTCTCCAGGAGAATGTAGACATGCCTCCTCTCTGACCCCAGATCAGATGTCACTACGAGATTTCCCATTATTAGTTGAGTCATCTGATTTATGGGGATCTTCTGATCCAGTTCGGAGTAACAATAATGTGGAGTCTAGCGCTTCCACTGGATCAGTGGTTCATTCACCTAGACATGCTGTGTTGGTCCGAGTCCCTAGGGAGATTGAGCCTGCCCATGCCCATGATTGTGTCTCTTTACGTACAGAGGACATTCAGCGTATGATTGCAGCAACAGTGCAACAGACTATAGCTGCACATAGTTTCCCCTCTCCCAGATTAACTCAGGTAGATACGGATCGTTTGAATTATCCTGCTTCGCCAAACAGAGTCAATCTAGAAGATGTCCTCTCTCTGGCAGGTTCAGATTCTCCATCCGTCTCTGGTGTCAGCAGACACTTGGTGGAGGAGGAGTTCGACAGTCAGGAACCAGAATTGTCAGAGGATGGAAGTCTTCCTCCTGATCAACCGGCATTCACAGGCTTGTTTCCACAAGCTTTATTTAAGTCTCTGTTATTTAAAGCAGTGAATACAGCACAGCTTGGAGGTATTTCACAGCCAAAGCCTATGCCGGCTCCAGGTGTCTTAGACCCATTGTTTGCCGAACCACCAAAACATGTGATGGCCATTCCAACACCACCTCTTTTTCTAGATGTCATTAAGAAGCAGTGGTTATCTCCAGCTTCAACCCCAGTACCTTCTTCTATTGACAAAAAGAATTTCACTGTATCTTCTGAATTGTCTACCCTGCTTCAAGTGCCTTCCATCGATGCATCAGTGGCAGCCTTGTTAACCTCAGCATCAGTTCCTGGGGATCCAGAGGAAGGACTTCAGCCAGAAGAGTGCAGGTCGGAGCAAGTTCTGCAGCACGCTCATCTCGGGGCTGCCTGGGCGATCAAATCTGCCTCCACAGCATCGGTTTTCAATCGATCAACTCTTCTGTGGCTTTGCCAGCTACAGGAAAAGCTTTCACTGGATGACTCAAGAATAAAACAGGACTTGAACAAGATCGTAGCGGCAGTGCAGTTCTCTGCAGATGCTACTTTAAATGCAGCTTGCTTTGCAGCAAAATCCTTGGCTTCCTCCATTGCAGCCCGATGTCTAGTGTGGCTACACCATTGGCAGGCTGATGCTAGACATAAATGGCGTCTAGCATCAGTTCCCTTTTCAGGCACAAAACTATTTGGGGATCCCTTAGAGACTTTCCTTGTAGAAACTAAGGATAAGAAGAAAATATTACCAGCGATCTTCTGTAGGGGGGAATCTCGATTCACACCCTATACACCTCACCCTCAGTTCAGATCACCAGAGGGAGGATTGGGATCTTCCCGTAGCACTGGTAATTTTCTGCCCAGATATAGGGGGTTTCAGGAGAGACCACCAAGAGGCAGACCTTATGGGTCTAGTTGGCCCTTTCGAGGGGCAAGGGGTTGTTTCATCTGCTGCCACTGCTAGTGGTACCGGGGAACCTCCCATTGGTGGAAGATTGGGCCTCTTCGCCAAGGTTTGGGAGGGTACCATGTCCGATTGCTGGGTCTGGGCCTCCATTCGATCAGTCTGGCCATTGAATTTGTTTCCACCCCCCCCTTTGTCATTTATCCACTGTCCACGGTCTCATGTTGCAGAACGTCGAACCCTTATGGAGTCGGCGATTAGTCACCTTCTCACCATTAAGGCGATTCAACGAGTGCCTAGAGATCAAGCGGGACAGGGATTCTATTCTTGGGTCTTCTTAGTCCCTAAGTCATCGGGTGGGTGGAGACCTATTCTGGACCTTAAATGTCTGAACCAATTTGTAATCTATAGAAGGTTCAAGATGCAATCATTGAGATCAATTTTAGACGGCGTACGGAGAGGCGATCTCCTCTGTTCAATAGATCTTACAGAGGCTAACCTCCATATCCCCATTCGCATTTCTCATAGGAAGTTCCTTCGTTTTTGCTACACTGGGGTTCACTACCAATATAGAGCCTTGCCTTTTGGGCTTTCCTCTGCTCCCCATAGCTTCACCAAGATTTTGGCAGCTTTAGCTGCTTATCTCAGACTTAGAGCCATTCGTCTCCAGTGCTACCTGGATGACATTCTCATTATGTCACCTTCCCATCAGCAGGCCATTTCAGATCTCAAACTTACGATTAAGACACTGACCGCACATGGTTTTTCTGTTAACATAGAGAAAAGCCACCTGGAACCCACTGCTAGAATACTCCATTTAGGAGCTATAATTGATTCAGTGGAAGGTAAAGTTTTTCTATCCCCGGATAGAAAAGCCGGGTTGAGGGATCTGGTAGAGAAGGTCATAAAAGATAGAAGGGCTTCTCCTTTACAGCTTTCAAAATTGCTGGGCAAGATGGTCTCGGCCATTTCCATTGTGCCCTGGTTACACCTTAGAGACCTGCAATGGTTTCTACTGCCTCTACAAAAGGCAGGCAGGGGATCTTTTTCAGCCACAATTACAGTTCCAAGAGAGGTGCTTGCGTCACTCCGATGGTGGCGTTCCCCTGCAATTTCCAAAGGCTGCCTGTTCCTGGAACCTCAGTGGATGATAGTGACCACTGATGCCAGCAAATCAGGTTGGGGAGATCACTGTGGAACACAGTAGTCCCGTCTGGACTACTGTAATGCTCTCTACATGGGGCTCCCCTTGGGGTGCACCCGGAGGCTCCAACTGGTGCAGAATGCGGCCGCGCGGGGGATTATGGGAGCGACGGGACGCTCCCACGTGACACCTCTCCTGCGTGAGCTGCATTGGCTGCCGGTGGACTTTCGGGTGCGTTTCAAGGTGTTGGTAATCACCTTTAAAGCGCTCCATGGCTTAGGGCCAGGGTACTTACGGGACCACCTTCTGCCGCCAATTGCCTCCCACCGGCCGGTTCGCTCCCACAGAGAGGGCCTCCTCAGGGTGCCGTCAGCCAGACAATGCCGGCTGGTGACCCCCAGGGGAAGAGCCTTCTCTGTGGCAGCACCCACCCTTTGGAATGATCTGCCTCCAGAGTTAAGAACAATCTCTGACCTCCCAACCTTTCGGCGGGCTTTAAAAACCCATCTCTTTCAGCTCGCTGGCCTAGCCTGATTCCTATAACATTTTATTATTTTAGAGTTGTATTTTAAATATGAAGTTAGTTTTTAATTCTATGGCCACTTATATTATTATTTTATAGAATTTTAACTTTTGTATGTTTGTTTTTTAATTGGCTGTACACCGCCCTGAGTCCGCAAGGAGAAGGGCGGTATATAAATTCAAATAAAGTTAAAGTTAAAAGTTAAAGGTAACGCAGGGCATACGGTCAGCCAAGGAAGCAGCTCGCAGTATAAACTGGCTGGAACTACATGCCATTTATCTGGCTCTTCGGGCCTTTCGACAGCTAGTGACTGGCTCACATGTGTTGGTACTTACTGACAACACATCATTCAAGGCCCATGTAAATCGCCAGGGAGGCACCAGGTCTAAATCTCTGATGCAGGAAGCAAAATGACTAGGTCTTTGGGCAGAGCAGCATCTAGCCTTATTGAAGACGGACCATATATCAGGAGATGCAAATGTGGTGGCAGACTGGCTGAGCCACCAAAAGATAGATCACGGAGAGTGGAGCATCCATCATCTACTATTTCAGAGAATTGTGGATCATTTCGGAATGCCAAAGTAGACTTGTTTGCATCCCAACAAAATGCCAAGCTAACACGCTTCTTTTCCCATCTCCATTGTCGACAGGTGGAAGCTGTGGATGCCCTGCGCTCTCCTTGGCCACAAGGCCTGCTTTACGCTTTTCCACCAATTCCACTCATCCCAAGGGTACTTTGAAGATCCTGCTGGAACAGGCAGAGGTCATTTTGGTGGCACCACATTGGCCGAGGAGGTCGTGGTTTGCGGATCTCATGAGTTTATCAGTGTCTCCTCCTTGGAGGATTCCATATACCCATGATTGTCTCAGTCAAGGGGCAATTGTACATCCAGAGCCTCAGTGGCTACAGATGACCGCTTGGCGGTTGAGCGGGAGGCTCTGCAGCGGGATCACATCCCAACTTCAGTAATTTGGACTATACAAGCATATTGCAGGTCGTCAACAGAACGAATTTATTCATCCACCCAATGAGAAGGGGCATATCAGGGAGGACCAACGCCCCTTCTCCTTCTTCTTTGTACTCCAAACAATTTACGTTACAGATACTAAAAAGGGAATAAAAACTAAAAAGAAACCTCTACTAAAATAGTATAGTCACATATTTCAGTTCTGACCTCACTTCCATAGTTGAAGCTGCATTTGAATGTGGATCTCCATGGGCATAATCTTCCTGCAACCTTCATTGCCTCACATTCTTGGCAACTCCTTGAGTCTCACAGGAAGACTAGCTCAGACACCTAAATCTGATGGACAGATCCCTAAGTCATCTCTCTTGTAATGGTTCATAATAGAGCTGCTGAGGATTATTAAAATGGTGAATAATTTGCCACCATCCTGAACTGAATAGAGGGCTGTCATTTCTCCCTGCTATGACTGCTAGTAAAGAAACTACTGGAGAGGGATTGCATGGATAATAAATGCAGCTCTGGAGGATCCTGGAGAACTTCTAAATTCTTCTTAGAGAAAGCACTTACAGGTTCCACTGCATTTTTAAAATTCTTTTTTTTAAAAAAAATGTTATTAAGTTTCATTATAAGATGAAAAATAGTAAGAGAAAGAAAGAGAATAGTACAAAAAGAGAAAGAAAAAATGGTGACTTCTGATTTTTCTCAGTGCAGTAGAATGCAAAAATAATAGCAGTAGCATTTAGACATCTACCACTTCATAGTGCTTTACAGTCCTCTCTAAGAGTCAGAATATTGCCCTCAATAATTTGGGTCCTCATTTTACCCACCTCGAAAGGATGGAAGTCAACCTTGAGCCTGGTGGGATTGCAGTCAGCCGGCAGTCAGCAGAAGTATTCTGCAGTACTGCATTCTAACCCCTGCACCAACTTTTTTGCTTTTCATTTCGCAGCAATTCAAACCATTGCTATAGAGTGGAACCATGGTACCAGGGGTGAAATGCTCCCGGTTCAGACCAGATTGCCTGATCCGTAGCGATGGTGGGGGGTGGTTTGGAGAACTGGTAGGAAAAATCCCTGTGCCTCCCCCCATCATGCCCAGCTGAGTCGCAGGATCATCAGAGGCTTTTTTTTTAACTTTTAAAAGCATTTTTTCTACAACCTCTTCTGATGAAAAAATGCTTTTAAAAGTAAAAAAAAAAAGCCTCTGATGATCACGTGGCTCAGCAGGGATAGTCAGAGGCTTTTCAAAGCATTTTTTTCTGTAACCTCTTGGCTGAAGAGGTGGTAAAAAAAATGCTTTGAAAAGTCTCTGACGATCCCTGCTGAGTTGCCTGAGCGGCGGAGAGGTATTTTTAAAAAAGCCTCTCTGACAATCCCAGCTGAGTTTCCTGAGCGTCAGAGGCTTTTCAAAGCATTAGAAAAAATGCTTTGAAAAGTTAAAAAAAAAAAAACGGCCATGCCCACCCAGTCACATTACCCCCCCCCCCCAGCCACAATTTTACATTTCACCCCTGCATGGTGCCCATCATTAATTGGTTCCTGGAGGTGCCAAAATTGATGAATACCGAACGATTTTCCCCTAAGGAATAATGTAGTGAGTCACAAGACTGCCATCATCAACAAGTTTTAGCTTGAAGACCAAACAAACGATGAGTACTGGGACAAAATGCATGAGTATCAAATTTGATAAATTTCAAAGCAATTGAATACCAAACTGTAATTACAAAATCATTCTAATAATCAAAATCACAAACCAAGTTTCATTCTTTTCAGTTTTTAGCAAAAAATCCAGAAGCAGTTTCCAAATAGCAACAAAACTAAATATTTTCTCTTTAAATGCATCAGTGTTGCCATCTCTGCTCATTCCATCATTTTTACCACCCACTCTTCCATTGTGGGAACCACAACATTATTTTTAAATGTGAGACTAGAAATGGAACATGGACAAAGGTTCATCTTTATTTAGATATTGGTGGCTATACACTTAGTGTTTTAATCTTTTAATGTGTTAATTAAAGCAAGATAGGTGGCAAATAAATTTAATAAGTAATGATAGTTTTATTTAGAAAAATATGTTGCTTATTTCTACCGACTCCAAAGATATTGATGCAAGACATTGCTAAAAACAATTTCATTATTTTGGAACTGGAAACAAATATTTATTTTTTCACAGCTAGATATTCTGCAAATTTTCCTGCAGTTTTGATTTGCTGCTTGTGTTTCCATCCAAAGTCCCAACTATGGAAGAAGGGATTAATTAGATGTACAAAGAGGAGAGGACTGCATTGCTCTTTTACTTTGGGAGTAGTGTATCACATTTGCATACTTGCCTTCAATAGCTGACGGTAATGAAGGATTACCAGCCATCTTAGCTGAAACTGCCAATAATAATGAAGGATTACTGGAAGCTGGAAGACAGATATGACTGAGAACAGATTAGGGTTCCAGAGGAACAAAAAAAAAAAAAAAAAGAGAGTTAAAAACCCATCAAGGATACAATGAGAAAGAACAGGATGAATTTCTATCTTTTATTTTCACTTTTCTGTACCATTTCCAGAAAGGATTTTCAAAATTCATTACAAAAACGTAGATTTCTATATAACGGTTCCAACAGAGATGAATGACTGAGGATTCAGGAAGAATGGTTGCAGAGTTTCTCCTGTTGCCTCAGACAATTTGATGCCTGAAGCAGTTTCCTCACTGCCTAATCATTGTGTTGATCTTGAACACAATCATGGTTTGAAATTCACGCTTCTAGCAAGGGACGCTTCTCCATAAATAACAAGGGGAACATTTGGGCAACTAGCCAAGAAAGCCAGCTGCTAATTTGGGCCTTTCTTCAGCCTAGATCAAGCTAATGGAACAGTTTTAAGCATCTCATCCACAACGTAGGATCTATTAATTTTAGTGAAGTTTATCACCAAGCAAGATATGGAAAAAACACCCTTATAAAAGGAATAGTAAAAAAGATGGATTCGTACTTGTATCTAATTTAATAGGAATCTTCTTGTGTTTTGATAACATTTTAAAACACCTGGTGGGGGTTATAGGGACAGCTCCATTTCATTTCTCCAAAATAACATTTCATCGTGGCTAGATAACTGTTAAATTATAACTCCTTTGCTCCAATGTCTTGTGCCTGGAGTTTGTCTGGGAGAAATTTAAAAACAAATTTGCTAAATGCATATAAAAATATAGTCATACATATGTAACTGCATGGCAAATATATAACACAAGGGCTAAGTAAATTACATTTGAAGGAACCCTACCGTGGGGAACAGCATTCCCTATTCAACTGTGAATAGTGTTGTTGACTGAAGACCATGCAAACGTTCAGTATGAATTTACAGAGAACTTAATATAGCATTGAAAAGCTTATAAGGACTGAAATGATGTCCAGATAGGGATGTCAAAGGAAAACAAATAACCACACATTTCTTCTCAAGCAGTGTGACATCTGTTGCCTAATTCCCTCTTGGATCTTGCCATTTATTTTTTCTTTCCTTTTGTGCAGAAACAAATGTCATATCCATTTCATTAGCTGACAAAAGGAAAAGCGAGCATTTGGACCAAATAAATAAATAAATAAAGGACAAAGTCTATGTTTGTAACAGCATTACTGAAAATTAAGGAGTCATCTCAAGTTATTGATAATAACACAACAAGGAAATATACCTTATGCCTTGCCATGAAAAATGACACAATCCACAAAAATGGAATCTACTGTGATGTGGATAGGCTCAAAATATTTCTCAGCTTAAATATAGGGAACAAAAATGTTGGTATCTGGAACTATTCCCTGAAAATGAATGTAACTGCAAAGATGTACATAGCAATGTATATTTTGTAAACTTACATTAAGAAAAGCATACATGGAGGGCACTGGCATATAATTTTCTTTCCCCCTTTCCTTTTTCCTCTTTTTTTGGGGGGTGGGGGGGAAGTGTAGAGTTTTGTAGAGGTAAGCCTATGGAGCTGACTATAGAGGAACAGACAGCACTACTTAACCTGAAAGAAGACACCAGCATAATAATCCTACCAGCAGACAAGGGCAACGCCACGGTGGTTATGAACACATCTGACTACCAAACCAAATTAACCAACCTACTCCAAGACTCCACATACAAACCCCTAAACACGGACTCCACCACCTACCTGGAAAAAAACACCAGTTCCAAAATAAAAGCCTCCCCCATCAGCAAAGAGATCCAGCAAAGAATCATTCCCAGAGAGAAATCATCCAGATGCCCTAAGCTCTATGGTCTCCCCAAGATACACAAAGAAGGAACCCCACTTAGACCCATAGTCAGCTCCATAGGCTCACCTCTACAAAACCTAGCCAAATTTCTCACCAAACAACTACAGCCCTATGCAGAATCCATCACCTTGCACATAAAAAACTCATTCCAGTTCATAGACATCATAAAGAAACAAAATTTACAGCCCAGTGACCTACTCGTGAGCTTCGATGTCATATCCCTCTTTACCCAAGTACCAATCAAAGAAGCCTTGATAGTTATCCAAAACAAATATAACCTCCCCAAGCACATCCTAGATCTGACCAACCACTGCCTATCCAACACATACTTCATCTATAATGGACAAAAATACAAACAAATAGAAGGAGCACCCATGGGATCACCCCTCTCACCTGTCATTGCCAACCTCTATATGGAACACTTTGAAACCCAAGCTCTAGAAAAATCTGACCACAAACCCAAACTCTGACTCAGATACGTAGATTACACCTTCATAATCTGGCCACATGGGAAAGAAAAACTGGACAACTTCCTCACACACCTCAACAGCCTACACCCCAAAATACAGTTCATCATGGGAACAGAAGCGAACAACCAACTTCCCTTCCTGGATGTCTTAGTCTACAGGAAATCCAATGGCTCCCTAGGACACACTATCTACCAGAAAAAAACACACACAAACCGCTATCTGCACGCACTCTTACACCACCACCCAGCCCAGATCAACTCTGTAGCCAAGACACTCATCTCGAGAACAAAACGCTTAGCTGACGAACAACACCTAAAACCCGAACTACACACTCTCACTAACGTACTAACATCCAATGGATTCCAAAGAAATAAGATTACCAACCTAACCCAAAAAGAAACCCCCACTAAAATCCAAGACAGAGAACAAGAAAATGGCAAAGCCCTCCTCCCATACATAAAAGGCACCACAGACAGAATAAGCAAAATCCTCCACAAACATAACATCAAGACAGCATTCTGCACAAACTGAAAAATATCCACCATCCTAAGGAACCCCAAAGACAAAATTGAGTTAGAAAATGAAGGAGTATATGAAATCCCATGCCCCACCTGCCCCACCACATACATCAGACAAACCAACAGAAGAATAAGTGCACGCATTGAAGAACACAAAAACTCAGTCAAAAAAGAGGAACCAACTTCTTCCCTGGTCCAACACTTTAAAGCCACAGGACATGAAATTGACTTTAAAAAGACCAGAACTATTGCCAAAACTGAACACTTTAATAACAGAATAATCAGAGAAGCCATCGAGATAGAAAAATGCCCACACAGCATGAACAAACGAGACGATACCTCCCACCTACCAGCCAGTTGGAAACCCCCCCTTATTGACAAACGAGTCCCTAACACGATGAATGACACCAGACCCACACTCACAAGAGCCACACAGGATGTCACCACCACACATCCACGCAGAAAGCAGACTCAAACCCACACTGATAATGAGGCACGACCAAGGACCAGAAGCCAGACTGCAGCTGCATCATTAGCCACTTTAAACCCCTCCAATCCATACATGAAGCAGACTGACACCCATCATGAAGAGCTCTCACGGCCACAAACACGAAGCCAAACAACAACAATGCAGCTCACCAGCTCAAATCCCCCTGCAACTCAGACTAAGCCGAGCACAACCAAGCCCCCACCCAAAGAGAACACATCCCCAGCCAATCAGAGCACAACCAACCCCCCATCCAATCGGAGCACAGCCAAGCCCCTAACCAATCAGAACACACCTCCACCCAATCAGAACACAGCCAAGCTCCCACCCAATCAGCTCACACCCCCACTAGCAGTTAAAAGGAAGAGACAGCTGCGATCTCACATTGCTCCTGAAAGCATGAAGCCGAGAACACCAGCCTGAAGATGATGAATGAGACTTTGTTGAAACGTCGCCAAGATACTTCCAATTTTACGTGGGAGAAGACCCGAATAACCAAAGACCTACATATACATATACATATACATATACATATACATATACATATACATATACATATACATATACATATACATATACATATACATATACATACACACACACACACACACACACACACACACACACACATAAAACAATGAAACAATGTATATTATACCCACATACCCACACATAAAGTAACAATTCAAAGAAGACTTTAATATTACTTTAATACTAAGTAATTATTATTTAATAAGTTTTCCTTAGGTAGAAACCAAGTAGGATAGTGTGGGAAGAAATATTCATCTGGTTCAGTTCCAGGCTGGGAGAAAGACACTGGAAACATGGAGGCTGATTGAAAGATAGTTTATTGATGAAACAGAACCACATGGGTTTGTCATTTTGGGCAGCTGACAAAATGGAGTTGAGGGTGGGTGGCTTTTATACTTTCTTTTGGGCTTTGTATGCAAGTGTTCTGACCTAGGCTTTCTTAGAAAATATACAGCACAAACTTAGTCCCGGAAAACCTCTTTAATTCATACGGCTGTGAATTACTGTCATTCATTCATAATCTGAAAGCCTTATCAAACATTTTAGCAGGGAGTGTTTACAAACACCCACCTTATGTCCCTTAGAATGCTGCCAGAGAACTAATTGCCACACGCAGGGCAAGGCCAAATTTAGCACAGAGTCAGACAGAACTTTTCCGCAGCTTTTACCAACCAGATGAACTAATTGCTTCCTGCAAATGTCACATCCTGTTTGCTTCTCTTTTATGTCTTTTGGGAGGGGCCAATCATCTCCAAGCGTTACTCCCATGTCAACCCTGTTTTCTTAATTGTTCCTATCTCCTGGCAGCTCTGCGCATGTGCACACTGGGAGTGGGCTCATGCTGTCCTTCTGCCTTGCTGATGTCAGATTCCAGAGACTCTGGAGGCAGCAAAGAACTCAGAGCCATTGTCCGAGCCTTCCCCAGATTCCAGGACTGGCCCACGTTCCTCCCCAACCTCCTCCCTGTCTGAATCTGCTGCCAGCTCTGCTGGCCACTTGCGGGCCACAACAGCAAGAACAGATATTCTCTTGGCTGTTGTCAGGTTCCTATGGGGTTGTGTAGGGGTTATATAGGGGTCATTGCTGGCTCTACAGGCAAAAGAGAAAACACAAATCCTAGGTGTTTGTCTGAGCTAATTTTGTCAACCTTTTGTTTGCTACTTATCTGAGCTTTTGTCTTGACCCAGTGTTTTTGAATGGATTACCAAATCTGCATTTCTAAAAGCTGGCCTCCTTAGTTTCTGCTTGGGGCAGGGAAACTAGGGCTGGTTTCTGAATAGGCTGGCCCAATTTTTCTTAATGGGCACAAAATATCTGCTGTGGGCTATTAAGAAAGACTAAGTCTGCTTTCTGTCTTTAAAAAAAAGTTTCTCCATTTTTCATCTAGGGAAATTTAATATTCTGTCTTTTTTAATATTCCCCAACATACTGTATTTCATAGTTCTGGAGGTGGAACTTTCTACAGCAGCATTGTGTGAGCTCAGTCACTTGATCAATAAAATAATTGGCATGTCTGTAATGATGAACTGCTAAAAACAGCATTATGGGAGAAGCCGTGGAAAGATTGCTAGAAGAAGACTGAGAGTAAGTGGATTTTACCAGGATCAGGAACTCAGCAGGACAGAAAGAAGAATCTTAAGCAGATGTTTGCACGAATGTATAGTCATCCTTGGGAAGTTCATCCTTGAGGCATTTAAAATCCATTTATTCCCAATAGCAATATACTATCCCATGGGAAGACACATCCTTCTGCAAATCTTTTTTCCATTGGCGGGATCCTGAAGTGGAGAATAGTATGTAGGACGGCTTTATGTGTATATCCATTTGTTTAAGAAAACATGTCAATCAAGCTCCTACTTAACTGCTTTATTTGTGCCCAATCCTTATTAAATATTATAATGTGCCAAAATATGTTTGAAAGTTGTCAGAAGCTTAGAAGCTTCCCTCCATCCCCTATTAAGTAGTGTAGCTGCTGTAGTGATGGAAAAATTGGGATTATAGTCAGAGAGACATTGGTGGAATACTTGGGATAAATTTGATCAAAAATAGATTTGAGCTTTTTGAAGACCTTTCTAACTTCACTGCATGTATACAAAATTATCCAAAGGATAGTTTATTAGATCAAGCTTCCAAGAAGAAAAAAAGGAACACCAGCAGAAGCTGTGAAGAAGTGGGAAAAAAAATTAGTACTAGAAAGTGCTCGTAAAAGCAAGAATGAGGGAAAGATACTGCATACAGAGGTGTTTGGAAAGGAGGGAGGATGGCATGCAAATGATGAAACAAGCTTTGAGATACTGTGAAAGGGGCTCTGTATCTTTCATACCTCTATCATGATGTCACATGCCTATAGGTAATGGGTGGAGTTTATTAATTAATTAGCAAATTTATAGGCTATCCATCTCAGGCATATGATTCCGAGTGGTTTACAATTAAAACAGAATAACAGCATATCAGAATAACAGAGTTGGAAGGATCCTTGGAGGTCTTCTAATCCAAACCCCTACTCGATAGGGTTGCCAGGTCTGCTTCCAAAAAATAGCGGACAAGCGGTGTGGGGGGGTGTGTGTTAAGTAATAAAAAAAATTACAATTAAATTATATATTTTCTTACAAACATTTTAACACGTATTAAAATAATCACTTCAAATCACTACTTAAAATTCAAAACATCAAATATAATAATATGTAAAATATTAAATTACATTTTACTTTGCTGTCGTGTGTACTTTTTATTTGACTTTGCAGCTTTGATCAATTCTTTGTGTTTAAGGAATAATTCTTTAATTTCAGTACAACATTGAGAAATATTAAAAAATATACAAAGTTCACTTTGAACTGATGGTACAAGCAGTCGGTTACATTTGTCAGTCCACAAATTTCCCATGATACTGAAAATTCGTTCAACGTTTGCATTTGATACCGGAATTGATGCACAGTACTGGAACAGTTTCAGTAAACTCGGAGCTGGCTCTTTCCTGAAAAAGTATGTCCACTTATCAAGGGATGAATTGCCCTGCAGATGAACATAAATTTCTTCTAAGGCAGAAATTTCATCGAAGAGAGTGTTGGGTGGAAGTTCTTCTCACCATGGTGATAATAACCAGATGTTCGTCATTTCTTCTAAAGTTGGAGGATTATTGTGATCAATTAGATTGAAACAACTTAGCATTCAATGGATATTCGATCTTTGTCTCATTCTAACGTATGAAAAAAAAGACAAAACACGATTCTCCTATCCTCATTCTCTTAGACTGTACAGCTTTAGATTACGTACCATTTCATCATAAAGCTCTTGAATAAAAAAAATGTCCACTATTTTGTGAAAAAAAATAGTGAACGTAATGTGAAAAAAGTGGACTGTTCGCTCAAATAGTGGACACCTGGCAACTCTACTCGAGCATAGTATACCATTCCTGACAAGTGGCTGTCCAATCTCTTTTTAAAAGCCTTCAGTATTGGAATACTCTGAAGGCAAGTCGTTGGTTGCTTAACTGTTCTCACTATCGGGAAATATCTCCTTAGTTCTAGGTTGCTTCTCTCCTAGATTAGTTTCCATCCATTGTTTCTTCTCCTGCCTTCAGGTGCTTTGGGGAATAGGTTGACTCCTCTTTTTGTGGCAGCCTGCCCCTTAAATATTGGAACATAGCTATCATATCATTGTTTTCATGTCAACAAGGAATGTTCTTTATAATAATAAATTAAGATAATAAAAAGCAACAGAATTATAAACAACAAAATAACATAAAAATAAATGGGAAGGATCACAAACATTCATACATACCATGACAGAGACTTACCCATGCCCCAGGCTTGATAGCAAAGTCAGTTTTTCAGTGCCTTGCAAAAGGCTAGCACAGTTCAGATAAGCCTAATTTCTTATTGCATTGTGATACTTGCTTTCTCATTTTGATGAAACCATTGGATTCTGGGAATGCTTTGGACTGTAAAATGTGCATATATAGGGGGGTGGGGGAAAGGCACCAAGACTGTCATCAAAGATTACAACCTAAGATTAGCTAAAATTAAAAGAGGCAGAGAAATCACACTAAGAAAGTCAGTGAAAAAGGGCTACATAAGGAACCTCCAGAAGAGTAATTGGAATTAAGTCAGGAAATTCTTTAGGATGAAACTGATGTGAAAGAATGTTGGAAAGAATATTTGAAAAATGTTGTAAGCTGCCCAGACTTGCTAAAGATGGGCAGCCATATAATATTTTAAATAAATAAATAGCTCATAATGTGTAAGGGAATGATAACATAATAAAAGTATGATGACGATAATATAGAAAAAGTTAAATATTCAAGAAAAAATAAACGAAAAGGAAGTAATAAATTCTGGGAGAAAACTGAAAAAGAATAAAGTGCTGACTGCTGACAGCATAACCAGAAAAAGGTTAACTATGATAAAATAATGGTTATTGACTCTGGAATCCTGGTTATAATATATCTGATGAGATATGATGGCAATCAAAACATTATAGAATAATTGTTACCAGGATCATCAAAATTTTGTCTACCTGGGTTGTTTTGCATGTGATATTTCTCTTTCTATCCCTCCTGAATATTGTCTTAGATTGGTGCACTTGGCTTTATTTCCTTATATTATGCAGGGACGTAAATAATGTTTTGTATGGTCATTGGAGAATCATCATCAAAAATATAGGAAGTTGAGTGCAGAATAATTATTCCATGGGCACAATAGTTATAATTATCTCCCCTTTCCTCCAAATTTAGGAAAGGGGCATCTTGGGGCCAATGTACATCTACCTATTCTAAATGGAGTCTCACTTTCGCAGAAATAACCAGCTGGATAGCACGGGGATACTCCAAACATTGATACCGGAGCACTAAATGATCTATGAGCACAGGAGCATTATCTGCTTTGGTTGGGCAGTGACTATTTAGCTATCATTGTTCATGCAATAGTAATGTCATATTTAGATACAATACTGCATTTTGTGGGATGATCTTTGGGTTTATTCAGAAGTTGCAGATGGTGCACACGGTGGCAGATGGGTTGTGTAAACACTGTTCCTTTCACAAAGTAGCTGCACTGGGTGGTAGTTAGCTCCTGAACCAGGCTCAAATTTTTTCCTATAACCTACTGTAAGAGCCTGGATAGCTCAACAGGCTAAAAGCAGACTAAAGCTTTATTAACATCCAGCTGTCTGCAATTACACCAGTTCGAATCTCACCAGGCTCAAGGTTGACTCAGCCTTCCATCCTTTCTAAGGTTGGTAAATTGAGGACCCAGTTTGTGGGGGCAATAAGCTGACTTTGTATAAATATACAAAAGTATGAAGGCTATTGCTTAACGCATTGTAAGCCACCCTGAGTCTTCGGAGAAGGGCGGCATATAAATCTAATTTTTTTTAAAAAAAGAAATATCCTTTTGGATTCAGCTCCAAGTGGGGAAAAAGACACTGGAAACATGGAGACTGCTTGGAAAGATGGTATAATGGTGGACAGGATCATATGGTTTGAGTTCCTGAACAGAAAAGGGACAAGATGCAGCGAGTCCCCGGGTTTTATGCCCTCTCTGGCTTTGAACTTCCTGGGGCCCTGAAAGAGTATCCTGATTAGTTGTCAGACTCCCAGGGGGTGGGGGGTCTTAGCTAGTCTTACTGACTGATATAATTTCCCCAGGTGCCATGTGGTGAGTTTCTGTTGTTAGATGGATCCTATTGTGTTGCAGATGATGGGAGGGAATTGAGTTTCTGCCTCTCTGAGTTTCTACTACTCTTTTAGGGAAAATATTCTGCCTTTTTAGTATTTTCTAAAATATTTCATTCTTCTAGGAAAGGGGTGGGTGCTAACTCCCTACGCTACAAAGCCTTATAACCTGAAATCAGGAGACTTGAGATATTACTTTTCCAGCTACAGATCTGGATTCACCAAAACTGGGAAGATCTTGCATTTGTCAACATTGGCTGAGTGTTTTTGCATGCCTTCACTTTGGAGGTCTCTGCAATCTAAAATGCTTTCCTCCTGAAATTTGTCAACTACATCTTTCAGATGACTGCTGAAGACCTTCATCCAAGCTTTTTATTCCATGCATATTGGGCAGAATTTTTATTTTGCTGCTTTCCTTCCTCTTTTGTTAAATTTTTAACAAGTATGAGTTTGCATTTATTTAACTTACCATCTTGGTTATTGTACTTTATAATCTGGAAGTCATTTTGAGATTCATTTACATAAGAAACAGAATTAAAATATCAATAATTAAATAAATCAATGAGACAGCAGCAGCAACAAGACCAAAATCATTAGACTGCCTCTGTAGGTATCATACATGCTGGCTGTGGTTATCAGAAAGCTGGAATCTTATGAACAATATCCTATTTCCATTGGATATTTATTTTTATTAAGACTAGATGAGAGGAAAAAAAAACCCTGCTTCTTCTCCCTTTCCCCCACTCCGTCCCCAGTAGCAACTGGAATTATTAATGGTGGAAATTATTAATGGTGGAAAATTCTTTAACAACAAAACTGAAGAAAGGTTATCATGACACAGAGGAAAAGGCATGACATGGATGATGTTAAAGCAGGCTTTGAAACTAAAATACATTAATGATGCAATCTACCTGCCACTCAGATCAGCCTACGTGCATTTTAATCTTAATGCTTCGCATGAACTCACTGAAACTAATGAACAGATCTAGCTTGTTTACAATTTGGGATTCAACTTTTTGCTTAACCCTGCTGCAAGTTTCGTTTCAGGAGTGTGGATTAAATGAATAACATGAATTTATATTACATTAAGAGAGAACACCAATGTAATCACTCTAAATATATGTGTTGTCCTGTGCCATCACGCTCAGATACAGTTTGTGCCTGTGATGAATGGAGATGCGTAATCAACGAAGAACTAAATTCAGCTTATGTTTTATGGAATGTAATTTGGAGCAGAACTGAAAGTTACATAAAGTAAATTCTCAACTGAAATGTTACGGGGACCAGAAGTCTGCATCAAAGAACTCATACTGTATAATGCTGTTGTGAGTTAGGAAAAATCAAAATGAAACACCATGGTGTGGAAAAGAAGCATTTGATTTGACTTAGATTCTCCCTGGCATTGTATGTTTCCAAGCAGAATTACAAATGACAACTTTAACCTCATCTGTAACAAACTAGAGACCTTTCTCCTGAAGCACATTATCTTGGTAGTTTTGGCATAAATGTGCATTCTGGATTCTGGATTTCTCATCCATCCTTTCTTCGTTTTCATCTTGTTGAAGGGTGATACATCAATTGGCAGTGTATCATTCTGTAGCACTTTCCCTGATATTCTCCCTTTTTACTATGACATACACCATCACTCTCCAACCATAGCCCATAGTGATATTTAATCAAGAGTGCTGTCAGGATTGCAAAAGAGAAGCAGAGATGATTATAGCGTTTCTGAAGTTTTTTTAGAATTATTTGGCTTTCTTTACTATTTGCCATTTTCCAAACTCTTGCCTGGAAATTATTTTTTTGATTTTGTGTATGTGTATGTGTTTTGTGTGTGTGTGGGGGTGTGTGTGCGTGTGGGTGTGTTTTAATCCTGTAAAAGTGAATGCCCCTGGGGGAGCCAGTGCAGGTTGGTTTCCTGAGAACGTTATAAACTTCAGTGAAAGTTTTTGCAAAATATAATTTAAAGAGCCAAATCTACATTTTCTACTCATTTGTAAGATTCATCTATTTCCAGTTTTCCATGCCAGAATTACATCTACTCCTGAGCTATTTGAGCAAGAATGTGAATTATGCTTTAAGCTCTGAATCTGTAATAAGAAAGGAGTTAACTCGGAGAACCAAGAATAAAACTGGGTGCCCCATTAGCATTAGCATATATTTCTATATAATTGATGTACATATCTTGATACAGTCATTTATACTATGCAAATCCTTGCATTCTTCATACCTTAAAAACTGCCAAAATAATAAATAGTAGTAGAAAATGTCAACTTCTAATAGAGATGTATATAATAGAATGTCAGTATGAAAAGTCAATCTTCTACTATATTGGATTTCCAAATCTTCATTAACAAAAAATATTTATTTCCCCCTCCCCCCCAAAATGAGCTTTCCTCAGTCTATTACCTCCAGGTGTGCTAGAATAAAGCCAGTATACCTCGGTAGCAACACATATGCTTTACATTTAGTAGAACTACAATTTATTCCTAGGAACAAATAACAAGTGATGTGAAGGTCTTTGTTTAATACAATGAAAAGTCACTTTCAGTCTGAATAGCTCACATGGGTTGCTATTTTATTCAGCCACATGACTGGAAGAGTTAGAATGATAGAGCAGATAATCTGTGGAATATGGTTTGGCAAGGCCGAACTTGCTATCTTTGTTCAAAATTCAGGCTGAGCCATTGATCTCAGGGATATTTTTTGGCGAGAAGTAACAATTGTTCAGCATATTAACCTTGCCTCATAGTCAGGAGACTAAAACATGACTGAGCTCTCTGAAGGAGAAATGAGATGGAACTGGGACAACAGAAACCAAAATAGTTTATTCCACAAACCTAGGGGTTTTTGTGGTTTGAAATACAATCCATGTATTGCAAGGAAAAAGAGGGGGGAGGAGGGAGAAGTGAGGAGACACACAGAGAGAGAGAGGGGGGGGAGGGGGGAGAGAGAGAATGGCTCTTTCACACTTGGCAAGTTGTGAGAGCTGACCAAGGATCTGAATTCAGCTTATTTATCAAGAACTCTGATCCTTACATCCTTTATCATTTTATTCTGCAGTGGTTGTTTGTTGGGTTAGGATTGTTAACATAGCAAATAGGCATATTACTATTATGATTATTATTACAATTATCATCTCTACCCAGTTTCAAGGTCCCACCCACATTCCATTTACATTAATATTCATCTTAATTAGAATAGACCTGGAGAATAGGGTTAACTTGCATCAATAGTACTTATTCTGCAATTCAGTCCAAGCTGGCAATGTACCAGCATAATGATAAAACTCCCAAAGGAACTGTAATACTAGAACAGGTAGTTTAATTAGTGATAGACTCCCATTTATAATTAGATTTCTGTTAGTTCAGTTGGAAGCTTGATTTCATAATAATGAAAAAAAAATCCTATGGGACTTTTCCAGTAAATTAATACTGTGGACTTTGATGAACTGGTGCTTTTAATAGACTGTGGTATTTGAAAAGAATCTAAATCAAGGCAGGAGCATTGCTGTCCCATAAAAGTCAAGGCCACAAGATAATAAATCTCTTTACAAGAAAGAAGAATAGGTCTTGGATAGAGTCCGAGAAAAGTGAACAACTCAGACTGTGGGGAAAAAAAAAAGATTTAATTTTTAGTAACAGAAAAGTGTCAACTGAAGGGAGGTAGTAACTAATTTTCTTTCTTTTCCTTTTCTTTTTAAACAATCTTTCAAGTAGAACCAAGACTGTGTAGGGTGAGAAGAGATTCATACTATGAGGCAGATGTCTCTCTGTGTACATGTTATTTTTTTTGCTATCTTTTATTTCAGTCTTGAGAATCCAGAATCCTCAGAAAACTTGAGAAAAGAGGATCTATGTCTATGAAGGCCAAATAAAATTGTAGGTAGGCTTGGTTCAGTTATGAAGAGGTACCTTTTCATTCTTAGGGGAGGGTTGGGGAACTATGGCCCGGTGGTGAAATCCAAATTATTTTACTACCAATTCTGTGGGCGTGGCTTGGTGAGTGTGGTGTGGCTTGGTGTGTATGGCTTGGTGGGCATGGCAGAAGGATACTGAAAAATCTCCATTTCCACCCCATTCCAGGGGAAGGATACTGCAAAATCCCCATTCCCTCCCCATTCCTGGGGGAAGGATATTGCAAAATCTCAATTTCCATCCCAGTCTGGGGCTAGCCAGAGGTGGTATTTGCCGGTTATCCGAACTAATCAAAATTTCCGCTACTGGTTCTCCAGAACCTGTCAGAACCTGCTGGATTTCACCTCTGCTATGGCCCCTTTATGACCTTGGACTTCAACTCCCAGAATTCTGAATAAAGAGCCATAGGCATGCCTTTTCCATCCTGCATGTGATCTGCTCTCTCACACAGTTTCTTCCATTATATCACTTTCACATGCTTCCAAAATATAAAGAGTAAAATCTTCTGTGAATCCAGCTTGATTCCTGAAGGCCCATGGTGACTTCATAGACACATCCATGTAGTTTATTTGACAAACACATTGAAGTGGTTTGCTATTACCTTCTTCCAAAACAGTTTTTAGAATTTTTAGTACAGTTATGATATTGGCTGGTAATTTTCCATCCAAATACTAACCACACTCAACCCTGCTTAAATAATTTGTATTTAAGATCTGTAAATGTATTTTTAGAGTTTACTCTGAAATATGTTTTATGCCAGCTTATCTCAGTCCCCTACATTTAATTAAAAATTCTTGGAGTAAAGAGTAGGATCTGGAGGAATTGCAAGAGAATTTGATAGTTGGCTGAAAGTAAAAATAGAAGCCCCAGAAGTAGCTTTTTTATTGAACTTCAGAGTTTCCAGGTACAGAATAGACTACAATACTGACTGATTATCTATATCAGGACAATTCTGGGATTTCCTATTTGGAATATAGAATATTCCATAACTTGAGCTCACATCAAATATCTTCCCTTTCCCAAGTACCTATGGCTTTACTGTGTAGGTTTTTTTGAGCCACTTCTCCATGGAGGCAATCTTGCCTTCTTTATATTAGCAAGGCTGGGATCTATTGGTTTGGGAGTTTAACACATTCCTGGTTTTATGTAGAAACAGAATAGTGTTGTAATATCAAGAATATATTTTTGTTATTCAAAGAGTATCTTTAGTTCTGTTGAACCTGAACATGCTTTTGATCAAATCAAATATATATTTTATTATCTAAGGAGTAATCTGTTTCTATTAAACTTGGGCCTGCTTCTGACCAAAGGACCATGGTTGCTTGTTGTATGTATATATATATCTAGTTTGTATATATATTGCTACTGGTACAGATAACAATATATATAAACTAGATTTTTGAAATTGCCTCCTCTTAATGGGATAGACATGGTGAAGTTGTCCCCATAATTGGATAGACATGATGAAGTTTTTTAAAATTTATTTTAATTAATTTATTTATTTTTATTTGTCAAGCATATATAAGATAACAGATAAGAGTATAAACATAATTTGAATACATGAAAAGAGAAAGAGTAAAAAGGAACATTAGGACAGGGACAGTAGGCACGCTCGTGCACTTATGCATGCTCCTTACAGACCCCTTAGGAATGGGATGAGGTCAACAGTAGACAATTTAAGGTTAAAGTTTTGGGGGTTTGGGGAAGAAACCACAGAATTGCTTTCTTTCAGTTCAGTGTTTTTTTTGTCTACCTAACCCTTTATTTATTTATTTATTTATTTATTTATTTATTTATTTATTTATTTATTTATTTATTTATTTATTTATTTATTTATTTATCAAATTTATATACTGCCCTACTCCCGAAGGACTAAGGGCGGTGAACAGTCAAGATAAAATACAGACAATACAAACAATAAAAACCCATTAAAATTATTAAATGTTTTGGCCCAAAAACAAATTTAAAACACCCAATTTATGAGACAGATTAAAAGCAATTTAAAAAATTTAAAAGGGAGAGTTAGGCCAGGCCAACCTGCTGGAATAAAAATGTTTTGAGAGCACGACGAAAAGTGCGCAGATCTGGGATCCTCTGTATCTCCGGGGGGAGCTTGTTCCAGATGGTAGGTGCCCCCACAGAGAAGGCTCTCCCCCTGGGGGCCGCCAGTCGACACTGTTTGGCTGATGGCACCCTGAGAAGCCCCTCTCTATGGGAGCGTACTGGTCAATGAGAGGCTATTGGTGGCAGAAGGTGGTCTCGTAGATACCCCAGCCCAATGCCATGGAGCGCTCTAAAGGTGGTAACCAAAAACCTTGAAGCTCACCCGGAAGACCACTGGGAGCCAGTGCAGCTCACGCAGGAGGGGGGGGGGGTCACATGGGAGCGCCATGTCGCTCCCATAACCATCCACATGGCTGGATTCTGGACCAGCTGGAGCCTCCAGTTGCTCCTCAAGGGGAGACCCATGTAGAGAGCATTGCAGTAGTCCAGGCGGGAGGTAATGAGAGCATGAGAGACCGTATTTAACGAGTCCGCCTTTACTTGTACTCCTTAGGATCTCATTCAGAAAGAGGGCCCATCACTCATCATGTCTTATTTTCTAATTTGAAAATGCCAGAGATGGAAATTAGACACTTCTGAATGCAAAGTTGCACTCTATCTTTAAGTAATGAGCTTAAATTTAAAGTATTATGGATATTTGAAATATCGATACATGAATGATCATAAAAAACAGGGGATTCCACTCTTGACTTCCTTAGAGGGCCTTGTGGATGTTCTACTCCCATAAATGTTCAGATTTTCTGATATGGCATTTTGAACCCATCTTTCCAGAAATAGTACATATATTTCATGGTTTGGTTGTTTGCTTGCAGACATTTCCTGATTAGGTGACATCATCAGTGTGGGTGAGGTTTGCTCCCTATTTGTACTGGCAAGGCAAGCTACTACATATGGCAGTAACAATTGAAATCAGAAACCACAAAAAACTCCACAGTTCAATCTTGAGCTGCATATATTTTCTTTTATTGATACATATTTCACTTCTGTTACACTCTGTTACATTTCACATCAGGATTCTGCAGCCAAAATATGCTGACAAGTTGATGAATAATTGTAAAGCAAATTTTTACCATTTTTCAACAGCAGAATAAATAAAATTAGGAGGTTACCATCTTCTTTTATAGTTCAGGGGAAAAAGAAAGAGTTTCATTGAATGAATTTACCTAGGTTGTCTTGTCTCTGTCCAGTTTCTGCTGTTGGCTCTTGAGAAATTGATTGTCAAATCATAGAGTCTTCCCTGAAGACAATACAGTTCAGCATAATGATTTTTCAAGTTTTCTTTTATAAATGGCTCTCTGCATTCAGCCAACGATCAGGAAGATGTCAACTTTTCAGCTCTGAAATATCATCCCAGGCTCAGTTCAGATTGCTTCTTCTTGCATAGGCTTATAGGAGCTTTTTTCCCCTAGCTCTGCTCCCATCCTGATTAAAGGCAAAATAAAAGTCCAATGAATTTTTCCAGAAACTCCTAAGCATGTTTCCTCATTTAACATGCTCAGGATGAATCACTGATGTAAACAGCTTAACATTTGTCAGCTAAAATTTAGCAGTTTAATTATGGTTGATGACTTCTGGTGGCATTTTTATTTGCAAAGACACTGCGCAGAGTTTACAATCGGATTATTAAAATAAATAAATAATCGCCCCACCAACTGTATCTCGCTTTCCATTTATATCATTTTGTAAAATGAGATGTCTGGTTAGCTTACCAATGTAATTATAGAAGTGATTCCCACAGATTTATCCAGCTTTGCCTACCATTTGGTTTTCTTGCTGTTTCTGTTGGTGAATGCAGAGGTTGTGCTGTTTAAATTCTGCAGCAATACCAAGCATTCATCTCAATGAATAAATGTGTGATCGCGCATAGAGGATTCCCTTTTTTGGAGTAAGCAGCATGATGCAAAAGACACAGGAAGATTAAGAAGCAATGAGGAAATAAATTAAAGGTTGGAGATAAGAAAGAAGAAAAGAAAATTGAACCAAATTCAATTTATACCAACACCCACAACTATTTCTGCCCATACTTTTCTATCTGTGCAATAATCACTGCTTCCATCACATCCAGGCACCACTTCATGCATTGCCTTTTGCCCTTGAAACTTCCCATCTCTTTATTTTTAAGAATCTCATCAATTTCATTCAACCATGACTTTCTTAGTTTGCCCTTTTCTCTTGACCCATTCTTTCTTCCTTTCTTCGCATACTTTGTTTTGCAGTTGGCTTGTCTTTCATTCTCTCTATATGATCAAGCCACCTCAGAGTACTTCTTCATATTAGTCACTCACTTCTGTGTAACATCATTCAGCACCTAGTCTTTCTTGACAAAACCTCATCTCTTTTGTTACACACACATCTCAAGCATCCTGTTCCGGCTGCCTTCAGTTTTCATGGTTTTTCTGTACCCAATTCTCACTTTCTCGCTTCCATATAACAAAGCAGTTGGGATTTGTTTTCTTTTGTTTATTTGATAAACACTCATTCCATAGAATAGAAAATAGAATAGAATAGAATAGAATAGAATAGAATAGAATAGAATAGAATAGAATAGAATAGAATAGAATAGAATAGAATAACAGAGTTGGAAGGGACCTTGGAGGTCTTCTAGTCCAACCCCCTGCCCAGTCAGGAAACCCTACACCACTTCAGACAAATGGTTATCCAACAACTTCTTAAAAACTTCCAGTGTTGGAGCATTCACAACTTCTGCAGGCAAGTTGTTCCACTTATTAATTGTTCTAACTGTCAGGAAATTTCTCCTTAGTTCTAAGTTGCTTCTTTCTATGATTAATTTCCACCCATTGCTTCTTGTTCTACCCTCAGGTGCTTTGAAGAATAGTTTGACTCCCTCTTCTTTGTGGCAACCCCTGAGATATTGGAACACTGCTATCATGTCTCCCCTTGTCCTTCTTTTCATTAAACTAGACATACCCAGTTTCTGTAACTGTTCTTCAAGGTTGCAGGAACCGTGACATTCCTGACAGACACCTATTACCTATTTCTTTCTTCCAGCAGTGAACCATTTTCAAATATTTTCCTCCATTTTTCATCTTTAGGAAAAATGTATCAAATGACATTTGAGAACCATTGGGGTTCTTAGTCAACAACATTATATCATCTGTGAATAATATATAGGCACATTCACTTCCCAGCCAAGATACTCCTAAGCATTCTTCTATATTTATCCATCCATCCATCCATTCATTTTTAAAAAGGGGGGAATTATACATCCTTTTCTTACTTCCTCCTTATTGTTGAGTCTTTCCATATAAGCAAATGGCATTCCATTTATCCTCAGGCATGCCACTCTTGGCACATTTGCCAACCAACTTTCAACTCTGTATTTGTGCAAAATGTCCATAATTTAAAAATAGACATTTTATCATATACTTCTTTCACATGCATATAGTTATCAATTACCTGCTTAAATGAGGAACCCCCTATGAACCGAAACATCACTGCTTTCAAAACTTAAATGGGGAACAAGGAAACGTTTGTGCAGGAAGAAAGAGAGGGCTAGAGATGATGAAATACTGCCAGGTTTGGTCTTAGCCATGTTGGATGACAATATTGGGAGCTGTCATGCTAGCATCTCAGGAATACTATAGAAAACAGGCATTTTTAGTTCTGTCCTGGACATTTCTAGTATTTTACTGGGAATTCATGAAACTGAATGAGTTATTGGAAGAAAAACACTTTACTGCAACTCTGTGCCTCTAGCCCATTTTGTTTTGCTTACAACTCCTAATGTGATAGCAAATTTCTTCATAAATAAGCTCAGTTGTTTGGGAAAACTGCATATCCCATATCTTTGGAGTTGAATCTTCAAAGCATTTTATGTAGCACATCAGCACAAAGCAAAGAAACAGGGAAGAATGCATCTCCTTCTTTTTCTCTTTCCAATATCTCATAGCTTCTCCTGCTGCCATTACAGTCTCCAAAGTAAAGGTAGGAATGGGAAACTGTATGCATATTGGAGAGACTTGATGATGAAGCGGTCTCCTGAAAATGGGGAGAATGTTTTCTCAATCCTCAGATGGACCTTTTTTTATTTTGCAATGGGGCTCCCAAATTATTTCCATGCTAATCCATCAAACATCTTTAGAGATCACTTTACTGATCTCCATTCCTTTGTTCATCTGAAACAAGGTAAAGTGCAAAAGAAAACAGTTGGGAAACTTCTCTGTTCCTTATGGATGGCAATTGAAAACACATTTAGTTCTTTAGGACTTTGTAATGTGAAATAGATGTGTACTGACATTAGAAAAACATCAGCATAAACATAAATGTAAACATTATCCTTTTTGGTTCTATGATCTGTAATAAAGGATGATGATGATGATGATGATGATGATGATGATGATGATGATAGCAATATCCTGCATACCTGCTATATAAAGCTCCAGAAATTTTCTTTATAACTGGGTTAAGAGGGAAGAAGCAGCAAAAAAGCATCAGCATTTTCAAAGAATCTTTTCCATTTCTGCCAAATATCAGAGTTTCATTCCTTGTTGAATGAAATTAGAGTAACACTAGTAATATTTTTTAAAGGACTACCACTCTCATATTTTAAAAGAATCTCTATTCTTCCATGTTACGTGAGAATTGATTTGAGAATCATTTGTGATAGAGTGCCCACAAATGGTATAATTGCAAATGAGGAAATATAGAAAGTCATCAAAACATTCCTCAAAGACATGGCCCCCAAGAATGGCACCAGAGCAGTGGTGAAATCAATTTTTTTTAACCACCGATTCTGTGAGCATGGCTTGGTGGGCTTGGTGTGGCTTGGTGGGCATGGCTTGGTGGGCATGGCAGGGGAAGGATACTGCAAAATCCCCATTCCCTCTCCACTCCAGGGGAAGGATATTGCAAAATCTCCATTCCCACCCCATTCTGGAGCCAGCCAGAGGTGGTATTTGCCGGTTCTCCGAAGTACTCAAAATTTCTGCTACCGGTTCTCCAGAACCTGTCAGAACCTGCTGGATTTCACTCCTGTACCAGAGATATAGGCAGCCTGGTTGTCTCTGAGTGCAAAGATCTCAGTTCATATTTTGGATTTGCTATGACATTCTCTGAGGGAGCAGTAACTTATTTTAGCCAAAATTGCTTTGTAGGTTCATTAATACTTAAGTGGGATAACCCACAGTTGTATGCTACACTCAGCTCAGAAAGTGAAGGATGGAGGATGTGTAGACCGACTAATTTGGCATCCTAGAATATATAAACTGGCAGGCAATGTACAGATTTCCTAGTCTTCTCCTATTCATTTCAGGAATCTACTAAACCATCCCTGAAAAGTAGCCATCAAAACTCACTATGAAATTTCTATGACTATTCTAAGCAGATTGATCCACAGCTTTAACAGCTTTACTGATAGGAAATTACTGCTAACATTTATCTTAATTTTTTTCCCATTGTTCTATTTCTTGTTCTTGTCTTCAACAGAGAACAAGTACAAATACTTTGCATATGATATATCTTTCTTACCTTCCCTCCCAACTCCTTTAACCATTCCTTATAAGGCCCGATTGCCAGAATCTTTGTCATCCAGATAGCTCTTTTCTAAATCTGTTCCAGCTTGTCCATGACCTCTTTAAAATATAGTGCACAGAACTGAATGCCATAGTATTCTTCATGGAATTTAATCAGGAAAGAATAAAAGGATAATTATCTCCTCTGCTAGAAATGCAGTGCTTCTCTTAATGCATCCCAGGATCATACTGACTTTTTAGTTGCTGCATCATATTGTTGCATGTTCAGCTGGTGGGTCCACTAGTACCACTAGATCACAGAGAGCCATCAAGCAACAACTTCCCAAACTTAGACCTATGAATTTGTCTTTCCCTACTCAGTTGCAGGACTATTTTTCTTGCCACAGTTTCTTGAACATTGTTCTGTTGGATTTGGCCCAATGGTCAAAGCTCTTGATGTTCCTGATTTTTTAAAATAGTTTATTTATTTATTTATAATTTTTAATTTTTTTTATTTATATGCCGCCCTTCTCCGGAGACTCAGGGCAGCTTACAATGCGTTAAGCAATAGCCTTCATACTTTTGTACATTTATACAAAATCAGCTTACTGCCCCCACAAACTGGGTCCTCAATTTACCTACCTTAGAAAGGATGGAAGGCTGAGTCAACCTTGAGCCTCGAACTTGCATCATTGTAGACAGCTGGGTGTTAATAACAGGCTGTCTAGCCTGTTGAGCTATCTGAGGCTCTGTAATATTTTAATATTTATTTTAATTTTTATACCGCCCTTCTCCCAGAGGACTCAGGGCAGTGCACAGCCAACAATAAAACACACCTATACACAAAATTTAAAAAACAATTTAAAAACATATTAAATAATTTGGCCCCAATATCATTAAAAAATAAAACAACCATGAAAATTCATGTTTAGGCCAGCCCAGCTTGTTGGAACAATAACGTCTTGAGGGCACAGCGAAAGGTGTGTAGGTCAGGGATCATCCGTATCTCTGGGGGCAATTCGTTCCAGAAGGCAGGTGCCCCCACAGAGAAGGGTCTCCCCCAATCATTTTATGATTGAAATCAATTTGTGAGAGCTGACATAAAATGCTATAAGACAAAAGCTTGCCTAATTTTGCAAAATGATTGGCACGGACATTCTCCGAGACCTCCAAAAAGTGTTCAGAATCAAGGTTAATATGCTTGCCTTAGAGTTTACAGATATGAATTCATATTCAGAAGACAAACTGGAGATGCTTGGTCCTTTCCAGTGGTGGGTTTCTACTGGTTCATCCCGGTTTGGGTGAACTGGTAGTGACGACAGTGGGAGGCTCCGTTCACCTGCCTGGGTATCATCACGGATGCTCTGTGCATGTGCAGAAGGTTTTGTGCATGCACAGAAGTGCTGTGCACGAGCACTCACACTTCCGAGCCAGTAGCGAAGGTAAGTGGAACCCACTACCGGTCCTTTCCCACTCCGGCAGGAGGCACATTTTCAAACAAAATACTGAGCTGTGGCCATCCACCATTTTTATTTTGTTTCCTCTGTGAACTGTATGGTGCCCAAAGACATCCATGTAAATAAAACCATTAAGGCACGGATGACCACTTTTTCTGTAGAAAACATGCCAGAAAAAGACTCTGGAGAACTACTTAATGAATAAATTTCTCTGTGCTGTGAAACTGGGAAATTTATTATATAGATATATTATATAGATTTATTATACCAGACAGGAAATGTACCTTTGAATACCTCCTTGCAAAATTTCCCCAAATTTCTCCCCCACCATTATCATAACTGAATTTTTATTGCATACCTAAGCAAGGAAACATTTTCTTGCTAATTTTCTCCTTCACCTGAAGGTCTTACAGGCCCAGAAGCACTGTAAGAAAAAAAAAACTGGCAACACTACTGAAATAACAAATGGTGCTTGATATCATTCACATTAATACAGTCCCGAGGACAGAAGATAGTACACCAGGACCCTGGAGGCCCATTAGAAACCTGTGGCTTTCACTAAGATATTGATAACTTTCCCTTGAGATGTCTTTACATAGAAGATGGCTTGCACAAGGAGTCCCAGGGTGTATAAATATAAGATGAAAAATAGCTGTAATTTACTAGTTCCATTTTCAGACCTCGAGAGTATTGAAAGTCATAGATCATAGAGGCAGAAGCACCAAATACAACAGGTCTCAATAGCTTGGAAGCTACCTTCCTTCCTTCCTTCCTTCCTTCCTTCCTTCCTTCCTTCCTTCCTTCCTTCCTTCCTCCCTTCCTCCCTCCCTCCCTCCCTCCCTCCCTCCCTCCCTCCCTCCTTCTTTCTTTCCTTCCTTCCTTCCTTCCCTCCCTCCCGAAACTACAGTAATAATGATGATAGAGAGAGATATTGACCTCTTTCATTGCAAATCCAGCAGAGAAAGAATAGCTCAAGCAACAGCTAACCAGCACATGCATTTATTTACCGTTGTACTTTGCAAATTATCCCAGGCCCTAACATTTCAAGCTAAAATTAGAAGAGTAGTTGAGTTATACACAGATCATGGGGGTTTTATGCTAAGGGAACAACATACCCAAAACACAAAAACTAAGATTCATTTCATTTGTAGCACTTTCTTTCCCCCCCCCCCCCCCCCCCCCACCAAAGTAATAGTATTTGCAGTACCAAGAAGCAAAATCATCTAACACAAAAAGAAAATGACATCGTTGCAAGTTCATTAGCCACTCCCTAATTGCATTCAGTTTGTTAACAACATTTTTCCCCCGCTTATTTATTTATTTATTCAATTTGTATGCCGCCCCTCTCCGAAGACTCAGGGCGGCTCACAATGCATTTAAAATCATTATAAAAACATTTAAGAATTAAAAACATTAAAAACATTAAAACTCATTCACACCATTCATGGCCAGATCTTGCCGGATCGCAAGAGCAAGATCAACAACCCTAGGCCTGCCAGAAAAGCCAGATCTTCACTGCTTTTCGGAAGGTCAATAGGGTGGGGATGGTCCAGACCTCAGGGGTAACTGGTTCCAGAGAGCTGAGGCAGCCACAGAGAAGGCCCTCCCCTGTGGGCCTGCCAGCCAGCATTGTTTAGCTGACGGGACACAGAGGAGACCAACTCTGTGGGAACTTACCGGTCATTAGGAGCTTTCTCCATTTCTTGAAGAACTCTCCACTTCAATTCTGCTAAATGAAGGCAGAGAAGAGGATATTTGTAATTCAAAATAGACCTAGCAAGGAACCAAAGTTTAGCCTAGCATACTCTAATACCTTCTATTACCCTTTTAAAAATTGAATTACTCACTATTGGAGGAGTAATGAAAAAGCAGAAAAAGCATCATTTGATAGTCAACCATATTTCTTCACAATGTGCCAGTTACATTTATCCCAAATTGTATGACTAAAAGTCTATAGAAAAAGAAAGAAAGTCCAGTTGCCTCCTGCAAAAGCACCTTTGGGACAACCATGACCTGGATGACTGAGAATCTCTACAGACATGTGGTGGTATTACATATATTTACTCTGGAGATGAGTAGTAACAGGAAGACAGGATGCTGTCTTTAAGTGTTTGAAGACTATGTCAGAATCAGAATAGAGCAAGAAGGGACCTTGGAAGGTCAAGCTCTAGTCCAGCCGCCTGCTCAAGTAAGAAATTCTATACCATTACCAATGTAATATTGTAGACCTCAAGGCAGAATTGCTTTGAAAGATAGGACGGAAACAATGGTTTTAAATGATAGGAAAGTAGTCTTTAGTGAGATCTCAAGAAAAGTTTTCTAGAATAATAACTAATCAACGGTGGAACAAACTGACTTTGGGGGTGATGGACATGTCTTTACTTGAAGATGCCCATCAGTTGAATGTGCTGTAGTGATGGATTCCTGCAGTATGCAGGGGGAGCTGGCTTAGATGACTTGAAAAGTCCTTTCCCAATCCTTTTATTTATGAAGGCATTATTTATTCCTTGAATCAGCACTGACATTTGAATATGAGGCTTTGTAGAAATAAACTATTTTGAGTGTTGGCAGCACTATATACATTCAGTCTTTTTGAAAAGCAGGTCGTGCCTGCCACGTTGCAGTTTCAGAATGAGTCTCTAGAAAGAACAAGAAGCACAGCTAAGTGGGGAGTCGGGGAGCTGTTGAGAGGAATGGAGGCAGTTTGTTTACCAAAAGAAAATGAATATATTTGCTTTCCAATTTGCCTGAAAAGAAGAGAGAGAATAAAAATGGTAGTACTGACAGCATATAATTGTCGCATTATTTTTCATTATTTTAAGCTGTTCAAAATCTTGGTTTGGAATTTTGCTGTAGAGAAAGAGAAACTTTCCAAGGCTGCCAGATTTCAACTGTAAGGTCTATACAACCACTAGATGGCAGCAAAGAGATAGCATTTGAGAGAGAAAAAAATCAACTTCTTTGCTGCCATCTTATGGGGATAGGGTTTTTTTTTTTTACATGTCACATTTTATTTAATGCGATCTGTGAAGTCATATTGTCACAAGTTCTTTTACATATACCCAAGCTATTTAAGATGTGAAAAAAAATTAAGAATCTGTGGACTAGTATACAATGCCAGATGGGAGCAGTTATCCAGACAAAAACCTTTTATGTGTCTACCTGGGAATGCTGTGAGTTCATATAAGGAGAATTTCCATGCAAAAAGAACCTCCATGAACTGTTGTAGAGTTGAATCTCAAAAGAAAGGGTGATTTTTTGTTGTTGTTAAACAAAGCCCCACATATGATACCTCTATTTTCAGAAGAACATCTCTGCAGTAGATGTGGCAGCAGATAATCCTCATCTCAAGACATGAAATGACCATGATAAGAAGGACATTAACATCCCTCCCGTAATTTCAGAGCACATAGTCTGTGCTTGAACAGATCTCTTGGGTGACTACTGCCCTGTGTTGTTCTCTTGATGATCTGAGATAGGTCCATGGTTCTTATGAAAGACCCCAGGCTCCATTCCATGAGAAGGCAGATTGAAGTCTCCCAAAGTCATAAATCTACTGGCAACCCAGAGATGGAGACAAGGCATTCAAGTAGGAATGTTGGTACACTCCCTCTAGAGCCCAACTTAATGAAGAGGGTCTCACATCTGGTGATCTATGATGTAGTGCTCTTAAGATCTATAAGTGATTCCAAGATGACAATTGCCACACCTCCACCCCTGTCCCGGCAGACGCAACACCTTAGCAGATACCATACCTGAAACCCAGGTAGGAATATCTAGGAAAGGCCCCCGCCCCCTCCTGGCCCAGCCCCCGCCCCCTCCTGGCCCAGCCAGGTCTCAATAAAGCCTGCTATTTATTATCAATTAAATTTCAATTTCATTTCAAATCTTTATTGTCAGTGCACAACATATGTACAATGAGATTGGTTGAGCTCCTTCAGTGCACCCCCACCCCAACACAATACAACTCACAGTGAAAACAGAAAATCCCTAACTCAATATATCACAGACGGGGAGGCCTTATTATGGAATTTAGAAGCAGCAGAATAACAATGAGAAGTAACTGTATTTTAAATTTTTGCAAATATCCTCAATAACTGGCAAATAATTTTGATTTGTAAACCTCTGAGAGTGTATTGAGGATCTCTAGGGGTTCTTGGATCGCATTTTAAGGAACACTAGTCTAGATCATTGTGAAAAGATATATCTAAACTCTTAACCTCGACCACATTTTAAGGAACACTGGTCTAGATCACTGTGAAAAGATATATCTAAACTCATAACAAGTCATAACAAGATGCCATGCATTCATTCCCAAGCAATCTTGTTTTTTTGTTTTGTTTTTTTTGTAATTTATGGTGAGATTTAACTATCAGTTTCAAGGTTCACCTTCAGTCACCTCAGTTTCAAGGTTTCCTGGGGAAGTCATAGCTATTAACATAGATTTGGCTCTGTTTATTTCTAAAGTGGAAATATGGTCTGTAGAATTCCATGGGTTTTAAGAATAAAGAGCTTTGGCCTGAGCAGAGGACCTGAGATAGGGAGAAGGGGATAGTATTTCAATAACAATAGGTCCACACTAAGAAAAATCATAATAACAACCTGAGACAATGGAAAGTTTTTTTTGTCAGAACAGATTATCTGAAGCAAGATCTCACAGAGTTGCCTTTTCAGTTCATAAAGAACATTGCCTGTTTGTCTCTGTGTCCCCATTTTTCCTATTTGTTCAAACACATTCATTTTAAATATTTCAAAGAAAACCAGCAACACAAAAGGCCTATACTGTATACTAATACAAATTGATGACACACAAAGTCGTGAATTTAGTAGATCATTAATTCTTTTTAGCTTTTAAACTATTAGTATTTGTATGTATAACTTTTGTTTTTATGAGATATAGATTCAGCACAGCTTGCTAAACAGAGCTGGTTCCAAAATAATGTTATCTAAATCAAGTAGGCTCCCACTGTGCATCACAATGGATGGTGTTCCAAGATGTCACCTGCTTAAATTACACAAAGCGCTTAGCAGATCTTTCATGTTTCAGTAAACTAGATGGGGAGCTGAATGTTGGATGGTTTTTTTTTTTTACATGCTCTATCTTTGCATCTTTAGTATAGATGCATTAGCATGGATCCTTTGTCCGGTAAAAGGGTCTTAAGAAAAGATTCGCCATATCTGTTATAAAAAGAATGAAAGAGGTCACTTTCCTTTTATCTTTAGGGAAATGAAATGAAATGAATAACACTGCTCATGCATTTGGTTCTGAAGATTGACATTCTCAACTTTCATAGCTAAACGAACTGGTTGGCTGTTCAGCTGATCCTCATTTTACAACCGGTCATTTAACAATGGTTCACAGTTATGACAGCCTTGGAAAAAGTGATTTGGTGACATGCTCATGATTTGAGACCTGTCCAGATGGCTCCTGACAAGCAGCATAATTGGAAAAGCTAGATTTACTTAATAACCATATGATTCACTTAATAACTACATATTTCACTTTGAAACCATAGAAAGACCATGGTAAAAATGGTCATAAAATTGGGTGTGTTCACATGATGACTTGTTTTACAATTTCATTGACACGATGGGAACCCTAATTGTGGTTGTAAGTTGAGAACTACCTGTAGATCTTTGGGAACAGCCTTCCCTAACTGCATACTTGAACTTCTGGGTTTTGCAGCCCTGACATATTTAGAAAGCACAAGTATGTAGAAGGCTGATACTAAATTTAATTATGATATTTGTACTTGCAGGTCTGTAACTTCTCTATTAGCCTTGGTGGCGCAGCAGACTAAAGTGCTGTTAATTAGCACTTAGCTGCCAGCTGCCTGCAATTACTGCGAGTTCAAATCTCACCAGGCTCAAGGTTGACTCAGCCTTCCATCCTTCCAAAGTAGGTAAAACGAGGACCTGGGTTGTGGGGGCAATAAGCTGATTTTGTATAAAAAAGAACACCGGCTGGGGGGGGGGAATGAAAGCCCTACTAAGCAGGTATATACAAAACTATGAAGGCTATTGCTTAACGCATTGTAAGCCGCCCTGAGTCTCCAGAGAAGGGCGGCATATAAATCGAACCAATAAATAAATAAATAAATAAATAAATAAATAAATAAATAAATAAATAAATAAATAAATAAATCCTGTACTTTCTTCTAGTCTGTTCTCTTGCTCCCTCTTGCAAGTTATGATTGGTACATGCACTTTCTTTATTTCCCAATTACACAGGCTTAATGAGCAGTGAGGATACTAACATCCTTCCCCAATTTCAGAGCATATAGTCACTGCTCGAACAGATCTCTTGGGTGATTACTGTCCTGTGTTGGACTCTTGATGATCTGAGATAGGCCATGGTCTCCTGAAACACCCCAAACTCCATTCCAAGAGAAGGCAGATTGAAGTCCCCTAGGGTCATAAAACTCGGGAACTCTACTGGCAACCCAGACATGGAGTCAAGGAGTTCAAGTAGGAATGTTGGTACACTCCCTCTAGAGCCCAACTTAATAAAGAGGGTCTCGCATCTGGTGCTCTATGATGTAGTACTCTTAAGATCTATAAGTGACTCCAAGATGACAATTGCCACACCTCCACTCCTGTCCTGGCAGATGCAACACCTCAGCAGATGCCACACCTGAAACCCAGGTGGGCATATTTAGGAAAGGGACAGCTCCACCCCCTGGGCCCAGCCAATAATTCATGCCATCAACTGCAAGCAGTTTCACTAACTGAAACCACAATAAGGATGCCCATCAAATGCGGAGGAGAAGCAATTTTATCTGACAATAGCGGTTAGCAATAACTCTTAAGAAGTAAGTAACATAACGAAAGGCTACTTTCTAAAATTACATTTATAGGCAGTACCTTCATGAACTATTAATGGCAAATAATTAAACTTAAATAAAACATAAACCAGTTTCATTTATTTATCCAGAAACTTGTACTACTTTCTGTTTTCAGATAATCCAATCACACAGCACATAAGAAGAACTCCAGTTTTTTTCCTTCACATTTAGCATCAGAATTCCTCTTACATTTTTCAAGATTTCTTCTTCTCCAAAGAAAGGAGAAGAGGAGAGGAAGAGAAGAAAAGAGAAGAAGAGGAGGGGAAGAGAAAGTAAGAAGGAAAGAAAAGAGAGAGGAGGTAGGTTTGAGGAGAAAGATTGCTGTACAATAAAAAAGATGAAATTGAAAGAAAGTCAATCCCGAACAAATATAAAAATATTAAGATAAAGAATGAATTGTTTAAAGAATAAAGGAGAACAAATATGAATAAATAGCAATAATTAGAATTTAAGGGCAAATGAAGATGTTGTTTATGTAAGCAAGCATAGAAATATTCAGACATGATAAAAAAAGGGGGAAAATAGATTTTGACAAAAACTGTAATTGAGTAAAATGTATTTGAATTTGGTTAATTGTATAAGATAAGATATGGCCAATGCTCTGTTCAAAAAAGATGTGGGTAAATGTGGGGGGACATCAATAAAACTTGTTTTTTTTAAAAAAAGATTTCTTTTTCTCTCCCTAAATGTAATAGTCTTGATCTGGATTGGCAATCTATCCCTTATGAAAATATATGTAAACAGTATCTCTAATTGCACATTAAAGTATTTTGTGTTTTGACCACCTGAATTCCAAATCAGGGATGGAATTTCAAAGAGTTTCTCTGAGATCCAGAGTCTTGAGATTTTTGTTTTTATTTACTGTTGATTGAACCACAGCTGTCCTTGCAACTAGTGCTACATCGTGGTTATGAAAATCAGCTGTAATTGCTTTAAATATATCCTTCTATAGATACAGCCAGACGAAGATGAAATTGTTTGAGTAAAACATATATTTACTTGATTTCTGCACACTGCACTGGGAATATCAACACTCTGGTACAAATAAAAGTGCTTAATTGCAGCATTGACCCGATTTCATTTGCTTGTTGACAGATGAGTTGATAATTTGCAATTGACATCTCTCCTGGGGATTTAATTATCTACATTTTAACAGAATTGCAGGACTCAGTGCTGAGAAATCTGTGAAGTTATTCCACCTTAAGAACAGAACTGTCCGGTTCTTTTATGAAATCTGAACTTATTATGTGCATTTGCGAGCACAATTAAGCTCCGCAGGAAACTGATTAGATGCTGACATACAGAACAAAGCATCCTGTGATCTAGTATTCTCATTCTTTTTGATAAGTGCTGGCACTTTATCCAGATATCCTTGGGAAGTTAGGAGGTGCAATGTGGGATTTTCCAAAGTCACAGTACTTGGTTAGTGGATGACAATTCAAGTCAATGATTCAGCAAATGTTAACCCATGGCTGCCTGAAACTACACAGACTAATTATCCTCCAAACAAATCTTAACTCCTTTTAAACCTGCAGCTATGGTGTTTTGTAGAAGAAACAGAGATTCCAAAGAGCACTTTGATCAAATGTTTCTTTGAATCAACGCACCAAAACGAAGTGGCACTCCTGGATCAAAGAGTTGCATCACATCGGTCATACTGGATGATGAAAGATTCCCTCCCTCTATTAAAGCATCCAATCAAAGTAAGCTAACCTGCTTTGATTTGAAGCCCTAAAAGGAGTGAGTCGCATTTTCAAGTTAGTTGCTATGAAGTCCCTAATGCCAGCCATTTCTACATTTTAGAAATGCCTGGCATTATCTTGCAACAAACAAACAAACAAACAAAAAGCAACCTGCAGGGAGTAGTCCAGACAGTCACCAGGAGTTGAGGCTAATTTGAAGGGACAATTCCTCCCCCCCCCAAACCAAACCAAATACTTTATTAGAAACATCTTATCACATGTGTCTATAGAAGGGCAAGGGAAAGGGTGTGTGACTACATCTTCCCATAAGTACTGTGACTTACCTGCCTCTATCAGATGTCAGGACACAAGTATACAAAGTGTTTATATGATGTCAGCACTGTATACACCTCAGCATTTTGGAGTTAATGTGGTTTGCTGCAAATGTGAGGATTGATGCAATGGATTTCAATTTCTTAAAAAACAGAGGCAAACTGTTGCTATTATCAAGTTGAAAATTAGCATCTCAAGAGCTGAAACAAGATGTAATTCAGCAGATAGAATGAATGGAAATTCATTCTCAAAGGACTTTGGGAAAGCCAAAAGATGTCCCCAAATAAACTGCTTTATCAACAATAGAAGACAATGAGAGGAAGATTAGCCTCCCTTGGAAGGGAGATTTTTTTTTTTTTTGGAGTGGACAATTTTTCTTTTATCTATACCAGCATCTTCCAGGAATGTGAACAAAATCTTTTCTAACAGACCTAAGGAGAAGAAATAGTCATAGGAAATATAGGAAAGCCTTTTACACTAGACTAGTGTACACTATTATTTCATATTACCTCTTACCTGGCAAATGGCAGGTAACTGAAGTGCAAGTGGCAGGAATTGAATTTAGAAGCCTCATGCAGAGTAAGCCTGAAAATGAAATGGGCTGGTTAACATAACTCACAAAACATTATCCCCAAATAGAATTGCTTTTAAATAGAACATTTTCTGAAACTTACAAGAAATTGCTTGTAAGTTTTGCTTGTTGATGCATCCATGTATTATATCAGTGCAGATCCCTAAGCACAGTGGTGGGTTTCAGATTTTTTTACTACCGGTTCTGTGGTGCGGCTTGGTGGGCATCACATGGCTTGGTGGGTGTGGCAGGGGAAGAATACTGTAAAATCTCCATTCCCATCCACTCCAGGGGAAGGATACTGCAAAATCCCCATTTCCTCCTCATCACCTGGGATATGGGTGGCAGAGAATTGATGGGGATGGGGCCAGTCAGAGGTGGTATCTACTGGTTCTCCGAACTGCTTAAAATTTCTGCTACTGGTTCTCCAGAACTGGTCAGAGCCTGCTGAAACCCACCTCTGCCTAAGCAGCTTTCTACTCTGGTGCTCACCAAATATGCTGGATTTCAGCAGTCATTAGCCTCTACCAAATAACCTGAGAAACTGATGTTCTCTACACATAAATGTGTCTATGCTGGGATGATCTGGAATGTTGGCTTAGCATTCCAATCACAAGTGGTCAGATAGCTTTATCTTGGGATAAAGCTTTTTTCCTCTAGAGCAGGGCTGTCAAACTCCTGGCCCGCGGGCTGGATGCATCATGTGCTGGCCACGCCCAGGTCCGGTTTAATGAAGGAGAAAAAAGTCCCGATACATCACGTGACACCACCATGATGACATGAGTTTGACACTAGAGCAATTGTGTAATATTAAGGACATTGATTTAGCCTTGAGAACCATATCTGGTACTATTGGTTCTTTTTATTCTGGCTTCTCTCCCCCCCTTGGAAATGGAACGAACATCAATGAACATCTGTCTAGATTATGAGTATTACTTTATTTCTTGATCAAATGTCAATGTTAATTGCTTTCAAATGTTAGTACTTTTGACATTTCGGGGAATGGTGGCAAGCAATATGGGCAGTGGGTTGGGATGTTGAAAGCTAATCCAACATCTTAACTCTTATTTACTTTGGAACACACTATAGTCACTAATTATTAGTACCCTTTAGGTCAAATCAACTTTTTAATATCATTTAATTTACCAAAAAATCCACAGTTAAAGGCATATCAAGTTGTCAGTGGATACTTGTTCTTCAGATTCCTACTTGTTAACATTTTGTAATGCATCACATTGAGCTATGTGATAAACTACACTGTTGTTTGAGGGAACCTAGGATTTGTATAATAATTTATGAGGAATCAGATTCTCTTCAGACTCAGTTTGATCTGGTGGTTAGCACAGGATGAGGAATTGGGAAACTTACTCCTGCTTCAGACACAGAAGTCATCTAGATCAGGGGTGGGTTTTACTTACCTTTACTACCAGTTCACAACAGGACTGAACTTCTGTGTGCGAGCAGGCATGCGCAGATCACCCATGATGACGTCGTGGCAGGTGGGCAGAGCCTCCCACCGGTTTTACTACTGGTTCTATAGAACCGGACCAAACCAGGAGCAACCTACCACTGATCTAGTTTTTTTTCAGTTGTGAGTGGCTCTCAACCATAGGAAGAAGACAAGGTCAAATCACTTCTGAAAATGTTGCTTAGAGACCTCAATAGACTTGTCCATGGAGTTGCTAAGACTTAAGACTAACAAAAGGAGTTGGGACAAGAAGGATACAAATAGTATAAAGGGAATTGGGGCAAATGTAAATATTAGAGGATTACCATTATGAAACAGTTGTAAAAAGGAAACATATGTTATGTGTTTTGTGTTTGTTATATTGTGTTGTGTTATAAATAAATAAAAAAAAGGGAGGGGAGAAGACTAACAAAGGGAAAACAAAAAAATGGAACAACAATGCCAAAGTTTTGTGTTGTACATTCCTAGGAACAGTATTATTCTTTTAACTGTTCTGCATTGTAGCCTTTTGTTCATTTTGTTTGAAAGCAATTATGCCACCATAGATTAGACTAGACTAAATTGGATTCGACTGATAATCATCTTCTTTGATGGTAGACAAAATTAAAAAAAGGCAAAGATTAGAGGGGTACACTTCAGCTTCAGTTCTACCTTTAGAGGGGAAAAGAGCATGTCTAAGCTTTTCTGGATCAATGCAGCGGAGAATAAAAGGTGATCCTGTTGACCTCAAATGATCTGCACCAGTTGCATGTACAAGTGTTAAGGAGGAGGTTTTCCACTTTGGAAAAAAACCCCAAAGTTTGATTTAGAGAAAGGTTTACTGACATTTAAACGCTTTAAAAATTTGATCTGGGAGAAGGAAAGGATCGCGCATGAATCCCTATTTAGAATGAGGGTAACAAGTATTGAGCTATCAGGGGGAAAACCCTTATCACATCATCAGAAACTCTTATTTGCATAAAAACTGGCATAATTCATTGGTTTGGCTCCTGCTTTTGGCTTAAAAAATAAGTACCAGCTGGAGTGCAACAACAAGAAAAACCCCAAAGATTTCTGCTTTGATTTTAGCTTGCACACTGAGCTTTAATTAACTTCATCATTCCTTCTATTAAATGCATATTCATTTAAGAGGTCTTTTTTGCCTTATTTCTTTTGTTCAATGGAGTTGATCACCTGGGGTCTTTTTGCAGAAAATTTCAATGGAGGCAGAGATTACCTGGACATTCTCATTATAGACACCCTGTTATTTGCAAAATGTTACTTCTAAAAAGCAAAACATTTGATCTCACCTTAATGGGCAATTGGCAGATATGGTACTTTATAAAGAGAGGGAGAAATTCCCTCTAAGTAATATATAAATGTCATTCTGCCTCTGGTTCAAATAAATCCACGTTAATTTATTTCACAGCAGTCCTGAATTCAGATGATGAATATTTTGTTCATCAAAAGGAGAGGCACATTCTCAGATCCTTCATAGTCGCTATACCACAACTTTTCTACAAATCCTAAGCATCTATCAATGTCTTCCCCAGCCATATTGCAATGATTTTAACTCCCAAAATTCCCTATCAAGTATGGGGCAGTGGGAAGACTGTTAGAGGCTGAAGTTTATATATTCAGAAGGTACCCTGATTGGAAAAGTCCTCCCTTCCTCCCTCCCTCCCTCCCTCCCTCCCTCCCTTCCTGTCAATCAATTGCAAATAAAATCAGTTTTATTTAGAACAGTTTTTATGTCCTGTGCCTGTATCTTTAATGCCAACAAACAACATTTGCCCACCCCAGGTTTTTGGGAAGGATTTAATAGTAGAGAAAAATGCTAAATCCAGTCTAAACATCTGGCTAACAGTACAACTAACTATCATATCAAATTGATTTGAATTTCTAGGAGTACACTGAATATTATGTTACATTATAGTAGCATTATATAACCCTGTTACAGGACTGATTTGGGGCTTCAAAGCAACTGGAAAGCCAGGTTAGGTTTAAAGATAGGCTTTGGAAGTTTTTTTTTTAAAATGCTGTGCAATAACACTTCAATTTAATAGATTCCAATTTAGCAGCCTTTCAGTTCAATGGACAAAGGTTCGATGAAAAGTAGCCTGATAAATTTCACATTTTTTGTCTCGTTCTATAATATCTATGGTGATTTATATGATTTGTGTGATAACATCAATTGAAATGAATTATGTACTTTTATATTTAATGGATATATGTGATATATCTTACCCCCACCACAATTCATCCTGTAAAATGAGATTTTACTGTATTACATTACTGTATTTACTCCATTGGAAGATGGGGCTTATTTTAAGAAAATCCTCCTTCCCCCAAAATGGAAGAATAGTCAGATACATTCATTTGCTTCCTTTACTGTATTGTCAGCTGATCTAAGATGACTCTTTGATTTCAAAGGCAAATTAATTTAAAAAACAAACTCACTAGTCGTCATTTTTGGGAAATGTGGTCTATCAGGGTCAAGTAATCTTGTTTTTGTGGTAAAAAGGAAATTATTTTTAATTGATCTCTGAGAGGATATGGTAGTAATGTAGGGACATCACAGGAAGAGGTGACAGCGAACTGTCACTATCCTTTTGTCCTTTGTGGTGGGGTTTAAATGCATTAGGTCTTGTGTATTTTTAGCTTGGCGAAAAAGGGTAGTTCCAAAGGGTACAACTTAAAAAAAAAGTGGAAGAGAGATGTATCTAATTTTTCCACTATATTTTTGTGGAGGCCTATATATGTTCCAGGGGACTGCCGTAATTATTTTTTTGTTCTCTAAAGCCTTCTGTAATTTTAAATTATACACACATATATAGAAATATCCCCAGGAATGTCCTGCATTCTTTTAATCTAACTATACTAAAAACAGAGATGAGTGTTTCCTATGCTCTGTTTATCTAATTACTTTGAATTGTTCTTAAAACAAAAATCTACCAGGTAGAAAGACAGAGGCCATATAGAGGTTGGAAAGGACACAATGGTCTTTCACAATAATCCCCACTCCCCAGAAAAATCCATCTTTCAGCCAACCCTTTGTTCCCTGTTTTGCAAATTATCCAGTCCTACAGCCTTAGAAATCTGTATCCCAACACTTCTTTTATGTTGTGAATGTCAGGGGAAAAAAAGCCAGTTTTGACAGCATTTATCCAGGCATTTAATTGCTTCTTGTAAAGCCGTGTATGAAAGCGTATTCCAACCCCCCTCCTTTTCGTAGTAGCGTTCGTATGTGACTGTTTTAAAGAAATAATGTGAAATAAAGTGAGTTATCAGTTTGCTGCATTAGATGTCCAATGGCCAGTGGTTTACCTGACACATCAATCAAAGAAATTTATAACTCAGACTCAAGTTTATTTCTGTGGCCACTTACTACAGAAAAAGGTACCAAACTTACAATGAAAGGAGGATATTGCATTTCAGATGGAAGGATATACCAGTATATTTAAATTAGAGGCCTCAAATGTGCTCTTGCATGGCACAATTCCAGGCAGCGATGAAACAATGGTTCATTGCTCCTAGCTGTGCGTTCTTAAAAAAAAAAAAAAACAACATTTTAAAAGCTTTCTGTTTAAATACATTACTTAGTCCTTTCTTCCATCTGGTCTTCTTGTTCAAGCTCAAATGTAATCCCTTACTCTATTAACCTGGCCATCCTCACAGCTGTCCCAACATAAATAACTGATGTAGAGACCAAAAAAAAAAACAAAAACAAAAACCCAAAACCAAAGATGCTCCTAATTCCCAAGATTAAACAAATGTTACTGCAGCAGAAAATGAGCCCTTTTATTACACTCTATATTTACCCACACAAGCACCAAATGTTAGATGGCTTCTTTTTTTCTTCCTATCCCTGAGGCTGCCTTTTCTAATCAAGTGGTGCCCATCAGATTGATGAGTGGCACCCCTCTGCCTATGGAGGTCAGTTGGAGTTACGCATTTAGCATTTCCCTTTCCCGCGCTGGCCTGATTTGATTTACCATGACACTGAGACCCAGCTCTGCTCATCATACCTGCAGCACTTCATGTCAGTAATGTCATATCCCAAAGCAAATACAGACCCAGGGGTTAATTGAATTACAAAGACAAGTGGCCTCTCCCCCCCCCCCCACTTTCTTTCTTATTGGTGCAGGCAATACCAGTAATGATCAGCATATAGAACCAAGGCTAGACTGCTGTAGAAGCTAGCAGTCAAAAGGGAAAAAAAATCTAAAAAAGAGAAATAGTAATAGGAAAGAGAACAGTTTACTGTAAGAGTGCATGAGGTAGATATCTTGGTTTAATTATTTTACTTTTGTAATTAATATAGATTTTTCAAGTGTTAGTCTTTCCTGATAAAAACCTGACAGCAATGTATAGGCACATTTGTGGTTGTCCATATCAGGAGATATAGAGGGCATATTTGCTCAGTGGTTAAAGAAAACTGACAGTCCGAGTTTGAGTCCTGAGCACTGTGCAATGGGGTGAGCTCCCTTTTCTGCTCCTGCTCACCTATAGCAGTTCAAAAGCATGCAAATGCGAGTAGATTAATAGGTACCACTTAGGTGGAAGGTAACAGCATTCCATGAGCCTTTGTGGTATAGTTATACTGGCCACATGACCATGGAAATGTCTTCAGACAATGTTGGCTCCCTTGGCCAAGAATTGGAAATGAGCACCACACTCTAGAGTTGGACACCTTTACCTTAAAGGAGAAAGAAATATTTCTATGAATTTTCTTGACTAAGAACATTCTGGTTGTGTTTTACTTCATTGCTTGGTCTAAACTATTTCATATTGTTTTCAAAACAACTCACCCCTCTGTGTTTCTTCTTCCAAGGTCATGTTTACTAATCCAGTGTGTTGACTGTCCCCTCATTATAATCACACTATTCTTTCATATGAATTCAGGAAAATATATGTACTTCAAGTACTACATTGGAAACTACTCCTGGTTAGACCTGAGAAATTTATAACTATGCTTTCTATTCTTCATTGCTGCTCAAACATTAAATAAAAATACCCTATGAGAAAGTGGAGAGGGAATATGGATTTTTTTTCAGTGTCATAAATTAAACTTTGTAAGGTTCAGGCCTTACAGGAAGGCCTTGCACCAATGTTTTCCCATTCTCTAAAAGGAGAGCTCCAGACTACTTTGACTAATGTATCTTAAGAGGTAGCATGATCTAAGATTGAAGGTTCTTGCTTGTCCTGCCATCAATCTATGAATCTACTGTGGAAGCCAAAATCTGAGAAATAGATATTACTGCAAGGAAGCCACTTAACTGAGATGTTACAAGGAATAAGTTAGTGCAACATCACTGCTTGTTAACTAGTCTGCCACAGAGTTTAATATCAATAATTCATAATAACCTGGCTCTTTATTCCAAGTGTGATATCATTCCTAGAAGCCTAAATCATGGAATCTGCAGCCCACAGGAATATTTGTGATGAAATATAGTAAGAAAGTTGATTCCAAGGGAGGAGGCAGTGCATTCCAGAGGAGTAAGAGGCAACTCAGTTTAGATATATAAGATGACTTTGTATAAAAATACAAAAGTATGAAGGCTACTGCTTAACGCATTGTAAGCCACCCTGAGTCTCCAGAGAAGGGCAGCATATAAATCAAATTAATAATAATAATAATAATAATAATAATAATAATAATAATAATAATAAATATTATAAGAGAAAGAGGGTGAAGGCAGCCCCTCCCTAATAGTTCACTGAGTATATTGTAGCTGCACATAGTAGAATTCTCAGTCTGGTAAGATTTTGTCTGTAGGTGTGAAACAATGAAGAACTCAGCTTGGAAGATTCACCATGTGCCATTCTTGATTGAGCCATGGTGGCTCAGTGGTTAGAAGGCAGTATTGCAAGCTAATCCTGTTGGCTGGATTACTGCCAGCAGTTTGGCAGATCGAATCTCACCAGGCTCAAGGTTGACTCAGCCTTCCATCCTTCTGAGGTGGGTAAAATGAGGACCCAGATTGTTGGGGGCAATATGCTGACTCTGTAAACTGCTTAGAGAGGGCTGTAAAACACTGTGAAGCAGTATATAAATCTAAATGCTATTGCTATTGCTATTTTGGACTTGACATACAGGTATTTTGTTCTATATGCACAGATAGCCATGTAACATAACCTAAAAAAGAGAGTTCTGTGTTTGGAACTTTATTTAATTATTGGAAATTTAGGGATCCCCACAAGAGTAAGGAAAAATTCCAGCAGGGAATCCTGTGGAAAGTTCTGAATTTCAGGCATACCCCTGTAGCATTAGACCCAAATGACCCCATACATACAGTATCTGTATCATACTAAGTCATAATGAGGTTTGACTGATTGTAGCTTAATATGTTCCAAAAATCTGGCTATTGAGAATCATTAAACATGATTTATGGATTAGTATGAATCTGAGCTCAGGAAACTGTGGATTACTCAAGAAACCATGCATAAAAAAACCATGGGTGAGAGCAGGAATGGGTTGCCAATGGGACCCAAGAGGCTATCAGCTGTCATAATGTGACTCCCTGGTCCACTTTGTATTTATAATACTTTTAAGATTCCATCCAAAACTTGGGCTGTAAAGTTCAGCCAAAATAGACACGTTTATTTTGAGCATCCCAAATAGATGGAGTAAAAGATCTCAGATCAGCTCTTGATTTCTGATGAGGAGTCAGTCAACCTTCTCCAGTGAGAACACTTTGCCAGCTGGTGCTGAGCAGTGACTATGAGTCCCAAATGCCATGTTTCTTCTTGAAAGAAACTGTCAATATGTCATTGGCAGCCAGCTCCAATTGCACTTGGAGTCCCACAGGAGACTCACTTCTTGCAAATGACAGTGAAGTGATGCATCCAGAAAGCCTGCTCAAAGGAATACAGGGAGATAGGGGAGGATAACAGGGCTATGCAGCATGTTAATTTTTTTCTGCAGGCATTGCTTGCTATGCTCCATTTTTTCAATCATATCATGGGTGCAAGAGTACAGTGGGAAAGGTGAGCCTTATTAGTGCATAGCAAATAAAAGACCCCTGCAAGGCCTCAGCAATCTGCTAAACCAGTATTGTCAACCTCAGCAACTGTAAGGTATGTGGACTTCAACTCCCAGAAATCCCCAGAGAGCATCTGCCTAGGGATTTCTGGAAGTTGAGGTCCACATGCCTTAAAGTTGCTGAGATTGAGAAACACTGTGGGAGGCAGAAACACTGAAAGATGAGTTCTGGCTTGCAGCAAAATGGTGTTCTCTTTCTTTTGCTAAAATTATTTCTGCCAGGTGGAAGAATGGCTTTTAATAGTGTTGTTAATACTAGTATAGTCATTTTAAAAAGGGTGAAGAATATGGTCATGATCTTTACCTAGGAAAATACCTTGGACATGTGGCACAAATGCCATACTTGCTATCTTGCACAGGTCCATCTGCCTCCTGCAAAGTCATCCTGCTCCAGTGTGGCTTCCCCCTGAACAAGGTCAAATGGAACTTCCCTCCAGATGGCAACTCCTAATAGTTCTTTTTGGTACAGACAGGTGGCAATTAGAGACAATTAGCATAAGTTTCATTTTATTGCCCATTTTATGTCACTAGAGCTTTGCTTCTTGATCAAGGGTTCTAGGATTTTTTTTTTAAACTGAAAGGTCCCAAAGCCTCTAAACTGTCTGAAACATCCTTGTTTACTGACTGTAAGACACAGCCTGTTATATTACTCATTTATGACAGAGATAGAAATTGTCTGTTGTGATGCATACTAGGCAGAACAAACTCACCAGAGAAGTTAAACAGGTTCTCATCCTGAAATGTTTTTACTGTCAATACCTATTTTGACCAGCTTTTAGGATGGGGATGGTACTTATCTTCTCAACTGATGGGGGATATGTTCCAGTCTGGCCAAAAATTGGACAAAGGAGGAGAAAAAAGAATGGCTGGAGAGAAAAGCTGGAGAATGAAGTTATGTGAGTTATGTGTAGAGCAGTTAGTGGTTTCTAGTTAGGAAAGGAGAAGAAAGTTCCACAGGTGGGATTTCTGGAAGAAAGGGAGGGAAGATCTAGAGATAGATATTAGATGTTCAGTCAAGATGGGAAGGAAAAATGCAGCTGTCTACAGATCATCTTCACACAACATTAAAGATGGGAAGGGTGGATGTTGGAGCCCAATTCTTTAGGGAAGGACAGGGTAGAGGATCCTGCTTTCCCAAGACTGAACCAGTAGGTATCCAGGAGAAAGTCAAGTTGTACCGAGCAGAGGACAATAAATCCAGTGCATTCTAGAGCTCAGAAATGGGGAAAGGAAACAGAGTGAAGGGAGGAAGAAGCAGAAGAGCTAGAGGAGGATCGTTTCTGGGAAGGAGATCTAGGAGGAAACCTGACATGGATGAATAAATATTTATTATAAATAGGTTCCCTCCCTGCAAATAGTTAAAAAAACCTTTGTCACTGTCCTTAGTCAGAAAAAAATCCATGGTTAATACTCTATTGCTGCCCAGCATATCAGACACTAAATGTGTGTTTAAGTTAATGGAAGGCAAATTTAATTCAAACATCTGGCAAAATTTCCTACTGATAATAGACAATAAATAGAACCAATAGGAATGCAGATGCTGAATTCTTCCAAACTAGATGTACTTTTTAATTCAAAAATGTTCCCCAAGTCGGAAATATCTCCAACCACAGTACTTTTGGATCCATTAATTTTTAAAAACATATACCTATGTCATTTTTCCATCTTAATATTTCTTTATGAAATAAAACAAAGAATTAGGAAGATGGGAATTAAAAATATGAAATATAAATTAATGGGAATGATTCAATAGGAAGAAAAGGGAATATGGCAATTAGAGGACATTGACCACATAACATTCCATGGATGAGACACAATTATTGTTCAGTAAAATACTGTATAGAATAATACAGTACCCTGCACTTCTTGGAAAAGTAAGACAAAATTAGAATTCAAACAAAAAGTCATGCATCAATTGATTCCAAAATAAATGAGTTAAAGCACCAAACACTTGCTGAAGAAAGATGTTTTTCCTTTGAGCGGAAAGATAGCAAAAATGAAACTAATCTGGCTTCTCATCGTAGGAAGTTCCAGAATCTGAGAGTGATAAGCACAGTCCATTGCATACTAATGAAATAGATGTATATTTTTCAAACTTGGCACCTTTAAGATTATACGGACTTCAACTTGTAGAAATACCCAGCTAGCATGCAATTGCCGATTGGTCATGGTGGTTGGAAATTCTAGGAATTGATGTTCACACATCTAGCTGCTAAGCTTGAAAAGCATTGAAATAGATAGATCAAATACTCTAGCTTGAGCCTCATTGGCAAGTGCAAAAAAAAAAAAACATAGAGAGAGACCTTTGAGCTAAACATTGGGATTACTTTAAAGAGCATCAATGATCCTCTTGTTAGTAGAGATGAAGTTTATTACCCTAGGAGCCTTTTCCAGAATGGTCTATGCCACACTTTCATTCAGCTGTTAATCAGCTAAAGTAAGTATAGTTTAAGACAGCATCATTAACAGTGATGAATGTTAAATATATAACATTAAAGTCTTCTCTCTAATAGTCTAATATCTTAGGGTGGCAACAAGGCATGAGAAAGAAGAAAAATAAACATGTGCAATCTGCTAGAAAGATGGTTTTCAGTAGATGTTTGGAAGTTAAGATGAGAGATGTTCATTTTGCTTCACTGTTGTATCTTCAGTTTCCAGCATTTGCATTTCCTACATAATTTATGATGGGAACATGTGTGTGATTTTTTTCTCCATGGTAGTAGTAGAAACAGTAGTTAGTGGAAATTTGGGCAAGAGGAGAGAAAATTAAATCCACAACAATTTACCAGGCTTTCCTTGCAGTCCTTTCCACCTGCAGCTTTCCCCATTTAATGTCTATCTCAGAGGTCTTCAAACTTGGCCGCTTTAAGACTTGTGGACTTCAACTCCCAGAATTCTGGGAGTCTTAAAGCGGCCAAGTTTGAAGACCTCTGGTCTATCTGTTTATCTGTCTGTCCATTCTATTTGTCCATCCATTCTATCTATCTATCTATCTATCTATCTATCTATCTATCTATCTATCTATCTATCTATCTATCATCTATCTATCTATCTATCTATCCTGTCTAATCTATGTACATTATATTTCCAATCTTTTCTCCTGCCATTCCTAAAGAATGCTAGAGATGACATGCATGATTTTTAATTTTTTTTAAATTTTAGCAATAACTTTCTAAACAGTCTGGTGGAATGAAGACTGGGACAAATAATTTAGTAAACCGGTTCATTTGCCAAAGTTGTTTTACCATGAATAAACAATTAGGTGCTCCTTTGCCATCAGAAATGACTCAGCAAATTATAGAAATTCCTTCTGTTACTATTGTTTTAAAATCATGCAATCCAGAATCTATGATTTCTTTCTATTAAGCAAGCCATAAATTGGAAGTCAAGAATAACCCATGGTTTCTACTATGGGGAATAAGCCAGAATATTCAATTCACACACACTGTTTGATCAACATACACTGGCATGCTTCTTAATTTTGGTAAAACAGGATTCCTCAAAATTTCATTCATTATGATGAATATCTCCCACACATTCTATTGCAACTGCACAGATATTGGATGCATATGGAGAATAGTCTTAACATCAGCAAACTATTAGGACCAGAACAGGCTTCATTTGATGCAATGGTCTGTAATCTATATCATCATGTTCCTGTATCTTTAAGGAGATAATTTTCATAACCATATGGCAGGCAAAAATATCTGCATTTTCCAACCCAGCCCACTATTCTTTTCAAGTTCAAGAGAAATGTAAGAATCTACAGTACTGTAGGCATTTTGCTCAGTGACACAGATTTGATAAAACATGCAACACCATGTGCTTCAACAAGAACAGTATACCCACAAGAGCATTTCACCACCTGAGTTGTAAATTACAGTGCTGCTGGAGAAGGAGAAATTCCTTTTTAAAAGATATTGTAATCTATTGGGCCGTGCAGTCACATACTGTATCTTTACAATGGGAAACACAAATAGGTAACACTAGCATAAACTGAAAAAAGGCATGTATGGAATTCAAAATAAATAAGAATAAGAAGATATTTATGATTAAATGTCGGAGGAAGGAGTTGTAGCTAACTGGTGGATCCCAGATTAAATTTCTGATTTCTCCAGTTCTGTATCAGACAGTTTAGGAAAATATTGTTAAGATTGACAAATCCAATTTAAAAGAAATGGGCCCAGAGATTGTCATCCAGCAATATCTAAAGTTGCAAGGTCAGTGTCCTCTTAATTACCCTAGTCAATAATAATCAGATATTCCTAGCTAAGAAAGTTTTTCAGAGTCTTATAGCAGACTCCTTTAAATAAAGAGATGATAGCCTATTCTTTCCCTTACAACCCTAGGCCCCTTTCACTAACGGCCAGTTTATTCTGCTGTTTTAAGAAGGTATAATACTCAGACGGTACAGTTCTTTCTTCAGATTCTCTGCTCACTTTCTTAAGCGCCCCAGATGATAAGAATCTAAAATAACAAATGGTTGCTATGGTAAAGTCACTGTTACTTACTAGAAGTACTTGCCTAGTTGTGAACGTAACTCACAAATAACAAAAATAGTCTCTAATCTGTGTTTGAATCAATGTGTCTCAAAAGGTGGGATATAGAAAAATTTAGGTGCTTTCTTTGAATCAAAGCTGGAATATTTACAGACCGAACTCTTCCTAGTTTTCAAATAACTTAAAGAAAAAAATATCCCAAAGAATGAAAATACCATCCTGGATGATGTTTGTCAACTAAAAGGCATCATGTTTTCTAACAGCCTCATTCAAAATTGGTAGAAAGCACATGTTGCATGTTGATATATGTTCTCTGAGACCTTTCTTTTGTCCAGATGCTGATTTGAGAAACTAGCAATTTTCTGGCAAGCTTCTTTAGAAAGAATGGGAAAGAATGTTCTCTCCTGTCCCATCTTTCCCCACCATTATACTGGAATAAATAAAGCACAACAGTGCATCATGCCATTATATTGCCATGCTTTGACTGGTGCTATCATCAAACAGTTCATAAATTCTTGCAATAAAAAAGAACTAAACTGTCAACATAGAGAACACTAAAATTCAATGTGTCTCTCTCAGTTTCATCGCAATTAGGAGCTGCTAAATGGTTACAACCAATTCTGCTCACTTATTCTCACTCTTTCCTTAATAGCCTGATTTACATCAATTGCAGAAGAAAAGAAACTCAGTTAATTGAGCCCCCACTTTCTCAGCAGCACCTTGTATCCACAGAAGAGCAAACGTATGCTTATGGGATTTATCTCACATTACCCAAAATTATGATTTTGGGAAAAATAAGCTTGAGGGTAAAGAGAAAGTTTACTCCTGCACACAAGTAAAAAGGATGTTCTATTTCATTGCAAATAACCCTTCTAGGGTGGGATGCTTTCATCGCCAACCAGTTTTGATCTTTGCAAAGCTCAGTGTTTGGGGGAAGAACCTCCACACATTATCTGTTTAAAATTTCCCTTATGCTGATATTCTGTGTAGTTTTCATGGGCCAAGCAAGGATGAATAACAGTACAGCCCTACAACAAAAGTGCATTTAATCCCAAGCATATTCTCTAAATAATAATCCAAAACACACATACCAAATATACTTCCTCTTGAATTTAGGGTTTTTTTAATGCATGGGATTACATTATGAATTTTAGTAAGACAGTCAGTAGCAAATTTTCCAGTTAGTGAATGTTTCTAGTATTCATCAGTGATAATTTACAGTACTTATGTGAGCACAAGGTTATTCCTGGTTTCAGTGATGCTGATCTCTTAATTCTTTACAGTGATAAGGTTGCCACAAGAGTTTAATGGCGCATGCCTGACACTAGCCTACTGCACAGGAATAAATAGCAGCCAGGCCCCATAGAGCAAGGATATTTTTTTAACCTCAGCCCATTCTTATATTGCTAATAAAGCCAGAAACATCTGATAAAGGAAGCCTTGTATTTTAAGGGGTGGGCAAGGGATGATAAAGCACAGTTTACACCTTGATTAAAAACATCTTGTAGAACCTCTTCTGAAACCAGAATAGCTTTCCCAGTTATAGTTGTGAAGTGCAATCCATCTTTAATAATGAAATCAGTCTTGAGGGACTAGGCACCCTTAAAAAAAACAACTAGAACCTAAGGAGAAAAATGCAAATAATAGTAAAGAAGGACCTGCATTTAACATGTAATGGGACAGTTTAACAGAATGACAGAGTTGGAAGGGACCTGGGAGTCCCTTCTAGTCCAAGCTCCCACTCAAGCAGGAGACCCAAAACCATTCCAGACAAATGTTTGTCCAAGCTCTTCTTAAAAACCTCCAGAGATGGAGAAGGAAGGAAGGAAGGAAGGAAGGAAGGAAGGAAGGAAGGAAGGAAGGAAGGAAGAAAGGATAATAGCATTGTAATGCTTCTTCAAGATTTTATTCCTAAACCAACAAAGAATCAAATAGGTTTAAGCCTATTGATTGAAATAGGTTTTAGGAGATGTATTATTGTATCCACTTTTGGCCATTCCTATAACTCAGTAGGCACACAAACAACAATAAACTGGAATTGAGCAGGCAGAGAAGAGAGAACTTTCATAAATAGAAGAGACTTTTTTGGGGGGAAAAGTTCATCTGCTATAGTAATGCAAACCTCATCTAATCCAACATACTTGTACTTGTATTTTTAACCAAAGATAAAAATGGAATGGATGTAATCTGGTTTAAAATGTATTTTAGATTCACGTTTAAGTATTTAAGTGTTCTCTGTAGTCATAGAACTATAACTAGCCTATGATATAGTTTGTTACAGTGAAAAGAGGAAGCCAGCAAAATATATATGGATATCTTACACATAGGCCCTTCTGCTGGCATTTGCATTCCCAACAATTTCTGTTCCTGTGGCACTCAACGAAACTCACTAATTTATATAATGAAGCAGCCCTTTTCAGAAACTTTGCTTTCTTGGAGCCTGTTGCTTTAGCAAATATCTAATGATGATAACACTAGATTTATTTGAGTGTGATATATATTTCTGGTCATTGTTTGCTTCCTATAAAATTGTATGTTCCTCCTAAAGGAATGCAATAAATATCTCCTATTGTAAATATGTCGTTTTTTAATATGATCAGGCTGTGGGGAGAAGGAATAGATTATTCTGATCAAGCTGAAGCAGAAACTATTATAAAAATAGCTGTGGAGCTTAAAGTTGATTTACTAATGGCTGAAACAATGGTATTTTAAAAATAACAGGTTACTGCATATTATGGCTGCCTAATATGGCAATACATATTTTAAAAATGATTGGGAAGAAATTGCAGCTTTATGAAATCCCTGTTACTTAATATGGCATCTTTTCCAGGTGATTAAATGCTTGCAAAAAAAAAAAAAAAGTATGAGTCTGAAAGCTTGGAATACTAAACCTCTGGTCCCAGTGATCAACCCAGATTGGATACTGTAGCTTAAGAGTGGTATTCAGCAGGTTCTGACCAGTTCTGGAGAATCGGTAGTGGAAATTTTGAGTAGTTCAGAGAACTGGTAAATACCACCTCTGACTGGCCCTGCCCCAATCTATTCTCTGCCTCCCAAATCCCAGCTGATTGGGAGGAAATGGGGATTTTGCAGTAACCTTCCCCTGCCACACCCACCAAGCCATGCCCATCAAGCCATGCTATGCCACACCCACCAAGCCATGCTCACCAAGCCATGCCCACAGAACCAGTAGTAAAAAAAAAATGAATCCCACCACTATGTAGCTTGCAATAGTTTACAATATAAGACAAAACATCTGATCCATCTCCTTGGCTAGTATAGCATTTCCAAAGAACTTAAAGAGTGTAATGACGGGAACATTACATTTTCAAAGATCTTTGTGCCATCCCCATTTATGTTTTAGATCTTTGCAAGGATTTGGAAATCAGAATGTCTCAAGGGTAGTTCTTAGAATATATTCTACTGTACTAAGGCCACAACCTACAGTTATTTCTTGGGATATGTTCAATTCACTTCTGCAAGATGATGCACTATAAACTATGTCATTAGCAAAAATGAGAAGTATAATTTCCAAGTCAAAGGTACTCAGATTCATTTAGATATGTCCTGTGATGAATTTTACAAGTCTTTGTTGTGGCATTAAATCATCTTGCTGACAGTTAGAATGAGCTCACCACACAGAATAAAATAGTTATTTTAAAAAGTTTTCTTATTATCCTCTTATTTTGTGTGAGGTAAGCATTCTTTGTGATCTAAGTGGAAATAGAAAGTAGGAGGGGGGAAAACTATATGTAGTACACACTAACCCACACATCCTGAAACAATATTATGTTTTCTGGGGAGAAAGCACCGGATATGGGACTATGTCACTTTGTGGAGTTAAAAAGAATTGTCAGAAAAAAATAAAACTGATGTTAATATTTTATTCCTTTTGACCATTTTTTCCAAACTGGGAAACAGTGTTGCCATTTTATGAGCATTTGAGGAGGGAAGAAATAGTTGAGAACCCAGCCATCTCAGAATTTCCTCTTGATAACTGGAAAGGATTATCTCTCTGTCGGGGTCCAGAAAAATTCTGTTCCTGGGCAACATAAATAATCAGGTGAGAATAGAGATTGGAATGGTATTGGAACCATTGCAATCTCTTTTTCCTCTGAAAAATGAAAAGAAATGAAACTTGTTTCAGGAAAGGATGGTTTGTATGAAAAATAAATACCAGGAGGGCTGTGCTTAACTATTTTCCTGATATCAATTTCACCTTTGTATCCAGCCTAGATGCATGAAAACTCATCTATCATTTACAATGAGCAGGACAATATGAATCTGAGATTCTAAAAACTGAACGCAAGAATAAGTAAAATGAATGAATTTGTCCATCTAAACAGTGACTATTTCACTATTAAAAGTCTGATTTGAAACATATGCATATAGCCAGATTTGTGATGCTTTGACCAATCATCTTTCTTTTTCTCATAGGCTGCTCATCTTAATGAAGTATATTATTATTTTTTATGATGGTAAAAGTTATATATATATTCAATGTCTTTGGTACAACTGGGAGGTACTTTAATTTGGTGCATTTTTCAAGAAGCATTATCAATTGTAAGTTGGGGAGGATAAATCCATGTGGCCATCCATGAGTCAACCTCTTCTCCTTCCCACCATGGTCCAATATCCCATATCTCAATGGCTCTCAAACACTAGTGTATCTGAGTTTTATTTTTTTCTTAGCCAGTTTTCCCCGTCCAATTGCCTTCTGGATACATTGGAGTATTGTTCCAAAATTTCTCATCCAATAAGTGAACAGGGAATTATGAAGGTACCTCAAGCTTGTAGGCCATCTATACAAGAAATCTGTCTGTAATCCAGATCAGGTTTAAGCAGGGGTGACAGATTCTGAAGAATCGGTAGCGGAAATCTTGAGCAGTTCGGAGAACAGGTAAATACCACCTCTGGCGGGCCCCAGAGTGAGGTGGGAATGGAGATTTTGCAGTCCTTCCCCTGGAGTGGGGTGGGAATGGAGATTTTGCAGTATCCTTTCCCTGCCATACCCACCAAGCCACACCACGCCTACCAAGCCACGCACACAGAACCGGTAGTAAAAAAAATTGAATTTCACCACTGGGTTTAAGTAACACAAGTGTGCTGAAAGCCTTAATTTTCCATCGTTTTCACTGCATGGAAGTAAAATATGGCCTGTGTCACTGCTGAAGTAAGGAGCATTCAAATCATGCAATTATAGAGTTGGAAGGGACCATGTGAACTATTGAGTTCAACCTGTTGCTGAATGCAGGAATCAAAGCATCACAGACAGATTGCTATTTAATTTCTGCTTGAAGGTCTTCAGTGAAGTAGAGCCCAGTGCCTTTGTGGGTAATTTATTCCACTATCAAACAGCTCTTACTGTTCAGAAGAGCTTTTGTGGATTTTTTGGTGTAACATTTAAGCAAAACCTGCCAGCCTTCATAGATTGATTATTCTGTGTTTTGCTCTCTGGAATAAGAGAGGTCTTGATCTTTCTGTGTGTAATGTCCTTTCAGTTCTTTGAAGAATCTACCTTACCCCAGCATAGTATTTTTTTCCCTCAAGGCTAAACATATCTTCTTCAATCTGTCTTCACATGACTTAATTTCTAACTCTCTGGTAATCTTTGTTCTTCTCATCTGAACCAGTTTCAATTTCTCTGCACCCTTGATAAACCATGATATACAGAACTTGGAATGGGTCTGACAAAAAGAGAATAGTGGACTCATTGCTTGCCATAACTTGGAAATTATGCTTCTGCAGAGACAACTTAAAATTACATTTGCCTTCTTTGTATCATAATCCATGGCTGGCCCATATTCTGTCGGTAAACAATGACTATTCTAAAATAGCCCTGCTTAATCGAGGGTCTTCTGGATTGGGCAGCTGGTTTATGCATAAGACCTTCTGAATTATTTGTAGCTTGTCTGGGTTTGTTTAAACAAAATTAGTATTGTAATGTGTCTAGCTGAGCATTTGGCATTTGGGGGGGAGGGGGATAAATGCTCTCTGTACCCCAGAAATTCAAATTAATAAAGGTAGCTGCCTCATGGCTGCAAATATAAAGTACATATACCGTGTTTTCCCAAAAATAATAATGTCTCTCAGCTTGCCTGTGGGCCGTGCAGAGCAACAGGATTACCTGCCTTTCTCCTGTGCCTCTGTTTGCTGCTTCAACAGGTAATCAACTCACCTGTGCTGTGGGCTGTGGCTGCTGCCGGACACCATTGGTCCATGTGTGCTCGCCGCATCCTGTGCTGGCCATGCCCACCCTCCTTCACTAGGGCTTATTTTTAGGGTAGGGCTTATATTAGAAGTACACTGAAAATCAGGTTTGGGATTATTTTGGGGACAGGGCTTATTATCGGGGAAACATGACACTGTTGATAGCTTTTGACTGTTCTATCAAAATCTAATGATCATAAGAAATATTTATTATTTATGCATTCGTTTAATTTTATTTTAGCACTGCCCAAAGCTAACCTCTGGGCTAATCACAATATGAAATAAAATACAGTAAGATGACAATAAGTCAAAAAACAAACTAGATTTAATAAAATAGCGACTTGGACAACTCCTATTAACCCATTAAAACATATATAACATATGTCAAACTCTAAAAAGGAGGTTATGGACACAATACTCCAGGCCTGATCTTTAAAGCCTTCCAAAACACCATTAAGGTAGGAATTGTCCAGATTACTCTTACAAAGCTATCCTAACCTATGCCCCACAGGTCCTTTTTCAATTGGGCCTTCTTTGTTTTTGTTTGAAGATGTTTGGCTTCTCATCCATGAAGCTCCTTTAGTTCAGACCTGAAGAAGCTTCTTGGATGAGAAATGAAACATCTTCAAGCAAAAGCAAAAGAGCCGTGGTGGCACAGTGGTTAGAATGCAGTACTTGCAGGCTACTTCTGCTGACTGCTGGGTGCCTGCAATTTGGCAGTTCAAATCTTATCAGGCTCAAGGCTGACTTAGCCTTCCCTCCTTCTGAGGTCAGTAAAATGAGGACCTAGATTGTCGGGGGCAATATGCTGACTCTGTAAGAGAGTCAGAGAGAGGGCTATAAAGCACTGTGAAGTGGTATATAAGTCTACGTGCTATTGATATTGATACCTTCAAGTGAAACCAAAGGAAGCCCAGTTGCCTTTTGAAAAAGCACCTTCGGGACAACCTTTGTACCTATTTCACTTAGATTTCATTCTCTTAGCATTCAGCCCAGTTCTCCAACTTGTCAGGAATAGTTGTATCTTATAGGAAAGAGGTGAAGGCTCTGGTGGACTGGTGAATAAAAGTAACCTGGTTCTAAATATTAATAAAACAAAGGAGATCATTGTAGATTTTAGAAAGAGCCAGCATAATCATATTCCACTCAGTATCAAGGATGAAGCTCTAGAGGTGGTCAACACAGGGGTGAAATGCTCCCGGTTTGGACCGGATCGCCCGATCTGGTTCAGATGGCTGCAGGTGGTTTGGAGAACCGGTAGCAAAAATCCCTGCCCCCCCCTCCCTGCCCAGCTTAGCCGTGCGATCATCAGAGGCTTTTTTTAAATTTTTATTTTTTCTACAACCTCTTCGGCTGAAAAAATGCTTTTAAAAGGAACCAAACAGATTGTAGAAAAAATGCTTTTAAAAGAAAAAAAAAGCCTCTGCCAATCAGGCAACTCAGCTGGGATCATCAGAGGCTTTTAAAAGCATTTTTTAAACAACCACTTTGGCTGAAGAGGTTGTAGAAAAAATGCTTTTAAAAGGCATTTTGTGCATTGGATGAGGCAAGCACATCTTTCTCCTTCTGTCCTGGCCATTTTTTACAGATTCACAATTGAGAGTGTTTTAACAAACTGCATCACTGTTTGGTTCAGTGGCAGCAGTGCCTCATATAAAAAGTCCATACAGAGAGTGGTAAGGACAGCCAAGAAGATTATAGGAAGCTTGCTTCCTGTTATTCAGGATACTGTTTACATAAGCGCTATGTGCTTAGAGCTCAAAGCATTGTTAGAGACCCTGCACACCCACTTTATGGTCTGTTTCTGTAGCTCCCCTCTGGGAGGAGTTTTTGAAGTATTTCTAGCAGGACTACCTGATTCTGTAACAACTTTGTTCCCTATGCCATCTTTCTGGTAAACTCACAAGATTCGTTTTTCTGGCCAAGAGAAAACCATCCAAGTATACATCCGAACCAGACTGTGTTGCTTCTCTGTGTCATATAATATATGTGGATATGTGGGTATATGCTTATTTATTTATTTATTTGACATGTTTATGTAATATATATTGGAGATGGTGAACCTTTGACAGCTGTATGCAGCGAAATTTCACTTTAATGTATGCCGATTAGTGTACATTTAAAGTGACAATAAAGTTATTCTAAATCTATTCTAATCTTACAGGGAATTATTTAGTCCACTCAATTTAATAGTATCTGCAAATTTGATAGCCATTATCTACATCTCTTCATAATCTCTTAATTAAAATATTGAAAACTAAAAAGCCAAGGCTAATTTTTGTGGCACTTGATTCCAGTTTGATCAGGAACAGTGCTAAATACTCTTTGAATACAATTTTTGAACCAGCTATAGATCCACTTAATTGCTTAGCGTCCAAACCACATTTAAAAAGCTTACTAATTAACATGTCATGGGGTGCTAATCAAATGCTTCGTATAAGAGAAGTATATTGCATTTAGTGTGATTTATTAAAGAAGTTGCCAAATCAATATAGGAGACAAGGTTAGTCTAGCTAGATTTGCTCTTGAGAAATCCATAGCTACTTCTGGAAAGTATCACATTGTTTTTAATGGGCTTAAAGACACATTTTAAGAATCTTCCTGGGCAATGAAAATAGAGACAATACTTGTCCTCCTGTGATCTCATATCTTGCTGCTTCTTCAGTATTTCTCAAAGACAATATATATGAGTTTGGCCAGACCATCCGTTATTTTCTTCAACATCTTAAGATGGAAATCATACAGTCCATGACTTTGTTTCTATCACTTGAACTTCAATGTTGGGTCTTAATCAAGAATTGAGCCACAACACTTTGAAGCATCATGGTTGGCATGGTGTTAGGAGTTTGTCTCCTAACAGATACCAGAATAATTAAATCTTTGCATTGAATTACACTGGACTACCAAAACACACTATTTTTAAAAAGATATTATGTACTATATATATATAACATGCTTGGAATGATTTAATTGTGCTTTATGGTTTGACCAGAATGAACTACACAAAAATAAATATTTGGATTTTTAAAGATAGTTTACTATGAAAACCTGAATTGTATGCATATCGAAATTAAATTTAGTGAAATTCTATGGGTACCTCTAATATTCTGGTAGAATTGAAAGCAAAGTGTTGTATTCAAAGCTTAAAATATTCTCCTTGAAACCGTGACCCAAACCATTTTTAGTTATCTGAGAAAGTTGAATTCTCTTGTGCAATTTCTTTTTTTAGTTTTTGCTATACAACAACCCACAGATTAAATCAATTTTGTACCTCCTCTGCAGTTCACACTTCAGATACCTATTCTCACATATATTTCAGTATCTTGCATTATCACTTTTAAGCTCTTTTCTATCTCCTCTAAATCTGATAAAACATTTAATTTCCCATTGGACTGCATATTTAATTGTACCCAGCTTGAACTGAGTACCCTTTTAAGCAACTTTCTTTGGCAAAAAAATAAAATAAAATAGGATTTATTATATTTAAATATTCACATGCCATTTATTCTGCTTGCGTGTATCTGTGTCTGACTATAATTGCTATGTCATTTTCAATGTAAAACTATCACAGATAATTTGTCTACAACCGCTTATAAAAGTCAGTCGGTTAGCAGTAGCATAATCATCAGTAGTCTCCTTCTCAATGTAACCTCAACCAATAACATATTGGCTTTGAAATCTGGTTGGGGACCTATCACATAATGTTGGAGGATTGCCTTAGGCTGATCATCAGCTGAGTGTCATGTGCACTTACTTCCAAAAGCAAGAACAATAGCCCAAAAAGCATCAATAAAACAAAGATTCTCAGTCACGAGTCCAATTTTGGACTACAAACTCAATCATTCCCTGTCAGCAAGTTCAATAGATAGAAAAGGTTGTTGTAGTCCCACAATATCTGGAACAAGAATTGGGAAGCACAGCAAGAGCTAACAGAAATCTAAGTCCCCTTTACTTGTCCAAGAAGAATGTAATTATGACTATCATGCTTTTCAAGCTGAAATGGAAGAATTAACTTTTTGCATTAATTATTTAGGCCAGTGTATTTCTCTCATTAAGTTTAATTTGGCATCTGAATTATTTTTGCACCATATAAATAAATCACACTGCATATAAGTTGTTGGTAAATCACATATTTTATTGAAAGTCTGGCTGGATTAAATCTCTAAAATATAGTACTCAATAACTGCCTGTTTTTCATATAAAAGAAGTCCACATATAAATAAAAATAAATTCTACATTTGTTCAGGGTGTGATTCATGAACATTTCACATTTTCTCTGAGGACTAGAAAATCAAAGGTCAAAGCTGCATTTCATAATTTTAAATCTAAAGTCTGCCAAATATTTGGAAATAAATACAGTGCTGAAAAATGTTATATAAATAGACCCAATTAATCGCATAACAGAAAATACCAGCAGCCTAGATACATTAACCAGAATAATGGTGAGCTATCAGAGAAAAGGGTTGTCTACATTACCAGAGTAATGGTGAGCTATCAGAGAAAAGGGAGTCCATTTTCCCCACTGACCACAAAAATTTTTTGAGCAAACTTAGAGACACGACACCCACTTAATAACCTTCTCTTGCTGTTGCTTCTTAGTAGTATTCAGTATAATATTGCTTCGGAACACAATGATCCTAAAATGACATCACCCTGAATCATTAGCAATAGCATTTAGATATATATACCACTTCACAGTGCTTTAAAGCCCTCTCTAAGTGGTTTTCAGAGTCAGCATATTGCCCTCCAACAATTTGGGTCCTCATTTTACCACCGAAGATGGATGGAAGGCAGAGTCAACCTTGAGCCAGTGAGAATTGAACTGCCAAACTGTAGACAGCTGGCAGTCAGCAGAAGTAGTCTGCAGTACGGTATTCTAACTACTGTGCCACCATGGCTCATTATCTATATTAATCATCTTCCCTGTGCTCCAATTGGCAGTCTGACTTTGTAGACCTTTGCCCTTAGATTCGTGAGATCTGATCAGTTGAACTGGGACCTCTTGCTGATAAAATCTGTGCTGATGCAGATTTCCCTCAACACTGCCAAGCTATTCACTAAGTCTGCATTACTGTTACTCTTCTCATCATTCATATCACCCATCTCCCCCCACTTATGACTGTATGACTGTAACCTTGCTGCTGGTATCCTTACAATTTACATTGACTGTTTTCTAATATGATTTGATTGCTTATTTGTTCCCTATGACTATCATTAAGTGTTGTACCTTATGATTCTTGACGAATGTATCTTTTCTTTTATGTACACTGAAAGCGTATACACCAAGACAAATTCCTTGTGTGGCCAATCACACTTGGCCAATAAAGAATTCTAATTTCTAATTTTCTTCTAATTTGCCCAACATCATTGATGCCTAACTGAAAATTTCCCATGCACCTCATTCTAGGAGTAGTTTTAACAGAAAGGTTATTATTTGGACTGTTTCATATATCTTGGTCTGGGTTCAAAAGAAAAAAGAATTTCTTCATAAATATGCCAAATCTAGAGGCAAATGAAATTTAGGAAGGATCCATTTGAAAACTTGTGCAAAATCTTAGGGCAATGCAATGTGTAGAAAGGGTGCCTTTGGGCATGCAGTCACATAATTAGTGATTTATGTACTGAAAATTAAGGAGAAGGCTTCTGATTCTACATTCTACATCCAGTCCTAGATTAACCATTTAACAAAATAAGCACATGCTTAGGATGGCAGGTGGGGGAGAGGGGAAGAGAGGAGGGGAGAGGGGGATATGACAGAAGGGTTTTTTAAAAAACTTATCATACCCATAACTCATTAATTATCACATTTGACTTTAGTTATTTCTTTTTGTACCTCTCCTTTTGCTCCATGCTTGACTTTAAGATGCATTGTAAAGAAACATTTGATGCCCTCGATGTGATGTCCCAGTGCCTGGAAGCAGTGCGGCTCTGGATGGGGAGGAACAGGCTTCAGCTCAACCCCACTAAGATGGAGTGGCTGTGGGTACCGGCATCTCAGTTCCAAGGGAATATTCCATTGTTGGTCATAGGGGGTGAGGTGTTGCCCCCTGTTGAAAGGGAGTGCAATTTAGGTGCCCTCCTGGATTCATGGTTGACTTTGGAAGATCATGTTGCGACCGTGACCAGGGGGGCATTTGCACAGATTTGTCTGGTGCGCCAATTGTGCCCCTACCTAGATCATGATGACCACCGTACAGTCACTCATGCGCTTGTGACCTCCCGGATCAACTACTGCAATGCTCTCTATATGGGGCGGCCCATGAAGACCACTCAGAGGCTTCAGCTGGTGCAGAATGCAGCCGTGCGGGTAGTGATGGGAGTGTCCCGACACTCTTATGTTACACTCCTCCTGCGTGACCTGCATTGGCTACCGGTTGCCCTCCGGGTGAGGTTCAAGGTGATGGTTATTACCTATAAAGCCCTACATGGGTATAAAGCCCTAGGTCTGGGGCACCTGATGGACCATCTGTGGCCAGCGACAGCTCCCCATCGCCTGGTGCGTTCCCACAGGGAGAGCCTCCTTGGAGTGCCGTCAGCCACTCCTTATGCACTCCTAGTTGATTCTCCCCCTGGAGCTCTGGGTGGCCCCTGACCTGCACTCTTTCCACCGTGACGTTAAGACATGGTTATTTTGCCAAGCCGGATTGGACTGAAGGGGTTTTTAAGGGGAGTTTTAATGGTTTTTTAACACTTAATATTGATTTTATCTGTTTTTATCGCTGTGAGCCACTCTGAGTCCTTTCCAGAGAAAGGGTGGCATATAAACTTAATAAACAAACAAACAAACAAACAAACAAACAAACAAACAAACAAACATTTTCTTTGGCATGGTGAGTGTCTAAAGCTTTAAAAAGTGATCTGAAACTAAACTATATTTGCTTCTACCTCAGTTTTACTTCTGTCAAAGGATACCATTGATGGGCTAAATGTAGGGCAATAACTGGCATCAATTCAGTCCCATTTGCATTTCTCTTTCTGCTCATTTGGCTCTGGGCTATTCTCAAGAGGCCAGATTTTGTGCTCCTCCAGGCTTCTCCACATCAAAAGGTCTTGCAAAGGGACAGAAAGCCTGAAGCAGTTCAAAATTGCCCCCCCCCCCAAGCCTTTTGTATGTTTGCAAAAGCTTTTGGCATGGAGAAGAGAAGCCTTTAGGAGTGCAGTCTCATGCTCCTTCAGACTCACCAAAGCTGCCTGATGCTCTAAAAGTAGACTGGGTTTTCTGCACAGGAAGCCTTGGTGAGTCAGCAAAGTTGAGCAGGGTGTGCTCATCCAACTCTGCCTCTGTTCTCACCACTCCAGTTTTGGTGCATCAGGAGTAGGCGGCTGAGGGGGCGGAGAGGGGAACCTGGCCATGCAAGCGGTGGGCTGGCATGCACATGCACGCAAACAGCTCCACTCATGCAAGAGAAAAGAGAAGCCTTTGGGGTGATGCTCGTGTGAGTGCAGCTGCGCACACGCATCAGCCTGCCTTTTATGCAGACCAGTTCCGAATAGCCCGCGGCAGGGCTGGGTTCTTCCCGGTTTGGCCCAGTTCCACCAAGCCAGTAACGGAGATGATATGACATCACTGAACCGGTTCTCCCCACCCGCATTATTCTTACTTTTTATTTGGCCCTACCCCCAATCTTTTGCTGCCTCCTGAGTCTCAGCTGATGGGCTATAAGGAAAAAACTGTTTAAACTCTTGCTGTGGGGCTTCAAAGGGCTGCCCTACAGCTGATCAGTGGTAAAAGGCAGTTTGGTGGTAGACCAGTACCTCCAAAAACAAATGAGTAGACTAGTGCCTGCAAAAATACATGAGTAGACCGGTGCCTGCAAAAATAAATGGGTAGACCAGTGCCTGCAAAAACAAATGGGTAGACCGGTACAGCTCTGCAAGCAGTTAAAAGCCTGGTAGACCACTACCACTGCTAAATCCTAAAGAATTGTCACATAACCCTCAAGTCATGTCCACAAAATAAGCCACGCCAACAGAACCGGTAGTAAAAAATTTTAGAACCCACCCCTGGACCGCGGCCCAGTAGTGGGCCACAGCAGGTTTTGTGGGCATGGCTTGGTGGGCATGGTGTGGCTTGGTGGGCATGGCAGGGGAAGGATACTGCAAAATCCCCATTCCCTCCCCACTCCTGGGGGAAGGATATTGCAAAGTCTCCATTCCCACCCCATTCTGGGGCCAGCCAGAGGTGGCATTTTCCGGTTCTCTGAACTACTCAAAATTTTTGCAGACTCTGTCAGAACCTGCCGGATTTCACACCTGGGCCATAGCCTGGGATTGGGGTTATACAACAGAGGGAAGCGAGGAAGGAAGGAAGGAAGGAAGGAAGGAAGGAAGGAAGGAAGGAGGGAGGAATAACTTATTGGACATAAAGAACAGAGTGGAATAGGGTTTGGCCACTTCTTTTTCTTTTCTTCCTGTTATTCTGCCTCTGAGCTAGCTATTTTGGGAATCCATACCTTCAAAAAAAAAAAATTCTAAATACGCCACACCTCAATGGTTATGTCTCTGTCATTTTATAGTTACGCTTTTGACACTTCCTCAGAATTACAAATGTGCCCTTGAAGTTCATAAAGGTTGCATCTTGAAATGTTGCTGAAAGATTTTAAGCCCAATAATCTCACCCCTCCGACACCCCTCTGATAGCCAGAAAGATTAAGAGGTCAACCATTGATTAATATCCTCTTAAAGAAAGAAGCCAGCATCAAATGAATGCAAGTACACAAGAGCAAAAGGTTAGAAGGGCCTGAAAATAGATTTACAAGTTTCAACTCTTCCAGAATTGATAAACAAATTAATTGCCATAACACCAGCTTGAGCAAGTATGGGCTATTCATAAATATTCAGCAGGTCTGCAAACCACACCTGCTGGAAAAAGAAATCCAGCTTTTCACTAAGCCAGTGACCTAGATGTAAAAGGGAATGCTAGGAAAAATGTGGATAAATTGTAGCTTCTCAGATCAATGGATAATGTTATTCTCTTCATCCTTTCATAATAACAGATGGGGGAAGTGATGTGATATCATGTGGATGGCAGGAATGAAGGAGGTTTTTTTTTTTTTTTGGTCTTTTCTCCTTCCATTCTTCTTGATCAAAAATCCACTAGCTGCACCTGTGTATCCTAGTATTTTGAGCAGACTTCAAGAGAAGGTGTAGGTGATGTTAATGAAATATATAGAAGATAAAAGCACAACAGTAACAATCCTGGATGGAAACTTCTAAGTGCATATTAGTAGAAACAAAATTAAATACTTTATACTTTAACAAATACCATTCGTTATACCTTTCTACAATTTTTTTTAAAAAATTTGATTTATATGCCGCCCTTCTCCGGAGACTCAGGGCAGCTTACAATGCGTTAAGCAATAGCCTTCATACTTTTGTATATTTATATTTATATAAAGTCAGCTTATTGCCTCCAACAAACTGGGTCCTCAATTTATCCACTTTATAAAGGATGGAAGGTTGAGTCGACCTTGAGCCTGCCTGGGATTGAACTTGCAAGTAATTGCAGCAGCTGGATCTTAAATGCTGCCTTTGTAGGAGGCATTACTCCCCTACGCTACTCAGGCTCAATTTTGTGTCCTTGTATATCGTCCTTGCTATTATCACATCCATGCATTGATTCAAACATTGCCTTTTGTTCTTTAAACTCTCCCCTTCTTCCTTCTGAGAATGTCATCAACTCTATCCAGCCAGAGTTTTCTTAAACGTCCCATGCTTCTTGATATAAACGTCCCACTTTTCTTGATATACCTACCTTGTAAGTTTATTCTCATTCATTCTCTCTCTATGACCAAGATTCCTCATATTCATATGGTTTCACTCCATTCACTCCATTGTTACCCCCTTCTTTTGTCAAATACAGGTACCCTAGTCCAGTGGTGAAATCCTTTGAGGATCACCACCGGCTCACTGCCCGCCCATGCGCAGTGCAAGACAAATGTGTGCTGCGCGCATGCATTCACAGCAGGCACCAAAAGCATGCTGCACACGCATGCACAGCAAACACCAAATGCTCACTTCACAAGGAAAAAGAAGACTTCACAAGGTAAGTAGAACAGCGAGGGGGGGGGGGGTGAACTGCTGTGCTGTGCAATTTAGCTTTGCTGACCATCAGCTGATCAACAGCTGACCATCAGAAATACCAATTCAGATGAACCGGTAGCTTTTTTGAACTACCGGTTTGCCTGAACTGAGTTGAACCAGTAGCATTTCACCCCTGTCCTAGTCCTAGTCTTCAACTTACAATCGCAATTGAGCCCAGAATTTATGTTGCTTAGTCAAAAATTTGTTAAGTGAGTTTTGTCACATTTTATGACTTTTCTTGCCACTTTTCTTAAGTGAATCACTGCAGTTGTTAAATTAGTAACACGGTTATTAAGTGAATCTGGCTTCCCAATTGACTTTGCCTGTCAGAAGACAACAAAACCCCAGAACACTGCAACTGTCATAAATATGAACCAGTTGTCAAGCATCTGAATGTAAATGATGTGACCATGGTCATTAGTGTGAAAAATGGTAATAAACTCCTTTTTTTAAAGTGCTGTTGTAACTTTGAATGGTTACTAAATGAACTGTTGTAAACTGAAGATTACCTGTATAACTATCTTGGCCTTTGATGTCTTAATTTCCAGTTGTATAATTGTTACATAATACAATCTATTTATTATTTGTTGCAAATTATTTGGCTTCTTAACCAGGAGCATAGCTAGATCAACATAAAAAAAAAAACTAAACACACCATACATGTACTTCCCAAACCAATAAGTAGAATAGAATAGAATAGAATTTTTTATTGGCCAAGTGTGACTGGACACACAAGGAATCTGTTTTGGTATATACGCTCTCAGTGTACATAAAAGAAAAGATACATTTGTCAAGAAGAGCCTGAGTGGCATAGGAGGCTAATGCCTCCTACTAAGGCAGTAGTTAACATCCAGCTGCCTGCAATTACTGCGAGTTCAATCCTAGCCAGGCTCAAGGTCGACTCAGCCTTCCATCCTTTCTAAGGTAGGTAAATTGAGGACCCAGTTTGTGGGGGCAATAAGCTGACTTTGTATAAATATACAAAAGTATGAAGGCTATTGCTTAACGCATTGTAAGCCGCCCTGAATCTCTAGAGAAGGGCGGCATATAAATCAAATTAAAAAAAAGAATCATAATATCGCTACCGATAGCCTCCCACCAGCCAATACACTCCCACAGAGAGGGACTCTTCAGGGTGCCGTCAGTCAAACAATGTTGACTGGTGACTCCCAGGGGGAGAACCTTCTCGGTGGGGGCACCTGCCCTCCGGAACGATTTGCCCCCAGAGATACGGATGATCCCTGACCTACGCACCTTTCACCACACCCTCAAGATGTTTTTATTCCAACAAGCCAGGATGGCCTAAGCACAAATTTTAACTGTCGGTTTATTTTTAATACACTGGGCCAAATTATTTAATATGTTTTTAAACTGTTTTTAAATTTTGTATATGGGTATGTTTTATTGTTGGCTGTATACCGCTCTGAGTCCTCTGGGAGAAGGGCGGTATAAAAATTGAAACAAACAAACAAACAAACAAGGTACAACACTTAATGATAGTCAGAGTACAAATAAGCAATCAAATCATATTAGGAAACAGTCAATATAAAACTTAAGGATACCAGCAACAAGGTTACAGTCATACAGTCATAAGTGGGAGGAGATGGGTGATAGGAACGATGAGAAGATTAATAGTAGTGCAGAATTAGTAAATAGTTTGACAGTGTTGAGGGAATTATTTGTTTAGCAGAATGATAGCGTTCGGGAAAAAATGTTCTTGTGTCTAGTTGTTCTGGTGTGCAGTGCTCTATAGCGTCGTTTCAAGGGTAGGAGTTGAAACAGTTTATGTCCAGGATATGAGGGGTCTGTAAATATTTTCACAGCCCTCTTTAAGTATAATTATTCATATTACTACAAGTATTAACCAGTTTGGTTCAGTGGTGAAGAGATCAGGTTAGAAATCAGGAAAATCTGAGTTCTAATTCTGTCTTGGGCATGAATCCTGAATTCACATCCTGAATGAGTCCGATTCCCCTCACAGAATTGTCATTGTGGGGAAAATAGGAGGAGAAAAGAGCATTAGGTATTTACATCGCCTTGAGTTATTTATAAAAAAAATAATAAACGTGGGATAAAAAAAAACTAATAGATAAATAAAGGTACTTCATTAAGTATAATTATGTTAAACAATTAAGGGGACAATACTTATTTCTTGCTCTGTGTTGAACCTGTTGTTCAGCAATCTCTACAGTCTCATGTATGATTTTCATGTGATGGAACATGTGAATCTGTTATCATAGTTAGTAGCCAACCTTCAACTTTCTATTTGAATCATATGACAAAGAATTGAAATAAGAATGCTAGTTTTAATTGGTTATATTTCTCTATAACTGCAGCCATAATGTTTCTTGCAGGTATACTTTTCTGGTAGTTATCTTAATTATGGAATTTGATAAATGGGCCAATATACTTTCAAAGATTTAAAACCAATAGAATGTATGCCCTTGGCAGAGATTGTAGGTTCAAAGATGAGCAATGCTGTTCCTTGACTTTTCCCTCCTTCCACATTAAAGAAGAGGGTCATTTTATTAGAATAACAATCAAAGCTCCCTTATATCTAAACTGTAATGTTGCATTTCAAAGAAGCTAGTTGTTACAGTGTCTTCATACTTCAAATGACACTCGGGCCTCACTTTCGGTCCTTTTGTAGTCTTTATCATTTGCAAATCAATTATTTCTCTATTTTGGGTTTTCTGCTAGTGTAGAGCACTGTTGATCAAAGATAAAACTATCTTTGATCAACATTTTATATAAAACCTATATCATTTTAGGGACCCTTTTTCTTAGAGTTCCTTGGAGGCATAAGACCACTGGCTAATATGCTAGCTTTTGAAAATAAAAGAATTGTTGGAATCCCTCCAGTTGTTATTTTGGCTTGAATTTTCCACCACATTTCATGATATAGTTGGCAGTTTTGGAACTGAGACGGGGCTGTTTAAAATTACCCTATGCTCTGATTGGGGCAAAGGCTTGTAATGACTTTCCTTGTGTGTTTGGGTGTTTTGTTTGCGAAGGAGCTCTAATATTAAGTGTTAATATTTAGGAGCCTGAGTAGTGTAGGGGAGTAATGCCTCCTACAAAGGCAGCATTTAAGATCCAGCTGCTGCAATTACTTGCGAGTTCAATCCCAGGCAGGCTCAAGGTCGACTCAGCCTTCCATCCTTTATAAGGTGGGTAAATTGAGGACCCAGTTTGTTGGGGGCAATAAGCTGAATTTGTATAAAATATAAATATACAAAAGTATGAAGGCTATTGCTTAACGCATTGTAAGCCGCCCTGAGTCTCCGGAGAAGGGAGGCATATAAATCAAATTTTTTTAAAAAAGTGTTACAAGCACTTCAGCAAATGAAGTGCAAGCTCTGCACTTGTCAATGAGCTATGTGTGTTTTGTGGACTTTGAAATTTGAGTCTAGATTAGTGGACTGCAGTTATCTTTATTAGAGCTACTGGCTGGTACAGAAATATTCATATAAAATTTCTCCTTGGTCATTGGAGATGAAAATTAAACTGCAGAACATTGGACTATGGTGAAAAGATTCACACTTGCCTTGCTTTGTTAGACTTGCAAATGAACAAGTCTAACTTCCTTGCACCACTGCCAGTAAGTTTCAGACAGCTAACAAAAAAGAACGATGGGCAGCAATCTGTTCCCCTCCCCAACAGTCTTCCAATATTCAGATAGAGATTCAGGCTCTCTATATACTGATTAAAGAAGAGATAAAGAAACTCTATAAGCCAACCACATTCTTAATTTAACATTCTCCCAGTTGTAGTAGCTATACTTGCAGCCTTATCATTTCTCATTGTTCTCATACAATATTCACTTCCTTTTTGTTTTAAACCTAACATTTATAATACTTGTTGCAAGCCCACTCTCCCACCTATTACTGTCATTCTCAGACAACCATCTAACATAGTCTTTCCAGCACTACTGCACCTCATTTTCATCCCATCACCTTTAATTTAAATCCTGTCCACTCTGCTGCTTAGCCCTTATTTAGCACTCCTAAACATTTTTTTCCATCAAAACTGCTCTGCGCTTTCTCTGCCTCTTAATTTGACTACATTTGTTGAAGCTTTTTTCTCTGTATATTCATCATATGGCATCTTTCTTTCATATGCAACTGCCAGTCTCTTATGCCCATTTTCTCTCATCCACAGTGTCTTTCACTTCATTATTCCACCAAGCATTCTTTTACATACATTTAGTTAACATAATTTCAAACATTTACATGATTTTCTGTAACTTTTTTTTCACTCTATTACCATCTTTCTGTATGCTCATTTCCCAATTCACTTTGCTAGAACAACAGCAGCAAAAAAACTATATTCTAATGCATTTTCATACTGGACTCATACTTTGTCTTCCTTCAATCATTCTAATTTCAGAATTTCAAAAGAGACTGCCATTCATAAACATTTTGAACAGTTTTCCAGGTAAATCATTTCCATCAAACATTTCCCTCCTATTTTCTACATCTGGAAAATAACTCCTATGCACAAATTCTTCCAAGATGTGGCAAAACATGCTATATACTGGTAATAACATGAATACATTTTATCAATTCATTTCATAAAGAAAGTACCTCACTCAAAAGGAGCAAAAACCGAAAGAATAAATCCTTAAGAGTATCATGACTTTGAACTGGTAAGGAAACAGAGATATATATCATTTTGAAAGATCTTGGACTTCCTTCAGAACTAATAAAAGGATCAAGTACTGGAAAGAATAGATAAAATAGAATATACTAAACCTAAGAACTATTATGTGGAAAAGACTGATATAAATGAGTTATAGATGTAATCAAACTACAGACTGGACAATGCGGAAGGAACAAAGTGGGTAGAATATGTGCCAATTGGAAGAAAAGATTGATTATCATCCATAAGATTGATGACTTGCATGTACAAATAATGAAGCTTTCGAAATGTACTACTGTACCTCCATCCAGCTTCAGCTTCAGGATAATTTTTTTTTCCTCTTAACCCCCTATTTTTGTCTTGTAAACAATAAGAATGGGTAGGTAGATATGAGGTATGAATGATTAACTTGTGTTGAATACACTCCAGTAAAGTAGTTAACAACTAATCAGTCATGCCCCTGTCTTACTAATAAAACTTCCATTGTGACATGCTCTGATCCCCATAGTGCTATAATATATACAGGATCTGTACTTTTCTTCTATTTCTATGGTGGTCCCTAATGTTTAAAAATATGGTGGCAAGAATGTTTTGATAAATCTATCACCCCAATATGCCCGAGTATCTGAAGATTAGAAATGGAGGTAGATGTTGTAATCTAGGCTCCCTGAGTCATTAAAACACACAAGCAGTCCCAAAAACCTCTTTTATTGCAACCGTTAGATCATGGGCGCAAGAAGGACTGGACACGCAATAGAATCAAACACTTTTATTAGCTCCGTAAATCGCAATGGCAATGCTGGCTGTGGCAGCTCCTTTTATAGCTAGAAGCTGTCCGCGGCTTCAGCCACTGATGTTACTCTAAATTTCCCATTCCCGTTCCTGATTGATCCGTTCAAATCTGCCATTCAATACTCAACAGCAACAGCTGTGAATTACGTTCATTCATAGCTGAGTCCCAATTAGTTGCAAAAAGTCCTTTGGGGAAGTCCTTCAGGATAATCACCATCCTTTATCTCCCTCGACACCCTGCCAAAGACCTACTTGGCAAAGCCACATGGACTCCAAAATCAAACAGAGATGCCGACTAGAAACAGAATTAACAATGTTGTTTCCTGCAAAGGGTCCACGTGCCTTTGCTCCTCTTTTAAGCCTTATGTAGGGGCCAATCATCTCCAGGCCTTACTCCCGAGTTGTCCCTTTTGTTTTAACTATTCATGCCTTCTGGCAGCTCTGCACATGCGCACACTAGGAATAGGCTCCTCCTGTTCCTCTTCCTCTCTGCTGTCTGACTCTGGAGGCTCAGGAGTCCGCACATCACTCCCAGATGGTCCAGGCCCCATCTCTGCCTCCAATGCAGACCCCTTGTCCGGGCATTCCCCAGACTCCAGGACTGGCCCATGTTCCTCCCCAGCCTGCTTAATGTCCAACTCCGCTGCCAGCTCCATAGGCTGCAGGCAGACCACAACACTAGAAATGAAGCTTCTTCAGAACTATCAGATCACATTACAAAACTGAAGAAGCTTCTTGGAAGAGAAGCAAAACATCTCCAAGGAAAAACAAAGTTACCTTTTGAAAAAGCATCTTTGGGACAGCCATGATCTCGATGATTGAGAATCTCCATGGCCTCCTTATGTCATTGATATTTCTGAATGTATTCACACAGAAGTTTAAAGAAACCCCCCTTCCCATGGCTGGAGTTGAATGAGATTGGGATTAATATCTGGCTACTGTTATGTCCCTGCTTTCAAGAGTAAAGGAGCAAGCTCTATGAAGAAGTTAAATAGCTATTCATCATCTTTTCTCACAGGCGGTTTTGACCATGGCTGAAATTTAACAGAATCCAGAATTAGTTAACTTAGTATTTTTGTTTATGTAATGATCTTTAGGGACATGCTACTCCCCCCCCACAACTCCTTTATTCATTATTAAAATTGATTTTATACTTGACATTTTCCCAATAATTCTTGCCCTTGCATTTGAAACCTGAAGGTTAAAATTTAAATACTTTTGACAAGCCTTTGAGTCAAGATGGCACATCTTCTGAGTATTGCTAAAGCTTCCCTCTCCCATGGGTTTTCATTTTGAGAAAGACTGGGTTGACTGCATGGTAGGAGAACTCTTCCATATCAAATTTAGGTCATGAGGGAGAATCTGGCCTTCATGTTATCCCTGAATGTAAACATATGTTGATCAGAAAAAAAAAGATTGAATAAATGTTTGCATACAGTCTAATTAGACTTGTATGAAATGAATGCCTGTGAACTTGGGATGATGCCATATTTATTTTATCTTATAGATGTAGTGTATAATTTAACTTAGCTTATAGAAATAGATATGCAATTAAATCTCAGTGTGAAAAGGTATCTCAGAGGAAGAATTTAAAGATCAGGGGAGTCAGTTTATCTGCAAAATGCCACACTGATAATGATGTCCTAAATTTGCCTAGTATATTCTGGATTTTTCCAGGTGCAGTTTCCCTTCAGCACTATTCTTGTATAGTTCCTTCACAACTGTGAGTGTGGGTGGCGGTAACAAAAAGTGGATTGCCTGCAAATTGAAGCAGGTGTTTTCCACCGCTTTGTATCTGGTAATGTTCTAATATCTTGGAATCCCAGGACCGGCATTGAGCTTTCACAGAATGTTTTACCGGCTTAGACTTAATTTCTGGGACTTAAATGAAGTTGACAGCATTTGATCATTCACTTGTTTCATTCCCATAGTAATGTGATCTGACAGATATTTTAGCATTCTGGTGAGTCTGCATTTGCAGTTCTGCAGAGAAAGAATTGGACCGAAGGGAGAAGTGGCGCAGGTGATACAGCAGCAGAGCGAGTAGAGAAGAAATAAACATTGCAACATAGCTTGGGGTCATATAAAATTGGGGAAATGGGGTTATGTCGCTGGGAATATTTTCATGAGCCTCACATCTAAAGAACATTGAAACCCAGGTGGCAAACAGCTGATATAAAAATCTTGAAAGTTGGTTTCATTAAATCCTTTTACTTTCACCAAAGGGTGGTTCCAAATACTTTATTTGATTCTATAACTTTATGCTACCGCTATAATTTTGTACCAATGTTTCCCCCGCCCCCCCATCTTCCCTGAGTCTTGATGCCACCCAGTATCGGATTGGCGCTCGGGGTTCAGGACCCCAGACAGCAGCCTGGAGATCGGGGAGCTGGTTGAAGTTTTAATACTGATTTAGATTAATGTCAAGTAACACCCCCAACAAAAGAAGACTCCAAGGCCAGAAATTCCTCAAAGTTCCCTTTTATTAGAGATGTCATATTGGCACATCTGGGAAAACTCGAATCTGAAAGCTTCCAGGTTTTCCCCACGCAAAAGAAAGTCCAAGTCCCCTCCCCCTGCACCTACATGTCAATCACATGGTCCAATCAATGCACCATCCCAACTGGAGATACCTCCCAGTTACACCACTCCAGGTGCAGGGTCCTTGACTCTCAGTGAAAGGAATGTTATTATAGCTAGATATCCCTGCTACTCCATGCAATCCCCCCTCCCAGTTTCCCACAGCATTAAGTGTGGTAACCCTGAAGATCCAAAGAAAAAGATGGCCTCCAGGGCTGACAATAATAGCCATAATCAGATGTTTCATCAGAGTGATTTGCAGATGTTTAAGAATAACAATGCTTTTGAGGGAGTAGATTTCAGAAGCACTTTTGAATTCCTTAATAATAATCATAAATGTCATATGAATCATACTAGTGTGGCCTCTCAGAAGCATAGAACGCCATATATAATTCTTTATTTGCCTTTCCTGCTGAGTGACTTAACAATAATCATGTGATATGAGCCATTCTGAAAATGACAAGCACATGCTTATTCCGATGCTTTATAGACATATACATTTAAGTGTATAAATTAAAATGTCAACAGTTGCAGCATGGCTAAATGAAATTGGAATCTAACTGTGAATGAACTGTATTATGTTTAATCACTTTTTTACCTTTCTCTCATTTGCTTGTTCTTTATTTGTCAATACTTCATCCAGACCAAAGATACTCCTTTCCTTGGTTTTATTTGGCTGATTTAGAAGTGAGTCAGTATAGTTGCGTAAACATGAATTGCAAAGTTCCCTATAATAAGCAGACACCTACCTTTCTTGATTTTGCTTTGATTTTGATGAAGCCTTTGGAGTATGTCTGTTTGGAATTGTTTATGTGTCTTTGCCAATAAATATCTTACAGGATCTTGCTGAACTAATCCATTTTCACACACTTAAGGATCCTTCTCAGAAGCATTCAGATATTTTATATTGCTAGGGTTGATCTTTTAATGTTGGGAGCATACATGAGAGAAAAAAAAGTGGAAAATATCCTTTCTGAAATAAATCCTGCTTCATTTCCCCCCCTTTTGACCTAATCATTTTCCCTCTAAGTCTCAGCAAGGTAATTTCTGTCTTGCAATAAATTAAAATTATTATACAGTTCTGAACTATTAAGAATGCCCTTTCATGCACCTGATTTGACAGGATAACATTTTTAATGCAATTTGGGATATATACTGCCAATCTCACTTTGCTCTAACTTAGGTTATATGAAATATTGAATGTTCATCAATCAAACAATTAGTGTTTCAAACTATGGCATAGCACTATTACAAAGAAAAATTGCTACACAATCTGTCAATGACATAGGAAGTAATTCACTGATGATGAGCAAATAGCAAGGAATTATAAGGGGAAAAGATCGGAGGATTTTACAGTTGGTTTATAACTATAATAGGTAAAAATCTATTGTATGAAAATAATAAGTCACTTCTCATATTTATTTGTTTGTTTATTTGTTTGTTTGTTTGTTATATAGCATTCCTGGAGCCCCTTCACCTCTCATGAAGGTGATGTCTTATGATATAACAAGCTCAAATGTCTAGTTACTTGGAAATGTTCTGATCCTTGGGTATAGTTTCCTTTCAAAGCTACATGTTTAGTCAAATATAAGCCCCATGATATCTCAAGTGGGCTTAGTCATAGTAAGTGAGAGTAATATTGTGGCCTCAGATAAATAATATTCTTTTAATTTGAAGCTATGGACACAGACTTCAATGGATAGTTAGGACTGAAGAAAAAATCATTGCAACCAGCCTGCCTTCCACTGAGGATCTTTATACTGCACGAGCCAGAAAGAGGGTGTGAAAATATCTAGAGATCAGGGATGAAATGCTCCTGGTTCGGACGGATCGCCCGATCTGGTAGCGATGGTGGTGGGTGGTTCAGAGAACCGGTAGCAAAAATCCCTGTGCCCCCTTCTACAATTTCTTCTGACAAAAAATGCTTTTAAAGTTAAAAAAAAAAGCCTCTGATGATCACGTGGCTCAGCTGGGATCGTCAGAGGCTTTTCAAAGCATTTTTTTCTGCAACCTTTTCTGCCAAAGAGGTGGTAAAAAAATGCTTTGAAAAGTCTCCGACGATCCCAGCTGAGTTGCCTGATCATCAGAGAGGCTTTCCAAAGCATTTTTTTAAAAAGCCTCTCTGATGATCCCAGCTGAGTTGCCTGATCGGCAGAGGCTTTTCAAAGCATTTTTTTGCAACCTCTTCAGCTGAAGAGGTTGTAGAAAAAATGCTTTGAAAAGTTAAAAAAAAAAAAAAAAGTTGGCCACGCCGACTTAGTCATATAACACCCCCACCATCCCCACCACCAAGCCACACTCACAGAACCAGTAGTAACAAATTTTATATTTTAGCCCTGCTAGAGATGCTCACATCATGAACATAAACTGTTGGAGCCTCTTCCCTCACAATGACGCTATAGGGTATTCTTGCCAAATCAATCAGAGAAAATGACTTCCCTCCCCATGCTATCACTCTGCAAAACAACTAATTCCCACAACACTGTCTTATGCCCTGGGATGTCAAACTACCTAGTATGGCTGTATTATTATTACTATTATCCTTTTCATCTTTCTTATTGCCTATTTCCTTAGCTTCTTATGACTATAACTTTGTTGTTTGTATCTCATGATTTATGTTGTTTGCTTTTATTCGTATCTTATTATGATTTATGTTGATTGATTATTCAGTATCCTACTGAGTGTTGTAGCTTATGATTTATGATGATTGTATTTTATAGTTATGATCATGATTTATCACTTGTTACTTGTATATACAGTACCCTGAGAGCTTATGCACCAGACACAAATTTCTTGTGTGTCCAACCACTTTTGGCCAATAAATAATTCTATTCTATTCTATTCTATTCTATTCTATTCTATTCTATTCTATTCTATTCTATTCTATTCTATTCTATTCTATTCTATTCCATTCCATTCCATTCCATTCCATTCCATTCCATTCCATTCCATTCCCTACAAGTATCCAAGTCCCATTACGCCTCTTAAGAATCACTTGCTCTTTGCTATGCAAAGGGAACCATTTTTCCACTGTTGAGTGGTTTTTAATTGGAGTTGTAATTAAGTGCATGCAGACGGGCCAGTGGTTCTGTTTCATGAATGGACCTATTGTTTGGGGAGTCAACATCCATAGCTGTTATGATTTGTGTAAATTATTGGTTGAGATGAAAGATGAATAGTTTAACTGTTAGCTTTGCAGTTGCTCATAACTTATTCAAAGATCCGCAAAGCCCACTGTCATGCTTCTCTGAAAACAACACTGAGGGAGTAAAATAGTATCTTTCATTAAAGCGACATCTTCCCTTTTGTCAATTCTTCTTTTTGTTTTCTATCTCATCCCCATTTTTTTTTCTTTGCTAACAACCCCACAGGTTAAGGCATGAGAGAGTGGCCAATCAAAGCTGAGTTTTATAGTAGTGTATGTGATTTTAATATCAGACTCCTTAGTTCATGGTCTGATCAGGGGCAGGCATTGCAGTGTCTATGGACATTAATACATTAGTAGAGATTTTCTTTGGGGCCTGCTGGGATCAGGTAGAGTTTGACTTGATTTTTAAAAACATTTTAAAATAGAGATAAAAACTGGACAGAAAGCTGGCGTGCTACAAAACAGCAGCCTGTAACGTCAACATTATTTCAAGAGCATCTACTGAGGCACATAGAAAATAGAAATGGTGGATAGTTATTCCTCAGGATTTTGTTTGGAAGGGGTCTGTGGGAAGGAAACAACCCAAAAGTACATTCAGGACAGTGGTGGGTTTCAAAATTGTTTACTACCAGTTCTGTGGCTGTGGCTTGGTGGGCATAGTATGGCTTGGGGGGTGTGGCTTGGTGGGTGTGGCAGGGAAAGGATACTGTAAAATCTCCATTTCCTCCCCAATTCAGGGGAAGGTTACTGCAAAATCCCCATTTCCTCCCAATCAGCTGGGACTTGGGAGGCAGAGAATAGATGAGGCCGGGACCAGTCAGAATTTTTACTACCGGTTCTCAAAACTACTCAAAATTTCCACTACCGGTTCTCCAGAACTGGTCAGAACCTTCTGAAACCCACCTCTAATTCAAGAGACTGCAATAAGAGGAAGCCAGAAAAATACACTCGGTTAGTTTATCTTCTGGCTAGTAAAGAGTTGTTATGTAAATAATACAGCTATAATTTTGTAGGAATGTCCATTCCATACTCTAAGAATTCTAGTTGCTCACAACCCTATTCCTGTTCTAATCAGTGACATAAGGAAGAATCAGATGCTATTGCAATTCTGGGGATAACTTAGGAGAATAACTTAACAGAGACAAACTGCTCTATTAGAACAATTGTTTTCATCAACTGAAAGAGAGACTCAATGGATCACTGGCCAGAACATCTGACAAGAAGAAGAACTCTCCATGTCTACTGTATAAACATAGGTAAAGCACTGTTCCATGTGATCTGGCTCTTATCCTTTTGCAAATGCCTCTTTTCCCATTCTGAATTCATCCATGTGGCTTTCTCCTGGATGGACCATGTTTCTTCACATTATTTCTTTTCAGATTGCTATGGTAGCTGATTGACACTTGTTCACATTAGTCCCTATCTCTAGTAAAGAAATGTGGGAGAGTCTTAAGCGGAGAGCAATCAATTGTGATTTTGCAGACTATGGCCTGCATGGCTATTTCTTTCTGGACCTGTTTGCTGCTGATATATCTCTGTCAAGCTGTGATTCATTGCTGGCTCCATTTCAGTTGTGTCCTTTCATCAGCAAAGAGCCATTTGGCTAGCTGCAAGTTTTCCCATTAAGAGCCCATTCTTTCTGCCGAAATTCGACAAATGAGTATATGTAAAAGAGAGAGAAGAAGAAAAATGTGAAGATTTTCGCTTGAAATAATTTAGTCCATTGCATCTTTCTAAGAACTAGAATAGATTTAAGAAAACTCCAGGAAAATATTAGTGCAAAAGGTTGCAGGTGAAAAAAAGGCAAAGGAAGTGTGTTGACTATTATAGAAATGGAACAAGATACAGCAGGAGGAAATAGTTTGATCCACTGGTTGCTAAAACCAATTATTCCATATAGAAGTAGTGCAGACCTGTTTCACAGATAGGATAGATTGTGCTAGTTCAATAATTCTTTCTTGGCTCTGTATCCAGGACCAATATGTTCTTTATTCTTACTGGACTGATGAAGCACACATTTCTGTAAGTCTATTAGTTATTCTATAACTAGCCAAACCTTGAATAAACTGGCATAGATGGTCTCAGAAGTGGTGTGTGCGTGTATGTGTTGGGGAGGAGGGCTTCTTGAGGGCCTTCAAAATTTATGCTGTGGCTTCTTTGATAGGTGCTGCTGAGAACCTCAAAACTTTCCAAGTTTCCCTGGACTTGACTAAATTTGTTAAAAGAATGCTTGAGACAAGTCAACCTCTTACTCAGTTTTATTTGAAAAAGGGATAGTTCATTTATTGAGGTCCCAGGTGTCTTGTCATTGACAGATCACTAGTCAGTGAGCTTTGGATTGTTGCCAAACCAGACCAGATTAGGTTTGTCAAGCCCCAAAACCTGATGGATGCCTTTGGATTTCAGACTTCTCTAGAGAATATTTCCTTGAATCTGGCTAGCTATCCTAATGTTCAGGCTATGCAGGCAATGCAGCTGCTTGCTGGTTAGTGTGTGAGAGCTGCTTTTTCAGAAAAACATCTGATTTGTGGGCACTGGCTTGGTTGCCTATCAGCCTTTGAGATAGGACAGGTCAGGAAATAAATGCCAAAAATCTGTCTGGAACTACATTTTATTAGTTTAAACTGTTGTAATAGAATGTTGAAAGCTTGACTGAGTACTCTCCCTTCCTTTCTCTTATATTAGAGTGAATTAGGGAGGTGTCAATTTGGGCTTGTTTCTCATGCTTCCACTGTTGCCCAGCCTTAACTCATGCTTTTGTGCATGAAACTGCATGGTCTCTGCCCAATGTCCTCAAGGTCATCTCCATGGCATGCTACAGTTTCTGAATGTAATTCAAAGTTCTACATGGTTTGGTTCCCAATTACCTTAAGGACTGTCTCCTCCAGATAGAAATTGCCATTCTTGTACAGTCTCCTTCAGAGGGGAAGAGGAAACTTGAAAACAGAATTTATGTGTTTCTATCCCATCACTAGGGAAGCACTTTCCCTCAGACATTTCATTAGCCTACATTCTACTCAATTTTAGTAAAGTGGTTAAAATCAGGCATTTTTGTTAGGAGCAAGCAACAGTATCCTTGCTTATTATGAGGACTGTTGAAGGCAAGTTATCATTATTATTATGAAAAACTTTGCTACCTTGCTGTATTTTATTTCCATTTTTCTCTTATTGTTCTTGGTTTATCTTTGTGGGTCTTCTGTCTTCCAGTCATAGTATCTTGCTCATGTCAAGGACATTATATTATATCCATACAGACACTCTTGCTTCTAATTGATTCCCTTTTCCATAAGTTGGTTCAGGAATATGGTGGCTTTATATCATAATTTAGTTGCTCTTTCATTTGATTCTTAAGATTCCTGTTCCTCTCATTGATTTTGTTGTTTATTCTTCATGTGACCTATTAAACTTTCCTTATTTTCCTAGCCTCAGAATGGTCATCTCAAAAATATCCAATCAGTCCCAATTCTAATACAAGAACACTAATTTACAAACTTCTGTAATTCCAGACTCTATGCCATTGATAACACCCTAAGTTTCATTTGTACCCACAATATAATAACACTGGTAGGTGTCATGTTTCAAGGCAACAAGTCAGAAACTGTGAGGGTTACTCCTGCTTTAGGCACAAAGCCAGATGGGTGACCTTGTGCAAACTGCTTCTGAAAACATTGCAAAGAAAACTGCAGGGACTTGTCCAGGCAGATGCCAAGAGCCAGCACTGACTTAAAGGTTCCAAAAACAAAACAAAACAAAACAGAGCAGAGCAGAGCAGAGCAGAGCAGAGCAGAACACAACACAACACAACACAACACAACACAACACAACACAACACATGCATAAGCTGTTCCAAATTCTCAATACTTCTTAGGCATGTGTGTGTGTGTGCGTGTGTGTGTTTTAAATGGATATTGTTTTGCTACTGCCCTTCGCAAGCAAACAGATTATTGATTTTTGAAATCTTTGTATGGATCCAGCAAGCTGTGTAAAGAAAAAAAGCCACTTTTGTAAAGCTGGAAGAACATGCAAATGGTTGGCTTGTATTTTGTAATGTTGTCTCTGATACAAGGAATACAATTTTCCCAATGGCAATCTGTGTGATGACACCTGCTCGTATTGTACATTTGATTTGGTTTACTGAATGAAAATGTCCCCAATCTCACCAAGTCCAGCTGGTGCTTCCAGGCCTGTGGTCCTTTTCCCATCCAAGTGATTACTTAATCTAACAGCATTTAAAGAAAAAAGCAGACAAGATCACCACCCAAGATTCTTCTTTCCCCCTATTACATTATCCATAAGGCTGAATCAAGAGGCTCAGACCATCTAAACTTCCATTCTCTTTGGCTGAAGCTGATATTCGGTGTTCTGGAGGAAAACAAGCTGATGAATGCAAAAACCTATAAATTAAAACCCAGGAGGAGGAGAGAAAAGGAAATGTCCTGTGTAATGACTAACAGTGGATTCTTTGGGCATTCATCATGCCTCACTGGATGGAGGAATGGGACGTCCATCTTACTTAGAAGAGCCAAGTCATTTGGTATCAAGACTCCTGGCATGATTCCAGCACTGGGGACAATACTAGGAAATCTGACATTTTGACTATCACACAACCCCATTTTGTTAAGTCCGAGTCTGATGTCTAATGGATGCAAATTGCTCATAGATCGCACAAAAGCTCAGAGGGACGAATTGTGAAAATAATAGTAATTTTGATAAGTAATAGACATTTCAATACAGATATGTTGCTATAAAGGATGGCGTGAGTTCTCTGCTGCAATTAAACATTTCTATAGTAGCAGCACAAAGCCAGCTGTTTGGGTGATTGTGCTCCAGTGCTGTGTCCCAATTGTTAGGTTGGCTCATAATTTTAAAACAAACAAAAAAACATCACCCCGCCCTCCCACAACTTCACAATATGTACCATTTGCTTCCCCAAATGCATGTAAATATGCATAGTGTGATAATATACCAGCAATTACACAATGAACAGCTTGGACAGTGTTAGTCATAAATAGCCTAAGAAGCCTCTGGATGTATTAGATACAGCTAGTTATACCTGTTGTGCATGTAACTGCATCATGCATATTGAAGCTCCTTATGCCTCCTATTGTGCTGAAAATGGCAGGTTCCCTGGGAGTGACATTGCCCACTGTTAACATACGTGTTGAGCTTGTCTGATATGCTAATGGTTCATGCCCGGCCCTTTGCAATGGAAGAAGGAAGGCAGAATTTGTTGACTTATAAATGTTAGCATGTAAAACATAGTGTTTAATTTTCAGCAAAGGAACTGAAGTGTAGTATAATCATCTCTTGTCCATGGACAGAAAGTTTTCAGCAGTAGGAAAGCTCACCAAAGGCAGAACTCTTAGGCATCCAAAACCAAGTTGTTGAAAACTGAATTGGGATTTACTTGAACTCAGGCTGCTTTGTTTCTTCCAAACAAGTTCAGTTTGGGTCTTGTAGCTTTGCCATTATCTAGTAGGAATAACTATTTCCTCTCAATAAAATTGGGAGCTAAGAGGATTATAAAGAGAAAAATGGACAGGATTGAAAAACTGACAGCAGCAAGACTCTGGTTATGCTGTGGGGTTTACCACATCTTCCCGCTGACTCTACCTAGGTTTGCTCTCTCTTAGTTTATTACTGGCTGGGTTGGACTGGAATTGGTATTCTTTGAGCCCTGGGACAGATATGTTGCTTGACTTGATCTGTGTAGGTGAGAGGTACGATTTCTAGTATTCAGTTCAGTGCTAAATACTTGGATCACTTAAAGAGAGAGAGAGAGGGAGGGAGGGAGAGGAAGAGGGAGGGGAGGAAGGGAGGGAGAGAGAAATTGGGAAGACATCATCTGCAGGTCTGAGTAATGGAAATGAGCTTTCATCGATAGAACCTTCAAGTGAAGAAGAACTGATAGCTTTTGGGGAAAATCAGCTTCTTTGGAAATATTCAAGTTTCTTCCTTGGAATTAGTTGCTGAAAATTTCCCCAAGCAGGGGAATCTGGTTTTAGATATATTTGATAAAGCTACAATATGGCAGATTCTATAAAAATAATAAATACATACGATAAATGACATTGCTTTTATCAAAAGGAAAAAAAAGACTTTTTTTGAATGGTTTGAGTTACCAAAATTGGAAAACTTACATGTGACATAGTGGTGAAACATGCTTGTTATGCCACCATCACCATCTGTTTTGTTACCTACTGTAACATCTATATGGGTTGTGTTTAAAGACCACCTAAAATCTTCATTTGATGCAAAATGCAGTGGTTTGAGTACTCTCAAAAGTGAATGGTTGGACACATATTACATCTGTTTTGCAGGCTCTGCATTGGTTTCCTCTTAGCTTCTGCCTGCAATTTAAAATGCTGGTATTAGTCTATAAAATATTTGTGGCCTGTTTAATAACAGGACTACACCCCCTCCCACTGGAGTCAATCTGATCATTTCATTCTCTTCATGGCAGGAAAAGCAGCTGGTTGTCCTCCATTTTCAGAAGGTTAGAGGAAAGCCTGGAAAAACTGTTTCTTGGTGAAGGGGCTGACATTCTGGATTATTTCTCATTGGAGATCTGTTTGGTATTGTTTACTTTCTAGGAAAGGGTGAAGACAGAGCTTTTCTGGAAGACTTTTAGGAGCTGATACTCCAAATATCAGGAGGAGGGTTGTTTTATCTTTCACTGTTATTGGATTTGTGTACCTTGTTAGTTATCAAGAGTCTTGTGATTTTAGAATTCAAACCCTGCCACATAACACCCCAGTATTAACAATTGTGGGTAAAATAGAGAAAAACATTTTTATAGTGGAGGTTGCAGTACCTGGAGGCAGCAGAATAGAAGAGGAATAACTGGATCACAAAATATAAAGACCTACAAACAGAAGTGGAATGTTTGTGTGGAAAAAAAGACCAAAGATAATACCAATAGTAATAGATGCTTTGGAAACAATCCCAAGGCAACTGGAATGCCACTTGAACACCGTGGTCATTGGCATTGACAAAATCATCACCAGTCAATTGCAAAAGGCAGCTCTACTTGGAACAGCATCCTGTGCATCCTGTGATGGTACCTTTATTATTATTAAACAATATGGGGCAAATCTGATTAATGGTATGCTTTAATGTTACCAAACCAGGTGGTATTACAGATGAATTGGACTTTACTGTGGTTCAGTTTTACTCTGATCAATTCTATCTGAAAAAAAATCTGCTCCCTTTGAATTGCTTTCAAATTATTTTTTCCTATGAATCCAAGCAAAATTCCCCAGGCCAGATTCAGACCTTACTTGGACACTGTTAACCTAAGAAATTTTCTGCTTCATAAAGTAACTCCCCAAAATGCATTCGGCTTTCTTAAGCCTGAATAAAGAAGCTTGCTAGGTAGATTTTATATGCTGTCTGATAGCCTATGGCTTGAAAAACAATGGAACTCATTTGTAAATATTTCAGAAGCAATTAGGTCTATGCATTTAATAATTAAGCACTGCTAACACATGCAACTTCCTTCCTTCTCCCTGTGAGTTTCTACCCTCTTTGTACAAAACCTGCCCAGTCGCTGTATCTTTTCCTGATGCTAGTTTCGCCTACAGTGCTTTTCCTTTTGGGTCTTTTTCCAATGATATCTGTAATTAGCTATGAGACAATGTCAGAGACACACAACTTTTGGCTCAGCAGCAGGAACTGAGGACTGGAAATGCCAGCTACAATGATGACAATAGTGCCGGCGGGGAAAATAACATCCCTTGCACATCATTAGAAGTAAAAGAAGATGCTGCCACTGGTGCATGTTTCAGATGCAACCTTTTTGTGGGATGACTGGGCTGTCTCCACCTGGACCAAGATGCTCTTTATTCCATTCTCTGCCTGGGCAAAAGCAAAGTTTCTTCCAACATGCCCTATTAAGAGTGCAGCTTCAACTCTATTTGGACACAGATTGTTGAATAAATGTTACTTGGTGCTTATTCACAATGTTTATATGCCAGAAATAGCAGGATATAGATATAGATATATAGACAGGGCTTCTCTCGTGTTCTTCCTTCTATCCATTGCTTTTTCTTTCTTTCTTTTTTCTTTTTTAGAAAAACAAACTTAGCTTGAAGATGCCAGCTCCTTAAAGTATAATCTTACATGCTGCAAAATCCAGCCTTCACAAGCTCAATTGCCTCCAGAATTTTGTGGGAATTGTAGTCTGGTACAAATCAGGTTGGGAGGAGGCTGACCAAATAGATGAAATTTCAGATAGATATAATATGAAAGCGGGGCGCGATGGCTCACTGGTTAAAGGGTTCGAGGCTTGACTGAGCTCCCAGTCCTGCCCCAGCTCCTGCTCACCTTTTGAACCTAGCAGTTCAAAAGCATGCAGATGCAAGTAGATTAATGGGTACCACTTCTGTGGAAAAGTAACAGTGTTCTGTGCACCTTTGGCGTATGGCCATGGCAGCCACATGACCACAGAAATTGTCTTCAGACAATTTTGGCTCTCTAAGCCAAAAAAACAAATATGAACACCAGGCCTTTCTTTCTTTCTCTCTTTGTCTCTTTCATTCATTTTCATTTTCACTTTCACTTTCACTGCTTTCTGAGCTTGCTTGTTTATTGTAGATGTTTCATTACCCAAACTAGGTAACATCATCAGTGCTCCTTTTTACTTTTATTTTTACTGTATATTTTTACATATAGATATGTAGATAATATATACTTTTTCTTTCAAATCTTAAGGGGAAGTCTCTACATATTTTGAATAGGCTTGGTTTTATTCACAGATGTATGCAGAGGTTTCCATAAGGGTATCGAGAGACAAAGCAAGGATCAAATTGCCATGCTCCCACTCCATCCCTTTTGTACTCACATCATGATGTCACATGCACATGCAAAAGGAGCAGAGCTTGTGACTCAATGCTCCTTTCGTCAAGTTTATTCATGCATTGGACTTTATTAAAATGAACTAGAAGATTTCAGCTAGAGCTTACCACAGTCATTGCCTCTTAAAAGGTTATGGACTCAGGGAACACTATAAAACTATGAGAGAAAGCAAAGAATATTCAGCATGAGATGGGGGAAGTGATCCCAGGGTGCTAAGAAACTAGGAAGCCATTCATTGAAGAGCAGTCCTTTTAAATGGAGATCCTCATGAAAATTCAGTAGCATTTTTGAGACTCAATAATCAGCAGATGCAAGAGAGAAGAAAAGGTTCTGGGACAGAACTGAGAAAAAAATGATTTACCTGGAAGCAAATGGTTCTACTTTGATTTATTTAGATAATAATAAAAGGGCAAATGAAATGTAGGAAATTATCTAGGGAATCTATGACAAAGTCTATTGTTTTTAAAGTGCATGGTGTCTTTGGGTGCTGTGAAAGAAAGTGGATAAAGGGGAGGGTTTATCTTTGCATTTTAATGAGATGCTAGAGCTATCACACTAGCTACAAGTTCAAGGACTGACTCTACCTGAGGCAATCTTAATTAAACTGATGTTAAATAGCCTTCCAAAATGTTTTGAAACAGTGAAGAGCACGCTACAAATGAGAGGATATGCAAATTTGCAATTTGTAATAAACCATTTAGTAGATGTTAATATATACAAAGGGGCTGACAAGAAATCAGTAGGGAATAGAAAAGTTACATTTGAAACTATGCAGATTGGTAAATGTTAATTCTGCCACAGCTCTGCAAATAAGCAAATTAAGTGCTCATTTAATAAATGTAAAGGAAAATTTTGGAGCTAACGTTTGAAAAGAACTGTGAAGGAATCTATCCTGACTCTGGTTCATCAATAGGTTAACAAAAGCGATTTTTGAATTGGACATGGATTGCAAACCTCTTACTTTCACAGTTTTTGCTAAAGGCAAAGGAACTACAAGACTGTATTACAAACTGGGAAAAGGGGAAACACATAAAATTTATTATTAAATACAGTATTTTTCACACGATGCAGTGCTAGATGTTATTTTGAAGTTAGTGGAAGATGACATTGAAAGAGGCCATGAGGTAAAATTTAAAAGATTGAGATGACTTAAATGAAACAGATTCTCAAGGACAGTGGTTTAAATGAAAATCTAAATTAAAAAAAAAAAGTCAATTCTGCCAAACAGGGGCAATGTAAAATTGTAGCAGAGAAAACTAGTTATGGGAACCTGAATGCAGTTTTGGAAAAGAAGGGGATTTAGTAAGAGGCTAAAGACAATCTATGGAATGTTGAACCTAAATGTATTAGCTGTATAAACAAAACACGAGTTTGTTTAGATACCCATAAAATAAAAAAATAAAAAAAACCCATAGCACCTACAGAAATGACTTTCAGCGAACTTTTAAAAATTAAGACACGAGGACAAAAGAGCTTTCTATTGATATTAAGAACTTTTGTAGATATATGTCCACTTACTTTATCAGTTAAAAATGTAGGATAAATTAAATGAATATGTTATAAAAGTTAACTATGTTTGAGAGAAAACCTAATAATCTTCATTCAGATAATACCTCACAATCTTCATTCAGAGCAAACAGTGAATCATATGACAAGATTACCAAAGAAGTTAATATTGATCTACTGTCTGAGGATGGGAGAAGATGGGTGGGATTATTATGGATTATTATTATTAGGAGAATTATGATGATGAGAACATGACAGAACAGAAGTAAACATATATACACACAGTTCATATAATTATATATAAAACTTCTATGGGGTTATGGCTGTGGCCTCATAACTGGATGTCCAATTCAGTTATCCAGGTGATTATCTCTGGTGTTACTTTATACGGATCTTCTAGGGAACCAGAGAACACACATCATGGACAATATTTCACAATATGTTTAATAGCTTACATATCAGCACCACAATGACAACAAGGGAAATCCTTCCATCCCCACCGATAAAGGGCAGAGACACGTCTTACAGTATCACACCTAATTCTGTTCAATTTTGACCAGAAAGACCAAGGGTTTGGTAGAGGGATCTCTAATGGTCAGGCCATAAGAAGGTACATACCTTGGACCATTTTAGGAGAAGATAATGATGTTTCTTGGGAAGCCTTCAGATCTCATAATTTCTTTATTTCTAGTATAGAGAATGTGACACTACCCTTGCAAGAGTTAGGATCCTCCAACCATTTAAATTGCAGATCCCAAAATGAATACATGCGCACACTGTTTGTAAATCTGTTGTCGTCTCTGTCTATATGAATGAACTGTGTATGAGAGATGTGGTGGGAGTCACAAGCCCAGCTAAATGGCCAGGTTTTCTTCTCAATGCCTTGATTTTGATCAGCTTTCAAATGCTTGACTATAATGCAAGCCTTTCAACGTATTTTTAAATCCTGAACATAATAGATGTGAATTTCATCTTTTTTTCACCTCTGTTCTCACTCTGTCAGATGCTTTAAAAATACTGGAGAGTTACCCTAATTAGGAAAACAGAATGTTCGTTCTTTTCTCATCAAACTTAAAAAGGATAAATATTTACTCTGGATAAATACAAAACCCAGTGTTAGAGACTAGACAATACAAAAAGCCTTCGGTCAATGTGAACTACTGAGATCGGAGAGCTTTATTTCTCAAATAATTGCTTTAGCTCTTAAACCTCCCAGTTGTTCAGTAGCGATGCTGGTAAGCAGCTGAGAAAAAAGACTAAAGCCATATTCTTCAATACATTGGGCACAGATGGATGCTACAGACACAATTGTTGCTTTTCCAGATCTTTTCTTCTCTTTTCATCTGTTAGTACAACATGTAAGATGATCTCATGATATTACTCTGCTTCCATGCTCCCCCCCAATCAAGTTTTAGACTGTAATCAGTTTGAATGGGACCATGTTTAGTGCATTCGTCTGATGTAGGATCTATCTCTGTATGTTAGAGGCAGAGCAAATGAGGATGCTTATTTTGGTTCTATCACTGTTTTGCTGCAGTTTCTGCACATTGCCACTGGTATGTCATATAGTATGAGTAGCTTAATACATTAACATGTATAAAAGAGAGGAAGCTAAAATAGAAGCATCATTTTCCCAATGGAAAAAGTGCTTTTGAAATGACAGTGCTTGTGGAAACATCTTAAAACGTAAGTATTGGAGAAAGGCATTAAAAATTAATTGTAATTGATAAGATCAAACAGCTTTGTGTTTGCAGAATTATATTTAATTTGCATTTGCTTGAAGAAAAAAAACTGTCAGCAAAAAGAAACAAAAGAATTGCTCTGTTCCTAATCTTCAGTAACTCTAGATATACCAAGATACCAATCTGATTTACTGAAGTAACAAAAATCCATGCAAAAATCCATGCCTGGCTGATCCATTCCTCTTTCTAAAAACATAGGATATTTCAGAAGCTCAACCAATTCTGAACCGAGAATAGAAATAACCAGGCTGAACTTTATCTAGTAAACAAATGAACCGTCCATGCTCTGCCATTCATAGAAACTATAATAGTGGAACAGACTCTGACTAAATATGCACAAAAAATACTGGAGGAAAAAAGGAATAAAAGTGCATGCAAATGAGTTTCCTAAATAGATTACTCATTCTATAAAAACATTGCTCCTTTGGGCCTTTGTTCTCCCTTGCAGCTGTAAAGAGTGATTAATGTTGCACATACTATTGTTAAGCACCTTGGTGCTAGATTTACAATATCCCTTGAATTTATAATGTACAGTGAACTAAGAATTTTCCTGTTATAATAATCTTACGGCATAAAGAAAGATGGTGCAATTACCAAGCAATTTCTTTTCTTTTCCTTTTGAAAATGTATGATGTTGGACTTTTGTTAATGACCATGAGGTCATGCCTAAGCCTAAGGCTTAGTTCAGAAACTGTGGTCTCACTTCAGTGTTTAGAGTTTGGGAATATGTTCTTTCACTGATTTAACTTAGTTTTAGAAATCAGTACATGGAATGTCCTGTGTAAATTCTCCCACATGCATGATGGAGGAAGAGGTTTCCATGAAGAAGGCTATTCCATGAGTCGATTCTACAAGGAATCTTCACCAATCACATAGGTGGCTGCTATGCAGTTGAAAATACAATTCTATGTTTTGCTTCAGTTCCCAAAAATTACATTCTTCATTCTGATAGGTTCAGCCTGGGTGTTTGATTGCAATTTTTCCTTGTGTGTAGCAGATTGACATTTAGGGTCAATATTTGCCTTTAATTTATCTATTTAAACATTTATATGCCATGCACTCTACTTTTGTGGTTCTAGACAATTTACAAACTCAAACATAATAAAACAAACCATTAAAAAGAGAGCAGCGCCAAAAATGATGGAAGAGTAAATCTCAGTGATGGACTTTTACCTTTGGTCTGATTGGCTTTACAAATTAGAGGAGCTATTTCCTCAAAGCCAAAAATGGTTTAATTTATTTCCATAGGCAATCCGCACTAGATTAGACCATAAATTTTCTTTTGACATTTTCCACTGAGTGGATGATTTCTCCAAATTTCTCTGAGGTGGAAAAATTCTCCAACAATTTATCAAGGTCAGAACAATCTCTCTCTCTTGCAGGTGACAATCTCATCACCACCGTGGAAGCTATTCAGAGGAGTTGCTTTGTGATAGCTTTCTTCCAGATTTAATTGTATCATGGGAAACCAGTGAAATTATAGACTACTAGGGAGATGAATGTACGAAGAAAAAAAGGGCATTTATGTAGTCTCTTGACCATTTTGTCAATAAATGAGTGCAAGAACGATTCACCCACAAGAAATTTCCCAAATCTTCTTTCTCCTTTGAAACAATGTCTAAATCATTTTTCCCCAGCAGTTTGAATGAGAACTAGTTAACACTCAAATCATGATAGATCTATGTTGAAGATGAAGCTGAATATTCAGGCAACTCCATTAATCATGTTTATGGAAAACAAAAACAGTTAACAACTGCAATATTATAAAAAACAAAGTGTTTTTTTTAATATGCAGGAAGACAAGTTCTTGCCAGAGTGCTTTTTGAGGAAAAAAAGTGATCACATCTCTTGAAGAATATAATTCATGAGAATGCATTCTTTATCTATCAGCATGTATCAGGTCCCAACAAAGTAATACTGAAAAAAGTCACTGACAGAATACTTTTAACTGAATATAGTATTGCAAAAAGGGATCTCCCTCAGAATGCCAAGGGGCCATTATGAAAAACAGCAGCATTTAAATCTAACACAAGGAGCCCAGGTAGAAGTGTTCAGAATGCTTTTTAAGAAATGATCACCTTTGCCTATTATGGGCATTTTATTCAATGTCTGTTCAAAATTGTGATGGTACTGAATGACAGAGATTTATGATCTGTCCTTGGAGTTCCAGCTGCCAAATCATTTCTGTGGTCATCTGATTATGATTTGAGTTCTTGGATCCCCGACTTGTGATTATAAATGTCGAAGTGAGCCATTTGTTGCAGTGAGCCATAGTCATATGTTCACCATTTGTGATCTTCCCTGCCAACTTCCCTGCCACAGGCAAAGTCAATGGTGAAGCCAGCAGGGAAGGTTGCAAGTCACTCCCTTCTCTCCCACTCTGACTTTATCTTCCAAGGAGCCACTGGAGTCCTTGTGATATCGTATTTCATAACACATCCTGCATGCTCATTCTCCATAGTGTCCCCTGCCCATGCTCATTAGCATCCACCTGCAGATCCCACTTACCCACCTTGTTCAGTAATGCCTGTCTCCTCAGCACACATCCTTTTGCCTCACTTCCCAGTCTGTTTGCCTAGGATTCCAGTCATATGAGGTCCTTGCTTAATAATCCATATAGTCTCTGGGTTATGGCAACAACTGGGATTGCTGGGATTGCTGTTGCTAAGTGATGCTGTCACATGACATATCATTTTTCAATCTTATTGTTTAGCGATGAAAATTCTGATCTCAATTGCTATTATAATATGAGAACTACATCCTCTGAGTGGGCCAAACCATGTTCTCCATGAGTGTTTGAGTCTCTTCTGTTTGGTAAAGAGACACCTTGACTCATCTTTCTTCTTGCATTATGAAACTTGTGAAATGTAGTCTCTTTTACAGAAAAAGTTAAAATGTTATAAATCAAGGAAACAGCTTTGAAACTGCTGTCCAGGTACAGTGATTGACTGTCTTCTTAGGCCAACAGGTATATCTGGAATTTTAAGAGCATGTTGGTGGCATCCTCAAAAATGACTGGCAAATTAGCCCTGACCAATCATAAATCACGTATTTCTCAGAAGGTGAATTACTCTATATCACCTCTTTGGTTCAGTTGAGCCTTGTCTTATTTTCAAGAAGGTCCTGGACTGCAGTGACTCACTTGTTTTTCCGAGAATGTGTTTGAATTCACCTGGGCCCCAGAGTCATTCTGAGAAACAAAGGTTATGTTAGAGTTTGTTTGATAGCATTCCAGTTTCTTATCTATATAGTGGGTCTGAGAATCTGGTGGATGTTTAGAGTTGTACTCCTTGAAAGATTACTGTGAATAACTTCCAGTTCAGTTTGCATGCAGTACACTCCCAACATTCCCAATATCCAGATCAGACCCCCCCCATCCCTCTATTCTGTACATTTAAAGAACAAAGTCCAACAATTCAGTAGGCAGGGAAGATGTACAACATTGCTAAGTGATGTTGACCAACTATTTCTTTGCTAGATTTTTCCCTTGTGTGTGATGTAGTAGCTACTTGCTCTTTGTGGTTCTGATTCCATCCTGTCCGCATGGAAAGGGTCTTTTTTGTTTGACAAGAGAGGTTTAGAGAAGGATTGGAAGAAGAGCTTAAGTAGGATATTAGCCAATGTTAAGTCCTGTCTCATGTCCTCTTTAAAGCTGTATGAACTCTTCTTGTCTTTTGCAGATGTAAGTATGGTTGTTCTGAATTCTATATAAACTAAACGATGAGTCAAACTAAACTTTTACACATTAATACTTGACTTGTTCAACTTTTGTTTACTGGATAACAATTTATGATATATCTATCTGCCATATCTAGATCATTTAGAAATGCTCCTTTATCTCTGACACATATGATCCACTGTCATACTTAGCATATTTTAATCTCTTCACCAATTTCTCCCATCCATTAACTAAATCTAATCTCACTTCAGTTCTTTCCTGGCAATCTTAGGCAGTAAGATAGCTATTTAAAGAATATCTTCTAGCCCTGCAGATTGAAACCATAATTTTCTAAGTTTATTTTTTGTGAAGCTTCTTTTGATTATTTTTGGCATTTTGTCATGAGCTGTAACCATCTAATATATCTAAGCCTTGTAAACTAATTATTCCTTGCTCTTCTCGCTCTAAGATAAGAAGATTAAATTTATCACATTCATTTATAGTTGGCATTAAACATACCGACTTAAAAAATAGAAATCAGCAGCTTTTATTAAAGGTTTATATACTCTGTCAGTGTCTTGTCTTTTAATTAGAAAAGCATTATAGCAGTAATTTAGTAAATTCTCAATTCATTTAAATCAATGCATTTAAATCTTCAAGAGGAGATTTTATTGAGCTCTGATCAACTTATATTACACTTCAGTCTTGCCCATTCATTGAAATTTATCCATAAAAGAGATGTATATGCGTAGAGACACACTCATTTGCTAATTTTCAACACATGCTGCTAACCATATGTCAAAAGATTTCAGTGTTCTTTGCTTGCAGAAGAAAGAGAAGTAATAGAATAGCAATTATTACTTCAACAGGTTTTTTGGATAGCAGAGTGATTTGAAAGGTTAAAGTAAACACAGCTTCATATTTATTTGAGATTTCTCTAGTCCCCAGAAACCCAATGGGAGGGGAATGAATGAACCCAGAGGAGTCTGAAGGAAACATTTGTGGTATTTTGGCAACTCTTCAGTGACGTTAAGAGCACAGCAGCCCACTTTTCTGTGCAATTATGTCTAATAATGAGTGATGGTCCTTTACTCCTGTATAGCAATAGCAATAGCACTTAGATTTATATACTGCTTCACAGTGCTTTACAGACTTCTCCAAGCAGTTCTACAGAGTCAGCATATTGTCCTCAACAATCTGGGTCCTTATTTTACCAACCTCAGAAGGAAGGAAGGCTGAGTCAACCTTGAACTAGTAAGAATCGAACTGCTGAACTGCAGGTAGCCGGCAGTCAGCAGACATAGCCTGCAGAACCACATTCTAACCACTGCGCCACCACGGCTTGTGTAGGATTGAAGCTTCTTTAACATATTTTTAAAAAATTCTGTAAGATGTTTCATGCATGTGCACATTTTTGCTATTTATATTTTTCCTTAATGTGCTCAGTTTTCTGTATTCATTTTTTTTTTAGCATATCAGGAACTGCTAAATGAGTCACAACATTCTGAGACAGGAGGACTGGAGATTCCAACTGTCAGCAGAGCAAAGTGAAGATGTTCATCTTAACCACTGGTGTCAAACTCACATCTTCACAACAGTGTCACGTGACGTACTGGGACTCTTTTCCCCTTTGCTAAATTGGGTGGGGGTGGGGCCAACATCTGGCCCGGAGGCCGCAAGTTTGACACCCCTGATCTACACATTCAAATTAAAGAAATTTCTCCTCCAATTCTGTTTGGAAATAAACCAAAACCTACAATCTGACTTGGTGCTGTTTCAGCTGTTTGGAATGACTAACAAGGTCAATCTGTGAAGCCTTACTCTCCATCAAAATGGAAACACCAGCTGGTAAAATATTATGGGAGGTCATCCGTTAAATATCTCTCAGGGCCAGATACTAACCAGATTCCCATCCAACTAGGGGTAAGCCATTTTACTCCTGTGCTTATATTAACTTCACCAGTTAAGACAAAACTCCAAAAGATTTCTTGTCATCTAATAGCTTGAGGGCTAGAGAATTAAATAGATTGGATCCAATTATCTGAATTCTGCTGTGTTGAACAATTGTGTTGAGCATTTAACACTAGCAGGGTGTTAAGGTCTTGTAACCTGTAGGAAGGATGAGGTAATGCAAGGAGTTTCTTTTTTTGTCAACTCTACAGATACTTTTTTTCTGTCTATTTAGTTCTAAGTGGTATACAGTCGTTTTGCAATCTCCAAATGCAGGGATAAAATTTCATCCACAGGTCATTTCAGAAAAGCAGTTCTGAGTTCCACTATGAACCACAACATGACATGTCCAGGAAGTGTCTTTTGGTTTTGCTTGCTTACATTGTAAACCACACTAAAGTGCTTGGATGTTAAGGTGAGAAGGGAAAAATGCAGGGATGAAATGCTCCCAGTTCAGTAGTAATTGCGGAAGGTGGTTCTGAAAAAATCCTTGCCCCCCCTGCCCATGCCCATCCAATTGCCCGGTCATCCACTTGCTGCTTCTTTTAAAAATGCTTTAAAAAGATAAAAAAAAAGATTCTGAAGATCCCAGCTGAGCTGCCTGATCGTCAGAGCCTTTTTTTTTACTTTTAAAAGCAATTTTTTTACAACCTATTCAGCCAAATAGGTTGTAAAAATGCTTTTAAAAGTAAAAAAAATAAAATAAATCATGTGCCACAGCTGATCACTCCTCCACGCTGTTTTACTTACCCCATGCCTCCTTTTGGCATGTGTGGTGCACACTGCACATGTGTGTGCAGCATGTGCAGCCATAGAACCGGTAGTAAACCGGTTCAGATTACACTACTGGAGAAATGTATTGTTCTGTCCTCAGTCCAGCAGGATTGGGTCATTGATTCTTTTGGACTCAGAAGCAATGATTACACAGAATGAGTCAATTGAAGAGGAGAAAGATTATCCTAATCTAACAGGTTACTCACCAAGGACAAGGCAGAATTAAACATAACCCAAATACTAAGTAAAATAAATACTTGCTCAATTCTGCATTATATATTGAACCATTATATGAAAGATAATGGTTCAATACATCCAAGATCCAAGGCTCTCCTGGACTGTGAAGGAAGCTTAACTGGGCTGTTAGATCCATGCCATTCTATTTACCTCTTTGAGGGAGCGGATGGTCTCTCCCAGACATGAAGGGGTCAGTGATGTGCCTTTTTCTCAAGGGGTCACTGCTAGACCTCTGTGTTCTGGAGAGCCACCATTCAGTATCCAACCTTCCCTTTGTCTTTCTTGAATGTCTGGATGTGTTGTTTTGGTCCAGGAATCATTGTTTTTAACTGTGTTTTAACCTATTCATTGGACATTATTTAAGTTGCATAGACTCTTTTTCAAGTTTGGTGCCCTTAAAAATCCAACAACAAATAAATTACTTAAATTGGGAAAGAGTACACACCAGTAATCAATTTTTTCTTGCCAAGCTTCCAGTACAACACAAGCACTACAAGTGGCAAATAGCTAAGTGAGGAAAAGAAATAGAATTTGATCAGATGGAAGGGTTTTATAGCAACAAAGCATCCTTCCTAGTAACATGCTGCCCTATGAACTTCAGGGAAGGGCATCACTTATGATAAACTGGCAGAGAATTGTCTGATGCTAATGAGAAGAAAGTCAAAGAGCATAACAATTGTGTGGACACTGAGATAAAATCATGCTGTTTATGAGGTCTATGGCATTAAGTGACTTTTCTGCCAACTCAATAAGCAACCACAGATTTTCAAGAAAGTTAACTCTGAAATGGAATGAGAGAGCAACTTGTTCAGTTTGCATTTGATTACAAATGTATCAATTTTGTACTTGCCAAAACATGCAAGCAACTTCTATAGTCATGTGCAATATGTCTTTTTTATTCATGTCTCCTTTTTATATGCATTTCTCAAATCAAAACACAGCGTGCAATGTTTTCTATTGTATACTGGGGCAAAGGAAGGTATGAGGATGGGAAAGATGTGAAAAATGTGTATCTAGCAATATAGTTCAAAAAATGATTAATTAAATGTACAGTTTAAATCACAATCAGAAATTAATGAACGGAAAAAAGAAACTAGATAGTCAGAGAAACCTAAATGGGCAGTAGGTGCATTTATCAGAATATAAAGGAAAGGGGGCAGCTTGGTTTTCATCTGCTGAGTGTTAAGACCAACATGCATCTGACAAAAAGAAGACTGATTAAATTAAATCTGAGTGAGTGTGATAATTTCCCATTTAATTTATGATATTTCCTTTTGTACCATGTTAAAGATTCACATGTGATGGCAACTGGGAAATTCACATGCAACAAAGCTGTGAACAAGAAGAAGTGCACATATTACAATATATGTTCTCACTTTTCTACTGGGAAAAAAAAAAACCCTGATGGGGAAAGAATGACACAATCAGAAAATTGGAAAATTGACTTTAATTGAAATAATCAGATATTTCCTCCATATTCTACACACAACGATACATATCTAAATCTCACACACTTACACACACAGAGATGCACCCAGGCAGAGGTTCTTAGAATTTAGATTATAAGGGATAGAGGAGTACCTGTTCAGGCAGTCTGTATTACAAAGAAATGCATGAATCATCCCATGGAGTGTCATAAGTGTAAAAAGCAGAGTTCTTTAGCAAAACAACCTATGTAAATAAATAAATAAATAAATACATACATACATACATACATACATACATACATACATACATACATACATAAATAAATAAATAAATGTTCTTTTTCTTCACGATTTTAGAATAGAAAATAATTCATTTGGGTAACTATTAATTTATGAGCTTTTTAAGCAACTGAAGTATCAAAAGGTTTAATGTTAGATAGCAATCTTCCAATTTACTCTTCAAGGGAAAACATACACATGTCTCACTTTCTAACCAAAAAAAAGACACTCTTTGCTATCTTCAGCTTGAAGCTGAAAAGGCTGGGAAAATATCTTTTTGCAATACAGTATACCTTAAGCTCAAGGAGGCAAAAATAAATTGGCTAGTCACATTGTGAATTGTTACTGTTTGCTCTTCAAGATTCCTAGCATGGTGTTATTGAACTGAACTTTTTGCCACTAAAGGGCTTGGAAACCATGATTTATCTGGCCCCAAATAATCAAGTGAAATCATATTAACATCGTTTGTCCCAAAGGTACTTTTCCCAAAGGCAAGTGGACTTTGTTTTTCCTTGAAGTCCAGTTGCCTTAAAAAAAACACACACATTTGGAATGACCATGACCTGGATGACTGAGAGTTTCCATAGACATTACTATCAGAGGTGGGTTTCAGCAGGTTCTGACCAGTTCTGGAGCACCGGTAGCGGAAATTTTGAGTAGTTCAGAGAACCGCTGGTAAAAATTCTGACTGGCCCTGCCCCCATCTATTCTCTGCCTCCCGAGTCCCAGCTGATAAGGAGGAAATGGGGATTTTGCAGTAATCTTCCCTTGGATTGGGGATGGAATGGAGATTTTACAGCATCCTTCCCCTGCAGTGGGGTGGAAATGGAGATTTTACAGTATCCTTCCCCGGCTACGCCCACCAAGCCAAACCCACAGAACCGGTAGTAAAAATTTTGAAACCCACCACTGATTAACATCCTTTGTCACTCAACATCCTAAGCAATTCACAAGGAGAGTTTCATTAACCCAATAATATCACAATGTTGAAGCTATTTGATATAAAGGCACCCCCCCCCCCACCCACACATATATATCATGGTTAGATTCATTCATTCATTCATTCATTCAAATTTATATAGCTGCCCATCTCACAAAGCAAGTGACTCTGGATGGCAAATAACAAAGTTAATACAATAGTTCATAAATAACAATTATTAAAATATGATGATAAATGCAGATAATATGATAAAATGCAGTTAAAAATAGTTGCTTATGATCATATATTTTTACAGAAAACCACTGTAAGGCCGATTACTGCTATACATTTTGCAAAGCTAATTTTCAAAGATCATTTACATGTAATGTGTGAATGTATAAAATGAATGTATAAAAATGATTTTTAATTTTTTTTGCATTGTGAAATAATGCAAGTACATTATTACATATAATTACATAATACATATAATACAAAAACACAATAATATAGAAAACATTATATTTACAAATATAAGTCCACTTTAATTAAGTCCATGGTCAAATTATTTAAATAAAGTATTTAAAATTGTGGTTTTAAGATTATATTCTGCATATAAAGTATAAATATACCATAGTCTAATTTAGTTGTGTTAAATATTAGAATAAATGCATATGTATATAGTAATAACTTTTTTTAATAGTCTTGAACTGTAGTGATGCAAGAGTGCCTTTATTATCACATTTTTTAAAGTCAAGAATGCTGCTCAATAATTAACTTTTTATTGTTATATATTTTTATGTATAGACACCATTTAGATTCCTTCCTATTACATTTTCATTCATGTTTCTAATGAACAAAGTTAAGGACTTAAAAGAGAAATCATTTGGATGGAAAATGAGAAAAATCTAGTGGAGTTTTGAATTTTTACACATTGGCAAGGGGTATTGGCTGTGCTTCAAAAGAGTTTAGATTAGTCTCTACTGGACCATCAAAATGTGTAGAAAATGGATGTTCTTCCTATAATAAGTGTGAATTTGAAACACATATAAAAATTATGAAGCTACTATGTGTCATAAAAGAAGAATAGCAAAAATGTGTACCAAGAAATGCAGGAAGTATGATTCCACAAACTTCTCATCCTCTTTCTACTTTGTGGAGACAGCATGAATATCATTGTTAATGCTTTGATGGATAATGATGTTATACACTGTGACATGTTTTGCATTTACTGAAGGTCTAGCTACCTGTCTAAGCACTTGAGGAGCAGATGGCACTCAGGGCTAGGAGGGCCTTTTCTCAACTTTGTGTTGAGTATAACAATTATGCCCCTTTCTGGATCAGGATGCCCTCCTCTTGATTACTCATGCCTTGGTCATTTCCTATATGTAATATTGCAATATGCTCTACATGAAGTTACACTTGAAGATTATCCTGAAGCTTCAGCTGGTGTAGAATGCAGCTGCACAATCAATTGTGGGTGCCCCAGGATGGCACATGTAACACATCTGAGGGACCTACATTGGATTCCAGTTTGCTTCCAGATCTAATTCAAGGTATTGATTATTATTCTTAAAGCCCTACATGGCATTAGGCCAGGTTACCTAAGGAATCATCTCACCTCTATGACATCAACCTACTAGGTCAGATAGGGAAGGTCCATTGGTTAAACAATTTCAACTGGCAGGGTCTAGGAAGAGGGCCTTCTTTGCCATTGTCCTTCTCACCCTCCTTTCCCCACTCTCCTGGACTTTCAAATGAGTTTAAAGATGCCACATGCCATATGGGGCTCACTAAGCAGGATGCATCCCTGGGTGTGGCTGGCACCTTGATCGCCCTCCCCCCAACCTTTTAACTTTTTAATTTATTCTATTCTTGTTTTTGTCTAGCCGTTTTGTATATTTTGTATTTTTGATGTATTGTATTTTTTTAATAAGGTTCACTCTGAGCAAGATTGGTGGTATTTAAAAATTTATAAATAGAATATCTATCATCTGTCAATATCTATCTATCTATCTATCTATCTATCTATCTATCTATCTATCTATCTATCTATCTATCATCTATCATGATGAACAAATAGAGTTCTAAAAATTTGGGGAGAAGAATATAGACTTAAGTGTTATGCAAATGATGTAATATTAGGCATCATAAAACTACAAAAGGCAATAGAACTGTTAATGAAAACAATTCATAGTTTTGGTGACTACCCTGGATGTAAAATCAATGTTCAAAATAAAAACAATTACAAGATTTTTAATGTAAGCAGAAATCAATTTTCTGCAGAAAGAATCTAGCTGTCAGATAGCTCACTTAGTGAAATACCCATCTAACAGGCAACAAGTATACCAAGATAACTATGTTAAATTATAGGATGAGATTAAAAGAGACCTTGAAAAGTGGAGAAGCTTAAAATTATTTTGGTTAGGATCAATTGCAATAATTAAAAAGAATATACTATCCAAGATTGAACAATTTAACGATTTCAAGCCCCCCAGAGTCATTGGAAATTAGGCGGTAGGCATATTGAATAAATTATTATTATTAAGATAAACTGTCTATTCCAAATTACACCAATCAGAATTTCAGAGAGAACCTTACAAGACTGGCAAGAAAGTGTCAGTAAATATATACAGAGTGGAGAAAAAAATAAGTTTTTTTTAAGTTAAACAAATACTCCTACAAAATTTCTAAGAGAGAGAAAATTTGCCCACCCAAATTTTAAATCATATCATAAAACAAGCTGCCTAACATAGATAACAGAGTGGATGAAATTCCCAAACAGTAGAATGTCAATATTCATAGCTAGCTTCATAGGTATTTATGGTGCAAATATACAAAGGAGGATAAACATGTGAAAGGACATATTTTAGATGAAGTCTGATAAAAGTATGGAATTCTACCAACAATTTTACCTCTAGCTTCTCCCTCAAATGCTTTTCATGTTGGAGATAATATAACAAAGTATAATCACATATGCAGATATGATTCATCAACACTCTACGAATATGCATCAATGGAAAAACTAACCATATATATTCACAATAGGAATTTAACCAAATTTAAACAAGAATGGTTCCTATATATGACAATCTATCACATAGTATGACAAATATCGTCACTTACAGCGATGGCTTCTAAGGGGACCCAAATGTCTACAAACATTGCAAATTAGCAAATGATAGACAGGGGAAAAGTTAGAAACCCATTTGTTCTATTTTCTTTTTCATTGTCTTTTCCTTCTTTCTTTTTTGTTATTTTAATTGTTGTTAAATTTATTTTGCTTATCTATTTTTTCCTTTTATTAATATGTAAAAAAAATAACAAAACAGTGGAGACCTTAACACTAAATGACCAGTTCAAGACCAAGATCTTTCATGTACAAAACATATTTTAATGCAATCTGGTCTCTGTGTTTGTGAATCTCTCTCTGTGTGTGTTTGTGTGTGGATGTGTGTGTTTGTGTGTGGATGTTATATTCAAACTCATGGATGAAAAAGTCAAAAATCTTATGCTTGGATTATTGATATCCCAAATTTTAATTAATATTGATAGAATACTTCTTTCTCCTTTATTTCCAATAATCTAAGTTAAGTAAACAATAAGTAAGTTAAGTAAACAAGTGTCAATAATCTTAAAATTATAATGCATAAATACCATTTTATTGAAACACTGTATAAATTACTACGATTCATAACAAGATTATAATAATAATTCCCCCAGTGGTTATACAAATTCATTGAACAAAATTCCAAACCATGGGTTACAACACTGGAACAGCGGAAATACCTACAAGGAACAGTCCAATTTTGCACATCTTTTCCCATGTGCTCCTTTCTAAGCATTAGTTACATGCTTGTGTGATTCACATAGTTTGAAAAGAAAGTTCTGCAAAGGCCAGGAGTGCTAACTATGAAAAAGAAATCTGATATTCATAACAGTTTTCCATTATTTCATGACACTATTTCTTGTTTTTGATTACTATTCAAGTTTGCAGCTAATATCATAATCAGGGTTCTGTCCAAAATCAACCCAACATTACTTATTCCAAAATTATGCCAAGTTGCATGTTGTATGACAATACAATAGGGCTGGTTTTTGGATGTTTATCAGACACATTTTGCCTGAGTTAATTGCATACTTAGGGTCACAGTCTACATACAAGTCTTATTAGTTGACTAAGGGTGGCTTAGTATAAACTTTGATACCAATTTGAAATACAAATCTGTATCTGTACAACTCTACAATAGAGCCTGGTTTAGCTCTGCAAACTAAAGCAGACTAAAGCACCGTAATTAACATCCAGCTGTCTGCAATTACAGCAGTTCGAATCTTCCCAGGCTCAAGGTTGACTCAGCCTTCCATCCTTTCTAAGGTAGGTAAATTGAGGACCCAGTTTGTGGGGGCAATAAGCTGACTTTGTATAAATATACAAAAGTATGAAGGCTATTGCTTAATGCATTGTAAGCCGCCCTGAGTCTTCGGAGAAGGGCGGCATATAAATCAAATTTTTTAAAAAGTGCAGTTTAAATTCTAATACAGCAGTTCAGAAAACAGACCCATTTGAGGAAATAATTATGCTTCCAAATATATCAAGTCCTTTTTATGGAAAAAAAGCCTAATAAATACTAGGCAAATGATTTAATGGAAAGAAATTTCTATTCTTTGGGTAGATAATACATAAAACTTTAATGTTCTATACCATTTGTTGGGCAATTTCATTGGAAATGGAACAGCAATCACAAATTAAAGAAGATAAAAGCAGGATATTTCTGCTAGATGCCATTAAAATTTATTCTGGCAAAAGGTAAGAACCTATAAGAAATGTGTTTTTTTCCAAGCACTGGTTGTGTGGAAGGATACTGTACTGAATGAAAAATATGAGGCTAATGTACAATGTGGGGCTATACATTCCATCAGAGGTCTAGCCTCTACCAGCTGGTCCAATATAGCTTGTGGTAAAGTTGGAAAATGTCAATTTATGGCCTTATATACCTGCTCTACTCCACATCCTCTACCTGATGCTTCATTTCTTCAGTTGCAGATTAGTTCCTGTCCTCTTTCCATTATTTTATGCCCTTATACAGGTAGTCCTCGACTATACAGGTAGTCAGTGGCAGTGTCCCGGGGTCATGTGATCACCTTTTCCAACCTTCTGGCAAGCAAACTGAATGGGGACAACCGTGTTACTAATTTAACAACTGCAGTGATTCACTTAACAAATGTGGCAAGAAAAGTCATAAAATGGGGTAAACTCACTTAACAAATTTCTCACTTAACCACATAAACTTTGGGCTCAATTGTTGTCATAAGATGAGGGCTATCTGCAGTAATACTTGCTGGTACTATCCACAAATACACAGAAGCAGACTCATGGTATACCATAATTTCTTCTCTAAATCAACCTTCTTGCAATATCAAAAAGTACTATCATTTGTATCTGCCTCAATCAATGGGTTCAAAGTGAATCCATTGTTTGCAACCTATAACATGCCTTTCTGTTTCTTGTAACCCATGATCACTACCTAAGCCTGAATTTTGTATACCACCATAGGAACAAAGGAGAAATCTGAAAGAAGACCTGCTGGCAACATGCCATGGCTATCGATCTTACAAGTAGCATGACGATTTTCAAAAGAAACATTTCAAAGTATCCACAAATCACTTCAGTGAGTACATTGGCATTTTAATAAGTTCAGTCCCATTAGCAGTGACAGGATGAGAGGACTATAAATGCAAGCCTATCTGTTTCACTTGACTTGGGATGATATTGCTGGTTTATTGCAACCCTGTCACTGCATTGTGTTGGATTCAAAAGTGAACAGATTTCAGTCCCAATGAATTCAAATGTAGCTATTGTCTTTTGTTGCAATTAAGCAATGTGTATGTTCAGGTATGAATGCACAGGCATGCAACTTGCTGAAAAATAAAACTCTTGGATACTCTTTGAGGTTACTCTGCATTTTGCAGTGCATATTGTCTCACTCCTGAAGTAAGCACATCCATGGCCTGTTTGGAGGGTGGGAAAGTTAAATGGGTGCCTCAGACATTTGCAAAACTTAAAATGCACATTTGATTCCTTAACCCACCTGTCCATGCTCTCTGGAACCACAAAAGAGTTATGGAGCTACATGATAGCTTTATGTTGTGACCCAGGCCCACGTAGGTAGTAATCAACGCAAACAGTTCCAAAACAAACAGACTTTACTAGAACAGCTGAGAATTAACTCATTCTCAGCGTAGTCCAAACTAAATTAAAGCAAACTCTTCATAACACAAATTCTTCAGTCTAATCACCAGCCTTGGTATAATTAGGCAAAATGCCAAAGGCTTATCTTGGCAAAAGTTCAAAAGCAGAAGATGCAGACAAGACATAAGTGCAAAAGACTATCAACGTTGTTTTCTGACAAAGAGCCCAAGAGCCATTGCTGGTCTTTTAAGCCTTATGGGAGGGGCCAATCATCTCTACTCCCTACTCCCGAGTAATCCTCTTTGCTTTAGCTGCTCTTACCTTCTAGCAGCTCTTCTCATACTTGCACTAGAAACAGGCTCCTCCTGTTCCTCTGCCTCTCTACTGTCAACCTCTGGAGGCTCTGGAGTCCACACTTCACTCCCTGATGGCCCTGGCCCCATCAATGCCTCTGACACAGAGCCCTCATCCGGGCCTTCCCCAGCCTCCAGGACTGGCCCATGTTCTTACTCAGCCTCATCGCTGTCTGACTCCACTGCCAGCTCTGCAAGCTGCTGGCGAACCATAACACTCTAGACCCAGACTTCTTCCACTCCTATATTAAGGGAATTAGGTCTGCTATTGGCTCAATTGAACATTTATTTAACAATGTTATCACACACCCCTGCTCTGGACAGCACTTTATGAGGAAAAAATAAATAAAAACAAAACAATATAATTAATTCACCCCAACATCAGTGGCGGGTTACTATTAGTTCACCCCGGTTTGGGCGAACTGGTAGTGGTGGCAGTGGGGGGCTCCACCCATCCCGCCCAGATGCCATCATGGACACTCTGTGCATGCACAGAAGCACCATGCATGAGCGCTCACGGTTCTGAACTGGTAGCGAAGGTAAGTGGAACCCACTACTGCCCAACACAATCCCCAAACAAACAAAGATAGGTTTAAAAAGAAGGGAGAATAAAGTTGTTTGAACAGCTTTATCAAATGCTAGGAGGAGAATACTGTATACCTACCCATGTCAATCCCCACTCTCTCTTTAAATAATAAATATTTGTGACTTAAAAATTGCATTTCCACACTTTTAAGGTCAAAGGGATCAACATTTTCCATTTTTAAGAAAATCAGCCATATGGTCATATTTTGTAAAGGAATGGTCAAATTGCTAAGATGCAATCCATAGTGATTGTTTTACTAAACTTCAATTAAAATCAATTTGAAAGAGTTAATGCTTAGTTCCTATGGAATCGAAAAGTACAGATAACAGCTAGGTCAGCCATGTTTGTTTGATCATGAACAGATTGAGGTAAATTTTCACAAGAAAGAAAAAGCTTGACTTGTTTGTTTGATTGCTTGCTGGAATCAAACACATATTAATGACATCCAAACAGATATATTACCAGTTTTTTAAAAATTCATTTCTTTTTCCTAACCTTAGGATTTCTGTGTGAACATAGAATGCTCTGTTTTCAGCCATATTTGTCACTTGTCCTTTCTTTAGCTACTGCTGCTATTGTTACTATCTATTTATCTAGTAAATAGATAGTAACAATACTGAAAGAGTTGAAAGAGGCAGTGCTGAGGCCCCTCCTCAAGAAATCTTCTCTGGACCCGGCTGTACTAGTGAATTATCATCCAGTCTCCAACGTTCGCTTTGTGGCGAAGATTGTGGAGAGTGTGGTGGCGGGACAACTACCCCAGTACCTGGATGAAGCTATCTATCTAGATTCATAGCAGTTGGGCTTCAGGCCAGGATACAGCATGGAAACAGCATTGGTCATGTTGGGTGATGATCTCTGGAGGGCTCGGGTCGGGGGATGTTCCACTGTCCTAGTCTTATTAGACCTCTCAGCGGCTTTTTTTTAATTGAAAAGTTTTAATAAATTTTACAAATGTTTCCCCTTCCCCCTCCCTCCTCCCCCCCAACCTTCCCCCCTCCAACCCTCCCTCCCCCAACTTCCCAGAGCAAAATACAGGGTATAGCATTTGACAATCTTATGCTAACATAAGCTAACTAACTATAGCCTCCTATCTCCCTCTTCTACGTTAACTCCCCTTTTATTAGACTAAATTCAGATAAATTATAACATTTCTTTGTTCATTCATAAGCTAATTGAAATTTCTTAGTCCGATATTTGTTTTGAATGTAGTCAATCCATCATCTCCATTCCAACATATATTTCTCATTCAAATGGTCTTTCAAATATGCTGAAATTTTGGCATCTCTGCTAAATTTACTACTTTTAACGTCCATTCTTGAATAGTAGGCAGATCTTCCTTCTTCCAACATGGGCTGGTCCTTGGTCCTGGTCCTATTAGATCTCTCAGCGGCTTTTGATACCATTGACCATGGTATCATGCTGCTCCAGATGCAGGGGTTAGGAATGGGTGGCACCATGTTGCGGTGGTTTTCCTCCTTCCTCTCTGGTCAGACGCAGCCGGTGTTGGCAGAGGGTCAGAGGTCGACCTCAAGGCACCTCATCTGTGGGGTGCCACAAGAGTCAGTCCTCTCGCCCCTTCTGTTCAACATTTATGTGAAGCCACAGGGTGAGATCATGGTTTTGGGGTGAAGTGTCATCAGTACGCTGATGATACTCAGCTGTACATCTCCACCCCAGACCATCCCAATGATAACGTGATGTCTTGATGCCTGAGGCCATGCAGATCTGGATGGGGAGAAACAGACTCAGACTCAACCCCTCCAAGACCGAGTTGCTATGGCTCTCAACGTCCCGGTGTAGCCAGTTGACTCCATTGCTGACTCTGGCCCCCACAGAGAGGGCTCGCAACTTGGGTGTCCTCCTGGATGCACGGCTGTCTTTAGAAGACCACATGATTGCTGTGGCAAGGGGGGCTTTTTATCAGGTCACTTGGCTCACCAGTTGCATCCCTTTCTGGACCAGGACATCCTGTGCATGGTCACTCATGTCCTCGTCACCTCCCGTCTGGACTATGGTAATGCTCTCTACATGGGGCTCCCCTTGAAGAGCACCGGGAGGCTCCAGATGGTCCAGAATGCAGCTGCATGGGTGATAATGGGAGCGACATGGCGTTCCCATGTAACACCTCCCATGTGTGAACTGCACTGGCTCCCGGTGGTCTTCTGGGTGCACTTCAAGGTGTTGGTCACCACCTTTAAAGCGCTCCATGGCTTAAGACCTGGATATTTACAGGATCGCCTTCTACCACCGATAGCCTCCCACTGACTCTCTCCCACAGAGAGGGTCTCCTCAGGGTGCCGTCGGTCAAACAGTGTTGACTGGCAACCCCCAGGGGGAGAGCCTTCTCTGTGGGGGCACCTGACCTCTAGAATGAATGGCCCCTGGGAATGCGTATGATTCCCGACCTGCACACCTTCTGCCGTGCCCTTAAGACCCTTTTATTCCAGCAAGCTGGCCTGGCCTAATAAGGATTCACAATGGGTATTTTAATTGGTGAGTTTTAAATCTGGGGGCCAAATTGTTTAATACATTTTTAAAATATTTTAAATTTTGTATTATGTTGTTTTATCATGGCTCTCCCAAAGGACCGTATAAAAAATAAATAAATAAATAAAATAGTATTATTATTGCAATATTCAAGTGTGGTAACCTCTATGAACTGCAAATGTATCCCATTATTTCTTTGTTTTTCCATGGAAGTGAGAAAAACAGCTGTAGGTCAGCCAAATTTTACTGCAGATGAGAAAACTGAATATTTGTGTATTGGATTGTTACTCCTTAGGCAAACCTTGCCATTCTGCATATGGAAATGGACTGGGTTGGATCAGAATATTTAAAACAAAATACTAATATGTTTGGATCATTCCTAATGGTGAAGAGCCAGGTCTAATGAAGCTCTAAATAAACTATCATTTGGGGGCATGGAATCGTTCACAGCAGCTTATCGTGGCTTGCCAGAAAAAGCAGGTGTTATTCAGATGAGAACAGATGAAGCCTCTGAACCCTAATTAAATCAAGATGTCTTTTGCTTTAAAATAGGAATGTGGAACACAAAGAATCAAATGAATGGAAGCTAGATGGAACAAGTTCTAGCATAGCCACGAAGAAGTTACAGATATAAGCAAACAGCTTTCACTCATTTATTCATTCATTCATTTAATTGTATGATCAATCATGTCAAAAAGGGACTCTGGGCAGTGAACAGCCTTTTAGAAATAAAAACAGCTACAATAATGCAAAAACTAAAAGACATTAAAATTACATAGACTGATTGTTTGTCAACTTCAAATCCCACTTGTTGTGGCCACTTCCAAAATGGCCCTCGCTTCCAGGATGGCATAAGGCAGCTTCTGTATAGGATGGCTGCATGGCATACCAGCGTGGAAACTTTTTTTTGGAAAAGTGAGCTGGAAAACTGTGCCCTTCTTAGACAGTGTGTGCATGGTGCCTACTTCTAAAATGGAAAACGGTGTGCTCTGTGGGAAGGCACTGTATTGGGCAAATGGAGCAAAGGATGATGGGCAGGTAGGCCCAAGGTTGTGGGACTCAGCAGCACAGAAGTTTTGCAAAGGGTGACTGGGGTGGATAGGGGAGGCATAGGGAGGTCCTGTATATTCTGTGTTGAGGCCCTGTATATGCTATGCTGCAGGGGTGAGTTCTAACTAGGTTCTAACCGGGTTTACTACCAGTTCTCTTTGTGCGCGCACTTTACACATGATTGTCTCTTCGGTTGCGCGCTTTGTGCACGATTGCTGTGCTCATGCTCGCTTTGCTTGCCTGAGTGCCAAACTTGCGCTTTGCGCAAGCGCGTTGCAAATCTGCCCAACTGAGGTGCAGCAATCCCCTCTGCCGCACTCTCAGCTGGGCAAAAAAAAGAAGAAATATAAGGTCGGCATAAGGCGGGGGCGGGCGGGAGGACCCAGCTCCTGAAGACAGAACCCGTTCAGTGACATCATATCGTCACCGCTATCAGCTCTCGCGAACCGGGCTGAACCGGGAGGAACCCACCACTGCTGTGCTGAGCTGGAGAGGTGCTGCAATGCAAGCCTATTCCCTCCCTCCCACTTCCCCCCGCACCTTGTGCTCTGCTTAATGATCCATGTGATCACTTAAAAACAATCACAACAGGGAGAACTGGGATTGCCATCCTTAAGTGAGGCAATTGTGTGTGTATCTTGCTTAATGACCAGAACAATTTACAGCCATAATTTCTTGGCTCAATTGTAGTTTTAAGTCAAGGGCTATCTTTAGATAATTACATCTCAGTATCTTTCCATTTCATGTATAAAGAGATATACTAATTTTCAAAAGTTTGTATCAAAATCACAAACCCTCATCTATTTATTCCAGGCAGAAGAACATAATAATGGAGTTGAAAGGGACCTTGGAGATCTTCAGGTCCTATGGGCAGATTTTGATACTGGGAAGAAAATCGATAAACATGCAGGGATGATTTTGAACCTCTAGTTACATTATTACATAGATGCAGTTTGAAGATACTTGCAAAAGGGTGATAAGCAGCAGGACGTAATTATGCTAGAATCTTAAAAAAAAACCTGTGGAAAACCGTGGATAGTAGTTTGATCTTTATGTCAAAATGTGCATTGCAGGGGTGGGTTCTAATTTTTTTTACTACCGGTTCTGTGGGTGTGGCTTATTTTGTAGGTGCGGCTTGATGGTCATGTGACAATTCTTTAGGATTTAGCAGAGGTACTGGTCCACCAGGCTTTTTACTGCTTGCAGAGCTGTATTGGTCTACTCGTTTGTTTTTGGAGGCACCGGTCTACCACCACACTGCCTTTTACACTGATCAGCTGTGGGGCGGCCCTTTGAAGCCCCACGGCAAGAGTTTAAACAGTTTTTTTTTTCCTTCTAGCCGATCAGCTGGGACTTGGGAGGCAGCAATAGATGGGGGATGGGCCAAATAAAAGATAAGAATAACGCGGGTGGGTGGGTGGGTGGGATGGGAGGGCCCAACTCCCGAACAAAGAGAACTGGTTCGGTGACATCATATTGTCACCGCTACCGGCTCAGCTGAACCGGGCCAAACCAGAAGGAACCCATCACTGGTGCATTGATTGTAACAAATGAAAACCATATTTTTTTGGGAGTGGGACCAATCTTTTAAAAATCACTGTATTGCTTGGCCAAAAAAGGTGCTAGGAATATATCTGATGTTGATCCTGGGATGGTGAAAGAAAACAGAGAGGCATCCAAAAGAATATATGATAATGGTGGACTTCTGTTATCCTCACACTGATTGGTAAATGTGCCTTCAGGTTCTGACAAAGAAAAAAAAGTGTTGTTGCTGTTAGAAGAGAATGAGTTAGTCATAGCACTGTCAGGATGGGAAGCGAATCAAGATACCATTGTGAGCAGTTCCCAGGATCTATTTAGTGATGTAATTGTTGCTGGAGATATCTGAGCATGAACCCGTCTAGAAAGCCCAATGCAGTCACAGTTAATTTCACAAGCTGGCAATCTTCAAAAATGGAACAATTAGGAATTCAAGGAGCAAATTGCTAAAAGTACGGCAAACAACCAACCATTTTGTCTTTAAGGTATCAGGAAAATAAAGCCAGTTGAAGATACAAGAGGGGGCACTCTGAACAGCAATTCAGTGTACTTGCCTAGGAATAAGACCTATCAAATATTGCAGGTCAATCAGTTTAAACACCCCCAAGAAAAGAAAATGCCCACCTCCTCAGGCAATCTGTTCCATTGGTAAATCTTAGCATCAGAAAGACTGCCTGGCATAAGATTGCCTTGTTAGAGAGAACAATTATGGAGGCCAACATGTAATCTCATGCAAATTCCTGTAGTAGTTTGACTGTGGGTCACAGTAGCTGCTACCCATTTAAATTGAATTCATGTAGAAAAACCACAGCCGGCCTTATTTCTGCTGCCAGTGGTCAGTACAGAAGCTGTGGGTATTGTCACTATGGGTTTTAAGCATAAATATTAGAATTTATTCAGTATATAATTTGTATAATTGTCATTGAGACAGTCTAAAGCTTTTTCTGGCATTGAATTGCAATACCCATACTTCCTACACTGCGAAGCAATTAAGAGTTTTAAGTCTGACAATTTTAGAAAGCATCAGGTTGAAGGAAGCAGGTCTAGAGAATTGAAGCTTCATTGTTCTGCAGTTAAAACATTGCTTCTTTCTCCTGTCATAAAAGTAAATGAAGAATAAACAAAGTGTACAACAGTAATGAGTATCTCAACCTTGGCAACTTTAAGATCTGTGACTTCAGCTGTCAGGGACACTGAAAGCTCTCCTTCTGTTGTGAAGACATTGGCAAACTTTAACAGGGTACTCTCAGTTTGCCCTAGGGTGATGATGATGATGATGATAATGATTGAAAGCAGGAGAAAACAAAAGATAAGAAAAACTATAGTCTAGCACAGGGGTGTCAAACTGGTGGACCATAGGCTGGATGCATCATGCACAGGCCATGCCCACCCCAGGTCTGTGAAAGGAAAAACATCACAAAATGTCATGTGATGGCAACGTGACGTGGTGAATTTGACACCCGTGGTCTAGCACGACGGGCATTTTGACTGTTAGGAGTGTTAGTGGGGACAAAATGGATCATGTGTTACACATTATGTAATGTGTTTAAGGGCTATTAAACACATTACATAATTAAATTTAAGGGCTTAACCAAGATTTTATGCAGCCCTAGTTCAGTGAAATCACAATCCACTAGTTTCTAGGCTTTTTTTTCTTCTGGCAGCCAGCAGACACTTTGCTGCTGGGAGACTAAGATACATCTATTTTGGCCTTATAAGACCTCATCAGTTAGCCACACCCTCATCTCATGTATCCTCCCTGTAAAGGTACAGTATTTGTTTTCTTTCTTTTTCGTAGGTTTTATGTGTATTTCTCTTTAGCCAGGTTCTTCCTACGTAAACCAAGATGTAAAGGTACAGTATTTGTTTTCTTTCTTTTTCATAGGTTTTATGTGTATTTCTCTTTAGCCAGGTTCTTCCTACGTAAACCAAGATTTTATGCAGCCCTAGTTCAGTGAAATCAAAATCCACTAGTTTCTAGGCTTTTTTTCTTCTGGCAGCCAGCAGACCCTTTGCTGCCGATTGGGAGACTAAGATAAAATAAAATCTGTTTGGGTAGGGTGCCTCCACCCAAACAGAACACACCCCCATCCAATCAGAGCACAGCCAAACCCCCATCCAATCATAGCACAGCCAAGCTCCCACCCAATCAGTTCACACCCCCACTAGCAGTTAAAAGGAAGAAACAGCTGCGATCTCACATTGTTCCTAGAAGCATGAAGCCGAAAACACCAGCCTGCAGATGACGAATGAGACTTTGTCGAAACATCGCCAAGACACTTCCAATTTTACTCGGGAGAAAACCCAAATAACCAAAGACCTACATACAAACACCTGCGAAAATCTCAGAAAACATACATACATACATACATACATACATTCATACATATATACATACATATATACATACATACATACAAACTCATATATATATATGTCTGTATGTGTATACACACACACACACACACACACACACATATATATATGTAGATCTTTGGTTGTTCGGGTGTTTTCACGCGAAGAATTGGATGCGACTTTGCGACGTTTCGACGAAGTCTCATTCATCATCTTCAGGCTAGTGTTCTCGGCTTCGTGCTTCCAGGAGCCAAATAGAATAGTGTTCTATTTTATACAAAGTCAGCTTATTGCCCCCACAAACTGGGTCCTCATTTTACCTACCTCGAAAGGATGGAAGGCTGAGTCAACCTTGAACCTGGTGAGAATTGAACTTGCAGTAATTACAGGCAGCTGGCAGCTAAGTACTACTTTAACACCAGCAGTTTAGTCCACTGCGCCACCAAGGCTACATATATACGTGTGTGTGTGTGTTAGAGCATATATAACATATATAAATATTCACAATACATGTAACAATCACATTTTGTTGTTGTTGTTAGTTGTGAAGTCATGTCCGACCCATCGTGACCCCATGGACAACATTCCTCCAGGCCTTCCTGTCCTCTACCATCCTCTGGAGTCCATTTAAGCTCACACCTACTGCTTCAGTGACTCCATCCAGCCACTTCGTTCTCTGTCATCCCATTCTTCTTTTGCCCTCAATCTTTCCCAGCAGTAGGCTCTTCTCCAGTGAGTCCTTCCTTCTCATTAGGTGGCCAAAGTATTTGAGTTTCATCTTCAAGATCTGGCCTTCTAAAGAGCAGTCAGGGTTGATCTCCTCTAGGACTGACCGGCTTGCAGTCCAAGGAACTCATGGGAGTCTTCTTCAGCGCTGTAGTTCAAAGACCTCAATTCTTTGCTCAGCCTTTCTTATGGTCCAACTTTCACAGCCAGACATTGCAACTGGGAAAACCATAGCCTTGACTATATGCACTTTTGTTGGCAGGGTGATGTATCTGCTTTTTAGTATGCTGTCTAGATTTGCCATAGCTTTCCTCCAACAATCACATTAACCTTTAATAATTCTCCTCCCTCTTCTGCTCTAAAGTAATAGCTACATTAATTAGTCACTAAATGATTAAATCAAAATGCAGGCATTCATTTTGCCCCACAGGCCATTCTGAAGGTCTACCTGACACTGTGTTACACCTTTTGAAAGACACCCAGAGAGAGGTGCTGTTCTCTCACGGATCTAACTACTTGGCAGGAGGAAAGCTGAAAGGAAGCTGAAATTTTCATGAGGAAACCTAACAAACTTGGTTTCTCCCTTCTCTTTTATGGCTTGTGGCTGATGAGATACAGTAATTCCCCCTTTGGTTTGCTTAGGTTAAATTAGGTGATATAACAACTTCTCTAGTAATGCAACCCTAACAAATTGCTATGTAGCCTTTTCTTGAACAGATATTTCTGGCATTTTCTTTCTATCAAGTTTTGTCTGTTATTCCATGCCCCATACTCTAGAACTTTGGCAGAAATTCCCCAAGGACTGGAAATCTCAGGTTAGCCCTCTAGCAAGATACCAATATCTCATTCACTGCAGCCTTTTGCTATAGAAATATCTAAAAACTTACAGTTTCCTTATCATTTGTCATTGGCCATTGATCTTCTGGGGTCTAATGGAAATTGTAATTTAGAAAATTGGAAAAAAAATGTGAAAAGCCAACTTAGAGGTAGATCTAGAGAAACTATAAAACAAAAGGGTAGGAGAGATTGTTAATGTTAGATTCCTTATGAGAAAAATGCAAAGACAACATCTTTTGTTTCTATCTAAATAAGATTTTTACCTAAGGCTACATGCATTTGTGTTTTTCAAAAGCGAGCCAGTATCATCTGAGTCTGAGAGTTTCAATAATTGAACACCATTAAACCCCCAAATACCTGGAATAATTGAAAGAAGGACATTAGTATCGACATATCTCTACTTCACATGGGGAAGGGTGCCATTTCTGACCATATCAATGACTCTTTCCAGCCTCTTATGCTTTGCACTCTATAAAGCTGTCATTTTTGTTGTAGAATGAAGGAATGCAGCTAATACAAAGGCATCAGCAATACTCCTGTTTTTAACAGACACAATAGAAATGTGCAACATTATATATTTTCCTTCTCTGTTTTGTATTTTTTAAAATGTATTTCAGCCTGATTTATCTATAATGAGCTTGCTGGATAGAGAAGAGAATAAAGTTCAAAAATAGCTGCGTGGTTTAAAAATAAGGGAGGAAAAAATAACAAAAGGCTCACTTTTTCTGTCTGGCTGACTGAGACATAATGCTGCATCTAGATGAGGAAAAAAGGGTGACGTGACACAGATTTTTCATGCCTCAATTCTATTCCAGCTGGTTGTTAGGAGGCTCTGACTGGACTCTTCCAAGATCACCCATATCATCAAATTCTGGTAATGGTCCTAAGCCTCTGGTCTCCATAATTAGCGCCAGGCATTTTGAATCACTGACTCATAGTGAACATTTATCTTGTCCTTCACATAAAATGTTAATTAGATCCTTCGCCTCATTTCTGGTGGTGGTGGTGGGGATAGATTTAAGCAAATATACACAGGCAGTCTTTCTAAAGCTATCCAACTCAGCATCAGTGGTGGTTGCCCACAGTTCGAACCGGTTTGCAAGAACTGGTAGTAAAACCAGCGGGAGGCTCCATCCACTGACCCAGATGTCATCAGGAAGCTTCTGTGCATGTGCAGAGCACATGTGTGCACATGAGCAAAACAAGCATGTGCATGACCCTGTTAGGAACCGATAGTAAATGTAAGTAGAACCCACCCCTCCTCAGAATGACTTTGGATGGCATACATAAATTGTCCAGCCACAAATACAACAGTAAACGATGCAGATCATTTAATGCCAACTAAACTGATACAATGGCAATCTGAACTAGAATATGCTATAGTTTGGGAATGCTGCTTATCATGACCCAAATGCCTGGGGAAAGAGCCAGATTTTGACTGTCTTTCTGAAGGTTTGCAGAATCAGGGTTAACTGAATGTTTCAAAAGGGCAGGGTCATCACTGAAGAGATGCCTTTTGGGTCCCTTAAGGTGACATTGTTGCAATGATGGGACCTGGAATTTGTTGACATATATGGCAGAAATATATGCCATATATGTATATGCCCTTGGGCACAGAAAGTCTTGCAAATAATCTGGTCTTATTTCATGTAGAACTTTATAGGTGATAACTAGCCCATTGAATTGCAGTCTAACGCCTATTGGTATGCCAGCACAAGTAACAGAATAGAGGTATTATTTATTTATTTATTTATTTATTTATTTATTTATTTATTTATTTATTTATTTATTTATTTAATTTTTATACCGCCCTTCTCCCAAAGGACTCATGGCGGTGAACAATTAAAATAACATACATATAAAATGTGAATATAAGATAATTAAGCCAGTTTGGCTCATCAGTTAAGAATCTTCAGCATAAAGATTTAGAACAATTAGAAGAGATTTATGCCAGACCGGCTTGGTGAAACAGAAAGGTCTTAAGTGCCTGACGGAAAATACGAAGATCTGGGATCATTCGTATCCCCGGGGGTAACCTGTTCCAAAGGCTCTTTCTCTGGGAACCACTAGTCGACATTGCTTTAGTAATGGCACCCTGAGGAGGCCCACCCTGTGGGAGCATGCTGGTTGGTGGGAGGTTATCGGTTGAAGAAGGTGGTCTCGTAGGTACCCAGGTCCTAAGCCATGGAGCACTTTGAAGGTAAGTTCGCGTAGGAGAGGTGTTACATGTGAGCGCCATGTCGCTCCCAATATCACCTGCGCAGCTGCAATCTGGACCAGTTGGAGCCTCCGCGTGCACCTCAAGGGGAGCCCCATGTAGAGACCATTACAGTAGTCCAGACGGGAAGTGATGAGGGCATGAGTGACTGTGCGTAAGGAGTCCTGATCTAGAAAGGGCCACAACTGGCGAATCAGGCGAACCCGATAGAAACCTCCCCTGGCCATGGCTGTCATATGCTCTTCTAAAGACAGCTGTGTGTCCAGGAGGACACCCAAGTGGTGAGTCCTTTCCGTGGGGGCCAATGATATCAGCTGGCTATATCGGGACACTGGCAGCCACAGCCATTCAGTCTTGGAAGGGTTGAGTCAGAGCCTGTTTTTCCCCATCGAGATCCGCACGGCTTCGAGGAACATATTATGCAAAATAGTGCCCATAACTATCTGCAACACTATATTTGAGACCAATTGAAAGTTCTAGATTGCTTTCAAGGGCAACATGTGGCAATAAGACAATTAGGAGGTAACTAAGGTATGAGTCTCTGTTGTTAAGGTCCATCAGCAGCCCGTGGAGCTAGCAGCAGAGTCTGACAGTGAGGAGGCTGGGGAGGAGGCTGGGGAGGACCATGGGCCAGTCCTGGAGTCTGGGGAAGGCCCAGATGAGGCTCTGCATCAGAGACAGAGATGGGGCCAGGGCCATCTGGGAGTGACGTGTGAACTCCGGAGCCTCCAGAGTCGGACAGCAGAGAGGCAGAGGAACAGGAGGACCCTGTTCCTGGTGCACATATGCACAGAGCTTCCAGAAGGCAAGAGCAGCTAAAACAAAAGGATGACTCAGAAGTAAGGCCAGAGATGATTGGCCCCTCCCATAAGGCTTAAAAGAGCAGCAAAGGCTCTTGAGCTCTTTGTAGCAAAGCAACATTGCTAAATCTGTTTTCCAGTCAGCGTCTGAACTTCATGGGGCTTTGCCAAGAAAGGCCTTTCACAGGATGCCAAAGAAGATAAAGGTTTGTGATAAGCCCAAAGGACTTTTTCTGAAGGACTTGTTTTGGACTAAGATGGGAATGAAATAATTCTCAGCTGTTATAATAAAATAGTTTTGTTTGAGACTAATTGTGTCCTGTAATGACTAAGTGAGCCTAGGTCACAACACCTTTCTCAGAATGGGAGCAATGGGCACACAAGAGGAAATTGTGTAAAGCCCCCTCCCCACTGGCCACAGCAGCTCTGAGTCAAGGACTCCCAATCATACACTGAATCTAAGCTGTATTATCATAACCTTGTCCAGAATCATTGAACAGCTGTCCTGGAAGAAAGAAATATCATAAAATAATACTGCTTACAGTGTGGCCTCACATTAATAATGTTATTAGCTACTGCATCTCAAAATTAAAGTATTTTTATGTTGATGGAGAATAATTTGTACTTCCTGAACCTCTTCTGTAGTTTCACATGATTTTTATGGTTAACAACAATAACTACACCACCACCTAGACAATTTCAGTCATTAAAAAAAATTTTTTTTTAAAGCGGCTAATGAGATAAATTTAAAATATCACCATCATTTAAAGCTACTTGAATGAGTCAAGACCGAATAAATCAAGATTAAATAAAACTCATAAAATGTACAACATGTCTGGTGTTTATGTAAAACTATAAAGGATCTATGAAATTGTATCAGATCAGATAAAAGCAAACAGTAATGCGTTTAGGAACTGGGCTATGCCATTTGTACAATACCCTTCAGATAGACTATCAAGCAGCATTAAGCACATAAAAACTAGACCCTTCAGGTGTCTTTATTATTATTATTATTTTATTAGAAGCCAGGCTGCCTTACACACTTGATCTTTCTGATTCTTTTAATGTGCTTCTCAAACTAAGAACTGCATTCTTAAAAGCTTGGCATAAATTTAGGCAGTGTTTTTCAACACTGGCAACTTCAAGATATGTAGACCTGAAGAGAATCCCAGAATTCCCCATATAGCAGAATATATATTTTAGGTTTTTCTTTCCTTGCTGCCATGATGCTGGGCCACTGAGAGGAAATCTTGTAAAAAGATTTGGAGGAACAAAAGTAGAGTGATCGCTAATCCTAGAGCAAGAGAGCAAAGTAAACATTGAATGGGATGATGTGTGCTTTCTTGCATGCCATTGAATGGATTAACAAGAATTTGTGTGGTTTAAGGCTTGCCCTGAGTGTAAAGAAACAATTCATGACGTCTATCTAATCACCCAGGCTTATATGTTCATGGCCCAGAAAGCCAATCATATTTAATCAATTTTTTGTACAGGGAGGACAAAGAAAGCTCAGCTACACAATGAGTATGATTTCTCTTCTTTTTCCCCCTGAGTTCAGCCACTGAATTGTCAGTACAATCCTGGAGAATCCTGTACAGCCTCTCAGACAGAATGGCATTTGTTAGAGGAGCTCATTTTTGCTCTCTTGTCTTCTGCCTTTTGGATATAAAACTCCATTGCAGGATCAGTTAGAACGGAAATGTTCCTAGATTTAAAAGCCTACAAAGTGTAGCAAGAAAATAATTAATTAGTCTTCTTTGTATATTGAAGCATTTCTCTTTTTTGTTTTAATCCAATAATTAAAAGCAACTTTACATGCAATAGTGGAAAAATAAACAGTTTGAAGCTTAGCTGCATGAGACAGGGAAGGGGAACTTTCAGAACTGATTTAGAAAGCAGGAATCTCTGGGTTAGGCCTGATTATTTAGACATTTTTATTTAGCTGGTTATATGTGGGCATGAAACATTTGAAGCACGAAGATGAGAAAAATCTCCAGGAGAAAAGAAAAAAAATTCCATGAAATGACATTAAGTAGATATTGTTACTGCTGCCCTCAAGAGCTCGGAAGGGGTCAAAAACATTAAGATGACAGCCATCTGATTGAGAACTGATACTTCTTTAAAACATAAACCACAGGTGCTGTACAGCTGTATGATTTTGATCACATGGGTGCAATCATCTTTTTTAAAAAAAAACCCAACATGGCTTCCCTTGGTTACCCTTTAATCTTTCACAATGCTAACTCATATTAACGTTATGTTAATGAACACTGACTCATAATATTTAATTACAGGGCCTGAAATATTGAGAATATGGAAGGAAAATGTCAAGGATCAAATAAAACTGAAGGCAACAAGACCAAACTCTTGCAGCCATCACAGATGTGCAGAATGTTATATATTATTTTCTGGCTATTTTTACTAATTAATATGTGTATGAGCCTGGGTGTTCTTAAAAAACACTTCATTATCGCTGACTTTGAAGCCCATGTGATATACATTTCAATTTGGTGTGATGGCAAAAGAAAATAGCTACTTGATTATCTTTGTGATAAATCATTGGTGCTTACAGAAAAAATTCCACAGTCCTATTATACTGAAATGTAAAATTATTCATTGAAGCAGCAGAAAATAGTGTGTGTGTATGTATGTATGTATGTATGTATGTATGTATGTATGTATGTATGAATGTGTATATAAAATCCTATCTATAGTGATGAATTTGTGACCACAGGGAGGCCAAAAAAAAAAAAGAGAGAGGCCAACATGCCAGCATTGACTTGATCAAAGCTGTGGCTCCTTTTTATGTACACTGTGACCACTACCTTGACATTTTAACACTGAAATGCCAGTGTTGCAGATGTACAATAGAGATGATGTGATGATCAAACACAGCAAAAACCCACCCACTCATTGTGGTTCCACATTTATATTGTAAGGCTATTTTCATATAAAGAAATGTTTTTGGTTTACCCTTCTACTCCCCCCTTCCCTGCCCCCATGTCTGTATGCCCCTTTGAGTCAGTGTTGACTCCTGGTGATTGCCTGGACAAGTTCTTGCAGTTTTCTTGGTGAGATTTCAGAAGTTTTTTGCTATTGCTTGCTTCTGACTAGCAACATTCATTAAGTAAATCAACCAACTATAATATTAGGGTGGGTGTGATTGATCTACATTAACTCTTACAAAAAAGACAGACTGAATCATGAGTGATGATTTATTGATCTTTCTCTCTATATACCAGTGATGGCTAACCTTTTTGCTCTCACATGCCAAAAGCATGGGGAGGTCGCCCATATGCGTGCCCACACCCATAATTCAATGCGCCCTGTGCATGCGTGCATGCCCCACCCCCCACTTTTAACACAAGATGGCATAGTGGGCCCGATAGGCCCATTTTTCACCTTCCCCAGGTCCCAGAGGCTTTCTAGGAGCCTGGGGAGGGCAAAAACAGCCTCCCGCCCAAAGGCCCTCTGGAGGCCGGACACAGCCCATTTCCCAACTTCTGGTGGGACTGGAAGGCCCAAAAATCAGCTGGCTGGCACACACATGCACGCTGGAGCTGAGCTAAGGCAATGCTTGTGTGCCCACTGATATAGCTCTATGTGGCATCCGTGCCATAGGTTCACCATCACGGCTCTAATGTCCAAACTATATTCCAGATTTGGCCTGGTCCCCAACCCTCTGTTCAGAATACCATATTTCAGTAAAGTACAGGGCTGATTTTAAACGTTTCATTCTCTCTTGGGCCAACCTTCCTCAAAGGGGTGTTTCTTCTGGAGAAAAATAGGATGAAAGAGAAATAAGATGAGTCCTGTATATTTCCTGAGATCTCCATGCAATCTGTTAGCAAAAGGAGAAAAGAAAAAACAGCTTGTGTTCTGTTTCTTTTTCAATGCAGAGCCTCATCTAGAGGAAGCAAAACCAATGTGTATGTTCTAATTTGTTACAAACAAAGTAGTCTGGAACAACAGTCTACAAATACTATTTGATTTCAGTGAAAAAGAATAGATCTGCACTGAAATGTGGAGTTTTTGGTGTTCTTTGAGTTTGGGTTGATTGCTTGAAGATGTTTCATTGCTCAACTTGATAACATCATAAATGTTATCAAGAACATAAATGTTATTAAGAACATCATAAATGTTTTAGCTCAAAGAGCATCAAGAACTTCACAGTATCTAAATTCAGCAGAAATAGACCAGTCTCTCATTGGTCTCTGCCTCTGTTCTGTGCTTTCTTTGTTGAAGTCTTGTAATTGTAATTTTGAGAAACCAGTTTGGTTAAGGCACTAGGCTAAAAAGGAGGAGACTGTGAGTTCTAGTCCCATCGTAGCCATGAAAGCCAGATAGTTGACCAGTCACTCTCTTTCAGCCCAACTCATCTCACAGGGTTGCTGTTGTGGGGAAATTAGGGGGAGGAAAACGTGTTGGCCATGTTGGCCACCTTGAGTTAGTTATAAAACTAATAAAGGAGGGATACAAATAAGAAATAAAATAAACCTTTTGGGAAATGGAATGGTCTTAAGATTCTAGTACTGAGCCCTGAAATGAACAGATAAAGGAAAATGGAGTATTTCATAACAACTGACTTCATAACTGCTTCCAGGTACAACCATTTAGAAGAAATTCAGGTCCTCGGCAAGAGGCTGTAGAAAACCACAGCCAGCATATTATGAAATGGTTAAAAATGGGCTGAACCCTTATTGCTGTCTGAAGCTTCTCCAGTCCATTATTTATTTACAATGATAATTAATTCCTTTGTACTGCAAACATTTATCAACAATTGTTTTGCCCAAGTTTTCGTTCGAAATACTTGGTGGGGTTAGGCACACTGACAGCTTCTATAACAGCAATCTAATTAAAGTAATTGTTGGCCCACATTTTTTATTCTGTTTCATGTATAATTATACTCAGTGGGAAATCTGGTGGGATTAGAAACAGGTTTTTAATCTATTCCACACAAATCAAAAACCACTCCCAAGAAAACAGTTTAATAGCAATATTTAATAGTGTGCCAGTTTTTTTTTTTCCTTAGAAGACTTAGCAGTTGGAGGATTAACTGTGGTGAGAGAAAGAGTGAGAAAAAGAAATTCCTTCATCTATAGAAGTAGATGAAAACAAGCTTCCATATACAGCCTGGATTTTTTTATTTGGATGTACAGGTTGTTATGTGTGTTTACTGTTGTGCATACTGTAAATTGTTATAAAGTTGCCTATTGTAAAATTAATAAAAGTAGCTATTTAAAAGTGATACCACAGACTTAGACAGTTCTGGAATAGGCAGTTTTATCTATTTCTGACAAAGTATAGTCCTTCGTGGCAAACTGTTAGGTATTGACCAGTTGATTAGATACTTCATCTTAGTAGGTTGTTTGTAAAGATGTTAATGATGATTTATTAGACTTCAATCTTACCTTTCTTCCAACTGTTCAGTGTAGCTGAAATAGTGATTTCCCTTCATTCTATCCTTACAACCGTAAAGTTGTGACTATATTATGGGGTTTTAAGTTGTTTTATGGATTTTAGAGATATTGTATTTCAGGTTTTCAACTGAAAGGGCCTTTTTAAATTATAAGTTATTTTTAATTTACTGGAAATTGTGTTATATCTATGCTTTCGGATTACTAATCATTAAGGAAAATAAAGTAGAAATGTTATAAATAAATTAGCATACTCTTTTTCACCATCTTCATTGCCTACCCAGCTCCTTTACTTCAACAGACACTCACCCAAAGAAAGGAGTTAAGGGCAATCTTCATCTTTGATGCAGTAGGAAATACAATGTCAGTTTTTTACCTTCTTATTTAAGGAATTTTTTGCCTACCTGGTGTTGTTATAAGTATGTCGATACTGGCTTTTTTCCCCCACTGCCCACTCTGCTCTACTTGCCACTGTTCCTTAAAAGAACTGGCGTGGCTTCATGAAAATATTGATTTTGAACTCAAGCAAATAGATGATGCGCAGATGAGGTTTCCCACCAAGATCTGAAGAAATATTTCATTGTTTTCTTTGCCCATGTTTCTGAGGGACAGTGTGCAGGGTTTTCTCAAAATATTCAGAAGTATTTATATCCTGCATATCAAAGAGAATATGAACACCAATGTTATTTATTTCATGTCCAAAAGAGTGACAATCCTTTTGGGATTCTTTTTCCCAAGATTGTCATTTCTACATTGCATATAGAAAGCTAGATAATAAATAATTTGCCCAGATTACCCCAATAGCATGTATCTGACAGGGATTTGAAAGCCCCATTGCCAAGGAAAAGGGGATTTAGGAGAAATTAAGGCTTCAGTTCAGAATGGAAAAAAAAAAGATCAGGTCAAATAATATGCTTATAACAATCTAAACTTCAAACCACTACCCTGTCCTGACATTACTAGTATGCTGACAGGACTCAAAGTCAATTACACATTTTTCTCTTAAGAATGATTGCCAATCACATCTTTGTACATGTAATCATTTTTTAAACTGGAATAAAGATGTATATGTGATTTTTCCCTCAAAGAAAGATTTGGAGGTGTTGTTTATTAGATATAAAAATTGTTTTCTCATAACATCTGATAATGAAAACCACATTAGAGTTTCACTGTATATGTATGCCTTAATTAGCAAAAACATAGAACATTGCCCCATTCAAATTATTTGACTGCTCTGCTAACTAACAGATGTTGTGAAGAGCTAAGGCCACCTACTCTTTTTTTAATGATATTATGTTTTCTTCTTGCTGTTTTCAAGTGACAGTTCTGCATATTCCTGGACTTTGAATTCAGTATCCACAATTTTCTATTGCCAAATTAGCTTTTGTTTCTCTGACAGATAGAGGTTTTTTATATAGGAGCAAAAGTTCTATGAACTTTTCTTTCTATCTATCTATCTATCTATCTATCTATCTATCTATCTATCTATCTATCTATCTATCTATCTATCTATCTATCTATCTGAGAGAGACAGAGAGAGACAGAGAGACAGAGACAGAGACAGAGACAGAGACAGAGACAGAGAAAAAGACAGAGAGGCAGAAAGAGCTCTATGGAGAAAGTTTCCTTCTATTTTTAATCTAGTGGAAGAACATAGCTCCAAATAGAGAAAATATAAACTTTTCACAATGATCCCGTTCCTCCAATTGCTTATGTATTCTTCAGGGTCACTTTTATGAATAATGGAGAAAGTGGAGGTGGTATCAGTTTGACAATATGAGGATAGAATATATTTCTGGCAAGTAGTCAGTTCATAAGAAAATGCTGTTTAGGACAGGCTTGTCTGGTGGAAGATAGTTGACTTCAAACACATTATTTATAACAGTGACAAATATTGTGCATTCTATGGAACTCTCTGTATAACAGCTCTTTAGTAGATGTCACCAGTCTTAGTCAACTGCCATTAGCATCAGCCAATTAAACACATTTTATCCCTTTTTCACTAGTATAATTAATGTTTCAGAGATATGGCAGATATGTGTAATAAGAAAAATGAGAAGAGCTCTGGATGATATACTATATACTGCAAGCTCCAGACTTTAAATGGAAAAATGAATACAATAGCAACGAACAATTATTATTATTATTATTATTATTATTATTATTATTATTATTATTATTATTATTATTATTATTATTATTAAATTTATATGCGCCTTTCTCCGGAGACTCAGGGCGGTTTACAATGCATTAAGCAATAGCTTTCATACTTTTGTATATACCTGCTCAGTAGGGCTTTCGGGCCCTCCCAAGAGGTGTTCTTTTTTATACAAAGTCAGCTTATTGCCCCCAAAATTTGGGTCCTCATTTTTACCTACCATGAAAGGATGGAAGGCTGAGTCAACCTTCAGCCTGGTGAGATTCAAATTTGCAATAATTGCAGGCAGCTGGTGTCACTTTAACACCACTTTAAGCTGCTGTGCCACCAAGGCTCTTAGAATTAGAAACTATACATTTTTTGGGTCTACTACACTTCATGTAGTTTGATAATGTTTATGAATGCATAAACAACCATTGGACAAAGGAATAAAAAAATCATTCCAAAATATAAATTTCATGGCTTTGGGCCAGTTACTCTCAACCCAAACTGCCTCACAGGTGTAATATTCGGAGAATAAAATAGGATTAAGGGGTATTATTTTGGAGAAAAATAGGATATAATTCCAATGTCTGAGTGACTGAATGAATAGATTTCCATTCATCTGTTCACAAAATGCTATTCATTTATTTGAAAGGACACACTTTGTTTTTGAACCAATACAAATGTTTGCATTAAGGGAGAATATTATTTGATTAGAAGATTCTCTTCTCATGTTCTGATACTTGTGTACTTGCGTGCTTCCCAAAAGAGACAACTTCCATATCCATGAGGCTAACTGCTTTTGTGGTCCTTGGTAGGACATCCCTGGAGCCATTCAGAATTCCTCTCCCAGCTGATAAGAAACATCTGTAGCTGTTTTGCTCTGGAGCTTTATTTGATGTCCCTTTGGAACATCAACATGGTGCATGGGAGCCTGAAGTTTACAATTAGCACCTTCAGTTAAACTCTGTAGACAGTGGAATGAGCCATTGCATTGCTCTGGAGTTATTAAACAAAAATATGTCTTAATTAAATTATGGGCAAATTATAGTTCTTTAATCCTGTGCTTCCTCAAGTACTTTTCTGCTTGCATTGATGCATCATCCTGACATTTCTTTGTTTCTTTTGCTCTTCACATTATATATAGTAGTCCCCATTTTAAACCTTAAATCTGCATCTCTACTGTGAATGGCAATGTCCCAGAAGTGATCATCAATTCCTCTTTTAGAATCCAATACTTGATGTTACAAGTGTAACTTTAATACATAGCTAAGGAACACATGCTTTCAGCGCTCGTTCCCTAGGGTCACTTGCCTGATAATTAGAAGGAAAAAAATTAAGCTTCTCTCTGCAATATATGTAGCCTCCAGGAATCATCCCAATAAAATACACAGGAATATGCCACTCATTAGCAGAACAAAATTTAAAAGTTTAAAAGCAGTCTGAATGTTTCATGAATCAGTACTTAATATTTAGAGGAGACCCCAGCATTCTGAGCAGCATTGCAGTACATGCAGAATAAAACAGAAAGGGAAAGATAGAAAAGCAAAAGTCCTCCAAGTATTATCTTCTTATAAGAAAAGACCTAAGCCTGTTTCTCCCTATCCAGAATCCATAGCTTCCAAACACCAAGAAAGAACCTTGCTAGTATCACTTGGACCCATAGGATGGAAATGTATGCTGATGAAATCCAACCCTGTAGCTTTCCATCTGGTAATTTCCTGCACAATTTAAATAGGATCAGGGACAACTTCACAAAGCAAGAGCTCAGAACTGGACCTTTCCCCTACTTCCAATGCTGGCAGGAACTGAACCCAGATGTAGAAAAATAACAATTTTCTCTCTTTTTCAACTCTTTGAGTCAGTCCAGGATACTATGATCAATGGTGAGGTCATATAAATCCAGTATGGAGGGCTGGATTTACATGAGATTATCCACAAGTGCAATCAACATCCACAGAGATTATCCACAAGTGCAATCAACATTATTTCAATACTATCCCTAGCCCTGAAACCTGACTGGAAGGGGTTTAGATAAATTGCTTCTTAGGGGTCCCTGAAGGTTCAGCCTGACTCAACAGATTTCCCCTGTTGGAAAGTTGGAGACAGGGCAGAGATTAATTAGCACTATTTGCTCAAACACGTATAATACTTTCTGGACAGATTCCTGGATTTGCAATTCACTTTTCTAACTGAGGGTTTTTTGGTGTTCTCTGAACTCAAAGAGCACCAAGGACCCCTTATTTCAACCTTGAGCTACAAATATTCTCCTTTATTGGTACTTTTCTAACTATAATGTACAACAGTATTAGGGAGAAAGGATACTTTAAAGTATGAGCAAAGTAGTCTTAGCCTATAATTAGAGCTCTGACTACCAAGGGTCATTGCAATATTAGCTGATCCCTTCTTTGAGGGATGCTTTTCCTCTTCCATTATGTGCGAAGCTTCAGATGGGACATGTATGAAGTGGTGAGGTAGGAAAGGGATCCCCAACTCCATACTGACAGTTAGTGAGATGACAAATAGCGCACCCGGTTTCAATAAGTTTCAATAAGATCAACAAGCCATGTTGATAACTTGTAAAGTAGAAAGCATAGGGTCATCTAGACAACTCTGGAATTGACAAAAGGGGCTTATTAAGTGAGCCCAATCATTCCCAAAGATAGGAAAGTTAAAGAAACTGAGAGAGATTAAATAATAGGAAGTAATTCATTTCTCAGGACGTTCTGTGTGTCAGGGATTACTTATAATGGGAAATGCTCTACATGAATTGATAGGAACACATAATTTATAAAATATGATTTTTTCCCAAATTACCCTATTAAAAATTAGAATTTATTACAGGAATAACCTTTGTAGAGTTTTTGTTTTTTTTAAAAAAAAATATTTAAGAAGCTGCATTCAGCCCCAGGGCCTCATGCTGCATACATCTAATTTAGGCTCAAGGTTAGACTGATAAGTAGCTATCTTGATAATCCTAGGCAAGTAGTACGTTTCAGTAGTATATTTCATGGAATGGCTTTTCACTGTCCACTTCGTAAACAGAAGGCTTTTCAAAATATGGGGTTTCCATAAGCAATTTTTGAATAAATGCAAGTCAAACAAGGCAGTGTTTTCAAATAATAATCCTGCTCATATATCATATATTTGGACACAGCATATTTGTTTCCATTGGAAAGGTTTGCAAGGGAGAATGTGACTATTGATATAGCTAAGGCAAATGTAGTTCATTACAGGGAAGTGCTGGCCAGTTTTCAACAAAATTCATGAAGAAAATAGTGATCATCTGTTCTGCAAATACAAGTAATAGCTTTTTTGGATTGAAACATGTGCTACATTTATTCTTTTTTTTCTCTTTCTTTCTTTCTTTCTTTCTTTCTTTCTTTCTTTCTTTTCTTTTCTTTTCTTTTCTTTCTTTTCCTTTTTTTTTTTTTTGCTGATGGCTGAATGGATAGATAGAAAAGTATACACATCCACACATTCACATAGCCAGAATATATTTTATAGGATTTTGTGTACCCAAAATTGAAGGAATAGTACATTCTGATTTTTGATTAGATAAAAGGCTGTAGGTAAGACTAAGGGTGTGTGTTTGCTCTATTGTAACTCCTGTCCTCTGGAATAGCAACTCCCTCAAGATACGCAGGGATCCACTGTCCATGTTAATAGAGTAAGAGTTGGAAGAGACTTTTGGAGGCCTACTAGTCCAACCCCTTGATCAAGCAGGAAACCCTGCTGTAGGAGTCTGCTCCTGATCTGGGGTCAGGAGAGTTTAGAGAATCCTGGTAATTTTTTGTAATGTTAGTGTTGTCTTGCTGAAGTTATTTTTTTATGCTTTGTTTTTAACTAAGTTTTAAATACATATTTTATACTTTATATGCTATCCAAAGTCTTTTTGGAATTGGATGGCCTGACAAACCCAATCTAATCCAATCATCAATCAAAGTGGACATTTTGATTTGATTAATCCTGGAAATGTTCAGTTTAAAACCTTTCATCGCAATAAAGTTTAATTTTTTTAAAACCCATTCATTGGATATTTATTTAATAAACTGAATTATTGGAAAGGGGTTGGCTTTAGTACTTTTATGCTATTTATAGTCAATTTGGTATGATAGATGGCTATGTATGTAAGGATTAGAGTATTCCCTTCTACTTTGAGCCACCAGGAAGCAATAAAGAATAGTATAGCTTAAACCTGTAGAGAAACCGTGCCAAACCAATATAGTGAATGTCTTATTTCAACTTTAAGACATAAGCTTTAAAAACTATTTAGGAAGTAAATTCTTACTTTTTCACCCACATTTCTGGGCTGGCAGACTTGCTGGCAAGACTCATTGGCAAATGTAGCATTTCTTGGGAATGATCTGGTTATAATTCACTTTACTGGGATGCCGGTACAATCTTGTTAGTATGTCTCATTGGCAGGCTTAGCTTTTTCTGGAACACTGAACTATGCCAATTGATTAACTCTTGTATGCTACTTTCTTTTCTGCATGCTCTGACAGCTGCTTTAAAGCTATTGTTGCATGTATTATAATACAAAGAAAATTTCATACACACACACACGTCTGTGTGTGTGTGACACAAGGTCTCAAATGTACTTAAGACATAAAATATTCATGCTAAGAGAAAAAGACAATTAATAAGAAAAAAATCTCACCCTCATCAGAGGGTGAGTGTGACAACTGTCTTTTATTGGCTGCTTATGACAATACCAGAATTTCCCTCACAAAAATCAATCCACCGACAACGTTGTCCACACATTGAAAGAAAGCTTTAAAATTGTTTAAGACTATCAGAAAAGGAAACACCAATATATCTATTGGATTATCATATTGACTTGGGTCTCTCTAAAGGCTTTTGAAGACATTTGAATCAATGTTTTAATTGAAGTGAAAGATGTGAGTGAATTAAAATTCAGGGCAAATCTTTGTACAGCCTCAGTATATATCTGCTGCTTGTTGGGTGATCCATTCTGTTGAAATCCCTGTGCAATCAAAGTGAGCAAATCTGGAGAAACTGAGGACCTGATATTTGAGGTTGTACCAAGGTTTCTCCTTTTATACCTGTCCTGACTGCAGACAAATCTGGTGGCAAAAGCAAAGATATTTAGTTTTATAGCAGGCCACGATAATCTATCTATCATCTATCTATCTATCTATCTATCTATCTATCTATCTATCTATCTATCTATCTATCATCTATCTATCATCTATGCACACATACACATATATGTATTTGTGTGTGTGTGTAAAAAAAATAAGATGGACAATTACATTATATGAATTTTAAAATAAATAAATATAATTTAGAAAACATTCTGGACAAATAACTGAAGAGGGCTATCTCTTAGTATTTAGGAGTGATGTAACATTTACATTAAGTGATGTTAGAGTCCAAACTGATGGAACTTGAAAATGAGCAAATATTCAGAGGGAAGTAAAGATATCACTAGGTCCTTCCTTTCTTCATTGCACAGCATAGCTCTTGTTTCCCCTTATATACACAGTTAATCATGCTATCTTCTATGAATCTATTGTCTTTATAAATAATTATTTTTGTTTCCTATTTATTCTACAATGTCTTCATCATTATCAGCACTATGTTAGTGTCATGGAAGTAATGACAAAAAATAAATATGGATTTTTCTTTGAAAAAACAAAAATGTATAAATTGCCTTTCTCCATTATCTCATGATTAATGCAGACTTTGGCACCAACTCAGGAGAAACAAATGTTCCCTTTGGGCATTATTATGCCTATTAGTTTAATACATAAGTGGAAAGCAAGGTCATGTTTTGTCCTACTCTGCTCCCTGCTGTCATATATCCCTCATTCATTGGGTTCATGTTCAGAAGGCAAATGTATGCAGGGAAGAACTTTTGTTGTATAGGTGTTCACATGGAGGTTCCTATGTGTCTTTAATTTTTGTTCACTTTAGGTATTAAAATTGCAGCAAGAAGCAGCACTTAGTTGGCTTTGGTTATTCTCAACAAATCTAATCATGTTATACCTGGTTGATCCTTGGATGAGACCTCAGCAGGCTTAGGCTAAGCTAGGCAGTTGAAGAGTAGTCTGCACTACTATTATCTTCTCATCATTCCCACCACCCATCTCCTTCCACTTATGACACTGCTTTGTTGCTTGTATCCTTACAATTTGTATTGATATTGTTTCCTGATTGCTTATTTGTACCCTATGACTATCATTAAGTATTGTGCCTTATGATTCTTGATGAACGTATCTTTTCTTTTATGTACACTGAAAGCATATGCACCAAGACAAATTCCTTGTGTGTCTAATCACACTTGGCCGATAAAAAATTCTATTTTATTCTAAACTCATTTCTGTATTATTGCCTGAAAAGATAAGTAACTAACTTAATTTGGAGGAGACCTAACTTAGAAATGAAAACTACTGGATGAAATGCCTTGAAATAAAATACCAGTGTAAGATAATTATATGAACTTCAGCTCCCAGAATTCTCCAGCCAGCATGCTGGCTGGGAATTTCTGGAAGTTGAAGCCCACATATTTTAAAGTTGAGAAACACCAAAATAGCAATAGCAGTATGTGTCTGAGCTGGAGTTGTCTGACGAAATAAGATGCCTCTCACATTTTGATAATAAAGAAAAAAAACTTTTATTTGTTAGAACAACGTCTTCACGGACTCATATGCAGTCATGAAATGACCTCTGCTCCATAATCCCTCCCTTTCCTGGCTTGCTTCCTTATCCTATTGGTCATTATCTAAATCATTCTACTGCAGTCTCTCTTACTAATCCCACAGGAATTTAACCCCCTCTTTACTATGTCAGCACTGGAGGCTGACAGTATGGTTAAGTTCAAAGAGTGTGCAACATCTGAACATTTTTAAATTTCAAGTGTTCTTCACTAATCTAATATGGTTGGGAAGAAAGAAAAACAGAAGTAAACTTGACTGCAATCTTAACAAAGCTGACTATCATTTGGGCTGCTGTTTTCAACCTCGAAAGTGAATATTGCAGGGCCATGTGTAGGGGAGGAAGAATGTGGCTTACCTTACAGTCAGCTTTGCACCAGCTGACTTGGCTAGACAATGGGATGCAGGGTAATCAGACATGCAAAGTAGATGATTTTGTTTCTTTTTTGTGAATCAAAGGGAATCTATGTCTCAGTAAGGGGGACATCATTTTCATCTTAATAGCTGGGATGTTTAAGAAACATTTATATTCCTAATTTTCCCAAACCCTACTGCATTTTAACACCTGAACAACATTCAGCACCTGAAAAGATCCCTCTCATCTTTTCTCATTCCCTCAATTAAGTCACCTAATTCTTGAAACTTCAGCACTCATGGTGATTTTGTACAACAACCATTGGCTTAATAAAAGTTATTGGTTCAACAGGTTTTTGGAGATTTGCCTTGTTTTCAACATGACTAATGTGTAGTCCTTCATGGAACTGCATCTACATGGAAGGAAGTATGCAGTGGGGTTCTCCAACACTCTGCCTTAAGCCCAGCCCTCTTCAATATCTTCATCAATGACTTACTGTAGATGAGGGGATACAAAGGATCTTATCAATTTTCCAGAGGACACCAAGGAATAGCCAATATTCCAGAAGATAGGCTCAAGATATAGAAGGATCTTGACAGACTTGAACACTGGGCTCTATCCAACAAAATGAAATTCAATGTAGAGAAAAGTAAGGTTTTACATTTAGGCAAGAAAAACCAAATTCACAAGTGTAGAATAGGTGGTACCTGGCTCAACAGTAGTAACTGCAAGGGGGATCTTGGAGTTCTAGTGGACAATCAGTTATATATGAGCCATTGTGCTGCAGCTGCCAAAAAAGACAATCCTAGGCTGCATTAATAGAGGGATAGAGTCAAGATGATGTAAAGTGTTAGTACTGCTTAATAATGCCTTGATAAGACCACACGTGGAATATTGCATCCAGTTTTTGTTGTCACAACATAAAAAAAAAAGTTGAGACTCTAGAAAGGGTACAAAAAAGAACAAAGATGATTAGAGGGATGGAAGCTAAAACGTATGAAGAACGGTTGCAGAAATTGGGTATGTCTACTGTAATGAAAAGAAGGACTAGGGGTGACACGACTGAAGATCTGGTGGCCGCCTGGGATAAGGCTGCTGCTGGAGCTTTGGACTGCTTCGTGCCTTTGCAGCCTCTGACCCGGTGCTGATCTCAGTTGGTTCCCTGGTTTTCCAAGGAGCTGAGAGAGATGAAGTGATGGAAAAGATGCCTGGAGAGCGATTGGAGGGCCAGCCAATCTGAACCTGACTGAACACTGGTGAGGTCTCATATTAAAACCTACCTAGTGGCGATAAAAGTGGCAAAATCAAATTATTTTTCCATTCTTATTGTGTCTGCAGAGAACTGCCCAGCTGCTCTGTTTAGGGTGACCCACTCTCTACTGCAGATGGGAGTGCGGAAAGACCCCTTGCAGGGCAGGGCTGAGGATTTTGTGCAATTCCTGCATGACAAAATTGCTCAGATTCGGATTGGGTAGGTCCAGATGGGGTGATGGAGGTGGGTCCTGAGAGTGTTATCTGGGAGGAATTTGACCTTGTGATTCCCGAGGACGTGGACAGGATCCTGAGTAGGCTTAGCGCTGCCACATGTTTATTGGGCCCATGTCCCTCCTGGTTGGTGCTGGCCTCCTGGGCAGTGGCACAAGGCTGGCAACAATACTGAAAGAGTTGAAAGAGGTGGTGCTGAGGCCCCTCCTCAAGAAGCCTTCCCTGGACCCAGCTGTATTAGTGAATTATCATCCAGTCTCCAACCTCAGCTTTGTAGCGAAGGTTGTTGAGAGTGTGGTGGCGAGACAACTTCCCTGGTACCTGGATGAAGCTGTCTATCTAGTTCTGTACCAGTCGGGCTTCAGGCTGGGATACAGCACAGAAACGGCATTGGTCTCGTTGGTTGATGATCTCTGGAGGGCTTGGGACAGGGGCTGTTCCTTGGTCCTGGTCCTATTAGATCTCTCAGTGGCTTTTGATATCATTGACCATGGTATCATGCTGCTCTGGTTGGAGGGGCTAGGAATGGGGGGGGGGCATCATATTGCATGGTTCTCCTCCTTCCTCTCTGCTGTACACAGTTTGTGTTGGCAGGAGGACAGAGGTTGACCTTGAGGCACCTTTTTGTGGGGTGCCGCAAGGGTTGATCCTCTCGCCCCCTTTTTTTTTAATTGAAAAAGTTTTACAATACAATTTTAACCCCACAATTACCCCCCTCCCCCCTCCCCCCAACCCTCCCCCCCTGACTTCCATTACATACAAATCATAAGTATATATCAATCATTATTAGACATTAGATATAGGTGAGATCCACAATATGTATCATAACTGTAACAAAAATAAGATTAATCCAAAATTCTATAAGAAAACTTAAAATTAAACAAGTAAAGTTTATAAAATTTATAAATGCCCCCTTAAAGCTACACAAACATAAAAATTTTTCCCCCTTCTTTTTGTTAAAGACAGCAGTATAACCAAAATATATAAATTTATATCAAGTTAATATCTAGAAAACAATATAATATATATATTTAACATAATAATAACAATAAGAATAATCCTTTATTTCTTCAAGCTCTATCAAAAAAGCTAACCAAAAATTCTTGATTTAATACTTATTCTAGACATAATCAGCCCATTTTTATAAATGTCCTCAATCAAATACTAACTGATACTTCTTAATTTGATATTTATTCTGCACATAGTCCACCCATTTCTTCCAGTCCCGAACAAAAACTTCATGGGTCCTATCTTTTAAATATGCAGAAATCTTTGCCATTTCCGCAAAATTAGCCATCTTCAAAGTCCATTCTTCTATGGTAGGTACACTATCTTTTTCCCAATATTGTCCAATCAGTAACCTAGCTGCGGTAATCATGTATAAAATCAATCTTGTTTCATTCGCTGAACAATCCTTAACTATACCCAACAAAAACAATTGCGGAGAAAATTGAAGCTTCTTTTTCAAAACATTCTGCATAACCCACCAGAGTTTAATCCAGAAAGCTTTCACTTTCCTGCAAGTCCACCAGATATGAAAGTATGTAGCATCCAAACAGTCACACCTCCAGCATTTAGGTTGAACATTTGGATACATACATGATAATTTCTTAGGATCTAAATGCCATCTATAAAACATCTTGTAAAAATTTTCCCTCAAATTCTGTGCCTGCGTAAATTTAACATTCTGGACCCAGATCTTTTCCCAAGTTTCTAACATCACTGGTTCTGCAAAATTCTGTGCCCATTTTATCATACAATCCTTAACTAATTCACTCTCTGAGTCTCTTTCTAGCAGTAAATTATACACCCTCTTAATATGCATCGGTCCTTTCTGTTTCATCTGTATCACCAAATCTTCTTCATGTAGCATTAATCCAATTTTCTGATCTTCTCTCCATCTCGATTGAAGTTGAGAGTACTGCAACCAAGTTAAGTTCTTCCCATCTTCCAACAGAGCTTTAAAAGATTTCAAGTTCCATCTGCCCCCATCATTAAAGAGTATCTCTTTATATAACAACCCCCCGAGTGACTTTATATTTGGCATAATCTGCCCAAGATCCAACCACAAAGGTATTTTGTAATCCAACTGAAACTGGTGCTTCTTCCAAACTCTCATCAAGGCCCGTCTCAATATGTGACTTTTAAAAACATTATCCAACTTATCCTCATAAAACAAGTATGCATGCCAACCAAAGTCCAAATCGTGGCCTTCTAAATTCAAAATGTCATTTTTCATTATTCCAAACCAATCACCCACTTGTGTCAACACTGTAGCTTCATAATATAGAAGTAGGTTTGGAACTTTGAGGCCACCTCTTTCACGAACATCTTGCATAATTTTAAACTTAACTCTTGGCTTTTTCTGATTCCAAATAAATTTATTTAGACCTGACTGCCATTCAGCCAGTATTTTATCACTTTTAAGCACTGGGATCATTTGAAATAAAAACAGAAATCTAGGTAGAACGTTCATCTTAATAGCTGCTATTCTTCCAAGTAGAGATAGTTGCAGTTTCTTCCATATTTCAAGATCCTTTTGTACCTTATGCCACAAAACCTCATAATTATTTTGAAAAAGTTTCATATTAGACGCTGCAACCTGGACTCCTAGATATTTCACCTTTGTAGCTATTTCAAAGCCTGCCACCCTTTCCAATTCAATCCTTTGTGGTTCCGACATATTCTTAACTATCATCTTAGTCTTTTTCTGGTTTAGTCTAAAACCTGAGACCAAACCATAATCATCAATAATTTTTTTCATTTGGATGATTGATTCCAAAGGTCGTGTTAGGGTTACAACCAGATCATCTGCGAATGCTTTCGTCCTATAGTCTTTTTGCTTTACAACAATTCCACTCAATTTATTCGAATCCCGTAGAGAATTCAACAAGACTTCTAAGGTTAGAATAAACAACAATGGAGATAACAGGCAACCTTGTCTAGTTCCTTTCTGTATCTGAAAATTAGTAGTTAAACTTCCATTAATAACCATTTGTGCTGTCTGTTCTTGATAGATTGCCTCAATTGCTTGTACAAACTGATCTCCAAAGTCCATTTTATACAAAGTCTTTAATAGAAAATCTCAATTAACTCGATCAAAGGCTTTTTCCGCATCCAAAAATACCAGCACCGCAGGGATCTGTTTACTCTTCTCAAGATATTCCAATAAATCTATAACTTGCCGCACGTTATCCTTCATATATCTCCCCTCAATAAAACCTGCTTGATCACTATGAATCACCTCTTGGATAACTGGCATCAGTCTGTTGGCCAAAACTTTAGCAAAAATTTTGTAATCCATATTCAGGAGAGATATTGGTCTAAAATTTTCTGGTTTTGAAGAGCCATCTTCCTTTGGTATAAGTGAGATAAAGGCCGTCTTCCAAGAGGGGAGTATTTTACCCCCCCGTTGTATACTACAAAACAAGTCCTTAAGATGCTCTACCAACTCTGATTGTAAATTCTTATAGTATACTGCTGTCAAACCATCCGTCCCAGGAGCTTTAGCTGTTTTCAGTTGTTTAATTGCAAACAAAATCTCTTCAGAAGTTATTAGACAGTTAAGTCTTTCTCTTTGTTCCGATGAAATTTTTGTAACTCTCATCTTTCCAAGATATTTATCAATAAGATCCTCTTGAATGTTATCTTTGCGATATAAATTAGAATAATAATCTAAAAAAGCTTGATGAATTGACATCTGTTGAAAGACCCGTTTGCCTTTGTATTCAATAGATTCTATTACACGAGAACTTTGTTTCTTTTTTAAAGTATATGCTAACCATCTGCCCGGCTTGTTAGCATTACAAAAGGTATTATGTCTAGCAAATTGCAAATTAGTCGCCGTCTGATCAGCTATCAATATTTGAAATTGTTCTTTCAGAGGTTTTATAGTTTGCTGTAATTTCTGATCAGTCGGATTTTTTATATGCAATTGTTCTTTTGCCTTTATTTCAGCCTCCAATTCTATTCTTTTCTTTTGTCGAATTGTCCTTTGCTTAGAGTTCATGTAAATCAGTACACCTCTCATATAAGCCTTACTTGCATCCCAAACAACTTCAATAGGTGTACCTTTATTCAAGTTCAACTGAAAAAATTCCTTCAGATGTTTTCTAAGATCCTCTATATTCTTCTCATACCTAAATAAATTCTCATTAAGTCTCCAGGATCTTCTCTCCCTCTTACCGAAATCCATTTCCATCCATACAGGGCTATGATCAGACAAAGTTCTTGGAAAAATCTTAGTCTTGGTCGTGTTAGCAAATAAATCAGTAGAAGTCAATATAAAATCAATTCTAGAGAAGGACTTATGCCTGTCAGAGAAAAAGGTAAAATCCTGTTCCTTCGGGTGATGTATTCTCCATACATCCTTCAGTTGTAATTCTTCTTTCAATGCAGAAAAAGTCTGTGATAATTTATTCCCCTTCTTAGCCAATGTCTTCTTATCAAGATTTGCATCAATCACTCCATTCCAATCTCCCATTATCAATAAGGATTTATAATTCCATTGCAATATTTTGCTATGTAATAATTTATAAAAAGTTTCTTGTTGCTGGTTAGGGGCGTAGATTCCTATCAAAAGGAACTGAACATTCTGTACATTTATTTCAACCGCAATATATCTTCCTTCATCATCCGATTCTACAAGTTTAGCTGGTATTCTTTTAGAAATATACAACACTAGTCCATTCCTTTTGCCAAATTAGAAGAAATAAAATGTACTCCAAATTTTAAATTTGTCAAGTATTTTTAGTCCTGGGTTCTAATATGAGTTTCTTGGAGGCAAACAATCTCATTTTTATATTGATTTAAATAATGAAATATTTTCCTTCTTTTCTGTGGGGAATTCAAACCATTCACATTCCACGATAAGAGTCTAACTGCCATCTGAAGATTCACGAAGCTTGCCAAGGACTTGTCTAAGACTTTGTTCGACAACAGAAGTCTTAGGTCTTGCCCCTCCCACTGCTTCAGATTTTTGTGATGCGCCATTCATCCCTTTCACTTCTTGTGGCATCTCGGGCATCTGTTGTTTTTGCTTCTCTTGTCTCTGCTTTTCAGCTGCCCGGGTTACACGTTGATCTTTTGGTTCTTGCATCATCAATTAAAGGTCCGGATCCACCTCTCTTGTCGCTCTGGAGTGTTTTATTTTTGGCTCTGGGAGGCCAATAAAAAAATCCTCCGTTAAACCGCCTTCAGCTCCTAGAACATCCTCCGCTGCCATCACTTGAGATGCCTGTTGTTCTTGTTCCTTTGAAGGTTCTAATATCTCTTCCCCAAAATCCTTGTATTGAAAGTCTCCTTCAACTGATAACAATGTGGATGAGCATGGTGGTGTTGGGGATCTTTTAAGAATGTTGTGATAAAAATGTTCTGCTTTTGCCAACGAATTCAAACGATATCTAACATCCTCATATCTCAAAATAATTCCAACTGGTGCATCCCATCTGAATGGGATCTGTTGCCTTTTCAATTCATTCGCCAGGAAGCCATAATCTCTCCGATCTCTTAACATTTTAGGTGGTAACTCTTTAAAAACTCCAATTTGATTGCCCTCCACCTGAATACTGGTATAAAAAGAACTTTGCAGAATATTATTTCTCAGCGTTCTGTCAGTAAAATAAATCACAACATCTCTGGGCAAATTCCTCTGTTTCGCTACTCGAGAGTTAACCCTGTAAATCTTGTCAATTCTTTTCTCAATTAGCTCAGGTTCCATTTTTGAGATTTTGGCCAAAATATCCACACAAGCAGCCCTCAAGTCCTGTCTATTATTTTCCCTCAGACCCCTTAGTCTTATGGCAAACTCCATATTTCGAAATTGTAGCATGGTGATTTCATCCTCCATCTTTTGGTTCCTCAGGTCCACCTTAAAAAATTTCTCCTCTGCATCTTTCTTATTCTTTTGGACATCTAAATTTAAGTCATCCACTTTTTTTTCAACCACCACCAGGGCGTCAGTCAGAGCCGTTACCACTGTAGTTACATTCTGATTCAACTTATCACTTTTTTCCTTTACAAACTGCTTCATTTCATTTTGATTATTTTCAATCTTCACATTCAAGTCTTTAATCTGGTTAGCAAGAGTTGCTGTTAAGTTGGCCATAAAAGCTTTCAAATCCTCATTCCCTCCTCCTTGCATTGTACTCTGAGACTGAGCTAATGGCTTGGTTGGTAATTCCTTTGTCTGGTGAGGAGGGGAATCCCCACCAGTTTTCTTTGAAGCCATGCCTGGAGAGCACCTTAATTTCTTAAAAAAGAAAAATCTTCCTCCCTTCCCTAAAAGTCCAGTCTTTCTTCCCAGTTTTGCAGGAAGGGGGAACAGCCAAAGTTATTTTCCACTTTAAAATGTTTAAAGTCTTTTGAGTTAACACCAGGCAGGCTAAAGTTGTTAATTATCAGTTTCACTTTCTGCTTTCGTTTCTGCTTTTTCAGCCAAGCGCCATTTTCCTTTGCTTCCACTCCAAATTTTAAACTGCCACTTCTTGTTCTTTAAGTCTCAGCAAGCCTTAAAACTCTTTTGCAAAATTTCCCCTTTAAAATTTTTTTTTTCTCACCGATTCAAGCCGTTGCAAGATGTTTCTTTAAGGGATGGGATGACTCCGGTCGTCTCGCTCTGCCGTTGACAGAGGTCCCTCGGCGCGCGGAGCTTCAGCGAAGAAGATAGGGAGCCCTCACACAGAGCACCTTCCAGGGCTAAAAAAAAATCCCTGGGGGTGCCTCTGGGGCTCTACCTGGGCTTCGCCGGCTCTTGCCCCCTCCTAAAACAAAAGGGGGATTTTCCGAGCCGCTAAACAGCTGTTTAGCAGCTCTATACGCGCACTGAAGCCGGCAGCTACACAAAAGCCGCCCGGCGACGACAGAGTCCCACCCGGAAGTCCTCCTCTCGCCCCTTTTGTTTAAAATTTAAGTGAAGCCACTGGGTGAGATTATCCATGGTTTTGGGGTGAAGATCCATCAGTACGTTGGTGATACGCAGCTGTACATCTCCACTCTGGACCACCCCAAGGATGCCTTTGACGTGATGTCCCAATGCCTGGAGGCCGTGCGGATTTGGATGGGGAGAAACAAGCTCAGACTCAACCCTTCCAAGACCAAGTGGCTATGGCTCCCGGCGTCCCGGTATTGTCAGCTGGTTCCATAACTGACTATTGGTGGTGAGATCTTGGCCCCCACAGAGCGGGCTCACAACTTGGGTGTCCTCCTGGATACATGGCTTTCTTTAGAAGATCATATGACGGCTGTCATAGGGGCTTTCTATCAGGTTCACCTGATCTACCAGTTGCATCCCTTTCTGGACTGAGACGCCTTGTGCATGGTCACTCATGCCCTTGTCACTTCCTGTCTGGACTACTGTAATGCTTTCTACATGGGGCTCCCCTTGAAAAGCATGTGGAGGCTCCAACTGGTCCAGAATGTGGCCGCGCTGGTGATTATGGGAGCAACATGACACACCCATGTAACACCTCTCCTGTGTGAGAGGTGGTCTTCCGGGTGTGGCTCCCAGTGGTCTTCCGGGTGTGATTCAAGGTGCTGGTTATCACCTTTAAAGCGCTCTATGACTTAGGACTTGGGTACCTACAATATCTCCTTCTGCCACTGATAGCTTCCCACCGGCCACTATGCTCCCAAAGAGAGGGACTCCTCAGGGTGCCGTTGGTCAAATTATGTCGACTGGTGACCCCCAGGGGGAGAGCCTTCTCTGTGGGGGTTCCCACCCTATGGAATCAACTGCCCCCGGAGATACGTAGGATCCCCAACCTCCGTACCTTTCGCCATACCCTTAAGACTCTACTATTCCAACAGGCTGGTCTGATGAAATAAGTGAAATTTTAATTGGGTATTTTAATTTTGGGGTTTTTAACAAAATTGGGCCAAATTATTTAATACTTTTTAAACTTTTTAAAATTTATGTTGTATGGTGTTTTTATTTCGGCTGTACACTGCCCTGAATCCTGCGGGAGAAGGGCAGAATAAAAATGCAATTAAATAAATAAAACCAAATAAATAATAGCAGTGTTCCAATATCTAAGGGGCTGTCACAAAGAAGAGTGAGTCAACCTTTTCTCCAAGGCACCTGAAGGCAGGGCAAGAAGCAATGGATGGAACTAATCAAGGAGGGAAGCAATCTAGAACTAAGAAGAAATTTGCTTACAGTGAGAACAATTAACCAGTGGAATAGCTTGCCTTCAGCAGTTGTAGGTGTTTCACCATTGGAGGCTTTTAAGAACAGTTTGGACAGCCAATTGTCTGAATGATATAGGATCTCCTGCTTGTGCAGGGGATTGGAGTAGAAGACCTCCAAGGTCCCTTCCAATTCTGTTATTCTGTTATTTTTGATGTTTTATTGATACTTTATACTATACTAGGGGGGCAGTAGAAGACCTCCAAGGTCCCTTTCAATTTTGTTATTATGTTATTTTGATGTTTTATTGATACTTTATAATATTCAGTAACATAGCCCTTTATTAAAAAAAACTAATAAAAGTTCCTGTTCCAAATAGAAGCAGAAACAGAAATGAGAGAAGAATACTGAAACGGGTCTATTGTTGAACAGGGAAGGAACATGGGGTGTTTTGTTTTGTTAAAATAAGGTGTGGGAATAAGAGGACTGATTCTTTTGCTTCTCTAGAAGGTGAACTTTGAGATGGGATTTAAAGGAAAGTAAGGTGGATTTGAAAGGCAGGTTTAGGCATCAGATCAGCACAGGAAAAGGAAATGGGTAGAAGCTTTTGAAAGGTATCTTTTGTAAGGTTGATGGTGTTGAGTAGAAATTAGATATTCAGAGATCTCAGAAACGAAAAATCAGGAGCATGTCAGATAACACAGGAACCCAAAAATCCAAAAATGGAGAGGAAGGCAACACAAAAATTTAAGGAACAGAGTCATATGGTTAGAAATCCATAAAGATCCTTTTAACCTCTAAAAGATACACCAGCAGACATTTTCAAATAATCTCCTAGGAAATAGGAAGACTGACAGAACTGGGAAGCAACCAACATGAAAGCCTAATTACTAGAGCTCAAGACTTAATTGGTTAATTGCTAATAACGTATCTTAGATTTTATTAGGGTAATGGCTTTTGGGTAATTAATTTTTAAGATAGATTTATAAAGCCGTAAAAGGCATTCTGACTCCTTTCAATGAGAAATGTCTCATTGTCTCCTTTATTTACATCATTTGTGTGCAAATAACTTGCTTCTTGCATGTTCTGTTAAATGCAATTCTGTGCACACTTACCTGTAAGTGGATTTACACTTAAATCTTCACAAGGTAGCATTCATTATTATATCCACATTTTACATGCTTTGTTTTCATATCTTAAACAGATTGAGTCTATTGCATTTACTGCATTAATTTATTGCATTTTGCTAGTCTATAAAACCCCTTCCTGTGATCAATGCAATTTTCCTGTGTTAATATTTATGTAAATGATATTAATAGCAACATTTGACATTTATTTAATTAGTCAATAGGTTTTAGGGCTGCATGCAGAAAATTTGAAACAAAGCCTGGAAAATACAAATGTCTTTGCTAATACTGAAGTGAATCAAAGTGGGATGAATATTTCACACTAGGGCTCAACTGCTCAGTTGGCCCTAGATAATTGTGGAAAATACTGGGAAATGACCTGGGACCAGAATATGTGAAACAAAGCTACCCATCAGGTATCTAAAATTCAGGATTGGCTGTTTGCGGTGAACCAAGAAATGAAGCCAGAAGAAATGGACTGGGAGAAATGCAGATATAAAATCTTCATATCCTGATCTGGTTAGCAGATTTGCAGTTATCAATATCCACGTTGGTGTTTGAACACAAAACTTGTAGGAAGAGATGGAATGGGGGAAATCAACCATCTTGCAACTGCATTTTTTTATTTTCCACTCTCTTGGATTCTCAATATTGACTCATTATGCCTATTATATAAACTACCTCTACATATACTTAAACTGACACAGAAGGGAAATGTATATTAAAACCACCTCTTATGAAACATGCTGCTTTCACAAAATATATATTCAGGTGCCTTAATATCCAGTCATTTCTCACCTGCTGTTCCCACAGAATGGCAGCTAAATGTAATAGAGCATTCTCAAGCTCTCTCTCAAAAACCCCACAACAAATCAGCAATTTCGATGTGCCTTTTCGCTTCTGTGGGTTTTTTTAAAAAAATAAATTGCATATTTGTTATTTTTCTGTATTTGTTATTTGCTTGAGCTCCTGTTCATTGGGAATTAAACATCCAAACCAGACTCAGGCTTTCTGATGTATTAGCCAAGTCATAGGAAAATGAAATTGCTGCTCTTGGAGGACATGAAAACAGCTGCAGAAGTTACAGATGTCACCGTACCAGCAAGATGCGGGGGCGTCTAACTTGAGTGCATAATGCATGAGAAGAAACACAAGCAAAGGGTGACCAAAGAAGCTGTGAAAATCATTTCCAAAGAAGCAGATGCATCTGTTCTCATTGAGGATTTCAAGTGCAATGATTCATTTTTGAGATGATGTTGGTTTTGTCTTTCTCTATCCCCATTCCCAAACACCCAGTGTTTCAAAAAATATAGCATTGTCCTCTTTCAGAGATTGCTTCCCTTCAGAATATGCTTGCTTTTTTTTTTTTTTAAAATACCAGGTTGATTTCTAAAACAAAACTCCAAATAAACCAAGGGTTTGAGCTGAAAATTGAATCTCGATATTAATTCCAAAAGATCTTGATTGATTCTAAGCCCTCTGATCCAGATCTGCTCCTTGTTTTGAAAGATTGATCTGTTTGAATAGGTGATTTCAACAAATCGTCAAATCACCAAATCAAATCTTTGCACAGAACTACTAAGTGCAGTAAATGAATGATGTCCTGGCAATCCCGTGTTTATTTTAAAGCAGTTATATTGTGATTTAAATGGACTTGAATATTCTAAAGTGGATTTACTTGGGTCTAATTTGTATATATTTGAAATGACTTAATTTAGTTTGCTATGCAGATTTAGTCTAATGTATGTTCTTATTTATTTTTTTCTTGAGTCATGGTAGAATGGAAGATCTTTTAATGGAAATCTTCCATGCAAAAACTGCTGAATCCTTGAGCTTAATTTCTGGCAAACTTTAGTTTAGTTTGAGTTTGGCAAACTTTATCCAAAAATTTATTTAACATCTGGACAACCATGAAGATTCTCAGAATAAAAGGACATCATATGCCCAGAACATTAAAAAAAAATACATAGCACAGTATTTTACTTTAGAATTCATCTGCTACAGATCATTTTTTGTCTATATTTAGTAGGATTTTGATCTCCTTTATTACTAAATACTGTACAATTATTCATCTGCTATGAAGTGAATTTGGCAGGAAATCACTGAAAAAAACAATTCATTCTCCACCCCTGCTATGATCTGTTAGTACAGACTGTATAAGGAGCTTTTGAGACTAACTCTCAGAAAAACACATCTAGAACACATCCATGTGTTTGTACATGGTACAAAGAGAAGGCTAACACAAAGAGTGTAACATTTCTCTCAGCTTCTCCTTCCAGTTGTCTCTGAACTGGGTAAAACTATGCATACATAGATAGAATTAGATAGAAACTTCAAGTTTAGAATTTAGAAACCGATATGTAGTACCAAAGCTAGACAATTGCTAATATGTATTATTCCTTTATTCTATTTTCTTATTATCCTTACTGTTAAGGTTTCACAAAAAAGAAGTAAATGCTCATTTTGTTGTCCAATAAAACTACTCTAACTACTTCACACATTGGAGCAAATAATGATTAAGTCCATTAGGTCCCACAATGAGCTTCTAATATGGAGGAATCATCTGCTATGCAACTACTCAGAGAATTCTCTGATTCTCAGTATTCTGTTTTGATGGGCCTGAAATGAAATTTATTATTCAGCCTGTTATCTGATTAGTTGGTTTAGGGAAGGTTTTACCACTAAAGAATAACAATCAAACAAACCTACTTATGCGCGTGATATTTTAAGACTTGTCCTATGATTTTAACACCATTTATTATAAAGCAAAGGGATCTTTAGCAAGATTTCACAGTGAATGAACTTTGTGGGGCATTTTTTTTCCAGGCTGAACCATCTGCTTGTCCAATAGAAATTAATTTCACACTTAAATGACTGAGTAAACCTCTATCATTTATTCCTGTAGGAGAGAAGGGATAAGGTACCACATGCCATCACTCTGTATGTCTTTCAAACTATCTCTTTTGATCTTTGGAAGAAATAATGTCAGTGGTCATCAGACAGAGAATATTGTTTAAGAAATGACAAGATAATGATAGAAGCTGCTGTACAGATGTTTCTTTGTCCAAATAAGGTAGAGAAAGTTACTGTTTCTGGTTTCAGTTTCTAAGGTTCAGTGTATGGTTAGATAGATACAAATATATGATGAAATATAGGGTATTATTACAACAGCCATTAATTGGCAGAAATGTCGAATACAAATCCTGAGAATAAAGAAATTAATCAACAATAAAGAATTTCTAACAGAAGCTGAAAGAGTTTCTATACATGCTACATTCGAGGAGTTTTCCCAAAAGGGGAAATCTGTTTATGAATTCATGCAAGAAAATGAAATGTGAATGTGAATTGCAGAGCATATGATTTCAAAATACTTGGGGACATATTCACACATGGAAACATATGTTTTGCTAAGATATGTTTGCTCATGCCAGATAATAATCAAAATCCAAGGGAATAAGTTAGACTTATGTGAATTGTTCAAGTTGCCATTTAAATTGTCAGTATGATTAACTGATTCAGTTCACATTGTTAGTATGAGATGATAAAATGATGGTGTACATGTTCAAAGGTCTAAATGTGCCCGAGTCAATGCACTGAATGAAGTTGACAATAGGCTTTGAGGTTTTGACTTGAAAAGACGATATGGCTAAATTATTTTTATCCTGAAACTTTGCACATCTCTAAGAAAAAGTTATATTGCATTTTCTCTGCTATAGAAGTGTCTTTTTTTGCAGAGTTTTCCTTGCACAAAATTATTTCTTTGCAAGAGACCATTATAACACTCCTTAAACCGCTGCAATTGTTTCTGCCATTTGCCAGAACAACAAGTAGAAGAAGGATAGAGGTGGAGTTTAATGGAACAAAATACTTAGTGTCAAACTATTAGAGTGTGCAGTAGCATCTGTGGCTGGAGGAAAATAGATTTGACAAAAACTACAGTACTCTACCATTGTATTTAACCAAGTCTGTAAAAGAAAAAAGGATGGACTGCTCTTCATAAAGGAAATTGTATTAATAGAGAATAACAGAGTTGGAAGAGACCTTGGAGGTCTTCTAGTCTAACCCCCGGCCCCAGCAGAAAGCCCTATACCATTTCAGACAAACGGTTGTCCAATCTCTTCTTAAAAATTTCCAGTGTTGGTGCATTCACGTCTGGAGACAGTTGTTTCACTGATTAATTGTTCTTACTGTCAGGAAATTTGTTAGTTCTAGGTTGCTTTTCTCCTTGATTAGTTTTCTTCCATTATTTCTTGTCCTGCCTCCAAGTACTTTGGAGAATAGGTTGACTCCCTTTTCTAATATATGTGACACAGTAGTGGGTTTCAAATTCTGTCACTACTAGTTCACTCATGGATGTGTTCATGCTTGTGCGCACGTGTGATGCTTCTGAACGTGTGCAGAGATGTCCAGGTGGGTGGCCGGAGCATCCTGCCCCCACCGCTACCAGTTCACCCCATCTGGAGTGAACCAGTAGCAACCCATTATTGTGACCCAGGCCCACGTAGTTAATATTAAATGCAAAACAGTTCCAAAAAACAAAAGATTTTATTAAAACAGCTGAGAATTAACTCATTCTCAGCATATTCCAAATTAAATGAAAGCAGAGTCCTCAAAACATCAGTCTTTAGTTTATCTCTGACCTTGGGATAGTTAGGCAAACTGCCAAAGGCTTTTCTTGGCAACAGTTCAGGAACAGAAGATGCTGACGAGAAAGAAATACATCCAAACACAAAGCAAATTTCTCAACAGTTGTTTTCCAGCAAAGTGGCCAAGAGCCGTTGCTGGTCTTTTAAGCCTTATGGGAGGGGCCAATCATCTCTTGACCCTATTCCCGAGTCGTCCTCTCTATTTTAGCTTCTCCTGCCTTCTGGCAGCTCTTCTTATACATGTACTAGGAACAGGCTCCTCCTGTTCCTCTGCCTCTCTACTGTCAGCCTCTGGAGGCTCCGAAATCCGTGCATCACTCCCTGATGGCCCTGGCCCCATCTCTGCCTCCGATGCAGAGCCCTCATCTGAGCCTTCCCCAGCCTCCAGGATTGGCCCATGTTCTTTCTCAGCCTCATTGCTGTCCAACTCCACTGCCAACTCCACAGGCTGCTAGCGGACCACAACACTCACCACTGATGTGACACTGATGTGACACATAAATTTGCAAATCAACCTGCTATTTTAACAACATAAGCTAATAAGAGGAAGGTTTTATTTCTCCCTTTCCCATTTCCTTTACTTTCATTATGGTTTCATGCAGCCACTCATGATGGAGATTTTACATATGAAAGCTTTTTTTAACTGCTTTGGTGAATTGAACTCTCTTAAGAGCTTATCTTGTTTAAAAAAGCATTTTCTTCTTTGGGGTTTCAGTGCTGGGGTATGGAATATTTCATTGTTCTGCTGATTGCTGTTAGACTTTGGTTCAACACAACATCAATACACCAGTGTTTTTCCACCTTGGGAACTTTAGGTTGCATAGGGAATTCTGGGAGTTGAAGTTCACTTATCTTAAAGTTGCCAAGGTTGTGAAACATTGCTCTCTATACAAAGAAGAGACAAAAAAGAAAATCAACAGTGGGATAGTGGGATTTCAGATTTAGAGTTCTAAATCAATCTTGACTGATAACAACAATGAGTTCTCTGTCTTTAATAGCATCCCAACCCTTTCTTTTTTGTAATCCTGAAAGGACACGGGTTGCTTAATTTTAAAGCAATTACTTTATCTTCTGAAAAACTAGTAGTCCTCTGGCATTTTGTGAGAACATGATAGCTTATACAGAAACTAGATTAAGTAAGTGATTTTAGAAAAGATATAATTATCATAAATGGAACGTAAAATGAAGATTAGGGAGGTTTTTTATATTTTATTAATGAAAACTAAATTTACCCCCATGCACCAAGTCTAAGTAAAAGTTTCTTCAACTTTAAATTAATTTGGCATGATTTATTCTCTAGATCTTATGAACATGGTGCATCTTTATGTGCAAATAAATAATATTTCAGCTTTGTTTTGTCCCCCCATGAACTTTGAAAGTTAGAAATACTTTGTAAAGATGTATACGTTTTCTCTTTGGCATTTTCAAGCCAAATAAAATGGATCCTTAGGGGTTGAACTGATCGAGTTTTGGATTTAACCAATACCAATTGAAATGAATGAATGAACCTGTGACAGTGCTAAACTGTTATTCTTATAGTTTGGGACTGCACTTAATAATCCTTTCATATTTTCTGAGACTGGCTAAACAGGAAATGTTTGGAGAATCTTCTACAATAATTCCACTGAAACTAAAGAAGATTAGTAGAAGGCATTATTACACTAGCCTCCCATTCACTTCGTGAAACTTGGAAAAAAGAACTTCCTGATGGAAACTAGTCACAAATATTTCAATTAAACTGCTTCAACCAGTCCTATTCCTGCTAAGGAATGCTAGTTCCTTAGCATTCTGCAAAAATCTTTGTGCTTGTATCTATGTGTCTTCCAGCCAATGTGTTGTCTTCATTGTTCATAGGAATGTATGAGCTGAAGAATATAAGAAGTTCAAGTCACTCCACTCTCACTAAAAGGATTTTACCTTTTGAACTAAAATATGCCTTTGTAGGAAAAGAATATATAAGCAAAAAGTGATTGTTACATAAGCTTCTCCAACCTTACATTTTTTATTCCAGAATGACCAATGAGATGGTCATCATGTTTCCAAGCAAATGGGATTTAGATACATACTGACTCTTAGAAGGGAGACAATACCCTGCCTTCATGATTAGATGCTATTGATGTCCTCTACAGATTTGTCTAATTCTCTTTTAAAGACATTGAAGAAGACAGCCAGCACTATGTGCTGCATAAAGCCTTTTATTTGTCTTGGCCCTCTTACCACTGAGTTTCAAATGGCATAGTTGTACTTCAATAAGTTTATTACTGAAAATCACACAGCAATGCTTTCCCTGATGGGAAGATAATTGTGAGAGATCCATTATTTTTGACCAAACTATTTGTACCTGACCAGACTATTCCTTCCTCTCCCCTATGGAGGAAAATATAATGATTTTAACTCCATCAATAGACATGGGAGTCACATAATTTTGTTTTTAACTGGAATCCTGCTTATTTGATAATTGAAACCAAAGAATAGTACATATAGTCCACTTTTCTTTAAGATCTATCTCAAATTTCGTGGAGAATGCCTTGGGGTACATGGGAATAACCTCAGAAGGCAGGGGGAAGAGCCACAGTCAGGAGAACATTTGAATAAGAGGCAGTTTAGCCTGCAGCAGGAATGTGGGCATGGCAAACATCTCAGAAGTTGTAATGATGTGTGGGAATGACCTTGAGAAATAGGGCAACTAGATGCAGCCAAGGGAGCTGTCAATTAGCTTGCAGCAGGAATAGGATCAGGCAAGACTCTCAGAAAATACCCTCCCTAGTTTCATGGACCATAAAGGAAATTTCCCATTTCCCAAGTCTGAGATGTAATTTCAGACTTGCAAGATTCTGTTGTTCTCACCTTATAATAAAATAAAAATTTGTTCATCTGGGGGTGCTTTTGGTCTGAATTATCTTGCAATGTTGACATCTCCCACCACAATCTGTAGAGTAAATGTCAACATTCAATAAGCAACATTCAACATTTAATGGCTAGTAATTACACTAAATGATTGCACTTCTTAGAACAAGAATCTGCAGAAGACAGAGCTGAAAAGTAGGCCACCATTGTGAGGAAGACTTTTGGTAGAGAAGCATTACCTTGATTTAATAATGTCTAAGAGCCCCACATTTATACATAACAACATCTATAGAGTAGCTATATTGTCCCATGCCAATGCAGTTGCTTGTGAATATCTCAGCCACATGGACACACTTATCACTAGGATATTTCTCTAAAATGAATCAATCAAACTGTTCTGTTTTAGAACCCCAAATTCTCTAAGTACTGAACCTCTTATTTTCATTACCAAATTGGCATGTATATGCATGGAAGCTCCATTGTTTCCAGGTTACTGTGAATAATAGAGTTTATTTGTTTATATGTTGGGAAAGTAACATTATTCAGTTGATCCAACCAGAACTCTTAGCACCTTCATGATCCTACAACATGATTTCTTTCTTTAGATCTCTGTTTTCTAACATCCAGAATTTTTATATTGATTGAAAGTTCCAAACACTAAAACTTTTCCTAGAGGACTTACAGCAGTCATTATGTTTTTGATTGCCCCAAATCCCTACTGTGGTTTGGATCTGAGTGCTGCAGAATCAAAATTGTCATTTAAGGATTCACTCCATGCTGTGCCTAATTAGCCATCTGATTTGTTTGGCAGCAATTTTGGAGGCAAATGAATTTTGGGTAAGTGCAAATGAGACTGGACTGGATAGAACTGCTTAAACATCTCATCCAGGTGAAGTTGTTACTCTTGTCATAGCAGGTCCTCATAGTTCAAATTTAAGCTTAAAAAAAAAAATCAAAGAGCAGCCAAGTTAGGCTTACTCTTCTAAAGCAAAACAGCAGCCTGATTGCTCTCCACATGTTGCTGCACTAAACATGTAAACCTCCCTCACTATTTCTGGCCAATAGCAATATAGATAATTAAGAAGACCTCTAAGATAAGGACAAAAATCCATTCTATACTAGCCAAATATTCTAGGAAGGTCCTAACAGGGAAAAATAGTTTTATGAGAAGAGTACATTTTCGCCACATACCACCCTCTTTTTAATGGCTATGTTTACTGGAACTTGTTCTACATTGTTGTAGTATATTGTCTTAGCATGTATTTTATTGCTGTCTTTACTCCTTTGAGATCCTTTGGCACAGGAAATGAGAGATAAGTGTATCAACGTATGAACCAAAGAAATCATGCTACTAGCAATTGATATTTATGCATGCTGCCTGTGATTCAGAAGACAGTATACAGCTTTCAAGATGCTGGCAAATGATGGTTCTATATTCCATGAATTGTATCAGTCTGCGTTTAAAAAACATCTAATTCCTGACCACCATTGCAATATATATAATGGGAGTAAATTTTACAGTTTTAACCATCTTAACCATCTTAATGTATTCCAAGCATTCATTTTATCTGTCTCTTACTTTGAATGGATGAACCAAAAACAGAATTTTAATAACTTAAGAGAAGGACAAGCTTCTAAATACATTTTCCACATCATAGATTACTTTTTATGTCTCAGTCATGTCTCCTCTGACCCACTCTTGTTCAAAATGTTCCATATATCATAAAAAATTTATTTTAGGAGACCTTTCCCCAATACTTTATTATATCTCTGGAAGACTATGAGGTGAATGAGACTGAGCTGGATTGGACTGATAACCTTTTTGATAGAAATTTTGGGGAGAGGGCTTGAGAGAAGGCACTGGAATACTGTTTACTGTTTTTGGGTAAAGGGAGGAATTCTGCCTTATCCCATTTGATGAAGATGGTGAAATAATTCTATTTTTCTTCCAGCTGCTTGTATAAGCATGAAAGGAACTAGGAAATGATATGGTAAGTATTTGGGTGCAGTTGATAAATAATTTCTACCTATTCCACCAAATCTGCTTGTGTCTCATATAATGTCATCTAGAAGGTATGCCTTCTTTTTATGGCATCTACCCTATGGAAACTGTCCCTGCAGAAATCTGGATAGCTAACTGCATTTCAGGTACTGTATGCTTGCATACTTGCCCTGGGACCTAGATACATAAGTTATTTTGGTGAAGTGCTGTCTAGTGTGTGATGGGGCCATTTGACCAGAGGGAGAAAGTATTAAGATTGGAATTAATGAATATTGCCAGGAAGAAAATGGCAGGCAGTGACATCAGGGTTCTGATGGATATGGAAAAATATGGTGGGATATAGGAGATAGTCTGCCCTCCAGAGAGGCTACCATGGTGCTTGATAATGATGCTTGTTTCTGGTCTCCTATGTTTGCTTTGAGACATGGTCATTAAGATTTATGGGGCCCTGGTCTTCCTCTGCTATTAGTTAATGCAAGGCTTGCCTATAATAATTCTTTGGATGTACTATTCTGCTGAGAGATGCATATTACAACTACTTTGTGAAGTAAGTTGTCCCAAGACTAGATCATTGTCTCAATATCATCAATAAACTTCTGCTGCAAAGGTGTGCTACAACCTATATCTCCCTGCTCCTAGAGTTCATCTTCTTAATAGTACTGGATCATATCAGCTGTCTATAGTGATAATTTCCCAAAGTTAGAATTCATCACTCAATAGTGTAGGACCAACCTGAAGATAGAGGTGGCCTTATATACAGAGGGTCCACTGCCTTTATCTTCCTATATTTGTATATAATTCATGACCTTCTCTTTGTTTTAACTGATTCTCTGAAACCCTAGGAAATATTGATAATTCTCTCCCAATAAGTGCATTTATCCCCAACCTCCATGGCAATGATATTAGCTCTCTGAAAAGGGAGTTAGCTATCTCTGTTTGCCACATATAATTCTCCTGTTGGAATAGTTTGATGTACAAAAAATAACGTTTAAGAAGCCCCAAGTATTTCTGGCAGCAGGAATATAAAATAAAGCATGAACAACAAACATTCCATATTAAATGTCAATGCATACATTGTTCTCTACAGTTGGCTGTCAAGGGGAATAAAGTATGTGGAAGACTGCACTCTCTGTTAAGGTTACACAGCTTGACTCAGCTAATAAAGGTTGATTGTATGGGATTAGGAGCAATGGAAAACACATTTTAATGAATAATATTTTCAAATAGCACAAAGGAGAACCACTAGTGGGGTTAACTGTTTGCATCATCAATCTGCTGTGCTTAGGTTTATTTCTTTAGAGCTCCATAACTTCTTCTTTTTTTGTGTGTGTGAAAAAATGCCAACTATTTTAAATATGTTTTATTAAATCTGAAAGGAGGGGATATTACTAGAATTATGTTTTCTAAAAGATCCTTCTTTTTATACAGTAAGTAAGGAGTTGGGAACAGTTGAAAGACCCAGAAAATTAAGCCCTCCAGTTAGGTTGTACATCTCTGATCAATTCTCACAATTCTCACAAAAAACCATAGCCCCACATTAAAGGATTAAAGTGGTTATTGAAAGAATAGGAGGTGAAGGTGGTGATTTATATATTGGAAACAGTAGATGAACAAATATATAGCTTATAGATACTAACTTTATCACTTTTTCCCCTTAGGGATATATTCTTTTAAGCCAATTGGCTATTATTAAGACATAGAGTAGATTAGTCTAAGTGGGAGTAGGCACAAGTTCATTAAGCAAAAGGTAATTATTTAAATACCTAGCAGTATTTTTATAACCACAGACTAAATGCTATAATCTTGACATATTTACCTGAGGTGAACTCCTGCACTCAACTCAAAAGACATATGTAGAACGATCTTAAAATGCTCCATATTTTGTTAGTATCCATGAACATACGAGTATGAGATTTGAACTGTATATGAAAACCAGATTTCATATCTTTTCATATACATTTAGCTGCAGATTAAATTATTGGATTTTCCCCATGATTATGGACTATTCCAATTTTCCATGCCATCATTTTCACTAGACCTTTGTTTTCATACAAATTCAGTTGCTTGCTTTCAGATGGAACTGTTCAACTGTTGGATGATCCAAGAGATTGTCATTGTTTTTTAATTTAAATTATTATTATTATTATTATTATTATTATTATTATTATTATTATTATTATTATTATTATTATTTCAAGATAATAGCCATATCAAGGAAGTCATGTGCTTTTTGTCTGGGGCTGAAATATTGTCCCTGAAAATGAAATAAAGGCTGTCCTGGTGGCTTATCAGAGAGTGTCAGTTCCTAGGATATTTTCTCAACCCCAGATTGAAAACACGTGGCAGAAGTTGTACTTTTTAGCAGTTTGACGTGGCTTATCTGACAAATGTCATGCCTCAAAAGCCAACTGCTTTGAGAAGCTGATAAGATGTGGCAGCTGCCTTCTGCCTCTGTGGATTGCCCTGGCTTGAAACAGTCATAGTTGTTTTGCTTTTCTTTTAAAAAAATATTTCAAACAAAGAGGTCTATATCCAACAATTGTTCTGCAGACAACTAGAAGTTTTTCTTGCTTTCCTTTCCCTGCATATTCCAGATTTGCTTCAGATTGGCCTAAAGCTTTCCAGCACTGATTTGTAGGAGTCCTTGAAGATACAGGGGAAAAAATTATACCAGCCCATCAAAAGAAGAGGTTCTTTTTCTAGAAGAACAGCTTGATTGAATCCAGTCTCAAACTATTGTACATGATTGATATTTTTACTTGGTGATTAAGACTGTATCTTGTTATTTAAATAGCATTCCAGTTTGAGAGAGCATTTTCAACTCTGGTGGCTTATCTCAAAAGTGCTTTTTCAAAAGGCAACTGGGCTTTTTTTTTTCCTTTGAAGATGTTTCACTTCTCATCCAAGAAGCAAAATATCTTTAAAGAAAAAAAAAAGTCCACTTGCCTTTTGAAAAAGCAGCTTTGGGACAACCATGAACCTGAATGACTGAGAATATCCATAGACATCTAGTAGCTTAACTACAAGGGTGAAATCCAAGTTTTTTCCCCACCAGTTCTGTGGGCGTGGCTTGGTAGGCGTGGCAGGGGAAGGATATTGCAAAATCTCTATTCCCACCCCACTCCAGGGGAAGGATACTGCATAATGTCCATTCCCTCCCCACCTGGGGGAAGGATATTGCAAAATCTCCTTTCCCACCCCACTCTGGGGCCAGCCAGAGGTGGTATTTGCCGCTTCTCAGAACTACTCAAAATTTCCGCTACTAGTTCTCCAGAACCTGTTAGAACCTTCTGGATTTCATCCCTACTTAAATGTTGGATTAAAACTGGGGAGATTCAGATTTCAGGGGTATCTGCATGGGAGAGGCACAAAATATGCAAGATGGGAAAGAAGTCTTGTCATCCAAGCATTTGTCTCCTTTGTATATGTATGCAACATGGATGCATGTACAACAGAGGCAGGGCCTGGATTACGATACTGTGCCTACCATCTTGCAAGCTTTTCCTTTCCTTTCCCCACACCATGGATGCTGCTGCCAGATTCAAATATGTATTCAACCATGAAATGTATTGGATAGCTCCCTTAATCTAATCCTCCCCTCATAAAGCTATTGTGAGGAAAAATGTGGCGGGAGGGGACCATGCACATTGCGCTAAAAAAGTATGTTGCAAATGTCATAAAAAGAAAATAAACATCTATATATAAATCTCATATGTAAACAGTTGTTCTCCTTAAGGTAATGACCTTATAACTCAATAAACATGCACAGAACTGTAAGGCAAAGAATTTGGAATATTTCTGGAATCAGAAAATGTTAGTCCTAGTTTAGATCATGTTCATAGAGAAGAAGACACAACTCAGTTAAGGATGAATAAATCCGGTTATATTTCATATTTCACATTTCCATCAAAGCTTTCTTAGTTATTTACATCTACTGTTGTGGCCCGCCAGTAGCCTGCACGGATTGTAGCTGATCCCAATGAGGAGGAGGCTAGTGTGGTGTCACGCCAGCAGCCTGTGCAGCTGGCTCTTGAGTCGGGCAGCAAGGAGGCTGAAGAGGATGTGGTACCAGAGGCAGAGACTCAGCCAGGGCCTTCATAAGCTCCAGAGGCTCCTTCAAGTGAAGAGAGTGAAGTGGAGGAGCCTCTTCTCAATGCTCGAGCATGCAGGGCTGCCAAAAGGCAGGAGTGGCTACTCAGAAGGAGGTCTCCTTGAGAATAAGGCTTGGGGCTAATTGGCCACTCCCTTAGCCTATTTAAGTTCACACACAGATAGCAAATATTGCTGGAAACAACATTTGATCCTACGCAGAGCATTTTGAGAGTGAGTTTTTTGTTACCACTTGGTTTCTGGGCTGATTGCCAACCCTTGTCGGACTTGGTTTAATCTCTATAATTCATAGCAGGCTGATAAGGACATTTGTGTTTAAAGCCTGCATATTGAAAGGGGTCTGTTTGTATTAAACAGAGTTTTTGGAGCTGTGTATGTGTGCTACACTTCTTGGAACCCATAGCTGGGGCAGAACATCTACCAAGGCATCTAAGAAAAACAGAGGAGGCTGCTAACAACAAAAATCAGGACACCATAATTAACAATCTACCTGCAAATAAATAATATAGCAATTGTTAAATTAAATCTATCAATCATATCCATTTTTTAAGAATCAGTTTTAAGGTTCTTGTGGGACTGTGAATCCAGGAACACTCTGTACTCCAACTCATAAAGCTCAGAGCTCTGATTCAAAGCTCCAAGACATTTTTATCCATAGGCATCGGGTAGAAATCATGGTAAAACCACATGTTATGATTTCATTATTCAAATTATGCAAAATATATAATTTGACTTAGTCATGTTATGGCATGTATGGCGTACATTACATAATTTTTACTATTTGCATAAGATTTTCATGACACATTTTCTCTTCCCCGCTCCTTCCTGAGACAGAGAACCACTGGAGGATCTCCAATTTAGTTAACAGACTAAGATATCCCATTGGGCCTCTCAGTACCAAATAATGTCATAAGTATCATGGAAATTCAGTGCTGCTAAGAGCAGGATTGACATCCGCTTTTGTGGCTTTACCATCTTGCCAGTGTTAAAAAGGTGCAAGCAAATGCAAGAATATTCCAACATGTATTTTTTTTTCCTGAGACCACCTGTGTAAGCTTTCTTCTGGTCCCATCTGGATGTTCTGAAAGGCAACACATCTTGGATACGTGGCCTTCTGGCTTGGCTTTTTAGTAGATGTAGAGTGCTCAAGCTCATTTATTAAAGTCACAATAGTTTTCAAGGAGACACATGTAAACCTGTCCTTAGCCAAAACTGTCCTCCCAGATTTAAACCAAGCAGGTGCGCCAGTGATAGCATATGTTAGTCAATACATCTAAATGCCCCTGATTGCATTGGCTTCTATGCAATTTTGGAAGGGGGACAGAATTACACCCTGCTCATCTGTCCATATATGATCTTATCTGGAGCAAAGCAGCTGCAGTCACTGAAAGGAAACTCATCAGTTCTCAACATTTCTTGGAGGGCTAGATGGAAAGGCATGAACTGAGGGTCAATGCCACAAGCACAGGTTAAAAAGTGAGCCTCTTCTGTTTAATCACTGACATTCAAATGTGCTTCATCTGAAAGTAAACCAAGGGCTTTTCACAAAGACATAAGAACAAAGGGAATTTTCCCTGGCACGGAAGGATGAGCTTTATTTCATATTTTTGCTTTCCTGAAATGGGCAGGTTCTCTGCCCATCCTAAGGGGGGAAATGATAATATGAGGTATTTACATGCAAATGCATCAATTTGTTTCTTCAATGGAAACTCAGTGAAGGTTGAAAGAGAAGCTACCATAAGATAGATAATTATATTATCCTTTCTACCAAAACATTTTGCTTTTCTTTCAGCTGATGAGTAGAAGAATGACAATGAGGCATTCAGATCCCCAAGCTGCATTAACCTTCACACTTGGCCTTGAAAGTTCCTGAATGATTCCTTCTTTTCTTGATTTCTGTTTGGAGGCAATTTTCTTGTCTCTCTGGCTTCTGTGGGTTCAGTGTAAGAGGTTACCTCAAATCCCTTTTTCTGGTACAGCTGTTACTGATAGATTTCTTTTCTTTCTTTTTTTTCTTTAGGTAGGCCAACTTCTCTTAACATGTTTACTTTCCAAATCAGAGAACTTTGGCAGAGATAGCAATGTGCTGACCTTCATCAGCCACCACATTACAGAGAAAGAAGAGTTCAAAATGTTCAAAACCAACTCATTATGAACTTCTTCTCTCATTTCTCTTTTATTTGAAAGCTGATTGAGAGAGGTGTTAACAAGTTTGTTCCCCAAGGTGAAAGAGAAACTGCTCTATAGTAACTCATACTTTAGATAAGAATTGTCATTAACATAATCACTCTTTTTTGTTCTGTTACTTACTTTCATATTTTAGATGCATGCTTTGTATTCATGATTCAATCCTATCATATAAGATATAATAGATATCCCTCCCTCCTCTTCCTGGCCATTTTCAGTCCACCAGCTTTGTGTGGCCACTGGTGTGTTTTCTTTAAAAGTCAAAATATTGACTGCTGCAGGGGCTGCTTTTCTGGAAGATGCACTGCCAAGTTTCTTCAATGTTTCCAACACTGCCACCATCCATTGGTCTCCAAATAGTTGATCAGCCCACCAGGCATTCTTTTGCAGCTCATAATTATTTTTAATTTATCAGGGAGACCCTTTTCCCACTGCAGGTGGTGCAGGCCTGTTGTTGGAGATAAACCTTTTCTTGTAAAATGAATACAATAAAGGAGGCATTAAATGTGCTTCATTTATTGGGGGATGAAATCTGCCATTTCCAACATAAATGCTCAATTTTTGGACTTACTGTTCAACACCAGGAGTGTCAGGTGAAAAAAATTCAGACATAATTTTCTCCTATAACTGTTTTCCAATAATATATTGAATAATAGAGCACTTACCACTCTTTTAAAGAAAACCAGTGTTTGAGGCTGAAGTTTCCTATTGATTATTGGAAGTTCACTTCCTCCTGTCCAGGACCTGACATATAAATGCTGGTTGACCAGGTTTCATAGTATTGTCAGGGACTTTATACTTCCTTCCCATGACTGGTTTTCTTTGTTGCTTTCTGGGAGGAGGCTTTGTGGTATCAGAAGCTGAACAACTAGATTCTGTAACAGCTTTGTTCCATACAGTATTAACCTTGTTAACTCTCAAGACTCTTTTTTCCCATTATGTATTAAAAGTGGACTGTGATTAATAACAATTTTGGTGTCATTTTTATATAACTTGGCATTTTTTTCTACTGCTGCTGCTGTTATTGTATTATTATTTTTGTTATCCTTGTAATAGTGAAATTGTTTGATGGCTGGCTTTCTTTCTTTCGAGAGAGGGGCATCAGAATTTCACTTTAATGTGTGCTGTTGTGTGTACAGGTAAATGACAGGCTACCTTTTGATATAGTAATATTTTATTACCATATATAGCAAATTTGACTATATATGGTTACTATTTTAGGAAATATTATTAAAAATGGTAATATTTTAATATTAGAATATATTCCTATATTCTAATCTTATATATTTTTTTCTTTTATCTCTTGAAACAGTCATTACAAACTGGAAAAGGAAACAATATGTCTTAATTTGCTCTAACTCACAAAGGCTTAATATTGTAGACAGTGGGTTCTAAAAAGATGGAGACAAAGCACTTTGTTCACAACACAGTAGGCATATCTATTAGACAGGAAAAGTTATTTACTGCTCCTTCCAAACTATAGCCCAAAATCTGAATATGTGCTGTCTTATAATATTTTGTATAAAAATATTAATGGATCAACTTTCTTGCCTGACTTTACTCCTTCTACTGCTTTATTTCTCTAAGCAAATAACCCATGTTCTAAAAGGTGTACCTCAGGGGTGAAATGCTCCTGGTTAGCTCTGGTTGAATGAACCAGTAGTAAAAAGAAGCTACTGGATCAGTTGAACCGGTAGTTAAAAAAAGCTACGAGCCGACGATCAGCTGTGCCGCACGGTTTAGCTTTGCTAGAAAGCAAGAATTCCTGCTTTCTAGTGAAGCTAAATGGCACGGCACAGCTGATCCCCCCCTCGCTGTTCTACTTACCTTCCCAAGCTTCCTTTTGGCGCGTACTGAGCATGCGAACTGGTAGTAAAAAAAAAAAGCTATGATCTGATAATCAGCTGCGCCGCACGCAGTTAGCTTTGCTAGAAGCAGAAAATCCTTCTTTATTATCAGTAATAAAGCAGGGTTTATTATCAGTACACATACGCGGCACAACTGATCGTTGGATCGTAGCTTTTTTAAACCAGTAGTTTTAAAAGCTACCGGTTCGGTCAACTGGTAGTTAGCTACCGGTTCAGTCGAACCGGTAGCTAACTACTAGTCGACCGAACCAGTAGCTTTTTAAACTACTGGTTGAACCTAACCATTAGCTAACTACCAGTTTGCCCAAACTGGTAGCTTTTTAAATGTGCAGCGCTCATGCGTGGCCAGTGAACTGGTAGCAAACTGGTTCAGATTTCACCATTGGTGTACCTGGCATGTATTTTAAAAGTGCAGCTAAGGAGAGAGAGAGACTTTCCAAAGTAGAAATATGATACTTTGAAGGAATCATTTTCACTTCTGAGACTTACATTGTATTAAAAGCATCTTTGTTTTACTGCATATTGTTAAAAAGATCAGAACTCTGCTTCTTTGAAATTCACTTGGAACCTTGACCTTCCTTTATAGCTTGACAGTTTGACTTGTCTTATCTCCAGGGTGTGCTACTCAGATTTGACATATTTTACTTAATGCTGGATCCATGTAGAAATAATACTGACTTAAAGATTATTTAATCATGAGCAACAAGGCTAGGGAAAACCAGCCAATCAGTGCAATAGGGTCAAAAAGCTTATTGTACAATGCAGTTATAGGATTTAGCTGTACCCTGAACAACTTGGAGAGAAGGTGAAATATTGATTAAATAATAAGCAATAAAAACCATAAATAATATTCAATTAGCTTTGGGACTAATTAAGGAAGATGCAAACACAGTAAAGTTAAAGTATCTTACAAGCAGAGCCCAAGATGGATGCATCCAGAGAGTTTTCTTGGCAGTTTTATAGAAATGCTTTGTGTGCCTTCTGGTGATGAATAGAAAAACTAGTAAGCATGCGTAAAATGGTCCTGTTTCTCTAAATAGTACTTTGGATGCAAAATTAAAATAGGAAGATTCTTATATCATCTACGTTTAAGTAATGAAATGTTGTGGAAGAATCTGAGCAATTATTAACTTTTAAATCAATATAGTCAATTATTATCTTGGACTGGTTTTGAATGGCCCAACATAGATATCCAGGGGAATCTGCTTATGATTTCCTATTTTTATAGTAACTTTCCACTGCTACAAGTTATTGGAAATTTCCAATAATTTCAATAAGATGTTATTTGAAGAACCTTCAGGGATGTGACTTGGATATATTGTATTGTAATGTATTAATTTCATTTTATTAATTTAAATAGGAATGAATATTGTTTATATTTCTCAATAAAAATATTGTTTTAGAGAGTTTAAAGAGGGGAGATGAATCAAAATTTCCTGTTTGTTTTTGTTTTGTTTTTTGTTTTTACTAAAAGCTTGGAACTGCTCCGCTATATGGAATAGTACCCTACAAGGAACAGCAATGATGTCTGACATTCTTCAAGGCACCAATCTATTGAGAGATGATGGATGATGCTTTAATTTTGCAAAAATTGAATCATTACAAAATGTGTGTTTTTTAGATAAATATATTTTACCTTTCAGTTCAAGGCTTTGATAGTAATTTGGAAGGAAGAGAAGAGAAATAAACTGTGTTTGTAAAAATGAATCAAGATTTTTGATTTACATCTAGGAATGTCGTCTATTGTTATGAAAATACGTGAAAATGACATATGCAATAAAGATGACCTTATGGAAGAAACCTGTTGCTGATTCCAGAAATGTTTTGGGTTTGCAAGCTGGGTGGAAATTGGAAGAAAATTTTAGATTTGTTGAAATCAGGAGCCATGTGGTTTTGACGTCACAGGTTGACAACTTCTGCTCTAATGTAAAGGAAGGGAGGGAGGGAGGAAAGAAGGAAGGAAGGAAGGAAGGAAGGAAGGAAGGAAGGAAGGAAGGAAGGAAGGAAGGAAGATAGGTTTCAGTAAATTCATAAGCAGGAGCTAATTTTAACTTCATAATGACCAACATATGAAAATGTTATGTGAATGTAGTATTCTCCTGCAAAAGATGCAATCCATATTTCGCATCTCAAGGAGCATATGTCCCTGGCCTCAGAAACCTTTCAAGTATTTGGTGACAATATTTATTCCAATGTTATTAACTAGTGCCATGTGGTTACAGGAATAAAGATCACCAAGGAGAGCCAATTACTATGCTACAAGCACAAATAAGCAAAACCTTGAATTGAAAAGTTGTACGATCTTTTCAAAGAACTTCTACACTAGCAATAATGGAGCACAGCAACATCCAACACTGAGAAACATATGAAATGAAAATATGTTTCCTTGCCATGTTTAAAAAGTCATAAAGAAGCCACACACACCCCATTCCCATTAAATTTTCTGGTTGGACATTGGCTGCAAATGGTGATTATGTGACCACACATATTTTTGGATGTTTAAATGTTTGAATAGGAACAAATCATATTGAATGTGGTCTGGTCTTGTTTTCTCCCCATAACTTTCCTTCCTTCCTTCCTTCCTTCCTTCCTTCCTTCCTTCCTTCCTTCCTTCCTTCCTTCCTTCCTTCCTTCCTTCCTTCCTCCCCCTCCCTCTCTTTTTCTTTCTTTCTCCGCTCTCTCTTCCACGGACACACACACACATATGTGTGCATGTATCTCTAAAAATGAAATGTAAATTTGTTTCCTTGGAAGAAGGCAAGATGACAAATCCTAGTAGCAGCCAAGGGAAGTACTCTTGTCTTCTCTTTTATGCAGCTATCCCAGTCACCCTCCTTGTTACAAGAGAGATGAAGGCCTTTTGGTTCAAACAGAATGCCAAACTGGAGGAATTTTTTACCGGTATAATAAATGTCTTGAGTAACCTGATCTGAATGAGGGAGTGAAGATAACCTTTATGTGCATGAGTATCATTATAAGCATCTGCTTTGCATTTCAACCTCAGCCCCCAAATCTGACTGCAAAGTTTCATTTCAGACATTTTTGAAATGGTTGCTGCCAGTTTTGTTTTTGTATTTGCAGCTTTTTATGACAGCAGGGCAAAGAATATATTTCAAAGCAAAGGAAAGCTACACTTAATGTCCTGTGAAACAGAATGCTATCATGTAGGGAGTAGGGATCATGTAAGAATACTGGCCTTCATTTTCACTTCAGAATTATTTGTTTGTTTGTGTATTTATAGATTTACAGACCTGCCCCTGTCCTCCAAAGAGGAATCTGGGACTATTGTTACTTTATAACAATAGTTACTAAATAAAACAGCCAATATAATAATATAAAAAGGCTATTGTAAAAAGTAACATAAAACCAAAAATACTAGCTCTGGGTGAAAGGATGCTAAAAATGGAGCCACCGAGACAAATTTCTGGATCCCTGTGACCCCCAGGCTTGGCAGCATAACCAGATCTTGAAGGCTTTTCAAAAATTAAAAGGGATGGGACCTGCCTAATTTTGAGGGGAAGAATGTTCCATAAGGCATGTGCCACGGTAGACAAGACACATGTTTTGGGCCTCACCAGATGTAGATCCTTAGGTAATGGTATCAGTGGTGGGTTTCAAAAATTTTTACTACTGGTTCGGTGGGCGTGGCTTGATGGGCGTGGCTTGGTGGGCGTGGGAGGGGAAGGATACTGTAAAATCTCCATTCCCACCCCAATCCAGGGGAAGGTTACTGCAAAATCCCCATTTCCTCCCAATCAGCTGGGACTTGGGAGGCAGAGAATAGATGGGGGTGGGGCCAGTCAGAATTTTTACTACCGGTTCTCTGAACTACTTAAAATTTCTGCTACCTGTTCTCCAGAACTGGTCAGAATCTGCTGAAACCCACCTCTGATTGGTACCTATAGCATGGCTCCTCTGTAAGATCTAATGGGTGGGCTGATGTAACCAGGAGAAGTGGTTCTTTAAATATTGGAAGAGACACAAGTTAAACCATTACGTATTTGTGAATTTCCAACTTTTTTCCCCTCCTGCTATATATTTAAAAGGATAGTTACTATTATGCTTAATATTATACTTGCAGCTTCTCACTTTCTAGGAGATAGGAAGAAAGGAGAAAGATCTCCTTTCTCCAAGCAACAAAGTTACAGTCATAGAGTCATAAGTGAAAGGAGATGGGTGATGGGTAATTCACTTACCTTTTTTACACAGCACAAATCCAGAAAGTTCAGAAATCATTCCCCCCCCCCCACCACCCGGGTGGATTCCTACCTAATTAAGACTGTTAACATACAAACAAATACTGGAAGTGATTAGACTGTTAAGCTATTCTTTGTTTGCCTAGATTTTCTCTGCATCTTTCAGTGATTTTTATCAAATAAGCATTGCTGAAAAAAGAAAGTCTAATGAGGACATTCAAGGTTGCTTGATATACCTCTAAACAATGATAAGAACCTTCCCTATTTTGTATAAAAACACCATCCAATTCAGTTTAGTACTGAAGTTTAGTAACTTTTAGAATGCATTAATTTCATCATTAGCTTTAATCTCTTAATCATGTTTAGTGCTAGATTTCACTAATGCTTCAATATGTGTGAAACCAATTTTCCCTTTTCCCAGTAAGCCTGCAGTTTCTCCATTATATTTGTAATGAAGCCAGAGACTTAGAATATTTCATTACACATTGAATTCCATCCCACATAAATGCCCTTGAATTTAACAGATTAATAGAGTTGGAAGGGATCTTATAGGTCATCTAGTCCAACCCCCTGGTCAAGTAGGAGACCCTACACCATTTCTGACAAATGGCAGTCCAATCTTTTCTTGAAAGCCTCAAGTGATGAAGCTCTCACAACTTCCGAAGGCAAAGCTGTTCCATTGGTTGATGGTTCTCACTGTCAGAAAGTTCCTCCTCATTTCCAAGTTGAATCTCTCCTTGGTCAGTTTCCATCCATTACTTCTTGCAGTCCCTCATGGGTGGAGTGGTTCTGCTAAATCCTGCAATAGAGATGGAATCATTCCGGATTTGCCTTTACAAACAAAGTAAAATAACTTTTTAAAACAATGTTATTGTTTAAAAAATAATAACAGAAGAAGAAAAAATGAAAGGAACAAAGCACAAAACTCCATTCATTGTGAAAAAATACATAACATGAAAATAAGTATAAAATACAACAAAAAAGGTAAGAATACAATATGTTAGAGCAGTGATGGCTAACCTTTTTGTCATTGCATGCCAGGAGGGGGGGGCGGGGGAGGTTCGTGCACTTACATGCCCACACCCATAATTCTATGCGCCCTGCGCATGTGCACACAACCCCCCTCCCCCCTGCTCCTGACATGCAATGGCCCGGTAGGTCCACTTTTCTTTCTCACCTGGCTCCAGATCCTCTCTATGCATCCGGGAAGGGAGAAAACAGCATTTCCCACTCCCTCAGAGGCCCTCGGGAGGCCTGAAACAGCCCATTTCCCAACTCCTGGTGGGACAGGAAGTGACTTTTTTGCTGTCCCACCAGGAGTTGGGAAATGGGCCGTTTCATGCCACTGGAGAACCTCTGAGGGAGTGGGAAAGGCTGTTTTCGCCCTTCCTGGATGCATAGAGAGGATCTGGGGCCAGGTGAGAAAGAAAAACGGGCCTCCCTCCCCCAGGCCCTCCGGAGCAGCCTGTTTTAGCCTGTTTTACTATTTCTGGTGGGCCCAGAAGGCCCAAAAATCACATGTACACCAGAGCTGAGCTGGTGTGCCCACTGATATGGCTACGCATGCCACTTGTGGCACGTGTGCCATTGGTTCGCCATCATGGTATTAGGGCAATAAAGTTAATTTTTTTTGTTCTGTATATAATTATCTAATGTTTATTTCACATTATTAATGTACTTAAAGACTATTGTGCTTTTTTCAACCTATTCTATTATATGTAAATGAGTCCCGTATTTCCTTATAATTATCCATTCAAAATCTACAAGCAATCTATAAGCAATCCACTCATAGCTATTAAATGTAATCAGATCTTCAATTCTGATTACCATACATTTGCCTTATATTTTTCCAATGGTGCAATATCAGTCTTTTAGCTATACGGGCACATAGAAATCATTTTTATCCATTTATGTCAAAATTCATGTACTAAATATGTACATTTAGTGGCCAAAATTGTGGAAAACTTTTGGGAAAAGTATATTTTTGATGTTTGATGGCTAATAATACCACTTTTTTTGGAGTTTCAAGATAATCATATTCCTCTGCTGGAATGACCTGGGAATAGTCTAGACTTGACTTAATTGAAAATCTATGGAGCCAACTAAAGAAACTTGTTAGTCAGAAGCGACCCAACAATAAAACCCAGTTAATAGAAGCAATCATTCAATCTTGGTTTCACATTATAATAGCTTCAGAACTAAAAGACTTGGTTCAGTCCATGGGAAGACATTGTAAGGCCATAATTCATGCTAATGGTTACCCAACCAAGTATTAACTGACATGATAATTTTTGTATATCTCATCTTTTCTACGGGTTTCGCTTTTCTTTTTTATATTGTAACTACTATTCTAATAGCAAATCTTTCATAAAAGTCATTGCATTACATTCTTGATTAAATTATTTTTCCACTGATATATAATGTTATGGTACTACTCCAAAAAAAGTGGTGTTATTAGCTAGTTTTAGAAAATACACTTTTCCCAAAAGGTTTCTACAATTTTGGCCACTACTGTAATTTAATAGAGTATTAGCCCCTGAAAATTTAACTTTTATCACACATACACATTTATATGGTCCACTTTTTTTCTCCCAAAACTTAGGGCATTATAAAAACAACTGTTTTAAAGAAATATTACCCTTGTTATACCTGCAACAAAATGTTGTCGTAGACAATCTTTTTCTAAGCAAAATAAAATCACTTAAAAAACAAGCAATTGTTTCAGGAGAAAATGATTACACTCTACTTAATTACTTACACAAGAAAACCATGTGCTTTCTGTCATGATTAATCAGTCTGCTGGCTGTTTTCATTGCTTAAATTCTAATTAAGTGGAGTGACATTCTGCTATGAAATATTATGATGAAACCAAGTGAGTATATGAAACAAACAAAAAAAAAATGTTGATTTTCCCTTGGCCTTGGACTTCTAGTCCAGTTGGGTGGAACACAAAAATGGAGCTGGGGAAGATTTTATAAGGTACTGAGTTTCCATCTGTCCACTTTTAAAGACTTCATTTTGATGACTTTAATGTTATCTACCGGTAGTCTCCCAGCCCCATTTGTAATCCACTATTCCATTGATGTTCACCAGCCATGAATGACAGTTCACTAGAGACCTGATAAACCTGTGTTTGCCATGCTGTATAAATTGCATGAAATACCCAACAAGTTATAGTGTTTGGCTGCTGACAGCTGTACCCTCCACTGTGATTTAAAGGTTGGAAGGCTCAGGCTGCTGAGTTTTGTTGTTGCTAAACTAAAAACCATCCTTAGCTGGTCAACATTCAATGCTGATAAAATTTTATATTAGCTCAGGGAATCATGAGCAATAGGTGGTTCCAAAAAAGCAGTGGTGAAAGGCTGGGTTTTCACTGCAAGTAAATGATTATATGGTTTTCCCATCATTCTTATGGATTTTAGATTGCTTTTACCAGTCATGTTAGGGGTTATTTACTCAAGACAATAATTAGACATGCAGTAATTGCATTGCTTACATCAACTTCTTCATCATCTCATCATGCCCACTTTGAGAGTTTCAGGATATTTAACCAGATCTCCCAGTTTTGGCACATTAGAAGTTCCAGTGACCAGAAACAACAAAGAACCCATCCTGACAAAAGCAAACCAGTGGGTTTTTTTATTAGCATTAAGCCAAATCTGCAACTTCTGAATAGCAAAAGGAAAAGTAAGAGCAGAATTTGAACGTTTTTATTTTTAACTTAGTAGGACACTTGCTACACACGACCTTGATTCTTTGTTGGATATTCTGGAAGTTGTTTTGCTGTCATTTCTCATCCATGCTATTCTTTTTTTTTTAAGTGTGAAACCCTTGAATTGTTGGAGGATGAATGTCTTCTAAAAACTTACCATTCCCCCTTTTTTCTTCAAACTCTGCCCCAAATAGAAGCAATTGCAGATATTTTAATGTTTCTGCATTGTTCATTTTGAAACAAATCTCCAAATGGCTCAGAACTAATCAGTTTATCCTTGAACCCCAAACTACACTTGAATCACATAGTAGCTTTTTTGAATCTTGAATTGTCAATTTTAGTCAACCGACTGATTTTCACAGGCTCTGTGGTCAGTCTCTATTCAATCCTTAAACATGTACAATGCCTTTACCTGATAGTTAAGTTCATAAAATAAATGACCATAAACATGGGTTTATGTAGACTGACCAACTCTTGGCATACTAATATCAACTGATGATATCTATTATTATATAAATTAAATATTTGTATTCATTGCATACTTTTTTTTAAAAAAAACTGTAATGCTGTTGTTGTACGCTGTATAGTTGGCCTTTTTTCAATTGGTGCAGTATATTTATTTGTTTTTTGTTTGTTTGTGAAGGAAGAACTTTTTGGGCACCAACCAAAAGGCTGCATGGTCCTTTGGGTTCCCCAGGTTGAGAGTACAGAGCCATGTTTTAACTCCTTTTCAGAAGGCCAGGAAAATGGGGGCCTGTCCACCTTTGGGGAGAGAATACTCCACAGGGCAGGGCCAATGACAGAGAAGGGTCTTCTTCTAGATTCCTAATATATGCATTATGCATTTTCCATCTGTGGATGAAGGTATGGGTGTCTGCAAGCATCAGTATGGTATTTTCACACATTATCCAGCTTTCAGCAAAAAAATTGAATATGTGAATATCAAACAACAGTTTGTATATTGCTTCAAGAACATAAAATGAATCAATTTAACATTAATATTTGAGCTAAAAAGCTTTATCTTCTTCCTTGCCTTATTTCTCAACAATAACAATAATGACAATGATAACAACACCATCAAACAACAACTGGATTCTTGGATTCTAGGTAAGGACTTGGTAGGTAGATGTGAAAAGCAAACCCAGTCTAAACATCTGGCTGACTATGGAACAAATAGTAATGTTTGGTTATTTTGGTGCAGTTACTTTTTAAAGTATAAATAATCTGTATTGTACATGCACACATTTGCAGCTTCTATGACATTTAAAGCTCATGGATCTGCTTACATAGAATAGACAAGATATGTTCACATCAGTGAACAATATTACGGCAGTTTATGGTAGTTCTTCATCACTGAAGAGAAAAGCTACAATATTTCCTTTTGGCATTCCTTTCAAAGCTAAATGTTAGCCTTTAAAAATCTACTTAGTTTGACTAAAACTAGGTAACTTGGTATCTTTGCATGCATACATATTACAGGCATATTACCAGGGGTGGGGGTCTACTTACCTTTACTACCGGGTTCTCAATGGGAGCTGCTTTACTTGTGCGGGTGTGCTTCTGCACATGCGCAGATTGTCCATTATGATGTCCGGGTGGGTGGGTGGAGCCTCCTGCCACTTTTACTCCCGATTTACAAGAACCGGACAGAACCGGGAGCAACCCACCACTGGTGTACACGTATATACATTTGGAAAAAGTTTCCTTGGCTTCTGGAGAGATTGTTAAAGAAATAGAAGATGCTATTTCTCCTGTCCTTGGAATGCACTGCATCCTCTAGGGATAAGCCACTGTTTTAATGTTTCACTTTCTGCAGCTTTCTTTGGTAAATCACAGCAGGTTGAGAAAAAAACTTTTTTGGATCATCAGCTCTGAGTCATCTTTGCTTGTATTACCTCCCACCTTATCTAATCATCTGTTGAAAATCTGCAGGTTTTTACCTTCATGCTGATGGAATGAGTGGTTTGGGGAGGTTTTTTGTATAATGGTTTGCCTAGACTTTCTCATCTTTATCTTTAATCAATTTCTCCCTGATCTTCCATCTTCAAAACAATGCATTAATTCTTTCATATATATTGTTACCATGAAAGTTACTAAGTTGTCTTTGTATCCTTTTGGATCTTTGGCAGGCTAGGCCTCCCAATTTCTTCCCTCCTGATTTCTGATTAGTTTTCTTTTCTATTTTCACGTCATTTGCTTAATGCATTCATCTAATCTCATTATTAGGCATGGAAAATTTGGTAGGATGGGCTGCTTCTGGAGGATCATTTGAAGCTTAATTCCCATTTCTATTACAAGTTTCCTTTGGGATTTTACCAAAATTATACCATTTCTTTCATTGTCTCTGTGCCACGTCTATAAAATGGTGGCAGCAACATTTCACAGCTAAGATATCTGTCCAACTGTTGATCATCTAAAGTGCCTCAAGCTTCAAATCTTTCAATAACCTAGGTGTGTGTAATGACTTTGACTTTGTTCTGGGATTAAATAGGATGGAATTTTATTTAGTGTTGAAATAAACTGTGAGTTTTTACTCTTGTCTTGTTAAGGAAAAGAAAATGAGACAGGCAGTAATCAGCCAAATGAGGGATAATATTTTTTTAAAAAAATTATTTCTCTTTTTAAGATCCTGTAATCCCTTCATTCAAGTAGATCTTGGGCAACTGGATGCAACTGAGCATTTACTGGCCAGATGACCTTCCTGACACCACATGGAGTTTGCAGCAGATACTTTTTTCTTTACGCCCTAGGAGAGGAACATCTGCTGCTACCTACCTTCTGGTCTCCCAGCCTTCTGAATGGATGGCGAGCAAAATTGGATGAAAATATTCAGAAAGAGAAAAATGTAAACCTAGTTTTAGGTTGGTCCTCCTGGGTTTGTTGCACAGAAAGATTTATCCTAGGAAAATGGAGCCTTTTTTCCTACCTACATCACCAACTGGCTGATATATTTCTTACTTTCAGTATATTCAGGCAAAGTAGCCTAGGTGGTGCAGCGGTTAGAGTCAGAGATGGTATTCAGCAGGTTCTGAACAGTTCTGGAGAACTGGTAGTGAAAATTTTGAGTAGTTTGAAGAACCAGTAAATACCACCTCTGATTGGCCCCACTCCCATCTATTCTCTGTGTCCTGAGTGCCAGCTGATTGGGAGGAAATGGGATTTTGCAGTAATCTTCCCCTGTGGTGGGGTGGGAATGGAGATTTTACAGTATCCTTCCCATGCCACACCCACCAAGCCTCACCCACCAAGCCATGCCATGCCACACCTACCAAGCCATGACCACAGAACCAGTAGTAAAAAAAATTGAATCCCACCACTGGTTAGAGTGCAGTACTGCAGGCTACTTCTGCTGATTGCCAGTTGCCTGCAATTTGGCAGTTCAAATCCCACCTGGCTCAAGGTTGACTCAGCTTTCCATCCTTCTGAGGTTGGTAAAATGAGGACCCAGATTGTTGAGGGCAATATGTTGACTCTATAAACTGCTTAGAGGGGGCTGTAAAGCACTGTGAAGTGGTATATAAGTCTAAGTGCTATTGCTATTGCTATTTACATTCACAAATGTTGTTAAGCAGCCAAATCTGAGCACTTGGCATTGCAGGGCTATTTTTTCACAATGAGCCCTGTGGGGATGGTTGGGGTCAGTTGTGCCAACAAAGAGGAAAAAAAAGAGTTCTAAATCAGCAAGCAAACTAAAAACAAAACAAAAGCAGTGCAAATGGATACAATAACAACAGTATACTTAGAATTATTTCTGTACGTTTGTTGAGCAAGATACCGTGTGTCCCCAAAAATAAGACAGGGTCTTATTTTCTTTTGAACCCTGAAATAAGGGCTTTTTTCTTTTGAAAAAAGCACCTTTGGAACAGCCATCAACCTGGATGATTGAGAATCTTCATAGACATTCAGGCTTTCAATTAGTGCTCTTATAACATCACATACAGTAATGTATTGATGTAGTTTTGTTCTTTTGCTATAAACACATTAAACGATCAAAGGAATGACACAAATTATTTTATTTCCTATGTAATGCTGAACAATTCACTAAGCATTCTTTTTATTTTCATGCATGGTTTACTTTCACCATATATGGATCTTAATAAATCAGTCAATTTTCATATTTAAGCAAAATGTTCTGTTCTTATTACATAATCCTACTTATTCTATCATAAATTTTCATTATATTAACAAACTAACTTTCTTACATTCAGATATTCTTACATGCCTGCTGAACAGCAAATGTCAGATCTACCCACTTCCTGCCTGGCATTAAACCTCAATATTCTTCAATATGTTTGCTCATTTTACCTTTTTATTTTTTTGCAATCAGAATTTTGCCAAAAACAGACTTAAAGCTACAATACATCCGATGTTAATCTTTTTCCAGTTTCACCATAGATATCTACAGATCTATTGTTTTCAATACCCTTCCCGATTCCAAACATGGGATGTGTGCAGAGACAAAAAAAAAAAAAAAGTGTGCGGTGTTTCAGGTGGCAGATCTGGCCAGGAGGAAAGAGAAGCTGAGTCTGCTGAGAAGGAGGACGGGGGCGCGCAGCTCTGCAATGTGCAGAAAAACACTTTCAGTGGCAGCGCTACAATCTCCTCTCTGAATCCAAAGCACTTCCCAGTTCCCCGCTGCACATTGCAGGGGAACTGGTCGCCACCTGAAGTGCGACTCTTGAGAATTGCATTGGGGAATCTGGGCAGTGATGGCTGGAAAGGAGGAATGTTTCCATTTAGGGGCTCCCATTCAGCTCGGCTTGGTTCCTAGGTGCAGAGAGGGCTTAGGCAGTGGCGGCGGTGGCTCCTCACATTGCTGGGGAGTGAAGTCAGCGTGGCCAGAGGGGTGACCAGCCACAAATCGTGGCACCCACCTTGTTCCCCGAAGCTGCAGGGCAGATTTCTCCCCCCTCCCACCGTCCCAAAGAGGGAGGGTTGTTCCTCAGGCTGTGCCCCGACCCAGATCCCTGCCACCTGGAACTGGCCGAAAATGGCTGAAGGGTGGGGGCCGGCGTGTGGGCGGGGCTACATTCGGCGTAGACGCACCTTTTTTGGGGGGTAAAAAGGTGCGTCTTATACACCAAAAAATACAGTACCTTGTTTTCTGCTTTCTATCCAGATGGCTGAGGGCAGACATAGCATAAAAAATGGAAGTAATGAGGCAGCAAATTCTTGCTGCAAACAGGAAGGAAGATAATCTGCATCCATTTAGCAAAGCAGTGCAAACATCTGGAATGAATAACAGAAAGCAGACTATCAGGTATCAGCTTTTTGCCACTATTTCATCCTGAAAATGGCTCAAAGGGTGATAGGTTTGTGTCAGAGTGAAGTACAATTTTTTTCAGGCAATATATTTACACCCCACTGCAGAGAGTTTTAAAAAGAATAACATGGGAATTAACTATATTTTCAAATGCTGAAGAAAAGCAATTCCGAGCAGGTGCTTCTTCCCCTCACAATATAACATTTTGTGTTTTTTTTTTCTTATTTTGTGGGCCTGGGGATGAGGAGGGGCACATATTTTCCTTCCTTGGGAAAGGAAGAGATCAACAAATTGAAGCACTATCACAGTGCAAACACCTGGGAACCTCTTTCACATAATGACATCTTTGCAATGAGTAATAACAATCAATAATAAGCTATTCTTATTCCTGACCATTTAGGGTATACACACAAATTCCTGTATCAGTGTCTATTTTTGCCAGTGTCGAAAAGGAATAAGCATGGAAATGAAATGTCTCTGGAGCCTGCATGTACTACCGTACAAATTGAGATGAAGATCAATACACCTGGTGGCCCATATTACAACAGGCCCACCTGTTATGGCTGCAATGACTGTCTTGGCAATCCTCCTTCTCTCTTTTAAGTAATGTTATTAAAGGTTTTAAACAGAAATATAAAAACTAATACAAACTAATATAGGGAAGAAAAAAGAAAAAGAAATCAAAGAGATTTTAATAGTGCAAGAAGGCAAAAAAATATGAAAATTTTATTTATTTGGCTTATAACAATGTTACATTGGCAGTGGTGGGTTGCCCCCGGTTCGCACCGGTTCTATCAAACCAGTAGTAAAACCGGTGGGAGGCTCCGCCCATTGACCCTGACATCATCAAAACACTTCTGCGCATGCGCAGAAGCGTGTGCACATGCGGAAGCACACACATGGCCCCGTTGCGAACCGGTAGTAAAGGTAAGTAGAACCCAACCCTGGCACAGAGATTGCAGAGTTAATACAAGTAGTTATTGGGCTGCCAATTATTGCTAGTCCATTCAGTTCATGTTTGCATGCTACTCACAATGCACCACAGAGGGTGAACTAGCTTCACTCTCATAGGATTTGACTGTATTCTGCAGCATCATTTGTGGCTTTTCCCCACCAACATCATCTTACATTTGAGCATCACATTTGGGCAGATCCAGCATCGGGTGAATTCACACTGCCGCTCAAAGTGCCCGTTTTTTCCCACTGAAGTGATACCTATTTATCTACTTGCATGTAACATGCTTTCAAATTGTTAGGTTGGCAGAAGCTGAGGCAAGTGATGAAAGCTCACTCTGTCATGCGGTGCTAGGACTTGAACTGCCAGAATACAGACCTTTTCCAGCATCTTTAAGTCACAGAACCACTGCACCTCATAATAATAATAATAATAATAATAATAATAATAATAATAATAATAATAATAATAATAATGAAAAAAGAGAAGAAGGAGAGGAATCCCAAAAAGCCACTTCATTTGTTGGCTTGTTATTCTGCCATGGTCTTCAGCTCCACTCTCAGTGGAGCCTTCTTCAGTTCGTCATTTCTTCTCCAAAAGTCAATATTTCTCTTCTGGATGAGGATTGGACATGGGATCAACTACAAGTGCTCCAGATATTTGATCCTCCTCACTGGGAAATCAGAGTGTTCCCTGACATGTTTAGAATTCTGGAAAATTAGAGGTTCTCCAGCTCTTCCCAAATCTTTATGGATACAGAGTCTGAATACTTTTCTTAATCACCTTTGGAAATTGCTTGTTAACTGCTTTTCAGATATCAGGAACATTTATAACGGCAAATTTTACAGACTGGTTGAGTTTCCTTCAATCAAAGGAAAGTTTTGAATACAAATTTAAAGACTTATTTTTTATAACAAACAGCATAAGAATTATTAGAAAACTGATTATGAAAAGTTATAAACAAATTAAATACCCAGATGGTTTTGAAATAAGATAATAATCTTATTTTTCCTTTCTTTTTGATTTGTCTAAGATAGGTATGTCCAACCTACAACCCCATCAAAACCATCAATCATCGGACTTCCGGTTTGACGTCACAGCATGACAGCCAGGAAAATAGTAGGCTCTGAGGAGTTCCACGAAAAACCCAACTGCCGAACCACCGCCAATGGGTCTTTGGACCAGAACCGTCCTGCAGGGATGGGGTAGGAAGAGAGGCACCTCAGATGACCAAGAGGAACAGGCAAGTTCCTCAGAGGTCAGAGGGAACTCTCTGTGAGTTGGGGGGGGGGGCAGCCATGGCGGCTGCCACGAAGCTGGGGCAAACCGAACTAAGAATTGTGCAGGAGGAAAGAGAAAAAGAATGAAGCTCTTTGAAGCTGGGTGACTGACCCCAACCTAGGATTGAAACAACGCTAGAGCAACAATTGTTACCTGTAAGACCCCTAGCCTTAAAACAGCGGCTGTGGATTAGAGGGGCATAGAAGATTTTGAAAAGCAATTTCAGGAGGAAAAGACCCGCTAGGAAATTTATCTTGGTACAGATTCAATTGGAACAATTAAAATATTGAGGCTTATTGAAAAGATTGGAAAAAACCTTTTATCTAGAATTGGATTTTGAAAAAAAAGAAAAAAGAAAAAGGCAGGGATTCAACAATTTTAAAACTTAAAATAAGAGGAGAGTGAAACTGGACTGTTACATAATTGCAACAAAATAGACTTTGGTGTGACTAAGGGAAAGTGATTGCAGAGAAAACACCTTCTGCTTTAAAAAGAACACTGTAACTTGCTGTTTATTTTGGAACATTTGGAAATTACAAATAATAGGAATTTTGATGGTGGAGGTTTCTTCTTTGTCTACAGATGACTTATTTGGTGGAAAGAAAGAAGAAATATAATGGAACTTTTATAATTGTTACTAATTGGTGCAGGAAGAAAAGAAGACAAATGGTGCAGGAACAAAAGAAGAAAAGTTTGTGTACTTTGCATGGAATTGAAGTAACAAAAAGAATCTAAAATGATATATGGAGAATTAAATTTGGGAACTTTGAATTTGAAATGGAATATATATTGATAGACAAGGAAATGAAGAAATAAAATATAAATGGATGGGGAAAAGAATATAAAAATAGTTTGATTGAAAATGAAAATGTAATGTATAGATGAATATTAATTATAAAAAGGAGGTGTTTACAGATGTATAAGGATGGAAAATGAAATAATGTGATTAAAATAGAAAAATAAAGATAGAGATTTGTATAGATGAATAAGAATGAATATGAATATGAGAAGAATCCAAGAAACTTTATTGATTTATATGGGGATGTGTCTGTTGTAAGAATTAAGCCTCAATGTTAGTTTGCAGAAAAAACTGAGAGTCTCAAAGTAATGAGAATGATAACATGATTAAATATCAATAATTAATGTATAGAGGAAAAGTAAAATAAAAAAGGGGATTACACAGAAAAAAACAGTAAAATTAAGAATATGCTTAATGAATATGTTGGAAACAGTTAAGTAATAGATGAATATGCTGGCAAACAGTTAAGATAAATATGCTGGGAAACAGCCAAAACAATAGAAGCAGTGGTGGGATTCAGCCAGTTCGCACCACTTCGGGATAACTGATTGTTAACTTTCTGAGCAGTTTGGCAAACTGGTTGTTGGAAGAAATCATTAGGACAGAGAACCGGTTGTTAAATTACTTGAATCCCAGCACTGAATAGAATATTATTGCTGGAAAACAGCCAAAATAATATGAATATGCTGGGAATCAGCCAAAACTATAGATGAATATGCTGGAAACAGCCAAATAATATGAATATACTGAGAATCAGCCAAAAATAATGGATGTTTATGCTGGGAAACTGCCAAATGATAAGTGAATATGTTGGAAAACAGCCAAAAGAAGATGATTAAGAGATAAATAGTTAAAATAAATATGATTTAAGATGGAATTGATAGTAATAATAAAATGATTATGTTGGATTATTATTAAAAATAAAGGTGACTGTTGATATGAATAGTAAAATGAAATAATAAAATTGTAATAATGAAATAACTGTGTAAAATGAAGAGTGCAATGTGTGAAAAGTGGTGTAAATTAAAAGAGATTAGGATTTAAAGATTTAATGTAATGGGTCCTAGGATATGGGTATATAGTTAGAATTTAGGGTAATAATTATAATTAAATATTGAGTTGTGCTATTTGCAGATTAAGATTTGTGGTGATATAATAGAAAGGTAAATGTTTAGATTATGATATTATAATTGTGAAAAAAATCTTTGTTTTTGGTTTTTACTTTAAGTTGTTAAGTGATTGTACCTATTCATAACCGGATCAGTGCTCCATTCTTAAAAGATGTATTTTATGTTTATGTTTTTAAAAAAGAATAAAAATTATTTCAAACACACACACACACACACACACATCAATCATCAATTATTTCCAAAATGAATTTGATCTGCTAATGCCCAAAATTAGTTTTCCCAGTAATGTTTCAATTGCTTTTCAATTCAAATCTTCCAAATCCAACAGCAAGACATTTGCAAAAGCCCGTAAAGTATATGTTTCTTTTTAAATCTTTACACGCACAATTCTCTCATCTTATCTTATATTTCTGTTCAGTGTTTCATGAACCAAAATAAAAAAGAGAGGAGACATTGGGCATCCCTATCTTCTTCCTTTTTATATCTCACAAGGCTTTGTTAGCTCTCCATTAACAATTATTTGTGCTTTCTGTGAAGTATAAATCAATAATACCCTTTATATAAAGTTCTCTCCAAAGTTCATATCTTCCAACATGTTGAACAGGAAATCCCAGGTCAAATTGTCAAAGGCTTCCTCATCTAAGAAAATCAATGTGGCTTGTTTCTCATTATGCTGCTCCAAATATTCCAAAAGATCCAACACAATTCTATGTTTGTCTTTTAACTGTCTTTTAGATAAAAAGCCACATTGGTCCTCATGAATACATTCTTGAAAAATTATTTTCAATCTATTAGCCAGAATTCTTACAAAAACCTTGTAGTCATTATTCAATTGACATCAACCAGAGAGATATTACTTTCATTATACAAATTAAAATAATATTGATTGAATTTTTTGTTTTTGTTTTTGGCCAAGCTAACTGTTAATACCAGGGGTGAAATCTAGCAGGTTCTGACAGGTTCTGGAGAACCGGTAGCAGAAATTTTGAGCATTTTGTAGAACCAGTAGCAGAAATTTTGAGTAATTCGGACAGCTGGCAAATACCATCTCTGGCTGGTCCCAGAGTGGGGTGGGAATGGAGATTTTGCAATATCCTTCCCCCAGGTGTGGGGAGGGAATGAAGATTTTACACTATCCATGCTTACCAAGCCACATCCACACAACTAGTAGTAAAAAATTTGTATTTCACTACTGGTTAATACTGTTTCTCCCTCCTTAGCTTCAATATTTTTTTCTTTTCTTGTAAAATTATATGCCAACCATTTTCTTCATTTGTTTGCAAACCCAAAGTTTCTTTGCTTTACATACTTCATTTTCATTTTTGGTTCACTTACTGTTAACATAACTAACTATTATTGACCTGCCGGTAGGCCCATTTTTCGCCCTCCCCGAGGCTCAGTGTGCGCCCTGCATTTACCTGCATCCAAAACGGGCCACGTGGGGATTCCTAGAAGGGGTGGGGCAGGTTGGGCAGGGCCAGTCAGGAGTGGAATTTGGGGATTGTCCAAACTGCACAGAATCTTAGCTAGAGGTTCTCCAGAACCCCTGTGAACCCCCAGCAGCCCCCCACCCCCATGCAGAACTCTCAGTTCCTGAATACTGGAATGCATGCGGGTGATCTCACAATCTTTCCTTTAGCCAGAAAGACAGTGTTAGCCAAAATTCATTGCCTGGCCACTTATTTTTACCGCAGTGCTGTCTTCTTCTTTCATGGACATCTAATCCATATAGATCCTCACCTAGAAGCTCCTCACTGTCTTTGCAAATCTCCATGCACACAATACCAATCAGTTTCCTACAAGATTCAATGCTAACGAAAAACAAACTAAATCCAGAAATATTGTGTAAAACATTAGGAAAGGTTCTCTCCAATGTGGTCTAAAGCTGACAGCTACTTGCAAACCGAAGTTGGCATCATAGTATATCATGTAATTAATTGCTTTTAAGATAAGCATTGACATTCAAAATTGAGGCTTATTGCCCACATGTTATGTTATGCCATGCCCACAGCATAGAAAGCACGGGGGGAGGGGGGGCAGGAGAGGAAACCAATTTAAATTCATCATGGGTGATGGGAGCCTATATAGCCTATTTTCTATTTTCACCTTATGCTTGAATACGATACTGACCAGTTTTTGAATTTCAAATCTTTGCCTTTGTAAAGTATATGTTCCATGATGGCTTAGAGATGTAATTTGAATTAAAGATTTCTAAAATGAAATGCCCATATCTCAGAATCTTAATAAAACTTGAAATTCCAAGTTTAGTTTGTGCACCTGGGAGTCATTTTTTTTTTTTTGGTAGTTGTATTTCTCTGCTTAGAAACAGAAGGGCATGATGGCCTCAAACAGTAGGAGCCCATTTCAGAATTTAGGAGCATCCTGGACATTTTTTTAAAACTGTCATTGTTTTAGCTAAGATTAGGTTGCATGAAGGCTCCCCACACCTTACTTTAATTTTCTATCAGAAAATAGCAAGAAATTCTGTTGCTGATTTTCAGTGCCTTGCTCACAAATTTCAGGGTTTTTTTTTTTTTTTTTTTGTCTCTTAGGAATTCCAAGAACTGAAGCAAGTTAACCCAATTTAGTGCTTCCAGTAGGAAGAGAAATTGCACAGAAATGAAGTATAGTTTTGTCTACTTCAAAGTATGCATGGATTGATCAAATTGGAATGGAACCATTCAGTATTGGAATGTCAAATTCTTTTCCCAGTCTTCTTCATTTAAAACACGTGTCTGCATACTCATGCACACATGTACATGTGGTGGTAACATGGAATTTTAAAAAAGCAAACAAACAAAAAAAATCCCACTCCAGACTCTAGCACTTTCTTATCAAAGGGGTTGTCGATCCTTTTTATATATTAAGGCAAATCTGGAGCAAACCACTCAATGCTTAAAAAAAGAAAGGCAATATGTATTTTATATACTGTAAAAAATATTCTAAATTCTGGAAACTGGACACATCTGCTTATATTGTTTTAGAAAACTGATACATGGGTATTGAGAAAAGAACACCATGTAGATCTGGGACTGCTTAAACTTCCTATTCAGTATGGTTTCTTTGTGTATCTTCTTTAATTATGTATCTTCAATGCATTTACAGGCAGTAATGCAATAGTTTTACCATTTCCAGAGCAAATATCTAAGAAAAGTAGGAAAAGGAAGAATCTATGACAGAAGTGAACCTACTTTATTCCTGGTACAAAGGAGATAGATATAGATGACATAGATGGAGATTAAATGATGGCGATGGCGATGGCGATGGCGATGGCGATGGCGATGGAGATGGAGATGGAGATGGAGAGGAGAGGAGAGGAGAGGAGAGGGGAGGAGAGGAGAGGGGAGGGAGAGGAAATAGATGTTAAATAAAAGAAGAATACGTGTTAGCAGGAAACAGTATTGAGAGGGAAAGAAATAATCAAATAGCAGTGAAATAAATTTAGCTGATGGATAAGATTTTCCTTCTGACAAGCTTAGATAGAAATAACACCAGGTTTGATGTGATTTGTCCCAGCATGGAAAATAAGGATTGCATGGGAAGGAAGGATTGTACTAATTATAGTTTCCAGTTGGAAACTAGAAATAAAATGCAGTAGTGTATCTTTTACTTGCACTAGATACTGGATAAAAAAGAAATATATGTGCCAAAATATATTGTGCCAATCAATAATTTTCAAATGCATTTAAAGTGAGACTTATAAAGTCCTTCAGAGCCTGGCCCTATAGTTCTTGAGAGATAGCTTTCTCCAGTCAGAACTGAGCTATCTGGTTTGTGTGTTCCGGGATAGCCTGATGATGATATTTTATTTCCATGAAGTTGGGGTGCACGGAGACAGAGGTCAGATATCAAGGAATTAAGTCTGGGAACAGAAATGTACATTTCCAAAATCTTCCAGAACAAATGGACATTCCTTTGTATCTCCTGAATGGTAGTAACTTCTCCCTGAGTCAACAGCCAGTTAAAAAAAAAGGATTAAAAGGACTAAGGAGGATTCTCCTTAATGTTATCACTGACAGATAAATGCTAAAATACATACATCCAGTTTCCAAGATTGTTAACTAAATCCTTTTTCCTTGCAATAAATCTGACTGAGATTCTGTGGGAGCCTAACTTGCAACATTCTGAGCTGCTATTAGGAGCAGCTCACAATGTTGGTGAATTGTTTTTTTTTATTATGGTCCTTAAATTATAAAATGGGAGGGGGGACAGACACTTTGAGCTAGTGTGACTCTTGGTGATTGGTTGGTCAAGTCCCTGCAGTTTTCTTGGCAAGCTATCAGAAGTGGTTTGCCATTGCCTGCTTCCTTGGACTGAGAAAGAGTGACTTGTCCAAACTCATGAAGCCTGTTTTATGCCTAAAGCAGGATTAGAACTAAATAGTCTGTCCTTAGAGATAAGACTATCCCCAACAATGATTACCTTTTGGAAATTGGTAAAATTTGAGTTTTTCTGATTTAATGGATTTGTGATTTAACGGATGGATGCTATGATTTGGAATAACTTATTTTACCAGTGACTCTGGTTATTTTAATAGTGACATTTATTTTTTTCTAATCACCATGTGTACAGTGGATGTTTTAATATGTGTTATATGTTTTATGTTTATGTTGTATACTACTGAAATTTTTTTGGGTTGCACCATTATAGAAATGTGACAAATATGTGTATAAAATTGGGCCTAAATGTTTTTTGAAAAAATAATTCATCAGCTGCAACAAATATTCCCCTCTATCAGTTATATGCAAAAGGCTATTGTTTGCCTGGGAATAAAAAAGCAAATAGAGACTTTTAATTTTGGTGCCCTGATCTTTCTCTTTCGCGATATGATCCCAACTTATCAAGGAGAAAACCTTGCACAATACCATGCTATCTCAATTCCTTAGCAGATTTACTGATGTGATAATGCAGGAACTTATTAATACATGAAGTTATTAATTGTAATTCTTTATCATGGAGGACAAATGAAAAAAACACAGTGACCCATTACTGGGTCATTATGTTTTTGTTTGGTAATTTCATTGCTCACCAGTATGATGCAGAGAAATAAGTTCAGTGTCAAGGCATCTGTGTCATGTCCAAAAAGTCCAATGTTTGATACCTGGTATTTCTACATAGGACAGATGAAGCCTTGAGTTCCAAACTGCAGAGAACTGTTACCAAGCAGTGTAACTAAAACTGAGCTAAATGTGTTTGATTCAGCATTAGCATTTTTAAAAAAATGTTTTTAAAATTAGAAGCACTGGTCTTCTTGCTTTTCTGATTGCTCAATACTTTCCACTCCAAGTGCATGATGTTTCTCACTCCTCCCACCCACCACCCACCCACCCAAAAAAGCAGATCAAAACTGATTCATCAGGTCCCTCTTTCAGTTGAGATTTAAATTCTATGGGATTTCATAATTTATTTGGTCATAAGAAAAAAAAAAGGGTGGCTTTACTAGGCATATCATGTCAAGTATCCAAAAGCTCTGAGGACCTCTAGTTGGCAGTAAAGAGGTACAGCTCTTACATTTTGTTGCCATCTTTCATATTTTTGCAGTCCACATATGTTAAACCTAGATATTACTTCCTCTGTGTGGAAAAAATAAATAGCCTTATCAAGAACAAGAGAATATAATAGTAAAAATGGCTTTTAAGATTATGCTCTGGGAATTTTTGCTAACAAAATAGGGAGAGGAATGAAGTATCAATTTTTAAGTCATACATAACCAAAGAAACAAAAAAAAATGTAATATATCCTCTCTTGAAAGCAGATGTAATGTGGGCTGATAGCAGAGAACAGATGAACGTTGACAGCTCTGGGAATTGCTGCAGTTGCTGTCTGTCAGTTTTGTAGCACAGCTGACCAGATGTGCTGGTTTACCCTGTGGCAGAAATAGCATTTACTCTGGACAGTTTCCAGAGTCAAGCACAGAATGATGGGCAGTTGTTCCTTGTCTCAGTCCATATTTTCTGTCGATACTAGCAAAGTCACTTATAGGCCTGTGACTTAGATTGCCTTTTATGTAGCTGGGCTTTTTCTTGAAATTTAACCTATATGATCTGAACCATCCTGTGAAAAGTAACATAAAAGGGTTTCATTGATCAGCCTATGAATTGAAGCATACATGTAAAAGATAACAATGGCTAAAGATAAGAATAGGTACTCTTGTTCATCTCCCTGACATATGCTTGCTCACTCTCCAAAATTATTTCCAGTTCCTCCAACACATAATATGCTGAATAAAATGTGATTTGTTGCTGCTGTGATGATAATAGCTTCAGTCAGTGTAAAAATGAGCTGTTTACAGTGCTTAAATACTTAGAATGAGACCTATAGACCTGGCTGACATATCACATTAAGCTAGGCTAAAGGGGGTAAAATAGTTTGATATATTACAAGAATCCAGCCATTCCCTTAGCATATTGTATGAACAAGGCCATCCTGTGCCTTATTTCAGTGGTATGTAAACTCTGTCTTCTATAAAGATCCATCAGACTTGGTGTTAGAGGAGAAATCCAGATTCCAAAAGTGGCTGAACTAGAGCTCAGTTGAGGAGGGTTTTAATGATATAACTCCTATCATTATTATTTTAAACCTCTCCAAATCTTGGCCAGCAGCATCACTGATATTGTCCAAGCTAGTTGGCTGACTCCCAAGATATGAATTGTTGTGTACAGAAAAATGAAACAAGGGGGTAACTTTATGTCTGTTCCAAAGGAACAGGTCCAAGAATTACCCCCTGAGGTCAGAGGTCTTCAAACTTGGCAGCTTTAAGACTTGTGGACTTCAACTCCCAGAATTCTCCAGCCAGCATAGCAGAATTCTGGGAGTTGAAGTCCACAAGTCTTAAAGCTGCCAAGTTTGAAGACCTCTGCTTGAGATAATAGCTGCCTTCTGCTGGCCTCAAGGTTTCTTAGGATCAGTTAGTTTTATGCCATTTCTCAGTTAAGGAAGCACCAGTTTTTGTTCGGAAAGGGAATCCTCCACGGGATATGATCTGGAGTATTGAACTGTATACTTGCACTACATGATCTTTCAAGCAGGATGCTATATGCATTCCATTATTTTATCCAACTTATAAAGAAATAATGAATATCACACATCTAGTGAATTGAGAAGAACTGATAAGATTTGAGGTGAACTCAAAACCTAAGCATAATTACTTCTGCTTAGAAAAGATGTTTTGGATAATGAAAAGAAAATGTCTATCTTTACAGTCAATCAAAAATTACATATTCAAAGACAATTGTAATTATAAGAAGGTATCTCCTTTGGGGCATAAGTTAACCAACTGGTATTAATAACTTTAAAGCTTTAAGTGAATTCAAAATAAGTTAGCTTGAGCACTTCCTCTTAACACATGACTTACAATAAGAGTTGACACTTTACTCCACATGGAGTTTAAATGAATACACAACACTGTAAATGACCTTCAGTAGGAATGCATCTTTAGACAAACTCACTTATTCCTATTCAGGCTTGCTTTTGGTATCCATTTCTACAACAAACCTGTCAAAGGTTCATTGTTTTAATCATCATGGAAGCCCTTCAGAATCTCATTGAGAACAAATGGTAAAAAAAGGAAAGTGAGTAAGCAGTATTTATTGAATGCTGTGGAAAACTCCATAGAGGAGAGGAGAGGAGAGGAGAAGGAGAAGGAGAAGGAGAAGGAGAAGGAGAAGGAGAAGGAGAAGGAGGAGAAGAAGAAGAAGAAGAAGAAGAAGAAGAAGAAGAAGAAGAAGAAGAAGAAGAAGAAGAAGAAGAAGAAGAAGAAGAAGAAGAAGAAGAAGAAGAAGAAGACCTAATCTATAGGCCACCTTAGTTCTCTCTGTAAAATTAAATGGAATAAATGGAATAAATAAAAATAAAACCAGTGCGTCATTCAGCACATATGGATCATTATGACATGTGCCAGAGGATGTACTGGGAACTATTGTTTTCCCACACAAATTGTGCAACTTGATGATGAATCTGAAGATGTGGTAAATGCCTTGTAAACATGGGTGTCAATGCCTTGCCTTTTCAGATGAGAGATGAGGTAAGAGACAGGGCTCAGTCCTGATTAATTTATGGTGGAGAATAATTCTTTTGCTTTGGAATTCCTTGATTTTGTGTTTGGAACAGTAGGCCTATCTTGATTTCACTGGGACAACCCATAGAGAAAGATGACTACATTTAGGAGAGGGTGATTAAAAAACCTAACAACGTGGCTTGCACAAGGAAAAGGAGTATTTCAGTGATAACTTAATCAAAAACCCCATGAACTGCATGCAGCTATCTCCAGCTCTGTGGGTTGGATTGTAGTTGAATTAAGAATAGGGATAGATAGACCATTTCTCAGTTTCCCAAACTTACGTTTGCCTGGATTAGATATTTTTTTATCCCACCTTTATTATTTTTATAAATAAAAGAAGTTGGGGAACATACCTAATACTCTTTCCTTTTCTCATTTTCTCCACAAACACAACCCTGTGGAAGGCTGAGAGAGGGTTGACTTAGCCAACTTCATGCCTAAGGCAGGTGTAGAACTTACAGTCCCCTGATTTCTAGCCTGATGCCTTTGACAAGGCACTACTAGACAAAACAGGCTCTTACCCTTTCTTCTCATCCCTGTGTTAATTTGCAAAGCTAACTTTCCTCCCATTCCTCTGTTAGTTTGCAGACATCTCTTTGAAATTCATAGGCATGTTGGTTTGTCAAACATGCATTTTCTATATGCACTTTTGATGCATTATTTTGACATATTTTTAGGCAAAACAATTTTACCCCAAGACAGTGCATTCTGGAGTACGCTTTTTCTAGTATTTCCATTTTGCGTGCCTTGAGTTAACAAATGCATTGCGAAAATGGAGAAAAAAATGATGTAAAACTGCATTCTGTTTCTTGTACACCAGAGGTATACAATGCAAAATCCTAGAGCAGCAGGCATTTTCTGAAAGCCTTGGGGGCAGCCTGCAGTGCCCTCCAGAAGTTGTTATGAAGGTCATAACTTTAAATGTCACAAAAAGGAGGTGAAAACAATTGAATACATGATTGAATATTTCTCATATTCATGACATTTCATTGTGATTTAATTATAAAGATGACAGTCAAACAGGCATCACAGTTGAAAGATACAGAGAGTTGCATAAGCGAACAGTATAGAAGCAACAAACCAACGGAGATGGCTTTGTGCTTGGCACTTTTACACTTTCATTCTCTCTTTTTATCATCTTGCTAGTACACATTTTATGTTTATGTAGTATAAGCCTTTATACAACTCTGAAATGACCGCAACAAATCCAGATATGTTGGCCAGTGTACCTGCACAGCCTGGTCAAGAAACTTTAGATGATTTTATGATGGCACAGGTGAAGCTTTGCTGCATATATATAAAAAATTGACAATTTTGATCAAATTGGGATAGCACTATCTTGACTTTTTGAATATACTCTACAAGCACCCACTTATGTTGGTGTATGTTGTAGAACTGGGAATTCAGTTCTGTAGTAGAATAGTGGAGGTCTGGGTGGTTGAAATACTAGATTTCATTCCTCAAAGAGCCTTACCTGACCTGATGCATAAGTATGTATGGAAGGAATTGTTCTTTTACACTGTAAGGTGTTGTGTGAATCCAGCGCTTTTGTTTATTTTATGGCACATTGTCCTCTGCAATTAATCTACTGATTAATTCAGTAGAATATTGGGCAAACCCATCAAAAGTGTTGCAGAAGAGCCATATCCAAGGTAGGCTTTGTCACAGTCAAATGAATCCACAGCAGATCATCTGAGCAGATTACAATTCGTTTACAAAGTGTGAGACGGGAACAATTGGCAATTAACCCTTGTCAGAGAGAGAGAGAGAGGGAAGGAAGATGAGAGAGAGGCAGAGAGGCAGCGAGAGAAAGAGAGGGAGAGGTGGGGGTGGGAGAAGTGTCAGTAACTTTAATGATTCAAGCAGAGGAATTCCAAAATTAAATAACTCTGGAGACCAGTCTCCAGAGTATCATGTTTGAATATTTCATACAATCGTGATAGCAGAAGCCCATTCTTTACTAATCATGCTTGTTTACTTTTTCTCCCAAGCCTGGGAAGGAAGAAAAAAGAAAAAAAAATCCTTGGACTCTGAGACCGTGTACTGAATTATATCCAAAAAGATTGATGTGGAGCTAAAACAACTGCAACTTTGTTCCAAAGTCTTCTTTTTAAAACTAGTTTTGCTGACTCTGGGCTGGAATCTCAACTGTGGTAATGTTACTTACTCATAAATTTCCTCTGCCTGACTGAGAGATGGAACTGGTAGTAGTGTGACAGGGTGGGGAACCCCAGTAATTGGGAAAATCAATTCTGGAGTCTGCTTGGTAATTGGCAGCCACTGCTGAAGGCTCATTAAGTTTCCTCAGTTAGACTGTGCTCTTTGTTTGTCCTGAGGGTAAATAGGACAGCTCCTGTCCTTCACTTGACCTGAGTCACAATTCTCCACATCAAAAGGTCTTTCCACCGACTCACTCAGTTGATTCTCTGCAAGGACTGGAGGAATCTATTCTAAATCATGCATCCCACACTTATTTCCCTCTTCCATAGACTTTTTCATTTAGCACTCCCCCTATATTTATTTATTTTTTAAAAAAGGATGACAAAAGGCAGGAAGAAATCACTGCATTTAGTTAGAGAGGCACCAGCCTGTATCAACAGTTTCTAATGCATGGCTGAAAGCCAAACAATATTAAGAAAAGAACCATTACAAATTCAAATGGCTATTTTCTTCCTTCAGTGAACACAGTGCTGCTGTTTTCAAGTTTAAATTAAAAATCCTGATTGTTTTATTTTTCTCCTTATATTTCAATCACAAGAGCTATATGGCACCTGTGCTTTTTTCCCTAGGACAATAGGAAAATGAAGGGGATCCTTTCCTGGAAGCAGATTAACAAAATCCTGTCATTGACATAAGGATCCCTTAGGGAATTACTTAAACACAATTCTATATATTCTAACTTCTTGGGGCTATATTGATCGGTCTCATTTGAGACAATGATGAATCCATATACAGATGGGAGGTTGAACAACTAGCCTCGTGGTATGACTGGAACAATCTGGAACTGAACACACTCAAAACCTGAGTCCCTCGGGAGAAGGGCAGTATATAAATCTAATAAACATAAACATAAACAACATAAACAAAACCGTAGAAATGGTGGTATACTTTAGGAGAAACTCTTCCATATTTCCATCTCTCACAATACTAGCCAACACAGTATCAACAGTAGAGACCTTTAAATTTCTAGGTTCTACCATATCACAAGATCTAAAATGGACACCTAACATCAAAAATGTCATTGAAAAAGCACAACAAAGAATGTTCTTTCTGTGCCAACTCAGAAAGCTCAAACTGCTCAAGGAGCTGCTGATACAGTTCTACAGAGGAAATATTGAGTCTGTCATCTGCACCTCTGTAACTGTCTGGTTTGGTTCTGCAACCCAACAAGACAGACACAAGCTTCAGAGGATAATTAGAACTGCAGAAAAAACAATTGCTACCAACCTGCCTTCCATTGAGAACCTGTATATTGCATGAGTCAAAAAGAGGGCTGTGAAAATATTTACAGACCCCTCACATCCTGGACATAAACTGTTTCAACTCCTACCCTCAAAATGATGCTATAGAGCATTGCACACCAGGATAACTAGACACAAGAACAATTTTTTCCCGAACACCATCACTCTGCTAAACAAATAAACTATTTGCTAAGTCTACACTACTATTAATCTTCTCATTGTTCCCATCACCTATCTCCTTCCACTTATGACTGTATGACTAATTTTGTTGCTGGTATCCTTAAGATTTATATTGACTATTTTCTAATATGATTTGATTGCTTATTTGTACCTTGTGACTATCATTAAGTGTTGTACCTTATGATTCTTGATGAACGTATCTTTTCTTTTATGCACATTGAGAGCATATGCAACAAGACAAATTCCTTGTGTGTCCAATCACACTTGGCCAATAAAAAATTCTATTCTATTCTAATAAAAATTTCCACCACACGAATCTGGCATTTTTGTGCCTGGGGATAGGAAAATGTTTCCAGCAGCTTCTAGAAAGTCTTTGAAAGAAGATGATAGGAGAAGGCCATTGAGTTAGTGCTAATATAGCTCTGTATATGTGTATATTTATTCCATACATCATTTAACTATCCAACGAACACATTTTTCCTGGGTACTGCTCAAATGTGTTACAATATACAATGTAAAATCAATCAATACAGTATTATTAAAACCATTATTTTTTCCAAATAAAAACAGAAATAATAATAGCAAATTAGATCATAAATAGAACAACAAGATCACTACTGAGAATAAGTGTAGTGTAGTGATTAAGATGTTGGATTTGGAATGGGAAGTCTCAAGCAAATCTCTGTGCTTGATGATGAGATTCACTGGGAATGGGTTGTGGCACAATGACAAGTGGGCTAATGCTGCCTAATAAGCCAGATATACATGGATAGCTCAGAATCAGCTTTGATGGATGGTGTAGGAATTTGATAAAACTTGTATCCTCCTTAGGGATAACAAGTGATGGTTTTTTTCAGCAACTGATAACCCCAAGGAAATCCATCAATTACTTCCTTTAATCTAACCCATATTAAAACTGCTGGCCTTGTTTCTAAGGGAAAAAACGTTTGCCTAGTTTTGTGCCACTTGATGGACTGGAAGAGAGTATATTTACATGACACATGAGAAAGAACTCAAAGATAAGAAAGATGTCTATGTATCAAAATTTGGCTGCCAATCTAGATGATCACTAATTGACAGTACTGTGAGGTTTGTTTGCCACCATGTAATACTCAACTACAGTAGATTTCTGTAAACCATATGTCTAAAGGAAAGAAGAAAACATAAATATATTTCTCCAAAGTAATTTGATTTTTTTTACTTTTCTAATTTTTAGCTTTAACTATAGATTAGAAATGTCTAACAATTCTACTACCTAAATAAATTGAAACAAGATATAATTTTCTTACAAGAGACTCATTTTATGAAGAAAAATATAAAATATTTGATTTATAAAAAAAATTGGGTAAAGAATTTATTTCATCAGGTTCTAAAAACCAAAAACAGTTGTTTTGTATATTAATCCCCAACTGAAACCAGAATTCTATTAACTGATGAACATGGTAGATTTGTTGGGGTGGAAACTGAACTACATGATATTAAGACTATACTATTGGCTATTTATGCCCCAAATGAAGACAAAGCAATGTTTTACAAACAAATTACTGAGAAATTACTATTTTTTCTTAGAAAAATTAGTGTTTGGTGCGGTGAATTCCCCATAGTTGGTTAGAACATATGAGAAAATATTAGAAATAGAAATAAGAGGGGAACTATAGTATATATATACCAATATATGAAGATATATGAAGAGTAAGAAGAAGGTTTAGAACTGAAGTAAAGAATATGTGTAAATAATATGAAACAATGAAAATGAAATGTATTTATTTATTTATTGGTTCAATTTATATGCCGCCCTTCTCCGGAGACTCAAGGCAGCTTATAATGTGTTAAGCAATAGCCTTCATACTTTTGTATATACCTGCTTAGTAGGGCTTTTGGCCCCCCCTAAGTGGTATTCTTTTTATACAAAGTCAGCTTATTGCCCCCACAATCCAGGTCCTCATTTTACCTACCTCGAAAGGATGGAAGGCTGAATCAACCTTGAGCCTGGAGAGATTCGAACTTGCAGTAATTGCAGGCAGCTGGTGTTACTTAACAACACTTTAGTCTGCTGTGCCACCAAGGCTTGTGTGTAATAATATGATGTTTATTTTTATTGAAATATATGAAACTCAGGTATCACACCATTCACGCGTCAATATGTATAAATAATATAAAATAAAAAAACTTGGATCGATAAAAAAAGAAAATATTAAAAAAATTTGAAGTAAATTTTCAAATGACATTTTAATTTGATGGACAATGGCAGATGAATGAAAACAAAAATGGTAATTCTAAATAATATATTAATTTTTCAGAAAGACATAGATCTTTTTCAAGAATAGATATGATTTGGATTTTTTAAAAACCTAGCTACTACGATTTATAAAACAGAGATTTTACCAAAGGGTTTTTCTGTTCATAATCCTATGACTTTAGTTTATAAAAGGAAAGCTTTTATAAAAGCTTACTTTTAGATAAAGATTAAATGAAACATTGTTACCGAAGCAATAATGCAAATCATAAAGAAGCAAAAGTGAAGGACTGCAAAGAGAATTTAATGAAGTTTCTTAAAAATATAATTTAATTATGGGCATGTTTTTATGGGAGGATATTGTAGGAATTGACCAGGCTGAGCCTGAGGGAGGGGTCAAAGGGGTCATCAGTTATGAGCCACTTTGCGCTCACAAGAGAACTAAATCCAGCCCTCCTTGAATTCTTTCCACCCATATCTACCGCCAATTTCCTTTGGCTATTTGTTGTTGAGATTCTTGTAGAGTGCTTAAGCCTTCAATAAATCTTTATTCCCATTTGAACTGCCTGGATCTCCTGATTTCCCTGATACTTGATGGATATTTTATACAATATAATACTCAATTTATAAAGAAGAACCAAAAGAAAAGATAGGCTATTTTGGATGAGATAAAGGTGGGAAAAAAAGAATTAAGGAACTCTCCTGGAAAGATAAAATATTTCTCATCAAATTAAACTTTTACAACAACAGCTGTTAATATTAACAGTAAAAGAAATGGAAATAAAAATGAATTATGCAAAGCAAATATATATATAATTTGCAAATAAACAGGTAAATGGTTACTGTATAAATTAAGAAAAGAAAAAGAGAAGAAAACGATATTAAAACTAAAGAGGGAGACACTGAATTAACAGATAATACAGCAATACAAAAAAAGGTTTCATCAATATTATTCTAATTTGTATAAAGGACATGATATTCCTGGAAGAAAATAAATGATTTTTTTTTAATTACCAAAGGTTACAGAAAAACAAAGACAGATTACGACCGGATTTATAATAATGAGGGATGGTTCTAAAGCTATAAAAGAGATTAAACCAAGAAAAGTGCCTGGACCAGATAGGTTATTTGGTACTTATTTTAATGCTGTGATGATGAACTACTACAACTTTTGCAAATCATTGTGAATTTTAATCAATGGGGAGGATGTCTGAGATTGGAAGGATGCAAATATAAGATTAATACCCAAAGAAGGACAGTATTTGAGTTCAACAATAAATTATAGACTGAAATTATTACTTAATAATGATTATAAATTGTTTACAATGATCCTAATAGACTGAAAATAATTTTAGAAGAGTATAGTCAGAGAGATCAAAGGGAATGTTTGCCTAAAAGAAAATTAAAAGACAGTGTCAAAACTGGGTTGGATATTCTGGAATATTACGAAGCATAACGGAAAACAAGTTGCATTAATTTTTTTAGACGCAGAGAAAACCTTTGGCAATCAGAATTGTAATTTTTTTTGTCTATAATTTTGGAAGCTTTTAATTTTGGAGATAATTTCATAAAATGGACACAATTGATTTAGATTTTATAGAAAGCATAGATAATTGTTAATGGAGATTTAACTGAAACGTATGAGATATAACTGATACAAGACATGGTTGTCCACTGCCTTCTCTTTTGCTTATGGAACAGAGATATAAGACAAGATGAGAGGATTAAGCGTGCAAAGATTTTAAAAGAGACGTAACTAAGAGTTTTTACAGATGACTTGGTGTCAATTTTAGAAGGTCCTTTAATAGGAATTGAAATTCTAATGGGAAAATTAAGAGACTTTGGTGTATTAGCAGGTTTTAAGATTAATAAACAGAAGACAAAAATATGAAGGCTCAAGATCAAATAGAATTGATAAATAAAATAGGTTTTAAGGCCAAGCAGAGGATGAAATACTCGGGTGTTATTAAGAAAAATGTGAATTATATGTAACCTTAAACTAATTATGTTAAGATTTAGAATGAAATTAAAAAAGGTGCATTAAGATGGGAAAAAAAAACACAACAGACATTTTCAAGACAATGTTTTATGATTAAGATGAATGTTTTGCCTAGAATGTTATTCTTAGTTCAAACAATACTTGGGTTGACATCCGATGTATCAATGAAACAACAGCAGAATGATATATCTGAATTTGTATTTATAATATATTCATAATATGTTGTAATTTGAAAGAGACTTTTTATAAAATGATGTTCTGTTGGATTATGTCACTCAAAAAATGTATGTAGAATTTATGAAGATTCTTCAAGTTTATGTTGGAAATATAATCAACGAGAACAGACATTTTATCATGTTTGGGGAACATGTAAAAAAGCTAGAAAATGTTGGTCTCAATTACATATAATGATATAGGAGATATTAAAAATCAATGTTCAATTGAAACCCTAGACTTTTCTTTTGAGACTGATGGATAAACACTTGGAATAAAACCATGCAACTTTGTTTTTGTATATGACAACTATAGCAAGACTATTATATGCACAAAATTAGAAAAAATTGACTTTAGCCACAATGGAAGAAAGAATGGTGAGTTGACACCATTTAATTAGAGACACAACAAGAAGTTTAATGATGATTGGAAACCCCTTATTGCCTTTTGCACAACACAGAAAAAAATGAAATTGTAATGTTTCATAATTAGGAAAAATATACATTACAAAAATGTAAACAATGTTACCATAGAATAGAAGGTTAATTTATATGTATACTTATAACTGCTGTAAAAGAAAATTGGAAATCATTTCTTTACATTCTTTTATTTCTTTTCTTTGTTTTCTGCCCTTTTGTCTTTGTTCTTTCTTTCTTTTTTTCATTGTCCCTCTTTATCCTGAATATTAGTTCTTGGTAGTTTCTATTTTCTGTCTTAAATTTTTAATACAGTTATATCAATGCAACTTGATGTTTTCAAGAGCCATGTAGAATGGCTGTAAACCTAATCTTATCCCCCATTTGGTTGCTCTTCATGCCTGACTTTGTACACATGGTTGTTGAGGACAATCAGCAACATTACTCATATGGGCTGATAGAAAAGCAAAACCTATTTATCATTCAGTACACTTAGGCCCCTGATACTTATAAAGTACCTCTGTGATCTTATCAGCATTGGAAAAAATCCATCATCAAGATCCTGTGTGGATACTAGATCTGTCTCACACACACATAGACACACTTTAATTAAAAGGACTACAGGGGAGGATTTGACCAGCATGCAAACTTCTTAATGAGGCAACCAGCTTCTACTTACATTTACCTTTCAAATAATTGACAGAGTCATTTCTTATCAAATGCTAAAGAAGGTATTGATTTGAATGATATGTTGGAGGGAAAGCAGGTAAGTATATCCACATCAGAAGAAAAACTTGAGGGAGAACTGGTTTTATATTTTGTATTAACCCTTTCTCCTAAAAACCCAAGGATCTTTCAGAGTTGCTTAAAAACAAATGTTGGTAGAAATGTTGGTTGACTGCTCACAAAGCTGATTTATGGGGTGCATTGGGAGCAGCAGATGCAGTTAGTAAATTGGGTTCATCCAGCCTCTTTTAAAATGAGATAAGGACTCTTTATTTGATAGACTTCAATGGTCCCAATTAGAAAGGGATAATTTCTTTTCCTTTTTTGCCTCTTGACCAGGATACTAATAGATATGCTTGAGGAATTACAGTTTTCTGAAAGCAACCAGAACATAATACACTCTGGTATTTTCCTTCCTCATATACTTTTAAGACATGGCTTGAAGATCATCTTCTTTTTCTTTCTTTTATTCATGTGCTGAAAATGCTCTGAAAGTACTTAGAAACCAGCACTATAGACTGACATAATGTCATTCACATATAATTGTACACAAAGGGGAAATGACTGTCTTTTCTTTTCCCATACATAGTTTTTGTGGGATAACCAGGAAAATTTGATGTTTATGAGTAGAGCGGATGCCTATATATGCGTTCCTGTATTTTCTCCCACTGTATATTTACCCAGAAAGGAATGGCATATTGCACCATTGTTCTTTTCCCTGTGCATTTTTGGGAACATTTTGAGTATTTGAGATGGTACCATAAGAAGTTATCATATTTTGTAGCTGACCTAACCAGTTAGTGTAAGGAGGAAAGCAAGAGGTGAGGATGGGAGACCACAGGTTATTATAGCAGTGCCATTTCTATTTTTCTTTTTTGTTTCCATCACTTAAAGAAGCAATCAACATAGAAGCTCATTCCCTATTAGCAGAAGTTCCCTTTTTAATATTTTCAGAGACTGAACTGCAGATGCATAATGTTACTGAAGTATTATATCTTGTTCATTTTGGCTCATTCATCTCTTTCATGCAAGGATGTCTGCAGGATGAATCAAACAGTCAGGACTGTGGCCCTGACTCTATGATTGAAGTGATGTTCCTTTTTATGTGTGTTGGAGCTGTAGAACTATGAAAGGCCGTCCTATCTGTTATATTTAATGCACTGCATAGGAACAAATTAACCAAACCCAGATACCCAAAGCAATAATATCTCTCACTAAACCTGTCTGCTGGAATAACAATAGCATTTAGACTTAGATACTGCTTCACAGTGCTTTATAGCCCTCTCTAAGCAGTTTACAGAGTCAGCATATTTCCCCCAACAATCTGGGTCCTTATTTTACTGAACTCAGATGGATGGAAGGTTGAGTCAACCTTGAGCCTGGTGAGATTCGAACTACCATATTGAAGGCAGCCAGCAGTCAGCAGAAGTAACTTGAAGTACTGCATTCTAACCACTGCACCACCATGGCTCCTATAAATATATAAATAATAAAGTAAGAGATGAAACACAACTAACATTCACAGTTGACGTGGACCCACAGAATTAGGATAACTAAGAACTGAGTTACCATAAGAACATTCCCATGAGTAAAAAATTAAGTCAAAGTATGGAAATTGAATATTAAATAATATTTCTGCTGATTAATTTGTTCCTCTCATCTAGGTTCCTATGAGGGTTACTGGAATCAAACATAAGGAGAGAAAAATGAACAAAGACATTTTTGAATATAAGCTGCTAATGACCTAAAACTCCTCTTGAAGAGATGAAATCTAGCAGATACATTTTTAATCCTGATACTTGTTCCTATTTCCTTGCTAGGGATGATCTCAAAAACCTATTTCTTGATTCCCTGCTAAATATCCAGGTGGTTAGAACATTCTAGTTTCCATATTTGAAATAAAACATGCTTTCAGAGGTTATGGGTTGTCTTTCTTGATACTTTTGTAGAAAACCATGATTTCAGCCCTCTAGTCTAGGAGGAGAAAATCAGATTACATGTTCTGGTCATCACTTTGCAGCAAGCAGGTTTTCTTAGAGCTTACCTTCACTTCTTATACTTCACTTCCAAGTATTAAAAATATGTCCTTGTCTTTCCAAATGCATCCCCTGACATGTTAGGGGAAAAAGTCCTTGGTGCTCCTTCCTAAAATGTTTTGTCTCCAAATGTTAATTGTCATATTTCTTTCATAAAGAAACAATAAGTACATTTTCTTTTCCCATAAATAAGCAAATGCATTATGAAATATGACCTTTTTAAGATGGTATCCCATTTAGAAAAGATCTGTTAAAACAGTTTGCCAGAAAGATGATTTACACAAGGATGGAACTCACAAAACTCTTAAAAGTCAAATTCTGTGGCTTACAGATGTGACAATTCAGATAGAAGTTGCTCTCTCTCTCTCTCTCTCTCTCTCTCCCTCCCTCCCTCCCTCCCTCCTTCCACACACTTCTTCCTGCCCATTAGAAACAGCTGCCATAAATATTGAACTTGTGCAATCTTTTGGATGAGAAAAGGGAGAAACAGAGTTGAGTACCTGTTTGCAAGTCCTTAATGGAGCTGTATCTCTCCGCAAAATCGTGTGACTTTCTTCTACTGCTGCCATGCAATTCCAGGAAAAGATGTTGCTGCTTTAAAGAGTAATAGACAGGTGCTAAATTTCTGTCACCAAAGAAGAGGGATTGTGAGGAAAACCAATCAATTCCTCTTTCAAGGCCTACCTACATATTGCATTTCTCTCCATTTGGCATTGCCAAATCATTGAATATTCAGCTAAAATAATTCAATAAAAGGTATGGTGTGACCATTTTACTCTAGGAAATGGCATAAAGTCATAGTGTCAGCAGTGTCAGTCGAAAAAGGGGAGGGGCTATTATTTCTATTCTTAGACCACAATGTTATTCTGTCATAACAAAATATAATTTCCCAAGTCTATTAGATGTCATTGTTGGAATCAACTCCTGGTGACTGTTTGGACATATTCTCAACCATCTTGACCTGCAATTAGTAACCCCTCGGAGCTCCTCCAACCAGCCCCATTTTCAAAGGCCAGAGATGCTCTTATATATGATGTGCCAAGCTACAGCTTTAATTTTAAAGGTAAAAGAGGAAAAGAAAAAGAAATCCAATAGAAAAGCCCAGGGACCACTTCATCATTTAAATGCCTCCGTCAGTTTTCAGGATAGAACGTTGTCTCCCTCCCCGTGGCTCAGATCAATATAGAGAAATTCTTCTGGGTTAGGCAATTAGGGCAATACCCCTAGTTTTGCCACATTGATTGGCAGGAAATCAGCAATTGTAGTCTGAATTTGTTTCAAAAATAGGCCTTCGGAACATGGGTTTATTAACTGACCTGAGATGTCTCTCTAGAGATGCTTTCTTTGATAAAAAAAAAACCTTCCCAGAGAAGCAGTTAGCCCAGGAATAGGCTAATGTTGACACCTGGAAAGACTGAGAGGATTAAAGGAACTACTGCAAAGCTTCAAATGATCAGAAAAACAGCCTCCTGCTGGGGTTATACAAACAAGATGCATCTTTCTTACATGAGGTGAGAAATCAATGTATCTGGAATTCAGAAAGACAACAGCATCATGACTAAATTAAGAGGTGAAAATCTTGAGTAGCTTTTTTTAAAAAAGAGTTTTGTGCGTGTAAATGAACAGAGAGGTATACCTGTGCATTAACCTTTGATCCTGCCCATTCCATTTGTTTTCCCTTCAGGAATTCAGATGCTGAATGCTGAGGGGCATCTGTGGGAGAAGAGGGTTTTTATTTTTTTTAAAAAAAACCTCTCATCAAGACTGACGATATGATACAACCCCTGCCCCTTTTTATGTACTTGATACATGCCAAACTTTAATAAGACTTTGATCACATGGTCAAAACCTCCATAGCAATCTCCCTCTCCACCTGGGCACCTCTGCTCAGGTAGTAAGTAGACAATTCCCCCTTCTTTGTTATAAGGCATCTTTCATTCTCTGGGGTTTTAACTTAAAAGTCAGAAGAGAGAAGCTACACTTATTGGTTCTTTGGTAGATCTAATTCAGCATAGTCTCTTTACAGCTGCCTTAGCCTGTTGATATTTTTTTCAAAAAAAAAATGTGCAGAGACACTTTTGGGCACCTTGTTTAATTATTTCTACTGCTGGCAGATACAATTTTCCCTCAATCCCTTCAAATTATTTTCCCTCATCACACAGCATAGTTTCAGGGGTCCTTTGGGAAGAAGGAAATGGAAGCTGAAGAGTTACACTAGGAGTGGTTTTGTCTTCAAAGCAAAATATGATTTAGAAATAGTGAGGAAAAAGAGCCATTACATCAATTGGTGACAATATGAACAGTAATTTTTGTCAGAACGCATATGGGGGTGGAAAATTTTAATTATGCATAAACTGCTTCTCAAGCAAAATTGTCTCAGATCCATTTGCTGTTTCTTTTAAAATGATTCCCAATGATGAATTTAGCTACTTGACTACAAGTAGCTGCAAAATAATTATGAGAATGACTGTGCAGCAGCAAATTCATTTGTCCCGGGTATTTTAAAATTCTGTTGCACAACATTTTTGAAGAAAAAAACCCCAAAGTAATGTGAAAATTATATAGCCACAGTCCTTGAGTTAAGACAGTAATTGGGACCAGAATTTCTATTACTAAGCAATGTACTACTAAAGGACAATGTCACATGAGCAAATTGCTTAATGATAGGAATCCTGGCAGTTCTTGCTGTTGTTAACATTCTGTTAACAACATTCGGTTGTTAGAGGAGGACCTATCCCTGAGGTTGACTCAGCCTTCCAATCCTTCTGAGGTGGGTAAAATGAGGAGCCAAATTGCTGGGGGCAATGTGCTGATTCTGCAAACTGCTTAGAGAGGGCTGTAAAGCACTGTAAAATGGTATATAAGTCTAAGTGCTATTGCTAAGTGCTAGTGCTAATCCAAACAATTCCTAGCTTGCCCCTTCCAGCCCCAACCCTAGTAGATAATAGATTGCCTTCTCTGACGCTTTTTCAACTTCTCCTCCCCTGCCTCTCTTCTCCCTCCATTTCTGCTCTTTGGTTGCTCTGAACTCCACCACCTCTGCTGATTTATTAATTTTTTTTGCCCAAATCATATGTGGTCTTCTCAATAGGCTTTGAAGAAAATTGCCTATGATTTAAACAAGGCTGCCATGGCCTCAGGAAGAAGACCTGGAGTGGCCAGCAACTTGCCTTGTAAAGAGCTAGGCATGCCTTGTCAGCAGCGGGAAGAAAAAGATGTCATAAGTTGGCAGGCACTGGCAAGTTTAGTGTAGCCCAGCAGAGGCAACAGAGAAAGCAGTACAGCAAAAAGGGACAAGATAGATAGGTAGTAGGAGTTGAAGCACCCTACAATGATAATTGCTTGTGGGCTGCCAAGTGCCTGAATTTTAATCACATGACCACGGAGCACTAGAACAGCCATAACTGCAGATAACCAGCATTTGTTCAGCACTGCTATATGGTTGTTAATTGAGGACCACCTTTGTGAATCCTAAATAAGAACTGGATTTAGGATATACATCAAGGTTAATTTAATATTCTTTATACAGTTGACTCTCCCCTCCCTCAAATATAATTTAATATGCATCTGAAGTAAAGCTTGGTGTTTTAATTACATGAACCCCTCTCCCACTCTCTCTTAGCATTTGCTTTTGTAAGCTCAAAAGACTGTGTGGGATGAGGCTGGCTCTGGACATCAGTACAAAAAAAGCAGGGCATAGCACAGTATTGTGGCCCGTATGCGGCGTGTGCGGCTGGTGGCTGATTTTGACAGCAAGGAGGCTGGTGTGGTGCTGCGCCAGCAGCCTGTGCAGCTGGCACTCGAGTCGGACAATGAGGCTGGAGAAGATGTGGTGCCAGAGGCAGGGATTCAGCCAGGGCCTTCAGAACCTCCAGAAGCTCCCTTAAGTGAAGAGGACGAAGAGGAGGAGCCTCTTCTCAATGCATGGGCGAGCAGAGCTGCCAAAAGGCAGGAGTGGCTCCTTGTGAGAAGGTCTCCTCGAGAGTAAGGCTTGGGGCTAATTGGCCATTCCCTTAGCCTATTTAAGGAGGAACGCCAACCAAAGCAATTTTCAGGGAACAACTGTTCACTCTCCTTCATGCCTTGATCTTAGTTCTCTGCAAATTGCTTCTAGGCTTTCTGCCAACAATAGTAAGATTAAGATTATTTATTCTTTGGATTCTTGCAGGCTGTTAAGAAAGTTAATTAACAGCCTTTGTTTGAAAAAAAAAACTGATTTTATTTTAGTAAACTAAGGTTTGTACAGACTTTGTGTGTGCTTTGTGTGTTCTTTCAGAACACACAGTTAGCCAGCTGGAACACCATCTTCGATGCCTATGAGTGCCGTTCTGAGGGAATGGATGAGTGTCAAAGAAATGGCCAGGGGAGGGGAGAAGGTTTCTCTGCACAACTACAGATACTTTTCAAAAGAGCAGACAGCAACCACAAGTTCGCTATCTCACATTATTTCTCTACTTTTGCTTTTAAAAATGAAAAACAAAGCAGTAATAACTGTGGTATTCCTGACATGGAGGATGGTTTTTGATCCATCCAACAATTAGCACTGGAACAGTTAGCACGAAAATATAGTTGATCAGGCTTTTCATGTTTCATAATTCCTAGATTGGTAGGTCCTGCTCACTGTCATGACTTCGTGATCTCCTGTTGGGATTACTGCAATCTACATGGAGCTATGCTTGAAGAGCATTCAGAAGCTTCAACTGGCATAGAATGTAATTGCACGTGTAATAAATGGTGCTGGCTACTCAACACATATCACACTATTACTTGATGGGCTGCAGGGGTGAAATCCAGCAGGTTCTGAGAGGTTCTGGAGAACCGATAGTGGAAATTTTGAGTAGTTCAGAGAACTGGCAAACACCATCTTTGGCTGGCCCCAGAGTGGGGTGGGAATGGAGATTTTGCAATATCCTTCCTCCAGGAGTGGGGAGGGAATGGGGATTTTGCAGTATCTTTCCCTTGGAGTTGGGTGGGAATGGAGATTTTGCAGTATCCTTCTTCTGCCATGCCCACCAAGCCACGCCCACTGAACCGGTAGTAAAAAAAATTGGATTTCACCGCTGGGTGGGTTGCATTGGTTGCTGGTATGCTTCTGGCTGCAATTCATAGTTCTGGTATCACATTTAAAATCCTTCATGGCTTTGGACCAGTTGCTTGAGGAACTATTTTTCCCTAGTTGTTTTTATCCCAATTGTTTTCTGCCACAGCACCTGCCCTATGGAAAATGTTGATGTCTTTGTTTATCCAAATTTAATGAAAAATTGTCAGATTAATATTTCAAACCCATTGACAAATTATTATGAGTATGTAATATTTTGTTTGATTTGGTTTGTTTCAATGCAAATTTATATGATCTGCACATACTGTATGTTATCAAACATTTGAGTTCTATCATGTTTTTCAGTTGCTCATTTTTTAACATTAGTGAGTGGGATTTTCTTTTTCTTTCCAGTTTTCTCAACAACTTAATTTTATCAATGTTGGAGGAACTTCAAATTTGTGAAGTTCTATACACATGAGAAGACTTCATAAAAACACTGAAATACATTCAATTACATATTGAGATTTTACAGATCCTGACCTAGGCAGATGGCAATTCTTATATCTCAGCCAATTTCAAAGATTCAATAACTTTTTTTCACAGTTCTAGTTAAAAAGAAAAAAAAAACCCCACATTTTTTCAGATTAAAAATGCAGAAGAGTTTATCAAAATAAATATCACACCTTCTTTTTCTTCTTTGTTATTTTCAATCGTTTTTCTTCTGAAAGAAAATATGCTATAACCAGTGGGTTTATGTATAGTAACAATAGAATTTGAATAATAATAGAAATTATTTCTCACCTTTTGGTTTACAACCAAGATAAGTCAACTGGTGTTATCTGGCTGCATTGTCAAATGTCTAACCAAAGAGTCAATTCAATAGAGACATGTAATAAAAAGGAAGAGGGAAAAAGCTAAATAATTTAAACTCATTATTCCACTAATCCTTCCATTCTTCAAGGCTCCCTGGAGGTATATTAGAAGGTAATTGAAAATACTTTAATACACCCAAAAGACATTATAGACTAATATAGTTAGACATAGTAACTTGCATTTGATTTTTCATTTTGTTATTTAACAACAAAGGGGAAAAGTTCACTTGCATGGAAAAAATGTTCAGAGATAATTATAGGCTTACAATAGCTTATAAATAAATGAAGGGACATTATAATCTCTTTTTCAGTACACTGTAAATTAAAAAGAGCTATGGTTAACTACACAGGGGTCGGATACATTTGGTTTCAATATTAAAGTTAGAGCGGTTGTGCTTAATATTCTATGATTTTGATTTTTTTCAATGGACTTTAATCAACGTAGCCAAAAATATTACTGAAAAATCATTCAGCATGCAAACATGCATGCTATTTCAATGCTGTTCAGTAAGGTAAAGATAAAGGTAAAGGTTTCCACTGATCAGTTGTGTTCAATTCTAGGGATTGGTGCTCATCTCTTTTCTTGGAGAGGGAGCCATCATTCTCCAAAGATACTTCTGTGATCATGTGGTCAGCATGATTACATGTAGTCACACACTACATATGCTGTTACTGACATTCAGAAGCAGTTGCTTTATCTGATTGAAGCTTCCTTTCAGCTCCAGCGTGCCTACTCTATCCCCTGTATACTTTCCTATCCTGCTGTATGATGGTGAACCATGGTGTGCTGAGAAATTCCCAGAACTCACACTATCATATACAGTATTATGAATTACTATGCTACTAAGGACTGCGTATGATGGTAGACTGGATCATAACATTAACTGAATTTGCAGAAAATGGTGACCAGTTTGGTCAGAGGAAAAAAAAAAAGATAAGAGACTGTCCTAATATTTTTTTTACTTACTCTTTTCATGTATTCAAATTATGTTTATACTTTTACCTGTTATTTTATATATGCTTGACAAATAAACTTATGATTATGATTATGACTTTTTTAAAAGACTCAAACCTTTATATGGGCTTTTTGCTTAATGAAGAAAATGAAATGAAATGATTTGGAGATTAAAAATGAGGCAAAGAGGTTGGGGAACAAGGCAATTATTTGATAAAAAAGGATGGAAAGCACAAAATATACGCTCCCTCTTAATTTCTTTCTTGTTTCTCTATGACTTATTTTCCATAGTTTTTTCTTGTCCATTTTGTATATTTTATTGCATTAAAATTTTATAATAATAATAAAAAACTTACTAGGAACTTAAAACAAATCCAAAATGTAGCACATCTAAGAAGTAGAAAAAGTAGAGGTGTTTATGAAGATTTTCAGATGCGCTATTTGTGTAAATAAGATGTTAGGAGGAAGCGAATATAATTTATTAAAATTGGTAGGTAAAGTAGTTAGTATGCACTCATTGTTCATTGGCATCCTTCAGTCTCAAGAGACTATGGTATCATGCCCTGGAAAGAGGTCCTAAAACAGCATCTGGTGTGACTAAAAAGGCCACTTCGAGAGTGGCAATCCCTTCCACACTGAGAGAAGATACATTCTGTCCCCTGCTCAGCCCCCAGATTTCGCTGGTTCCAGGATTGCCACTTTGCCTCAGCCTGCCGAACAAGTGTCTCTTCCAATTGGAGAAGGCCATGCTGCACCTTTAGCCTTCAAGCTGATCTATCAGAGGTCAAGGTTTCCCAGTTGTTAATGTCCATTCCCAGGGCGTTTAGGTCCCACTTGCAGATATCCTTATATCACAGCTGTGGTCTCCCTCTGAGGCACTTTCCCTGCACTAATTCTCTATACAGGAGATCTTTCGGAATCCGACCATCAGCCATTCTCATGACATGCCCAAGCCAGGGTAAACGTGTATACTATTGAAATTTCAGCATATTCCAAGACTGCACTGTTTGGAACTTTGTCCTGCCAGGTGATGCCAAGAATACGTCAGAGACAGCGCATATGAAAGGTGTTCAACTTTCTCTCCTGCTATGTGTAAACGGTCCAAGACTCACTGCAGTACAAGAGTATGCACAGGACTCAGGCTCTATAGATCTGGATCTTTGTATGTTCTGTCATCTTCTTATTAAGCCATACTCTCTTTATAAGTCTGGAAAATGTTGTGGCCGCTTTATTGGAAGGTCAAGTACTTAGTATGCACTGTAATTGTGCTAAATAAGTTACTTAAAAGTAACTTATTTAGTAAAATGCTGTCTGATCATAAAGTAGCTCTCAAGGTTGCACTTCAATTGCCACGCCTCCGAACAGAGGGTGACATTTGGATTTCCTAAGCTCTTTTGTTATAGTGAAATCCAACTCAACAGAGCTTAGAAGTTGACTCCAAATTAAAAGGGTACTTACCTCTAGGCTATTTCTTGAAATCTTGAGATCTGGAAAATAATAATTAAAAAGTACTATCAAAATATTGTCAACAAAGGCAGAGTGTTTGTTAAAAGAAGACAAAGGCTTTTATTTGAGACTTCAAAGGCTGACTTTTTATGTGCTTCTCATCCTACCCAAGTAGATCAGTGAGTATTGTATTATCAAACATTATGGTATTAAAATGATATAATTCTGTTAAAATACGTTGGAATAAATATAGAAATAGAGTTGTGAAGTGCTTCATTCCAAAAAGGCTTTGAAGCCACTCTGCAACTTTTTAAAAGTAGTTGTATGACTGCTGCAGAAAGCAGTTGGATGCTCCTGAGATAAGATACAGCTGCTTTCCTCTGTACCAACAGAGGAAGAAATAATTAAGAAAATTCCGGACTGTGCGGAGATGGACAAATTAACGAAAGAAAAAAAAAGAAAAGGAAAATACGCAATACTATCAAGTATGGAATAAGTGGTACGATTGGCTCGAGATTAGGGAAAGTAAATGTGAATAAATGATGGAGAGGAGAATGTGACAAATGTGTAAAATATTGTAAATGAATAAAATTAGATACAAAGGGACGATAAAGATAATGATAATAAAGGATGGGAAAAATGGGGAATGTATAAAGTAGAAAGTAAGAGGAACAAAACTGATATGTAAAAAGAAACACATATTGTTTGTGTTCTGTATGATGTGTTGTGTTGTTGTAAAATCAATAAAAAACTTTTAAAAAAAGATACAGTTGCTTTAAAAAGTTGAAAAACAGTGCTACAAAGAAGCATTTTCTTTGAGACTGAATCAAAAATGTTGTACAATCTTCATTAAAAATCATCCCAGGCAAGATAATTAGCCAAATATTTTCACCACAGTTTGGGGAGAAGAGTAGATAATTCCTTCTAATAATTTAGAAAAATGTGCCAAATCAGCATCATGAGAAATTGTAGATATCTCTCCACCCAGCAAGGGCATTAGATTATGGTGTGAAAGGAGCCCATGGAATATAGGATGTAATTGTTTGGGAGAAGTGCTATTATTGGGTTACAGTATAGGGTTGCTTTGTGGAATTGTTGTTTTATCTTGTTTTGTGGAATTGCCGTTTTATCTAGTTTTGGTTATACTGAGTTTGCTGTGAACTATCCAGAATTATTGCAAATGATGAAAGATATATAAATCAAATAAATAAGGAATTCTAAGAATCTGATTATTCCCAAAAAGCCATTGGTACATTTTATTTTAGAACTAGCTATAGCCATAGATCTTCAAATGATCTCCAAAGTTCCGTCCTTGCTAAAGATGTCCCACTTATAGGTAACTTGCCTCTTTTCTTTGTCCTTCGTTGAGGAAAATGAATGTAAGGATGCGATAAACTTTTTGAAGCTCTCTTTATTTCCCTTGGCATTTTTCCTGTACTCAAAGAGGAAATTGGGATCAATTTAAATGTTCAGATAGTTTTTAAAATGCATTTTAAGATGTAAGATGTATTCCAAGAGTTCAGAAAGCAAGCTATGAGGGCACGGATGATTGACTGTCTGTTCTTGGTGTTGAGTCTTTTGTTGGTATATTTTACTATTCTTTATAACAGATTGAAGCCTGGAAGGAAAATCTATTGAGAAACTGCTGAGGACTCTGGGTAAATTTAGCCTGGAGAAGATAAGATAGCAAGGAGATGTGATAGCTGTCTTCAAGTATATGAAGAGTTGTCATATAGAAGACAAGGCAGAATTGTTCAGAGATGTTCCCAGAAGAAAGGACAATAAACAATGGGTATATTTCAATAAAAAGGGAAGTAAATTTCAACTAAGCATCAGAAAAAAAATCTTAACAAGCTATTCAAGAGTGCAGCAGACTGCCTCAGGACATGGTAGATTGTTCTTCACTGGAAGAATTTAAATAGACAATGAATTGTCATCTATCAGATATGCTATAATAGAAGATCCCTGGAGTAGCAGGAGTTTGGATAGACAAACTCCACATTTTCTTCCAACCCTTCCATTCTATGATTCTGTGAGTACTTGATCATATTCATAGATATGACCTTCAATTTTGGTAACAGAAGAAGATGGTATTATGCTTTGACAACTTTAATCATCCATGTCAGATCCAGCTCAATTGTTCATGATCACTGCAATAAAAACTGGGCTTATCAGACTGTAACTTTTCAATATCTTTCAAGTCTTCCATTAAAGTTGATGGTTGGACAGAATGTGAACAGTCTGAACATGGAAGGCATGAGTAATGTTAAGAAAAGATTATTTCCTACTGAAGATTGTATTCCATATTAGTAGCATTTAGGTTAGCTTATTACTAGACACTGATTGATATAATGCATATCCAGAGAGCCATGGAAAAACATATGTTGATCTCTTTGATTTCTGAGAAGCTATAGAGAAAGAAGCAACTGGGAATCAATAGAGACTATAGTATAGTATGAGTTTATCAATTCATAGTCTTCTACCGTGTTTCTCTAAAAAGATAACCCACCTTGAAAAGAAGCCCTATCATGTTTTTGAGCACATGCAATCAAATTAAGCCCCATCCACAAAATTAGCCCTAATTAAAACCCCACACATCCCAGGGTGCAGGGGGTGGGGCAAGGCACACAGGTAAAAAATAACCTAGGGTGGGGATGGGGACAGGGTGGAGCTGCCCTACTTACCAGGCCTCACACATCCCAACACCTGTGTCACCTTCTTCTGCGGCCACTTCTTCTGTGGCCACTTGCTGCCACTCACAAGCATGGCCCTGACCTCTGAGTCAGGCCCTGATTGATCCGGAACTCTGTTATCAGATACAGATGCCTTCTGGCAGGCATCTGAAGGTGAAATGGAGGCTGGGGCAATGCATGCAAGTGGCGGCAAGTGGCTGCAGAAGAAGTGGGCCAATAGTGGGCTCGTGCTGGACAGGGCAATTGGTGCCACCACTGCAAGGTCAGGCAATAATTAGACCCCTCCAAAAAGAAGGCCTAGCCATTTTGGGGGGGGGGTCAAAAGATTGGAGAAATCTTTTTCTCTTTTTGGAGAAATACGGTATTTGAAATGTCAAGACCAATACTAAAGATCCCATTTGAAATGTCAAGGCCAGTGATTGTCAAAAGTACTACAATTCTTTAGTATGATTTTATCAACATAGTGATATCAACATATCACAGCTTTTAAAATTCAGAAAACATTTGCAGCCTTTCCAGGATGAAAAACAAGAATCATTCATAGCCTGAAAATGTAGTTCTGAGTTATTTAGGTATTCTTTTTTCATGGTTTTATTTTACTTTTTTTCTTTTACAAGATAATTTTGTTGTTGTTGAAGCATAAACAAATAATAAAAAAAACCCCTCTTGAAGCTTAACTTTCTATTAGTGAACATAACTCCCAATTCAGTTATAATCTGCTTTTTACATGGATGATAAATGAGGCAAAGATATTTCAGGGAAAACCTCTTTTCATACAAAGCTTCTCAATGCTAATTTTCTAGAAATGAAAAAAAAATGTGCAAATCAACCTTGATTTGATTCAATTCAGAGATTCTAGATTTGAAGAGGACATGATTCAAACGTTGTTTGGGATTAACAATTTCACCTGCTTTGAGTGCTTTCAGGATTGCTCTCCATTTTGAGATAATGCACTCCTTGGCCTTTTGTTGTTCCCTCTCCCAATCATTTTTATATATATTTAATTTATGATACAATAATCTGTGCACACAAGAAAGTAATTCTACATGACAAGCTACAGTTTTGAGTCGCTTCATGGGGTAATGTTGTTAAGGAAAGAAGAATTAAATGTGTCAATGCATGTATTTGGCCCCCTCGGAGAGGGCTCCCAATCTGGGAGTCCTCCTGGATATGCAGCTGTCCTTGGAGGAACATCTGACGGCTGTGGCCAGGGGGACTTTTTGTCAGGTTCACCTGATACGCCAGTTGCGGCCCTTTCTTGATCGGGATTCCCTGCGCACAGTCACTCATACGCTCATCACCTCTTGCCTGGACTACTGTAACACTCTCTACATGGGGGTCCCCTTGAGGGGCACCTGGAGGCTCCAACTGGTCCACAATGCAGCCATGCGGGTAGTTATGGGAGCTGCTTGGTGCTCCCATACAACATCCCTCCTGCGTGAGCTGCACTGGCTCCCAGTGGTCTTCCGGGTGCGCTTCAAGGTGTTGATTATCACCTTTAAAGCGCTCCATGGCATAGGACCTAGTTATCTTCGAGTCTGCCTGCTGCTACCAATGACCTCCCATCGACCCGTGCGCTCCCACAGAGAAGGCCTCCTCGGGGTGCCATCATCCAAACAATGTAGGCTGGTGACCCCCAGGGGAAGGGCCTTCTCTGTGGGGGCACCTACCCTCTGGAACCAACTGCCGCCAGAGATAAGGAGAATCCAAAACCTTGGTGCCTTCCGCCGTGCCCTTAAAACTTCCTTTTTTCAGCAAACTGGGCTGGCTTAACACTTTGAAATGTTTTAATTTGTTTGTCATTGTTTTTTAATTACGGGGCCAAATTTATATATATCTTTTAAATAGTATTTTATTATTTGTAGTCTATGTTTTTACTTGGCTGTACACCGCCCTGAGTCCCCAGGGAGAAGGGAGGTATATAAATTTGATATAAAAATTAAAAAAAATAAAAATTTATTGTGCTTATTTATTAGAGCTGTACCCTACCTTTTTTAAGGATCTCAGGAAACACATTTTGTCTTACTTTCTCTCTAATAATAAACCTGTGAGATTGGTTGGCTGAGAGAGAATGACTTGCCCAAAGTCATCCAGTGAGATTTCATAGCTGAAAGGGAACTAAAACCAGGAGTGAAATCTACTTACCTTCCCTACTGGTTTGGAAGTGTGCGTCCGGTCTGATTTTTGACCCTCTGCACTTGCGCAGAAGGTCAAAAATGAGTTACTTTCTGGTTAAAACCAGGAAGTAATGATGTCTGGGTGGGCGGAGCCTTGCGCTGCTTCCGCTACCAGTTCCCCGAACTACATGCTGCTGCTGCTACCAGTTCGCACCACTTCGGGTGAACTGGTTGTTAACTTTCTGAGCAGTTTGGCAAACTGGTTGTTGGAAGAAATCATTAGGGCAGAGAACCGGTTGTTAAATTACTTGAATCCCACCACTGATTAAGTCTGTATTCTATACTAGCCTCTGTAAACCTCTTTGTTTCCATACAACTATCTGCTTTTCTGGCTCTGATTATTGAACATGAATTCACCCTATATAATTAGTATACATTGCTTTGCCCTAAAATATAAACAAAAGCACATCCTGCTCTTTCTTCTTTCAAGGAGTAAATTTGTAGGTTGCTTTAATTTCAGTCAGGCTAAATGGATAAAATCCACAGTCCCTCAATAATTTGGCCGCTTAATGACCCTGATGTTTTCTTAGAACATCTCTCATTTGTTATGCAGGCCACTGCTCCTGTAATATATGTTATTTTATTCAGACAATGGTGATTTAGCTTTGTCCAGAAAATACATAGAAGAGACAAAGAAGGATGTAAATTTAATGCAACTCACACTGGGTGTAAAAGTTTTATAGAAGGAGTATGCCATGACAGAAAATCAATTATTGTCAATTATATTCTGTTGAATAGGAAAAAAAAAACATGTTAAGAAAGATAACACTTGGTGTTGTTATTTACTAGAAAAAACTTGCAACCATATATCAGAGTGACACAATAAAATTAAAATGATCAAGTGACTAACATGAATTTGGTGTTTAAGCCATAATCAAATTCTGTGTCATTCATGAGTAATAAATCCAGCTTTTCTATCAATGGGGAACCCTATCTTAATGCCCATTCTGGCAGCTGCCTATTTGATTAATCTTTCTGTAATGACAATAAATAATGCAGAATGAATTCTTTCCCTCAAGCTTGGAATAAATGGCACTATAGCTGCCAGTCGTTTTATATAGCTGGTTTTTCAATATATTCATATGCATTCCTAGAAACAGGCAAATTTGATTTAGACCAAATCAAACATTCTAACTGAACTAAACAGTGTAGCCATAATTTCCTAGCACTTTAGGAAACTGTAATTCCCATTCTCATGATTTCATGGACTTAATCTAAGACATTTTCCATTAAGGTCCAGATTTTCCCCAAAATATCTTACAGTTATTGATCTCCATTATCTCTAAGTTTTCCACTGCAGTGAGACAAAGAGAAAGAGACAAAGAGAGAAAGATTTTAGATGTGCACATCTAAAATCCACTGTGCCACAATGCAAGAGGTTGAATCAATGAGAAAGAGAAGCTAAAGTGATATGATCTCTTGGTTTAGCATGAGATTGATAATCATAGGTATGTTACAGATAGGAACCTGACTACTGAGCAAAGGGCACAACAGCCAGTAGTATAGGCTTTTCATGTATAGGATCAGAATCATAATTCTAAGTTAAAGTCTAGCAAATGCCTATTTAAAGTCAGAAATCTCCTATCTGGAATCTCAAAGGTTACATTTTTTAAAAGTCAAATATAATTGGGAGGCAATAGTCTTCTACAAAAGTCTCATTACTGACCATATTCTTTAAATTATAAAAGTAGGCCCAACAACAACAACACACACAGAGGCAATTGCATATCTCTTTTTTAAAATATTTTTCTTGCTTCTCAAGAAGAGGGAAGAACCTAAAAAAGGTGTGGCTAGTTAAAACTACTGTAGGTTTTGCTTCAGTTGCTTCAATGTTTTCTTACTTCTGTCACAAATTTTATGTTATTCCTGAAAATAATTTGGTGAGATGCTTAAAATCGGTGTGGGGGTGCTTTAAATAATTTCTCCACTAGTGACTTATAATATTGTCTAATGTCATCCAATAATTATTGTACCAAAATAAAACGAATGAGGACAGATTTTATGACACTTCCATGATGGCTGAGGATGCTACAGACCACCCGTGAGAAGACGACCTTAATTAAAATACAAGTTGATCTTGCGGGAATGATTTATGCAATATGAGCTGTCCAGGATTCTGAAAGCCCACGCCAGGGTTTTTCTTGACTGTTTTTCCTGATTTTGATTGTGATCTTAGATTACCTTTTCTAATCTCTAGCTTGTTGCTGACTCCTGCCACAGATAATGTTTAATTCACTTCCTCTTTAATTGTGGGCTCAAAATTTATCAATACAATAATCTTGCCAATACAATAATCTTGTGCTTTGGTATTGATTGCATATCTGTTCCTGGTCCACATCCAGGAGAATTTATGATAGCAATTAAAAGAGTTTTATGCATCTTAGCTAACAAACTGCTATTGTTCCAGTGAAAGAGGCATTTGAGGTTATGATACACTTTTCTCAAAGCTGACTGGAAAACAAATACTGCAGGGAAAATCCTAGTCACCACAATTAACCTTTCCTGAAACCACATCTTCAATTTTAATTCCAATTCTTTCTTGGAGAGAAACACACAGAGAATGGCTTGTTATTAAGAATAAATAAAAGAACCACTTTGGATCAAACAAAAGGATTCTGCTCTCACACTGGAAAATGAGATGCCTAGGGAAAACCTTGAATACCTTTCACCCTGTTTCCCAGCAACTGATAGTCAAAGGCAGAATGCAATTGACTCTGAAGGTAATATGCCACCATTACAGTGTATCTCTTACTAATCTTATCCTCCATTAATCTGTGTGATCTTCTTTTAAGGCTATCTAAGCTGGTGGCAGTGAGTTCTGTAATTTAAACAATGGAGTGTGTAAAGAGGTACTATCTTTTATCCAACCCTGATCTGCCACATTTATCTTTGTTGGTTACCCCAGGTTCTTATTATAAGTAAGAGTAATGGTGGCACTGGCAATTTTATTTATTATTCATTTATAGCTGAGTACAGCACATAGAATAAAACCGCAACTGATGCAATAATACATGACAATCAAGCATGCCATGATAATATAAGTATTTTCTAAACTAAAAGTACCATGACCTCCATACATTCGAAGTAACAACTTAGAGCTATTTGTTTTAAAGGCTCATTGCAAAAAAGTAGTTTAATGCTTTTTAAGGCATTAAATGGTCCAAATCCAAGTGCAATCCTGAGGGAAGTCTAGACCAAAGAAATGAAGCCAAGTGAGGAAAAAAACAACCCTCTTACTTACTTGTAATATAGCTATTATATTATGCAGTGGAGCCAAATCACTCAGGCCCATTAATCTGGTGAATCTCAGAGATACAGAAATGTGGAAACATTTTGTCCCTTATCTATTTTCTCCACACTATAAGTTATATTATACTTACGACATTTTGTATGATTTTTTCCTAAGCTAAACATGTTCTAATTCTTGCAACAACACAAGGGGTAGGTGATACTTAGCAATCACTAGAAAGCTCCTAATTGAATTGAGACATTCTTTTCACAGTGTGCGAAAATGACTCAGTATGGCCCACAGAGTTTTCCATATTTGGAAAGGCCTATTATCTCTTTTCCCAAGACTTTTTCTCTTTCTCCATTGCAAAAGAAAATATCCATTTTGCTAATCTATAGTGAAGTGAAATCATGGTTACTCTTGCCCTTTCAAAATAGGGGAGTCTAAAATAGACTCCTTTACAGTTAAAATCTAATACTCTAACCACTATATCATACTGTACATCCTCATTATTAGAAACATAGATTTTTTTAAAAAAAGCCACAGTAAAAACCCTCACTGAATCCTCAAGGGCCTTATTAAAATCCATTCTTTTTAAAATATATTAATAAAAATACGTGAAACATAGTTGTTACTACAGATCTAATTAAAGTCCTAGGCTAATTTCCTAGCACAATCCTTGATGCTTGATAACAACAGAACTTGAGGCTCATTAATGTCATACCAGGTGTCCTGTTTTGCATCTAATTGCTTCCCTTGAGAATGACATGAACCTTATTTGGAAAGTCAGCTTTTCTTTCCTAAAGAGTACATTTAATTTAAATAATTTTTAAAACTCTTTCCTGCTGCAAAAGTTGTTACCCTGATCATTGTCTTTGGGTGTTTTTTTTTAAAAGGTTGATGGGGGCAGGATGGAAAAGAGAAAAAGCTTTAATTTCAGAACTGGAAAGTAATATTTAAAATTCATGACCTAACACTTCAACGGGCATTATCAGAAGCTTCATAGCACAGCATCATTGTAACTGTGTGTATATATGAATGTGTATAGGCAGGAATGCATTATTCTCAACTGAGCTTGCCTATGAATCTGGGGATCCATCCATCTATTTTTTTAAAAGCATCTTTGAGACAAAATAATTGTAAATAATTTATCTATTTCACCGATCAACTGAGCCTAATAATCCAATATTTAATTTCAGGATCTAAGCCTCCAGTATTCATTTAAGTTTCTTTGCATACCTCCATTTCATTACAGTTTAATATAGTCTCCCTATATAATTCTATGTTTATCATAGGATCAACTCTTATTAGCTCAATATTATTGATTCTGTGCTTGAAAGTTTTCCCACTGAAGTTTAAGACAAACCTGTGGAACAAAATTAAATAAGATACAACGAAAAGCATTTAAATAAAACAGAAACCATCAGGAAGCATGGAAAGTGAACATATGGTTGGCAGAATAACTGAAGGTTCTGGCAAAGAGCCTTTGTTGTATAATAGATGGGATACTTTACTTCAAAAAAGCTAAACTGATAGCTTTGGAGTTATCATATTTGATAAAATAAGGGAGCTTTTTCTGAATAGTTGCCTATTGAGCTGTGTGTGTGTGTGAATAGAGCTGTGTGTGTTATTTTGCCCTTACTGTAAGCAGGAGAATCTCTGAAAATGATGAGAAGCAGAGATATCCTTGAGGATTACAGTGGTTGGGAAGAGCTGGCTGCTTAGATAATTTGAAACCTTTTGGTATTGCCAAAACAAAATTCTTCTCTGTTTGGATTTCTTCATCTTCATCGCTTTCTCCACGATATCCCTTCCCTTCATAGTGTACGGCGATTCTGCCTTCTTTCCTGATCTTCATTTTTTTTAGCGGGGGGGGGGGGTGTTTTTCTTCCATTCCTCCTTTCTGGTGGGATTGTCTTAATATTTGGATCAACTTCCTTTCATGGAAATATGTTGATTAGTAATGAATTTGACTTAAAAGTTCATTTTTCATTGAATGAAAAATTCAAACTGAATATGAAGGGGGTTTGTGCTGCAGATGAAGCACCTTTAAGCATTTCAAGGGAAATGTGAGGCATCAGACCTCTGAGGAATAGAAACTTGTCCCTACATCTCAATTATGCCTAAAGCAACATTCAAAGTGACATTGCAATGATTTGCTCAGATTAAACAGCAGGCACAATTTCAGAGGTAATTGAAGAGAACTTTGATAAACAACCATGGAACTTTCTTAAAACTTTTGAGAGTGTATACTTCCAGTATTTCAGAGAACTCAAGGTTTACATATAACCTCAGTTTCTGCCACCTCCACTTTCTCTGACTGTTCCCAGGACCCAGAAACTTACTAGTGGTGTGATAAAAAAAGATAGGATGGATGGATGGAGTGAGACGGAGGGAGGGAGAGAGAGGGAGGGAGGGAGGGAGAGTGAGTGAGTTCTGGTGAACTCTCAATTTCCAAACAGTCTCCTATTTTATTTGTTTGTTTGTTTGTTTGTTAATTAATTAATTTATTTATTTATTGGTTCGATTTATATGCCGCCCTTCTCTGGAGACTCAGGGAGGCTGACAATGTGTTAAGCAATAGCCTTCATACTTTTGTATATACCTGCATAGTAGAGCTTTTGGCCCCCCCAAGCAGTGTTCTTTTTTATACAAAGCCAGCTTATTGCCCCACAATCCGGGTCCTCATTTTACCTACCTCAGAAGGATGGAAGGCTGAGTCAACCTTGAGCCTAGTGAGATTTGAACTTGCAGCAATTGCAGGCAGCTGGCAGGTAAGTGCTATTTAACAGCGCTTTAGTCCACTGCTCCACCAAGGCTCTTATTTAGAATTAATTATAATCTTAATTTTAATTATTTCTACTGGAATCAAGCACTCACAATATTTCTAGTTTTAATATAATTAGCTGTCTAAAGCATTAGGTCAGTCTTGCCGATCTCATTACACATTTTCATGCTCAAATCTGCCCAGGCAAAAATTGCAGTTGTCACATCAGCTTCTTCATCTTTCAAGTCCTATGCTCTCCTTTCTGTGGGCAATCTCTGCCTCACAACATTTTCAACAGAAAAGCAAACAAAAAATAGATTATTTTGGTTTGGTTGTCAATGCCTAAATGTACTGAGTGTTCAGCACAGTGGTGAAATTCAAATTATTTTACTACTGGTTCTGTGGGCGTGGCTTGGTGGGTGTGGCAAGAGAAGGAAACTGTAAAATCTCCATTCCCACTCCACTCTGGGGCCAGCCAGAGAAGTAGAGGATGGATTGGTGGTTTGGCCCTCCATCAAAATACTGTTCATCCATGCTGATTATGTAGTCTCTAAAAATTTTCCAGTCTTTCTCCTAGTAGTGGAATAGCAAGTGTCAGAGTTCCAAGTAACACCCACAACGAAAGAAGACTCCGAGCTAGAAGTTCCTGAAAGTTCCATTTTATTAGAGATGTTAGATTGGCACATCTGGGAAAACCCGAATCTGAAAGCTTCCGGGTTTTCCCCACCCAAAGGAAGGTCAAAGTCCTTTCCTCTGCATCCACATGTCCACCACATGTTCCAATCAATCCACCATCCCAACTGGAGATGCCTCCTAGCCAAGCCACTCCAGGTACAAGCTGAACGTCTGTACCTGGACTCCCAGAGAAAAGAATGTTGTTATGGCTAGATATCTCTACATGCAATCCCCCCTCCTAGTTTCCCACAGCACTAAATGTGGCAGCCCTGAAGATTCAAAGAAAAAGATGGCCTCCAGGGCTGATAGCAAGATTATGAGGATTTTTCTGTAATTCCTGAAATTGTTCTTACTCATCTCTACAACTTTAGAGTTCAGAAGAAGGTTAGCCAAAGGCAAGTGAATTTTCCTAGATAGACATTTTCATCTGTTTCTTTACATAAACGTGTGTGTGTGTGTGTGTGTGTGTGTGTGTGTTTCTATCGAGACACCTGGTCTACCCCAGCATGTGGGAGGGGAGGGAGCATACTGCGTCCCTTTCGCCTTTCAGCTTCAATCCAGGAGCCCTCAAGCAGTCACATTCACAACAAACCATTTTATACCAAATTCATATTTTGCTGATAAAGAAATAATGGAAGACTAGTATAGATCTATTTCAAGCTATTTAGCTCTCATGAGTTAACCATATCCTTGGATTTGAACTTGGGCTGCCTTTATGTTAGGCAGTTGTATTAACCTCTGAGCCACAAGTTCTCCTCTCTTCATCAGCTTGAGCCAGGGGAGAGAATAAGTGTTTTTCTATCGAGTCACCTGGTCTACCCCAGCATGTGGGAGGGGAGGGAGCATACTGCATCCCTTTTGCTTTTCATCTCCAATCCAGGAGCCCTCAAGCAGTCACATTCATGACAAACCATTTTATACCAAATTTATATTTCGCTGATAAAGAAATAAAGGAAGACTAGCATAGATCTATTTCAAGAGCTTGAAATAGATCTATGCTAGTCTTCCTTTATTTCTTTATCAGTGAAATATAAATTTGATATATATACTTCAAAAGATTTTGTCAAACTTCTCTCTGTTGACGTTTATCTCTGGCCATGACCTCTTGGACTTACTGCAATTTCAAATTCTGGCGTGCTCTCCTTTAATTTTCTTTTCACAATTCCTTATACTTTTATGCAGGGGTTACAACTTATGACTCCATTTCTTTTGATGCAGTGGGGTCTTTGTGCTGAAATAAAAAAAAACTGTCCTTTTGTTAATATGCCCTGAAGTTGTGTTGCTAGTTAATGGGCTTCCTAGAGACTTAAAAGAGCTTCTTCAAAAGATCTGAAAGGAGCAGATGCCCTGTGATCCAAGTCATCTTACAAAGCTGCTTTACAAAGAGATGAACAATTTGCAACAATAAATACTCTCCTTGTAGATGTGGTACCAGTCTATTTCTTTCTAGAAATAGAAAGAGCTTCTTAGAAAGATACTGCAACTTAGTAGGGATGTACCGAAAGACAAAAATAAGCAAGGCATGAAATATAGTTGCAGGAACATGTGGAACACAAAAGCGTTAAGATCTTCCTGCTTTGCATCCAGCATCGTTCTGAATTTGTAAATTCATTTTCTTTCTTCGTTACCATTCTTATGGAATCCAAATCAGAAGCCAAGGAGAAACAGAAAAGTCATAATGAGTAGTCAAAACATATATCTGACCTTCCAGAACCAGAGGTTGTGTAACTTAAGGTCAAAGACTTCAAGATAAAATATGAATGCTGTGGTTTTCTGGGAAAGGTTATCTAATTATGGAAAATATGAAAAAAAACTAGAGAAGGATATTTTTCCCAAGTTCATAGTTATTGAATCTAGAGGGGGTACAGGTATGGTATGAGGTTCCAGACAGATAAAATACAGCATGAATTCAAACAGTTAATATAGCCAAGGTGCCAAATTTGAATAGTATTAAAATGGTTCTAGGCCAAAGGTGTCAAACTCACAGCTCACAGACTGGATGTGTCACATGTTAGCGATGCCCACCCCCATTTTAGCAAAGGGGGGAAAAGTCATGATATGTCACATGATAACAACATGATGCCACAAGTTTGACACCCCTGTTTTAGGCTAATGAATAAAGGTCTCAGTACTTACTATCCATGGTATCGCCATTAGTGGCAAGCCAGAGATGCTACAGCAATCCTTTCCCATTATTCAATTGATATTTGGCTATTTTTATGCTGTTAGAAGAAAATCTGGTCCATTCTGACTAGGACAAGAAAAAGAATGTAGAACATAGGCAGTTGCTTGAAACAGAGGTGAAGTTTATTTCAAAGGGCACATACAGGCAGAGCACCAAGAGGAGGCCACCAGTAGTGGGTTCCACTTACCATCCCTACCAGTTCAGAACCAGGAGCTCACACGTGGAGCTTCTGCACATGTGCAGAACCTTCTGTACATGCACAGAGCATCCGTGATGACATCTGGGCAGGTGGGTGGAGCCTCCTGCCACCACCACTACCGGTTTGCTCAAAATAGGGCAAACCATAGAAACCCACCACGGGAGGCCACCCTGAGCCTTTTTCAAAAGCCTTGGGAAAAGCCTTGCCTTTATTATCTGAAGGTTGGCAGAAAGAGCCCACCCTTGGAATCCCTAGAAAGGGTAACTGAGCTGTTCCCTAAAAAGGGGCACTCTAGGGTCAGGTACCGTGTTGAATTTTCCATTTATTTCCTGCTTAATTAGCAGGAAAGTGGCAGTCTCCTGGAAGAAAGGATCTTTTGTTAATTAGTCTTCTTTTTCTTTCTTTCTTTTTTTTTTATTGAAAAAGTTTTACAAACACAAATTTCCCCTCCCACTTCCCCCCCTCCAACCTTCCCCTCCCCCCCATGACTTCCCAAGGTGAAATCCAAATCATACCATATCATATAGTACCCTCCTACAACTCTAACCCCTGTCTACACTATAAATTTCTACATAACATTCAACTGAAAGCTATCTATACTTCCTTGTTTGATATTTGTTCTGCACGTAATCTATCCATTTCTTCCATTCTCACATATAAGTTTCTTGAATCCGATCTTTTAAGTATGCTGATATCTTCGCCATTTCTGCAAAATTGGCCACCTTCAAAGTCCATTCTTCTATAGTAGGCATAAAGTCTTTTTTCCAATATTGGCCAATCAATAATCTAGCTGCTGTGACCATATATAATATCATTTTTGTTTCAGTCATTGAGGAATCCTTAACTATGCCCAGTAAAAACAATTGAGGAGAAAATTGCAGTTTTTTCTTCAAAACATTTTGCATAACCCACCGTATTTTAATCTAAAAAGCCTTCACTTTCTTGCATGTCCACCATATATGATAATATGTAGCATCTAAGCATTCACATCTCCAACATTTTGCCTGGACATTAGGATACATACACGATAATTTTTTGGGATCTAGATGCCACCTATAAAACATTTTATAAAAATTTTCCAAGTTCTGTGACTGCGTAAATTTAAAATTCTGAACCCATATTTTTTCCCATGTTTCCATCATAACTGGTTCCGCAAAATTTTTCACCTTTAGCATGCAACCAATTCGTTTTCAGAATCTCTTTCTAACAAAACATTATAAATCCTCTTAATATGCATTTGTCTTTTATCTCTTATCTGTCTTACCAAGTCTTCTTCATGCAACATTAAACCAGTTTTTTTGATCTTCCCTCCTAGTCTTCTTTTTCTTCTTGTGCCATATCCGTCATCGGACATTGGCAATCATGTTGGGAATCCTATTTTTATCAATAGTTTTGTCCAAACCTTAGATTTTGAAGCCATGATATTCCTCTTCTGCCTGGACCTCATTTGCCTTCAATCTTTCTTTGGAGGATTAAGTGAAGTATGGTGTATTTTTCTGGGTGTCGTATCACATGTCCAAAATATTCTAACTTTAGCGTTTTAATGGTTTTGATTATTTTCCCTTTGCTTTCCCAGGTGGCTTATCACCTCTTCATTGTTAATTAGTAGGTGGAATCAATAAAGGAGAATATTTGTAGCTCAGGGTTGAAATGACGGGTCCTTGGTGCTCTCTGAGCTTGCTTTTTTTTTTTTCCTGGCATTGATGATGTTACCTAGTTTGGGTAATGAAACATCTTCAAGAAAACAAGCAAATTCAGAGAGCACCAAGGACTCCTCAGTAAGTGGAATCTCTGTCATCCTGAAATAAATGTTTAATGAATGGGTTAGTATGTTTGGCCAATTTCAATCTCTTTGTCAATTTGTTACTTTTTTCAGTGTAATTTCTGATTTTTTGCCCTGGAAGTGGCTATGAGGATAGGAAGAATAAGGTAAGACTGAATTGGAAAGAAAGGTTTGATTTCCTTCCCACAATGCAAAGAGGCTGGAGGGCTAGAAAATCCTTTAGTTTCATCCAGCACAATTTTTACATTTACCCTTTTGCTCTTCAACATCACCAGTGTCTTAGAATCGGAATTCTATGTAACCTGGAATACATTTTATAAATGGCTAGAGAAAAGGAGGAATGTAGGGATAGAGAATTAGAAACAGAGTGAAAGAAAGAGGGGGGGGGGAATAAAATAAAATTAAGAAATATTAGATAGGAATAAATTGGATTTATTCCTAGAAAAGTATGTTCCAGATAAGTCGCACCAAATCTAATGTTTTTAAATTGTATATTTAATAAAATTAATAATTAAAAAAAAGTCACCAGTGCCTTTTGCATTCTTCTCTTATGTCACTACACAATATTATAAAAATCTATATTGAATAAATGGTGAATTTTTTCTTCTTCTTGGCCTGGTTTCTTATTACAGTTGAAATGATCAAATGTCACAAATAAAAGGGCTTTGATGAATATTGGGTTTGATATTCATTCTGCTTTCTGTATGATTCAGAATGGCTTTAAGCTGCCTTATTTCATTCTATTGCCACTGCAGTTCATTATTTATTTATTTTTATTTATTGTCAGATTTATATGCCGCCCTTCTTCTGTGGGACTCAGGGCAGCTCACAATAATAAAGCAACCCAACAATTATTTAAATAATATTAAAACCAAATATAAAATCCCCAAAACCCAAAGTAAAAACCCCAACAAATCAGGGAAGCTGGTGAAAGAGCCAAGTCTCTAGTTCGGCGTGGAAGGTGCAGAGATTGGGGGCCGTCCGGAGCTTGGTGGGCAGCCCATTCCAGTGAGTCGGTGCGACCACAGAGAACGCCCTAAATAAATTTTGATTTATGCATTAGTTTTATTTGGTTTATTTGTCCCCCATTTTTGTTGTTGTTGTTGTGCTGGTTTTGTTGCTGCAGATGTGCAAAACAAACAAACAAACAAAAAAAAGGAATAAAGTTTCTTAAAAAGCATTGCATGTTATATCATGACCTGATGCATGAGTAAAATATACATCTTGACTACACACTGCGCACCACCGAATTACCAAATTGAAAAGTTTGTTTAGTGTACATTTGTGATATATGACTGCAATCTTTCTTTTACTCACCTGAAAGTAAGTCTCAAGAGTGTGGAGAACATTGTAGCTATCTGTTATGTGTATTCACAGATCACATGTTTGAATTGGATTATTTGGTGATCTATAAAGTGCAGCTGGTTGTAAATCTGTCAACCATGCTCCATCATGAAACAAGCACTAATGCATTTAAGGACTCATCTACTGTGTTTGTTCATGAATAAGCTGACTCTTTTTGAGCCCTGGGGTTTCTATTACAATGACAAACAGTCTTGCTAGGGAATAGCTTGGGAAATGTGATGTGCTTTCCATGGCTTTATTATTATGCTTTTAATTAGTTTTAATTGCATTTTAATTACATCATTAATTTTGGTTATTTTTGAATGCCAGAAATAAATAAACAAATAGACTTTATGATTTGGGGTTTAGGACATTTGATGCAATTTCCTTGGTGAATCTAGGCTGGGTTCATCTGGATTTCTTAAAAATAAGATTATATAAATATAGCATGGGTAGTGAGAACTATTGCACAGAAAAGGCCATATTTTAATAAGAATTTTCACATAAAGAACCAAGTATGTTGCAGATTGTTCCTGGGATGGCATTTCCTAGTCAAAACAATGTTTCATTAGAAGAGTCAAAGTTATACTAGACAGCTCCTAAACATGTTAGATTAAATAATCAAACATTTACAACCTCCCCACCCCAGTTATCTCTCTCTCTCTCTTTCTTTCTTTCTTTCTTTCTTTCTTTCTTTCTTTCTTTCTTTCTTTCTTTCTTTCTTTCTTTCTTTCTTCCTTCCTTCCTTCCTTCCTTCCTTCCTTCCTTCCTTCCTTCCTTCCTTCCTTCCTCACTCATTTGGATGTAACTCAATATAGGCAATTAAAACCCAAACCAACCCTGTTATATTGAAAAATATAACATCTAGTAAGCTCCAGCATTGATCCAACAAAACTTTAGAGATGAATGAAAATTTTGGATTAAAGCCACTCAGTGTAGAATTAGAATAGAATTTTTTTTATTGGCCAAGTGTGATTGGACACACAAGGAATTTGTGTGGTGCATATGCTCTCAGTGTACATAAAAGAAAAGATACGTTCATCAAGAATCATAATGTACAACACTTAATTATAGTCATAGGGTACAAATAAGCAATCAGGAAACAATAAATATAAATCGTAAGGATACAAGCAACAAAATTACAGTCATACAGTCATAAGTGGGAGGAGATGGGTGGTGGGAACGATGAGAAGATTAATAGTAGTGCAGACTTAGTAAATAGTTTGACAGTGTTGAGGGAATTATTTGTTTAGCAGAGTGATGGCATTCGAGAAAAAACTGTTCTTGTGTCTAGTTGTTCTGGTGTGCAGTGCTCTATAGCGTTGTTTTGAGGGTAGGAGTTGAAACAGTTTATATCCAGGATGTGAGGGGTCTATAATTATTGTATTGATAGTGTATTGATAAACAGGGTGAAAATTAATTTTCTATGCTAGAAAACAAAACTGAGATTTTCTACCATCCAGACTAAGAATCTTGAATGCTTATATCGTAAAAAGCTGACCTTGAGATGAAGTATATTCAGCTCTGTTTATAGGCTTAATTGAGAGATGCATCATCTTTCTGGTGGATTGCTCACCTTTAAAAGATACATAGCAAGCAATATAATTTATCCATTTTCCTTGCTGTAAAAGTCTACATTTACGACATTTGACAGAAATAGACTGAATTAGGCTGATATACAGTAGATGGTTAAAATGTAATGTAATCTCATAATGTGACATTACCAATGAGTTTGGACCTTCTCATCTAACCGCTTGCTTGCTTTCTTGGGATCTGGTGGTTAGTTGTGCGACCTACATAGTCAAAGGGGCAGTGCTTGCAGGAGATCCAGTAGATTACATTGGAAGTATCTCCTACCTCCAAGCAATCTTTATAATGCATGATTTGGACAATGTAATTATCTAATGTATCTACCGGATCCCCTGCAAGGATTGCCCCTGCAACTATGTAGGGCAGATAGAGAGGAAGCTAGATTACAAGAACACAAGCAAGTGGTCAGTCAAGGAGATCCAAACTCATCAGTAGTCTCACATAGCAATGAACAAGGACAAAGTATACATTTAATTTTGCAGCTACTAAGATTGTTGACTGAGCAGGGAGAAAAGTAGCCAGGGAAATGATCGAAGCCTGGGAAGTTGGCCCCTCATCAGTCAACAGGAGTGTTGGTTTATCATCAGTTTTTCAAGTACTTAGGGGCTGGGGGCTTGGCAGCACAAGGAAACAACAGCTAACAACTTCATAGCTGGCCATCAATACCCCAAACAACAACTAAAAAAACCACACACAACCAGGTACAATATAAATACTACACATAGAATAGCCCAAGGCACATATTCTGTTAGAGAGAAGTTTCCCAAAGATGGGCTTCAGCATGAGTCCAAAAACTTAGTAGACTAAACCTCTGATCCTAGTGACTGATCCAGATTAGATTCTGCAATATAGGCCTTCATTTGTAATAAATAGTATCAAAATAATGCTTATTCAAGACAAATGATAAACTTGCCTAAGGAATCAAGTCAGAACAAGAATATCTTACAATGTTCATCAAACTCCTCCTTTTGGAGGTTTATTCTTAGAGAATAAATTCCTGTTGCTCTGGCAGTAAGATTATCTTTTGTACTGCCAGTTTTCCTGAGTATGGCTGGCAGAAACATCTTCCAAATTACATCATTTTATACTCATTTATGTGGCTCATAGGACTCCAAGACTTAAAATCATGCAGCAAGAACTGAATGAAAACATTTTTATGACTTGTGAAGATCATAAACCTGGCCTCATCTCAATTCTAGATAGGTGGGGATAGTTTAAACTTGCACAGAAAAAAGAAATGTTACTATTTGTTGCAATTGTATGCATTTTACTCCTGATTCATTCATCATAGAAATTCTGTGCCAATTCTTGCAGCAAAAAATAAGGAAGGTTTGAGGGTGGGAATAATGATGTCCTAGTTTACAATTATTAGCATTTGTAGGAAAATTGATATATGAATGTAAACTACTTGCAGTTCTAGGCTATAGATAGGCTTTTGTCATAGTCTGAGCACAGCTGTGTTCCAACACAATATCAGCTATAAACTCTGAGAATTACAGTCCTATAAATCTGAAGAGTATCAACCTAGAAAAAGGCTAGACCAACATTTTCCCCTTCAAATAATAGACAAGATAGCATATGTTAATAGTAACATATTTTATTTGGAAAGAATCAGGAAAAGTTTTTCACAACATCTATGCATACACAAATACTAATCAACCTATTTTAACTTGAGATAAGTAAAATTAGGGAGAGTGCCGAGCAGAATAAGACAGAGTAAGCCACAGAAACTAATGGTGTGAGCCAGGGGTGAAATCTACTTACCTTCCCTACCAGTTCGGAAATGCGCGCGTGCCATAACCACATATTATTTTGGACCCTCTGCGCATGTGCAAAGCCTTCTGCGCATGGGCAGAGGGTCAAAAACAGGTTACTTCCTGGTTGAAACCAGGAAGCAACGACATCAGTGCGGGTGGGTGGAGCCTCGTGCTTCCGCCATTACCAGTTCGCCATTACCAGTTCGCCAAACCACGTGCCACCGCTGCTACCAGTTCCCCTGAATGGGTGCGAACTGGTAGCATTTCACCCCTGGTGTGAGCTAAGAAAAAGAAAAGAAAATATAGCTGAAACTAATTTGTACCAACACCATTCACTATGCTTCTCTTTTGTCTTTGTAGCCTTACAAATAATCCTTACTTCCTTGATGTCCATTCACGTCTTCTTATTTTCTAAAACTTCTCAGTTCTCTTTTCCCCTCAGAATCTTACCAACTCTATCCAGCAGTGACTTTCTCTCTCTCTTCATATATTTATGAAGGAAACAGACCACATATTGCTTTTTACTCTTCAGCTAGCATTTGTGCATCTTAAAATTCATCTATTCCTTTCACCATTTTTTCAGAGTGAATATTTAGACTAGACACAAAAATTTATCTACTCCTCTACATTTTTGCCATTTATACATACCAGTAATTTGAAATGGTTCATTCTAGTTTCCCTGTTAAAGACAGCTGCATTAATTCTTGATACATTTAATTTTTAATCCTCATTGTATCATACAGCCAACAGACCATTTGCTGCAAGTAATTTGGGCTCTCAGTCAAAGAAACAGCAATGCCTGAAAATGTACATTCATATTGTCAGCCAGAAAAATATCTGTAATCATCACAAGAATTCATTATGCATTTGTCCATAAATACATGAAATACCCAAGGGGTCATCACTTAGTTTTGTCTTATTCTCTGATCAACATTGAACTATCCCTAAGCATTTCAATTATTCCCATGTGTGTTTAGCTTGAAAATAGGCAGCTTGGGGAAATAAAGGAAATAAGAGAAAAGCTTTGTGGGAGAAAGATTATTTGTGAGGAAACTAGAAAACAGGTAGCCCTTGACTTACAGCAGTTCATTTACTGATCATTCAAAGGTACAACAGCACTGAAAAGAAGTGATTTATGACCGTTTTTCAGAGTTACTACCTTTGCAACATGCCCATGATCATGTGACCAAAATTCAGATGCTTCCAACTGGCTCATATTTATGTTGGTTGCAGTATCCTGGGGTCATGTGATTCCCTTTTGTGACCTTCAGACAAGCAAAGTCAATGGGGAAACCAGATTCACTTAACAACCAGGTTACTAACTTCTCAACTGCAGTGGTTTATTTAACCAATGAAGCAAGAAATTTAATAAAATGGGGCAAAATTCACTTAACATATGTCTCACTTAACAATATGAATTTTGGGCTCAATTGTGGTCCTACGTTGAGGACTACCTGCATGGTATACTGTTTTCTTCCAGCAGCAATATGCTAGGATTTCATTTCTGCAGCCATCAGGAAAGAGGGGAAGCTTGGGGTTAGGAAGAGAAGTTGGGGGGGGGGGGAGTGCAAAGGATTCAGAAGTATTTACAGCTTGGCCAACAGGAAGAGAACAGGGTTGAGAATATCATCTGCAAGGAAAACATCTCCCAGAGGACATACTGAGGGAGAATCACGATTTGAGAATTTGGGGTGGGGGTGGGGAGCAGACTAGATTCAGATAAGGAAAGTTGAAATATGAGAACTGGTCCAAGAGTGGGCTCAAAACCTTCAGGAAAGAAATAAGAGAAGCTGCTATGTGAGACTTTTGTGGTGACAACTGTTGCTGTGGACATTTGGCAAGGGAGAAGGGAGAATTTTCTCTTCTCTTCTCTTCTCTTCTCTTCTCTTCTCTTCTCTTCTCTTCTCTTCTCTTCTCTTCTCTTCTCTTCTCTTCTCTTCTCTTCCAAATGATATAGTCTCTCTCACACCCACACACACTGCCTTTGAAATGTGCTGTGCTTTTAGTAGGACTGCTCAGACTGTTGTATATAAACTACTAGCTCTGAGCCAGCCTCTCTGCATGATGCAGGGAGATTCACCCCACTGAGTTCAATAGCTTGAGTGCTGTTTAAACTTATTGTATCTGTCTATATAGCTGCGGGGTTATGGTTCTTCTAATGCAAATAGTAAAGTTGTTCTTTCTGTTCATCATTAGAGATTGGATATTTTTCCTGTTGAATGCTCAGGACTGGGAGAGTCACCCCTTAGAGGCCCCTTTGCTGGTTGCACACTTCTCTTTTTAAAGAGAATTGCAAAAAAGCTGGATGGGATTCTACTGGAAGATCCCATGGGGAGTCTACTCTCAAACATCCACTATTCCAGATGCTATTTGATTTCAACCTTTAGCATTCCAGTTGACTATCTTGTCTTTTTTATGCTGTTTCAACAACGCAAGTCATCACAGAACTGTTCAATTTTTGCTTCCTTCACATTTGTGCATCCTCTGTTTTTTGTATGTATACCAAGAGCTTCTGCACCTAAGACAAATTCTTTGTGTGTGTAATCACACTTTGCCAAATAAAGTACTGTATTTCTGTATTTCTGTATTTCTGTATTATTTCTGTATTTCTGTAATTCTATTCTATTCTATTCTATTCTATTCTATTCTATTCTATTCTATTCTATTCTATTCTATTCTATTCTATTCTATTCTATTCTAATTTCATTCCATTCCACTCCTCTCCACTCCACTCCATTCCATTCCATTCCCTGTGATATTAATTGATTTCCCTCAGTCTTAATTGGAAGATGAAATTTCTACATTGATTCTTTATTCACTCACACATCTATTATTACCTTACCTATTTGTTTCTGAGATTTGATGTCAGAATTTTGCCTAGAGAACAAAGGGATATAACTATCCAATAGATCACAAGAATTTAAGCAGTCTCTCACTGGATCAAATCCCTGGCCTATCTAGTCTAGCGGTCTGTTCTCATAGTTGTCAACCAATTGCACAAGAAAGCCAAGTAGTTTTCTAGTGGGTAGCCAGCTAAGTTTCCTAATTAATGTTTTAAGATCATTTGAGACCTGTGTAGAGAGGTTTCTGGATCAAACATTTATGGAACAGCAGCACACATGTTTGGAGAGGCTTGGCAATGTCTGTCACAAATTTCTCTACTTTTCAACTCTTGACTGTATCCCAGGGTATGTCTACTCCCAGCTTTTTCTATCCAGAATTTTAAAAGAAATTTGATTATTTATATATTGAAGAATAAGAATAGATCTGGAAAACAATGAAATACACTTGGCTGAGGCTGAAGTCAGTTGGGATAGATTTTTCCACAGGAAAGAGGGCTTGATTTATATTTATCGGAAGGACTGCAACCAGGATAGCTTTGTGTTACAATATATTATTATGAACTTGGTAATAGAATGTTAGGCATATGTGATTTCCCTGATTGCAAGGAACTTTGCTATAAAGGACATTGCTTCGAGAATAAATGACATGCAAATTGCTGACAAGCATTTGACAGAGCCTGCTGTGCTAATAAATGCAGTAGGCAGCATAATTGGGAGAGTTGTTGAATTATCTTAATCAAAAATGTTAAAGAAGCAGAGATAACCCCCCCTCTCCATTACGAATGGTGTAATTAAGTAAGCATTATTAATTACAAGCTACAGGAGAGGGATAATGTAATTATTCCTGTCTTCTATTTAAGTGGGCGGGTGAGTGTATTCACAGCTTGAGCCAAAGAGCGTCATTTACGTAAATTTACAATGAACGCAAGAACCTGTTATCTTAATACAAAGCTTGCTATAGGGTAAAGACCTTAGTCTTGGCATCTGAATACTTTCTGAGTCTTCCGTGAATGAAAAGCAACTTTGGGAATCAAATGTCAGCAGTGTTTTGCTTGAGTTTGTGTCTCACTAAGCAGAACTTGTTTTTTTTTTTTTTTATGAAATTTTAAGTCACAAGAAATCTTCCTGAGGAAATCTTTTTTTTTTTAATCTCTTCCTCAATATTCATCACTACCAATCTGATTTAAGTTGGAAATGGTGACCCAGAATTAAATTCAGAAACTCATTTTAAACTCTTTGAAGACTGAATCTTTGCTAGTGTTCCATGTCTTCGGGGGTCAAGCTCTGGACTCAATGGGGCACTGGAAAAAAGGTAGCAGGTACAATGAAAGAAATCTATCTTTCTCTAGGAAATGAACTGGAAAATCAAATGTTACTCAGCAAGCAGTTGTTCAATAGCATGCTTTCCTGCAGTCTCCCAGCTGGCAGCCCTATCAATTCTGAGCATTTCTCTTTCACCTCAGTCAGATTTTACAACCCCAACTGGAATTCAACTTGACTCTGATTTCCTGTTTGACTATTTCTGAGTTCAGATCAAGGGTCCTTAAATGCCTCATAACACAAATGAAAACATCTCACTTCAATGATTGGTGTATCATAACTTCTCCAAAAATATATAAATTGTTCAATTGACACTCGAGGCTGTAACTACAAAAAAATAAAAAATAAATAGTCATGGTTCACTCTGCTTATTTTTTATTCCTCAAAGTTGTCTTGTCTTTAAAAAATGTTATGTATCTTCTAAGATCTTTTTTAAAAGGTTCTATTTAAGACACAAGAGGCAGTTTGGTGTGGTAGTTGAGGCAATTGGCTAGAAACTGAACAACCTGGAATTCTAGTTCTGTTTTATGAAAAAAGCTAGCTGGGCATGGGTGGGTTCTAATTTTTTTTACTACCAATTCTGTGGGCGTGGCTTATTTTGTGGGCATGGCTTGATGGTTATGTGACAATTATTTAGGATTTAGCAGAGGTACTGGTCTACCAGGCTTTTAACTGCTTGCAGAGCTGTACCGATCTACCCATTTATTTTTGCGGGCACTGGTCTACCCATTTATTTTTGCAGGCACCGGTCTACTCATTTGTTTTTTTTTAACACTGATCAGCTGTAGGGCGGCCCTTTGAAGCAAGAGTTTAAACAGTTTTTTTCCCTGTAGCCATCAGCTGGGACTCAGGAGGCAGCAATAGATTGGGGGTGGTGCCAAATAAAAGGTAAGAATAATGCGGGGGTGGGGGGGCAGGGGGGCAGTACTGGTTCAATGATGTCATATCATCACCACTATCAGCTCAGGAGAACTGGGCCAAACTGGGAGGAACACACCACTGCAGCTGGGTGACCCTGGGCCAGCCATTTTTTTCTCAGTGCTAAAAACTGGACACTGGCAAACCATTTCTGAAAAATCTTGCCAAGAAAACTACAGGGACTTATTCATGAATGGAAAAAAAAAGTGTATATGGACAATATGCTGCCTGTCTGTAGTCACTGAGGACCTTCAAGATGCCCACCATTAAGTCTGACCTGATGTCCTTGTGATTAAATTTTGCCTGATTTGCTGTGATTTTCCTGGAGCAAAATAGAGCATGGGGAGTTATGCTCACACCCAGACCTCTCTTGATTATCACATGCAGTGGTGAAATCCAAATTTTTTTACTACTGGTTCTGTGGGCGTAGCTTGGTGGGCATGGCTGGTTCTCTGAACTGCTCAAAATTTCCTCTACCAGTTCTCCAGAACCTGTCAGAACCTGCTGGATTTCACCCCTGATCATATGATACCTTTAGAGGTACAACTAAGTTGTCATCCATCCACCATTCTGGTATTGTAGCCGGAGAAGTATATAAATAGGAATAAGATAGATGGAGGGAATCATGCCATATAAACCTCCATTCCTGTGCACCAACATATGTATAGTATCAACAGCTTAACTAAGCTTCATCATGTTTGGATTCCACAGGCAAGCAAGTTGTTTACTGCTGATTTAAGGAGCGTATTAAACCCATTGTAAATTTATCTTTGTACTAAAAAGGTTCAAAACTGGTAAGAAAGCTTGAAAATCTGTGCCATGTACCAGCACATAGTTGCAAATAGGATGTTTATCTAAAATTGAGCTGCCATATACTCACATAATCCCTTGGTTTTCCAAAATGTCTTCTTCTGCATTGTTAGGAAAGGGGGCAGGAAAGAATTGGAAGTTCAATAAAACAGGAACCATCTATTTTTTCTGTGCAAGAGGAAGTTACCATTTTGTATCTTCTTATAAAAAAAAAGCAGGAAATTTTGTGGCTGGTGTTTGCTCAAAACTTTAATATGGTGCTCTGATGATTTTCATGAAATAGTTTTGTTGTCCATTCAGTGACTCTCTAGCTTGCATTCCAAGAAGAGAATCAATATTGTAATAGAATATTGTAATAAAAATGAACCTTGTCTTTAATATAAATCTTGGTGATTAATTTCATAGTCCTATACACTAGAAATTGTCTGTAAGTAGTATGGCTATAAGTAGTATGGCTTCCACTAGTGCCCCCCGCCCCAAAAGAAAAAGGGGCTAATTCTGGCTGCACAACACCATGTCTTAAGAACAAATGTATACAAAGCCAGAATTGAGAAGATAATGAGCATCTGGCACAAAACAGCCCAGACTTAACAACTGTCAATAAAAAAGATAAAAATGTTTAAGAGAAAATCACAAAATATAAAGACTTGAATCTAGAAATAAAATGATTATGGCAAAAGACAGTAAAAAATAATATCAATAGTAATAGGCATTTTAGGTGTTATGTCCTTATAAGGACATTCGCCGGGGATTGGCTAATCCAGCAGCGGGAAATTTGAAATACTGTCTTCTGGGTGGCGCGACTTGCCGGAGCGCTTAAAAGGAGAGCTCCGGCAGCACAGCCACCAGTCTAGTTCTGTACTCAATAAAAGTGCTGAATGGACCAACGCTGGTCGCGTCTTCTTTTCCTGCGCCTGATCTAACACTAGATGCAATTCCAAAAGATCTGGAACACCATTTGAACACCACTGGAATTGACAAAATCACCACCAGTCAGTTGCAGAAGGCAGCTTTGCCTGGAACAGTTTACATCCTCTCAGTGAAGGACTATGACAATTTGTCACGGACAACTCACTGCAGAACAAGAGTTACACTAATATGAAAGAAATGGCAAATAGTATCATTAAAGAAAGGATGCAAAAGGAGGGACAGAATAAAATGTGAATGGCAAAAATTAAAATATTTTTTCATTTATTTTAAATAATTAGATAGAATTGTTAAATTGTCCTGCAGCAATTTGTCCCATGGTGAGTTGACTGTGGCAAGTTGGTCAGCAGCGAGTTGGCCATGGCAAGTTGGCTGTGGTGAGTTGGCTGTGGTAAGTTGTCCAATGGCGAATTGTCCATGGCAAGTTGGCCATGGCAAGTTGGCCATGGTGATTTGGCTGTGGTGAGTTGGCTGTGGCAAGTTGTCCCATTCTGCTGCAAATGATACCTTTGCTATCATTAAACAACAACACCTGTGTATCCCAGGTCCTTGGAGAGCACTTTATGGATGGACAAAAATGGCAAATCCAGATCTAAAAATCTGGCTGATTATGCGATGAACCATAATTATTTAACTGAATCTATTCTAGGATGCAATAAGAATCTAAGGGAACAAAAAAGTGCATATATATCAAAGTGAATAATTTAAACTCTTACCCATAATTAATGGAATTTAGAAGGCATCCTTCGGTGCTCTAATCATAGCTCCAAATGTGCTAATTACAACCCCTTGGTGCACATCAGATAGTGCAGGTGTTGATCAGGAGAGCCTCGTCTTAACAAGAGATACTGCTGTCACTGGATTCCCCCTCCCCATTTCACTTCACAGTTAGCAAACATTATTCCAGCTAAACTAGATTTGACAGTCAAACACAGTTTATTGTCATTCCTTTAATTATATTTCTTATAATTATTACCTTATTAAGAAAGCTTTTATCATGAATTTAAGGAAGTCAATGGATACAGAGACTGAGGAGGGATTGCTTGATTACATGCAGAAAGCATTGCAATTATAAAAGCTAAAAGGAGTATATTTATTAAACAATAAATAGGAGATGCTTTTCCTTGATAAAAGGAATAATGAAAAGGAGATAACCAGAGTACTATAATCAAATATCTTTCTTCAGAACTAAACTAGAGGTGTGTTCCTTTCTGAAAGGGCCATTAATTTTCATGTGTTAAAAAGACGAGACTCTTTTGTTTGTTTGACTCCCCTGGTCCCAGGGATCTTCCATCTTTAATCCTTAATGGGACTGTACTTTTCCATGCCAGACTAATGTGCAATTTGGAGGACTCACAGCTTGTATACAAATTATTACCCACAACTGCATCACATCTCCCCCCCACCCCCGCAAAAAAAAAAAAGTATTAAACAGGATGGAGCTGGTTTGCAATTTTTGTACATCTAGTTAGCCAACATAATAACATACAAGAGTGACTATAAGACTTTTTGATTTGGAAAGCCAAGGGCTGCAAAAAGAGCAAAATACTAGCCTTTAGGTTTCACTGAAATCAATGTGCAGAATTAGTAAGTGTGTGTGTTTGCGTGTGCGTGTGCGTGTGTGTTGGTAGACCTGCTGTAGAAGAAGGTTAGGAACTACATCTCAGATTAGACTGCAGATGCAGAGCTGAATGTATTGAATATGTTGAAAAATAGGATTTTGGCAACTGTCTTTCCTGGACAGAGCTGGCTGGTTTATTCTACCACCTGTTTAGAATTCCGGGCTTATGATCAGGGTCATTCAGAAGAGCCTGGATGAATGAACCTCTTTTTAAGTGTTCCTGCCTATTACTCATCTTGCCAAACATTCCTGTTTTGCAGCAATGCTTTCACAGTTCTAGGAATGAAGAATCATAGGGAAAATAAAAAAGATAACTTGGCTAATATCATTATTTCTACATCTGTTAATACCATTTTGTGTTTAATTTTTTTAAAAAACTGGTATTAGAGCATTGGACAGCAAATACTGTTTCACACACATCTTTTTATCAATTCCTTTTTTTTCCCATAGAAATTTTACTTAAACTATTCCATTGGTATTTTAGGCTTAAGTTTTTATTTTAGATTTCACAGATCCAACAGCCTTCTCTTATTAAGATCACACACTGCCTTAGCACAAGCTCCAAATCCAGAGTGGATTTGCACATAACTATGAGCTCTGGAGGAAAAGAAGGATATAAATATACTGTAGTTTATAGGAGAAGAAGATTTCACAATATTGGAATAGCAATGGAGAGCATATGGACAGGACAGAAAGCCTAGACGTCAGGGGTGTGTTCTAAAATTTTTTACTACCGGTTCTGTGGGCGTGGCTTTTGTGAGCATGGCTTGATGGTCATGTGACAATCCTTTAGGATTTAGCAGAGGTACTGGTCTACCAGGCTTTTAACTGCTTGCAGAGCTGTACTGGTCTACCCATTTATTTTTGTGGCACTAGTCTACCCATTTATTTTTGCAAGCACTAATCTACTCATGTATTTCTGCAGACATTGGTCTACCCATTTATTTTTGCAGGCACTGGTCTACTCATTTGTTTTCTTTTAACACTAATCAGCTTTAGGGTGGCCCTTTGAAGCCCCCGCGGCAAGAATTTAAACAGTTTTTTCCCCTCTAGCCATCAGCTGGGACTCAGGAGGCAGCAATAGATTGGGGGTAGGGCCAAATAAAAGGTAAGAATGACATGGGGGTGGGTGGGGGAGGGGCAGGGGTGGGAGGGTGGCAGAACCAGTTCGGTGACATCATATCGTCACCGCTACTGGCTCGGCAGAACCGGGTGGAACCAGGCGGAACCCACCACTGATGGCTGTCTTGCATTTTTGATACCGGTACTTACAAATAAGATCACTATAGACTCTAAAAAAATAAATAGCAATTAAACTCATCTATTATGAAAAAAAATACAGCTGCTGAGTATGCCTGAAACCTAGTCTGCTAGCCATTGATATTTGTATCCTATTTAAAAATGCAGAAGTCTCATTGGCATCAAATATTAGTTCCAGTCTTTGACTAAAGTGATTTAATGGTCCACAATTCAATTTGAAATGAAAGAATCCCCCAAATGACTCTTTATAAAGTCTTTTGGAGACCAAAGTCAATATCTATGGTCCTTCCAAGAAGCAACTATTGATTACCTGCCAGAGCCAATGAGCATTAAAATCCAAGGAGATTCCGGAGTACATCTCACTATGACAAAACCTCCTACTAATAAAATTGGAATGCATTGACCAGCCGTGGAAAAGCTCAAAGAATTAATAAAATGTGTTGCATCCTCTGGTGGAGACTGAATGGAAGTTTCTTCAGTTTGCAGAAACAATCACATGTTGCATGCTCTTCTGCCCTGATCTGCTTTTTGTAAGTGAGGGTGGTTGCCCCTGTAAATGTCAGTCATTGCAAAGTCATTGGCCCTGCTGTTCAGTAACTTTGCTCTAATCCTCATACGGATTTTCTACTTCTTCCTAAATCTCTTGGGGCTTAAGCAAACTAAACATAGCAGCCTCTGCACACAAAAATAACTCTTTTGATAGACCCTCTCAAGTACAGTCACTTCAGGTGATAGTTTTATTTCACTCAAATAAGAATTAGCCATTGACGCAGCACAAACCACTTGCCTTCGGAAACCAAGAAAGATGCATTTCTGACCAAAATAGCAAAAGAATATCAAATGCAGATTTTTGTTTTTAAAAAGTGGACTCTGGTAGATGAAAGGAGGGAAATCCTGATAACTCCCACCTGCCACTGATTTTGCACATTTACTTTTGATTGGTGATATTATTAAGTTGGACTGCCTTATAGATTAAAAAGAAAAGGTTACTTTGGATGAAAATGAAATGGTAGCAGAGGATATACGAACGTCTTTTTTTTGGTCAGAATAACCTCATCTCCATGCTGGGATTCTTACACCCATTTACATAAAACAGGGATGTCAAACTCGCATTGCCATGTCATCACGTGACATAACACAACTTTTTTCCCCTTCGCTAAACCGGGGGTGGGAATGGCCAGCACATGATGCATCTGGCCTGAGGGCTGCGAGTTTAACACCTCAGCATAAAAGGACATAAATAAAAAAATAAAAGGAAACAAAAGAGCCATGGTGGTGCAGTGGTTAGAATGAAGTACTGCAGGCTACTTCTGCTGCCTGCTGCCTGCCTGCAGTTTGAAAGTTCAAATCTCACCAGGCTCAAGGTTGACTCAGCCTTCTGTCCTTCCGAGGTTGGTAAAATGAGGACCCAGATAGTTGGGAGCAATATGCTGACTCTGTAAATCTCTTAGAGAGGGCTGAAAAGAACTGTGAAGCAGTATATAAGTCTAAGTGCTATTGCTATTGCAAAATATGGCACCCCAGTGATGAAATCATGGCAAGCCTTTTTCATCCCAGTTGAGTCAAATTTACTTTACTAATTAGGACAGAATGCAGATAAGAACAAATGATATGCTAAAATCTCTCCTATGACTTGTTTTTCTACCTTATTAGGCTGCTTGAGGAATTATTTCAATATACTTCAGTATAATTTGTCTTACTGATGGTGGTGGAGTTGCTGGTGTTATTCTATTCTGTCACATACTGTATCTTTCCATCACTTTGAGGCTTCTCTGGTTGTCCATTTTTTCAAGTCTACAAATAGAAGTGTCCTCAAGTCTTCCCTCAGGTTTTTATCTGAAGCTTGGAAGATTGAACAAATGGTTGTGCAGTGAAGGACAGGATATTCCCAATCCTGCTGCTTTACCACTTTTCAGGCAAGTGCATCCTAATCAGTGATAACGTCTCAAAATGTTTCTGATATTTTGAAAGACATTTCATAACCTGCAAGCATCTACAAGACTATCTCACCCAGGCACTTGGACAAGGAGAAGTCAAAGTGAAAAGAGAATGTGATCTGCATCCGGAGGTTTTTCTGTTTTTAGCTTTATCGTGGTTGGTTTTAATGTTTGTAGGCTGCACAGGGTTGGTTTTAAGATGAATGGCTATACTGTCCAAAAGTTTTAAATAAATAATCACAATAACTTCCTTTATACCGAATGAGAAATGACAAGAAAAAAACCCTGCAATCTAATTTGTCCTTATGACACTAAATCGGACCTTCTGTTAACATGAATGACCTTCCTCATCCACATCTGGCTGTGATTAATCAGAATTAATTATGTCCCAGTAGAAATAGATTGGGATGTAGAAGTGATGGGCAATGAAGCCATCAGCCTGGTATGGCAATATGGGAGAAGGATGGTTGCCCAGGCAATGAGGCAGAATTCTCTCTCTTCTATTTCCATAAAATATATAGTATAATACTTGGATGGGTTAAAAGAGGGTTATGGAAGAGGCAGAATCATGAAAGCTATTATCAGTGAGCATTATAAAAGAAGTGGGTTACTAGAGTACAATTATTTTATTTATAGCACACTCATACCATCTCTCCTACTGTAAGTCTAAATGGTTTCAATGGTGCTTTCTTCCAAGCACATGGATACAAGAATGTATCATCACGTTTACTAATTAGGTTTATTAAGCAGGGTCAGTATCCAGGCATTAGGATCCAATGTATTTATAATTCCACAAATGTTTTTGTAAAAGCAAAGCTGTTGGAGGATTATGAAAATTAGTTCATATTTGGAAGGCATGGGATAGGCGAAGGCTGACTGAAAACTGAAAAATTGAAAACAATGTTTATGTATTCTTTTTATGTGTTCTTTCAATATTTCATGCAAGCTCATCTACAAGGAAAGTATTTTTTAAAGCCAACCCAGAAGAAATGTCCATTTCTCAATGTCATTTTGCCTATTTGGTTAGGAAATATAGATGTTTCTAAGTGATTAAAATTTCAGGGCTTGCCATATATATCACACACTGTCCTGATTTACTTGGAGATGGGCAATTTTTAAAACAAAAACTTTTCAAAAGAAATATTTAAAGACACCACCCAAACGGTTTATATTACAATTCTTTTAAAACTCACCATTGCTGAAAACCAATGAGAAATATTGAAATGGCAATTCTGTTTCCTATCCTTAACATAGACAAGATTATTGTGCTATTTCCTGTATTTTTCTGATATGATTTTTTCATATATCTTAGAGAGTTCATTGGGGGAAAATATTTTGTAATTATGTCTTGGTGCATCAACACTTTGCTGTACTACCAGAGATATGTACATAAGCTGCTGGATATGGATGCCATTAATGGGAACTGATGTGTATCAGTTGTGCATCAATCAAAATTGTCCACTTTGTGATGCAAACCTCAGCTGAACTGAATTGACCAGATGCATCCCTGGCTATCAAGGGAGGATGACGTCTGCACCTGGAACTACTAGTCATTCCCAGCAACTATTTCAGTTATTAGCACTGGATTGAAGCCCAAAGATAACAGCAGTAGGGGCTTTTTTTATAACTTTCACAGAGACATTAGCTATGTTGGCAATCAAAAGAGTTTATAGAAAATGTGCCAACCGCTATTCATGTTTTATGCAGCTGATAGTTTTCTAATGGTAGAGACATTCAGCAATTAGCAAATAGATTTGGATACATTACTTTTTTTTAAATTTTGCTTTTCAAGTGATCCTGAGCATAATAGAACTTAGTTTTGGGAAATAGGTTCATAGGGAAGGGAAGCAGCTGTTTCCATTTGGGTGTGGTGAGATGTGTTGGGCCGCTTGGCTGATGTGAAGGACAGCAAGGGAAAGCGACAGCAGCAACGGTACATCCAGTCCCACGCTCACTGTCTCTTGCACCCCCAAAATAATAAGACCCTCTAATAATAAGGCCAAGCCCTTATTTGGGAGTTCAAGAGAAAATAAGACCCTCTCTTATTTTTGGGGAAAGTGATGGAGCTTGAAAGGTAAGACCTGCGTCCCACTTCTTGCCCACCCCACCTGCCACCCCCAAATTACATCCCTAAAGGGGGTAGGTGGGTAAGCAAGGGGCAGGAGCCCTGCCATGCCCGGTGAGGGGTGGGAAGAAGAGACAGCAAGGGGAGTCACATCTCACTCCATGCGTCTTGCTTCTTCCTCGCCCCACCTGCCACCTGTCTCGATAAAGAAATGTCTGGGAAGGGAAGTAGCCAAGCTGCTGTTGCCATTGGGGTGGGATGGGATGTGTTGGGCCATTCAGATAGCACAAAGAACAGGGAAGGGAGGGCATGTCCCCTGTTTCCCCCCCGGCCTCACCTCAACTTTTTTTGGTTGCAACAAGCAACTAGGGCAAATGGTGGGACCAGCTGTGGATGCCTGTAAGTAGTTAGTGGGGGGGGGGCTTAATTTGCAGGGGTGGCTTATATTATCACATGTGCTGAAAAGCCCATTTGGGCTTATTATCCGGACATGTCTTATTTTCGGGGGGAAATGGCACTCATAACAAAGTTATGAACAAAAACATTAATATTCACTTTGTGTGAGTGAAGTCTTGACACAGAGTGAGTCCAATTCTTCAAGGAAGCTGCGGAAGAACCACATTACAACTGTCCTGAATAAAAACATTGTGGTACCTATTAGTTCAGAAAGCTGATAGGTCTTCCAAATTCACTTGTTAGTTTCTGCCAACTTCCACAATTTCATCGCTATTTCATTTTGGACTTAATTACTAATCTCAGCTCAGGTAGAATGTATGCAAAATGATTTTGAATCTTAAGCAAATATTTTTGTACTGCCAATAAAACTCTCCACATAACCATAGTCCTACATTATAGAAGATTGTCACTTTAACTGAAAAGCTGTCAGTCCAAGTTCAGTTTAAAGCTAAGCAATCACCAGATAAGATAGCAGCCCACCAAAGAGTGCTATCTGAACAGCAGGCTGAGCAGGCCTGCAGATCGTTTAGGTTGCCTTTCTAGAATGAAAAGCATAACAGTTAACTCTAAACCACAGGAAATGATTTCTAAATTTCCACCAGTGAATCTTATGCAAATCTGTTTCATTTTCTGTTATGATGCATAAATGGCCATCTTTCTCAGAGCCCCGCTGTCCTTAAATGGTAAACAATTTGTAATTGCAATAGTGGTGCTATTAGCATTAGTTAGGAGCAATACATTCAACTCCTAAAGGAGGATTTGCATGCAAATGTCTTCCTAGTTTTTTTTTTTTTTCCAGAATCCATCTGAAAGTTAGATGGGGCCATGAAGATCCTTTGATGTTATTCTTTATTCAGTATAGGAAATCAGAGAAATGTCAGTTCAAGCTTCATTTAAACTTTATACTTCTATCATTTTACTTGCAATACCAGTGCTTAGTACAAAAAGCTAGAAATTATATAACTGTCAGGGCTTTTCTTTCTTCCTCCCTTTTTAAGGCAGTATTTTCAACCACCATACTAGCTAGAGTAAAGAATATTTTTAGAACTAGAAAGCTATGCAGCCCCCTAGTGTAGCGAAAAGAGCTCTTCATCTCTTAAGTATTATTTTTTTAAAAAAACACCATTGATATTTTACTCAGGTTTTGCTTGCAAGATCCATGCCTGTCCTGTGACTTTACAAGGGATAATGTAAGATTAGAGTGAAGGTAGAAAGGGAAAGCTCATCATTCAAAATATAACATGGTGCAAACTATAACAGCAGCACTGCCAGTATAATTTCTCTAAAACAGTAAAAGCATTGCTGTTTGAGAGAAGTCACCCTTTCCTCCATTTAATTCTCTGGACAAATATCACATTCTTTTCAAAATCTCAGCCTAGCTCTCAGATAAGCTCCTATTCTGTTTTCTAAGCAGCTGTCTTTTCCACCTATTTTACTGTTAAAAATCCATTTCCTAATGGATCAGAACAGAGAAAAAAAAAGGCATAAAGGGAAAAAAACACCTCACTTTTGCCTAAAAGCACTTTCCTTTCTCTACTATATTTGTTTCTTGACCTTCTTTAGTTTTGGCTTCATTTCCAAAAGCATGAAGCGAAGGTAACATTTCTGATAATGAAAAACAAACACTTTTCTTTCCTGAATAAGTTTAAAATTGTTTTCAAATTAAAGGTGTAAGGAGAACTGTTATTGGTTAGGATCATGGGCACCTGCAGGGGAGAGCAAAGGGAGAAAATGACATCACAAAGAAGAAAAGAAGGTATGCAAAAAGGACTCATCCGATGCGTCATAATTTACATGAATAAAAAAGGGGAGAGGAAAGTAAAGCACAGACAGATTTTCAAGACTGCTGTCAGTCCTATTATGTACACCAATACTTTTCAAATTTGGCAATGTTAAGATGTGTAGACTCAGCTCTCAGAATTCCCCAGCCAGCATTGATTTAAATTAAATCAAGAAATCAATTCTATTCTGCATGAATCCTTCATGCATACCTTCTACTTAAGCTATGCCCCCCCCCCCCCGTTGCTTCGGTAACAGAGATCTGGCCAATTTCTCTCAAGTCATCTGTTTTATTCTCTACAACAGGGGTGTCAAACCCGATTTCATGGAGGGCTGCTTCAGGGTTGTGTTTGACCTAAGGGGAGCTGGGGTGGGCGTGGCCAGGATGGGCATGACCAGCTCGACATCATTCATGTCAGAGGCTCCTGTTGCGACCCGAATGCTCTGCCAGTGAAAACGGAACTGGGAGTGCTGCCCGCGGCCCTCCTGAGCTCCATTTTTGCTGGCAGAGACACTGTCCTTTGCTGTTTCCAGGGTGGTCCTGCAGGACGTTAAGTTTGATACCCCTGCTCTACAAGCTACATTTTTCTCAGTGGTACCAAAATTGTACAAAACTAGGACCTAGGTAAACAGAGCTACTGTCAGGACTGAATAAGACTGAATTGTTTCCTGATTGCTTATTTGTAACCTGTGACAAATAAATCATCATTAAGCGTTGTACCTTATGATTCTTGATGAACGTATCTTTTATTTTATGTACACTGAGAGCATATGCACCAAGGCAAATTCCTTGTGTGTCCAATCACACTTGGCCAATAAAAAATTCTATTCTATTCTATTCTATTCTATTCTATTCTATTCTATTCTATTCTATTCTATTCTATTCTATTCTATTCTATTCTATTCTATTCTATAAGGTATGGTTAAAATCCCCTTAGAGGAAGAGTAATATCCAGGGCTGGAGGAGGGAGGGCGACAGAGGTATTCCATCTCTTGCAGGAAATCAATTGTGGTTCAGTTTCAATTTCAGAATTCTTTGAACCTGATGGACATAATTTCACCAAGATATTTTCTCAGTAACTGTTTCTTTGGGTTACTTGTAACTTATAGTTACCTTGTCTGTGTTGTCAAGTTTTTTTTTATTGCCTTGTATTTATCCCAGCATTAGAATCTTCTTCAGTGACTTTTGCTTTTGCATAATGTATCCAAACCATTTAAAGTCTAGCTTCGTTTTTTGTGCCTCCATTGCTTTTACTTCATCAATACTGAATGATACGTAATTGTAATCCAATATATTCTCAATAGCTTTTTTTTCAGTATCACAGTTCAAAGGGATCAATACTTCTTTGTTAAACCTTTCTGATGGCCCAGATTTCACAGCTGTATGTTACAACTGTGAAAATAATGGATTTGACAATATATACCTTTGTTGTCAGTGTGATGTCTCTGCTCTTTAATGTTTTGTTTGGGCTTGTCATAGATTTTCTCCCAAATAGCAGATGTCTCTTTATTTCGTGGCTACAGTCCCCATCCCTATGAATTTTTTATCCTAGAAAGATAAAATGATCTTGTTTTTCAAAAATGAAGAGCAGAACAACCTTTGCACTCTGTTCTTTCAGGTTCCACAAGACATGCCTTGAATCTTCCAGTAAGTTTGTATTATGTGTATTTTTGAGGCTATTAATATTTCTCCCAACAACTTTAATCGTTTAATTCCATTTCTTTTATTCCAGATTTCTCATGCTCTATTCTGCATAAAGATAAACGTGGTGACTTTCAGTGGTAGGTTGCTACCGGTTCTCCCCGATTCGGGAGAGCCGGTAGCAGAAATGTTAATGTGAGAGCAAACTGGTTCATTCTGACTGTTAGCTGGGCCCTCCCACCTGCCCCCGCGCTTTACCTACCTTTATTCCTTTGTTTTTAGCCCAGCTGAAAGATGCAGCAGAGGGGATTTCCATGCCTTACCTGTTTTGAAATCCAAGGCACTTGTACAAAGCGATTGTGCGCAAAGCGTGTGCGCGAAGCAAACCGGTCATAACACTGGTTAGAACCCACCACTGGTGACTTTCCTTGGCATGATCCTTTCCCACATTTGAATGATTTATTACTCCATACTCCAGTCAAAACTGTTGTTTCCTGGTCCTTATATACATTCTGCAGCAGATAAATAATCCCTGATACTAGCACCTTCTGACATAAACAATGTCCTTTATTGTCTCCATATAGTAATAGCACTTAGACTTATATATCACCCCATAGTGCTTTACAGGACTCTCTGGTCTTAAATGCTATCTCGAGTTTGTTGTAGTCTATATACCACAAGGTTTAATATAACAATAAAGCAAAAATAAGTATCATTTTGGACCTCTCTGACCTTTTCCATTACCCATCGGATGATACGAGTAATGTGATTTTGGGTCCCCCTTCCAGATCCATATTGTGGATCTGAAGGTTCTTATTCCAGTTGTCACTGAAGTCTCTATTGAGTAAAATATTGACCTTTAACTTGTGAAATACAGGTAACCCTCAATTTACAACCACAACTGAGACTGCAATTTTGGTCAAAAGTCATTAGCCAAGCCACTACATGACCAGATTCCACTTTATAAAACAAGTCACTGATGTTAAGACAGAATCAAGTTTATCCATAAAACAGCAAAAACATCACAAAATGCTGCAACTTGTTACAAATGAAAGCTGGTTGCCGAGCTCCACAAATGTGATCACTTTATTGAGGGGGTGGTGCAACAGTCATAACTTTGAGAACCGCTTGATAAATAACTTTGTCTGAGCCATTGTCACTTTATACAGTCATTAAGTGACTGGTTGGAGTTCTGTATCTGTATCTGTAAATATAATTCTTTCATAGTCTGAACATTTTTAGCATTGTCCTTTTTTGGTAGTTGTAGATAGATCAATATTTTCCAGTTCTTTAGCCACTGTTGTGTTTTCCATGCCTGCTTACATACCACACAGTACTTTGCTTTATTTAACATCCTGAAATATTTAATAGAATTCTGATGTTATTTCATCAACTCATCAACAGCATCGAGTTATCGTTTTCTAGGAAGTTTTATTCTAAGTCAGTGTTCTGTCTGGGGATTTCTTTTAAACAATTCTTCCATGTAGCATCATCATCTCTTCTTTATATTTCATTTCTTCTCCAGATTTTTTACCTTGCTTCATTTCATAAATATTGCATTTTTTTTCTTTATTTAAGAAATGTTATGGCATCCAACTCAAACATGACCTTTATAGCAGAAATATACAATTTGATAGCTATTATAGGATGACCTTAGTGTGGGCTGACCTGGTTCTTCTATATTCTGCTCTGCCAAATAGACTCTGCTAGCACCTTCGGACATAAACAATGTTCTTTATTGTCTCCATATATAGCCATGATGGCGAATCTATGGCACGTGTGCCACAGGTGACATGTGGAACCATATTAGCGGGCATGCCAGCTCAGTTCTGGGGCGCATGTGCATGCCGGCCAGCTGATTTTCGGGCCTTCTGGGCCCACCAGAAGTAGGGCAACAGGCTATTTTCTGACTCTGGAGGGTGGGTGGGAGTGGGAAAGACCTGTTTTTCTTTCTTACCTGGCTCCAGTTCCTCTCTATTTATCTGGGGAGGGCAAAAACAGCCTTTCCCACTCCCGCTTTACAGAGGCTGAAAAGGCCCATTTCCCGACTCCCGGGACAGGAAGTGACTTTTTTGCTGTCCCCATCCTCCAGAGACTCCTAGAGAGGCTCCTAGAGAGGCTCTTAGAGAGTCCTAGAGAGTTTCTGGAGGCTGGGGACAGCAAAAAAATGTCACTTCCTGTCTGTTTTTGCCCTTCCAGATAAACAGAGATGATCTGGAACCAGGTAACAAAGAAAAACGGGCCTACCAGGCCATCATGTGCCAGGAGTGGTGGGGGAGAGGGGGTTGCGCACACATGCACGTGGGCACGTGCACATGCGACCCTCCCCTCCCACCCTTCCTGGCACACGATGGCAAAAAGGTTAGCCATCACTGATATATAGCAATAGCAACAACACTTACACCTATATACACTTCGTAGTGCTGTCTGGATGGCTTACAATGTCAGCATGTTGCCTCCAACAATCTGGGTGTCATTTTACTGACTTCGGAAGGATAGAAGGCTGGGTCAACCTTGAGCCAGTCAGGATCAAATTCCTGGCAGTGGGCAGAGTCTGCCTGCAATACTGCATTCTAACCACTGCTCTCACTTCACACCAAGGGAAAGATAACAATCTTGTTTTTGTTATCTGTTTCTTTTTTCAGACTCATCAGGCAGCCCGAGCTTGCCTGCACTACCTAATAAGCAGTTCAGCATCATTTTATATAAGTAGAATATTATTTGTCCCACACAAGTATATTTTTATTTATTTATTTATTGCATTTATATTCCACTTTTTTGCTTATACCAACACTCAAGGCAGCCTGTAGCTATAGAAATCATGCAGTGTATAAAAAAGACTGGTATGCAGAAAAAATTCCAAAGTCTAAGTTCATGACTTTATAGCATTTTGATTGGTCTTAATAAAAGAGATGATTTGGAAAGTTATAACAAGCCTTAAAAAGATGGAAGGTTCATAGATCAGATTTAACATATGCTTTACTTGAAAAAGATCTGATTGCCTGGAGATTGGTATCTTATTCTGAATCTGCTCTGGTGTTTAGGTTCTAGTTCATAGGAGGCATCTTCTAGAATTGTGAATAATCTCTGCTCTTTCTATTTTCAGATATGCTGCCAAGATAGGTTATGTAGAAGAAAATTATTCCAAATTTATTTAGAAATAGATGGCTAGGGAGATACCTTCTAGAGGACTCTAAAGCTAGTCCAAGGTTAATGACCACTAATTCAAGACTCTTCAAAGTTATGATGGTACTGAATGAGTGGTAGTTATGATTGGTCCTCAAAGTTCTCATCATCCCATTTGATTGTGATCTGGGTGCTTAACACCTGGCTCGCAGTGTCCACAGTCACATTATTGTGATTTGCAACCTTCTCTGCCAGCATCACACAAACACAATCAATAGGGAAGCTGGCAATGAAGACCACAACTTGCTCAAGTAGGTCTCCCATATCTGTGAACATCCCTCAAACCTCACTGCATGTGCAATGCACCTCCCCACTCACATATCCTCCCACACTATCTCCCACTGGATAGCACCACTATGCTCGCACTGCACCACCCCCATCACTCATGCCCACTTACACAGACTCTTACCCCCCACAATTGCTACTTACCTGGCTGCTGGCCTGCTTGCAAGATGCCTGGGATTTCTTACTGCCTGCTACCTTCTTCTTTGATTTTGGTTGTGACAGCTGTGCAGAGATTTATGGTGGAAGAAATGAAAGTTTCCTGCTGTTTATATTTCATACAATAACCTCAATGTAGGGGTGTTCTGAAGTCCTAATAAAGGGAATGCTATTTTAACTTCCCACCATGTGCTGCTCATTGATGGCTTTTCACACAGAAAATACAGTTTTCGCTCTCCCCACCCCCCCCAAAAAAGCTATTTTCCTCTAGGAAAGAAGCTTATGCTGTACCATCTTATTTTTAAAGTGCTTTAGGATTCCTTATGGTGTATTTCAGCTTACCTATTACTGGAATAGACAGAAGGCTAGGGCTGTTTTCTGATTCCCGTCATTCACTCACTCTGAATCCTTCCTCATTGTCCATTGTTCCCATTCTGAAAAAGACTCTGGGAAGAGTGCCTCCCTCATGGTCCCTTCCCACAGGATTTAATTGAAATATGATTGATTTTAATTGACTGGGAATCTGCAGATCATGGAGAAAAGATTAGACTATGAAAGACAGGCTATTTCCATACATCTCTTGCAGTGGTGAAATGTAAAATTTGTTACTACCGGTTCTGTGGGCATGGCTTGGTGTGTGTGTGTGTGTGGGGGATAATGTGACTGGGTGGGCGTGGCCAACTTTTCTTTTTAACTTTTAAAAGCATTTTTTCTACAACCTCTTTGGCCAAAGAGGTTGTAAAAAAATGTTTCTCAAAGGCTCTAACGATCCCAGCTGAGTTGCCTGATCATCAGAGGCTTTTTTCTTACTTTTAAAAGCATTTTTTCAGCCAAAGAGGTTGTAGAAAAAAATGCTTTTAAAAGTAAAAAAAAGCCTCTGATGATCGCATGGCTCAGCTGGGCATGGGGGGATGAGGGGTGGCGCAGAGATTTTTGTTACCAGTTCTCCGAACCACCTGCTGCCATCACTACCGGATCGGGTGATCCTGTCCGAACCGGGAGCATTTCACCCCTGATCTCTTGCCATTTCATAACCAAGAGTAAAAATACCATACTACTTCCATGAAAACAAACTCAATTTGTTTTCAAATCCAAATTCCAAACTCGATTGCGGAAAATATGTCTTCAGCAACAGAGTAGTCAATGCCTGGAATGTACTACCTGATTCTGTGGTTTCATCCCCAAACCCCCATAACTTTAACCTTAGACTGTCTACTGTGGACCTCACCCATTCCTAAGAGGTCTGTAAGAGGCGTGCATAAGCGCACTAGTGTGCCTACCGTCCCTGTCCTACCGTCCCCATTTATTCGTACTCATTTCTTATGTTTATACTTACATCTGTTTATACTGATATGTTTATATGTTATGTTTATACTTATGTATAAGTAAACTAACTAACTAAATAAAAATAATAAATAAAACTTCATCAATAGTCTCTTATCCTTTGCTGATGTGGGTAGGTGGGTTGGAGAAAGAAAAACAAGGTTTAGGCCTGTGGAAATCAGGTACACTTCAGTTTGTTATGGTGCTGCCATTAGAATTGTTGAAGTGGTACCCATCTGCCTTAATTGTCTGCCTTGTTTCTATAACAATAGATTCTGCACAGTCTCTTCTCAAACTCAAGAATCAGACTTGCAAATGCTTCTTTGAGGGCCTCATCAAAAGGAAGAGTTTTGCCCAGACCCAGCAAACTCTCCTTTCTCCAATTAACTGAAATCTCCATTTTCCAAGTATGATAGCACTGCATGTTCATTAGACTTAATGGGAATTGCAAGTTTGAGAAGGAAACTTTATTCAATCCTTGGATTTGTTCTGTTACATTATGTACACTTTCATGCCGCACAGAATTGTAATGTGACAATTAAATCCTTGATTTTAGCATAGCTCTGCTCCTCAGACAAATAGAGCAGTCACTAAGGAAATAGACAAAGTAAATGCATGAAAGCTCTAAGGGGGGAATTTCACCAAAGCCAATGAGGGAATGCTTCAAATTGTAAAGCATTTGTATTAGAGTCTCTTTTACCAAAAGACAGTTCTGTTGGTAAAGGAGACTCTTCCATACCTGTTTCTCTGCATGTTTAAAATTGTTATTACACTGACCTTTACAAAATAAACAGGATTTTCTGTGCTATATTTCACCTAGTCTTTTCTGGTGCTTTAGAACGTCCCTGCAGTTATAACACAAATGATGTAGGACAAACAGTTCTCATAGCCCCAAAATATTTACCTTCTCAAAGAATATTACCTAATCTGTAGCCGAACGACATCTAAGTATTTAATCCACTCTATATACTGGAGCTTAAAGAAAATTTATCTCAGGGTTTAAGTATCAAGAACTGGGAGACAAATTAATTCAATTTGCACAATATGGACATACAAAAACACTTGGATGCAGGTATACATGGAAATCTGTGGTGGATTTGTGACATGATTTCTAATAAGGCATAAATGTACCATTTAGGAGAAAGAATACACAACATGACATGGGCCACAAAAGCCACACTATATTAAATTGAATTGTTTATACAAAAATAATGATGTTCCATGCACACTCTCTCCTAAACTATATATTTGGGTGGATGGGGTTACGTAAAAAATATATGTATTTGGAAAAATGCAGTGGAAAATATGAATTTTTAAAATGAATGCAGAAGACCTTAATATTGGAATAAACTTAATATTTAAAACATGACAAAGAGCTTCAGTCTTGCTCGATTTATTGATTCCTATCAGTCACTGTTGTGGTGACATCGAACTCACTACATCTGCATGTTATAGTCACTAAAGGGTTTTAGTAGGAGCTTTCTGAAGCTTTTACTTTCACATCCAAACTCCATAGATTAAGGGGGGAAATGGGGATCAATTTCAAGCCCCCCCCACATTAATTTTCACTTTGGAAATAATTTATGTGAAAATCACAGCAATAAAATGACAATATAGGCTTAATTTTTGCAGTAAGTTAGGTAGCTTGTTCTGATAGCGCCAACTCAGCCTCTTCTCTCTTGCAAGCTGTTTATTTGCCTGAATTTTTCAATCCCTTTTGATTTCTAGAGAAATTGAAAGAGACTTAAAGGTTAAAACTACTTGTACACATAAAATATTGCAATATACATGACATTTTTAAAAAGTCAATCAAATGATGAATAATACAACCATTGACCATGTCTTAGACAGTTGTTTGTAAGGAAAACTCTGCATTGACCACATAATTGGACAGTTTCTTCCAACTCAAGAATTCCAAGAAAAAGCTAGGAAAAGAGGTGTGTCTTTCCTGAATTCCTAAAAAAAGACAGTTTGTGGCCCAAATTGATTTCTCGAGGGTGTGCATTTCATACTCTAAAGACAACTCTGGTTCTTTCTACACGGGGCATATTTAATATGTAAGGACCCAAAGTTAAAGCATTTGGCTTTCCATTATGAATGTAGAGTAGAACAATTTAGCAATGGCCCTCTTAGGTACTTTGTTTGCTTTGATGAGGCACCTTCAGTCATAATGGCATAATTTGTCAAGGTTACAAGACAAGTGTAGAGTCTCCTGAATCTTGTTTGGCACTGACAGTAGCTAGAAGTGGTTTTCATGCATAGATCTTCCTTTGGTAGTTACAAACTAGGGTGCTGGTTAGGCCAATCTGAAACACACACTCCAATTCTGCTTCTGTGTAGTGGGAAGACCCATTACCCATTCTGTGTAGTGGGAGTACCCATTACAAAGGTGAATTGCTTGTTTCCTTAATTCATCCATGCTGATTAAGAAATACAGGACTGAAATCCATCACATCTGGAGGGCACTAGGCTTGTGAAAGCTGGCTTGTTTCTTTTACCATAGTCATGATCATGGATACTGAAGGGTTGCAACAAACAAGGCAGGAATCTGGCACAAAAAAGCAGGATGAAGACCACAAGCTTTAGAGAACAGCCAAAGCATTTAGCTAACACATAGACAATTCTGGATTTTGTTCCCTAGCTTTTTTAGAGGGAGGTAGGGAAGAAAACTGCCCAATCCCCTGAAGAATTTCTGCTAACAAGTCCTGCATTAATTGTGTCCTCATGTTTAAGATCAAATTAAGATAGTTAATATCATAAACTACATATGTACATTTCTTTATATATTTGGAAAAGGTTATTCTACTTAAAATATTTTTAAATGATCATGGTGGTATAATTTTAAGGAGAGTGGATCAGTCTAGTAATTTTCTGTCAAGGAAAAGCACATGTGATTCAAATGTGCCTGAATAGTTCATGTGTCCTAGTACAGATCATCCATGTAATATTACTGAGCTCCATGAAGGAGTAAGCTTGTAATTTAGGCAGCCATACATTAAAATAGTGGCCTGTGTGATATTAGTATTCTCCTGAGTCTATTCCCTTCAGAGAAGAAGGAATCCCTTTGTAATTTCCATCTTCGAAGTAGATAGTATCCACTTTGGAAATTTCAGCTCAGTTTACCAGAACAAACCAGACCCTTGAAGTCATACAATTTATAGATCAAAGAGATTATTCTAGTTCTTGGAAATCACCTTTTGAAACTTTCAATTCAATAACTGAAGAACAATTTGTCAGATCTGCAGCATTAGTCCATGCTGTATGTACTGTAGGTCTCTGATGGGCTGTGCAAATATTTAAATAAAGCTGACTAGCTGAATGGGATTACTGATTCAATTCAGCTCACATTGTCATACTGGATGCATCTGCTGATTTAATTTGAATCAATTTACCAAAATTTTGTTTGCATATATTTTTATAATTTGCATTAATGCAGGACCAGGTCGATTCAGATATACCCTATATTTAATACATATGTAATGTCTACACTTGACATTTGGTGACTAGTGTATGGTTTCACTATAATTCATTTTAGAAATATGCAAAAATAATTGTTTGCTTAAAATGGATTATTAAAAGGAAGATCATGGTAAAAGAAGACAACTTTTGCTCAGAATGCTTTAAAAAAAATTGTAGAATTTTTCTTTAAAGTTTAAACCTTATTTCATTGTGAGAAGGAACTGATGGAGGGCACTGATATCATTCCATTTTTCTCTGTTCCACATCTCTCCAGCATGCTATAGTTTTTCTCTTGATGACCCTGCTTCCAAAGTCCATTAAAAAAAACAGGAGATGCCTATAACTATGAAAATCTCCTTATGGTGTTATTCTTTGGAAATCTTAGGAAGCCAGGAAGGCTACAGGGCATTCAAGAAAAGAAAAAGAACAAACACATAAATCTCTGATTTCTTGATAAATGCAAGCATCCTGCATTGCTTCCATGAGAATTTAACCAATCCCACTCCCTCCTCCTGCATATTTGTTTATTTGCTTGCTTAACAGATTTATATGACCATCTACTGTGTTTCCCTGAAAATAAGACCCTGTCTTATATTTGCTTGAATAAGTGCTTGGCCTTATTTTTGGAGATGTCTTATTACTTTGGGGTGCATGGAGCAAGATGGAGCTCCTCTTGCTGTCTTACCTGATTTCCAGCTCTGTCCCCCTAACCCTAACCAGAGGAAATGGCGGGGACAGGCTGCACATGAGCTTAAATATTTATCCCCTTAAAAATCCCCTTAAATATCCCCTTAAAAATAAGGGAAGGGCTTATTATCAGGGGGTGTCTTATTTTAGGGGAAACAGGGTATTTGCCATGACTGCTCTGGACAACTAATAAGACACTACAAACAACAATTATAATAAAATAGAACAATAAAACAATAACAATAAAAATAAAAGCAGACATACAATGTGGCTGAATACCTAGCCTTGTTTTATACATAAATGAGTAAGAATAAATGGGAACAGTAGGACAGGGATGGTAGGCATGCTGGTGCGCTTATGCATGAAAAGCTAACAGAATCTTGAAGGTGAGAGATCATTCCAGAAGGTGATCACTGCAACATCAAAGGCATGCATGCTAAGTTCAGCTACATGATATTACAGTGAAGAAGAAAACTAAAGTACGCGCATCATGGAAGAGGGGATGGGATGGGATGGGATAATATAACCAGAGCTAAACAATACCATAAACAAATCAATCCTGTTCCACATAGAGCTTTGTCCGTAATAACCGTCACCTTGAATTGCATAGTAATTGCCCAATCCAAAATAATTGCATTGTGTGGGTGTATCACGGTATAACTACAGCTATCAGCATTGCACTATTCTGAACCAATTGCACTTCCAGATAATCTTCAAGGGCAGCCTCCATTTTACCACATTTGTATTTTCTATCCAACTAAAGGAAAATAATAATGAAATGATTTGATGCTGACATTTTCACAGTGCTGCTGCCTTTAATGTCCCTGCACGTTTTTTCGGAAGCATTCCAAAAATAAATATTTAAATGTTCATAATTGTGTCTCATCCAGTCAGAGGAAGTTCTCCTTGGTTTCAGGAAGATGGCTTGAAATTATGCATCCTCACATCAAAGCACAGTCCTTTCTCTCCGTTTTAAAATGCACTTAAAATGGCCACTGAATAGAAACAGGCAAAGAAGCATAACTTGAAAGTTGGCTACGGTACACCATCTCTACATTAAACATGAGATTATTGTTGATTCAGCTGCCTTGTTTGGGGCTGATCCAGTCAAGCTCTGGCTGTATAAATGTATCTTTTCTCTCTGATTTTTCTAGCTCTACAATGGAAATCTCTGTGTGACCAAAGTAAATATCTGTAATAATTTGGGACTTTCTGAATATTTGCCATTTGCTTTCCTGCAGCTACTTCCCTCCCATTGAATCATGTTTAATGTATTCATCGGCACATTTCACACATGGTATCCTCTCCCTCCCCTTCTGCAGATATGACTTTTAGTATATGCAGCCGGGAATTGATTTCCCTTTGATGTACTGAATGTGAGATGCTTTGCCCTCTTAATGCTATCACTTTTCACATGAGACTTTGACACGTTTCATTGATTTTTGCACCATGTATGCTGCCCATTTCTTCCTAATTTAATTTAGGGGCTTGTTTTTCTTGCTCCAATTACCTTTAATAACTCTATTTTTAGGATTGCGCTTCAGTTGTTCATTTTATGGAGGTGCTTTATGGCTTTCAACATACTGTTTGGTCTCCCATGTACAATTTTACAGCTGTGCACAGTTAGTTTGTACACAGATAATATAAGGATTATGGAAGCCGTTCAACAAAGGAGCAAAAGCCTTAATGCATGTACGATGTGTGAAATCAGCAGACTTGAAAAAATGAAAGCTGCTCAAATGGAAGGAAAAAAAAATGTCTGTGGATAGAAATGAAAGGTTGTTTTGTGCTTGAATTTTTTTGCTAGCTTTAGCTTTCTGAAGTCACAGTAATCTTTAGGATCCAGTCAGATTTATAGTTAATTAGTTTAAGTTCCTGATAGACTATGATTCATGGAAAAACATTATTCTGATTTTAAAATTATTATGCAGTATTTTATGTATTCCATAGATGTAGCATGGCTATTGCTACAGAATTCAGCATTTCTGAGAATGTAAACATTTATTTCCTATTTTTATTTTTCTTATAATTCTTGGGATGCAAGCTTGAACAAGCTTGAACAATTGTCAATGTATGGCAAAGCTTGTTCAGATTGCCAGTACTTGGGCATTGAGTCTCAAGTGTATCTCCTGATTACCACCCAAAGCAAAATGAATCATGTAAAATAAAAGAAATCTAAAACCACAGGAGTTTTCTCAGTGCAAGATTTTGACCACTGAATATTAAGAGATGTAAATGATATAGCCAAAAATTCTTAAAATGGGATTCAATCAAATTATTTGATCTCTGTGTCTCTTTCACACACAAAGATAGGGGCTCTCAACAACTCCCACTATTCTGATACTGTACTCCACCAGCAATCAATCAGGATAGAGCTGGAAGGGACTTTTGAGGTCTTCTAGTCCAACCGCCTGGTCAAGCAAGAGAGCCTATACCATTTCAGACAAGTGAGTCTCCAATCTTTTCTTAAAAACCTCCAGTGATGATGCACCCACAACTTCTGAAGGTAAGCTGTTCCACTGGTTAATTGTCGTCAATGTTAGGAAGTTTCTCCTTAATTCCATGAATCCATTTTTTTCTTGTCCTCATTCTGGTGCTTTGGAAAATAAGTTGACCACTTTTTGTGGCAACCTCTCAAATACTGGAATACTGCTATCTTGTCCCCCCTAGTCCTTATTTTCTCTAGGCTAGCCCAAATCCTGCAACCATTCTTCATATGTTTTAGTCTCTAGGCCTTTAATCATCTTAATTACTCTTCTTTGCACTTTTTCCAAAGTCTCAACTTTTTTGTAATGTGGTGACCAAAACTGGATGCAAATTCCTTTTGTTGATAGTTCTAGAACTAGATGTTCTAGATGACTCAAATAAATGCCATTCTTTGCCATTCCTGCAAAGAAAGAAAGTAACCCTCCTCTGTTGGGTTATGGGAAAACACAGAAAAATGAAAGTGTTTCTGAACAACATCGCAGCCTGAAGAAAATAACCATGTGATTTGTCAGTCTGAACTCCCTTCTCTAAAATAAATAATAAATATTCTGGAAACATAAAATCCAACTGTAGAACTAGTACATAAAATCAAATTGAATTTAAAACTATAAACCAGATAAGAATGCTTCACCAATCCTTCTTGGGGAAACTGTTGAGATTCTAAGCAGTCCAAGATTCCACGGTGCTTTTCAAGTTCTGAATAACTTAGAAAGTGTTAATAAAATCAGAAAATAGATAAGCAAGTGATATAGATAGGTAATGGTTTGCTGCTCAGGTTTGCAATTGGATGAAGTTTGATATAGTGAAATATGGTAATTGGAAATGCTAAAGTAGTGAGGAGAAAATAGATGTAGACATTCACAAAATGAGCATTACTTAAGTGCCTTCTTGCAAGATATTATGGTTTTATGCAAAAATATAAATCAATCAATCAATCAATCAATCAATCAATCAATCAGAATTACAATCCTGCTGAGAGATCCCCTGGGGAATTAGCTTCTCAGATCTAATTTTATATTCAATTGTGTTACAAGTGGAATAACCCAAATGGGTACCAATATCATTTGCATCTATAATTTAATATGCCAAATGGATTAATAACAACAACAAAGATTAGCCAAGCAGTGGTAAGGAGTAGGCAAAAATACAAACCTGACAGGGCAACATATAATGCTCCTTACAATTCAAATAGCCCGAAAAGATGACTGGATGCAACTTTAAAGGAGGCCAGTTGTTTGTTAGAGAGGTAGTTAGATTTAATGGTTAAGACCAGGCTAGAAATTAGAAAACTGTGAGTTCCAGTCTAGCCTTAGACACGAACTGAGTTGAGTAACTTTGGGCCCATTAATCTCTCTCAGCCCTAGGAGGCAGGTAATTGCAAACCACTTCTGAAAAACTTTGCCAAGAAAACTGCAGGGATTTGTCCTAGCAGTAACCAGGAGTCAAAATCGAAGCCCCCTCTCCCTTTCCAATTGTCCCCTTTCCCATCGAGCAGTATTTCAGAGACAGTAGTCTCCATGGTTTGCATGCATAAAAGAACAAGTGCAAAAATCCCCCTTATGGAAGTGGAAATAGAGATGACTATGGACTGTCCATGATACATGTGCAAGTGTGAAGATGATGAGATTCTCAGAAATAAAAACTGGCACTCCTAATTTAACATTTAGAATTAGATTGAATCTCTTTATATTCAGTCTAGGTTTACAGGGCCTAATCTACTGCCTAGAGTAATGAATTCATCAGTCTTGCTTTCTCCTCGTTTGAGCTAAATCTCTTTGGATCAACATGGAAGAAATTCACTCATTTTGGTAACTTCATATTAAAAAACAACAACAACAACAAATGAAATTCTTACCTGACCTTATATCCTAGAATATTGTACAGGTATATTTGTGTCTTTTTGAGAGAGAGAGAGAGAGAGAGAGAGAGAGAGAGAGAGAGAGAGAGAGAGAGAGAGAGAGAGAGAGAGAGAGAGACATAATCATCACTTAAGTTGTGACTTTATTAAGCTTAAAAACTACAATCAAAATGTGTTCAGATGGTGAGAATCTGTTTCATAGTATGACCCTTTCTGCATTGTTGTAAAACTTTTAAATGAAAAATTTGCATTCAATAGTTTTTAAGAAATATTATCCAGAGATACAGATGGTCTTTTTCCTCCTTTTTTCCTTTTCTTTTGCTTATGGAGCATCCATACAATCTTGGTGCTATCTTCATTAACAATGGAAAGTATGGAGCATCTGATATTTTCTGTACTGCATAGCTATTTTTTCCCTGCAGAAATATATATTGCCAAGTCATTCAGTAGATATATAGTATATCAAATTGTAACATCTTCAGTAGGGCTTTTGGACTTATTTTAGCAGGCATCTTTTTGGCATAAAATGCTACTGTTTCCTATAAAGTGTCACTGTCTTGTGAAGCATATTAAATGCTCCTTGTTTGAGAACTAGTTCAGCTCTATCTCTTATTACTGCAATGTGTTGACTTGAAAGGCTGATTTCCAATATTCCAGAAGGTTTGAATTTGAAACCAGCACAGAAACATGAATCTCAGAAAGACATGCAACTATGCTACACATCATTTCACTTTTATTTTATTTTAAAAGAACCTTTTGCTCTTCTGTTTAAACTGAATGGGTTGAGGGAAAGAGAATGCAGTAGAAGGAGCAATAAAATTGAAACAAATTATTGATTGTTCTTCGCTTTATGATTCCTTAAGTATTTTTGATGCGGTTGAAAGGCAAAATAGTTATCGACAAATCAATGGCCAATGGGAAAGTTCCGTTTTGACTTTTTTCTTATTACGATTTTAGCCAGATTGGTGGGGGATGTGTTGCCTCTATATGCATCTTTGGTATTTCAAGAGCTGTGCCACAATGAAAACTGAGAAAAATTGGGAGGGATTCTTCTTGCAACAGAGAATAAAAGAACATACCCCATAAACTTTTCTTTCAAGTGTTGGCTATTTACTATTTTTCAATCTATTATTCCATTATTTCAGTCTCTCGCAACAGAGCTTCTTTCTCAAGAAAAGAAGGAACTCTGGAGTAATAACAAAAAGTGTATTCAAATGGACTTGGAAACTATAACTAAATCCATGTATACACAGTATGAGGTAGCAAGATTTTCATTTTGCCTAAAACAGAAAGAGTCATTTCTTCATTGGAAAATAAGGAACAGAGCAGCTGTGACAGCTGCTCAAGGAAATAGTATTTATTTATAGAACCTTTCCTCCACAGAGTTCAAGGCAGCGAACCTACACCTCTCATTTTATATTTGCAAAAATTCTGTAAAGTAGCTAGACTGAGTGGGTATGTCTGGCTCAAGGTATCTCCAATCAGATTATAGGATTTGAAACCTGGGCCTCTCAAGCTTTAATATAACTGTTTGTGGTCAGATCACCTCTGATATAATGGGAACATGGAAATCTGAGGGACCTGTGATAAAAGGTGTAGAACCCAATAATAAAACCTGTGCAATATATCTGTGTTATATTTTGTTGAAAGAAATATGTATGATTTCCATGATTATTGCATCAACCTTGCCTTATTCCACCAGATGATTTTAAATATATATAAAAGTTTGTGAATATGTAATGGAGATTTTAAAGCAGCTACATATTTTGCCCAGATCCAATAAAAATATCTGTATAAATAAAAACAAGTGCCTGAAGATACTGCTCATCTCAACTGATATTGTACAAGCATGACTGATGCTCATGGTTTTACTTGGCTCATAGCCAGCCATACATCTACTGATTCTGGAGGAATGTTATGCTGCTGTTTAACTCCATCTCTTTTTTGAATCAAATCCCCAACAATTTAGAGAGGACTCTAAAATTGTGCTCTAATTGCCAGTGGTCACCAATTACTGCAGCTGCTAGTTCCATATTACATGCTGCTATTGCAAATTCCTGTACCTTCAGCATAAAACTGGGCAGCCAGGGAGAAAATGTTGGCTTCACTATGGAATATTCACTTAGACAGGAATATGGACTTCATGTCTTCACGGAACAGCTAAAATAAAATTATTTATCTCTTCATAGCATATTAATGGGAACAGGGTTAACAATGTTGGGGTTTTATAGGTTAGGTGTGCATAAATTGTTCTTTATGACACACTCATAGTCCTATAAAAGCATATTAAGTAGACACTGACTAGACCCATCTGTGAAAGAGCAAGAAATATAATTAGGAAACTGCAGGCTAAAACATATAAAGAATGGTTGCTAGAATATGTCTAGTTTAACGAAAAGAAGGACTAGGGGTGATATAATAGTGTTCCTAAGGGTTTGTCATAAAGAGGGAGTCAACCTATTCTTCAAAGCACCTGAAGGCAGGATAAGAATCAATGGATGGAACCTAATCAAGGCGAGAAGCAACCTAGAACTAAGAAGAAATTTCCTGAAAGTGAGAACAATTAATCAGTGGAACGACTTTCCTCCAGAAGATGTGGATGCTACCAACACTGGAAGTTTTTAAGAAAAGGTTGGCAACCATTTGTCTGAAATGGTATAGGAAGACCACCGAGGTCCCTTCTAACCAGTGGTGGGTTTCAACTGGTGTTACCGCCGGTTCGCATTATGCACCACACAAGCACAGTGTATTATGGAACAGCTGAGACGCGGCAATCCGCTCTGCCGCACCTTTCAGCTGGGCTAAAAACAACCAAATAAAAGGTATCTATATCGCAGGGGGCGGGCAGGAGGGCCAATCTTACCGTTAGAGAGAACCGGTTCACTCTCAGCTCACCATCATCACTATCCACTCACCCGAACCGGGCCAAACCGGTAGAAACCCACCACTGCTTCTAACTCTGTTATTCTGTGGCTAAGTGAAAGAAAATTCTCCAAGGCATTGGAGAAGGATCAATTGTAAAATTCAGTTGCATCACTGATAAATTCTGTCTTATTGGTAGAAGGGTCTATCTGTTCAAAACTCAAGGGTCATCAACTATTAGAGGAAAAGAGGGCAGAATTGGAGTTGCCATAATAATGGATGATTCAGGATGGGAGAATAAATGGAACTTGATATTGGTAATGATGAAATATATACATAATAAGAATGAACTACAGTATGTACAAAATATGAATGTTCTATTACTGTCTAGAAAAGCAGTTTACAACTCAAAGTCTGCATATACAACGTATTGAATTAATTGTTGAACTATTGCTTTATCACCACTTTGCCTACTCCATTGTTGCACATATAGTCTTTTCTTTCATACATAAGCTTATTTTTGCAAATAAAGAATGCATCTTACTTTCTATGATTAAATCACCAAATTTCTAACATTTCAATGACTTTATTCTTGAAAACTAATGCTTACTTTAAAAAAAGAAAAAATAGATTCTCCACCTAATAGAAGATTCCCCCCTCCCCCCAAAAAAATCTCAGCTTCATCGTTCTGCATGTTCTCATTTTGCATCACATTCATAGTGCTTGTTATCCTCTCTTAGGGCTCAACAAAATATGATATGTGGTCAAACAGTAATTAGATCACCCAGTAGCATAATTAAAAGTCTTTTCCATAGTTGAAATTAGTAAGGTCTATTATCAATGGCAAAACATCAGGCCTAGTTGGAGGTGATTACTTCTTAAAAAAATTAGAATAACAAGAAACAAGGTCAATCTTTTTTGTTTCAGCTGTTGGTTGAAGAAGACATGTCAATATTCAAGGTTCCTAGAGCTAATCAGATGTGGTAGCCTTGATTGATTATGTGCCATCAAATTGTTTTCAATTCCCAGAGATCACATACATTTTTTCTATGATAGTCTGCCCCAACTTGGTCTTTCCATTTTTCACTAATGCCTCTTCTCCAAGCCTGATTTCTAGTGAACAGTATTACCATCCTCCAAGTTCTAGATTCAATTTAAAAATCATATTGTTTAAATTGTGTGTGTGTGTGTGGTCTTCTGAGTCAATGTTGACTTCTGGTGGCTGCCTAGACAAGTCTCCGTAGTTTTCTTGGCAATATTTCAGAAGTGGACTTCCATTGCTTGTTTCCTAGAGTTGAGAGGAAGTGACTGGTCCAAAGCTACTAAACTGATTTCATGCCAAAGGCAGGAATAGAAGTCACCTGGTCTCCTGATTTCTAGCCTGGTGCCTTAACCATTACACTAAACTGGCTTTCCAAGTATAGATCTCTCTCTCTCTCTCTCTCTCTCTCTCTCTCTCTCTCTCTCTCTCTCTCTCTCTCTCTCTCTCTCTCTCTCTGTGTGTGTGTGTGTGTGTGAGAGAGAGAGAGAGTATTTCATAGAATCTGGTTTCTAACAACACACCATTACTTTTTTTTACTTTCAGAACTAAAGACAGAGAACAGCTCTATTTTATCCCCTGCACTAAAGATTAACTTTACAACTGTAGTTGTAATCTACAGCTACAGTTACTCAGATAAAAGAACAACTTCACACAACGGCATATACTGAACTCAGTGGGAATGGATCCCTCTCCCCAATCCTGAGATATTTGCTTGGAGAAAATGGCCTGACTCTCCCTTCTAAATTGGCTTTTAAGTTTTATATAAATTGGGTGTTTTAAATTTGACTTCAGCCTAAATTATTTAATGTATTTTTAATAGTCTTTTAACTTTTGTATGATGTATTTTATCTAAAGCTGTTCACCGCCCTGAGTCCTTCGGGAATAGGGCAGTATATAAATTTAATAAATAAATACATACATACATACATAAATAAAATGCTCTTGATCTCTAATCCAATAGCAAGACAATCTCATTTTATAACTTAGATCTTTTAAGCAACATCATATTCACACAAGTCAACAATCTCAGTTCTCTTGCAGAAGTCTCTTAAGAGCAGTTTTTACTCTCCTCCACTTGTTGCTGGATTCCTCTTGTATCTTCTCCTTTGCACCAGCTTTGATCCAAAATTCAGGTGGCTCCTCCATTCTTCTTTCTGGGATGATCCAATCTTATAGCTGTCACACACTGGGCAAGATCCACTCTCTTCGCCTTAGACAGTCCAACTGGCACATTGAATTGATTCCCTTCAAATGTAAAATTTGCCTGCAGATTCACTTGCTTTGAACTAGGAATTCTAGGAGTTGAAGTCCACAAGTCTTAAAGTTGCCAAGGTTGGAGACCCCTGAACTAAGTTGCAGGCTGGCACAGCAGAGAGAAAGCCTTGTGTGTTCTCTCATTACCCATCTCTTATCTCTTCCTTATTAAGCTGACTGACCCATGAGTAATCTTTCTATTTCTTTAAAACTTTCCCTCCTTTTTGTCTGCCTCTTAAGTAGTTTTGGTTGCTTAAATCTCTTATTTCCTCCAGTTGCTTCCCTAAACTGTTTCCTTTTTCCTTGTCATTTCTTCTAGACTTGCTCTTGCCCAGGGTCAAAACTTGTTTTCCTGAAGAAGAGTCATGCATATCAGACTTCAAATGTCTATGTCTCTTCTACCCCAGCATTTCATACCTTTTCATATTTTTCCCCCCAAAATTCAAGTTTTTTTCTTCCTCTGTGAGTGATTTTACCCTCTCAACAGTGGCATCCAATTTAGATTTCATTGCAGGGTCCCTAATATCTCATGGCAATCATTTTACTCCATCCCATGCTCATTTTTCTCTTGTTTACCTGTACTACCTCTTTCCTTTATTCTGCCTCCAGATAATTAAACACTCTGGGCCTCCATTTTTCTTTGCTTCCCTCGAGGACCATCCACAGCAGTGGTGGGTTCCTCCCGGTTCAGCCCAGTTCTCCCAAGCCAGTAGTGGTGACGATATGGCATCACTAAACCAGTTCTGCCCCCTGCCCCCCTGCCCTATTACCACCCCCAACCCTGCATCCCACCCCTCCACCCCCGCACCCCACCCCTCCACCCCCACATTATTCTTATCTTTTACTTGGCCCCACCTCCAATCTATTGCTGCCTTCTGAGTCCCAGCTGATGGCTAGAGGGAAAAAAACTGTTTAAACTCTTGCCACAGGGCTTCAAAGGGCCGCCCTACTGCTGATCAGTGTTAAAAGAAAACAAATGAGTAGAACGGTGCCTGCAAAAATACATGAGTAGATCAGTGCCTGCAAAAATACGTGAGTAGATCAGTGCCTGCAAAAATAAATGGGTAGATCGGTACAGCTCTGCAAGCAGTTAAAAGCCTGGTAGACAGTACCTCTGCTAAATCCTAAAGAATTGTCACATGACCATCAAGCCATGTCCACAAAATAAGCCATGCCCACAGAACTGGTAGTAAACATTTTTAGAACCCACCCCTGACCCACAGAGAAGGAATCAAAAACATCAACATGGCAAGTGTGGCAAGACTATAAAATCCTGCCTCCTTTTAATATGTAGATCACATGCATCTTAAAGGGGTGGGGCTTTGATTATCTAATCATGCCCAGTATCTGCCCACCTGGTAGTTTGAAAGCATGTAAATGCAAGTAGATAGAGGCACCATTTTGGTGGGAAGGTAACAGCATTCCTTGTGGTTAGAATGCAGTCCAGCAGGTTAACTCACTACTCACTCAAGGAGTTCAATTCTGACTGGCTCAATGTTGATTCAGCCTTCCATCCTTCTGAAGTCACTAAAATGAGGACCCAGATTGTTGGGGGCAATATGCTGGCTCTGTAAACTGCTTAAACTGGCTGTAAAGCACTGTGAAATGGTATATAAGACTTAAGTACTATTGCTAGTGTTACTGCTATAGGGGATATCTTTACCTTTACTTTGACACTGTTGACTCTCTGTGCTCCAGATGTTTCTGCTCCTCTAAGCAAGTCTTTACCAGTTTACATAAACTTTACTTAGTCTGTAGAGATTCTCAGTCATCCAGGTCATGGTTGTCCCAAAGGTGCTTTTTCAGGAGGCAACTGGAATTCCTTGTTTTTTCTTGTTTTTTTTTTTTCTTTGAACACACAGTCTAAAAGGATGCAAATTACCTGCTGTCTGAAAGGAATACAAATTCTTCCATTACCCACTATCTTGTCAGAGCTGAAGAAGCTTCTTGGATGAGAAGTGAAACATCTTCAAAGAAAAAAACAAGAAAATCCAGTTGCCTCCTGAAAAAGCACCTTTGGGAGAAACTTTGCTTATTTTCCCAACTTTGTGTAACCTTTGGGTTATATGCACATGGATCAAATTGATGTAATCAGCAAAGTTTGCTTTTCCAGTTGCGGTGATATGTACATCAAATTATTAGCTATAACGTGGGTAAATCATTACTGGAATTTGGGACTTAGTTCTGTTCTCGACTATAAGACATCAACATGGTTGATGAAGTAGATCTGAAAATACCTACATCTAACAAGATAGATCTGACCATCATGGTGAACAGAGAAGCTTTGGATGTTCTTCTGAGGACTAGTCATTCTCATTTTTTTTTTGAAATTTCAAAAGTTTAAGCTTTACTCAAACATTTTCTAAATATTAATTCCACTCCCCCACCCACCCAACCCCACCCCATTAAAACCTTTAAAGCACTTAAAGGACAAAGATCTGCAAAAGCATTTTTGGAACTTTTTCTCTCTCCAGGTACTAACATTCTAATCAGTGGCAGCTTCTTGACAACTGTGCTTGAGAAAGAAAAAAAAAAAAAAACAAAGTCAAATATGCATCCAGTCATTTAAAGGCAAATTTTATACAGTGAGAGTTATTGTAGCACCTCCTGGATATTTAATTTAGCCACGAAGTGAGTGAAATCAGTTGCATAAAGAATTGGATCAAAGGATAAAATTGCCAGCATTCTGTCATCTCCTATTATCTGCCTTGTTCTTCTCAGTATAATACCAGCTACTTGCTGTGCCTAGCTCCATCTTTTATGCTGTAAAGTTGTGTTTGTGTGTTCTTCAAACAATTTATTCTTGTCTAAGTTTTAAATGAGGTTCCCATGCTGCAAAACTTTGGGAATTGTGAGAGCTATGACAGAAATCTTTATTGACTGGTTTCCATTTTTTTTAAAAAAATGTATTGTTATTAAGGGTACATTAGCTGTCCAAAAAAATAAATAAAAAAATAAATAAAAATAAAAAAAATCCAGTTATCCACTTAGATGGCAGCCAAGAGTTTTCTACCTCTCCTTGCTGCCTTCAAGTGGCTACCTGGATTATTGCAGCCCAGGTATAGGAGCCGCTTGTCTCATTCTTAGGTTACAGTATGGCATGAAGGTACCTCACTAATCATTTTTAAATGGCATATCCTCATTCTATCATCTTCCTGTCATTCTCAGCTAACTTTGTAGGCAAAGTGACTTCAAATCTAGCTTTTAGTTTTCCTCTTCTGCTATAAATCTTCCCATGTAAACAATCTATGATGCTTCATGGTGATGCAGCCACTGAGGCTATTGGGATCCAGCATCTCCTAGCATTCATTAGCTATTATCAGGTCCTACAGGTATTTTCTCTCTCCTCCACTTGCTGAGCTCTGACCTCCATAATCATCATACCTGTGCTGCTAAAGGGACCAGACAACTATTTTATGTGACAACCTCAGCCCATAATGCTTGAGTGCTTCTGTTTTCTCCCTCTTTCTCTCTAGCTATTCTGTCAATCCCTTTACCACTCCACCTGAAGGCTGTCTAATTTTTTATCTTCTTTTCAATTAGGCTGCTACAAGTTGGAGAATGGCCTCTCTCTTCCTCATATTCAAACATGTACAGCAGATTAATACAGCCATCCATTTTAACCAAATATAAATATAATGTGGGTGATTAATGTAATGTGGATAAAATAATATAATATCAAAGTAATAAGGCATCAGTCTATTTAAGGCAGTCTATTTAAAAAATAGACTCCTTGCAATGTCATTTTACAACACAAAATAGACACCTTACAAAAACATCTCCTCCTCCTCCGCTGTAGACATGTAATCTTCATTCACTACCTACAAGATTCCCACCTCCCCTCAAAAAACAAAACAAAGACAACCCACCCCCACTCCCCAAAAAAGCATACGAAGTGCTTAAGGTATTCTTGTAAGAAAACATTTACAGCAAGCTGAATTGATTTTGAGTAGTGAGGGTAAGAAGACTCAGTCAAGAATTGGTGGCCTAGAAAACCAAATTGTGTTTGGTTTGTATTTACTACAAGTAATATAGCTAGCATGCTGACCTAGTAGGTAGGAATAAATAACGGGCACGGTTATAGATTTATCTAAAATAGTCCAAAGTTAAATAATAATTTCCACTCTTTCTGCCTTTTTCTTTGTTTAGCCCTTATCTTTCTTTGCCATGGGCTAAAGGTATATAAGCCTTAGTTATGCTTATGCATATGGCCTCACAACAAAGTATCTAAGTTTTGCTAGAGTACAAGATATACTATATTATTATCTGTGTGCATGCAAATTAAATGATGTATCTTCAAAGTGTCTTGGTTATTTTAGATGAGGCAGGTTTTGGTCATACTAGCACTAGCTAAAAAGTTGACAAGAGATTCTGAATTAAGGGGGTTTCCTTTTTATGGTAGGATCCAAATTACCTTTTTTTTGCTTATAGTTGGTGGAAACCTTTGATTCATTTGCTGTTTGGCAGCAGGGGTTTTAGAAAATCTGTAAGGTCACAGGAATATGTCATCATCTGCTTGCATGCCTGGAGATTCCAGAGTCCTGGGTCATGAATTTCACCTGCTAGAATAACAATAGCATTTAGACTTATACATGTTTTTTCTGGTTTGATTCTAATTTTGTGAGCCGCTCTGAGTCCAATGGAGATAGGACGGCATACAAATAAATGAAATGAAATGAAATGAAATGAAATAAAATAAATTCTTGATCTATAAAAATTTCTATCTATTATATTTAAAATTTGCCTTTTCTCCCAGAGCCTAAGGCAGCTTACATGGGAATCAACCTTCATTTTATCTTCAATGAAGTAAGTTTTTTTTGGAGGGGGACAACAAAGATTGTCCATGGTTGAAGGTTTATTTTAACCTGGTTTTCCTAATCCCTAGTCTAAATATGCCTTAACACTGTGCCAGACTGCCTCTTAATAAAAGTATAAATGAAAGAACCTTCATGGATTCCTTTTCCTTTCGCCTCCTCTCCCCCAAAACAGAGATGTTAATATTACTCACTAAAGAAGCCAATAAAACAAAGTGAATTTCTACTGATTCATACACCCCATAAGCATAACCACTGCATTAACTTTAATAGTTTATTCTAGGGACTGAGCAGTTGGTCTCTCCTTTATTCTGCTTTACAATTAAGCCCAAGAAACCAGGTTTAAATCTACAGAAAAATGCAGCTCTAATATGTAAACAGCAAATTGGCAGCATCTTTGTCTATAGTCTGTATATATGCATGTGTTCATGTATCTGTGTATATGAAAGGAAAGGCAGTCACTATAAAAATAAAATAAATAAATAAAACTGCATATCGGACATAAATACAATCGAGAGTCCAGAGATATTTTACGAGAAAAGTCCTCCATTCCTCTAACCGCAATAAAATACCTTATGCCACCAGACTCCAAATTTTGGGCTTAGACAATTTAGAACTACACCGACTTCAGTCTGACCCAAGCATAGTACATAAAATTATCTGCCACAATGTCCTTCCTGTCAATGACTACTTCAACTTCAACCACAACAATACACAAGCAAATAATAGATACAAACTCAAAGAAAACAGTTCCAAACTCGATTGCAGAAAATATGACTTCAGTAACAGAGTGGTCAGTGCCTGGAATGCAGTATCTGACTTTGTAGTTTCTTCCCCAAATCCCCACAACTTTAATCTTAGACTGTCTACCGTGGACCTCACCCCATTCCTAAGAGGTCTGTAAGGGGCGTGCATAAGTGCACCATCCCTGTCCTAATATTCCTTTTTACTTACTCTTTTCATGTATTTAAATTATGCTTATACTTTTACCTGTTATCTTATATATGCTTGACAAATAAACTTATGATTATGAAAAGCCACCTTTAGCTGAATGTTTAATTTCTGGTGTACTTCAGGGTCATCAAGGGGTAAGTCCTGGAAAGACCACCATCTCTTAACCTCTGTAATTTATGTTTAAAATGAATAGGTGTATTCATCAGCCGTCTTCAGACATGTGCCTTAAATCATATTTAGACAGCTGCATGGTAAAATTAGTAGCTCTATTAACAACTCAGAAATACCTGTGGCAGGAAGGTCTTCTGTAGTATCTCCCCAGGGCTGAGCTCTATCTGGTTGAGTGATTGCTGCAAATGTTCAGAGGAAAGTGTGGTTTGATTTATTTTTGTTGTTGTTGTTGTTGAATGGATTGGTTTCTCTTAATGGCTTCACATTGGGAAAGTGAACTGAGTGGAAAAACATGATTCACTGTCTTTCACTTGTCATATTAAAGGTGAGAGCTGTATGCATTTTTTCTTAGATGATTCCAATCAACACTTTCATAATTGCACATTTTTGTTCTTTCCCTCCATTTAGAAAACTGCATTTTTTTTTCATTCTTTGGAATTTTCCAGTTTGCTTTGTATTTGTTTTCATGGAGACCTAGGTGATATGTAAGTTTTTGTATGTAAACATATTTAATCCTTCAAAATGTATAGCAATAACATTAAAGGTAAGTGGATTTGAAAGGCAATTCATGGCCTCTAGATTAGGGAATTTGAAGCCCTCTTTAGCGGAGAAAAAGAAAACTTATCTGATATCAGAAAAATCCTATTTTTGAAGGAATTTGCTTTTCTGTAAATTGCCTGTTTATCATTCTAGTTGTTTAATGATGCACATTAGCTGAGCATAAATCTGATTTATTTCTGCAGGAGCAATTTCAGAAAACAATAGTGTGGAACTCTCTGCATTTATAAATATTTGGAAAAGAAATAAAATTATCCTTTTCTTTTACCTTGATATACTTTATTATGTAAATTTAAGTTTGGTATTATGGATAAATATGCTAGGCTTTGACTCAGGTGGGCATCTAATCTAAGTTAAAAGAGTGAACTAAGTTCAAGAGTTCAACTCTTGAATTAAATTGAAAAGGTACCTTGGAAGAAGGCAGTGGCATGTCAATTTAAGATGATTAAGAAAAGTGTGTAGACATGTCCAGGAAGTAATTTAGGGTCAAGTTAAATTCAGAGGAGGCCTTACCTTTGCAATTTTGGTGACCAAACTAAGGAAAATAGTTTAATCTTTTCACCTTTATGGATGGTTACTGTACAAATTACAGCAATGAACTTTACCCTTTTTCCTATTTATATTCCAATTTCTGACATATTATTTCTTCTGAATTAGAAATCTGCTTTGCATTGAGATGGCATAATCAAACAGTATAAAATCCTTTCAACTCTAAATCCCACATTAAAAAAAACATTAAAAAACAGTATAAAATATTGGAGGTTATTATCAAAACTGGGCAATATATCCTTGGCTTCCAGATATGTATTCTTATCAAAACACATGAAATCCCCTTCTTTCTACCATCCCTTGCCTTATTCTGTAGCTCTTGGAGGATTTAAGTGATGGATGGGAGACATCCAGTGCCTTACCCACCCCCATCCTGTAAAATATACAATGATAGATGTAAAAGAAGAAACAATCTTGTCATTGATTCAGTCCATTGCAACAGCAGCCCAGGATCATTTCTCAATGAGAACTATTCACCAGAAATGACACTATATCAAGACATCACATGATGTCCTTGGCTATTTTTGATGAACAACAACAACAAAAATGCTACTGTAAATGGGCAAAACCAAATTAATGTGAAAACATCAATGTTATACTTTAGCTAAAGGATGCCCTAGAACTGTCAGTGCTGGGAAGTAGAAATAGAGTTTAGTAATTATCGGTAAGAAGAGCATCATTTTTACCCAAAAGCCCCCTCATTTGAAGTGTCTGGAGATACATTGATAGAAATGGCTTTGACAAAATTGCATAAGGTCGAGGAATATTTCCTTCATATTTCATTCATAAGCTTTCTGTTTAGTTTGTACACATTAGACCTGGGCAATGTGTGGTCCTTCAGGTACTCACAAAATAATTTTTGGCAACAACTGTGGCTAGCATCTTCACAGGCAATCACTGAACAATTTATTTTTTGTGCTGAGTTCTGGCAGGTTGGATTGAGCAAATGAGTCTTGTCTGAGCAAATTTCAGATTTGCCCTTTTTTGAGCAGGACCAACCTTGTTCCTGGTTGGTCCTGCTTTGGGGTAGGGTCTTGGTGTGGTGCATAGGAAAAGCTGGTGTGATATAGTACCATATGTGTTAGGATATGATTTGGGCCTAACAGTTGTCCAGGCAATATATGTGTTCTGTGACTTTAAGTTTTAATGCTGCATCATGCTGTAATGCTGAGTCATGCTATAATTAATTGTAATTTAACAATGTATTTAAGCAAGGTACTGTAAGGTATTCAGTGGATGATAAGCTGCTATCAGCACGTGCATGTGTGGGTGGATCTGCTACCATCCGGGGTTTGTGAACCAACTACTGTTTGTTTGGTAAGAGTTTGTTTGGAGTTAACTGGTAAAGACTTGGACTGTTTAGAAGACTATGAGATTGTTTATTTTCCATTATAAAGAAAACTTTTGATAACACCAGTTTGTATGTATCTCTATCTCAGTGCTCTCAGCAACGTTTCTCTGTGCACTTTACTCTGCTTGTTGTTACACAACAACAATATCCTTAACATTGGTTATGGGCCCAGGGCCAACCAGGACCAACCGGAACTAACTAGGATTTTTTCAGAGTTACACTGCGAGCTAGTTTGAGTTTGTGAGTAGTACAAACTGTGTTTGTGAGAAACAATCTAAGTGAAGATGGCACTAGAACAAGCAGCAACTTTTTCCATGATAACCCGGCTGGACGGAACAAACTATGTATCCTGGTCTACAAAATGTAGTCTACTTTTGCGTAGAGAAGGACTGTGGGACATAGTTAATAATCCACTGGATGTAACAGCATGGGATCCTGCTGATGAGGAAGATGCCAAGAAATTAGCCAAGTTTAACAGAGACAATGAACGAGCTCTTTGTATTATTGGACTGACACTGGATGACCAGCAGCTTGTCCATCTCCATGGCGAAGAGTCTGCTGCTAGGTGTTGGACCAAGTTGAAGAGACTATATGTTCGTGACTCTGTGGGTGCTCATATATATCTCACACGAAAATTATTTAGACATCTTCTTAAAGGGGGAGATATGATGGCTCATTTGGAATCCATGACCAGAATTTTCCAGGAGCTGCATGAAAAGGAACTTGTTTTCTCTGAACTACAACAAGTTTACATAATTCTTTCTTCTTTGGACGATAGTTATGACAACTTTGTTTCTTCGTTAGAGGTTTTGTCCAGAGATGAACTGACATTGGCTGGCATAACCGGTAGGTTGTTGGAAGAATCCAAAAGAAGACAAGAAAGGGATCAGTTGAGAGTGCAACAACCAAAAGAAAATAAAATGTACTCAACTGCTTATTTTGTAAAACGTTGTTGTGCTTGTGGGGCTAATGGGCATATAGCTAAATATTGTAAAAATAAGAAAATGCCTGTTAGGGACAATAATAGACCCAAGAAGGGTTGTAATTTAGCTATATCTAGTTCAACTACTGATGTTAACCAGGATTGTTGGGTTGTTGATAGTGGTGCTTCTCAATCTATTACTAGAAATAGAAAATGTTTTGTTAAAATGGAGAAGAGTAACCAACATGTTAAACTAGCAAATGGCTGGAAGGTTAAGGTAGCTGGAAAGGGTGTTGCTCGTTGGTCATTTAGTAATGAACCATTGCCTATGTTATATATTCCTGGTTTAAAATTCAATTTATTATCTGTTAAATCTTTGGTACAATTTGGGTTTACAGTAACATTTAAAAATAAGTGTCTTATAGAGAAAGATGGCAAGGTTGTTACTGCAAGTTTAGAAATGACAATATCCTTAACAATATGTAAGATGTTGGACTCAGTTTAGGAGATTTAGATTCATGTCCACCCTTAGCTGTTGAAGCTCACTTGGCTGGATTTGGGTAATGCATTCCTAACAGTGTTCACAGAAATGTCCTGTCTTCGTTAACCTGATGAAGTTAGCATCACACAGCAAACTTTCCCCTCATCAGTGCATACATGGGACATCACAGCACAAGTACAAAAAGAGCATGCATGTATTGCAATGCTACTTCTATTAGTCTGCATCCCTGAACAATTCCAAAATACTTCTGGTCACTCTTCTCAGCCAGCTTAATAGGGATGCTTTTGTGAGAAAAATGGATAGGGACTATTGTGTATGCCAAAGAAGACAGGGTATAAATCTGAGAAATGTTTACATATTTTAATATACCCTAATACAAATATGTGAGAATTTTTTTTTTTTTAGTCAGATAGGGATTGGCAACTGGGAATACACAAGCATTATAATACCCCAGATGGTTATTTAACGCTTAGATCCAACATTTATGTAACAACATCTTTAATTTTCTTCTTAAATACTACTCTAAATCGCCTCTGAAATCTCATGAGAGTTCCATTAAATATACCAAAATGTTGCAAGATTTGGCCATCTGGTGATACTTTGACTGTTTTTTAATGTAACAGCTTTATATTATTTAATGCACCACCACTGAATGAAATTTCCCTGTAGCATTCAAAAAGCTATGGATCTCTATAAGAACACAAAATTCAAAACTTTTCAACTCCAAATTAAATTAATATAGAATTGTGGCAAAGCCCTAAAATGTACTCTTGGATTCTGTTTTTACCCATCCCTTCCTCACAATTCAGATAGGAGCAGGTACTGCTTGACCAAAATATACTGAGCTGCTATTATTCAGGACATTTCAGGAGGAAGCTGACTTCACTTCCTCTGTTACTCAGCAATCAAAGATGTCATTGTTGATTGGTGGGAGGAAGGGTCACTATCCATCTGGCTTCTTTTGGGAAGGAGTCTGGGTCCCAGAGCATGAGACTGGATTCAGAGAAGTAATTTGAAAATATTGTTAATGGTGATAAAATTATCCTGATTATTTAAGACCCGGCAGTATAGCTGGGTCACTTATCAGCAGCAGACAGAGCTACCCATTGTATGAAGACGTATTTTCATTTAGTATTCTAACTCTATAGACCATTAATTGCTACAGATTCTTTTTTCTCATTACGTTATAGCTCTGAGAAAAAAAGAAAACAGAGACAAATCTAAGTAACAATTAGTCCACACAGTATTGTTTTACAGTCTTGATTGCTAAATAAGACCTTTTTAAAAACTTGGTACATGAGAGGCCATTAAGAGCCTCTCCACCAAAGTGTCTGTGCATTTTCAATGTTTTGTTAAACTGCGATTGACTGAAAAAGAGTGAACCTCTCTTTATCTCTCTCTCACACCCTCCATCTCCTCCCATGTGGCTGCACAATTTGCTTCCACTTTAGTTAATAGTGTTGTAGAAAGATGACAGAATTGTGGTTAACGTTAATGATGCACTTGTACAAAATGTGGGCTATACTTTTAACTTGTTCCAATAAGTCATAGTTAAATTATTCATAGTTTGAAGTTGGGGTACAATGCTAGACTAAAGTGAATATAACTGGAAATATCTGTAATCTCTTCTTCATAGCCACACAGCAAGAGCTTAAGTTTATCTAAGCTCATCTTCTAGCACCACAACTGCTTTGTTTGGTAGGGTGTTTATTATTCTTATTTACAAATAAACCCCTTTAGGGTATTTATTATTTTCCTAATAATGCCTATAAAACAAGCCTTTTACCCACCCCCCTCCTCCAACTACCCAAAGTTAAAGGTGCCTTAAAAACAAAAGTTTGCATGTTTCTTAAAATGAATTGAACAAGCTTGCCCCTGGGGGACTAATGCCATCAAATTCTGTTGAAGTCACAGGAGCAAATCAAATAGGCAATCAGATTATGACTTGATTCAAACCAAACTGTACCATTTTGCAATTCACAACATAGAACAAAGCCATTGCAGTTGATATAACATTCTATTCTTCACATATTTGAAATGACTTTTTAAGTCATAGGAAAAGGATGGGATAAAAAAAAAACTAATATATGAATGACTTTGGAATGTGTTCTGTATGGCTTCTCTAAATGAAAGGCACACATTGATTCTGTTTCTGAAGAAATAGATATGGCCAATGTAGAATGTATGGTTATTTGCTTATAAAACAAAAAATTCACCTCAACCCTGAAAGATTCTGGGAAGTGGACAAGCAAATGAAAGCAAGCAAACAAAACAAAACAAAAATGTCCAACACAACCAATCAAACAGTTGGGGCACAAACCCTGCTGAAACAGCACAGATTTAACTTCCCAAATAGCAACAAATGGGAGCCAGAGTTACCGCTGAGGAGAGAATATTCCACAGAGCCAGAGGTATGACAGAAAAGACCTGTTGTGTTATTCACATCTTAGGCACCTTGAGAGGAAAGTCTCAACAAGCCTTCTCTAGTTTGTTTGTTTGTTTATTTGTTTATTTATTTATTTATTTATTTATTTATTTATTTATTTATTTATTTATTTATTCAGTTTTTTATACTGCCCTTCTCCCGAGGAACTCAGGGCAGTGCACAGCCATGATAAAACCACAAGATACAAAATTTAAAATACTTTAAAAAATATTTAAACACGTTGGCCCCCAGATTTAAAACCCACCAATTAAAATACCCAATTTGTGAATAGTTGATTAAGCTGGCTGGGTGGATTCAGTTCTGACCTCAGCTCCAAAACAAACTATAGTGTGAACTGAAAGTACGAAACCAATTTTAGTCCAGGGACCATACTTGGCCTTGAATTACTTGCCGAAGCTTATATTCAAAAACCTGTGGGGTCTAGATAAGTAGTGGGTGGGTGAAAGCAGAATTTTAATTTATTGGATTAAAAAATTCTGTTGCGTTTTCCTCCCTCTGCCACTGCCCAAGGACAGACACAAGGTGTGCAAAGTCTGTTATGCTTTGTCAGCTATTCAGTTGGAAGGAAGCCAGGTGATTACAGAGATTTGAAACGAAGCCCATAAAGGAAGAACAAAGTTCAGAAATGGAGGCAGAAAAGTCCACATTAGTAAAGTTTTCTTCTATTCAACATGGGGAAAGTCTCTTTACCATGCATAATCCCCATACTATGGATCCAATAAAAGATTGATGACATTGAATATATCTTTAACAAGCTAACTGAACTTCCAAAGAAAATGCATCAGAAACATATCTGTTATTTGAAGGGGGGAGGAGAGGAAGGGAGGGGGAGAGAGAGAAGGCTGCCACTAAATTTGAGCACATCAAAGTGTATAGAAACAAATAACCTTCCTTTGGAATTTGCAGTGCCTTATCCAGGTTTGCTCTAAAATTAAAAATGTGCATTTCAAAGGGAGTCATCAGAGCAAATCTGAATAAAGCAGGAAACAAGGCCTGCTATTCTTGAAGATTCAGTCAAGGTAAAAGCGAAAGTCATTCATCTATTCCAAATCCCTCCCTGGATCTTTCTTTTGTTTGTTTGAGACAGGTAAACAAATAAAGCGAAAAGAATGGAAGACAAACAGAAGTAAAAGAGAAGTCTTTCCAGGTATCTCTTTTTCTCAGTGTTGCCTTGTGCTTTATTAGTAGATTTTACTATGAGGTAAGAATCAGACTAGATGTTGTTTTTAATACATAGCATAGAATCATTTCTGATTTTTTTTAAAAAAACCCAACAACCCTGCAAACCAACAACAAAAAAAAATGTTTCCAATATGATCTCTAACCTCAGTCATGCATCGATGCTCCTTTATAATTATTTTTCATTCTATTCCAAAATGACTGGCAGAACACTTTACAAATACTGTAGATTATTGCTATTAGTGGCTTTTAATCAGGCCTCCATAAACCTCTTAATACAAAATGCAGTTATCTATGCTATTTCCAGCTGCTATGGTTCTAAAGTTACGGTGCTATTTGTTTTACTGTAGGCTGTAATTTTTAATCTTTCTGTAATATGGGTTTATGTTTGATTTTGATGGGAGCTCTTTTCAGAACCTTCATATTTTTGAAAGTGATGCAAAAACTTTGAAATGAATCAGTGAGCAGAGCTAGGATCATACTTTCTCTTGGAAATCCTACAGTAGTGTTTCTCAACCTCAGCAACTTTAAGATGTGTGGACTTGACTGACTGGGGAATTTGGGGAATTAAAGTCCATTCATCTAGCTGTGGTTGAGAAACACTGTCCTATATGAACCAAGCAGCTGACAAAGGAATGCCTCAACTTTAGTCCAGATGACATGTTAAAGTCACTCCATTATTCAAATGAGGGAAAGAAGTTTTAAGAAAATCTCTCTCTCTCTCTCTCTCTCTCTCTCTCTCTCTCTCTCTCTCTCTTTCTCTCTCTCTCTGTGTGTGTGTGTGTGTGTGTGTGCCTATCTCCATCCATCCATCGATCCATCCTGCTTTTTCCTTTTAGGGTAACGAGTATTATACAAAGCACAGAAAATAAGGATGAGGGAGCAAACTAAAGAAACTAAAGAGATAAGAGATAAAAAAAGGAAATATAGCTGAAACTAGTTACACCCACACCATTCACTATATGCCTTTCCATTTTTACCCTCCTTGCAAAGCATCCATCATGTTAATGCACAGCTTCATATAAACTGACTTTTTCTTCTGAGATGAGTTTCTCACCTTTTTTTAAGAAGCTCATCAGCTCCATCCAACTATGACTTTCTCAGTCTTTCCCTTCCCCTTGACACATTCACTCGATCTTTGTATATTTGCTTTGAGATTTGATTCTCTTTCATTTCCTCTTTGAGATCAAATCAACATATTTCTTTCATAGAGGTCATTCATTTTGTATTCAACTCATATTCATTCTTGTCTCAATCTCTTGTTTTACTATGCATATTTTTAAGAACTCCACTCCCAATGTATTCAACTTATTTTTCCTTGATGTACTGAACTCTTAGTGCCAAATAACAAAGTGGGTATATGCGTGTTTTTATCCACACCTATTTTTCTTCTTTTCATAAGTATTAATTCCTGGAAATAAGCCACATACTACTCCTTCAATCAGCATTTGCACCTCGCAAGATATTTCCCCATCTTTAAAAAAACATTCTACCAAAGTATACAAATCCAACTACTTGCTTTCATTTTTTACCATTTAACCATTTAACCTGCAATCATTCCCTCCGTTTTAGTTGTCAGATGCATCTAGCTTTTTAATACATTAATTTTCAAATCTGTGCTCATTGTAATATTCTACCTAAAAATTGCTGCAAATCATGTGGAATTTTCAGCATGGATGCATGTTCTGCATATAAAAATATTTGTCCCTGTTTCCCAACCAACATCCTTACAAGTATTCCTGATCCATTTATCCCCAAATATATTCAGCAACCAGTGGAACATCACAATTCTTTCTTACATTCTTGATCAATGTTAAATCTTTTACTAAGCATTTAGTTTATTCTTGCATTTGCTTATTTTCATCAGGAAGTAAAGAACAAAGGATATGCAACAGTGTTGTGGCCCACCAGTGGCCAGCAGAGCTGGCAGCAGATTCGGACAGTGAGGAGGTTGGAGAGGAATGTGGGCGAGTCCTGTAGTCTGGGGAAGGCTCGGACAAGGGCTCTGAGTCAGAGGCAGAGAGGAGGCCAAGGTCATCTTGTAGTTCTTTGCTGCCTCTAGAGTTTCCAGAGCAGGGGTGGGTTCTACTTACCTTTACCAGCTGATGATGTAACCTAGTTAGGGTAATGAAATGTTTGAAAGAAAACAAGCAAGCTTAGAAAACACCAAGAACCCCTCATTTCATCCCTGCGCTACAAATATTCTCCTGAAGAATCTCCAGATTTTTCAATCTGAATGGCATTTGACACAGGGGTCATGGCATTTTGCAGAACAGCTTTTTCTAAAGATTCATGGTCACCCAAAATTCTGAGGATATGTGTTTAATACAAGTTGAGTAGAGTCAAGCAAGCATAAAAATGGGCAAATCCAATCTCCAAAGGTCATTGGACCATGTCACCCTTCTCCTATTATTCATCCTAGTCAACTCACTGGGACATTTTCTCTGCTCTCCTCAGATTCAATCCAAATTGCCCTACTCAGTCAGGAGAAGAATGATACAGAGCCCCATGTCAGTAATAAGTAGCTATAAAGGTCATTAAGTAACAGCTGTAGCAATTAAGCTATGCAAAAGTCTCAAGATAAATTGTCATTTATATGGCAAAAGGACATTCTTATAACCAAATATTCAGTACAGAACTGGAGTAGGTAATGTCCATTTTACTTTATACAAGCTCTATCCTTTTTTTAATCATTAAACAACCTCAATGTCACCCAAGTGGCTGGGCTGACATTTTGGACACATTTGTAGAGATTTTAAATTCATGATAGGTTCAAGGCATTGATTTTAAGACTATTTAATCCCGTGTTCCATGGGAAAATCAATTTGATTTGAGGAGAAAAGTGTGGGATGTAATAGTTCTTTAAACAGGGAACCTATTTCTTGTTGTAACTCCTTAAAGCATACCAGCCCCTCAATAAAAATGGTTTTGAATGTATCTCTTCTAGATATATTCTTGGGAACTTCTGGGTATTTATGGTCCTTGAACATTACTATAGATGTTTTATTACAAATATACGAGCATCTAGACCAGGGGTGTCAAACTCAAGTCGTCATGGCTGTATCACATGATGTATCAGGACTTTTGCCCTTTTTGCTAAACTGGGCATGGGTGTGGCCAGCATGTGACACATCTGGCCCATGGGCCGGGAGTTTGAAAGCCCTGATCCAGATTATCAGCTTAAAATGTTGATAGATAGATAGATAATAGATAGATAGATAGATAGATAGATAGATAGATAGATAGATAGATAGATAGATTATTGATATTGATATTGATATTGATAGATAAATAGACAAATAGATAGACAAACAGACAGACAGAAAAATATAGATATAGCTAGAGATATATAGATACACATATACACATACCGATATACCATATTTTTTGGACTATAAGACACACTTTATTCTCCCCAAAAGTGGGTGGAAATGTCTGTGTGTCTTATAGATGAATGTTGCTGAAGCCCACTTGCTGGCCCTCACCCTTTGGCCTCTGCCTCCCAGCAATTTGCCTCCTTGCAGCAAACAGCAAACAGCCTGGTCAGCTTCAGCACGGCTTGATTTAGCATGAGCAGCTGATTGGCGGTTGGATCAGCCTGTGAGGATTGCTGCCACCTATCACTGACTCCTCCTACCCCATTTTTGACCTCCATGTCCATTTTCAGCCCGTTCCAAGTAGTAGGGATTGTCAGCACTGCCAATCATCACTGATTGCCACCACCATTTGGCAGTGATAAGCAGTGGTGGCAATCTCCGTGCCTGGAATGGGCTGAAAATGGGACATGCAGAGGCCAAAAATGGGCTGTGCGGCGGTGGCAATAGGCGGTGGCGGCAATGAGTGGCAGCAATGAGCAGGGGCAATTGCCACAACCTGGAACAGCTGATTGTCAGTATTCCGGGAGGCTGATCCAATAGCCAGTCAGCTGCTCATGCTAAATCAGGTTGTGTTGAAGCTGATTAGGCTGTTTGATGTTTGCTATTTGCTGCAAGGAGGTAATTGCTGGAAGGCAGAGGCAGATTTTTTTTTCTTGTTTTCCCCCCCAAAAGCTAGGTATGTCTTATAGTCTGACAAATACAGTATACGAGAAGTGGTCTTTGATAACCATGTTCTTCCATGTTCTTCCATGTTCTTTTAAATTTCTCTGTTAATGGCAATCATTATGTCTCGCAGCAATAATTCCATTATTTACCTAGTCGCTGGAAATGTTATGGAATGGGTGACCTTTAGTCAGCAGACAGCTCTTTACCGATAAACATACTTATCTCTTCTAAATAACACTAGGTAATATGCTGTTTTAAATAAAATCCAAATTATTTACACTTGATTGGGCCACATTTCCTAGAACTGTCTACCACTGTGCTTAAATATTTGTTTCAAAGCCCACTGCACATGGATTTAATGGTTGGATTCATACATTTATTTATTTAAGTTTTATTTTATTAGTTTTAAGGGTTCCCTGAGTCCAAATAAACTTTTAAGGGCCTCCTGGTTCTGAAGCAACTCTGGGCAGCTTACATTTTAAAAGGGAGAAAAAAAACCAATTAAAAGAGCATAAGACCCCACCACAACATCTTAAAGCTATGGTTGCACTAAGTAAGCCACCGAGGCTTGAAGCTTGCATGACAATTAAAAAAACAGCAGAGTTTTCCTACTCTCCTAGCCCAAATGCTCAGGGGAAAAAAGGCTTGTTTTAGCTTTTTGTGAAAGGCCAATAGGCTTAGGGTCATCTGGAACTCTGGGAGATGCTGTTCGTAAGGCAAATGCTGCCAAAGAGAAAGCACAAAACCTACGGTATAGAAAGCACCATATCTAAGCTTGCCTATATTATCGCAAAATAGTTTATTCTACATAAACAATAGTGTTCATGTTTCCTGCCCTTCATAGATAACTTTCACACAAATAAATCCATGGAGTAAATATTTGACTAGGTTGAATTCATGTGTGAACTCAGCCCTTATGGTTTGTGATACGTTATGGTCATATAAACCACAGTTTATGTCTTTGTAGTAAGACTGTAGCTTAGTATGATATATGGACTCAGCAAAACAATGTATATCACCCAGATCCTGACTTAAAGACAACCGGTTGGTTTGTGACTGTTTTTAGAGACTCTTGTTTTATGAGCAACCCACCAGGACAGTAATAATACTGTATCTAGGCACCTGCTTTCCTATTGCTTGTCCTTAGAGGCTTGGATTGGATTTGCATCAGTGACTCTGACACGAAAGACTTCATACTTCATTACCAATGTCTTTGGTTGCCCCATCCAGCAAAATAGGCTATTATCTAAATGCATCATTTTATTTCTTTATACCTGTCTGGCTGAAGGCACATATAACTATAACAAACTGCATCAAGCAGCACCAGGAGATAGTAATACATGGCAATTTAGTGGTAATGGACCTCTGAGTTTTCCAGTGCAGAGAGATGACATGTTTCTGAATGATAAGAAATAAGGAGTAGTACAAATATTGGTGTTGTTCCAAGCAGCAGTCGCCAGCTATAAATGCATTTTCCTGGCTCATATTTATTGTACATATAGGAATCATTTGAAAATCTCTGTGCTTTATATTAAGCAAAATTCATACAAAGGAAAGCTCTGGACTCTAAAAAAAATTCTCCTATATCTTGTAATTTTGTTTCCTAAGTCTCGGATTTGGAAAAGATAATCAAATACTGTGGTGTATCTGTATCTACAAAACTCAGAGTCATGCATGTCATGATTCTTTGTATTACTCTATGGAGTATGAAGAGAAGTTGGAGTTTGAAGAAAGCAAGATAAAAAGAGTATTGACATTATTGAAATGCGGTGTTGCTGAAGGCTCCTGAAAATACCATGGACAGCCCAGAAAACCAACCAATGGATCATCAAATCAATCCAAAGTTATTATGCGAGGAACAAATAGCCAGGTTCAAAATATTTTACTTTGGACACATTATGGTAAAGACCTCGCTCTCTAAAGAAATTTCTAATGCTTGAAAGATGGAAGGACAGAGAAGAACAGCAATAAGATGGATGGACTCAGCTACAGTTGCAATAGATGTACCATTGGAAGAAAAATTAGGGAGAAAATAATCTACATGGTTAAAATAAAGATAAAGGGTTCCCCTGTGCTGTCGTGCTGTGCTGTCGTGCTGTGCTGTCCCCCAACTCTAGGGGGCAGAGATCATCATTTCTTAGCTGAGAGAATGGAGAATGGAATGGAGATTTTGCAGTATCCTTCCCCTGCCACGCCCACCAAGACACACCCATAGAACCAGCAGTAAAAAAATTTCTGCACTGATTTGCATACTTTTGGACTGCTAGGTGGCCAGGAGATGAGGCAAGAACAAGAACTCATGATGCATCCCTTGGGTCTCAAACCCAGGCTGTCAGACAAGCTCAATGTCTTTAACCACTGAGCCATCATGCCCCATCTAGCTGTCAAACCCAACTGGATGGCTCATAATCAATTTTTTAAAAATCAAAAGTCCTCAGTGGCTTGAAGACAGCATTGGTCAATATATATACATATATATCCCATCACCAAATCAGCTTAGGGAGTTTCTAAACAGCATTGTAGAAGAACTAGTTTGTCCCCAGTTGCAATTTCTTGCCAGGTTTTCTTGTTGGAATAATAATTAAGGATCACGTGAAATTTGCTAATTCATCTAAAAATAATATATCCAGTTTGGACCTGCCAAAATATTATGACACTTAGAAAAAGCTTTTCCTATTGTAATCAGGTTGACCAAAAAGCCTTCTGTATCATTTTAAAAAATTCTTTTCCAAAGATAACATAAAGAATTAATTGTTATCATAAAGAGAGGATTGAAATGCATATTTCAATCCTTACTTATTTATTTCAACAAGCCGGCCTTGCTTGATTGGTTTTAATGGGGTTTTTTAGATTTTGGTATTATCAATTCTTGGGTTTTAAATTGGGTATTTTTAACTTGTTTTGAGACTTTTTTTGGAACACCAACGATTTAATTTAATTTTAAATTTTTTAATATTTGTATTATATGTGTTTTAATTTGGCTGTTCACCACTCTGAGACCCCCTCCGGGGAGAAGGGCGGTATATAAATTGAAATAAAATAAATAAAAAATAAAAAATGTGTTTATGTCTTTCTCTACTCATCTTCCCTTCCCTTCTGTCTGAAATTTCATTCTCATTTCCTTAGAAGTGTGGGTGGGTGAATGTGTATCTACAGTATAACAATATATAAGCAAATATAGCAACATCTCTGGCCAATCCAGAGATTCCAGGCAGCTAAAACCCAAATAAAACTCATAAGATAATAATTATAAAATAAACATCACAATGATAATATGAAAAAACCCATGAGACACTAATTTGATGGATTAACTGCCCCTTCCAGTAAAAAGCATTTCAGAGTTAGTTGCCCAAAAGGACAGATCAGAATGTTTTAAGGGCCAGCATCTCACTTCTCCAATGGCACTTTGGTAAATTTACATTTAACGTATATGGAGGACAGTCAAGAGGTGATAATCCAGAATTGAGGAGAGAAAAGGATCCTCCAAATATCTCACCCAAATATGAGATTTATTTATACCACCATGAATAGTGAACAACTGTTTGGAAGCTCTACAACCTTCATTCTCATCCTCGTCATGAACAAGCCTGGGAGCTTCATTTTTATACCAGGGAGATATGCCCCAAATTTGGAATATGATGGCAGAAATGTTGTGAAAGTGATGAGCTAGTTAAAAAAGTTTCTGGAAGGCACAAAAGAGACAAAAAAGGGGAAAAAAAGCAAGGATATGGAAATTACTGGAGGGGAGGAGGAAGAAAGACAAGAAATGCAATGATGAAGGATGGCAGGAGTAAAGGCATGCTTTGAATTTATGGTTAAAGATACCAAAGGTGAAAAGTTTGGGACTTACGTGCTTTTGCTGGATCTAACTAACAACCTCTATATAGTCAGCTAATGGTAAGAATGGATTCAGCCACTTGAGCTAGGGGGAAAAAGGGGGTCAATGATGAAAGTGGCATTGCACTGGAATAATATAAGCTTGGGCTTGAATTGTAACAATTTAATGAAACTGGTGGATCCTGCAAATGTTTATGAAGGACTTTGTATGAATAAATCTGCATGATGCATGGCTGTCTGACTTACTGTGGCCACTCTCCAGTGGAAAGGGAGAAGGCTGGTGCGAACCAGTAGCGATAAAAGCTACCAGTTTGGGCAAACCGGTAGTAAAAAAAGCTACTGGTTCATCTGAACTGGTATTTCTGACAATCAGCAGTGCTGCATGATTTATATTCGCTAGAAAGCAGGAAATCCTGCTTTCCGATGTAAATCGCGCAGCACAGCTGTTCCCCCCTTGGTGTTCTATTTACCTTGTTAAGCCTTCTTTTTCCATGCAAAGCACATGTTTGGTGTGTATTGTGCAGTGTGCAGTGTGCATTTGGTGCACACTGCACATGTGTGTGCAGTGTGCTTTTGGCATGCACTGTGCATGCACAGGCAGCAAAACAGTGGCAATCTGCGGAGGATTTCAACACTGATCTAAGGTATATATGTGATCCTATACATGTACATTGCTGAGAGTATATTATTACTTTTGGTCATAGATGTAGTGGTCCGGCCTGGGATTAGCCATCATAACTCCATTCTCCTTTCAGAAAAACAAAAATAGGTATTAGGTGGAAGAAGGGAATTCCTATCAGAGGCAGCACATAAAAGCTAGCAGAAAGGTTTAATAACAGCACAGATTATACCCCCAATCCATCCACAAGTCATAAGTGTTGAAAAATTCTTCATTGCTGGGATATTCCTCTATTTTATGTTAAAAATAACATTACCACTGATGGACAATCTGAGGGCAGGGTGGAAAAAGGAAACAGCCTAGTAACATCAGTATAGGTGTCCTCTATTTATGAACACAATTGAGCCTAGAATTTATGTTGCTAAGTGAAAAATTTGTTAAGTGAGTTTTGTCCCATTTTACAACTTTTCTTGCTACATTTTTAAGTAAATCATTGCACTTGTTAAATTAGTAACATGGTTGTTAAGTGAATCTGGATTTCCCATTGACTTTGCTTGTAAGAATGTTGCAAAAGATGATCACATGACCCTGGGATACTGCAATTGTCATAAATAAGAACCAGTTGTCATCCTATTGCAAATCATGTGATCATGGGGATGTTGCAAGGTCGTAAGTGTGAAAAATTATCATAAGTCTCTCTTTTCAGTGCCGTTGTAACTTTGAATGGTTGCTAAACTAACTGTTGTAAATCTTGGACTACTGTATTTTCATTTAAGGGGAATAAAAAACCCTTTCTGAAGCTGACAGTATTTTAATTGCTTGACTAGAAATCTCAAAAGGTAGGGGATAAACAATAGAATACAATACCCAAGAGAATACATGTTTGCTCTTTGAAACCAAAAGATATTTTTATTATTAATTGTTTTCCTTTATTTCCTCCTGGGTTTGAAATGCTCCCAAATGAATCCTGCTATTAGTTGACTGAGTAAGACTACATCATATTTTATGTTGATTGAAGGACTGTACACTTTGAGGGTAATAAGGATTTGCTGCCCTTAGGCCCAGTTCCTGCAATACTGTATATTATGGATCTCTGGAATGTAGTCATTACTTTGTCTTAGCTCCAAAATTACTTTTATTGACTTGCAGTTAAAATATCCTTAAAGCAGGACTTTACATATGTCTTCACTGTCTGGAGAAAGAATACAGTAAGGAATTAGATTTCCAGGTGAGATTACTGAAAGCAAAGAACTAGATGGAGAACCATTCTTAAATATGTTTAGAAGAATTCAGAAATCAAAGGTAGGGTGTCCCAGACTATATTACATTTTAAAAGTGGCCTTATCTGCTTCTTGGTCCAGGCCAGTGGTGGGTTGCTCCTGGTTCGGACCAGTTCTATAGAACCAGTAGTAAAATTGACAGGAGACTCCGCCCATTGATCCTGACGTCATCAGAAGTGATCTTCACACGTGCAGAAGCTTCTGCAGTTTTCAGTCTGGAAAATGATCATCATTGTACTAAAAATAACTTCCTGATGGACTTCCAATTCCCACATTGGTCGATAATGGTCAGTTCTAACTACCTCAAGGAACTCTATTCATAACATGTGAAAGCTACAGATGACAACTGCTTTCCCTTTGAAAAGGAGTCCCCACCATTGCATTATTACCACCACCTTTGTCAAAGCTGCAATCGAGACTGCACAATATATAGGCTTCCATGTTTGCATAATCTAGAGAACAATAAATTAATTATGCATCCTGAGTTTACACAACAAAATTATCTACAGTGTGTGGGCTAATCTTGAGGATATGGTATCATGCAGACACAGCCTGTAAGATATTTTTATCTGTTGCTTGTAGCCTAATTCTATGTGGATGCGAGTTTTTTTGTTTGAAAGAAAAACTCTGAACTATTTCTGAATGCAGTGTCACTTACAGAAAATCTCAGAAGGAAGAGGAAAAATGACCTGCTGTTATTACTGATAGGAGAGCACATATGTCTAAGGTCAGATGAACAATGTTTCATTTGCTATAGACCCAACAAGAAAGAAATAGTTCTATGGGGCAGACTATTGACAGATGATTCCAACATTCATCCAGGGAGAACAAAGATGGTAACCAGAAACAATTGGTCAAAGTTATGATGGATCCCCATAGCTACTTATGACCTGGTTCTGAAGTTACAGTTCCTACAGCACCCCCATGGTCATTCAAGCTTACAACCAATCACAGCAGTGGTGGATTTCAATTTTTTTTTTACTACCAATTCTGTGGGTGTGGCTTGGTGGGTGTGGCACGGCTTGGAGGGTGTGGCTTGGTAGGTGTGGCAGGGGAAAGATACTGCAAAATCCCCATTTCCTTCCGATCAGCTGGGACTTGGGAAGCAGAAAATAGATGGGGGCGGGGCCAGTCAGAATTTTTATTACTGGTTTTCCAAACTACTCAAAATGTCCACTACCGTTTCTCCAGAACTGGTCAGAACGTGCTGAAACCCACCTCTGAATCACAGGGATGCTTCATCCCCTGCCTCCTCACCTATCTTCCCCCATCCCCCTTACCCGGTCCCTTGGCCCCCTTTCCCATCCCAGTGGACCCCACATCCTCCTTCTCATTTACCTTTCAAAGATTTCCAGAACTTTGATTAGGAAAGGAAGGAAGGCTGCTCCATTCCTGAGCCATGTGGTGGAATCCTAGAAGCAACTGCCATTTGGGGGCAACTGCATTGAATTATCATGCTGCACAGCTCAGGAATAGAGTTGGTTCACTCTACTTCCTTCAGGCAAGCTCCAGACCACTGAAAACTGCTGCAGAGCTTTCTGGAGCTCACATTAGGGAAGCAAAGTATGCCTCTTTGTTCATGGACCACATGGTGTGATCCCAAAAATGGCCGCCATTTTCAAGTTGACCACATTGCACTGAAATGAGAACAGAGATTCATTCATTCATTCATTCATTCATTCTTGTATGTTTTCAGCATACAAGAAAACTCTTAAGGTATTCTCAACAAATGCATATGCACTCTACAGGGAGATGCTTAACCCATGATTGTAAGTCTGTGCATTGCAGAGTATAGATCCCCTGCTGGCCTGATGTTTATAGCAAATACTCATGCCCTGATGTGTTACACATGAGGCAGTTCCCAAATGCAAAGCATGTTATAGTTCTCCAGCCTTTCTCTGCATACCCACAGATTTTCTACAAAACTGCTGCTTTTCAAGGAAATCCAGCAGCAGGGTGAGAGATCCATAATTCTCACTGAGACACACCATTAACGTTTGATGCAAGCCACATTTTCCAATATTTTTGAAGCTTTCATTTAGAAATGGAAGTTTGTGTCACCCTTGATGACAACACCTTTATTGCCTGCACCACAACTAAAATATTCATATCTTTGAAAAGCTTTTATAGCAGTAATTGTTTTATTTTGCTGTCATTAGGCCAGTAAAACTGCCTCCTTCATAAAGCTCGTTCCAGAACTGCTGTTTTCAATCTCCAGCAGAGCTGAACTTTGTCTTGCTTTCACACTGTAACTGTGACAGAAGGGCAACACATAACACCCAATGTTAAAGAGATGAGTGTTGTGTGGTCCTGTTCAACCGGGACCTCTTGGGATTAAGGTCATTGATACTGGCCATATGTGTGGTCTATACTAGCCAGTTTGCACAGTCACACTGCAGGTGAAGGCAACATTATAAAACAATTTTCAGAGATAATGCCTCAGCAAAAATAATGCCCCCCTCCTGCACACCTTATATATGACTATAAAGATATACAGCAAAAACCAGTCACAACTTACCTTCTTGTCAACAAAGGGACTGATTTTTGTTTTTTAAAAATGCAGATAGGATTTGTAATATGATCATTTGATGAGGAGGTGCCACAGATCAATTAAAATGTATCTAGAACTAGAAGTCTGTAGAAATTCTCAGTCATGGTAAACCTCTAAGTGCTCCAACAACCTGCTAAAAGGATGCAAATGACCAGCTGTCTGCAAGGAATATAAATCCTTCCAGTGGTGGTTCATCCCAGTTCGGCCCGGTTCTCCGGAACAGGTAGCGGTGAGGATATGATGTCACCGAACCAGTTCTGCCCCCCTGCGCCCGCCCCCCCACCCCCGCGTTATTCTTATCTTTTATTTGGCTCCACCCCCAATCTATTTCTGCCTCCTGTGTCCCAGCTGATGGCTAGAGGAAAAAAACTGTTTAAACTCTTGCCCTGGGGCTTCAAAGGGCTGCCCTGCAGCTGATCAGTGTTAAAAGAAAACAAATGAGTAGACCGGTGCCTGCAAAAATACATGAGTAGACCAGTGCCTTCAAAAATAATTGGGTAGACCAGTGCCTTCAAAAATACATGAGTAGACCAGTGCCTGCAAAAATAAATGAGTAGACCAGTGCCTGCAAAAATACATGGGTAGACCAGTGCCTGCAAAAATAAATGGGTAGATTGGTACAGCTCTGCAAGCCGTTAAAAGCCTGATAGACCAGTACCTCTGCTAAATCCTAAATAATTGTCATATGACCATCAAGCCATGCCCACAAAATAAGCCACACCCACAGATCCGGTAGTAAAAAAATTTAGAACTCACCCCTGAATCCTTCCATTCCCCCACTATGCTGTCAGAACTGAAGAAGCTTCTTGGATGAGAAGCAAAATGTTTTCAAAGAAAAAACAAGAAAGTCCAGTTTCCTCCTAAAAAAGCACCTTTGAGACATCTAGGACTAGAGTGCCAGACAATTACCCTGTGGTAAGGTGGGTAGCCAATAAATTTAATAAAAAAACAGAAACAAACAAACCATCAAATGACTGACACTTGACATGACACCCCTGTTGTATGTGGAAGCTCCAACAGCAGCTCTGCCTTATGGTACCAATATCTACCAATGTTTATTTGTTTATTTACTAAAAGTGGGAAAGTATATGCTTTAAGTCTCTTCAAAGCCATATTATTTTGCAGTTTTAAACATCGCCTATCTCTTTCCTTTTCTCTGTCACTGTGACTGTCTCTCTTTTTCACCCAGTCTTGGGTAAATGTAGTGATATTTTTGTTGTACTTATTCATTTTGGAGTAATACTTTTGCTGTTATTACTACAAATAATAGCAATGTGTGATAGAATAGTAAGTCGGGGAAGGGAAAATGTGAATTTTAATAAAAAAATCTGTTAGCTTGCAAACCAGTGACCTTCTCTGTGTTAGGCAAATGTTATAATATTATGCTATCAGAATACTAGTGGTAATAGGAGCTGCAGCAGGAATAAGAGAACCAAAGAAAATAATGTTTATTTTCAAGCTAGTTGTTGTGATTTCATATATGTGCATTTAGATAATTTGATTTTATAAACACCATTATGGTTTTCTTTTTTTTTTTTTTTGCAAAGCAGATATCTATCCAGTAAACTCTACCTACAAAAAGGAAAAGTTTTCTTGGGAAAGAAAGTTGAAAAGGCAGAGAAGTAGAGGAAGCCATCAGTGGAGATGAAATAATGGATTTAATTCAAGATGTAAAGATTATTGAATGGTATTCATCATATTATAATGTGCATGTAAGAAGATGCCAATAAGCCTAACATCTATTCTAGATGTTGAACATATTGTTCAATAAAATTAAAGCCCACAGGGAAAAAAAAAACAACCTTGCTAAAAAGGGACCAGCAAAGCTTATGAAAAAGAAAGGTTTGTCTCACAAAACTTCTGAGCATTTTTCCACCATCAGTTCCACAAAAATGATCAAACAGAAGGACTCCAGATTCCTCCTTAAATTAATAGAATCTGGACAATATCTACCTGCATTTAAAAGAAATAGGCCCCTCTTTTGAAGATAGCAAAGTCCACATTTTGGACAGAGGACCCCTGGTTTGAAAGAGGGGTCAAAGAGGCCATCTATGTCGAAATGGAACAGACTTCTCTTAACAGAGGGGGAGGGAAATGACATCATCTAACTCCAGCCTACAATACAGTCCTTTCAACAGTTCCAAGAAAGCTCCACACCCTTTTGCACCATTCAGGTGACCCTGATGAGACAGATAAACCTCCAAGTGACCTTAATGTCTCACTAAATGAATGTAAATGACCAGCATTCTGCAAGGAGGGTGGGGAATCCTTCCATTCCCCACCATCTAGTCAGAGCTGAAGAAGCTTCTTAGATGAGAAGTGAAACGTCTTCAAAGAAAAAACAGACAGTCCAGTTCCTTTTTGAAAAAAGCACTTTTATCATGGGACATGATAGAGATATAAAATATATAAAATGGGGAAGAGTTTCTCTTCTCCATTTCCTTTTTCTCTCAGTGTTATTATGTGAGAACTCGGGGTCATCCACTGAATTTAGATTCAGGACCAAAAGGAAAAGACACTATTTTATATAGAGTATAGCTAAACTGTGGAATTTGCTACCAGCAGTGTAGTAATGGCAATCAGTCTGGGTGATTTTAAAAGGGGAATAAGCAGATGCATGGATAATCAGGCCATCAAATGAATATGGATAGGTTTTTCCTATCTCCTGAATCTTAGGCAGCACTACCAAGTGACAGCGAATATGGATGGTTGGTGTCCAGTCCCTGATTGTGAGCTTGCCAAATACATCAATCTGGCCAACAAGTGAAAGAAGGGCAGATGGACAAAAGTGGAAAGACTGCTCATATCCATATTTTTACCCAAGTAATAGTTATGTAAGGTGTATTTGTTCTGAATGATAGGAGCATTAATACAGCCGCTCTGCAATGGCAGCTGTAAATACCAAGTTCTCTGGTGTCAAACACTTCCAAAATGAATCAAGTGCAACATTTAAAAATTTCAGCACCCAAATATTTATCAGTTAGACAGATACTACACCAAGGTCCAGGACTGGTTCTCTTAAATAAATCATGGACCTTTCTATATTACTTTAAACAACCATTACATTGAAGCAACCAACATTAATAATAAGGAATAGCAAGTGGAGGATGGCAATGGCTGAACATCTATCACTGTGGACATCCTATTCACCTGTCAGCACAAACTTTTCCATTCACTCCTTCCTCCCATGAACCTATGATAATAACTTAGGGGGGTTCCATAAATGTTCTTGTGTGCAAGTGATGCTTATGCCTTTGCTTTTCCTGAATCTATCCTCAAAGACTAAAGTTTTTCTGCCACCTTTATGGCCCATTGGAAGGTCTGAAAAATAGAATCATGTTTTTGTCAAGCATTAAAACAAGAGAAATATGAATTTAAGTTTCAGGATTCCTTGGAAATGTGATATATTATTTGTAGCAAAATGCCAGCCAATGCTTATCACACCTGTCAATTTATGTAGCAACTTTCTTCTTTCCATAAATAGTTTCCATATGTTTTGCAATCTAAATTTATTTTAGACTATACATTCTTTGTAAGTACATAATAGTCACTATTATATTTTCCTTTTTTGTCATGGCATGCCTAGATTACTTTACTTTGATTATGTATTATCAAGTACGTAATTTTTGATTTCTAGTGACCACATAGATAGATATCCTCCATGATAGCCTATCCCTAATCTGGTTTTCAAATTTTCCAATGGTGCACTTGTTACAACTGTAACTGATTCCATCCACCTTGCAGCTGGTCATCCTATTCTTCTATTTCCTTTCACCTTTCCCAACATTAGAGGGCTCGGTCTTGAAAAATTTGGATAATTTGAGCCTAGTCATTTGATCCTCTAATGAGAACTCTGGGTTGATTTGTTCAATTATCTTTTGTTGTTGTTGTTGTTGTTGTTGTTGTTGTCTGGCCATGTTATTCTCAGGAGTCTTCTTCAACACCAAAGTTCAAAATCATCAATACTCTTCCTATGCTGCTTCTTCAATTTTCACTTTCATAGAGTGTCACAGCGAATGCTGTGGCTTTTCCCAATTCTTGTCTTGTTAGGTCTAGACACATCACATCTTACTATTTTTCCCAAAGGCCTTCATTGTCTATAGAGTATTTCTCGACAGATTATTCCTTCGTTGTTGTTGTCTAATCCTAAAAGTCAGAAGCAATACAACATTTCAATATCTCATTGTCAGTTCTGTGGCTGGTTATTCTACCTATTGCAATTAGTTCTGTGTTCTTTATATTTAATTTTAGTCTAATTTCTTTTCACTTTGTTCCTTGACTTTTATTACTTGCAGATCCTTTGCACTTTCAGCTATTAAGATAGTATCATCAGCGTATCAAAGGTTATTGCAATATTCTCTTGCAGAATTCAGAAAAAGAGAGACTGTATCATTTGAGTAATTTAATTGATATGTCATTACCTGCATACAGAGGGCCTAAAACAAAAAATGTAAATGTCCATTGAACAACATGAATGAATACAAGTAAATATCCAAGTAAGATCCAAAGCAAAAGCATATTCAAGAGTGTCGGATTATGCAGTTAATCAGCTAATCAAACCAATTAATTTGGTTAATCAGCTAACCAAACCAATTAACAATATCACACACTGCATACCCTTTTTTTTCCTTTATCAAATTCCATATCCCCTATTCCCAGGCTGAGTTTTACTTCAAATATTTGATTCCCCCCCCCCCAACTGTTGACATTGGCAGGCCAATTAAATCTCCCTCCACCCGTTGACCCATATTTACAAAATTAAATATTTAAAATTCTACTTACAATGTAATCCCCCGAGGAGAATAATTATTTTATTATAACTAATTCCTCACCTCAAGTGTTAATGCAAATAGTACTGTGTCAAATAATTGTACAAGATGGTCAAATTTGCCTCAGTGAGGCGCTCTGTGTCATGAAAATGATGCAGTTCATCTCATCAAGACATGGGGTTATATATCTTTTTTTTGTAGAAAAATACCATTAAAGAATTTTGTATTGCTCCAAGACATCATAGCAGCAATTCCATTAGCTGGAAAATTTTGGAACTGCTGGATGAGGCCTTGGAGCAATACAGCTGTTTTGCTTTGCTTTGCTGTGTGTGTGTGTTTGTGTTTGGGTGCTTATTTCTTCACAAAACAGATTTGAGGGAATGTCTTACATTACACTTTGAAATACTATACTGTGTAAATGTAAATGCCCTTCCTTTTATTGAACAGCTTTAGAAATCAACCATGGTATACATTCACTATGTGATTTTTATTGAGGATTTCAGATTGTATGAGAAGAGTGAACAACATGGAGTAACCTAATCATTCATTTAAGATATATGAGGTGAGCTAATATAATCTGATATATATTTGGGGAGCTCCTCCATGGAAAGGAGGACCTTTATTAGAAGAGAACCCCATTTTATATGAAGGAACTCCTATTTATGCTAGACACAAAGCAGGTAGAATGTGTATAAAAAAATAATCTCACGTCTTCTGTCATACTTTATTTGGGATCACTGAGGAATGAAAAGCAATTTTTGAAACTCATCATCAGATTAAGTCATAATTCTACTCTATTGTACATTTAAGCTATGAATATCTATTTAATCGTGTTTATATGGCTTCCAAATGAATTCAAATTTATATTGCTGGTTATTTGGTTTAATTATATCACAATTGCACTGTCGAGTGTTACAGGTTATTAATGATTATGACATGAATCCTGCCTCCCGGCCCTTTACATCTATGCATCTAGTTTTCCTCTATTCAGTGCTACAGTTAAATCATGAACTAAAATTCCACATTTGAAGATATATGAAGATATATTGAAGCAAAAGATGATTTATTACAAAATTGTACTTACTAAGGATAGAAATATGATTGGCATTATATTTATAATAAATTGTCAGATTAAAAATGAATTTGGGCTATATGAACAAAAGTGCTACCTCTCCTGCTCCATCAAAGTCATCACACAGTAGAAGATGAAAAATTATTTGAAGGAAGCTCAATGCCCTACAGAAAGAACCACAATAGAACAACACCCCCCCATGTGAACAGATAGACAATATATTTCCCCATAATTTGCATCAAAAAGATGAAACACACAAACTTAATTTTCTTAATAACCATATAGCCACAACAGTTAGCTTGTCATTAGCATAGAAATAACCAGAAATAACCAAGTCAGTTTGCCCTCCAATATTTTTTAAAACAACACAACATACACTGGACCAATTATTCTTTTATAGTGTTTTGGAAGAAATGTCCATCTGGCTTCAGTTAAAGACCCTGGAAACATGGAGGCTGTTTGGAAGTATGGTTTAATGGTGAACAGGACCACATGGGTTTAAGTCCTGGGTAGCTGACCACATGGAGTGGAGAGTGAATGTTATTTATACCCTCTCTTGGGCCTTGCCCTCGAGCTTCCTGTTCCTGTGGCAACGAATGTATTCAATTGGTTGTAGCAAGACTCCCTTGTGGAAGTCATGTGGAGTCATGTTTGTCTTGAAATCAAGTTTGGTTGAAGTGTGCTGATGCAATGAAGGGGATGAGGGCTAATCCTACCTTTGTTCAGACCTGCCAGGGGTGTAATGGATCTGCATTTCTAAAGACTGGCCTCACCTTAATGTGCACCAAATATCTGCTGGGGGCAGGGAGCTGCAGGGAGATGCTCTTTGTCTTTAAAAACATGTTTCTCCTTTTCTCATCCAGGGAAATATAATATTCTGCCTTTTTAATATTTCCTAGAATATTTCATTCTTCTAGGAGAAGGGTGGGTACTAACTTTCTACAGTATTTTTACTCCAAGAAAAAATTGTGTGTGTTTATGGTTGTGCACCAAATAAAGGAAAAGCACCCTTCTTGCCCGACAAAATAAGCAAATAAATAAAAATGGAAAAATGAAAGCTGCTTGAAAAGATAAGCTACTGGAAAAAATCAGTGCATGAAATATTAACTCCTTTCTCCCTAAGATGTCCCAAAGGTGCTTTTTCAAGGGGCAACTGGATTTTCTTGTTTTTCTTTGAAGAAGTTTTGTTTCTCATCCAAGAAGCTTCTTTAGCTCTGACTGGATGGTGAGGAATGGAAGGATTCTATTCAGAGCTGAAGAAGATTCTTAGATGAGAAGCAAAACATCTTCAAAGAAAAACAAGACAGTCCAGTTGCCTCTTGAAAAATCAGCTTTGGGCAGGGGTAGGTTCTATTTTTTTTTACTACAGGTTCTGTGGGCATGGCTTATTTTGTGGGCATGGCTTGATGGTCATGTGACAATTATTTAGGATTTAGCAGAGGTACTGGTCTACCAGGTTTTTAACTGCTTGCAGAGCTGTACCTATCTACCCATTTATGTTTTGCAGGCACTGATCTACTCATGTATTTTTTCAGGCACTGATCTACCTATGTATTTTTGCAAGCACTGGTCTACCCATTTATTTCTGCAGACACTGGTCTACCCATTTATTTTTGCAGGCACTGGTCTACTCATTTGTTTTCTTTTAACACTGATCAGCTGTAGGGTGGCTCTTTGAAGCCCCATGGCAAGAGTGTAAACAGTTTAAACTCTGGGGGGGTGGGCAGAACCAATTTGGTGATGCCATATTGTCACCACTACTGGCTCAGGAGAACTGGGCCGAACCAGGAGGAACCCACCACTGCATTTGGGACAACTGTGACCTGAATGACTGAGAATCTCCATAGTCACTCCCCAAGGGACAAGAACTCTAAGGAGTTCTTGTCAAATAAAGAAATCCTAGCAGAAAGCATAGGACGGATTAGAGCAGTGTTTCTCAGCCTTGAAAATTGTAAGATATGTGGACTTCAGGTCCCAGAATTCCCCAGTCAGATTTGAAGTCCACCTATCTAAAGGTTGCCAAGGTTGAGAACCAGAGTAAGATTTTCAAGAGTGAACATACTTCCATGAAAGTATTTCTTTTAATGTGCTGTGGCAGGAACAATCTGATAGACTAGGATTAACAATCCAAAGGCTCCATTTCGACTTTGGAAACTATTTTGTGGTCCACAAAACGCCCTGAAATCTTGCCACTAAAAACTGGAAGCAGTTCCATGATAAACAGATATGTGATTTTCTAATAAATTCAGGAGAACCCGCAACATTATTTTCAGCAAAAACAAAAAAACAGAAGCAAAAAACAAAACAAACCTCTGTAAACTATAGGATAGGCTCAAAGCACCTAAACCTCAAACCAATCCAGTTTGAACCATTCTGAAATGACAACACAGCCTTCTCTCTTGCACAGTGTTACCATATTACTACCCTCTCCTGAATGACTTTTAGCCAGATTGAAAAAATGCCACCTGCCAAAAATTGTGATTGTGCACCCCTGAGAAAACAGATTCCCTGTAGTGGAAAGACAGGCCTGTAATTACTCAATTTCCCTCTGAACATTTCTCATTTTCCATAGCTTGCCATCTGTTGTGGCCAGCAGCCTGCAGAGCTGGCAGAAGAGTCAGACAGCAATGAGGCTGAGAAAGAATATGGGCCAATCCTGGAGGCTGGGGAAGGCCCAGATGAGGGCTCTGTGTCGGAAGCAGAGATGGGGCCAGGGCCATTGGGGAGTGATGTACGGACTTTGGAGCCTCCAGGGGCTCACAGTAGAGAGGCAGAGGAACAGGAGGAGCCTGTTCCTAGTGCACGTATGAGAAGAGCTGCCAGAAGGCAGGAGCAGCTAAAGCAGAGAGAATGACTCAGGAGGGGGCCAAGAGATGATTGGCCTCTCCGATAAGGCTTAAAAGACCAGCAACGACTCTTGGCCTCTTTGTTGGAAAACAACCGTTGAGAGATTTGCTTTGTGTTTGGCTGTATTTCTTTCTTGTCAGCATCTTCTGTTCCTGAACTGTTGACAAGAGAAGCCTTTGGCAGTTTGCCTAATTATCCCAAGATCAGAGATAAACTGAAGAATGGTGTTTTGAGGACTTCACTTTCATTTAATACGCTGAGAGTGAGTTAATTCTCAGCTGTTTTAATAAAATCTGATTGTTTTTTGGAACTGTTTTGCATTTAATATTAACTACGTGGGCCTGGGTCACACCACCATCTTCCATATATTATAAATATAGGTACAAATATTGGAGAGATGTATATTGCCTATCTTTCCAGAGCTGTTTGAATTAGATTGATTGGAATTGCAGATTCAGTATGTTGACCACTTCACCTTAGAGCAGACCCTTTGAAGATGTATGGACTTCAACTCCCAGCATTTCTCAACCAGCCATACTATCTGGGGAATTCTGGGAGTTGAAGTCCATGTACCTTAAAATAGACAAGTTTGGAAAACACTGCCTTAGAGCAGGGGTCTCCAACCTTGGCAACTTTAAAACTTGTGAACTTCAACTCCCAGAGTTCCTCAGGCAGTGAAGCTTCACAAGACTTAAGGTTGCCAAGGTTGGAGACCCCTGCCTTAGAGGACACCAATTGCCTCTCTGGATCCAGTTGAGTCTAGTGGATGGTGTGTGTGTGTATTTCAGCTTGAGATACATTTACCACAGCAGCTTAAGGCAATTCCTATCAAATGGATCAAAGTCGGGTGAGTAATAGACTGCTTAAAAAGCTTGTTCTGAGCAAGGAACAGAATCTTGAATTAAACATGGTTAGAGAGGTCTAATGAAGGAATGAGGAGAACATTCTGGAATTTCCTATAATTATTTACCCTGTTCAGAGCAGGCCATTCAAAGAAGCAAGATAGGTTGACCTATGAAGCTATTTGAATACTCCTACCTGTTGACTTCAAACCAATATCTGCAATATATTTTTTCATGGTTATGGATATTCTTGTGCAGAGCTAATATTAAGAAATTCAAAAAAATAATCTTATTATCTAGAAGCTGCTGGACTAGCAGAAAAAGTCTCTGTGTGTGTGTGTGTGGGTGGGATGTTTTCTTTAAATTCCTTACACTTTTTGTAAATATAATCTTTTTTCACCTTTTTATAAGTATACCGGTAAAGGCCTAACAAATTCACATTTCAAGGCAAATAAAGGCTGTCTATGTATTATCGAAAAATACTCAAAAAGTGAAGCTGTTTTCAAATGGAGGCCAGCACTATCAGTAGAAAGGAACGTGCTGATGAAGCTGATAGTTTTCCAGCCCTGTAGGGTGCCCAAAGCTCAGAAACTCCTACTGTTTTGATCTAGTTACCATGAAGCAGAAAAAGGGAATCAGTTGTGTACCAAGGAAAACAATATCTATATTCCATCTGTAAACTAAAAAAAAAAAAAACCCTCCTCTTTCTTCTCTTTTCCAAGTGCCAAAATATATGCATGTCTATTCTTCACCCCCAAACTGGAAAATCATAGAACAACTCAATTTAAGCAAGCAAGAACAGTTTTGTTTTAAATTTGCCTCTAAATGTGACTCTGTTGGAATCAAGTTCACATGAAGTGTTAGTAACATTTTATAATGCCTTGGTAAGACTACATTTGGAATACTGTATCCAGTTTTGGTCACCACAAAATAAAAAAAATATGTTAAGACTCTAGAAAGTGTGCAGAAAAGAGCAACAAAGATGATTAGGGGACTGGAGGCTAAAACATATGAAGAACAGTTGCAGGAATTTAGTATGCCCAGTTTAATGAAAAGAACTATAAATAACAGAATAAGTATCAATCCAAACCCCGGCTCAAGCAGGAGACCCTACACCATTTTAGGCAAATAACTCTCCAGTCTTTTCTTAAGAGCCTCCAGTGATGGAGCACTCACTACTTCAGAAGGCAAGCCATTCCACTGGTTGGTTGGTTGGTTGATTGGTTGGTCGGTTGGTTGGTTTATTTTTTATTTATTTATTTATTGGTTCGATTTCAATTGTTCTTGCTGTTTCCATCAAATTGTTCTCGAAGTTCTCCTCCATTGCTTTTTGTTTTGCCTTCTGGTGCTTTGGATATTGGAACACTACTATCATATCACCCCTAGTCCTTCCATTCATTAAATTCCTGCAACTGTTCTTCATATGTTTTATCTTCTAGTCCCCTAATCATCTTCATTGTTCTTCTCTGCCCTCTTTCCAGAGGCCTCAACATCTTTTGTTATATTATGGTGACCAAAACTGGATGCAGTATACCAAGTGTCATCTTACCAAGGCATTTTAAATGGTACTAACACTTCACATGATCCTGATTCTGCCCCTCTGTTAATGCAGCCTAGGATTGCATTTGCTCTTTTGGTGGCTTCAGCATACCATTGGTCATATTTAAGTGACTTTCCACTAATACTCCAAGCTACCCCTCACAGTTACTGCTATTGAGCCACATTTCACCTAATTTGTATATTTGGTTTATCTTGCCTAAGTGTAAAACCTTACTCACCATTGAATTACATTTTGTTAGATAGGGCCCAGGTTTCAAGTCAAGAGTTATCTGAATCTTAAGCCTATCTTCTGGATGTTGACTGTTCCTACCAGCTTGGGGTTGCCTGCAAATATGATGAGTTCCCCTTCTATTCCCTCATCTAAATCATTTATGAGTACTGAGCCTAAAACATAACCTTAAGGTTCTCCACTGCTTACTTCTCTTCATGTAGATGTAGTTCTGTTAAGAAGTTGCATGAAATAAAATTTATTTAGCATGATCTGTTTTTGACAAACTCTTGTTGGCTTTTGGTTATAACTTTGCTTGCTTCTAGGCATTCACAGATCTGTTGCTTGATTATCTTTTACAAGATCTCCCCAGTTATTGATATCAGGCTGATTGGTATGTAGTTTCCTGAATCTGTTTTTTTTTTCTTTTTTGAAAATGGGAACCATATCAGCTCTTCTCTTCCAATATTTCCCCAGGCTCCATGACTATGGGTGACATGATAGCCCCAATATCTAAGGGGCTGCCACAAAGAAGAGAGGCTATTCTTTGAAGCATCTGAAGGCAGAACAAGAAGCAATGGATAGAAACTAATCAAGGAAAGAAGCAACCTAGAACTAAGGAGAAATTTTCTGACAGTTAGAACAATTGATCAGTGGAATAATTGCCTCCAGAAGTTGTAGGTGCTCCAACACTGGAAATTTTAAGAAGAGTTTAGATAGCTACTTGTCTGAAATGATATAGGGCGAGGGTGGAGGTTCATTCTCTGAGCTGGTATCCTGCTGGAGCAGGGGATGGGACTAAAAGACCTCCAAGGTCCCTTCCAACTCTGTTATTGTGAATCTCAAATTCCTTCTGAATTGATCATTCTGTTCTAGATTGAAGGCTCACTCATAATATTGACACATAGAGTAATGGGGAACCGTGTTAGAAATGTCTGGAAATCAACTGGAATAAGAAGGCTGCGGAAGAGCAAGCTCCTGAGGAAAATTCTTTTCCTCCCATTTGAGCTTTCTCTCCAGCATCAACATGGCAGTATTGCAAATAACGTTGCGACCTTAAGGTAGGTGTCGGAAGGGGAAGCCAGCAGGAAGCTAAGTACAGCTGCCAAACCACAGGTGTTTTTCAGAAAGAATGACTGATACAAAAGAGAGGAAAGAAAGTATAGAGGCCCTGCAAAACAAAACACAATATTAAAAAAAGTGTGAGAGCTCTACATGTTGGACATTATTAGAAAAAGAAATCTCAGAGACAGAGCGAACTTAAGTCAGAGCAGGCTTAAAAATGAAACGTTGATACATACTAGCAATAGAACATAATTTATTTATTTAAAACATTTATACAGCCTACCATCCTATAACCATCTCTGGGTGGCTCAATATAGTTAATAATAATAAGTAATAATATATTGTAATACTAATTATCATAGTAATAGTATAGAGCAGGGGTGTCAAACTCACATCATCACGGCGGCATCACATGATGCATCAGGACTTTCTTCCCTTCGCTAAACCAGGTGTGGGCATGCCCAGCGTGTGACACATCCGGCCTGTAGGGCCATGATTTTGACAGCCCTGGTATAGAGATAGCAATAAAATAGAATATAGGAAGTATTCACATATCACTTTTGTTTGTTTTTACAAAAGAAAGCATCTTGCCAAGTGAGACCAAAAAACCCCCACCATTCCAGGGTCTAGTCTTTTTGTTTCTTTCTTGAGTTGGATCAGTCTGATTGGGTTTAGTTTAAATAAGAACACTTGACAATGGCATGAAGTTTGCACATAATAACTTTCTTTCTTTCACAGGATTCTGTGTTGTTGTTAGTTGTGACCTTTCTTCTTTTGCCCTCAATTATTCCTAGCATTAGGCTCTTCTCCAGTGAGTCCTTCCTTCTCATTAAGTGGCCAAAGCATTTCACTTTCATCTTCAAGGTCCGGCCTAAAGAGCAGTCATGGTTGATGTTCTCAAGGACTGACTGGTTTGATTGCCTTGCAGTCCAAGGGACTCACAGGTGTCTTCTCCAGCACCATAGTTCAAAGGCCTCAATTCTTTGGTGCTCAGCCTTTCTTTTCTTTTCTTTTTTTTTATTGAAAAAGTTTTACAATACAAGAATTTTTTCCATTTTCACCCCCCCTCCCCTATCCCCCCTCCCCAACCCCTCCCATCCTCCCTCAACTCCAACCCCTTCCCCTCCCCACCCCACCCTGACTTCCGCTACAAGTTTAAAAAAAAAAACAGGTTTAGAACAAGGGAAAAAGAAAAGGATTATTAAATATTCAAATTCTAAATTAAACAAATTTCGAAAGAGGAAGAGAAAGAGAAGGAAGGAAAGGAAGAAAAAGAAAGGTAAAAGAAAACAGACATTAATATATTTCTAAAATAAACAATATTGTAGTAAATAAAAAAACCCCTTAATAACCATTATAATTCTATCCTAACTACACCCCTTAACTAAAGAAAAGCCCCCAAAAACATAAAGCATAAGAAATATATATGCATATATGATTATAATCATACAATTATATAATTAAGAAAATTATCTTTTGTTTAATTCATTTCTCAGTCTCTATAATCCAATTTTCAATCTTCTCTTCAACTTGATTGGAGTCAAACATATTTCCTCAGATAAATCCTGCATCAATAATCTTCATCTTGCCGCTGCCCCCATCAGCAAAGTAAAACATTTCTCCACACAACCCTCCGAGTGACTTTGTATAAATAATATCCAACCACAAAGGTATTCACACCTCTAGGAATATCCATTCAAACTAACTTGTGCTAAACCTAAAAATAGGCTTTCGCAGCCTTAACCAAACCTTGAAGAAAAAAAAGAAAAGAAAAAACCAACTAGAAGCTGCATTCCCAGATGTTCCTTTAAAATTCTTTCAAATCCTGCCACCCTTTGCAATTCAGTCCTTCGGGTTATAAAGTATTTTCAATTACATAGTCTTCTCCTAGATGAGTTCCATAAAAAATATATAATTGGGTAACCAGTGATCGCTGCTAATTTTGCAGCAATCTATCAACACTCAGGCTATCATGTCCAATCCAGGATAAACTACATAGTAAAATTTTTGTAATCCATTTTAATATATAAGTTTAATGTTAATCCAACTCAAAGTAAACTGATAACAAATTGTTATACGTCTTAAAAGATTTTTTTATAATCCATTTTATCCAAATCTTTCAGTGCTTTCTAATTCAGTATCAAATGATTCACGATGCTCCTTAAATTTATCATCTGTGGTTTCCAGTCGGATTTCCTCATTAACTTCTTCCTGTCCATTAGCATCACCCCCCATTTCTTGAAAAGTACTGGACCTCTGCTGCTGGTCATTTCGAAGTAAAACTTTATTTTTTGAATCTTCCTCCAGCAGTTCAAGGTCCTGTGATCCCCCTCCAAGATCATTGAGGTGTTCAATTTTCTCGTCAGAAAAATCCATAGTAGAATCCTCTGGACAACCACCAAATTCTCCTTTTACTTTTAACACACTTTGATTTTCTTCTTTCTGTTCACATTTTGTAGACTCTGTTTTGGATATTTTATTCTTGAGATATTCCGGTGCTCCCTTAAAAATATTTTGGTAAAAATATTCTGCTTTCTCTATAGTATTCAGACAATGTCTCACACCATGATATCTAAAAATTATACCAACTGGAAAATCCCATCTGAATGGAATATTACTTCTCTTCAGTTCCTTGACCAAGAAATCAAAATCTTTCCTGTCCTTTAAGACCTTCGATGGTAGCTCTTTAAAAATCCTGATTTGTGTACCTGCTACGTGCACTGTCTCAGAATAAGACTTTTGTAAAATATCATCTCTCAGTCTTTTATCAGTCAAATAAACAACGACATCTCTAGGCAGATTCCTTTGTTTAGCCAAACGCAAATTAACTCTGTAAACTTTCTCTATAGAACCCGAAATTAGTCCATCTTGTATCTTTAATAATTCTGCAAAGGCCTTTGCACAGGTTATTCTTAAATTTTCTCTGTTGTCTTCTTTTATACCTCTTAGCCGAATTGCAGGTTCCATAGCCTTAATTTGAAGCATAATAACATCATTCTGAATGTTGTGGTTTTTGGCCTCTGCTTCCAGAAGTTTCGTTTGTAATTCTTATATCTGAGCTTCAAATTTACTACTAATCTCAGTCACTTTCTTCCCCATTGCAGCCATCGCAGTTGAAAGATCTGAAGCTACTTGAGCAACAATTTGACTTAGTTGGTCATATTTTCCAGAAACCAATTCCTCAAGATCCTTCTGTGATCCTTTTATCTTATCTACCACACTCTCTAGGGACCTTGTAATTAGCTCTTTTAATTCCAGTTCTGTAAGTCTCTGCAAATGAGCCATTTCAACTTTATTCATCTGACTCAAGGGGGAGCCCCCCTTTCCTTTAAGTTTAGGCATCTTTACTTTTAAAAAGAACCAAAGAAATTCCTTCTTACTTCAATAGAGAGAAAAAAAGGAAAAAAAAACCAGAAAAAATCTATTTAACTCAGCCTTGTTCCTTTAAATTCTTTTTCTGTAACAGAATATTTCTTTCAAAGTCTTTCAGGACTGGACTCCGCTTCCATTTCCACTCTCACTTTGCTTCAAACAAAGCCAGTCGCCATCTTAAAAGACTTTCACTTCTCTTCCTCTCCTTCCCCCTTCCCCTCCTTCCTCCTCCGAAAAATCAATTGGAAAAAATCCATACTTGCTTTAACTTATCTTCTTTCTTTTCCAATTTGCTCCAATTATCACTTCAATTGTGGTGTTGCTCCCAGCATCTGGCTCCGCTAATTAGCGGAGGACTCTCTCGGCGCGGAGCATACCCCGGGGGTATGGAGGGAGCCATCCCCCTGAGCCTTCCCCAGGACAAAGGAAAAATTCCTGGGGTGACTCAGGGGGGCCCAGCCTCACCCCCAGCAGCTCTCCCTGCTCCTCCGTTAAGGAGCAGGTCTTTCTAGCCGCCTGCCTGTTGCACGGCGGCTCTTACATGCCGAGAAGCCGGCAGGCATAAAAAGCCTGCCTCCAATGAGGAAGGCGCCACCGGAAGTCTCAGTGCTCAGCCTTTCTTATGGTCTCACTTTCATAGTCATACATTGCAACTGGGAAAACCATAGCCTTGACTATACACACTTTTGTTGGCAGGGTAATGTCTCTGCTTTTTAGTATGCTGTCTAACTTTGCCATAGCTTTCCTCCGCAGGAGCAAGCGTTTTTTAATTTCTCAGCTGTAGTCCCCATGTGCAGTGATCTTGGAGCCCAGGAAAATAAAATCTGTCATTACCTCCATTTCTTCCCCATCTATTCTCCAGGAATAGATAGAGAAACAGCATCGAAAGTCCTCCTGTTTGGTTTATTTAAACCCCAAATTGATGACATTTTAAAAATATTTTATTTTCCGTCAGAAATAGATACATACAGTACTTGGCTCTACTTTTCCCCATGAAATGTTGGAAGAGTCATGTTTAATTATTAGATGTCTTTATGGCTGGTCTCTTTAAACTGATAAGAATATCTGAACATATCCATTGCTTCATACAACTTCCCAAAAGTTCTTGATCAAATCAGTAGATGCAGTAGCTTTGTGAGCTCAAACTGACTGCATAGCAATTCTGTCTTTTTATCTCCAGTCCACTTGCCAGAAGCTGATAAGCTGATTCAGCCATTGTCCTTGCCTCCCTACTGATGGAAGGCTGATTCCAAGATTCTATTAATAGCAAAGATTTTAGGCCATAAATGAGAACAAAGTAAGAATGAAACTGTTGTTAACTGTTGTTAACAACTGGGAATGAAAAATGGAAGGCAGGAAATCCATAACACAGAGAAAGGTGGAGAAAACAAATGCTATCTTGGAGTAGTACAGCCATTGCTATTTTAACTATCAGTAAGGCAACTGATCACATATCTCTAACATGGAGTTTGCCATCCATGCCTGTACTCAAGTCTTCATCTTCAAGGAAATCATTGGGTATTCTTCTCCCTGTCCTCTCATTTTTTCCCTATTGCCTCTCTAATCTTCCTGTTCAGGTAGGTTCTTCAGGAGCAGCTAGATCATTCTGTTTGAAATGTGTTTGAATATTAGTAGCTCAGGTTGGTAGTTAGGCTATTGGTTTGAGCACCGATCTTAGCAATTTGATTCCAAAAGTTTCATCACCATTTGAGGAGATATCATCAGTGTGTTTTGAGTTATGCTTATCTGTCACAACAGAGGTCTTTAAATGCTTTTTTGTGACATACAAAGTAGTCTGAACGTTGTTTTTTCAGATATTTTTGAGTCTGATCTGGACTTTGATTGGCTGGCTGTTGTTGCTGGGCTATAGTTAAGTACCATCTGTGTGATGCAGATTATGATTAGAGTTGTTTATCTGGGTGCTTCTGAGTCATGATCTAGTTTCAACTTGTTTGATAGTTTGAGTGACTGTTGTTGTTACTGAGATTGGTCCAATTTCTTGTGAGCCAATGGGTTATACTTTGGCTGCTACGTAGTGGGGTGCCTGTTTGTTCATTTTAAATGCTACCTTTTGGATCATGGTTGATGCAGTTCTTTTGTTCGCAGCAATTGGTAGATTGGGTTGATGTAAATGTGTCAGTTTATTGACTTATTGATGGAAAACCAGGCTTCAAGTAATTCTCTTTCTCTCCTTGATTTCACCTGGGTTACAACTGTGGTCCCAGTGAGATCAAATTTGTGACCTTCTGAAAAGTTAAACTACCATCAACAACCGAGTATGAAAAATGAAAAGCAAGAGGTCCACTACACAAAGGAGAAAGGGCAGCATTGGAATGAGGATTAAGGATTTGGATTACTGTTGGAAGAGTTAGATGTTGCAAATTAGCCTCTGCTGTTTAGAAACTGACAACCCTGCATAATGGCTATAATTTTTGAGTAACAAAGATTTCATTCCTATCAGTATTCACACCCTAGGAAGCTTCAGCCAAGCTTGTGTCTTCCTTGAGGAACCTGACAGCTGGAAACCCAAAAATGTAAGGTTACACTTCCTGATGAAGGGAAAAAAAACAGTTTCTTTCTGCAAGATTTCCTGAGGTTTCAAGTAGTACAACAATTGTAGCTGTTTTTCTAATCTGTGTTTGAATAATCAGTCTAATTGATTTGTGCTACAGAAACCTGATCACTTCCAAAGAACTATGCTTATAATAAATACAAATAATTTGTATTTATTAAAGTAATAAGAGTGTTGACCTCCTGCTCATCTAGAAGGGTCCAATAAAACACTTATAGGGAGCTCCATCTAGCTTCCCCTATCCTGGGCATTCTTCATGTATGTATGTATGTGGGTTTCGGCTTTCAAAATTGTGCAGCCATTTTGACTATTACTAAGAGTTCTGAGAATTGAGTCCCATATGGAGGAAGTCAACTCAGGAAGGCAACAAGTATTGGAATTTGAGAGCAATTTATATAATATGAAAAAGTTTGCATTTCCCCATTAATTAAGTGCATGATTCTAAGAAACAGCACATAACAAAAATACAGGCTTATATTCCATTATCAATATTAATTGTTCCCTTCAGAAGTTTTATCCTATTAATTTTTATCTATTCCCTTTTCTGCCCACAAAATAAGCAGGTGAAAGTCATACACAAATATGTAAAGTACTTAAAAACAACTATACACAAGTTTCTACATCTATACTCAAAGGAAAGCATTCTTTAGTTCAATAGAGCTTACCCCCAGTTATATGATTGTGTTCTATTTACCCCGGTGCCATGATTGCAGTGGCATAGTGGTTAAGATGCTGGGCTTGTTGACTGGAAGGTTGGTAGTTCAAGGTTCAAGTACCGTGTGATGGGTGAGCTCTTGCCTCAGCTCCTGCCAACACATCAGTTAGAAAGCATGCAAATGAAAGTAGATAAAATAGGTGACACTTAAGGTAATAGTGTTCTGTGCCCCTCAGCCTATCATCCTGCTAGCCACATGGCCATAGAAGGCAATGCTGACTGCGTTGGCTAGCAAATGGCTATAAGCACTGCCCCCTAGAGTCAAATATAGCTGGATGGGGAAAACCTTTCTATGATTATAGCCTTTTTGTTCTGACCTTATGCATACATAATCAGAAGAACTTACTTCCTAGTAGATATCCATCAAATTATTTTGTTATTTATAAACATGCAAATACAATTTTTTAAAAAATCTCTCATCAGGACAGAATAGTAGACTATTGCTATTAGTTTAAAATGATCTTGCAATGACTTTGGTATTGTCCTTAGTCTTCAGCTCCAAGTTATTATGAGAAGAAAATTATAGGAATATCCTAAGGAAAAAAACAAAAAAAAATATTTTTCCGGTCCACTCCAATGCTTCAAATTTGAATTCAGAGTTGATGTCTACAAGAAGGTCATTCAAAATCATCTTGGTTTTATGCCCATTCTAAAAGATCAGTGGATACTTGTAACCCATTTCTCTCATTATTTGTATACATTTGTTGCCTGATTTCTGATTTCAGAAACCCAAAATGTGATTCCCCCCACCATTACACTGGCTTTGGGGGATGTTCATAAAAAAGACAATGGGAGTTCTACAACAGAATAAGTCATAGAAGCCAATGAGAGGTGTTGTAGATAATGACAATAATTTCCCATTAACTGCTGGGACCACCCAATAGAAAAACTCATTACTTTAATGATGCTATAAACAAATAATTGTTCTCTTTGGCAATTTTGTGGGATTCATTAGTTCTATGCCTTTTGACCTCTCCCTGTGGGTTGCCCATCCTCTAGGTCATTATCCTGAAATAGGACATATTTTAATTAGTCCATTACATTTGTTAGCATTTCATCCCTTATTTCTTGATTAAATGAGGACTAATGAATGTTGGCTTTTATTTTTATAGGATCGTGGCTTTCATTTTTATGGGAGGATTACCATTTTAGGTGGTGAGGGAAAGCACTCTAAACGTCAGATGTACTTTTAATGGTACAGTACTATACAGAATTTAATTTTCAAAACTGTTTAATATGCAGCAACCCTGTCTCTCTTTGCACCTTACACACCACTGCTTCTGCTACCAAGTGATTTAAAAAAGCAAAAATTCTTTGTATTGGGTTTAATGTTTGAAGTGAGTCACAAATGCATATTTACAGGATTCTATAGAAGCAAAAAGGAAGAGAATTTCTAGATGAGAATGGTAGGATTTTGAATTGAAAGAAGGTCAGTTAGTTTCTCCTCTTTTCCTTTATCTTACCACACTCCTCAAAGTGAAATTCCCTATCTTGTGAAAAAGAATAATGCTCCTGGCACAAATACTTCTGAATAGGGAACTGATCAAGCCCTATGAAATACAGAAGTGAACGAGGCAGGGATGTCCATTTCTCTTTTGCTACTTATTCTGGCTCTTGAAGTTTTGAATAAGACATAAGACAAGATGAGAGAATTGCTGGAGTGAAAGTTTATAAACTAAGAAATTAAGATATGGGAAATTACAGTTGTCATTGTTGGAAAGAATTTCTGTGGTAAAAATGAATGTGTTACTTTTAATGTCCTTATAGCCATTTTAAAGAATTGCTGCACTATTTAAACAATGGCAAAAAGTTATGCCCAGATTTATATGTCAGGTGGAAAAAAAAATATGGGTTTAATATAAGATCCTCCAAGATGCAAAGGAAAAAGTGAATTTTTCCTTTGCATCTGGGATTGCCTGATTTTGGAATGTATTTTGCTGCCTAATGGTTGGTTGGATTAAGGGATGATTGTTGATGTTGGAATGCTTTTGTTAAGAAATAAGACACTTTTAAATTTAGAAGATCATGGTCTCAGGTTTGGGTGGCATGGTTACTTATTGTTATGTCCTTATAAGGACACCCGCCTGGGATTGGCTGAAGATCCTCCGGCGGGAGATTTGAATCCCTGTCAGGGGGCGGTGCGTCTGCCGGAGCAAATATAAGGAGAGCTCCGGCAGCGCTCAGTTCAGTTCAGTTCTCGTTAATAAACGTTGTTACTTGAACTCCGCTGGTCACTTCTTCTTTCCTGCGCCGATCTAACACTGGCGACGAAGGACTAGAGAAGAACCTCCGTGTGGCACGATCGCCATAACGAGCTGAAGTCACTCGACGTGGTCTGACAAGATGGCAACACCGCAAGCGCCGTTCGCCTAGCTGGCTCCTTTCAACCCCAGCCGGGAGAAATGGAGCTCCTATATGATCCGTTTCCGCCAATTCCTCCGGGGAAACGGTTACAACAATCTAGACGACGAGAGGAAGAGGGCTCTCTTCCTCGCTCACTGCGGCACCGACGTTTTGGAACTCACCGTCAACCTCGTCGCACCCAGAGACATTGAAGTCATGTCCTGGGTGGATCTGCAGACTGCCCTGCAAGACCACTATGCACCGACGGGCACCCCCATATCGAATCGATTCACCTTCCGCCAACGGAACCAGAAGGAAGGCGAATCGCTTAAAGACTTTGTGGCGGCATTGCGTCAAATCGCAGCAAACTGTGAGTTTGAGAACGTTGGCAATGCCTTACGTGACGGGATCGTCTTTGGGATGAGAGATGCCAACCTCCAAAAGAAGTTTCTGAGCAGAAAAAGACTGTCCCTGAAGGACGTTCTTGAGGAGGCTACGGCTGCTGAAACATCCGAGACCGCCGCCGCTGCCATGCTCCGGTCCCGAGGGATCCATAAGATCCGCAAACCGTCATCTGAATCGTCCGATGACTCTGCCACACCAACCGACTCAGAGGGGGAGTCGACCGTTTTGAAAGTTTCCCGCCCATCTAGGCGGGAAATTCAAAAAGATGGCCGCCGCGCCGTTCAGTGCGGCAGTTGCAAGGGACACCATCCCCGCCAATCCTGCCGCTGGCATGATGCAACCTGCAGACGCTGCCTTAAGAAGGGGCACATCGCTGAGGCATGCAGAGCCTCTGATCCTGTTCCAGAATCGATCAAGCCCCGGAATCCGGAAAACCGCCGCGACTCCCAGAGGTCATCCAAACGGTCCTCACTCCAGCACAACCGTGATGACTGCAACAGTTCTCATGGCGGCGCTGTGAACCAGACAACGATCGCCCTCACCAGCTCCAACAGTGCCACAAAATTCCACGTGACACTGTTGGCAGAAGGCTTGCCGTGCACAATGGAAGTCGATTCTGGCTCCGTCTACTCTATCATAGACTGGCACCAGGTGAAGAGGCTGAAACCGACTCTCACCAAGCGCCACCTTGAGCCTCTTCACTCCAAGCTGGTGGATTTCGGCGGCAACCCCATCGGCGTCATCGGTAGAACTAACCTCCAGATCGCCTTCAAGCAGTTCCAAGGCCAGCTCCCCATAACCGTCGTGGAGCATAGCCGCCCAACCCTGCTGGGCGTGGAGTGGTTCCAGCCGTTGGGGCTTTCTATTGGAGGCATCCACCAGATTAGCTCAGGCGAACTCGACTCACTCATCGGAGAGTTCCAAGAAGTCTTCGATGGTAAGTTAGGGACCTTTTCAGGGAAACCCATCTCTTTTAATCTGGACAAGGGGGTAACCCCAATTCGGCTCAAGCCCCGCCGGGTTCCATTTGCCTTGCGGGCTAAAGTAGACGCTCAGCTAGATAAGCTGATTGCCCAAGGCATACTGGAACCCATCGATCATGCTTCATGGGAAACTCCCATTGTGACCCCCATGAAGCAGGATGGATCTGTGCGCATCTGCGCCGATTACAAAGTGACCATCAACAAGGCGTTGCTGCAGAGCGCATACCCTGTGCCAGTAGTGCAACATTTGCTGCACTCACTCGGCAAGGGCAAAATTTTTGCGAAACTGGACCTGGCCCAGGCTTACCAGCAATTGCCAGTTGATCAGGAAACGGCGGAGGCACAGACTATTGTCACCCATAGAGGCGCCTTTAAGTGCAACCGTCTCCAGTTTGGAGTCAGTGCAGCCCCAGGCATTTTCCAATCCATGATGGAACGCCTTCTCCAAGGCATTCCAGGGGTGGTGCCTTACTTCGATGATGTACTGATCTCTGGGGACTCAAAGGCTCAACTCCTTGATCGGCTGAGGCTAGTTCTCCAGCGGTTCAGGGAGAAGGGCTTGAGGGTCCGGAGGGACAAGTGCATCATTGGGGTACAGGAAGTCGAGTTCCTGGGCTATCTCATAGATAGTTCTGGCATCCACCCCACCAAATCAAAAGTTAAAGCTATCCATGAAGCTCCCAGCCCCCAAAACAAAGCGGAGCTTCAGGCTTTCCTTGGATTGCTTAACTTCTACGCTATTTTCCTCCAACAGAAAGCCACTATTGCTGAGCCGCTCCATCGCCTGCTGGCAAAGGCGGCTTCCTGGAGGTGGGGACGCGATGAAGAGTCTGCATTCAGAGCCGTTAAGCAACTACTGACCTCTGACAGTGTGCTCATTCAATACAATGAGACGCTGCCCATCAGACTAACCTGTGATGCTTCCCCCTACGGGGTCGGCACTGTGCTCAGCCACGAACTGCCTACCGGCTGTGAAGCCCCTATCGCCTACTTCTCAAAGATGATGTCTAGTGCTGAGCGCAACTACAGCCAACTGGACAAAGAGGCGTTGGCTATTGTTGCAGGGGTGAAGCGTTTCCACGAATATCTGTATGGACGGCGCTTCACCATTGTCACCGATCACAAGCCTCTCCTGGGCCTACTCGCAGGCGACAAACAGACCCCTGCCTTCATGTCTCCCCGGATGACTCGTTGGGCTATCTTCCTCACCGGTTACTCCTACAGCCTCGTCCACCAGCCTGGTAAAGCCATCGCGAACGCCGATGCGCTGAGCAGGTGCCCATCCGCCGACTCCATGGAAGACCCAGCCCCCACGCTCGAGCTGCTGCATATTGACAACGACAGCAACTGTCCGGTGACATCTGCCGACGTGGCGACGCACACACGGGCCGACCCTATCCTCCGGCAAGTCCACTCCTGGGTCCTGAGAGGCTGGCCTACTCGAATTGACAGCGACGACTTCAGCCCATTCAGCCGCAAGCAAGGGGAGCTGTCCACCATGCGCGGCTGTTTACTATGGGGAGATCGGGTGCTGATTCCCAGCACGCTTCAACGAAGGACTCTTGCCACGCTGCATAAAGGACACCTGGGCATCGTCCGGATGAAAGCCCTGGCACGGAGCTACGTCTGGTGGCCGTCACTGGACAAAGACATTGAACATTGGGTCGCCAGGTGTAGCCCGTGCCAAAAAGTCAGAGCCGCCCCGCCTCAGTCTGACCCGACGCCCTGGGAAACTCCGAGCTCCCCCTGGTCGCGCATTCACATAGACTTTGCTGGCCCCATCCAAGGGCACCACCTCCTCATCGTGGTTGATGCCTACTCAAAATGGCTGGAGGTCGTCCCCATGACATCCACCACAACGGAGGCCACAATCCGTGCACTCCGGCGTCTCTTTGCAACTCATGGGCTTCCAGACGTCTTGGTCTCCGACAACGGGCCTCAATTTACGTCCGTACCCATGGAGTCTTTCCTGGCAGGGTTGGGCATTCGCCATGCCCTCTCTGCCCCTTACAGGCCGGCCGGAAATGGACAGGCTGAACGGATGGTGAGGCTCACAAAGGAGTCGCTCACCAAGATGGGCCCGGGTGATTGGCAGGAGCGCATTGACACTTTTTTGCTCACCCAGCACATCACGCCTCACTCTGCCACCCGAAAATGCCCTGCCGAACTTTTAATGGGCAGGCGACTCCGGTCACCCCTGGACAGACTGCACCCGCAATACACCTCTGAGGTGCCCGCATCTGCCAGTCGCCAACTTCGCCAGTTTTCCGTCGGCGATACCGTTTTCGTTCTCAATTTCCACGGCTCGCCTAAATGGCTTAAAGCTACAGTACACAGCACAACCGGTCCCAAATCCTACCGCGTTGAGCTGGAAGATGGACAGATCGTGAGACGTCATCTCGACCAGCTCCGCAAAAGGTGGAGGGAAGTGAGCGAAAACCACCCCGACGAGGTAGGCCTAAACCACCCCGGCGCGGTAGGCCTAAACCACCCCTACGAGGTAGGCCTAAACCACCCCGACGAGGCAGACCAAAACCACCCTGGCGAGGTAGGACTAAACCACCCAGACGAGGGAGGCCGGTGACATGCGGGAAGAACAGACACCCCAGCATCTAGCTTAAGGCAAACTCCGGCGGTGTGAGTAGACCGGGGCCCAGCCAAGCCAGGAACCCCGAAGCAACGCGGTGTGAATGGCAGCCTACACTCTGAGACCCAAGACCTCCAGGCAAGAAACGAAGGCCAAGTAGACCGGGGACAACTCAGCAGGGGAAGCCAACATCATCCCTGCAAGGTAGGCAACTGGCAGTCTAGAGACGGGGACCTCCAGCCAACGCTTCAGGAGGCCCTACAACAACCCGCCGACCGCGCAGAAGACCAACCCTGCAAGGAAGGCCACCACCACCACCACCCCCGCAAGGTAGACCAACGCCAACCAGACATGACCGAGCAGCCCAGCGGCCAGAGGGAGCAGCAACCACCGCGGCCAGGCCAGCCACGCAGAGAGGGCCTACACCACCCCTGCAAGGTAGGCCTACAACACCGCGACAGAGCCGACCTGCCACCAACCTTGTCCGCCTGCAGCCCCGGGAGTAAGCCGGACTCAACCGGAGAACCCGGGGACTTAACCCAACCACCACCGCCGAACTCGCACCCAAGCCCAGACCGGCGCGGAGGGAACCCGAGGGACACCCAGGAATCTACCGTGGCTCAGGAGTTCCGGACCGGCCGACAGCAGGGATCCACACCGGTGGCACCAAGATCCATGCAGGAACGAGGCAGACCAGCATCGCCCGCAGGCGGAGGTCCTCGACCCGGCCGGAGGCTCGGGAGCAGTGCCCGCGTCCTCGACGGCCAGATCCACCCCGGACCGAGGAAGTACCTTCCAGCATGGAAGGCAGCCTTTCCAAGAATGGACTGCGCAGGTCAGCGCGATTACGTCGACGGCCTGTATATTTAAGTGACTATTTTCCATGATTGACTGACTAAGAACTAGGGGGGAGGAGTGTTATGTCCTTATAAGGACACCCGCCTGGGATTGGCTGAAGATCCTTCAGCGGGAGATTTGAATCCCTGTCAGGGGGCGGTGCGTCTGCCGGAGCAAATATAAGGAGAGCTCCGGCAGCGCTCAGTTCAGTTCAGTTCTCGTTAATAAACGTTGTTACTTGAACTCCGCTGGTCACTTCTTCTTTCCTGCGCCGATCTAACACTTATAATATGATAAAGTACAACAAATCTAAATTTTAAAAGTCTTTGTATTAGGAATGCCATACTATGAATATGGACTAGAGATATAAACCCAGGCTAGTCATAAAAATGCCTTTGTTGACCTCAGCTCAAGAAGCATTTTATAGAAAAGACAAATGGTTAACATATAGAGTTCCTAATGCAGGGAAATGGGGAGTTTAAGATGAACTTAAGAGCACAATTGACTACAGAGGAATTGGTTTTCAATGGTTCTCAAATGCACAATTGAAAGAAAATTTCAATATAGATTTAAAAAATACCAGTAATAGAATGTGATAAAATGGAATTAAAAACGAATTACGTACAAATGATGAACATGTGGTCACTAAAATACATCCATTTTTTTGGGGAAAAAATGAAATAGAGGAAGAGCAAGTTAAATAATGTATATTAAAATGCCTCCATGTTTTCTCACTATCAGGGATGCCCGTGGGTGGTAGAAAAAAATCAAGATTGTGGGCCACAAGGGTGAGATCGAAGATCTATCTGTTTTTTATCTGCATTGCCACCTTTTTTAAAATTATGTTTTATGTGGCTTCTACTCTGCCCACATTTTATCTATTCCCCTTCACTTTTGTGAACAAGATTGTTTATTTTTACACTTTTAAAATTAGTAACTGACTGCTCAGTGGGATTTATTCCCAGATAAACATGTAGGCGATTATAACCCAATCTGTTATTTGTTGACTATCCTAAATTTAAAATATTTCTTTCTTTGTATCTTTGTATTTCATTTAGTTCAGGATGTTATATGCTTTATATACACTCCCGTGTAGCTTCATATATGTTTCTTTTCTAAACATAGAAACAAGTATTTAGAAGTGTAAGAAAAAAAATCTCACCAATGTTTTTCTATTACATTTAAATACTTCTAGTTTTAATTTCAGGACTCGTGGCCAGCCTAATGTCAGAAACTAGAAATAACATTAGAAGTACTTGAACAGAATATAAAGACATTGCTGAGACTTTTTTAAACTATATGTCTGCACATCCTCTGCTTTTATTTATATGCAAGAGGTTTCTTCCATGAAGAGAACAAATGCCACTAACAAAATAACACCTTTTTCTCTCTTTGCTCTCTCCCATATTTCTCCAATCTGGTTCAGAAATTTAGCCTATAAAACAAATTTGGGGCATGTGGAGGAAACCCCAGGAGACCTGAGAAAGGGAAATGTTAATTCTATGAGAAGCTCACTAACAGAGTAGTGGCTAGATTAGAAAGTATTACAGCTGTCTCTAAACGTCATATCATCTCCTATTAGCTATTATGTCAGCATAGATTCTCAAATAATGAAACAAAAATGGCAGTCTGCAGTCCTAAGAATAATATGCTTATCTTGCTAATTTATTTTCAGCATACTTTCTTGAATTCCTACATAAATCAAGTTTTTAAAAAGGGGTGGGGGGGAGAATTTAAAAGGAAGAAAAATTAGGAGAGGGAAGATGCAAAAAAGGAAAAAAATAAGGAAAAGAATAACTTCCAACTTTCTTCCATGTAGTTATATATATAACATTCATTAGCCTTTTGTGAAAATTCAGTAAAACACAAAATTTTTATAATCATAAACAATTTTAAAAATCAAATCCCAAAATTAAAATAGCATTTCTTTTGGTTTCAAACAAGTATTTTTTAAAAAATGGTTTCCATGTAGAAAAAAGCTAGAAAAAGTTTTTTCTTTAATCAAAGTAGTTACTTTCACCGTCTCAGCCAGTTCCATTAACTTCACCAGCCAGTCTTCACTACGGGAATCTGTAAGTCTTATCCTCTCTATGCTTACAAGAGTTTTGCTGCTATTACCATAGTTAAAAACAAAAACCCATGTTTTTTCTTCATCTGATTATCCATCAAACCTAGAAGAAAACCCTCTGGTTTCAACTGTAAATTTGTTTTAAATTATACATTTGAATTGAAATACATATCTGATCTCAATAGCTCTTAGCTTTCTTTCTCGATAACCAAAGGTGCCTTTGGAATGAATACACTTTCAGTGCATATTTGACATACCATGCTAGATCTTTGACAATTTATGAGGTGTTAAATACCAATAATACATCATCTTATAAAAAGTTATCTTCCAAATTATAGCTCAAAGTGAATTTCAATCCCTTACTCTATACATTCTGTTCTGATCTAGTATTTTATTATATCCATTTTTGTCCCTTAGTTATACAATCATTAACATATTCATCTTGCATATTTATTTTCAATAAAAGTCTATACTTCTCGGCAATAGCATGCTCATTGTTAGTATACAAATCCAATTCAAATTCACTTTTCCCATATGTAAAACCAACATTCTTCTTATCCAATTTAAATCTTTCTAACAACTGAACATAAGCAAAATGTTATGTTCTGTTAAAACATTTAACAGATGGATAGAATCAAGCTCATGTGAAGTACTACTTTATAAAGCTTTAGTATGACCACACTTAGAATACTGCATTCAGTTTTGGTGACCATATTATAAAAAAGATGCTGAGACTCTGAAAAGAATGCAGAGAAGAGCAACAAAGATGATTATAGGACTGGAGGCGAAAGAAGAACAGTTGCAGGAATTGAGTAGGGCTGCCATAAAGAAGAGGGGTCAACCTATTTCTCAATGCACCTGAAAGCAGGATAAGAAACAATGAATGGAAAACTAATCAAGAAGGGAACCAACCTCAAACTAAGGAGAAATTTCCTGAAGTTAGAACAATTAATCAGTGGGACGACTTGTCTCCAGAAGTTGTAGGTGATCAAAAACTGGAGGTTTTAAAGAAGAGATTGGACAAACATTTGTCTGAAATGGTTAGGGTTTCTGGCTTGAGCAGGGGTTGGACTAGAAGATCTCTAAGGTCCTTTCCAACTCTGTTACTTTGTTAATCCTACATATCCTTTGCTTTAGCCCTACCGACTATGCTGGCCCACAAGAGATCATTTTGGATGGAATGAGGACCTCAACAGGAAAAAAAAAATGTTCCTACCCTGTATCTGTCAGACTGGCTGATATAGCAGTGGGGCCATGAGCTGAAAAATGGAAAAGGTAAAAAGCAACTTAAAACAGCTTAGCTACACCGTAATGATTCAAAAGGTCCCTTCTGGTACAAACACCAGCATAGAATTTCACATGGTTTGAAAGATGGACGGGTTGTGTGGAGGGTGGCAGGTTCCTTCTGCAAGTTACATTGTGTATGCAGTTTGTGAGCAAGTAAGGGGCAGATAAATGCCCGTGTTTTACAAAGTTAACACTCCAAATTAAAACTGATTGGCAGCCAATGCATTTATATCAAAGCCAAGGTAATGACTTGAAGATTATGACACTCAGCTTCAGTAGTCTCTAACAAAGTGAAGAAATAATGATTCTGGCATTTGGAAGTGGCAGTTTGCATGTCTGTGTATTTGGAAGTGTTTAGCATTCTTTGCATTAACAAAGATAAAAGATTTATTTATTTTTCAAAATTCTTGATTGTACCATGATCAATAGATTGTACAGATGGAACTGTTTGCTTCTAATAGCTATGCCTGAATTTTCATGCCCTGAAACAGGGGGAAACTAATAGGATTTCTCAAAACATATAGGGAGCCTGGCTAAAAAAAAAAAAAATCTTGAGAAAATGTTAATATGACAAATGGAAAAATATAATTCCCCCCACTTAAATAACTCAACTGTCGTTGGCCAAGATGAATTGATCCCCCTCGCATCCAAAATGGCACATGTCTCCTCTCTGCAACAGAATAGGGAATATTATTTGATACAAATTTCTTAATTGGCCATAATGGACTTATATCTTTTTTGAATTTTTATGGATTTTTGAATGTTGTAATAGATATTGCAACCTGGGCTTAGGTGCTAACTTACCTGACTTGAAATAACCTCAGCAGTGGTTCTCAACCTTGGGTGCTTGAAGATGTGTGGACTTCAATTCCCAGAATTCCCAAGCCCGTAAAGCTTTAGTAAGACTGGTAATAATTTGCTAGACAGTTCTTCTGCTTGAGCAGGAGATTGGGCTAGAAGACTTCCAAGGTCTCTTCCAGTTCTTTTCTGAATGAATTGAAATTAAAGAAGAGGGACTATCAGTTATGCCATTTTCCTTGAAAGTTTCCTTCTTCCAAAATGCCCTTTTCTACACAACCATCAGTTAAGTAGTCTTGTAGGACTAATGTTTCATTGACAGTGTTGAGAATCAACTTGGAGAAAGGGGCTGTGTTCCCCCCCCCTTTCCCCAAAAAAGAAAGCAAGTCTTTGTGAAGCATCCTAATATATTATGACAAAGGGCAGAGGTCTCCTGATTTACAATGTCAGTAAATTTCTAGACATAATTTACAATCAGAACTGCAGCAAACTGATTTGCAATAGAATCAGTGGAAGGGATTGTACAGTTTTATAAATGGGTATCTTTCACTATCTGGCTAAATTCTGAAAGGTATTTGCATCACGAATTCTATTTGAAGAGTTTCCTTCCCTTTTTCTTCAAATAACATCAGTTTGATCTCCTTCTGATATTATGCCTGATCAAAGGACTTCTTTTTATCTGGACTGAAAGCCTGTTTCCTTTTTTTTTTTTTTTTAAACTTTCTTTTTGTACATATTGTGCAGACTAATTTCAGATCCAACAGCACTTTAAATGCTATCTATTCCTTAAGACCATTATTTTACTGTTCTTGTCTTAATTCTGTCTCTTACATTCTAAGTCATTATTCAGGTATTTCACAGAAGATTGATTTGAGTATTAGGGGATCATTTACTTTTCCATTACCATAGACACCTTTGGTTATAAATTCTGACTGCTAGGAGAAAATGTACATATCATTTGTGTCAGCATTTGTGGAAGGCCTGTGCTGATATGATCAGCACAAGCTAGCTTTCTTTATTTCTTTGAACTAATCCTGTAGTTGTCTCCACAGAATAATAAGGAACTAAGCCAGTCAATCTTTCCTGTGGTTTTCTGATGGGATTTGAGATAGATGAACCAGAACCAAAAAGCATTCCTTTCTTTAAATAGAAGGTGAAGTATCTTTCAAGCTGACACAGATTTCTGGTGACTCCATATGTACAACCAAGCAATTTCCTTGGCAGTGATATTGAAAAGATTTGGCGTTGGCCTATTCCAATATGTTTCTTTATTGGTTCCTAGTGCAGCCTATACTCTTAGTTTTCCCACTGAAGTACTAACTAAGCCTGCTTAGCTTCCAAGCCCAGATAAAGTCAGTTGGCAAACATGTTTTTTATCTTGAGGCCACTGAGATGTGATCTGAGGTAAGGGGGGACATTATTATCTTTTGCTTAACATGATCAGATCACTAATATATCAATGATATCCACAAGGGGTGGGGTAGGAACCATTAAATTGATTCACCTGATGTATATACTTGGCTTCCAGAGAGTACTTAGGGATTTCTCTGAAAATCTGGAGGGCAGTTAAATAGATTGTATAGTCAACCTCTGGAATAGAGGAATGAACATGGCACAAAATAGGATTGCTCCCAAGCAGCCTCTTCCTGTCTACTGATTCCTGGTTTAACAAGGAGCTCCAGGCAATGAATTCACAGAAGACATATTTGGAGTGGTGCTGGTAAACAATAAAAAGCAAATATCCCTGAACAATGAATAAGCTGAAGTCCGAGCCCACACTGAGGCAATAAGTATGACAAAACATCAATATTTTTCTGTACTGATTATATTTGTGGATTACCACCCAGCAACATTGTTTATAGCTACCCAAACTCTTCTTGGGAATGATGGGCTAGAAAAAAATAATTGTAGGACTGCTGTGGTGAATATGGAAAGCATCTGAAAGATAAAATCATGCACATTTGCTCAAAGTTAACTGAGATGACAAAGGAAATATGTATTCATTTTTTATTTATTCATATTTCTGCACAATATCCTGCAAGGTTCCCTTAGATTGGGTTGAGTTTGTTAATCCCAAAGAAATTATCAGGGTTTTTTGCAAGTCAGCTCCACTTGATTGGTAGACTTACTACTGTGTTCTAGTGGTTAGAATGCATACTTCTTCTGACTTCCAGCTGCCTGCAATTTGGCAGTTCGATTCTCACCAGGCTCAAGGTTGACTCAGCCTTCCATCCTTCTGAGGTGGATAAAATGAAGACCCAGATAGTTGGGGGCAATATGCTGACTCTGTAAACCACTTAGAGAGGGCTATAAAAGCACTGTGAAGCGGTATATAAGTCTTAAGTGCTAAGGCTATTGCTATTGCTACTGAGGGACATGAGTTCCAACAGTGGCAATTGCTTGCTTGGGAGAAGGGCTGTTGTCATCTGCTTTGGAAAAAGCAGTGATGGACCTTGCTCTCAAGAAGCCATCATCTTGATTCAGTTATTGTACATACCAGCCTATGTCCAAGCTCCATTTTTCAAAAATAATAATATCTGGCAAAATGTGTGACCAACTATAAACTTCCCAGAGTTGCTGGGAATCTGATGATGGTGATGATGATGGTGATGATGATGATGATGATTTATTGGATTTATATGCTGCCCTCTCTCCAGAGAACTCAGGATGGCTCACATCAAATGAAAAAAACCCAATAAATACAGATTAAAACAGACTAAAACAGACTAAAACCAATTTAAAACAGTAGACCCCATCAGTCCTGGCTAGGGCATTCAAACAGCCAAGTCTTAAGCTCAAGGCGGAAGGTACGAAGGTCGGGGACCAGCCGAAGACCCACAGGAAGTTGATTCCAAAGGGTGGGCGCGGCCACAGAGAAAGCTCTACCCCTGGGTGTCGCCAGCCAACATTGTCCAGCCGACGGCACCCTGAGTAGGCCCTCTCTGTGGGAACACCCTGGGCGGTGGGAAGTTGATGCTGGTTGAAGGTAGTCCGGCAGATATCCTGGATCTAAGCCATGAAGGGATTTATAGGATAACACCAGCACCTTGAATCTCACCCAGAGGGCCACCGGCAACCAATACAAGTTGCGCAGGAGAGGTGTAACATGGGAGTATCAGGATCCTCTCATTAGAACCCGCGCGACTGCATTCTGCACCAGCTGAAGCCTCCGAGTGGTCTTCAAGGGCAGCCCCAAATGGCATATACCATCTGATTCCCAGAAACTCTGGAAAGTTTATTTTGTTGTTGTTAAAACAACAACAAAAACAGTACAATACAAAACACACAGGAAGAGCTCAAGCCAAAAGAACAATGATAGCAAAGAAAATAAACCCACAAGAGGGAGGGAAGAAAGAGACATCAATTGTCCTCTCTAAATATCTAGGTGAAAAGCCATGTCTTGAAGGTCCTTCAAAATCCCAGTAAGGTGGGAGTTGTTAGAATCTCAGGTTGGGGAACCTCAGGTGATTGAGAAGATTGTGAAGCTGCAGCCTTAATGAAGCAAATTATTTTGAGTTAGGATTTAGATCTCCATATGGGTCGGCAATGACATTGATTATTTATGTTGGTGATCTGTGACAGCCCAGGTTTAACCTCCTTGCTAGACCTTTCAATAGTCATTGATACAAAGACTATGATATTTTTTCTGGACTGGCTGCAAGAGTTAAGATAGGGTTGTACCAGAGGTGGGTTTCTGGAGAACTAGTAGCAGAAATTTTGAGTAGTTCGGAGAACTGGTAAATACTACCACTGACTGGCCCCGCCCCATCTGCCTCCCGAGTCCCAGCTGATTGGGAGGAAATGGGGATTTTGCAGTAACCTTCCCCTGAAGTGGGGTCCACATTCACATTTTCCTGGTTCCAATAAGTGAAGGAAATGAAGAATCAAATCCTTGGGCACTCTGGTGTGAGTCATGCAGGACTTTGCTTTTTTTCTCTTGCTATTTAATCTTATTATGAAACCCTCTGTTTTGTATGATACTCAATTGTATGATGTCATTATGGCAACTTAAATGTGAGATAAAATCCTTTCCCATTGCTTGGATTGTTAAAGTCTGGAATGGGAGAAGTGGACATAGACTAAAGCCTCATAAATTAGAATATGTTGAATTTAGAAGCCAGGTAATTCCAGAGAAATCCATTTTGGCACTGAACAGAACTGTTGTCCACACATAGCAGGCTTTCAGTTTGGGGGTCCTTTTTGAGTTACATTTATTGTTTGAATAATAGGTGGGAGCTGTTTGCAAAATGCAAGGTTTTGTTGATATTTTTACCCTAGTCACCTCATATTTCGACTACTACAATTCATGCCATATTGGGACTATCCTTGAAGACTGCATGGAAAGCCAACGTGAAACCTCTGGTGAGGGATTTACATTGGCTGCTAGATACCATTCAAGGCAAATTTAGAACTCTTTATGGATAACTTTGAGACTGTCTACTCTGACAGTTGTGACTGTATTGAGGGAAATATCGCATGAACCCTGTTAGAAGCATCAGGGACAATGCAGATTACATCGTTCTCTGGATTGCATTGATAGCTTTTGTATTTATATTGTTTTAACCTGAATTTCAGTACTATAAGTAGGGATCATAGATTACTCATGAATCTGACTGATTGGGATAGCATAGAGGCCCAAGTAAGTAACTGAATAAGGGAGTAAGTAGACAATAAAGATATAATTGTTATAAAGGCTAGGAATGCATTTTGGGACCATAAGCTATACTTCAAATTCCTTTCCAATATACATGCATGGAAGATTTGCTTTATAAAGCTAATCTGAAGGAAACCTTTCTGTAATCTACATATTGTACTTATCATCCAAATGATGTGTAGCATTCCCATTTGCTAAGAAAAAAAACATATAAAAGGATGTCCTTGAGTACACCTCTAGTAGTGTTATGCTGGCTAAGCATTACCCTCAACAGCTACACTTTTTATCAAACTGACTAAATATAAAATATTTAAATTTTAAATTTTAAAAAAATCTAACCAGTTTCAATCTCCACAAACTTTTGCTCACTGTTGCATACTATGCAGAGCCATTTGCTAAACTTCCAGCACTGTCCAAGAAGAAAATAGCTAGCAGTAAAGTATTTTAGCATGACTTACACCGTTGGCAATTCTGGGAACTTCCCCAATTCAGGATCCTAATGTAGTAGTTTGGAAACTTGCTTTTCTGTTTTATTGTCATGATCTTCCATAACAAACAGTAGTTCCTAGCCCAATTTTCTAATAACCATTTATAAAATATATTAGAACCTATGATGTTAGATGTCTATTGGAAAAGAAAATGTGCTAACCATTTCCCACACTTCTATTTCATTGTCTGGACATAGCTGTGATTGTTCACAGATTTACTTTCTCTCTTTTCTAACTGAAAAGCAATAGTGGCAAAATGCCCTTTATCCCTGTTATATTTTAGCAGTGGTTTTATATGACTAAAGTGGACAGTTGATAGTCATAAAAGGAAACACTGAAGATCTTGTTAATGATATGCCATTATTCTCTCCTCCTTTATGGTGTGAAAAGAGAAAGAATCAGAAAATAAATCAGCCCTTGCTATTTCTCTGAAGAAGTGACCGCCAGCTCTTCCCATTTTCCCTTAGCTTCTGACAAATGTATTAATTGGGAAGCAGCAAACTGAAGAAAGCTGAGCAGATCTGTGACCAAGATGTAGTCTGCGAAAGATGAAATATGTCATATCTGGAAGGAAGTAGTGGAAAAAGAGACAAAGGGAAAAAAGACCCTGCCAAATGCAAATCTTTTTATCAGTTACTTTAAGACTCTAACTTTGCTTAGAGCAAGTTTAGACAGCATAGCGTTGGAGATGCCATTGTCAGTCTGGCTGTGCATGAATTCTTCATGTCATTATTGTCATGTCGACAGCGGCAGTCATGTCTTATAGAATGGAACCTTCACTACCCTTGAGCAGTGACAAGTAAATTATAATTCAGGTCTGAAAGAGGTAGGTAAGAGAGAAACAAACAGAAACAAAAGATATAATACGAGTCTGTCTTGCTATTCTTATGTCAGTGTTAATATAAGGGAGAGTCTTGCTACAGATTTATATACTTGGCTAAAAAATAATTATGTATATATTTACTAATAGCTTAATGAAAGACTAATTCATAAGATATTGGCCTACTGCTTAGTTTTTGAGTGATTCCTTTTTTTTTTTCTATTGTACTCATGACAATGATGGGAAATCCATGTCTAATATTGCTAAATTACAACTCTCAGGTTCCCTGACCATTAATCATGGTGTTTGGAAATGCTGGTTATTAGAATTCAGCAACCTGTGGAGGACCGAGTTACAAAGCTTTGTTTATAAAGTTAATTATTATTAGTTTTTAAATCTGTCCAGACATTTCATCATGATCTCTATAATTGCTGCCAACTGAGGCCAGGTTCAAGGTTGTGCCTATGCCACACAGATCTCTAAACAATTTGAGACCACAATATCTGACAGGTCATATTCCTGTCAGATTAAAATTTAATTGTTCTTGAAATGAAAGGTAGAAGTTGTGCTGGTAGGTAGGTATGGTGAGAATGGTAGGGTATCATTTCGCGCAGGGGTGAAATCCAGCAGGTTCTGACAGGTTCTGGAACCAGTAATGGAAATTTTGAGCAGTTTGGAGAACCGGTAGCGGAAATTTTGAGTAGTTCGGGGAACCGACAAATACCACCTCTGGCTGGCCCCAGAGTGGGGTGGGAATGGAGATTTTGCAATATCCTTCCCCTGCTATGCCCACCAAGCCACACCACACCCACCAAGCCAAATCCACAGAACCGGTAGTAAAAAAATTTGGATTTCACCACTGATTTTGTAGTTATTCACATGGACACCTTCTCCCTGGTAGCTTCTGGACTCTAGATTATTTTCCCCCTTAGAATTCATGAGTCACAAAAATATATTTTTCTATTGCTAAAAATGCATGTATTAGAAAAAGTAATAGAAATGATCATAGATACAGACATTCAAGTAACAATGTTTTTTTCCCCCAAGTTTGTTATATCGAAATTAAGCAGTAAGGTAAGAATCCTAGTGCACACAGCATTCACTGAATCATCCAATGTAATCAATATTCTTGCCACAGAAACTGTTTTCTTAAATAGAAAGACTGTTAAGAGCAGTTAAGAGAAGCTTTTTGAAAATTTTGAAATATAACATCAAGTGTGTCAAATATCTCACAACTACACCAAAAGCCTTATCCATGAATGAAATCACAAACACAGGCTTTCTGAAGGCTGGTGTTGACATATGGATCTACTGAAAGTGATGAAGGCATTTTTTTAAGTTCTTGCTCTTATTGTTTGTGATTTTATTCATTAGCAACCAATAATGAGAAAATGCCTTGTATTTTGTGAACTGCAGCTCATAAGAATGTATGCTTTTTAACAACATTTGTTGGACTAAAAGGATGCTACCTGATTTCCTTTGATTTTTGGCTATAATAGGCTAATGCCTCTCCATGTACAATGTATATATTAGCAACAATACATTGTAAGGGGTCTCATAGGTAGATAATGCATCATTTTCAATTCAGATAGTCCTCAACTTAGAACTGCTATTTGTTTTGTGACCGTTTGAAGTTACAATGACACCAAAGAAGTGGCATGACCATTTTTCATCCTTATGATTGTTGCAATATCCACATGATCACATGATCAAAATTTGGATGCTTGGCAACTGGCTGATATTTATGATGGTTGCAAAGTCCTGGGGTCATGGAATCAAATTTGCGACTTTCTGACAAGCTATTTGTTTTGTGACCGTTTGAAGTTACAATGACACCAAAGAAGTGGCATGACCATTTTTCATCCTTATGATTGTTGCAATATCCACATGATCACATGATCAAAATTTGGATGCTTGGCAACTGGCTGATATTTATGATGGTTGCAAAGTCCTGGGGTCATGGAATCAAATTTGCGACTTTCTGACAAGCAAAGTCAAAGGAAAAGCCAGATTCACTTAAGAACCATTTTTCTAACTTAATGACTGCAGTGATTCACTTAATAACAATGGCAAGAAAGGTTATAAAATGGGACAAAACTCACTTAACAACTGCCTCACTTAGCAGTAGAAATTTTTGGCTCAATTATGGTTGCGAGTCAAAAACGACCTTTATTGGTGCTATACTATTACCATTTAACACCCTGGCAACTAAATTTTCTAGCTGAAGCTCTCACAGTTTTCACAAAGAGTTTTATGGAATTGAAAGAATTGGTTTTTAGTTTGCATAGGTCTCTAGTCAGAAGAAACCACTGCTAGAGCACTAATGAAAGCTGAACATACAATATGATTATCATCTAGTTTAGGAGTGTCAAACACAATGCTTTCGAGCTGGATGTGGTTGGATCCGGCCCATTATGTGGTTGGATCTGGCCCATGAGGCCATCTTGGAAAATGTAAGGGGCTGGACCACATTGCTTCGGCCTGGTCTACCCAAATCGCTTCGGCGTGGTCTACCCAATACAAAGAGGAAATATTGGGCCAGCATTGGCCCGGTATACCCAATGTGAAGAGAAACATTGGGCCAGCATTGCTTCAGCCCAGGCTACCCAATATAAAGAGGAAACATCAGGCCAGCATCACTTCGGCCCAGTCTACCCAGTGGGAAGACGAAATATGCCAGCAGTTTGGGGAGTGGTGTCAAGCTGGCCACGCCCACCCAGTTGGCCATGCCCAATGATTGGCATCAAGCTGGCCTCGCCCACCCAGTTGGCCACACCTGCACAGTCCCCTAAACTGGGCCACCACAGCCCTGATGCAGCCCTCAATGAAATTGAGTTGATACCCCTGATCTAGGCTGTCAAAATCCAGAGGAGCCATGAGAGAGCAGCAAAGGCATACAGAAAACCCTTTGCTGCCATCCAGTGCTCACTTCAATTGTTGCAGCCCAGATCTGATAATCCAAAGGCACACTTGTACTGAATCTATTGTGCTTATAGTGATAACTTCATATCAAGAACAATCTAACTTAATTAACTATTTCTTTAGAAGAAATGCACAATTCATTCCCAAATCTGCCTCGTTTCCAGACCCCAAACCATCAATCTTCATCCCCTCCATTTTATCAAAACTCAACTGCACAGTATTGGCCACTGCACAAATTCATCCGTGAAATGTTTTGCTTCCTGCTGCTTAATTTCTAGTGATTATTTCTGATTATTTGTATTAGTTTAGAAATCCAGCGGTGTAAGCCAAGAGAAAGTTGGAGGAGAACCTTTTGCAGAGAGAAGAGATGATCAATCTTGACACCACAGAGCAGATGGAAACAAGCAGTAATTGGCAGAGAGTAATGGATGGGAGAAGGACATAATAATCTAATATTATTGGTGATGTCTCTCCATGCTGGTACAATGGTCCCAGTGCGCTTCACAATGCACTAAAAAATAATATATAATCCTGAGGGTTCTACTCAGAAATCATGGAATTAATGAAAGTACAATAGAAAGAATGAACATTTCTCACAGTAATGACAAGCACAGAATGATATTCAAACACATTAGATTGCAGTTCTGTGAATAATAATAATGGATGAAAAATTTCCATTAAATATGGTAAAATTTGTGTTAGGAATGCTGTAAATTTTACTTTGACCTACATTTTAGCCTATCCTGTTTGCTATGGATCACTTTGCAAATAGGAGAACAGTTATTACAGTTCTCTGTTTTTACTCAAAAGTTGTATAAAGCAGAGAAAATTGCATGGTATAGCAATGTGCATTGTGTGGAAAAATAAATATTATATTATATAATATATTATACAGTATTTTGTTTAAAAAATGCAGATTGGGATCATTTAATATTTTGGATGTGGCGCTCACTGTAAAGGAGGATTATTTCTCCATGGTTCATGGACACTTGATTTCCGGCCCTTGTGACTCCTTAGAGCAGGGGTGTTAAACTCAAGGCCTGTGGGCCGGATCCAGCCTGTGGGGAGCTTAGATCTGGCCCACAGGGCTGCCATGGAAACAGCAAAGGACTGGCCCACAGTGCCTCTGCCAGCAAAAGTGGAGCTCACAAGGTCTGCACAGGAGGCCCTCCCAAACTCCAGTTTTGCTGGCAGAGGGTTTCAGGAAGTCGCAGCCAAAAATGGAGCTCAAGAGCCTGTTTTCACTGGCAAAGTGCTCAGAGCACCACAGGCGCCCCTGACACAAGTGACATTGACAGGCTGGCCATGCCCACCCTGGCCATGCCTCCCCCACAAGGTCAAACACAACCATGATGCGGCCCTCAGTGAAATCAAGTTTGACATCCCTGCCTTAGAGAATCTGAAACAATGTCAGCCATTTGAGGTAGGCCAGACCAGGAAACTGATTCCATAAGTTTGACAGGAACTACATTTTTTTTATACATGATCTTGCGAGACTGTCTGTTTCCCTCCCCTCCCACTTATATTCCAGGGATGCATGTCAGTGTGTGTGTGTAAGATGGAGCCAAACAGCAGGAATTTATTGCATGCTCTCGCAAAACAATCTCTGTAGAGTTTCTCCAAAATCACAGCTATGTTGAAGCAGTGACAGATTAGATCTTGGAAGTATCAACACTTCAATCAGGGATGGTGAGGCCAATAGGCTTAAAAGAGGTTGTGATGTGCCTCCTCCTTAAAATATCTTTTCTGGATCTACTGTCACTCAATTTCTAACCTTATCTTTTGGGGAAAAGTTATTGAAGCTGCGATTGGAATACAATGATCAAATACCCAAGAAAATATGGATTATCTTAATTTTTTTACAATAAGGATTCAAACCTTCCTAGGACACTCTTATGATTTACTTTGTCATATCCTGGATGTGGTAATCATCTTTCCTAGTTCCGTTAAATTTCTCAGAGATATTGAGTACAATAACCCCTGCCTACAGGGAATTGGAAATTGGTGGCATAGTATTTCAGTAGTTCTGCTCCTTCCTTAGTGGATGGTTCTAGTTGGTGATAATGACGGAGGAGCCACATAGCCTCTAATTTACTGTATGTTATAGGCTTCATCCTCTCTTCCTTGCTTGAGGCCATCCATTGGCTTGGGAAAAAGTATCACTTATATTCTGATGAAGCCCAGTTGTACTTGCAACTTTGGGTTTCATAGAATTTGCTGTTAAAATGTTGATCTACCATCTACAGGTTGTGAAGATCTGGATGGGATGGAACAGTTTAAAGCAGAACTTGGCAAGATTATTAGTATTATTTTGTTTATGCATCATGGCTTCTGGCATCTGTAAAGCACTGTAAAGCAGTATATAAATCTAAGTGCTATTGCTATTGTTCCCCGTTGAAGCAGGCTAACAATTTATCATTAAACTGGACATAGCTACATCTAGATGAACATCTGGAGACCGTTGTTAGGGAGCAGGGGCTTTGTCCAGCTCTATCCAATTACAATTGTACTTGGAATCTAAGAAGCTCAAAATATTATCTTATGTTTAGTAGCCCACATCATCCATCTCTCTGGGCTACTAAAATACGTCTATATTTATGCTGTGATTATGTATGTGTGTAAAAGAGAGGAGGAATTATTTAAAAAATAATTTCTAGGGGGATGCAGGTAGCTCACCATGATAAAGTAAGATGAACATAGCGTCTGGTGATTTCCTGAAAATAACTCATACAGTTCTGTTGCAAACAGTATGAAAGAGCCTTGCCATTATCTACTCTTAGTCTAGCCTACAGTTTTAATATATTCTAATTGATTTTTCTCATGCCTCCAAGAAAATAGTTGAAAAATGTTCCCTGCCAAAAGAAAGTATGTTGGGAGGATACAGTTATTTATATGGATGCATTTGCAGCATGAGCTGAACCCTAGATTAGGTGGCCCCATTTCAGCCTAGTCCATGTGGTTTAAGTTGGATTAAATTGGTAAACCTTACTAATTAAAACAAATTATGCAAAGAAAGCCAAAGCCATGGACTTTAGATGATTAGAATTTCTTGCTAGAACAGGACAAAAATATTTCTGCTGGATCACATCAGACCTTTGCTTTTTGAGCTCACCTTGGTCCGTGTGGGTCACATTGATTAAAAAAAAAGGTGGAGAAAGGAAAGACCTGATTTTGTCTTTTGGTATTTGTTTAAGGCATTTATTAGAGGCATTCTCTGCCAAATGATACACAAAGGTATGTAAAGCAATGTAAAACAGCAATAGAAGCATTAATAAAGCATTAAACCTACCAAAGCGAGGCATTCTACAAGTGAAAAAGCAAGCTAGCAAAATTGCTACCCTGAATCATCAACAGAACAAACTTCATATAGCACATCAAATTAAGAGCTATTAATACCATGAAAGAAAAAGAGACTAACACAAATCGCACATCATATTACCATTAATTCTGCAGAACAGGGTTACTCAGAAAGTAATATATCGTGGATTGGCCTTGTCATTCTAAGAAAAAAAAAAGAGAAACAAATGACAACACTTTCCATCATTGGGTGAAATAAATTGCATCCTTGTATGCAGAACCCAGCTGGTTGCAATCAAATTAAGAGATAAAATGAAAAAAGAGTTGAGAAACAAATAAAGGGATTAAAGTTTGATGTAAACAGTTAAAATGCTTGCCAGGAGAGGTGAGGACTTTAACCTAAGAGTGCAGAATCTGATTGAAAAGGTGTGTAACTAGAAGTCAGAATCAAAGGAAATAGGATCCTTTCAGATGCTAAGGTAAATAGAGATGGAGATTAAAGAAGTGAAAAGAAGCTTTGGTTAGACAGCTTGGAGTGGGTAAAGAAAATCAATTAGCAGTATATTACTTCAGTTCTTGGGCTATTATTCCAGTTCTGATTGCTAAAATAGATAATTCATTTTCTGAAAATTGCTTTAAGTGTAATGGGTAGGTTTAGATCTCCCCCCCCACCCCTTATCTGGTGGCAATGTTGCAAACCACAGCAATTCTCAAGGATGATTCATACCAGAACGAAGTAAATTTTAAAGGCTTAATTCCCATTTCAATCTGCAGTATTTTTATTACAATTTACTAAGCCATATATTTCCTCAAAGTATACTGAATTAGCTTTGTATATGATCACTGCAAGGGTGTGATATGCTTTTTACTAAGTTGTGGGAGGAGGATGCTTTGATGTCTAGAATAACTTTGTATCTTAAAGAAAATCTGATGCAGGATTTAATTCAAAGTAGAAACCATTCCTAGACTATAGTTTAGTATATAGATCTGAACCAGATTCAGAATTTGCCATTGTCTTTGTTTAGAAATTATAATTTTATAGGATTTTAAATTTAAGTTTACTTTCTTGTCATTGCATCTCGTACAATGAAATTAAATGCCATCTTCAGTGCACATCCTACATAAGAAAACTATAAAAACACATACACAGATACACATTCTTCACATTCTACACAATTGAATTGAAAACCTCTGATACTGCATTAATATGGCACTATACAGTAGAATTCAACACAGTTACTGCTCTGGGATAGAAGCTGTTTTTCAGCTTCTATTTTAAAATGAGAACAGTCTTTAGTAATTTAGAGAATTTATTTTATTGTATTTTATCATTTCACTAAAATATTTATATTCTTTTCTTGTGGTTAGTTACATTTATTCATTGTTTAGGAGTTAATAACATTTTAGACCTTTAAAGCAATATAGTATATTCATTTACAATGAATTACAGATATATTGGAAAAGTAAAATCTCTATGACATTTACAAATACCTTGCTTATTCATTTATATTGTACACTTTTATTCCTTTTTCCTGCTTCTTTTTGTTCATTTACATAGTTTACGTAATTTTATTTCACTTAGCGTCAAAATACACTAGTCATTGTACATTTTTAGTTCTTTGTTACATCTCACCAATAAACATAAATAAACATTTTAAACATTAAAAGGAATTTTGGTAAGGGAGGCAGTCTACAGAAAGGTAGACATAAGAATTAGGAAAGCTAGAAAAATATAAACATCTGTGGAAGGAGGCACAGAGATACTCCTAGGGAGAGCAAGGGGAGAAGCAAAGGCCCAACAAGCTAAGAAAAAGAAGAAAAGGCTGAGCCTAAAATCAGGCAATGTGAAGAGATAAAGAAGGCAGATAAATAAAGCTTTAAAGAAGATGGAAACAAAGTCTATTTAAGAATAAACACAACTCAACTGGCATTCCAGTCCCTACAGTGGGGAGGATAGCCAGAGGGTTCCGATCAGGTGCAAATTGGCTTAGAGGTCTCATTTATATTATCTGGTTTCCTACTAGATAAATTAAGAATGATAGTTAAAATTGGCTTATAATATCCAACTTTGTTTGAAGGAAGTGGGGAACTTGTGCCTTGGAGCCTGGGTAGAGTGGTTGAAGCAAACTTTAAGTGAATTACACTGTTAAAAAGAAAGTAATATATGTATATGTATATATAAATGTCTCTTAGACTGATATGAAAGGTTCAGATAAGTTATCATACAATCTAGTTACTTAGAAATTTACTTCTACTACTTAGAAATTTCTACTTAAAAATCCTCAGATCTAAGGCATTGTATTTGGATGCAGATTAGACATTGCCCAGTATAGAAATTGTGCTAATCAGCTAGTTTACTCCTGGGTGCATTGTTTTTATTTCAGGAAAAAAAAATAGCATAACTGGTCCAAAATAAAATGAGAGATGAACAATTTTAAACTTATGTTTTCTCAAATCATCTCATACTATGCATAAACTAAACAAGGATTGCTCCTATTTGAATAAATGGAAATAATTTCCTATAAAATTACACATGAAGGCTCTCTGATCCAGACCTGAATTATTGCTAAAACTTCTATTTTTTTATGAACCAAATGTTGCAATAAACAAAAAAGATATTAAATCAATGGCCAAGCTAAATCCCTGATATTAAACAATATCAAAACCTTGATTATTCTGCTTCAAGGCTGTTGACATACAAACACAGAAAGACAGTACTTTAGAAGTCGGAATATTTATAGCAGTTTAGGTAGATAACAGCAAATATAAATAGGAGTCAAACACTTAGTAAAGAGTGCTTGCCCCAAGGGAGTCAAACACAGCCCAAGAGTCACAGGATATGGTAATACTGATACTAAACAATTAAATATAGTCTGTATTTTGTTCATGGGAAGGCAGGCAAGACTCAAGGCGACTCCGTATAACAACAATTAACTGTTTATTAATAACACTCAACAACAATAATTTGCTATAACAACTAACACGGGAGGGAGAGAGAGCTCCCTCACAAACTGACAGCTCTTATATACCATCACTTAACATCGTCTTAACCAATGAGAATACACCTTATTTCCCGCCAGCACAGCACCCTCATCTAGCGGCTCTACTTTCCATGCGCTGATTAGTCAAGACATAACAGTCTGTATCTTGTGATTCCCCCTCTCAAGAGAGGGAGAGAAAAATAGAATGTCCTTTGTTTATGGATGGCTGGATAAAGTAAACAACTGGATTATATTCTCAAGTACAAATACTTTGGCCACCTAATGAGAACAAAGGACTCACTGGAGAAGAGCTTAATGCTGGGAAACATTGAGGGCAAAAGAAGAATGGGACGACAGAGAATGAGGTGGCTGGATGGAGTCACTGAAGCAGTAGGCATGAGCTTAAATGGACTCCAGAGGATGGTAGAGGACAGGAAGGCCTGGAGAAATGTTGTCCACGGGACACGACTTCACAACTAACAACAACAACAAATAAGTCTATTATGTCAGGCCAAGTTAATGTTAGTTCAGTATTTTCTGTTTCACAATGTCAAGGACTCAGATACTGATTCTGAAGGTGAAGAAGCTGTTACAACAAAACCTGTGTAATATCAGCCTCAGGAGATACAATGCCAAGAACTTCCTGAGTTTGATCAAACATAGGAACCACAGTTGGAACAGCCAGATGATAATGACATAAGGCCTCTTAGCCCTACACCTGATGAATCGAAAACAGAGCAAAGATGTTATATGAGACTCCTTGCCAAGAGAGTAAAACTCTTGATTAAAGGCAGCTGGCTGAAGCCTGATTTCAGAGGCAGCCCTAACTCAAAACTAACTTTGTTGGAATCGACTGACTTATCTCTGGCTCTTGTGTGATGGTTTTTTGGGACTCTGCATGTGGAATTTTGATCTCTGCTTTGGCTGTCAGAGTCTGACTATTTTTCTGCATGCTTCTGTTTTTAAAAACTTACCATTTAAGGCAACCTCTTTTCAGAAGTTTTTAAATACTCTGTTTTGGTTTCATACCTTGTTTGCTGTTATCTCCTTGACTTTGAGTAAACTACTAATTACCATAGTAACTATGTGCAATATGTATTGAAATAAGAAACAGAACACATTATGGTATACCAGATGACTCTTAGTTGGTCTAGCAAAACAAAGTATTCTCCTACTTTTTATGAAAAATGTTCCAATTCAGGTAAGTTTGGCAGTTTCAAAATTGTATGATGCATGTTTTCCAGAAGATTATTCTAAAATAAATAAGATAAAAATACATTGCAATTACTTAAGTTACTATTTATTGCCCAGTATTACCTAACATTCCAATAAAAATATTTTTTAATGCATCGGAGCGTCTAATTTTTGTGAATATAATGTGCAAATATCACAAAATAGGCCTGAATCTATGAGTAACCCAAGTATTTGTGCAGACTATTAAGATCAATGTTAAGTAGAATAATCATTTGATTAGGATTATTTTCCAATTTAATTTTTTTTCCAGAAAATCCACATTTCTAAGAATCAGAAACAAGTGATAGAGACCAAAACTTTTCCACCATGTTTATCTGCAACTAATATTAATACTCAGCCTTATTGTTGTTAGTTGTGAAGTCGTGTCCCCATGGACAACATTCCTCCAGGCCTTTTTGTCCTCTACCACCCTTTGGAGTCCATTTAAGCTCACACCTACTGCTTCAGTAACTCCATCCAGCCACCTCATTCTCTGTTGTCCCTTTCTTCTTTTGCCCTCAATTGTTCTCAGCATTAGGATGTTCTCCAGTGAGTCCTTCCTTCTCATTAGGTGGCCAAAATATTTGAGTTTCATTTTCAGGATCTGGCCTTCTAAAGAGCAGTTAGGTTGATCTCCTCTAGGACTGACTGGTTTCATCACCTTGCAGTCCAAGGGACTCGCTGGAGTCTTCTCCAGCACCATAGTTCAAAGACTGAGCCTTAAAGACCAATAACTGAATTTTCTTTGAAAGCTAACCAAATTATAGCCATCACTGCATCCAGTGATAATGGATTCTAGAAGCTTGGGTTGAATGAAGCAATACTTTTTTCTGTCTCTTCTAATTCCAGTCAACTTCACCAGGTGATCCTTAGGTCCTAGTACTTTGAAAAAGGGAGAAATACTACATTCTTCCTAACCTCTTTCCTGCATGATTTTATACACCTAGATATTTTTTTTCTGAAAAAAACGTAGACAAGCAACTGATTGATTTTGGTCAGTAACACACTGATTATTAACTGATAATCCATCAATACAAATGTGTGACTTCCTGTTAACAGTTTCTTATCAAGGAAGTAATTTTGGCCTCTTGAAATAATTTTGGCCTCAGTAGAAAGTAAATCAGTAATATGTAACAGCTACTCATTTTGTAGTCAGCTTGTATTTGCTTTTTTTCTTTCTAACTAGGATGTGGGGAAATTCCTACCCTAGATTTATCTTGAAATTCTCAAAGCAAATTGGTCATTTGTGTTGGGCCATAAATAAGTTGAGAAGAGGGGGAAAAATCAGAAATCTAATTTTGTCTTCACACTTCTCTACATGTGATAACATCTGTCTCCATATCTGAAAGTGATTGTGTTGAATTAGTCCATAAATACAGTATTGTAAACAAAGTGCTATTTTGAAAATATGTAGCTGCTGTGGAAACATTGAGTTGTGCCTCCCATCTCCATGATAGGTACATATTTCTTTATTTAATGTTTGCCAACTGGACCAAACCCAAAAAAAAAAACCCCTCAAAAAAATAAACCTAGGCCATTTGCACTCCAAAGCAATAAATAACAGAAAAGAAACAATACAAATACAAAAAGAATTGCACAAATTAATTCAACTATAGTGGCAACCAAGAATCAACCGGAATCAAAGGTCCAAGGAAACAAAATCTTTTAAAATAATTTATGGGACATAAGGGTGGAAGAGATCAAACATATTCAAAGCATGTACCAAATTGTTTGACCAGCCATGGAAACCCACTGCTGTCTTGTATGCCCCAAGAACCTCACAGCTTAACTTCCTGTTAGATGTTCAGACCACATAGCTAGATTCCCTTTAGGCAAGAGTGTTTGGCATATCCTGGTGATAATCACTATTTCAGCTGGGTAAAGAAGCCTAGTACAATGCAACAACCTTACATTGCTAGGGTTGTTCCACCTTCAGCTGGGCCATCACATTCTGTATCAGCTACAACACTGTATTGCCATTAGTCATGTAGAGCACATTACAGCAGTGGTGAAATGTAAAATTTGTTACTACCAGTTCTGTGGGCGTCGCTTGGTAGGGGGTAATGTGACTGAGTGAGCCAACTTTTTTTTTTAACTTTTAAAACTATTTTTTCTACAACCTCTTCAGCCAAAGAGGTTGTTAAAAAATGCTTTTAAAAGCCTCTGATGATCCCAGCTGAGCCGTGTGATCATCAGAGGCCTTTTTTAATTATTATTTTTAAAAGCATTTTTTTGGCTGAAGAGGTTGTAGAAAAAATGCTTTTTAAAATTTAAAAAAAAAAAACACCTCTGATGGTTGCATGGCTCACCTGGGCATGGAGAGGGGCAGGAATTTTTGCTACGAGTTCTCCGAACCACCTGCCACCATCGCTACTGGATCAGGCGATCCGGTCCGAACTGGGAGCATTTTATCTCTGCATTACAGCCATCCAGCTGAGTAGTGATCAAAGAATTAATTACCATTGCTAGGGCATCCTGTTTGAGGTAGGTTTGTAATAGATACACTAGACCAAGCTGTGTAAAGTCCCCCCACCCCAGCCATGATTTCCAATTGGTAATTAAACAAGTGCCTTGACTTCTGGAGATCCCCAAGACACTTCTTTTGGGAGGAATGCAACCCCATCAAAAACATCTATCTGGATTTAAGTTTAAGAGGGACATCCAGATGTTGAATGACACCAAATGACCTTATTTCATCCTATCCAATTATTAAGACTTGGTATGTGGGTGTGATGCACAATTGGGTTTGATGTACTTGTCAGTGACACCTCATCCCAAACTAACATATGATCTCTCTCAATGTTTTCACATAGTTGCTATATAATATGAAAAGAGTATGAGCATTGAGACATTCCAATGGAAGGGTACTCCTTCCCTATAACTATTGTCTTGAACTGTCTTCTGTCTGCCTCCAATTCTCAAATCTTGCAGCTGAGTCAGAGGACGCTGTGGTGATGATTCCGAATGGCACCTAGTGATTTAAGGAGACCAACAGAGACAGTAAGATTCCTATCATTACTGATATACCAACAAAGACCATCACTAGATGACTGGTGCCTATGCTTATCTGGATCTTTACTAGAGGGATTCTAGATGATCCATTTCCTCTAGAGCAGGAGTGTCAAAATCAATTTCATTGAAGGCTGCATCAGGGTTGTGTTTGACCTTGGGGAGCCAGGGTGGGCGTGGCCAAGGTAGGCATGGCCAACTCAATGTCACTCCTATCAGGGGCGCCTGTGGAGGCCCAAGCACTCTGCCCAAGAAAACGGGTTTGCAAGCTCCATTTTTGGCTGCAATGGCCTCCTGCAACCCTCTCCCAGTGAAAACAGAGCTTGGGAGGGATGCCCCTGCCCCTGGTGAGCTCTGTTTTCAGCTGCAATGACCTTCTGCAATTCTGTGCCAGTGAAAACGGAGCTGTGTGCAGCCCTCCCAAGCTCCGTTTTCACTGGCACAGGCACAGCGGGCCAGTCCATCACTATTTCCAGGATGGCCCTGCAGGCCAGATCTAATCACCCCATGTGTCAGATATGGCCTGCAGGCCTTGAGTTTCACACCCCTGCTCTAAGGATTCTCTAATGTTGGTTCCCACCACTTTCTCAGCTATCTTTCCCAAATAAGTTAGCAACAACATAAAATGCCCACTACAGCTCAACTGAGAGAAGTTTTCTTCAAGAAAGATCATACATCTTCTTCAAGGCAGGCAACAACTTACCCTCCCTCAACCTAATTGCTCATACTTTGCCTGGCCAATCTGAAATGACCATGAGTAGAAGGATCTAGCCCATGGCTGACAGAGCTTATGCTACAGTGAACAATGTCTCTTTCACTATGGTCTATGAGCTGGTGAGCTGGGTTGCTGTTGTTTGGCTTTGCGTTTTACTAGCTCAAATTCCCCTGCAACTCAGACTAACCTGAGCACAACCAAGCCCCCACCCAAACAGAACACAGCCCCAGCCAATCAGAGCACAGCCAAGCTCCCACCCAATCAGTTCATACCCCCACTAGCAGTTAAAAGGAAGAAACAGCTGTGATCGTGCTCCTAGAAGCACGAAGCCGAAAACACCAGCCTGAAGATGACAAATGAGACTTCGTCGAAACGTCGCCAAGACACTTCCAAGAAATGTGATCTTTTTGGACTTTTAAAAAGCACTCAACCAAAATGTAATAAACTGCCTACTGTATATTATAGAAATGTGTAGCAGAAATAAGTATAGATGTGTACATCTTGAGAGAAATTTATAAGTCTTCATGTGGGAAGTTATGAACATGTATTAAAAGAAGAGAGGAATTATAAAAAAAACCTGCAAAGACATGGAAGGAAGGAAAGCCATGCATTTATTATCAACATTAATAAGTACATTTTGGACAGAGATGGCCCCACCACCTCCAAAAGATATGTAATATTTAAGGCTATAAAGTGGGAGACAAGAATGGGGAAGGATTAGTACTTCTGTGGTGCTTTCTTTGCTGTGATGCACTCTTTGCTAGCAAGAACTCTGGAAAGTTCTGCTTCTGATCATTTCAGCTTGGTTGATTGGTCCAGATTCATGCTAAGGCATATGAGTTTGCAGATGAAGCAATTGACCCCAGTTTGGCTAACAAACATCTTGTTGCACTTTTCATTTAAAAGCCATAGAAAAGCTTGCAATCAAGCACAGAAGCCACAGGCCATACTGCTGCTGTTCTCCATCCCTGCCTGCTATACATGTTAACTTCAAAAGCCACTCATCTTTTTAGTACAAGAGTGCCCATAAACAATAGTGTAGCTCCTTCTTCCCATTGTTCAAAACCTGGCATTTTTTAAAACCTTTGTTCCTTAATGCTACATTTTTCCCCAGATGCTTGAGAGCATTCTGTGAACAAATCTGTTTAGAGATTACACACCTACACACAGAATTCAAGTCAGTCAACCAAGTTTTGAAAAGAATAATTCAGAAAAGTTGGTATTCTCTCTTTGCTCTAGGGAGAAGGCAATGGCAAGTTTTTTATTTACCAAAGAAACTGCAGGGACTTATTCAGGTAATCAAGGCTATGATGGAGGCACACACATATACACATCCAAACACATCCAAAAGCTATGTGTGCATGTACACACACACACACACACACACACACACACACACTTACACATGTATGGGAGTGAGCATGCATTTAAATGTTTAGAAAAGGAGCCTGGAATACTTTAGGAGGCACAGTAATAAATTAATTGTTGGATTGCAACACAGCTTTTGAGACAGGGAAAACAGTGCAACTCAACTGCCCTTGATTGTGTGAATAAAGTGTGAGGCTCCATTGACACAGAAGAAGACTACCTATCTTTTATGAAAATGACTGGCCCAAGGTCAACCAACTGGCTTTGTGCCTAGGGCAGAACAAGAACTAGAACTCACACACCAGTTTGTAGCCAGGTGCCTTTAATCATTACAAAAAAACTGGTTCTCTTGTATAATTGAATAGATTGGATTAGAATAGGTTTGGGTAGTTATGATTTATCATGTTATGGGACTCTGATAGTTATAATATGCTTTGAAAATGGTTTATGTGTTTGCTTATATCATGCCTAATGCACATAAGAAGTGCCTCACTAATTCAGCTTGAAGGTTTCTCATGGTGAGAAAAGTTAGTCATGTAGACACACAAATTCATTCTTCTCAGTGGTTCCTCTCTACAGGTCGATACACATGAACAACCATTGCCAAGTTGATGTATAGAAATTGGTCCCTGGTCTACCTGGGGATACGCGGGATTAAACTCAAGATCTTTGTGTGCAAAATGTATTCTTTGAGCTCTGAGATATAGCTCCTGTCTATCTTTCTCCATTCTGCATTTGCCCAGCCATATCTTTTTTGGCAGGACATTCAGGCACAGACTATTTAGGCAAAGAACTGCCAATATTAAATACCCATAAGGAACACATTTGCATAAATGGTATAATATTTTGAATCATGGCTGAGGTGCTACGCATACACTTTTCAACATACTGTATAAAGATGTGTTAATTGATGCTAAGCCTGGCAATAACATTTCTCCAATTAATATTTAGACTTATCTGGATTTATTACACAACAGGTGTCAAGTTGCTAGGCATATTTGCTTACAGCCTGATATTCAGTAGGGATGATGCTATCCACATCACCCACTAAGATGAACAAATAACTCTCCATCTCACCCTGGTCTAAATTATATTAACTGAGAAGGAAGATGGAAAAATTGCTCAGCGGATGTTCATGCATTTCCCATATATAGAATCTGTTTGCGGTTGATTCACTAAGGATTTTACCATTTGTACAGTACAGTACCAATACATACTATAAACTGGGAGATCATTTAGATGCTATCATCTATTCAAAATCATGCATACATAGCATATGTATATCTCACATGTGTCTAATGTTGGTCAGGAAGAACTGCTGCCCATTAATCACTCTAATTGTACTTGCAAACAATGGTTTGGTGCATCTTGTTGGAAATATTTTTTTAACAGTAACAGAGTTGGAAGGAACCTTGGAGGTCATCTAATCCAACCCCCTTCTTATGCAGGAGACCTGTACTAGGGATTCAAACTGCCAACATTTCTGATCAACAAGCTCAGTGCCTTAGCCACTAACCCATCTAGTCAGGCTAACAAATATATAGCAAATGGTCCTGGGATGCTGAGTATGTGCCATCAAGTTTATGGCAATTCTTAGGATTTTCCAGAATGATTTATCTCCAACCTTGCCTTTCAGGACTTCCAACAGAACACCCACTGGCCTTGTAATTGAGTCTATCCTCTATGCTGCTGATCATCCTCCTATTTCCTTTCCTTCCACCTTTCCCAACAGTATGGATTTAAATTTAAATTGTTAAATTTAAAAATGGAGGATGACCAAATAAAAGACATAATGGTTCAATGGGGAAAAAACTTTGGTTATAACATAAAACTATAGAAACGACAAAATTTATGGGAAATGATCTATAGATTAACAATGGCAACTTCTTATAAAGAAAATCTATATAAAATGTTTTATAGATGACATTTATCACCTGCTAGGTTAGCTAAAATGTTTAAAAATATGTCTAGCAAATGTTGGAAATGTAATCAAAAGACGGGCACATTTTATCATATGTGGTGGACTTGTGCTAATACAAAAAAAAAAATTGGGCAAAGATACACAGGGGGCTAGAAAAGATGATAAGGAAACATATAGATTTTAAACCTGAATTGTTTTTATTAGGTATAATATCAGAAAAAAATAGATAAGAAAAGTATGTACTTAATATTACATGTTGTACTAGTAGCGAGGATTATATTCTCACAATATTGGAAAAACGAAGAAACACCGCAAGATAAAGAGATAATTAAGAAGATACTAGACTGTGTAGAAATGGATAGATTGACACTGAAAATTACTGTAAGCGGAAAGAAGACACAGAATACTATCAAACATGGAATCTATTTTACCAGTGGCTGGAAAAAAGGGGTGGAGATTAAGAATATAATCAGAATTGTCAAGCAAATTAAATTCCCAGACAACACAATGTTTATTAAGCACTAAGAAATGTAATTAATAAAAAATCAATAAAATTTGAAAAAAGAAAAAGAAACAAATTGTCCATTAAACCTGAGAAAAACAGGAGTACATTCTGGGGTGAAATGCTCCTGGTTCGGACCGGTTCATTTGAACCGGTAGCAATGGCGGCCAATGGTTCGGTGAACCAGTAGCGATGGTGACGCAAGGCTCTGCCCAACCACACGGTTGTCATTACTTCCAGGTTTTAACCAGGAAGTAACCTGTTTTTACCCTCTGTGCATGAGCAGAAGGGTTTGCGCATGCACAAAGGGTCCACGCGTGTGGGGCACGTGCACTTCTGAACCAGTTGGGACGGTAAGTAGATTTCACCCCTGAGTACATTATATGACAAACAGCTATAAAATGGTAGTGTATATCTCTATGTAGGGACAGATAAAACAGATTGGGAGATTGTTATGGGGAACAGAAGTGATACTGTCTCTATTTGGTCCTAGTCAGAGCTAGTTTTGTAGTAGAAGGGAAGATGAGGCTGTCAAAACACCAGCTTAGTTTCTAAGGAAGTGTGTTCCCAGGAGCTCTCAAACTAATGAAGCCTGCTGATTGGATTTCTCTAAGGTTTCATAGATTGCATTCAGCATAAGTAAGGGAGCTCTCTCTGCCTTTGGTCAGTGATTTGATGAAAAATGTCTCCATTGTATAGGATGATAAGGATATCTTAGAATTTTCCCCTCCTTTTTAACAGCAACTAGGGAAACCCTGGTTTAGTTCCTTCAATTATTGTGCTGTTTCAGTATCTCATGAAAATGCCACCATTTGTATTTGTTGGCTTTTACAATTTTGGAACGTGTTTCATTTTCTTCATTTTTTGATATCTGGTTAGTTACAGGCATTATTACTATATCGATATTATTCATTTCTTCTTGTGATGTGTCTACATCCTTAAACAAATTTAAAGAAGAAATAGAAGTATTTGTTATGCAACAATGATACATCTAATTGCTTCCTACACTCTTATTTGCAAGATGAGATGGAATGGGTATAAAGATATAATAAAGAAGACTTGTGGAGGCAGTTTATAAATTGTAAACACATCATTTTTTCCCCAATCTAGCTGATTAGGGATGCAAAGATCTATATAATCATTAATTGATAGCAGATAGAAAACATCTAATGAATGTTTGGATTTTTACAACTATATTTGGCAAACTTCTGAACTTCTGGTTTGGTCTACTCTCATAATAATTCCTCTGAATGAGTTAAGGGGAAAAATAAATAAATAAAGGACTTGATTTTTCTCTGCCTGTTTTTTATTTTGCCTTCCTCTATACATATGCTTTAGGGACTTGAGAGAGAAGCAGAAACCCAGAAGGCTATAGATGTGCTTTGCAAGGTTTTGTTAGAGCTCTGTATCTCCTTTGCAATTCTAAATACAGTTACCTAAAGCTTTAATATACTGAGAGAAGCAGTATCACCTAATCTCTTAGGCATCTATTTATTTATTTATTTTTTGCTTTCAGACTTGCTCCTAGAATATTTCATCCAATTCTGGGCAACATGTTTTTGAAAGAAGATGGAGCATGTCCAGAGCATAGTAACCAAGATGATAAGGTCACTGGAAGGAAAAAAAAGTGCCTGAGAAGTGGTTGGAGGCATTTGAAGAAGAGGCGATAATAGGAAGACCCAATAATTGTCTACAAATAAGACAGGAATATCTTGGAAACTCTTCAGAGTTGTTCCAGAATTGTTCCTAGGACAAGAACCATTGGATTTAAGTTACAAGGAGAGGGATTCTGAGTGTCTACCAGAAGGAATGTCCTAACGTTAAATGGCAAAGGTTCCCCTCGCACATATATGCTAGTTGTTCCCGACTCTAGGGGGCGGTGCTCATCTCCATTTCAAAGCCAAAGAGCCAGTGCTTTCCAAAGATGTCTCCGTGGTCATGTGGCCAGTATGACTAAATGCCAAAGACTCACAGAATGCTGTTACCTTCCCACCAAAGGCGGTCCCTATTTTTCTGCTTGCATTTTTTATGTTTTCGAACTGCTAGGTTGGCAGAAGCTGGGACAAGTAACCGGAGCTCATCCCATTACGCGGCACTAGGGATTCGAACCACTGAACTCCCAAACTTTCAATCAACAAGCTCGGCGTCTTAGCCACGGAGCCACCGCATCTCATGTCCTAACGTTAAGAGCTATTCTTTAATACATAGAAGGCTGTAAGACCAATGGGTTCTCCTTTGCTTGAGGTAGTTAAAACAAAAATTGGATGATCATTTATATATATATATATATATATTTAATTTTTAAAATAGTTGGATGACCATTTGTCCTGGTTATTATTGACTTGAATTTCTGCCTGGGCAAGAAGTTGGATGAGTTATTTCCAAAATCTCTTCTCTTGAATTTTCTGATTCTCTGTTTTATTAACAAAGAGGGGTTTTTTAATTCTTATTTTAAATGGTCGGAGTCAAAGATTTCTGCTTTTTGTAACTAAGCCAATTTGTGTTGAGTAAAATTTATTCTGTATTTATCTGTATTTATAAATTTATTCTAAATTTATTCTGTTTTCAGCCTCTCAAATAATAAAGAGAATCTCTCTTTTTACTGTCTCCCCTCACTGCCATGAAATATTTTATAAATGCATGACCGAGCATGATATTTTAAACAGCTCTATAAAATGTTTAGAAAGCCTTGGAGAATAAAGGCAGCCTAGATATGGGTTGAGCCTTCTCAGTTTAAAATGGGCATTTAGGCTGAAATTCAATCTAAAACGCTAAAGGTACATTTTAGGATAGTCTTATCTCTTAAGATCCATGGATGCATGTGGTTGTGTAAAGACTTCTCTAGCTGAGAAAAAAAAAATAGTGGCCAAAATCTATTAGCACTGAAAAGGCCCTGATTTGAGAAGTGTCAGCAACACAATTCCACTTGTCTTCATGATTGATGTAGGTGTTGCTGAGGGGGAGATTAGTTGTAAAGTAGTGGGATTGTTTGCACAAGTTTGCTTTCTTCACTTTCTCCTTTCTAAGGGTGAAGAGGATCGAACAGAGGGAAAACAAGAGAAACAGGGGATGCCCAAGGCCATTAATCCATCAAGCACAGGGATTTAACCTCAGCTTTTTATCCCAGATCAGATTATTTGACCATCTAGTCTGGATGGGTGGGCAAATGGGATCCCAGCCCCTTCTTTTCCTGATGTTCTTTCTTTGAAATTTGCTACAGAGATTATTGCTAATCCATAATACTATTGCTAATCAATAATGTGATTTCTCACTGTGAAGAAGAAAATATATTAAACAATATAAAACAAACAAAATACTCACCTTAAAGTTTAGGAAGAAGAAACACACAAAAATATATTGATGTCACTGATAAATGGAAGCAAGCAAGTTTATTTGCTGATGATTATATCAGGGGGTTAGAATTATATTATGTCAATAAATTAGAATTATATTTCTAATGTAAGTGGTATTGTTATGGTCTATACAGTTAACAAATTTTCCAATTACTCGAGTAGGGAACGACTAGCACATATCTGCAAGGGGAACCTTTACCTTTTTTTTTTATTGAAAAAGTTTTACAATACAGTTTTTTTCCCCATTTCCCCATCCCCTTTTCCCCCCTCCCGTCCACCCCCACTTCCCTTCCCTCCCCTCCCCTCCCTTCCCTCCCTGGGCTTCCTTTACTAGTAAAACATTAATCTTATATATCAATCAATATTAAACAAAAAAATATAGGTGAAATCCAGATAACATATCATAAATTTTAAATTGAATAAGGTAAAGTTAATCTATCAAATATAAGCTAAACATAAATCATATATACATATTTATCAGGTTTTTTTAACATTATATTTCCCCTAAATCAAATATATACTAACCGTAAGTCTTATATAAAAACTTAAGTTATTCTTAAGATTTTTCTAGACAGCATTTGTTATATATATATATATATATAACAAATATATATAAACTTATTTTTAACATTATAATTTTTCTAAGTAGTGATATAGTAAATATATATAACATAATAAGTTTTCTAAATAACAATATAATTTCAAATATTTAATAAAATAGTTATAATAGGAACCTTTACCTTTTTAATCAAGAACTTAGGGATCATTGTGGTATATAGGAAGTTCCAAGCAAGGTGTTTTTGTGTAAGGTCAGTGTTACCAATCCAACAAATTTAAAAACTGCGGGGGGGGGGGGAGCAGAAATTGAACCCAATTCTTAGCATTTTTTAAAAAAAATCTCACCCATGTGCGTCAATTGTGCTATCTTTCTTCTCCTTAATCCTTCCTTGTTTATTCCTAAAGTACCATATTTTTCAGATTATAAAATGCACCTTTTCCCCCCAAAAAAGAGGTTGAAAATCTGGGTGCGTCTTATACTCCGAATGTAGCCCTGTCCAGCTACTCAAACGGAGGTTTCAGAGGCTGTAAAAAGCATCAGAAATGAAGCTTCAGAAAAGAAGACCCCAAACAGAGCTTCAGAGGCTTTTTTTTTCTGAAGCTCTGTTTCGGAGGCTTTCAGACACAGAAAAAAAAAAGCAAATAAAAAATAAAAAAAGGAAAGCACAGAGCTCACAACCAAGGAACCTATTGCTAAAATTCACCTCTGGGACAGCTGATTGGGGGTATTCCAGGAGGCCGATCCACCTGCCAATCAGCTTTTTCCTTTTTTTCCTCCCCAAAAACTAAGGTGCGTCTTATACTCTGAAATATATGGTAACTCTCTTGGAGTTCTGTGAGGATATCTTTGAGAGCACAACTGCAGGGAAAGTTGAGTTGAAGCCAAAAATATTTGGTTGTTATGAACTGTCTTAAGAAGAGTCCAGGCTGCCTTATGTTTGTGAACTTTCATGAAGCTGTTAGGGCTAAATCAAGCAGCGAAGTGAATCTGAGTAGCTTCCTGATTAAACGGTCATTGATGGGATGACACATCTGAGAAGATTACAAAGTGTCAATCAGTGCTGATTACCCAAATTGAAGGACACAGAATGAAAATGAAGTTTCCAGGTAGTCTAGTAGGCAAGAGAGGATGATAGAACCAGAGAGGAGGTTCTACTCATTTTGAAAAATATATTTTAAAATTCAAATAATAATTATAAAGAAGAAATCTTTTCACTGGATAAAAGGATGAGTATAGTAACAGAAAGTATTCCCAATAAAAAGAGGAAAAAATGCTATATGTAACTGAATGTCAGGGAAGGGAAACATAAAAGAATTTCATCTGAATTAAGTTGCTAACATACAAATACTGTGCAGAGTTTTAACTTTTATTAAAATTATATATGAATGATAATGCCAATTCATTATAACAGCAAGAAGTATTATGAGAAAAATGTGCAGTCATAATATTTAAATAAACTGAGGCCAAATTAACTGCATTCTAGAGTACTGAAGGACCTATATTGTAGCCTGTCCAAATTTCTATATATTACATGTGTACCTGTCACACTTTCAGATAAGCAATGTTATACAAGGTGCAAGGGAAAAAATATGAAATAATGAGCAGGAAATAAGAAGTAAAGAAGCTAAAGTTTACACCTGTACTAGTTACTAAACTTTCTTGTTCTTGCAAATCATTCTGGTCTACCCAGAATCATTGGGAGTCAGAACACATACAAATTTAATAAATAATAATAAAATAATATTTCCACCATGTCCAGATCTTTGCATCGTGTCCACCATGACACATAATACATTGTTTCATCTATCTACCGATCTATTATCTTCAGATTGATGAGAATACATGTCCCCATTTTCAGAAAGAGGGAAAAGCAGAATCCACTTACAGAGGTATTGTGCTGACCAAATAGCTATAGAAATATGGCAGGCAACAGAAGAAGAATCAGTAAAAAACAAACTATGCTAATACATCTGGAGAACAATTTAATGGTCAATAGAATAGAAGAGGTTTGCCTGCATATCCATACCAAAGAAAGGAAGTTTAACAAAATGTGCATATTATCATGCAGTATTTTATTTTTAATTTATTCGTAAATCATACTTACATGGCCGCCCATCTCCCAGAACGTGAAATCCCCAGTTTCAGATATTATCAAACGAATGCATAGGATTTCCCAATGTGGATTAGAGCCCTACATTTGGGGGATACCAGATGTTCAAGTGGGCTTAGGAAAAGTCAGAAGGCAAAGAAATTGTTGGTAATAAACACTGAATAATTAAGATAGCCAAAGGAAATCCAAAAATAAATCAATATGTGCTTTGCGGATTATAGAAAGGCCTTTAATTTGGTTGACATGTCGAGCTGTGCAATATCCTTAGCAAAATGGACATTCCAGAACATAACTCTCTTGAGAAGTTCTTAATTGGTGCAAATCTGGTAGAGGTTTCTCCTTGTAGCGTTGCATAATTCTTTTTAACCAACACCATTTGTCATGCCAGCATTCTTGTTAGCTTAGCATATTCCAAATACTGGAGAATATAAGAAAGGAAGGAAGGAAGGAAGGAAGGAAGGAAGGAAGGAAGGAAGGAAGGAAGGAAGGAAGGAAGGAAGGAAGGAGAGAGAGAGAGAGAGAGAGAGAGAGAGAGAGAGAGAGAGAGAGAGAAAGAAAGAAAGAAAGAAAGAAAGAAAGAAAGAAAGAAAGAAAGAAAGAAAGAAAGAAAGAAAGAAAGAAAGATTTCTTTAACAAGCTGCATTTGTAACAATTTCATTAAAATCAACCCAAATATTTAGGACTAAAACCAAACCATATGAAGTACTCCTGAATTATATTGCCAGCAGCAAGATGGCTATAATGACATTTATTAAACATTTTGTCAAATGCCCAATGTAAATGAAACATTTTCTGTTTGTATTAACTTTATTTTAAGGAAATAAGTTACTTTTAGGAATGTAATTTCATGTTGTTTTAATTAACCTTCCTTTAATATACCAGAACATATAATTATATATCCCTATAATTAAATAAATAATGCTGCACAAGACCCAGTTTACAAATCGGATGAGCGGGAATAGTCTAACATCAATTTCTAAGAAAATTTTAGAAGTTATAGACAGACCACTCTCTTTAAGCATCTCAAAAACAATGTTTACTTACTAGAACCTAAGAAAAGATTAATCTTATTTCATTTTTTCATTAGACAACTACCTTAATAAATTGAGGGAATTTATTGTAGGCATAGTATATCTTGATTTCAGCGAAGCATTTGACAAAGTTCCCTATAGGATTCTGATAAACAACCTAGTGAAATGTAATATGGATGGCATGACAACTTTAAAAAGTGGGCATCAATGATTGGAAGGGAGACATTGAGTTGGATGCCACAAAGTTCAGTTCTGGGTTGGATGCTTCCAAAATCCAATCCCATCAGATGTTCTGGAAAGCCTAACTTAAAGCCACCAAGAGATCTAGTGAAAATAGCAGAATCATTCTCTTCTATCCAGTTTCCAACATACCAACAACACAACCAAAGATTTTTCAGTCAACAATTCCAGCTGAAAGCCTGATTGAAACGATATACATTTGATTTCATTCTGGAACACTGAGATTATCATCTTCCTAGTCACGTTTCCCTATGATTATACAAAAGTGCACTTTAGGTGTATGTGAATGATCCTGAGCATAAGAATGTAATCTGAGCAATGAAGCAGGTTTTATAACTAGTATATCACAAAAAAAGAAATATATTTACTGTAAATACATGAAAGTGATAGGCAAAACTAGCTTTAACCTACTAAGAGAAAAGTTAGCAACTTTTTCATGCTGGCTAGGGAATTCTGGAAGTTGAAGTCCACCCATCTTAAAGTTGCTAAGGTTGAGAAACACTGAATTAAGAGTATATGTTTTGTGTCTGCTTGGGAAGAAAAAGTCAGAAGGAGCTAATCTTAGTTTACCAATTTTATAGGCAGAGAGTCAGAGTGGCAGACAGAGAGGTCATAGAGTAAATCCTTAATTCTTTAACTATATCCTACTGCCCCCTTGTGGTTAATAGATGCTGAAGTGTCAAATCATTGGATTGGACTGTGGAAAATGTACAGATTCAAGAATTTCTTCAGTAAAAATCTTATTACTTACACCATGAGTATCACTGTGCTGCCCTGGTTACCCAAACACAGAATCAACTGAAAATGGGCATACCACTAGATGGAGGATTTCATCAACAAGATTGCATTTCTGAAGATCAGGAATACCCTACCTCCCACATCTGTTCCCAGCTTGATGGCAGACAAAATGACAGTGATGAATTCCACCTCTCTTCTGTCAGTTAGATCTCCAGGATAAAAGGTCCAACGCTTTCTGAATCAAGCTGTCAGGGTTTCAAGTAACACCCCCAACAAAAGAAGAGGCTTGAAGTTCCTCAAAGTTCCATTTTATTAGAGATATTGGAAAATCTGGGAAAACCCGAATCTGAAAGCTTCCAGGATTTCCCCACCCAAAGGAAAGTCCAAGTCCCTGCCCAGCACCCACATGTCCATCACATGGTCCAATCAAAACACTGTCCCAACTGGAGATGCCTCCCAGTTCCAGCTCTCCAGGTGCAGGGCAAGGGCAGGGCAAGATGTCCTTGACTCTCTAATAAGAATGTTATTATGACTATATATCACCCATGTGCCATACAATTCCCCCTCTCAGTTTCCCCCAGTAGTAAACATAGCATGATTGAAGGCCCAATGCAAAAGATGGGCCTGACACAAGGAACATAACACAAAAGAGTAAAGTTTTCTTTACTCTCACTGTAACTTCTTCAGTGATGCTGCAAAACAAAACAAAATGAGAAGAGGCCAAGCCCTATTTGGCCCCGGCAATGGTGTGTGTGTGTAACAATCCCTCATCCTATTTGTCTTATTTCAGAGTTTCCTCCTAAGCAATTTTCCTTATCCTGCTGTCCCACCTTTTCCATAGGTAAGAAGCAATATGCAGAAGCTTGGCATCCATATGATAACCTAAGGCTAAATCACATATTTTTCCTGACTTTTCAGTGTGCTTCACTGGCTTGATAGACAGAAACAAAGTACCACCATCTGTACCACTGTGAGCTCCCAGCCAAACCAGAATGAGCCAAATTTCAGGTAATTCTTTCCTACTCTCTGGCTTTATAGCATTTACTAAGCCTGTCCTGGCTGATTGTTAGTCCAGACTTATCCTGGCCACTGCTCCAGGATATGCATCACTTCATTGCAGATAAATCAAAGATGACACTGGGAAGTAATCAGTAGCATGACACGGCCAAGCTCCCTATTTTGGCATCTTCATCCCCTGGAAAAAAAAAGCAATAAATTCTTTAATGTCTTTCTGAAACAGAATGGAAGGATTTTCTGAAATCTTTCTTTCTTACTTTGCCCCATTTCACCCCACTGCATATGAATATGTCAAAACCCAGGGAGTGAAAAGTTTAGCACAGCGCTAATAATAATGCTGCCTGTTTTTTCCAACAGCTTCAGTGTTCTACTATCTATATGAGATTGGACTTCTATGAAATCTACAATTCCAACTAGGCTAATGAAACTAAAGACAGTAGAAATATACATATGACTTAATGGCCTTCAGATGTTGTCTCTAAGAGCCAGGGAAATTATTCATAAATGGGCTGGATTACCCATAGTTGGAGTCTGTGAAAAATTGTTTTGAGAGTAATAGAAAAGGAGGAATATCTTGAGATGGAAGAGGCCATTTATCAGTTAAATGGATTCTTAGGCCTGGGGGAAACAGCCTGGGAAAAAGAAATCCAACAGGTTTAAAGAAATCACACTTTAATAAAGGACGGTTTGTTTCTCAATTCACAAGGTTCTGAACTTTAATTCTTGGCACTGAATTCATTTTAAAAGCAAACAAGGTCCTCTGATTGTTTGGAGCATTCACATGAATGCAAGTAGAGTTTCCATTCAGATGCTGGTTTTTGAAAGAAGACCAGGCTCAGGGATAATAGTAGGATTGGACTTCATGGATATGTTGGAAGAAAGGCCAATGACCTATTGTTTCTGAATGCCCAGATAGGGTTTCTGAATCACATTAATTGCTACAAAAATATTGAAGGAGAAGGAGACAAAGAAGGCAAAGGGGAAGGGGAAGGGGAAGGGGAAGGGGAAGGGGAAGGGGAAGAGGAAGAGGAAGAGGAGGAAGAAGAAGAAGAAGAAGAAGAAGAAGAAGAAGAAGAAGAAGAAGAAGAAGAAGAAGAAGAAGAAGAAGAAAAGATGCAATTTATAGAATACACAGTGAATACGGCATGCACAAAATGGTTTAGTTTAAGGATGAGTAAACATACAGATGGAAGATATGCTGTATATTAGTCCAGTTTTGCTGCCCTGAGTCTAAGCTTCAGCCCCTATGAATGAGAAAAACAAATTAGTCAGGGTACAGATTTTTCAGTGGTTTGAATTTTGGCAAACATTTTGTGGTAGGGTAGGTTAATAAGTTTGCCTTGAAACATGTAACCCCCCTCCAGTTTGTATAGTTTTTGGAGAGGAAATGGTTTTGAGGATGAGATTGATGGTACAAAGGAAGAAGCAAGGCTGCATGTTAGGAAACAAAGCAGAAAGATTAATAATAGATGGTGGTTAAAACTAAAACAGGAGTTTGGAATAGATGTTTCATGTTCTCAACTAAAGTCACCTCTGTCTGCATTTTCTATTCTGATGTTTCTTTCAGCAGAAAAGAAGACATGGTTAAGTAAGTAAAAGTCTCTTTCATTACAGTTATTGACATGGCAGCTGAAAAATAGCTTTACACTCATTTACTTTTCAAAACAAAACAAAACAAAACACCAGGCTCAAGGGAGGTCCATAAAGTCCAGGTGGCGGCAGCAACCCTATGCTAAAACTCTACCCTTTTCTGATATAGATGCACATTTTAAAAGTTTGAGCTTCAATTGCAGGGGTGAAGCATACATCTCAACTTCTCCCCCCTCCCCCAAATCCCCTGCAAAACACTACTGGCTGCAACATAACTTTCATTGGGAAAAAAATTAAAATGTTATGTGTGCAAAAATTCTTAGTCTGTTCCTTGTCTCTGATTTCCATGTTACTGCCATGGTAGTAGCTCTTTAAAGCTGCTAAACTTCTTTACACACACACACAGAGATTGCCATCTCTGAGATAAGATGTTAAGAAATTAGCATCTGAACACAAGGTTTATAGGCTTATCCAGGAAGACAGAAGTTCCTTCTCTCTAAGCCTAAAGACTCAATCCTATTATGAGCAGGTCCAGGTCTCTGGTCAAAGTTTGAGAGGATGCCTTGCTTTTCCAAAGATGCAAGATCCAAGGCTTACTCTCCTTTGATATTGCATTGCAAAGCAACATCTCCACCTCTGAGAACAAAGTGCAACAGTTACATATAAATGATTGTATGACTTAATCTCTTCCTTGCTTCCTCCAGCACTTCAAAAACCAAACTTTCCAGCCTTCAGCAAAATGACAGCATCTGTAACAGATGTTAGTGCAGATGCATTGCCTGTCTAGAACTTCCTCTGGCTTCTGCAAGTGATGGAGGTGGCTAAAAAAAGAGATCAGTCTATGAGGAAGTTGCAGAGCAGGAGGAAGGCAATTTGTGTCACCTCTTCATTTTGATTAAGAGAATGGGGTTGATTTTGTGATAAGAAGCTCTTCCTCAAAGTAACTCCAAATTGCTTCACACAGGCCCATTCACTGATATACTCTGGTCTAATATCTCCTTTTGAGTTAAATCTTTCTCCTATTTACCACTAGATACATGATGGAAACAAACCTTTAAGGTGCTCCAAAGGGTGGGAACAAACCCAGAGTTGTACAGTACTGTCTGTACTGCACAATTCTGGATTCGTCCTCATTATTCTTGAAAACTACGCTGGTAGGAGGAAGAGGTGGTTTGTCTGAATTTTCCATTCACAATTGACCCATTAATTGAGTTACAGTTTGGCTTTTAATTACCCTTTTAAAATATATTTGAATCTATATGTTTGAATATCTATGTATTTATACATCTATGCAAGGGTGAAATCCAGCAGGTTCTGGGGAAATTTTGAGCAGTTTGGAGAACAGGCAAATACCACCTCTGGCTGGCCTCAGAGTGAGGTGGGAATGGAGATTTTACAGTATCCTTCCCCAGGAGTGGGGTAGGAATGGAGATTTTACAGTATCCTTCCCCTGCCACACCTACCAAGCCACACCCACCAAGCCACACCATGCCCACCAAGCCATGCCCACAGAACTGGTAGTAAAAATATTTGAATTTCACCACTGCATCTATGTATCTTCAGCACAAGAACCCACAGACACACTCACTTTATAAATAATGCGCCTTTTAAAACACTATTGCTGCTGATTGTATTATGTTGATTTCCCCCATCACCACCAACAAAGTGGATTTTTAAGCAAGTAGACTGAATTCAGTGCATCCTGAAATACACTACCATTGTATCACTATAATCAGCAAGAATCTTGCCAATAGATTCAATTTAGATATTATCAGCAATCAGTGAGGTCTACACACATAGGAAAACCCTGCATCTTGGCTACCTCCTGTCGGTCTGATGACAGTGATGTAAACTCTAATAGAAGAGAATGACACTGATGAAATATGCAAAGTGACAGCATTTCAAAGTACAATGCAAAAAGACTGGCTACTAGTTGTGGCTGAAGAATGAGGTTTTGCTTCCTCACATAAGCTCAGGCATGAAAAGAGCACACAGCTCTCCACTTGAAGAATCATGAATGAGGCAGCTGGAAGCAAAGCACTGGAAAAGATACAAACTGTACACAAAGAAATTAAAAGAACAAATCAGGATTTTCCCCCTTTTCTTTTAAAGCTCTGGCACGTTCTCTTTTCTTTCCATATTTGCCTGAAGAATGCAATGCAATTGTGAGAGGGACTGACCAGGCGCAAACGTGACTTGACTTTGCAATGCCCGGTTATGTGCTGCAAAGCTAATGGTTTAGAGTGGTAAAGATCAGCATGCAGTAGAAAAGCATCAGTCTGCACTACTAAGTCCAAAGGCAAGGTAAATGTCAAAGTTTCCTGCGGCAGAAAATACTCAGCATGTGAGATTTGGCCTGTGCACCCTCCACCTCTGGTTTTAATTCCAGCCTCTCAAAAGCTGGTTGGAGAGATTTCAAATAATTATCCAGTTTACTTTGGCTTCCTTTCTGGGACTGAACATTCTTACAGAGTGGTTGTCACTTCAGGTCAATAGTGGAGGCCTGTCTCATCACCATGTCTGGGTGCACCTCATTAGATCAATGACAGCCTTTGGCTAGACTCCCTCCTAGGTATAATTTATAGTGATAACAAAGCCGTTTTGCTATTTACCCATCAGAATTAAGTATAAAAAGATGAGACCAGAGGCATTTTCCAATAGGAGGAAAAGCAGGATACTAGTGAGTGAATATACACAGAAAAATAACAAAAGAAACCAGAAGAGAGTAAGTGAGGGAATGGCTTTAGGTAAAGTTGGTACTAAATACAGATATATTTGAAAGAACAGAATGACAGAAAAAAAACCCCTCCAATTATTCTGAAAACAGACTAGAAGACATTTCTGTGTGGAAACACAACAAAAACATTGAAGTTGTTGATATATTGTATATAAATGTGTTGATATATTATTATTTTTTCTTTCTTTCCTCCTCTCCTCCTTCTCAGTCCTTCTTTCAATTCCTGTCTGTCTGTCTGTCTCTCCATCTAGCGCCTCCCCACACACAGAGGTGGGGGAGAGAGGGAGGGAGGGAGAAATGAATTAATTTTACACTGTTGCCCTAATCCAGCAAAATGTTCTGTACATTCCCCCAATTTTTAATTATGTTTTATTTGCTTCATGTAGAGGTGAACATCTTTTCAGTGAACAGTTACTTTCTGGAGCAGAATTCTATCTTATTCTTTTATATGATGTTAAGGCTATTTTATGCTACAATTCACCTATGTCGCTTGCCTTGCAATGGTGACAAACTGTGCCATTAATTTCCAGCAGTCATGGTTATAGAAGGCTACAGAGACTACAAACAAACAAACAAACAAAAAACTTGGGGGCTGCACATTCTCTGTCTTTTAGAAACTGAATTCCTTCTTTTCAAACACTTCACCATCAGCACCTACCGTGTTTCCCCAAAAATAAGATCCTGTCTTAAATTTGTTTGAACCCTGAAATAAGCACTTGGCCTTATTTTCATGCACTCAAAAGCCCGATTGGGCTTATTATCAGGGGGAAACAGAGTACATTTTTTTTCTAGATAACAGGCATAATTCAGATACCCAGAGGAAAAGTTAAACAAGTAAATATAAAAGATTTGATAATCGAGTGACAACCCAACATCTAGTTTATAGTGTCCCTCCTCCCATCCAATTATGTAGCCACCTCTAGATTTTTCTAGTGGTCTTATGAAAGGGTACCCTATAGAAAGTGGATAGCCCCTTGCTTCATTCCATACAAGGATTTCTAGATTACTGTCTACCAATATAGCATTCTCTGTTATTATTATTCTCCTCTTCTTGATTACAAGGCTAATTCAGGATGTAATGATATGCGCAAATTACTTTGAGAGGCAGGAGGGAAAGCCACAGGCTCAACAACCAGCGTGCATCTTTTAGCTCAGCTCGTTCATGGAGGAGTGGGCGAAAGTATTTCAAAAGGGAACCTCTCTAGTTTTCTGGAGAAAATAAGGGGGAGGAAAGGGAGAAATACTTTTAATCTTACAAGCTTCTCTTCATGTAACCTTACATGAAGACACTGAGACTAAAGACACTGAGCTTGTCAGCCAGAAAGCTGACAGCCTGGGTTTGAGGCCAGAGTGCCATACAATAGGGTGAGCTCCCTTTACTTGTCCCAGCTACTGCCCATCTAACAGTTCAAAAGCATGAAAATGCAAGTAGATGAATACCACTTCAGTGGGAAGGTAACAGCACCTCAATATACAGTCATATGGCCACATGATCCTGGAAGCATCTTTGGATAAGGCAGGCTCCCTCAGCTAAGGAATGAGATGACCACTGCCCCCTAGTGTCAGATATGATTATAGACCAGTGGTGAAATTCAATTTTTTAAAATTACTGGTTCTGTGGGTATGGCTTGGTGGGCATGTGAGTGGCTGGGCATGGACAACTCAATGTCACTCCCAGCTAGTCACATGATCTCCCCCCCCCCAGCCACACCAGGTTTTGTGGCTCACGGTGTTTTCTGTGGGAAATGGGTCATGTGACTGGGTGGGCCAACTTGATTGGTCTCACCCTTAGGAAATTTCTCCTTAGTCTAACTCACAATAAAATAGCACTGTTCCAATATTTAGAATAGAATAGAATAATAGAGTTGGAAAGGACCTTGGATGTCTTCTAGTCCAACCCCCTGCTTAGGCAGGAAACCCTACACCACTTCAGCCAAATGGTTATCCAATCTCTTCTTAAAAACTTTCAGTGTTGGAGCATTTACAACTGCTGGAGGCAAGTTGTTCTGCTGATTAATTGTTCTGTCAGAAATTTGAAGTCTCCTACAAAAATGAGGGAGTCAATCTATTTTCCAAAGCACCAAAAGGCATAAGAAACAATGGATGGAAACTAACCAAAAAGTGAAGCAACCTAGGACTAAGGAGAAATTTCCTAAGGATGAGGCCAATCAACCAATGAAATAGCTTGCCATCACTAGAGGCTTTCAAAAAGAGTGAGGGAAAAACACCCCAAAAGGACAGTTTCAGGAACCACTAAAACAATGCAGAAATCTTAAAACAGCCATTCCCCCTTTTTAAAAAAGACAACCCCAAAGCAAATGCAGCAGCTGAGAGGAAAACTAAGAGCAGCTGCTCAGGCTAATTGAAAGCTTGGGCATGCTGCCAAAAGCCATTAACCCTTCCAACTCTATTATTCTATGTTCTCTATGTTCTAAATTGGGTGCGTCACAGCAGAAGCAATACAGCTGGCTGGACCACACATGCATTAAATTCACAGCCTGTATGATCAAGCTGCATCATTGTCCCCTCCTGTATCTTTTCCCACAGGAAGAAACAAAAACTAGCCAATACTGCAGCAGCTATAAAAGGTCTTGGGAAAAGGGAGTATCAGCTGATCACAGAAGTGTTACTTAACACTCTTTATAATGAAAATGTTTGTAATCTTGTCCTTCTTCCTGACAGGAAGAGGCTAATTCCATCCCTAGATGGGTTTCCCTGCCCTAATCCTGTCAGTTTCTTTTGTTTATTGACTTGATTCAGTGTGTATTGGCTGCATTCCAGCTGCAACTGTTAAGTGGAGCTATTAACTGAAGGGAGAGGGGGAGGGGGAGAGAGAGGGAGAGAGAGAGAGGAAGAGAGGGGGGGGGGAGAGAGAGAAGCTCTCTTGCACTTGATTTTTAACGGTTCTCCAAACTGCCTAAGCAATTTACTAACAGTTCTAGTGAACAGGTGAGAACTGGCTAAATTTCACCTGTTTCACCTGTTATAGACAGGAGAAACATTTACCTTTACCTTACCATAAAGTTGAGCTAGTACTTCTGCTTGTGCTTCTTGTCTGACTACCCCACAGGGCTAACACAAGGTTTTGCTTGTAACCCCCCCTCCCACTTGTGCTTTTCAGACCTACTGTATGCTATGAAAAGACCAGAAACAAAGCTTAATTTAAAAAGGCACAATTTGTTTTACAGTCTGACCGTAGTTAAGAGGAAAAAAAGTTGTTCAATTATAACATCTCTTTAGTGAGAAACTCACCAAACAGTGAATGAAATGTGACTCACAGGCATGCAACATTATGTGCTCCCATAAGAGAACATTCCTGCACATAAAATTTAAATACGTCAAGAAGTCGAAGCTGTCACATTACTTTGCTCGGTGCAGGGATTAATTACTTAAATGTGTAGGAGTGTTCAATAATGCGTATTGGCAAAAAAGATAAAATTGCATAATACATTTGTAACCTCAGGTTGTAGCTTTATAAAAGATTATATATATAATTTTTTAAAAAAATGCATAATGAAAGATACATAAGAATGAATGGACCAGGGTGGGTTCTAAATTATTTTATTACTGGTTTTGTGGATGTGGCTTATTTTGTGAGTGTGGCTTGGTGGTCATGTGACAGTGGGCGTGCGTGATGGTCATGTGATTAGGTAGGCATGCCCAACTCAATGTCACTCATGTCAAGGGATGCCTTGCCTGGCCCCTCCCCTCCCAACCATTCCTTGTCACACCCAGCTTCAACTTATCTATACTTCTGTAAAAACGTGCTTCATCTTTTTTCAACTTTATTTATTTATTTATTAATCAACTTTATTATCTACATACTATAGATGCACTTTCATGGACCACTGAAAGGAGGAAATGGCTCACATGCCCAAGAGTGTGATAGGCAACAGAAAGAAGGGGCAGCAATGTATTTTCCAAAGTACCAGAAGGCAAAACAAGAAGCAATGGATGGAAACTGAACAAAGAGAGAAACTAAGGAGAAACTTCCTGACAGTGTGAACTAATATAGGTGCAGAAATATTTCAGACATAATTTCACATATAAAATAGTCATTTGTGTAATACAACCTGCATATTGTTCAAAACAGTCATTAGTATTATGGCTGATGTTTGACAGCAAGCCTAAAAGTCAAAGGTTACAAGAGTGCTTCTTTCTCTGTATGTATACAAAGCATCACATACCAAGAATAGCATATTAAGATGGACTTATGCAGTGGTGGGTTTCAAATTTTTTTACTATCAGTTCTGTGGGTGTGGCTTGGTGGGTGTGGCATGGCTTGGTGGGTGTGACAGGGGAAGGATACTGCAAAATCCTCATTCCCTCCCCATTCCAGGGGAAGGTTACTTCAAAATCCCCATTCCAGTGGTGAAATGTAAAATTTGTTACTACCAGTTCTGTGGGCATGGCTTGGTGGGGGGGGGGTGTAATGTGACCGGGTGGGCATGGCCAACTTTTTTTTTTTTTTACTTTTAAAACCATTTTTTTCTACATTTTTTCTGTCGAAGAGATTGTTTAAAAAATGCTTTTAAAAGCCTCTGCCGATCATGCAACTCAGCTGGGATCGTCAGAGGCTTTTAAAAGAAAAAAAAAAGCCTCTGCAGATCAGGCATTTTTTAAAAAAATGCTTTTAAAAGCCCCTGCCAATCAGGCACCTCAGCTGGAATTGTCAGAGGCTTTTTTTTTTTTTTTACTTTTAAAAGAGTCAGGTTCAAGTCCCTACTCAGCACAGGTGACAGTCCTGCCAGGATTATTGTCTGGAAGGAAAAATTATGGGAGATCCCATGTGAATCACTCTGAGCTGTCAAAAGAAAACAGGGGTGTTAACATAACAAATGAAATTATATACATTTATATGTGTTAGCTTCCCAGAGGTACACATCCTCATACATTTTTAGTTTAAGAAACTATGCTGTAGAATGAAAGTGTGAAAACTGAAGAATAGTTGTGTTGGGAAAGTTACAGACATTTGAGGCTAAAATGAAAATATGAACAATGTGATTTTCTCTCCTATCTCTACCCTGTGGCCTTATCCTCTTTGACTTCCCCATTCCCAAATGACTTGCTTGATTCATTTCAGGCCTCTGACCTCTTGTTTCACTTTCTACATCCCCTAATTGCATTTTGCTCCTCATTCTCCTTCCCGTTGAAATTCCCTTGGGATGCATCTTCTTATCCCTGTATGCAGATTAACACCTCTGTTCCCAAACTCATTTCCCATGTTCCAGATTACATCTGCAAATGTGCACTCCTTATTTTTGTTTGGGTTTATTATTGTGTTTTTAAACTCAATGTGCCAGAAGCTGATTTTTTTTTCATCTTTTTCCAAGCTCCCCCCCCACCAGTTTTCATACATATTGAAAACACCTCTATCCAGCCTACTGAAGAGGCAAGAAATGTTTTCTTCTATTTACTTCCTTTCTTATATTCAGACAATTGTCAAATCATTTTATAAAATGAATAAAATATGCAGTACTTTTCTTCTGCTTCCTTGATGAAATGTCCAGTTTATACCATAGTCATACCTTGCTTTGACTTTTGTAACTTGGTTCTTTCTGGCCTTGAATGATCATAATTCAACTTTCTCATTTGTTTTCAGTATTTTTCAATATTGTGCTACCCAGAGGTGGGTTTCAAAAATTTTAGCAAGGGGTTCTCTGCCGGTTGCTGGGTGGGCGTGGCCATGGTGGGTGTTTTTGCCCTCCCCAGGCTCCGGAGGCTTTCCTTGAGGAGGGCTTTCTGGGAGGGCAAAAACAGCCTCCCCAGGCTCCGGAGGCCCTCTGGAGGCCAAAAATGGGCCCGTTTCTGGCCTTCCCGAACTTCTGGTAGGTCTGTTTTTCACCCTCCCTGAGCCTCTGCGTGCACCCTGCACTTATCTGCATCCAAAATGGGCTGCGTGGAGATCCCTTGGAGGGGTGGGGTGGGAGGGGCCAGCCAGGAATGGAATTTGGGGGTTCTCCAAACTGCAGAGAATCTTAGCTAGAGGTTCTCCAGAACCCCTGCGAATCCCCAGCAGCCCACCCCTGGTGCTACTCAATCACTTGCCTTGCATTCATCTCTGACCATTTCATATCAATAGTTAAGGCCTATCTGCACAATTTAACTGAAGGCCTATCTTAACAAAATGCTAATACAATTTTCACACCAGAGGTTTTTAAGAAGAGATTGGACAGCCATTTGTCCAGAATGGTAAAGGGTCTCCTGCTTGTGCTGGGGGTTGGACTAAAAGACCTCCAAGATCCCTTCCAACTCTGTTATTCAGTAATTCTGTTTTGCCCCCATATGACAGGGTTCAGTTGCCAGCATTCTCCTATCCTCACTTCCTTTAGCTTGCCTGTGTTTACATTTTAAAAGCCTCTTGGTTACTCTCTTCCTGGTTCTTGAATATGAGAACAATCAGAAATACACTTTAGAATCCCTTTCCACAATTCATGAAATCTTTGTCATAAATCCACCTGTTTATCCCTCACTAAAACTAAACTTGGGACATGTCTTCAAAATATGCATCTATTATTCTATGAGCCTCTATCCACATCCTCATCTTTTTCTCATTCATAACTATGCCAAATTTAAGATTGTGGATTGGGGGAGGGGCAGGTGCCTTGTTCCTTTGTAAACAAAAAACAAAAAACAGCCCTGTTTTATGAAGAAATTTAAATTTTGAAATATATGAATAAAGCTTCCTCAGTTTGATTTTGTAGTGTATGGTTCAGTTTAAAAGTTAGGTCTTAAAATAAGTATATTGCATCTGCAGAAAAGAATTGTGGAATTGGGGGAATTACCTTTTTAATCAATTTATTGTGCTTACCTTGTATTGTCTTTTTTAAAAAAAGATTGTCAACCACCAAGAGTCTCTACAGAACAGGGTGATATATAAATATTGCAAATAAATTATTCAAGTAATGAGTAAAAAGCATGATTAGCAAATACCTATTATTGTTTAACCCATCATTTTAATTCTGAGCAAGACTAAAACATATTTTATGATGTCTGGTCATCTTTAACTTAAACCATTTTCAAACCTTAAATGAAGCCTCATTGCTAACAATCCTAATTAATCCTAGAAGCAGTAGCTTCTAAGTTCAGTAGTTTCCCAAGAAATGACCTAGTTTCTGAATAAGTAATTTCACCCCCTGTGGAGAGAATAGAAGCTTTTGGAAGTCCAGCTCACCTTATCTATTTTCTGCAGACAATACGATCTGGTCTCTTCATTGTAGCCTCTAACTTCAATCAACCTCTAGTGTAGCATGATGACAGATGAGAAACCTCTTCAAATGTTCTCTCATATAATTAAAAATCAAGTGAGGCAAAATGGAATGTTCTAACTACGCTTGCACGCCTTCATCCCATTATTTAGTCCTTTCTTAAGTGGAACTACTTTGTTCTTGGAGATTCCTCTTGGAATGTTCATAATAATTATAGAATTCTGAATTGCCCAAGGTTCATTTATGTCTAAACATTCTCAACTCTTGGCTTCCAAGATTTGTCATTCAACTCATGGAAGTTTGCAAACAAGAGGGAAGGGATGTGTCTGAGGAACTAGGGCTCGCCATGATACCATTACATTCTTTAGTGATGAAAGAACATTTGAATAAACTATTTTTGTTAAGAATTTGTATCTGAAGAATGACTCTAGTTAAATGTAGGGATTGAATATTTATTTTATTTTATTTTATTTTATTTATTTAATATATTATATTTGTATACTGCCCTTCTCCCGAAGGACTCAGGGCAGTGAATAGCCATGGTAAAAACAATATACAAGACAAAATTTAAAAAATGTATTAAAATAATTCAATCCTTGGCCAAATTTAAAACTCCCAGCTAAAACCATCTTAAAACCACTTTTAAAAATCCAATTAAAATCATTTATCCCATCAGACCAGCTTGCTGGAATAATAGGGTCTTCAGAGCATGATGGAAGGCGCGAAGGTCAGGGATCCTTCATATGTCCGGGGGCAGTTCGTTCCATAGGGCAGGAGCCCCCACAGAGAAGGCTCTCCCCCTGGAGATTGCCAGTCAACATTGTTTGGCTGACGGCACTCTGAGGAGGCCCTCTCTGTGGGAGTGTGTCAGTTGGTGGGAGGCAATCAGTGGCAGAATGCGGTCCTGTAGATAACCAGGTCCTAAGCCATGGAGCGCTTTAAAGGTGGTAACCAACACCTTGAAACGCACCAGGAAGACCACCAGGAGCTAGTGCAGCTCGCGCAAGAGGGGTGTTACATGGGAGCAACGAGTTGCCCCCATTATTACTTGCGTGGCCGCATTCTGGACCAGTTGGGGAGCCCCATGTAGAGAGCATTACAGTAGTCCAGACTGGAAGTGATGAGGGCATGAGAATATGATATTCAGTATTATTCTTTGTTCATAACAATATGAATCAGTGGAACAACTTTCTTCCAGAAGTTGTGAATGATCCAACACTGGAAGTTTTTAAGAAGAGATTGGACGATTTGTTTGAAATGGTATAGGGTTTCCTGCCTAAGCAGGGGTTTGGACTAGAAGACCTCCAAGGTGCCTTCCAACTGTTATTCTATACTATTCTAAGTCACAGTGACCAGTTTTAGTTGGTGTTGGCCTTTATATGCATTGGGTTATTCCAGTGGTGAAATCTGAACCGATTTACTACTGGTTCACTGGCTGTGCATGCACGCTGCGCGCCAAATGCACACTGTGTGTGCACATGTGTATTGTGCACCACACACCAAATACGAGGTGCAGGCGCATGCACATGCGTGCAGTGCAGTGAACACCAAAAGGAATAAAACATCCTAAAATTGTGTAGTAGCCATACATAGTAGAGTCAACTAAATGACATTAAATTATTGTATCTGATAGCCTTAGATGACCTTATTGTACTACCAATATCCAAATCAGTAGGTAGAGAAATCTAGGATATAAATCTTTTGTTCAGTCAAGCATAAAACAAAGAAAAAAATAACACAATGCACTACCTAATACAGTAAATAGCAGCTTAGAAGTCTTCCTTTTCTGTACCATCAACACTCTCAATAAAAAAGGGAAGAGAACTAATATCAAAATGTCTCTTTATTGGTGACTTTCACACAAAACCAAAATTATTTGGTGTTTTGAATGAGGAGCAAGATCAAGTTGTCTTCAAACATTAGTATCATCTAGTGTGAGGATTATACATTTTTCAAGTGTGGCTTCCCCATTGAAATTTCTGTGAATTTAATCTCAAAAGGCTCTTGGATGCCCTCATCAAATATGAATATAAATGGGTAGAACAAGTACAAGGTTACAGAATATGAAAAGTCTATATATAGATACAATGTATAATATGTTGTAAAATTCTGTTTTTAAGTATATGGACTTTTTATTAAATGCATATGTTACTTTTTCATAGAATCATAGAATAGTAGATCATCAAGTCTAACTTGCTGTACACCGTAGAATTCACTTCACCATCCTGGCAGATGATTATCCAGTCTCTATCAAAACACCTCCAGTGAAGAGGAAGAAAACATGTAGGAGGATAATCCATTGATTGACTGTTCTTACTATCAAGAAGTTTTTCCTAATGTCTAATCTGTATTTAGATCCTTGAAGTTTCATCTTGTTAGTTCTAGTCTTAAATCTTGAGCAAATGAAAATAAATCTAAACCAGTTATAATGTGACAGCCTTTCAGATACTTAAAAACCATGTTTCCCCCTCCAGCTTCTCTTCCACAATTTACCATCAGAGGTTTTTAAACCATATGATTTGGATTGTATGATATGATGGTCCTTTTATCAACTTGGTAGCCCTTTTGTAGACTTGCTCCGTTTTATCACTGCCTTTTTAAAACTGGGTTATGCAGAATTGAACATAATACTCCAAGCAAGACTTAACCAAGGTAGAGAAGAGGAGGATAATTATTCGCACAATCTGGATTCTGTGCTCAAGATGTTTCTTGAGATGCCTTTGGCTTTCCTTGAAGTTGACTTACACTGATGGGACAAATGAAAAAAGCAAAAGATTAAAAGGTTATGATATTTATGTAGTTACTTACCAAAGACACTTAAATTATATTAAAATAATCAAAATATCTTTACACTCCCAAAGGCATGTCACAACTTTTGAGCACCCCTAGTGTTTGGAAATTGAAAGTTGAAAAATTTGACACGCCCTATGACAGGTTGAACATTTAATCCTTTAGTATATCCAAATCCATCTCACAACGATCCATTCTTGACCCAGATTTGACCCCTGTTGTACATGTTTCTTTCATTTTTCTTAATGAACTGCCTGAATTTATCTTTTTTCATTTTAAATGTCATCCTTTGTTTGTGCCCATTGTTGTAGCCTAAGTCTTGTTGATTTTTCCACTCTCTTCCCAAGCATTAGCCACTTTTCTTAGCTTTGTATCATCTACAAATTTGATAAGTGCTCCCTCGACTCTCTCATCCATATCTCACCTTCTCAAGGTAGACATTTTCTTCAGCAGCTGCCATATATGATCAAATCATTATTATCTGAACAATGATAGGATAGATCATGAGATTAGTGACTAGTTTAAAGCATCCAGTTTATATTGAATTTTTGTCATGTATCGGATAATTTTCTGGATTGTGGCCATGGCTTACCACCAAAAGAAGTTAGGAACATTTGGTTTATTTGATTTATTTTATTTCAAGAATACCAGGATGATATATCTTAAAAATCAAGTGTACAATGCTGTATTAAAACAGCATAAAACTTTAAATAACCCAATACAAAAGCACAGAGAGGCAAGATTAGCCATAGCTATTGCACATATATCAGGCTTTTCTGAAAGCCACGAAATACTACATTGTCATTCTAAGTTGTGTACCTGACACTACCTATCCTGAACAAATGGCTTTAGTGCTGCGAGATTTGTAACAGCAATAGAATCAAGTGCAAATGTATTTGCAATGGTGAAGGTCAGAGAGCATTGCTTAGAATTTATTGCCATAAAGGTTAGTACAGGAACTGGGATGGGAAACATGCTTTTTAAAAAACTAGTGGAAACCAGGATTGGCATACTCTATATAGGAGGATAGAGCAGCTAATAATGCTGCCAATGTGTAAGGGACAAATGTACTTACTGTACAAGCCTCACTTGGGGTCCATGCATTTTTCATTTATTGTTCATTTCTAAGTTTTATCGCAAGAATCTGTCTTTTTTTCCTCTCTCCACAACCCCACTTCAGTGACAAGTACAAAAGTTGGGTTGCAGAAGTGCAATTTATGACCATGCATGTGATTCATCTATATTTCTTTTATAGATCCCAGAGAGATCCCTATATGAATAGATCCACTAAAGTGCAATGGCTTTTTTTTTTTCATTCTGAGGTATGGTTGAAGCATTTAAATCACGGGTGTCAAACTCGATCCCGTCATGTGAGGTATCGTGATGTATCACGATGCTTTTTGCCTTTGTGGAGCTGGGATGGGTGTGGCCTATGCGTGATGTATCTGGCCCCCAGGCCGCCAGTGTGACAGGCCTGATTTAAATAGACAAAAAAGGATGACTTAAACTTTGCACCTGTTTAGGAAAATAATTGTACTCCTTAAATCCCCTAAAAACTCCAAAATGGATTTTGAAATTGTCTATGGCATTCATCTCTCTATATCACACTGCATAATATTCAGTCAAATTATTTTGGCATCTTAAATGGAATTTTACTGAGCTTGGTAGTAAAACACAAGAGTGAAAAAGCAAATTACAAAAAAACATGAAATAATGCCCCAAAAAATGGGCAAATAATGGCCCAAAAAAATGGCCCAAATAATGCCCCAAAAAAACTAGTGGAAACCAGGATTGGCATACTCTATATAGGATTTTATCACTCTAGCTAATGATAGCTGGATGGCCATGGAATTAGTGAATGTGTTTGTGTATAGTGTGTGTGAGAGAAAGAGAGAATAATTTTAACTTTCCAAAGCAAGTAGAAAGGAATGACTGCTACAAATCTGAACGACAATATAATTGGATAGCTTCATAGCTTCTTACTGAGTTTCTTCTACAAATATTTAAATCCTAATTGTCTAATATTATTTTATATTTTAAGGATTCTTCTGAAATCCCATTTTATGTCAGTGGGATCTGAGCAGCCATTTAAGCTTCAGCTGGTTTTTTCTATGGCCTTTACAATCCCTAATTATTATTCTGCCAGCATAAAAGTCACATGTTATTACTTGATAGTGCCACTTCTTTCACACCAAATGTAGCTGTGTAAATTAAAACTATAATTAACTCAGTTCAATGCTGAAGCAGTGAATTTTTAAATTAAATTGTTATTATTTTATTTCCAGTGGAAAGAGCCCCATTTTTTCTAAGGGCATGGTGTGGTGTGGATACACTTTTTTTATTCTTAAAACCTTGTCTTGATACATGATTATTTCAGCGGTGAAATCTGGCCAGATCTATCCAGCTCGCATGAACCAGTAGCACCAGCAGTGGGAGGCTCCGCCCACCTGCCAGGATGTCATTATGTCCCATTTTTTACCCTTTGCACATTTATGTATTTATGTATTATTTTATTTTATTGAATTTATATACCGCCCTTCTCCCCGAAGGGACTCAGGGCGGTGAACAGCCGAAAATTAAAATAACACACAATATGAAAATTAAGATTACTAAAAATAGATTAAATTAATTGGCCTCCCAAAATTTAAAACCCCAAGCTATACAATTAAAAACTAACTCATAAAACCTATTCAGGCCAGGCCGGCTTGGTGAAATAAAAACATCTTCAGGGTCTTGCGGAAAGTGCGGAGATCCGGGATCAATCTTATTCCGGGAGGGAGTTCGTTCCAGAGGGCGGGTGCTCCCACAGAGAAGTCTGTCTTCCTGGAGGTTGCCAGTCGACATTGCTTGACCGACGGCACCCTGAGGAGGCCCTCTCTGTGAGAGAGTATTGGGTGGTGGGAGGTTATCGGTAGCAGAAGGAGATCTCATAAATACCCTGGCCCTAAGCCATGGAGCGCTTTAAAGGTGAGAACCAACACCTTGAAGCGCACCCGGAAGACCACCAGGAGCCACTGCAGCTCGCGCAGGAGAGATGTTATATGGGACACCAGATCGCTCCCGTAATCACCCGCGCGGACGCATTCTGGACCAGTTGGAGCCTCCGGGTGCTCCTCAAGGGGAGCCCCATGTAGAGAGGGTTACAGTAGTGTGCAGAAGGCTCTGCACATCCACAGAAGAGGTGCCCGTGAGCATAGTGATCATGCGCACACACACACTCATTCACAAACCAGTAGCAAAGGTAAGTGCATTTTACTGCTGGATTATTTGGGTCCAAATTTATCATTGGATCAAAATGGCCACCTGTTCTCTCAATTTTCAGCTTTCACACCGTGTTGTGTATGCTGCACCCCATAAATCAATATGATGCCCTTGGACTCTATGACGGCTACCATCTCATTTCTGGGCCACTTTGACTGTTAGACTGTAGGAAGGAAAATTCATCTGGCTCAGTTCCAAGCTGGAAGAAAGACGCTGGAAATAAAATGGAGGCTGAAGGCTGATTGGAAAGAAGGTCCATTTATTGATGAACAGAACTACACACACAAAGACAGAGTGCAGTTCTGGATCAGCTGAACAATTAGCTAGATGAATGCCACGATTTTTATACAGGTCCTGAAATGCTGCTGGGGGTGGGATATGTGCAATGAAGGGGCTTGTGTTCTGAAAGGGTGTTGGGCAATTGCTATTGTGGCTAATGGCTTTTGTCCTGTGCTGGATCTTGGGTGAGGGTTGCTGTACTAAAACTACCATTCTGCTTTTGTTAGCTATCAAACTTTGCCACAGGGAGTTTCAAAAATATCCTGTCTTGTATGGATTTCTGCTGGCAGTATTTGCTTTGCTTATGAATGGAGCCATCTAGATAGTTGGCTTCCTCTTTCAATAAGCTCTTTATCTCCTTAAGTGCTTGCATCTGCTGTGGGCTATTACGAAAGATTGGGGGCTACTTTCTGCATCTAAAAACATGTTTCTTCATTTCTCCTTTAAGGAAATATAATATTCTGCCTTTTTTAAATATTCCTCAAAATATTTCATTCTTCTGGGGAGAGTGGGGGTGTCCCACAAGACATAAAATATAGGTTACATCACCATCTCATTCTTTTTTCCAGGCCTAAAATGACTGCAAGTTGGTCCTGAGGATATGAGAATTTAAAAAAAAAAAATTAATGGAAGAAGAACACCGATACATATTGGTATCTTGTATGTCTGGAACAGTCAGTCTATCCTTTACACAAGCTTTGAGCATGTGGTTTACTCCAGTTTGAGAGGGATACCACTGGGAATATATTCTGAGGACGAAAAGAGGAATTCTTCTGAACATTATTTTAGCCAAATTTCTTCGCGGTTTCTAGAATTTCAAACGAATGTATTTTGCTTCTGAACAGGGAGACATAATAATAGAAACCCTATAATAGAGAAGTGGGCAACTAAAAACTGCTGCAGTCCCATTCAGAACACACTGTTGGATTCAGGTTTCCTGGTGTTTTGAAACACAAAGCACAAAAGAACAAAAGAGTCAGCCTGAAGTCTAATAAAGAAACAATACAGCAGACCCCTCCCCCCAAAAAAGGGTTTGGGGGAGGAAATCCAATGGAATTTACTGGGGTGAAAGAGACAAGATAAATATTAAGTTGGTTACCAAACTTAATTATATTTATTCTTCAACCATTCATGACTTCTTCTGGAAATTATGTTCAAGAAAAAAAAAGCTCTTTAGTGATTTAACTATGTTAAACATCTCCAGATGTTTCCAGCTTTAATATCTATCACTTTCAGACACTATGTCAGACTTTTGATATAATGCCTTCTTTAGCTTCCCTTTTTAACCCATCTTTTTAACATTAACATTTAACATATTCCTTATTCCAGTCAACCAACATGTTTCTCCCTCTGGATCCATATATTAGGCAGTTCAGGTTGCTAGCCATTGAAGCCAGTTCAGAATTTTGTTGCAAGGGTGGTCCCTCCACCAGCTGGGCTGTTCACTGGTTGGCTAGTGATAGTGTGTCTCTAAGTTTGTGATGCCAGCCACCAGCTTTGGGGAATTAGTATGGCCAGGAAACTGCAGGGATATAGCTTCAAGTGAATTTGCCATAGCACCTGGCTAAAGTAAGATCCAGAGTGTTTATAAAGCTTTAACAAGAGATAAACAGTTTAGGAACCAGATATATCAAATTATCACATTTTATAACTTATAAATATATAATTTAGGGACAAGGATTGATGTCTTCCTTCCTTCCTTCCTTCCTTCCTTCCTTCCTCCCTTCTTTCCTTCCTATTTTACAGTCATAGTTGCCATTTAGCACACTGGTTTAAAAGTATCTTCTTTTTTTATCATATACTACCCAGTTGAGTTTTTCAGATAATCTAATTACAAATAAGCAAATTGCAAATCCCCCTTCATCAAAAACATTATACACAAGCTGCAGTTGGCAGGCACTAATTATAAGAATGGTTTGCATAGGCTCTCAGATAATAAACCAACTTGTGCAGATTGGGATAGGTTAGTATAGTAACTGTGAAATTTTACAGATAAACATGGGGAATACAATTCAGACTAAATAATGTACTAGCAATGTTCAGCATCTTCATAAATGTGGATAAGAACCAGGGGTGGGTTCTACTTACCTTTACTACCGGTTCACAAAGTCTTTCCGTGTGCCTTTGGTGTTTAGTCATGCTGGCCACATGACCATGGAGACGTTTTCTGACAGCACTGGCTCTTCAGCTTTGAAACGGAGATGAGCACCGCCCCCTAGAATTGGGAACGATTAGCACATATGTGCGAGGGGAACTTTTACCTTTAGTGACCTCTGGAGGTTGAAAAAAGAACACCTTGCCTAAAAAGAATTTTGGCTTTCAAATCTGGTGCTCTTGTATATATTAGGGTGGTTTAAACAAAGTAGTTTGGAACACATGGGAGCACAGAGAGATAGTACTCATCTGCAGCTGTTTAAAGCAGCCATATATTTTTCCAATATCACATGGAAACTGTAGAGAATAGCAGCATTAAAAAAAGTGCAGTCCTGTTAAAGAGCTTTTATGTTGCTCTCCCACTTTATGTGCCACTTTTCTGAATTATTTCAAAAGCATTCCATAGCCATAATATCTATCTAGCTCTATGAATTTCCTTGGCCTATTGTTGGGTTTGGGGATGTGTGTGTGTGTGTGTGTGTGTGTGTGTGTGTGTGTTTGTAATTTTAAGGCATTGGTAAATTGTTACAACTGAAGCTATGCATTTGAAATTGTTAAGAACTGTGGGGAGAAAAAGAAAAATATAATAAATAAATCAACATAAGAAATGCCAAGGTTGGTAATCAAATTAACAAAAGCAACAAGTTTGTCAAAGTTGAATGTACCTATTTTGCAAAACAATCTAAAGCACACATATCTTACAAAAGCCAAAGTCAATGCAGTTGTATAGAATAGAATAGAATAGAATAGAATAGAATAGAATAGAATAGAATAGCACAGTTGGAAGGGACCTTGGAGGTCTTCTAGTCCAACCCCCTGCCCGGGCAGAAAACCCTACATCACTTCAGACAAATGGTTATCCAATCTCTTCTTAAAAACTTTCAGTGTTGGAGCATTTACAACTTCTGGAGGTAAGTTGTTCCACTGATTAATTGTTCTAACTGTCAGGAAATTTCTCCTGGGTTCTAAATTGCTTCTATCCTTGATTACTTTCCACCTATTGCTTCTTGTTCTACCCTCAGGTGCTTTGGAGAATAGTTTGTCTCCCTCTTCTTTGTGGCAACCCCTGAGATATCAGAACATGTCAACTCTAGTCCTTCTCATAAGACTAGACATATCCAGTTCCAGCAACCATTATGTTTTATCCTTGAGTCTCCTAATCATCTTTGTTGCTCATCTCTGCAGTCTTTCTAGAGTCTCAGCATCTTTTTTACATTGTGCTGACCAAAATTGGATGCAGTATTCCAAATGTGGCCTTACCAAGGCATTATAAAGTCACTTCACACAACCATTTTCTTCCCTATTTTAACTTGAGTTCCTAATCTGTTTTTTTGTGGTACTGTTTTTCCCTTTGTGTAACGACAGATACAAAAAACAAGTTCAGTATTTCTGCTTTCTCCCTGTTGCTTGTCACCTTCTTGCCACTTTCTCCCAGCAATGGACCAATTGTTTCCTTGACTTTTTTCTTGTTTTCAACAAATTGGAAGAAGCTGTTTTTGTCATTTTTTACTTTTGTTGTGTGAGCCTTAGCTTTCCTCACTTCTTCTTTGCAGGCTCGGGTTATTTGCTGATATTCTGCCTTAGTTATGTGGCCCTCTTTCCACTTTTTATACTTGTCCTTTTTGTCATTCAATGAATCTCCGGGACGAATAGATAGTCAGCAGATAAAGCTGGGAAATAATTTCTTCAAATTTCTCTATGGGATCTTGATGTTCCCCAATAGAATTTAAGGAGCGTGGCTTACCATCAGCAGTTTTTCTAAGTACTTTGTTGATATTTTTCCCTTGCTGCAGCCATAAAAGTCACTATTCATCAGTGTGTTGATTATCTCTCCTCAGTTGTCCACTGTAGTCTGAATTTAGCTGGCAGTTACTGCCAATGTAATAATGGGGCCTTTATGAGATGGAGTAAGAAAAAGAAAAAACTTCAGAAATATCTTAAGCATTATGTTTTCTGAGAAATTAGCTGTCGGCCAAATCCATTAATGTTGCAGGTTGTGTATACCTATTTCGTTTGCTAGCTTTTCCCCATCACATACATCCTTGAGTAAGTTGTTGGGCAGGTTGAACAGCTGGGATACCCTAGAGCTAAGATACAACCTTCTAGAGCTAATATGGGATGTCATGTTGCTAACTGATTGTATTAATACAAAAAAGCATGGCCCATTGTTTAACTTGAAAGTCCTGAACAACTTGTCTTCCATTTTGAGTGTGTCTTCTTTATTTTCTAGTATGGAATTGAGGTGTCTTTTTTAAAAATACTATAGATCAGTCTTTCTCAAACAGTTTTTGGAGCTAATACCCATGATGGCTGGGAATTTTGTGAAGCATATTTCCATTCTATCTGGAAGGCATCACATTAGAGGAGGCTGCATCAGACGTTACTACAGGAACATAGTTAGATAAATCATAACTCATATTTAACCTTATGATAAAGGATACTTTTCATCACTTATCTATTTACCATGGGGTACAACTATTTATTTGTGGTTAAGATATACATGAAGCTGTTTCTTGTAATGCTAGATAGCTCTAGATGAATTTCTCTGTGCAGGTCCTAGAATCAAACAGTGTAAGTTGGCTGCGAGGGCTACCTTTCCAGGTTAGATAGCTGAAGAGCGACAGTACTATCAAGTAAGGAATAAATGGAGGATTATGCAGGGAGGAGTATATGAGGGAGTGATAGAGGAGGCCATGGATCTTTTTTATTATGTGTCCTTTGTGCTCTCTGACCTTGATTGTTTTCCTGCAGATATTTCATTACCCAAACTAGGTGACATTATCACTGCTAGTCTTCCTTTTACCTCAGATTGTAGGTCTTCTTGAGGCATTCCTGGCTGCAAACATGGAGCTTGTGTTTTTCCTCCATGGAGCGTTATTACCATATTTTTGGAGTATCAGATGCACCGGAGTATAGGATGTACCTTAGTTTTTGGGAAGGAAAATAGAAAAAAAAATTCCGCCTACCAGGTATTCATCTGGGTAGTCCTTAGCCTGGTCAGCTTCAGCACATTAGTTCGCTCACTGGTTTTGAGGCTAAAAAAGCACAGCTGATCTTCGGAGGGAGCTCCAGTGACTAAAGCAGGCCAAGCATGGAAGGGGTAAGAGAAGGCAGCAGTTGTTCCAGGTAGCCATTATGGGCACTGCGTGCAGGGTTACATTCGGAGTATAAGATGCACCCAAATTTTCAGCCTCTTTTAGGAGGGAATACAGTAGATTATCATCATACATAGTTTCAGATCCATGCAGAAAATGAACTGAGCCCCTTGGAATTAGTCAACAATGTTACTGGATGCTTTTCATCACATCAGGTTCCAGCTTCCTCCAGCTAAATTGATGAGATTTTGTGCAGTTGGAAATATTCCTGACATCATAGGAGGGAGAAACTGTCCCTCCTCCCATCTGGCATGGTGAAGTGCTATTTTGCTCAGTGATATTTTTGACTAATTGTAAAGCAGAACATTAGGCTATCTGTGTGGATCTTAAATTTCATCTGGGATTCTTAGTTTTGTGAAGTGAGAGCCAGACTAGATGGGAAATTATTTTATCAAAATATTTAAAATAAAATGCTTGTGGCTTCAGGGAAAGTTTTGATAGCATTTTTTGTAGAAAGGAAAGGATAAAAACTACCAATTCTTCTATCGGCTGCTTATGGCCTTTCACACAATTGCTAATTATGTTAAAAGAAAAAAAAACATATTAATCACATGTATTACATTTCTAGTTATAGTGGTAGAAATGAAGTTTCTGTGGGGTTGCTATCTAAATAAAAAAATGTTATATCTTTTCTTCTCTTACCAAAGGTCAACCTTACAAGCCCCCACTCCAGAACTTGTTTCTCCTTTACACTTATAGGCATGGACAAACTCAAAATTGTATCACATACTACTACTACTACTACCACTTACTACTATTATTGTGGAGCACAGCTTCAGTTTTTAATCACAAAATACATTTCCTCCATAATTAAATATTTTTCTGAGATTAAAACTAGAAGATAGAAAGGTGAATTTTAAAGATACATTTGGTATACATTCAGTTGTCATTTCCAATATTTAGATATAAGGAAATGCATAGTTTACTGCAATAATTAATACATTTCGACATTTTTCGACCTTATCCTTTCCTCCTCCTCCTTCCCATCCTACTCATTGTCAGCTATTAACTTCCAAATGTAAAAATATCCCGGTTCTGTTTCTCTTTAAAAAAATTCAGGCTATTAATAAATTATAAGCTTGTAACATTTAAAATACATAAATGACAGCAGAAAAGAGTGGTTTATTTCTGTAAAAGGAATTGCTTGGGAGAAATGCATACAATATAAAAAAACTTCCTTCTCTCTCTCTCTCTCTCTCTCTCTCTCTCTCTCTCTCTCTCTCTCTCCCCCTCCCTCCCCCCTCCCTCCTCTCTCTCTACAAAAGAAACCTAAAATAAAATGGAGCAATGACATCAGCAAGTATTGCAGGCCCAACTGGCAAAGGGAAACTAAAGACTGTATGGGCTGGAAACATGTAGAAGAGGCCTTCACCCTGCAGTGTATAGACAATGGCTAGATTGATGATGATTAACACACACACACAGAGACACATACTGCAGAGACAGGTGGTCCTGCAAATAGTCTGGACTTATATCTTGTAGGCTTTATAGCTGAAAGAGCAACTAGTATTGCACTGAGAATCCTAGTGAGCAATGCTACTCATGAAGCAGAGGTCTTACTTGGCTTTACTGTGATGTGCCCAAACTGAATGAATGACTGCACTCTGAACCAGTGACAGGTTTTGAATACTCATTCAGGGCAGCCCAATATATAGAGCACATTGCAATAAGCCAATCAAAAGGTGGCTAAAACATAAGTGAAATGAGATTGGTAAATTAATCTGTTGCATTATGATTTATTGCAAACTGGCAATGTCTGTTTACCAGATAGCAATAGCCCTTGGACTTATATATCACTTCATAGTGTTCTACAACCCGCTTTAAGTGGTTTACACGGTCAGCATATTTTCCCCAACAGTCTGGCTCCTCATTTTACTGACCTTGGAAGGATGGAAGGCTGAGTCAATCTTGAACCGATGAGAATTGAACTCTCGGAGTGAGCAGTGAATTAGCCTGCAATACTGCATTCTAATCACTGTGCCACCATGGCACTTTTCTTTATGTCTATCACATAGAACAGCAGAAAAAAGAGAATCATTCCCAATGTTGTAAAGATTAAGAATTGCTACCCATTATTTGCAGTCTTATTGGGATGAGCTACAGATAACATGCAAATTAATTGATTATGTGAACTGACCTGGGTGCTGGAAGTAGCGTTTGAAAATGAATTTGGAAAACTTCTTGGAATTTGCTCCTAGAAGCATGTGAGCTTTGATCTATGGCATGAGGATTACTTTTATTCCATCTTGCCTAGCAAGGTAGACTCACTTATGTGGCTTATGCTGCAGCAAGTCAAAGTTTCAACAAAAATGTTTGAACATGTGCACTGAGATGCTAACATTGATTAGCAATCAACACTGGATTCTTGTCAACTCTATAGCAAATTATGATCAGAAGTAGGAGCAACATTACTAAATTAGAAGTTCATAGTCTATTGCCTTTCCTTGCAATGCTTCTGAAATGTTTTGTATAATTAGGTCTATAGAGAGAGAAAGGAAGATTTGTGGCAACATATTGGTCAATGTGTTCCTAAACTCTCAGGTTCAACCAGTGATATGGTAGAAAGAAAATACCTGCCTGAAGAAATTGGAGAGCTACAACTTTATGTAGACAATGCCTTGCTTAGAGAACCTTTGATTCAGTCTAAATAATCTTCTCATGTTTCTTTCTTTAAGTATAAATATTCATCTGTAAATGCACATATCACATACATGGCTTTCCTTATTTGTAGCACTGGATAAGTTCCCCTAATATAAGCTAGAACAAATTCAGATTTAGCAACAAGATGTTGCAATCTGTCTTGATGAATGAAATTGTAGAAGTTCTGTTTGTCAAGACATGTTGTCACATTCACAGTTCTGAGTAAAAATGTTTTAATGTTTAAAACACAATGAGTGAACAGGTTCTTTGGTGTGAATAAGTAAAGACAATAAGAACGCCTAGTAAAATGAAAACATTCAAATACTGACAAATTGTTAAATGACTCAAGATGGGTTAAATTCAACCATAATTTCTAACGATTAACCATTAGCTTGGTGAGAATTCAAACACTGATGTCTTAAACTGCAGAGGCAGTCATATGATTCCAAAGTTGGATCTGTTTTGACATTTTCACTGTAATTTTGAAATACATTTCCACTCTTGTTCCATTAAATAGAAAACCCTTTTCTCAATAAATACTAACACTAAAATGATTGTTTCTGTGAATTTGGGCTGATTCGCACATGTACATAATTACTTGACTTTTTGGTGCTTGTAGTTGTGTGAACTCACAGCTGCAAGGAAATCTATTTGAGGTTATGTTAACACAAACAGCAGTGATAGCTTCTCCTTCAATTCACTAACAGATGCAAACATGAAGAGATTCATATAAGAACCTGCTTTTACTGACATCAAATGTGCAAATACCATTTGCCAACCATTACAAGATCCACAACAACAACAGAGCAAGCATCTGATACTAGGTAATATAATAAGGTCTTCTGTGATAGCTGAGATTGGGAAGAGTTTTGGAAATGCATGGTATTTAATTTGGGCTGAAACATTCACATGGCAAAAAAAAAGCAATTTCAAATTGCTCATGTTTTTGTCAGAATATATAATCAGAAATAACAGAGGAAAAAACATAAAATGAGATAATCTATGTACTGAATTATAAAAAGTAAACTCTTCATTGCTTACATTAATAGGAATGGTGTCAATTCAAATGAAATGATATTTATAGTAATTTTCCCATAAGTACATAGATCCTAATTTCCGAAATAGTGAAATAGCCTTTAATAAATGAATGTGCAACAGTGTTGTTTGGTCAAGTTTGGAGAAAAGAATTCTTTCAAGGAAAAAAAAAAGCATAAAATAAGTCAAATGTTTATTTCTGTATAGATTCTGTAAAGATGAGATAAGCAAGTAGGACAATCTGGCATCTATATGCAATGCTGTGAGGTAGCAAAATTTTGCAGCAATGAAAAAAAATGGATGCCCTGTGGATTTATCTGTACTCTTATTCAGTTTCAGCAATTTGCTATATATGCTGGTGACAGAAGAACAAACTGTGACATTTATCCAATAAAATATATGAATATATATGGGTTCACCTCAGGATGCCTATATTATATCACCAGTACTGGTTGAACAGCATTGGTTATAACTGGACTTCCGAATGCCATTCAAAGCGAAAGTTTCATCTGTAAAGTCCTTCAATGCACAAAGCCTGGGTATTTGCATGACCATCTGTCTCTTTATCTCAGCCCATCCTGTACTATTCAACAGGGTTGACATGCTCATCAATTAATCAGGGGCACCTTATGGGATGCAGGAGTCCCTGGAAGACAGGACACTTCCCCCAGGCACTAGGTCAGTTATGAGCTGTGGAATTAGATTCCAATGTAGTATGTTTTATTAGGTCATTTTCAATGTATTCATGTTTTTACTCTTGCTAGCTGCCCACAATTGCCTGGTGAGTGGTTGGCTATAAAATTGAATGGCCAAATGAACAAATAAAATACTTTGTAGAGACAACACCTTCTTTAGGGTTGCTTAATTTGAAACAAGAATTATAGTGTCCATGTTATGGTGCAGTAGTGTGGACAAATAGATCTTTGAGGGGAGGGGAAGAGAAGGCAAGGGAGGAGGGAAGGGAGGAGAGGGGAGGAGAGCAGAGGAGACAATGCTTGGGCAGGAATGCTATTTTTGTTATGTGATGAGTATTCATGAAATAGGAATATTTCCCAATTTCTACTGAATTACAATTTTCATCAGCTATAGCAAGAAGGATCACTGGAACTGACATAAGTTGTCACCTTGAAGGTTTCCTCCCAATGTTCTAGCAGGGCTGTCAAACTCGCAGCCCATGGTCCGGATGCATCACATGCTGGGCACGCCCATGCCCAGTTTAGTGAAGGGGAAAAAAAGTCCTGATACATCACGTGACAATGCCGTGATGATGGGAATTTGACATCCCTGTTCCCAGCTGAACTGTTTTCTCCATTTCAGATGAATTCCAAATTATATCCAGGAAAACAAGAATGAAAGCTATTGAATCAAACAGGGACATCTGATTATATGCATTACCATTAGCTATGTTACAAGGTAAAAAAAAAACCACTTTTTCTTTCGGGCAATTTCTAGTTGTGTGGCATTATGACTGGTTGCACAGTTGAAAGGATGGATACGTTGATTAAATGCAGTGGTGGAATAAAGGGAAAACAGATTTTAAAGATTCATGCATGAACATTCTTCCTTATCATTTTTCAAACAGTATAGCTTTCCCAGAGCGAGTTTCTGATGCAGCCTTTTCAAGGGGAAGTCACAATTTTATATTAACTTCTGTGTAAAGGAATTTTCCTTTTATACCATCTGGGCCATTAGATATTTGCACTAATTGTTCACTGTCCAAGTATTCTGGACTATATGAATACTGCTGCATCTGTTTCAAAGAGGATGTGGAAGAAGTCCTTCAATCCTTCGACAAGTTCAGAATCTCTTGCCTATTAATTAAAAAAGACTTTTTTCAGAAGACCTTTCAAAGTTGGTTGAGAGACCTTTGAAGGAGGTTGCCACAAAGAGGAGGGGGTCAAGCTATTCTCCAAAGCACCAGAGGGAGGATGAGAAACAATGGATGGAAACTAATCAAGGAGAGAAGCAACCTGGAATTAAGGAGAAGCTTCCTAACAGTGAGGACAATTAACCAGTGGAACAGCTTGCCATCAGAAGCTGTAGGTACTTCATCAGTGGAGGTTTTTAAAGAAGAGACTGGATAATTACTTGACTGAAATGGAATAGGGTTTCCTGCTTGAGCAGGGGGTTGGACTAAAAGGCCTCCCTTCCAGCTCTATTATGATTGATTGAAAAAAAGTGTTGCTACTTTAAGAAGGCTGCTCATTAAAGTACAACCAGTGGTGGGTTGCCCCTGGTTCTATAGAACCAGTAGTAAAACCAGCAGGAGGCTCTGCCCACTGACCTTGATGTCTTAAGAGGTGATTTGCACATGCGCAGAAGCAAGGTGCATGGGTGAACGATCCCATTGCGAACCTGTAGTAAAGGTAAGTAGAACCCACCCCTGAGTACAACCATTCATTATTGACTTTTAAAGTTACAACAGCACTGAAAAATGTGCCATGACCAGTCCTCACATTTATATTTGAATGCTTGGTGACCAGCATGTATTTATGAGTTACAGTAATCTAGTAGTCCTGGGGTTGTGTGATTGCCATTTGTGACCTTCCCAGCTGGCTTCCAACAAACAAAGTCAATGGGAGAAGCCAGATTTGCTTAACAACCATGTGACTCAATGAAAACTGCAGTGATTCACTCAACAACTGTGGCAAAAAAAAAAAGTCATAAAATCAGGTTTGACATTTTTACAACCAAGCTATGCTAGCCTGAGCCTTGTGGCATATTGATTCATGTATGTTAACTTCATGTAATAATTATTGCTAATTAACATGATCTAGATTGGACTTTCCAACCTTGGGACCTGCTGTGTTGAAATGATTGTTCTCTGTGTTCCAAGCCAGCTTTAGTCATGTAAGTTGGAACTTCTGAGACTTGGCAAAGTGGCACCTTGAAAGAGCAGCAGACAATCGAAGCTGTCTGTACTTAAAACATTATGAGTTTGCTTTGCTCAGATACTTGTCTGAATCTTTGAAACTTTGTTATGTTCAATGCTGCACCACTTCTTCTCTTAAAACTTTTCAAAGATAGCTGTAGTACTTAACATTTAGACTGTATACCACTTCATAGTGCTTTACAGCCCTCTCTAAGTGGTTTACAGAGTCAGCATATTGCCCCCAACAGTCTGGGCCCTCGTTTTACGCACCTCGGAAGGATGGAAGGCTAAGGCAACCTTGAGCTGGTGAGAATCAAATCCCTGGCAGTGATCAGTGAGCTAGCCTGCAATGCTGTATTCTAACCACTGTACCACCACAGCTCCTAAGATTCCTTGGTAATCATTTTTGCCTATTCAGTAAGAAACATAACCTACTTTCTACTTGATTTTCATAATTTACCCAGTTTGTACAGTTCTGTAACTCAGCTTCAGTTATTTCAATTAGAAGCTGGTGAACAGTAGGACTGAAGATATTGACAAAACATTTTGTACAGAGAGAATGTGTGATACATAGAATACAGTATGTGGATATTGGCAATTTCAAGGAAAGTGTAATAATACACGTGCATACCTCTCTTACTAGAAAAAAACCTTACTTTTGTGGTGCTGGTGTTATTTGCAGCCAGAAGTATTTAATTGATAGAACGTATCTGCTTCTATTATCTGGAATGAACTTCCTTGAAAGAACATACAGGTTGAATGATCTTTTTTTTTCCCCCTAAGAAAACAAAAATTCATTCTAGCATTCAGAATTGACGATTGAAATAATGAATAAAAGAAAGGTTCATTTTTTTCCCAATAAGTTGTTTTTACTGTACATTTTGTAGCAAAAGAGGAAGGGAAAAGAAAATATTTTGATCACAGGGATGCCATTTTCTAAAACTTCAAATAGGAAACATGACGGATAACAGGATCAAATACATAGCCATGTCACAATATATCTCTGAGCTGAGCTTTTTCTTAAAAACAAAAACAGAGATTGTATATGAGTGTTCTCTTCACCCTTTTACGATTCTTTTCAGCACAGACCCTTTGAAAAAAAATAGTGTGCAATTTCAGAAATAGCTCCCCAATGGACGAATCTTTGGGAGCAAATAAATACAGAAAACGATTCTGAATTATAGGCTGTGGCTCTAAAGGCCAACATTTCACTTCTGCCATGGAGTAGTGCTTTGGGAGAGCAAAATTTGTGCATTCACAGCTCTTCCAGATCCATTAATGTATTTGATTATCACTTAAAAAGGCATAATGGGTAGCCTCAAATGGATTTCAACAAGAAAGACAAGCATGTGAACATGATGTGGGACGAAGAGAGACTATATAGCACTGTTGAATCTGGACCCCTCCTAGTCTACACTGCATTTTCCAGAGCTCATGAGGAATATTCTCACAATCAGACTTGGAGTTTCATGTGATGCTGGAGATTTCATACCCTTCTTCTGACTGACATGATGATATGCCAATTTGTGGTAATTGATATGAAGGTATGGATCTCCCTCCCTCTCCTAATATTTATGAGTCAGATTTTTCTTGTTTGTTGATTAAATAGTGATTTTGGAATCTTGGTCAGAAATAGGAACATTTTTCTCCTTTGTCCCCCAGGTTATAAAAACTGAATTTCTCTCTTCTGCCCTGACACTTAAGTCCCTTATAATCTTAATAACCTATGACCATCTATTGATGAATAAAACAGATAGTGAACAATGATAGCATCTTAATAATTAATAATTAATTATTAGATTTTTTAAAAAAAAGTTATAACAAGGAAAAGAAAGGCAGTGAGTATGGATTGTTGGATTTTTTTTCTGGAGAGTAGAGAATCTTCAGGCAAACAGTAGCAAGATCTTTTCAAAATGTTGCTTTTAATCTTAATGTTAATTTGTGTGTTCAGGGTTTCTTTTTCCAGATATATTGGTTATGTAGTGGCAGCTTAGGTTATTTCCCTGTTAGTTTTGTGTCCACTGAAATGTTCATCTCAGACAATGAGAAAATGAAGACAAACACAATTATCCTAAGAGTTGAATAGACACTTCTTAACCAGCATTAATCCTCTTTCAATTTTGTTACACAGTTCACTGGGAAATTGGGATAGCACTGAATGTTTCCAGTGAATTCTTTGAGACATTCACACAGATATAAATAATATGTCGAGGGCATATCACCATCTCCTTACACACATGCACACATCCTATAAACCTCATAATTTCTTTTACTCCACTTGAATTCTTTATGTTAATATTTATTGACCAATATGTGGCTGAATGTGTGTGTGTGTTTGTGTGTGTGGTTTGTTTTCCTTCTATCACATTTATGGCCTTTTGAACTCATGGACTTGGTTATGTTTGGTAGGACTAAGAATAGAATGGAGGGCAGCTTCTATTTACACTGTGCTTTCCATGACCCACTCTGAACTCCCATAAGTTCCCTTTGATTCTGTCAGGTCACTGTCATTGTACTGTAAAAGCATACCATTCACTGACAAACTACGTTTTGTCCAAATGTTTGTAATCTTTTTGGGGTAGTTGCAACACTGAGAAGTGGAAAAGTCCCCCATGTCAAAAGAATGGCTACGTTTAGTTTTACCCTCCAGTGGCAACATGAGGAGGCTGCGAAATTTGGATTCCTGCTGACCCAAAAGTGGCTCTTTGTCTGAGTGACGGACCACAATGGAAGTTCTTGAGTCTATTGTTTCCTCCTTTTTCTGACACTTCAGGTCCAGAGAGGCAAAAGCTCCCATGAGCCGATCAATATTGTGATGCTTTGATCTTGACGGGGGCCTCCATTTACTGGACAATGTGCCCTGCTCACTTTGGAGGCTATAGCCATCACAGTCACGGCTGTTCATGGAACTAGATGAAGACGAGATGCTGCTGTGTGCCGACTCGCAGTTAAACTCCATGAGTTCATTCCTTACCACAACTTTGGGATTCACTTGTGGCAGGACTCCATTTTGGACAGGTTGAGAGCCATTGGTTTGAGAATAGACATTGCTAACATTGGCCATCTTGCCAGGATTGTTGTTGCAAACCTTGTACCGCACCATCAGGATGATGATAAATACCAGCAGAGTAGCCACAATGATGCCTCCAATGATTAAAATCATGGTCCCACCCAGAAACTGGCTGTGCATGGACTGACACTGGGGATAGTCTTCTTTGGTGTAGAACTGGGCACAGCCTACAATGTTGGTAGCAGTGAGCGTTGTGGCAGTGTCATCCCACAGGGCCAGAACACAAAGATCATAGCCTGTTCCAGAAACCAGGTTGTTCACCACGAAGGCCTTATTTGTAGCTGGAATCATCCTTGAAGAGAAAGAAAAGAATAGCATTAGATTAATTTGCAAGAGAAACGTAGACCGGCAAGGCAGAAGCAACTGTGGACTCCAGAGAAGCTAAATTATGGCAATAACAGGTACAACATTTGAATTCTCTTTTTTTTTTTCACTTGAGCATACAAACAAGCAATCTTGTTTATTTCTGAATATGTGATTTTTAAACAACTCACTCTGCCACCATATCTTGGATTCTTCCCTAAGGTACAAGAACTGGTCCTTAAAAGATTAGTGGTATTTTCACCTTGATTAGGTAGATCACATATTCCAACTTCCTTGTTGATATTCAGTCCGCGTACTACAAATCATAATGCCTGAAGTCCCAAATTGACAAAGCACAAGCATTCAGAATACAAAGATGAGACATTACTTCAGTATAAAATTATCAAAATATACATTACGAGCTTTTATAGCAGATAGGTTATTAGTGCAGACTGTTTTCTTTTGTCTGCACTTTTAATTGTTTCAGCATTGTATTAGATGTAAGCTGTCAAATCGATTGGAGTGGGCACTTACAATAAATCAAGAGAAATAAATGCATTTGTTTGTTTAATCTGTAGGCTGCCTGACTCCCGATGACTCTGGGCAGCATAAATAAGGTTATGATTGCTATATAAGGTTGTAATTGCTATACCCTGCATATAATCTTAGGGTCAACATTATCTTCAAAGCATTTTCTGATGGTTTGGTGCTTCTTATGAGATACAGGGCAATCATAGCCTCCTACCAGAGAACATCTGGAGGGAACTTTCCTCTCCAGAAATGGAAATGTCTAGAGATGACAAGCTCCTTCCCCCACTCCCTATTCTGGCATCACACCAGCCAGTTGGCAGAGACAATGCAGGCTTCAAAAAACACAGATTCAGGAAAGTTGTTTATATCTACCAGGCAAAGCAGTTTCCCCCCTCTGGCCAGCTTTCAATCATTTATTGCATTTCTGTTCTGCTAGATGCATAACAGGCAACGGCCTTCATGGGGATCCTAAGAGCAGTTCTTCCTGAATTGCAAATCAAAAAGACTGCCTGTGCCTCCATAGAAATGAGCGAGCAGAGCTTTTATTAGTTCCATACCAGAAAGCATTTGTAACATTTAAAGAGCTTTGTAGGAACCCATAGAGGCACTTTAGGAAATAAACCAGAGGTAAGAGTTGAGATAATCTTTAGTGTCAGTGTTTTATGTATTTGAAGCACCCGAAGGAAGACCATTTGAAAATTATCTCCATAAGTATCCAACTTTATCAGAAAGAGAACAAATTTTCCAAGCAGAGGAAAAGAAACAATCACAACTTGTGGACATTACTCACAAGCATCTAGAAATGTTAGAATATGGCAGCCAGGGATAAATAATCACCCTCTGCCGCTTGCTCCAGTAAAGGAGACAATTTGCTCTTTGATGAAAAACTTAACAAAAGGTTCACTTTAGCCCCAAGAGTTAACATAGTAGTTTCTTAGTTATGTGACACAGATGTTTGCCTTTCAATATTGGGGGGAAAACACGCTAAATAGAAAGAAGAAAAGTCTTCCTTTCCCACAAAGCCCAATTCAAGTAAATGCCAGCTTCAGGTTATCATATGAGTGAAACATAGATTTGTAAGTTACATTTTTCATAAGAAAGACATTTTTCATGCTATTCCTAACAGCTTGTCTTGAATAGTAGCAGCCAGACATCCATCTTTTTAATCAATTAGCGTGTTTCCTTCTATCAAACCATCCAATGGTGAATCAAGAATACTTGACCCCTGGAGTGGATTCTTTTTTAACATTCTCCTCCTCCATTGGTGTTACACTATACTCTTGGTTCCAAAAGCCATTGCATAATTTCCATCATTACCATACAGGGAATGTATGGTACCACACAAGGAATGTATGAGGACCCAGGTTGTTGGGGGCAATATGCTATTTAGTATACTGTTGATTGTTGTAAGCTGCCTAGAGTCCTCGAAGAGTGGATGGCATAGAAATATGATTAATAAAAATAAAATAAAATAAAATGTAAATATGATGGTGTTTGTTCCCTAATTCAAAACAAAAAGCTTCTTCCCTGAGTATTGGTAATGCTTGACATATATTAAAGAGAATTTATAAAGGTAGATTAAGCATCTTCTCTAGATCCTCTCTTCTGTGGGAATTCTGTATCAGAGGTAATACCAGTGATTAAAATAATGTTAAAAGGAAGCCACCATGCCATTGGGTTAAATTAAACTGCTGCATGCCAGTTTTTCTTATCTAAACAAGGTACCTGGGAACTACAAATATACTAACTAAAAGAAAATAAATTCTACCTATTCTACCTAGAAGAAAATAAACAAGGAAAACAGCTGAACATCACATGAACAAATGAGAAAGAACAGTCAAGAAACTGTGATTATCACTCACTTTTCTTTGAATGTACAATAGTAATATTGGAGGTGAAAATAGGGACATCTAGATTTTAAAAGGTAAATTACAGATGGCCTCAAGAAAATTCATCTGCTGATGACCACATCAACACACCCATTTAACTGTCTTGGCAATGGTATGAAAGTGGTTTGAGATTGTCTTAATTCTAGGATACCTAGTTCTTATCAGTGCTCCAAGTTCAATACCACTTTTATTGCAAATTTATAGTAACAGAATCTTGCAAATCTCCCATATCCCTCCCTTTATCTTCCAGTGAAATAGGGAGGTTTTTTTTAAAAATATTTGCATATGGACTTTGATTTCTTTTAACAGAATAACAGAGTTGGAAGGGAGGGACCTTGGAGGTCTTTTAGCCCTGCCTCTTGCTCAAGTAAGAAACCAAGGAAAGAAGAAAGGAAATCGGGCCCTCACAATTTCTGGAGGCAAGTTGTTCCACAGACTAATTGTTTTAACTGTCAGGAAATTTCGCTTTAGTTCTAGGTTGCTTCTCTCCTTGATTAGTTTCCATCCATTCCTTTTTGCCCTGCCTTCAGGTGGTTTGGAGAATAGATTGATTCCCTCTTCTTTGTGGGAGCTCTTCAAATATTGGAACACTGCTATCATGTCTCCCCTAGTTCTTCTTTTCATTAAACTAGACATACCCAATTCCAGTAACTATTCTTTATGGGTTTTAGCCTCCAGATCCCCTAATTATCTTTGTTGCTCTTTTCTGCACTCTTTCTAGAGTTTAAATATCTTTTTTATATTATGGCAACCAGAAATTGTATGTAGTAGTCCTAGTGAGGTCTTCCCAATGCATTATAAAGAGGTACTAACACTTTATATGATCTTGCTTCAACCCCTTTTATCTGACTAGTGCCTGGAAGAGATTCCTCCTCTTGTTTCTGAAGGCCATTCCCTCTTCTCTCTGCAGCTCTCTCTAAAAGCTATAATGCTGGGAAAGATAGAAAAAAAGAGCAGAAGAAGATGATCAGAAGTAAGGTAGAAGGATTACAATGGAGATGGGTGCACCATAGGAAGACCTAATGGCAGGTAGGGCAGATTGTTATGGGGGGGGGGGGGAAACCCTGTTTTTGTAATACTAAGAGTTGACAGTAATTTCATATGCAGCATTTAGAGAAACTTAGGGATCACACTGAAATGGAATCCCTTTTTTTCCCTTAACACATCTCAATAATGTTATTATATTTTTTAATGGAGTGTTTTATCCATGTACATATCCATTATACACTGATAAAACACTGGCTCCCCCCCCCTTCCATTCAGTCTTGTCCAATTCTCAGAGATTACCTGGATAAGTCCCTGCAGTTTTCCTGCCAAAAGTATTTCAGAAGTGGTTTCCCCACTTGTCTCCTTCCTAGGGCTGGGAGAAAATAATTAGCTTGGCTTTGTGCCTAGGCAAGATAGAAGTCATGCTTTTCCCATTTGTAGCCTGATGCTTTAACCGTTACAACAAACTGGCTTTCAAAATACCGGTAAACTGACTTTATTCATAATACACATATGGTATGCATGCATCAATATTGTTTTTTAGTATACATTTGCACAGCTAAAAAGCACTGCATGCATGGAATCTATATATAGTCATATGCAGAATCATGCCAATTACTTTTATAGTGTTTCATTAGTTGCATAAATTGGTGTCTCTAATATGGGGGGATGTTAATAGTAAAAATTGTGGGAGACTCATTGCAGGAACACTGAATATAGGGCAATGCAAGCAGAGGGAATGGAATGGGATTGCAGAGATAGTCTCAAAACAAATTCTTTTTCCAGAGACACAGATGCAAATTGTCCATCAGTTCATTGTCTAACATAAGGGTCCTCAATTCAACTTGTCCATGGCCTGTTAGGAAGTGGGGGGGGGGCACAGCTGGAGGTGCATATTGGGTGCATGAGTAAAGTTTCATCTGTATTTCCAGCTGCTTCCTATTGCTAGCATCATCACCTCAAGTCCATCTCAGATCATCAGGCATTAGATTCTCATAGGAACATAAGCCCTACTGTAAATTGTGCATGCGCCTGACCCCCATTTGTAGAAAAATTGTTTTCCACGAAACTGGTCTCTGGTGCCAAAAAGGTTGAGAACGGCTGGTCTAATGTATTTTCTTTGCTTCACTTTTTCCAACCTACTTTTTTTCACTTACGTGGTCACAACCTGATTGGCAGATTCAGCTCTAATTTTGTTCCCAGTTATCTACCTTAATTATGTCCCTATGTCTGACATGTTTTCCTTTCTGATTTCTCAGTATTTATCAGTATGAGCCAGAAATAGTTGAGACTTGCACTGTAGACCGAAAGTAGGTATATTCAGGCAACCATGGTTTCGTACCAATCTGACAGGTAGTGACTGTTGGCAATTCTCACTTACACAAAATCACATATCATTCTTGGCAATTTTAGTATGGATTATGTGTTCAGGCTCATTTGGGCATTTTAGATCTCCACAGTTAGATTGCATAGTTAAGATAAATAACCTTAAAGGGATATTTTTTTTAAAAAAAATATCTTTGATGGATTAAACCTAAAATAAAATTATTGTTTAGAATGCACAGTGGAGGAATCAACAGTCAACAGAACGCTGCCCACATAGGTAACTTTTAATTGTTCTGTTCCTGTAGATTATACAAGAGTTTGGCAAGGCAATTGAGCTCGTCATTTGGGGCTCTAGTGTTGGAATCACCAAGGAGTCCAGGAGCTTGATTGTGACAGGCTACTATAGCAGATGCAGTGGAGGTAGAGAGATGTTTGTGTTGCTCTCTCCCACTCCAGTTGGTTTCTAAAAAAAAAAAAAAATAGGTGTGAAAGACAGCTCAATGTTTCTTCTGCCTCTAAGAAGTGTGCCTCTATCACACTTAGAATCTTCTTCCTTCTCCCACTCTCAGTCTTAAGAACAAGTGCATGTTTGTGCTACATTGATGTCAGATTTCCCATACATTCCAATCTCTGATCTCTACCTTTGGAATGCTGTTGGGCACCATAGGATTAAGATTTACTAGAACCTAATATAATGACTGAGATGTAGCTAATAAGCTAAAATGAGACCAGTTTTTGCATGGGAGACAGTATTGATGTGCTTATATACACAGACAGACATATAAGCACCTATGGCATATGTGTATAATTCATTAGCACTTCCTGAAGTGTTGTGGCAATTCAAGATACAACTTGCTCAAATTAGTATTTTGTTTATTTGCTTGTTAGATTTATTGCCCCCCCCCCTTTTCCTAGAAAGGTGGCTTTCACTTTGTCTTCAGAAGAACAGCCCATGGCCTGCGACAAGAATGTGTGGCTGGCTTGAATTTTCACACCTAATCTTGATTCTCCCCAAACATTCCTTGATTTCTTTCACTGTCTCACTCTACAAATTCTTTGTTCAGTGCACAACACAGTATGAGCATGCAGAGTTTTGAAGCATTGAAACTGAACAAAGGACTCTCTTGAAGGTAAACTACAAAACAAAGCGGTCACTTGCTTCTATCTATTCTAAGCAGTGAAACAACCATAACACTTTGCTCTTGGAAAATGGCATTCAGGATTGAAGATTGGCCTCATCTCCAAATTCAGATGGTGGAATGCATCACTAACCTTCTGCATTGAGCCCGGGCATGTTACAAAATTCTGCATTGAGCCAGAGAACAACCACTTCACACTCCCCCCTCTGCCCTTCCCACATCATTACATGGACCTGATTTCATCCTAGAAAGTGCTTTCAGGACTAATAATTTGGTCAGTAGTATTTTATCTTTATTAAAGTTAACTACTTGAATTATGTTCCTTACTACACGGGTCTTCTCTTCCATTTTTTTCCTCAACACTTTCCTCTTTCTTAATATCTCAGTTGTTTCATGGTTCATATAAAGGGTCAGTTGAACATTAAGGGTTTTTTTTTATTTCCAGCCTAAGAATAAAGTTAATGAGAATTCCTCCCTCCACCTCACTGAAGAGTTCTTAAACAAGTGGCAGGTTCATCTCCTTACCTCTACTGAAGTGTGAAACTAACTGCTCTGGATTAACTATGGTAATCCTTTTTTTTTAATTCATACAACCTGCATCTGAAACATGAATTAACTGTCCTGTATAATTCTTGCTGAAGTTGATGAGAAAGTTTATGCCTTTGCTGGTTGCTTTTGACCAAACAAAAACAAAAACAAAAACACCATGATTGAGAGGTGCTATTTCATCTCCTTTCTGAATTTATAATCTATTATTATATTCTGTGCAAACTGATAGTGCAGATTTCTTGGAAATGTAGGGCTTTTTTTTTCATTCTGTCTCCTACATCTGCATTCTAGATGAGCTACTTTTCCCTAAATACCACCTCTGTTTTCTTGCCATCACTTTCTGCAAAGTTTCTTCGTAAATAAAGCACTTCCTTCCTTCCTTCCTTCCTTCCTTCCTTCCTTCCTTCCTTCCTTCCTTCCTTCCTTCCTTCCTTCCTTCCTTTTTTTGCTACTAGAGAAAACACTATGATTTCTTACCTACTTTGCACAGACCTATGGATGAATAAATCTAAATTCATTCTGCATCGGTTTTACATTCCTTCAATCATATTTCTATTCCATCTAATGTCCATGCTAGTTTTCATGTGCATATTTTCATAAAATTCACATCTTCTATTAAACTTTTCTCAACATCTTTATTTATGTATGCAATGTTTCTCAACATTTTTGCTTTAAAGTTCTATACCAAAGCCTGTACAATGTGGGGATGTTTCAAATTAAATTGGTTCTGTTAAAAAACACCCCAGACTAAAACAAATTCCTCTATCCCTCTATATGCCCAATGAAATAAATAATCAGATTGTGATCACAGTCCTATAATCTTACTGAAAATCGACGTATAAAGCTTTTATAATATCCATATCCACATCAACATAACATCAATGTCCACCCAGCCTTTGTATTTTTTGTCTTTTCTTGTAACTGATGCAAATAGCTGGAGGGAAATCATGAGAGCATCTAAGAATTTTTCCCCTAATAAGAAAGAATACTGATCTTACACAGAAGGACCATCTGCATAAGGAATCATCTGCAAAATTGACCATGTTAGCATCTTTACTGGCTCTCTTACTTATCTTTTATAAGATCCCAGTTTTCCATATTAAGCTACCATGATCACACTTACATTAATATATTGTTCTTGATAGATGCCACATTTGCTTTTCTCAGTGACAGGTTAATTTTCTCAAAGCAAACTTTACATATTCAGGCATAAACAACTGAGTAAAGCAAGTATATTAAGCAACAATTCTATGTTCCATGTTTCTTCTTAGGGAGACATTATCTTACTAAGCAAAGACGAATGCACCTACTGCTGCTATTACAAAATATTGAAATAGCAATGGCACACTAGATGTTTGTTTGTTTGTTTATTTATTTATTTATTTATTTATTTATTTATTTATTATTTATTTATTTATTCATTCATTCATTCATTCAATTTCTATACCGCCCTTCTCCCGAAGGACTCAGGGCAGTGAACAGTTAAAATGGCATACATATAGAATGTAAATATAAATAATTAAGCCAGTTTGGCTCGACAGTTAAGAATCTTCAGCATAAAGATTTACAAAATTAGAAAAGATTTATGCCAGACCGGCTTGGTGAAAAAGAAAGGTCTTAAGTGCACGACGGAAAGTACGAAGATCTGGGATCATTCGTATCCCTGGGGGTAACCTGTTCCAAAGGGTAGGTGCCCCAACAGAAAAGGCTCTTTCTCTGGGAACCACTAGTCGGCATTGCTTTAGTGATGGCACCCTGAGAAGGCCTACCCTGTGGGAGCGTACTGGTTGGTGGGAGGTTATCGGTTGCAGAAGGTGGTCTCGTAGATACCCAGGTCCTAAGCCATGGAGGAGTTTGAAGGTAAGAACCAACACCTTGAAGCGCACCCGGAAGACCACTGGAAGCCAGTGCAGCTCGCGTAGGAGTGGTGTCACATGTGAGTGCCATGTCACTCCCAATATCACCCGCGCAGCTGCATTCTGGACCAGTTGGAGCTTCCGTGTGCACTTCAAGGGGAAGCCCATGTAGAGAGCATTACAATAGTCCAGACGGGAAGTGATGAGGGCATGAGTGACTGTGCGTAAGGAGTCCCGATCTAGAAAGGGTCGCAACTGGCGAATCAGGCGAACCCGATAAAAAGCACCCCTGGCCACGGCTGTCATATGCTCTTCTAAAGACAACCATGTGTCCAGGAGGACACCTAAGTTGCGAGCCCTCTCTGTGGGGGCTAATGACTCGCCACCAATAGTCAGCGATGGTATCAGCTGGCTATATCGGGACGCCGGCATCCACAACCATTCAGTCTTGGAAGGGTTGAGTTGGAGCCTGTTCTTCCCCATCCAGATCCGCACGGCTTCGAGGCACTGGGACATCACTGCAAGGGCATCATTGGGGTGGTCTGGGGTGGAGATGTAAAGCTGAGTATCATCAGCGTAAAGATGGCATTGCACTCCCAAACCACGGATGAGCTCACCCAGCGGCTTCACATAAATGTTGAACAAAAGAGGTGAGAGGACCGACCCCTGTGGCACCCCACAAATAAGGTTTCTTGAAGTCGACCTCTGTCCTCCTGCCAACACAGACTGTGACCGGTCAGAGAGATAGGAAGAGAACCACCGTAGAACAGTGCCTCCCACTCCTAGCCCTTCCAGCCGGTGCAGCAAGGTACCATGGTCAATGGTGTCAAAAGCCGCTGAGAGATCTAATAAAACCAGGATAGAGGAACAACCCCTATCTCGAGCTCTCCAGAGATCATCAACCAATGCGACCAATGCCATTTCAGTGCTGTTACCAGGCCTGAAGCCAGACTGGAACGGATCTAAATAGACAGTTTCATCCAAGTACTGCGGGAGTTGCTGCGCCACCACACTCTCAACAACCTTTGCCACAAAACGAAGGTTGGAGACAGGACAGTAGTTTGTTAGAACAGCCGGGTCCAGAGAGGGCTTCTTGAGGAGAGGCCTCACCACTGCCTCTTTCAAGGTGGAAGGCAAGAAACCCTCACATAGAGAAGCATTTATTATCTTCTGGAGCCAGCCTCGTGTAACCTCTCGGGAAGCCAGTACCAACCAGGAGGGACACGGGTCCAATAAACATTTGGTTGCGTTCAACTTCCCCAGTAACCTGTCCACATCTTCAGGGGTCACAGGGTCAAACTCATCCCAAATAACATTCTCAAGACTCGCCTCCATCACTTCGTCTGAACATAACCAGTCAGAGTCCAAGCCTTCCCGAATCTGAGTGATTTTATCGTGCAGATATTGTACAAAATCCTCAGCTCGACCTTGTAAGGCGTCTTCCCGTGCTCTTAGATGGAGAAGGGAGCGGGTCACCTTAAACAGGGTGGCTGGGCGATTATCTGCCGATGCAATAATAGCGGAAAAATAGTTATATTTTGCCGCTGCTATCGCCACTAAGTAGATCTTAATAAATGATCTTACTAGTGTTCGGTCAGATTCGGAACGACTGGCTCTCCAACTACTCTCTAGGCGTCTTTTCCGGCGTTTCACCATCCTCAACTCCTCGGAAAACCAAGGAGCCGGGCGACTTCGACGCCGGGTCAGAGGCCGCAAAGGCACAACTCGATCTAAGGCACCAGAGGCCATCCTATCCCAGGTTGCCGCCAGGTCTTCAATCGAGTTGTGAGCTAGAGTCTCAGGAAATGGCCCAAGCTCCATCTGGAATCTGTTGCACAGATGTGACGTGATCCCTCCCCAGAGTAGTTATTAAAAGCCGGGGAAGAAAACAATAAGCTGCACAAGAAAATGAAGTACTAAGGACAAAAGATGGGTTAAATGAAATAGATAAACTAGATGAGATAGACTATGTGATCCTACTGTGACCCAGGGCTTTAAGAAAAAATGGGGAGTTTAGAGACTTATGAAGTATGGAGAAGTGATAGGAATATGCTTGCTATTTCTCTTAATTCTGAGCTGAAATGGGAGGAATAGTTCCTTTTAAAAACATACCTATTATGAAATCAGTTTTTCCACTTTGAACCTTAGATTGGAATGGCAGTGTCATCCTTTGCAAAAAGAGCACTGGAAGAGGCAACATTATTGTGATCCACAGATACATAACTCAATAGTTGACCACTGCTAATCATCCTGGTTTTTGTGGAATTAATTGGTTGGTAATTTCTATCCTGGAATAATCAGCATATGCCCATTTTCATCAAGGTCATAAATGGAAAGAAAAGATATAACCTATCTACACTTACCATGATTTGCTTTAAGATTCAGTGGCAAGGGAAGTCATGTTTAGCATTCATAGCTTGGCAGTCCCCGTCAGCTGAATGCAGATGCCACAATTTAACTCTACTTACTTGGAAGTAGAACTTACTTCCATATGCAACACAGCACATGGAAACAATAATCTAACTGCATCTTGAACAGGAGAGATGTGATCCACCATAATAAATAATACATTTGGAATGGATAGTTATGAACAGACATTAAATGTCTATAGAAAGAGGTATCAAAAGAGGAGAAAGTGCAAAGCCATGTGCTACCTCTGAAAAGTTAGTTGCAGATAGTTTCATAACAAAGTGGTGGATCAGAGTTTCATGAATCAAATTATTTCATCATATATTGCCAACTGATTGCTTTGAGATTCAGAAGTAGAGAAGGACAGTTTAACCTATTTATTTTATACTTATACCAATTATGCATGCCGGCTGGATATGTCTTGTAGGTTGGTTGGACTTCATAGCTTTGAATTCCAAAATTTGAATGCATGGTAGAAGATTACGGCATTAAATAAGTTTAAGTGCCAGTGTGAATCATAACTTGCTTCCTCTTTTAATAGGTTTCCTCCTTTTCAGAAGAAAAGGTGAGGACTGATAAAATTAAACCCACTCTGTTTCAGTTCCAACAAATTGCCGCCTCAGTCTATTTCTCCTAGGCTCCAGGTTACAGCAGAAATCACAGAAAATTCACAGTGGCAAAACAAAGTTTTGTTAGTTTACAGTATATGTCATAACATGGGAAAGTCAGATATTATTATAATCAATGAGTGATAGCCCTGCCCTAAATCAAATGATTGTTTAACCAAGGCACCTTTGGTTGTCTCAGTCACAATGACTTAAGGCAGTGGACCCCAACCAGTGGTGGTATTCAGCCGGATCTATCCGGTTCGAGAAAACTGGTAGCAGTGGCTGTGAGAGGCCCCACCCACCTGCTTGAATGTCATCACGTCCCACTTTTGATGCTCTGCACATGTGCACGTGCTCACATTTGCAAACCGGTAGTGAAGGTAACTGAATACCACCCCTGACCCCAACTTTTGCAACTTGACAGTCCGGCTGGGGAGGGAGAGGGGACCTGGGCTGCATGAACATTTGGTTGATGCACATGTGCAGCTCCACTTGCATAGTGGGCCAGTGCACATGCTAGCGCAAGTGGAGCTGTGCATGCACAAACATGACAACCTACCACTCGCACCACCCCATTCCAAATAGGCCTCAGCCCAGTAATGGGCTGTGGCCCAGGGGTTGGGGACCCTTGCCTTGGTGGCGCAGCAGATTAAAGTGGTGTTAAGTGATACCAGCAGCCTGCAATTACTGCAAATTTGAATCTCACCAGGCTCAAGGTTGACTCAGCCTTCCATCCTTTCAAGGTAGGTAAAATGAGGACCCAGATTGCGGGGGCAATAAGATGACTTTGTATAAAAAAAGAACACTGCTTGTGGGGGGGGGGCGGTGAAAGCCCTACTAAGCAGGTATATACAAAAGTATGAAGGCTATTGCTTAACCCATTGTAAGCCACCCTGAGTCTCCGGAGAAGGGCGGCATATTAATTGAGCCAATAAATAAATAAAGGACAGAGGGCAGAGGTTGTGAAAATTCCTGTGCATAAAGAGAAAACTTTGGGTTGATCATTCTGCCTACAAATTAATTCCACTCCACTATTGCTCAGTCTTATCCTGAGTGATATTGGAAGAATCTACATACTATCTGACTTAATCTAGTAAGTTATTTATTTTATTTAGGAAAGAACACCACATTTCCTTATTAAAATAAATAAAATGAGTCCTTCAGGAGAAGGGCGGTATACAAATTTTAATAATAATAATAATAATAATAATAATAATAATAATAATAATAATAATAATAATAATAATAATAAAAACATTTTTCTTTATAACATATTTCTTCCTATCTAAATAGCATTTGGCATCAATTTTCCCCAAAGAATAGACCATTCTTGCTATCCGTGAGATCCCACTTTATGCCAAAATAAGTCTTTTTAAAAACCAGTTTTAAAAGTGCATAACTTAAACATCTCTGTGCCAATTTCTGTGAAATTTGACACGCTTTAGCTCCTTATTAAATACATGGCTCATGTTTCAATTTCATTTAACTGAGCTGAAAATTAAAAAAAAAATGGCATAGCCATTGTTAGTTTTCCGGATCTAAATTTTGGGGAAGACAGAACTCATTTTTCTGAATCACATTGTAATGCAGGCATTGAATCATATTAAAATATAGCTAGTGTAACCCAGACTAGTTTAGTCCATTTCTAGAAGTCCAGACTGGTACCTTGAATTGGATTGGACAATCTATGTATACATATACTCAGTTTCCTTCCTAATGCTAAGACTACACAAACAATGCTCCATAGTAGCTATTCTAAAACTATTGAAAAATAAGGCTCAATATTATGGAAGAAAGCAGAGGCTGAAGTGGGTACTCTGCACTCCTTGGGTTGGAGCTAATCAAGGAGTTGTCAATATCCAACAGTGAAAATACATCTGTATTGATTTTAGGTGTGAACACTCTTAAGAGTTGTCATCAATCACAGAAAACCTGCAGTATATTTTGGAGAAGGAGTCTTCTACTGAGTCTCTTAAAAAGACTGTTAGATTAAGGAACTTCATGGAAAGTCACCCAATCCTCCATGGAAGCCAGTGCTTTGGACTACAAGTTCTTCAAAAAGGATTAACCCTACTCCATTTTCCAGTATTGTAATGAGCTCAAAGTATTTAATGCTCATTGTTGCTTTGATTTATTTTAAATTGCCTTTTTGATGCACTTCATTAGCATTACTCTTGAATTTCAAGAATATGTATTTCATGTACAGGTAGTCCACAACTTATGACCACAATTGTGCCCAAAATGTCTGATGCCAAGTGAGACAGTTATTAAGTGAGTTTTACCCCATTCTGCAACCTTTCTTGCCACAGTGGTTAAGTGAATCAATGCAGTTGTTAAGTTAGTAACATGGTTATTAAATGAATCTGGCTTCCCCATTGACTTTGCTTGTCAGAAGGTCACAAAAGTTGTACGTAAGACCCTGGAACCATCATAAATATGAGTCAGTTTTCATCAATCTGAATTTTGATCACGTGACCATGGGGATGTAAGTGTGAAAAAGGCAGTAAGTCATTTTTTTCAGTGCCGTTGTAACTTTGAACGGTCATTAAATGAACTGTTATAAGTCAAGGACTACCTGTACAGAGCCAATGCTTCAGAGCTTTGAATTCTGCCTTTTTGTTTTCCAGGGGTGAGGTAGAAGCTAAGCCTAGTATCACTTCTTGCTCATGCTCCTTATTTCCACGAAACACTTCCAGAAGCCTCTTCGGCAGTGGTAGGCATCTTTTTAGAAGCTAAGTACCGCAATATTAAAACAAATAACCCAAACAACTCACAGGAACCCAAGCTGCATATTTTCTCATTTTAATCCTTTTCTTCTTTTGTTGACACACAGGCAGAGTCCTAATTTTGTCTTTTCATAGAACAATTACCATTAGAGTTCATTCGCTCCCCATGATGCTCAATCCTGTGTTCTCATCACTCATATATCCAGCTGCCCTTTGGAGAATTTGTCTTGTCAGATGAAGCCCACGGTACTTGTTGCCTCATTATTATTTCCTAATTTGATTATGCTCTTTTCAACTCATTTGAAAAAGAGGGAAGAAAAGGCAGAGTCAAAGGCGTATTGATAAGCTTGGTATGAAATGGCAAGCAAGACAGATCGAGATAATGAACATTCCCCCTGAGCTTCAAAGAGAAAAGAAAGCCATGCGAGATTCTGTGCATGAGGGAACATTAATTAATTAATGTTGAAATTTACATTAATTTTCCAGGACTCAGTTACGAAGGAAGAATAAGAAAAATGTTTTAAGGTGATTGTGCAAAATATGGAGAGCCTAGTTTTGGTCTGTGCAAAATGATCTTACTAGCAGGGAGATTCCTCTCGCAGATCTTATAGTTTGCATATGACATCTATCTATCTATCTATCTATCTATCTATCTATCTATCTATCTATCTATCTATCTATCTATCTATCTATCTATCTATCATCTATCTATCTCCATCCATCCACCCATCCTACATACAAACATATATACATAGACACACACATATGTACACACACATACACACACACTGCCCTCTGTTTGCTGTGGTCCCTAAATGAACATGCAAAAAACCCACAAATCAAACAAATGCACAACCTATTTTTATTTGAATGAATGGGAAAGCCTTTAATATCTTTAAGGATTGAACTTGCCTTCAAGAACAGTATTTTTAATTTGGGAAGCTCATAGATTCATTTTGATTATTAAAGTTCCAGAAGTAGTTTCTGCATTAAAAACAAAACAAAACAATTTAACCTTGTATGTCAGTAACAGATCTGCCTGAACACAAATATCAATGGTTCAGTCATCCATTTTCTGGTAACTTCCAGTTGCTACAAGGCGGGTTATATACTGTATGAAAATTGCTAACAAGGATCAGAAACATTCTGTGTCATTGTTTTATCCTCTTCACTTCTTTCCAAATAAATTTGGGGCCAGGATATTTAAATGGTTATGTCTTCCAATTCTATTGACAGAAGCAACATAAAAGCACAGGGGACATCTATAGGAGATACATTTCTATAGCAGAATAACATGAAATGCCTTGGCCAGCAAATTGTTGATTTCAACAGGAAGGGAAAACCTTTTCATAATTTCATTTGGTCTTTTAAATCCATGTCAGTGTATCTTTTTGTCTTCATTTTTCCCCCAATTTGTTGTGAGTTAACATGTATATTAGAGGTTGTCCTTGACTTAAGACCGGTGGTGAAATCCATTTTTTTTTCTACCAATTATGTGGGCATGGCTTGGTGGGCATGGTGTGGTGTGGTGTAGCTTGGTGGGTGTGCCTTGGTGGGTGTGGCAGTGGAAGGATATTGCAAAATTCCCATTCCCTCCCCACTCCTGGGGCAGGATATTGCAAAATCTCCATTCCCACCCCACTCTGGGGCCAGCCAGAAGTGGCATTTGCCAGTTCTCCAAACTACTCAAAATTTCTGCTACTGGTTCTCCAGAACCTGTCAGAGCCTGCTGGATTTCACCCCTGCTTAAGACCACAACTGAGTTTCTGTTCCTAAACTTGACATTTATTAAATGAGTTTTGCCTCATTTTGTGACCTTCTCACCACAGTTGTTAAGTAAATTGCAGCAGCTGTTAAGTCAGTAACATAATTGTTAAATGAATCTGGGTCCCCCATTGACTTTTACTTGTTGAAAGGTTGCAAAAAGTGATCACATGACCCTGGAACACAGCAGCCACCATAAATATGAATCAGTTGCCAAGGGTCTGAATTTTGATCATGTGACCAAGTGGATGTTGCAATATTCAAAAGTATAAAAAATGGTCATGAGTCACTTTTTTCAGGGTAACTTCAAACATTTACTAAACAAACTGCTGTAATTCAAGGACTACCTGTATTCTTGTTGCCAAATTGTCATAGCTATCCAACATGTTTGTTGTTGCAAGCTAGTCTTACTTTTTTTTAAAAAATAGGTCAACCTATATATTCTGCCAATGGAGGAATGAATGATCTTTGCCTAAAATCCTCTAAAATTGTAGGGACTAATAACACTAGAAACAACGTCACTTGATCTAAAAATCTAGCATTAGTCACAACAGCATCTTAAACATCATTTATTCATGAGCTGCTGAAAATTAAGTGCTTTAAAAAAAACATAATAAAAGATTCTAAATTTGTTCTTGTTCTTCCCACTAGAAAGATATCAATGATAATTTAATGTTAACACTAAGAGACAATTACGTTCTGCAATATATATTTGACACAGAATTTCACAGTTCCTTATCTAGATTCTCTCTTCAAATTTATTGGCTTGATGAGATTACAAAGCATTAATTTGACAAAGCACTTGTTTAAAACTGATAAAAACTTTGTTTTTTCAGTTGCTAGAATTACTTCCAGAGGCAAGCCACTGACAAGTGAAACAACTGTAGCTTTTGCATGTCATACCGCCCTCAATCATTTTAACCACAAGAATCTTCCTGTTGAACATACTTCCTCTTACTTTGGACCCAAATCACACATTTCATCTACTATGTCTTTGGATGAAATATTTTATTTTACTTTATCACATTTTCAAACCGTCCATCTTGCTCACAGAGGGACTTACAGATTTTTAAAATGATTCTGGAAATCCTATGAGTATGATGCCCACACCTTGAATTGCACCAGGAAGCCAAGGAGCAGTCTATGTAGCTTGCAGAACGTCAGAGCCAGATACTTGTGATGCAAAATTTCTCCTATCACTGCTCACATCAACACATTTTAGCCTTCCTGCAGTGTCTGGTTGGTTCTCAAGGGCAACCCCATGTATAGTGCATTATCATAATTCAATTGTGAGATGAATGAGGCTTATGTGAGAGTCAATGGGCTTCCCAGACCAGAAAAACTGCAACTGATGCACAAGATGTGTGCACAGACCTTCTTGGCCATGGCTTCTACCTGCTCTACAAAAGGGGTCCCCAACCCATGGTGGGGTTGGCACTGGTCCATGGCACGCCAGAAACAGAGCTGCACAAACAAGTGAAACCCCATCCATGGGAATCAGGCAGCATGCAAAACCATAACCCCTCTGGTCCACGGAAAAACCTCTCTCCACAGAACCTGTCTCTGGTGCTCAAAAGGTTGAAGGCTACTACTCTACAAGCAGGATCTGAGAGTCCAAAAGGATCCCAGATTGTGCACAAGCCTTGAATGGGGAAGTGGAACCCCATTGAGAGTAATGATGGAATACCTCAAGATATTCTAGCCATATATTATTATGAAAAATATTTTCTTTTCAGGCATTTATTCCTATGGAAAAGAAGTCTATTGGTAAAATTTACTTGGTTTACTCAATTTCTACAGCCCCTCATCTCAATCCAATTGACTCATATTCCTACAAAATATCCTGTATTTATACTTGATCTTCTTTATTTAAGTTGGTTTACCATGACGAGAATAGTCGAAAGGAGTGAGCTGTCATCAATTCTCCACTTCCAGCGTGCAACAATATTAAGGAAGAAAGGTATTAAAAATAATTCTGCACTTCGGTTTACCCAGCCTTTGCAATCAGAACCCATTATGTCTTATTGCTCTTCCACAAATCATGGTTTTATTATCAAAGCTAAAACAGCATTTGGTTTCTAGAATGAGAAATGCATCCGTATGGCTCCTGAGTTAATGCTCTTGTGATTTTCTGTTGCCTGAAATTAAGAACTGTATTTTTATTAGTTCAGTTATTTATATACCTTCCAAAACTGCAAATAGCAACATATCCATTAACAATAGTGTCGGCCAATGAAATGTCATTGGGCCAATGAAAACAATGATTATAGATATGTATGGGAAAAATGTATTCTTTGATTTATTTTGTGTTTAGGTCAATGCCACATGCATATGTGCATAAATTTGGGCTGTTTTCACATTGTTTCAATTTAGAAAAAAAAAAGCAACTTCGTATGAAATTGGATTTTCTGTATATTTCTATATGTGCGCATAAAATGAATTTTGTATCAATAGTTTGAAATCTATTTTCTCTCAAAATACAGCCTTCTCATTTGTTATCACAATGCATTTTTAAAGCACAACTGATTTTTTAAAAGAAAATGTAAAAAAAATGGTGCTGCAATGTTCAAGAAGTCAACACATCACTCTGTTTGAATTTACATTTTAATTGGGGAAATCCAAAACTGAGTTAGCCCATAACTGAATTCAGAAAGAGTTATAAATTCAAGCATCCATGCATACCCCTATAAACCTCATAGGTATAACATTTAAGCCAGCATTTTATGGAGCTGGGCATCAAAGATGTTGACCATGTCTGCTTCACAGGTATGGCAGGTCATGAAGTGCCATTTGAAGAATAGCTCGGGAAAATTTCGGAAGGGTGGTATGTAAGGCAGAGTCTTACCATATGGCCTTGAAAGTTTTGAACAAAGCCCCCTTTCCTAAAATACTACTGAATTTAAGTGAGAAAGTAGAGAGAAATTATCACAAATATGGAAAGTAACTATGTAAATTAAATTAAATTTCAGTATGATAAGACCAGATCTGACTTATGTGCTGTCCCCACCATTTTCCCCTCCAGTCCTTGGTATGCCACTCAAAGACCAAGTATGTTCCCCATCCCAAGGCTATGTAGCTTTGCTTTGACATTCAGAAATCTTCAGGAAAGACTCAACAATGATGTCATTAACCAATCAGGGCAGAGAATTCCTGAACTTGAAAGGACAATCTTATTCTATCTTATTTATTTATTTACTAATCAAATTTATATGGCTACCCACTACACATATATAGAAGTAGCCATACGAATAGATAAAAGGATAGTGTTAAATATTAAACAAGATTAAAATTAATGTTACAAACTCCAGGCATGGAGAGAGTCAGCATATCCATTTCAGTAATGGAGTCATCTCAACATGCACTGTTAAGATACCCACTGATGGAAGAAGTGTCCACTGGGGAGACTGTCAAAAAGCTGCAAGGCTCAGTGTCCTTTCAGAGAGCTGTGAAACATTCAGCTTTCTATTTGTCAGAGTATTTCGATCTAAAACCTATTCAGTGAGAGCTAAAATCCTCCTTTATATAATAAATTAGCTATATAATAGCTAATTTAAATTCAGATTTCTATATCTTTTAGTTTTAAAGGACATCCAGATTTAAAGGAGCAATTTTCTTGATCTAGCTGTTGAAGGTTCGCTTTAGAATGGAATAATTTGCTGATATATTAGAAGAGACATTTGATTCTATCATGATCTATACTGCAGTACTCTCACAAATGCTTATCTCAAATCTACTGCTTGAGCAGATTGCAACATTTCAGCTCTAGCCATTTTTAGATGACACAAATTTTTTGATCAATGTTAATTTGGGGTTTATCCATACTTCTTTCTCTTTCTATTAACTGCTGGCTCACTACTACTTTTCTTTGCTTTGGTTTCCGCTTTTCTTCTTATTGTAACTGGCACCATCATTTTAATATGCTCCTGGAGCACGAGGGAACTGCCAGATGACTGGAAAAGAGTTGATGCATTTAAAATCTTTAAAAGGGGAAAAACTGGATGCAGGAAATCTACAAAGCAATCCACTCAATATCAGCACCTGGGAAAATCCTGGAAATGGTAAATCAAACAGTGGGTTTGAGCATCTAGAAATGAGCAACGAGATTACTGGAAGCCAGCATGTGTTTGTTAAAAACAGATTATGCCAAACAAATCTTAGTTCTTTCTTTCATAAAGTGACTAAATTAGTGGATCAAGGAAATGTGTGGCTATAGTTTACTTAGATTTCAGTAAGGCATTTGATAAAGTAGACTACAACCTACTTCTTGGTAAGGCAGAACAATGTGGGACAGAGAGTCCTGGGTTAGTAACAAGGTCAAGGGAAATGATAGCACCACTCTGTGCTGCTCTGGTAATGCCATATTTGTAATATTGCATCTAGTTCTGATCACCACAATATAATATGTTTAACGTTAGAAAGCTAAGGCCCTAGGAAGAGCGCAGAGAAGAGCAACAATGATGATTTGGAGTTTGGAGGTTAAATCCTCAGGAGGACAGCTGAAGGAATTAGATGTTAGCTTAATTAAAAGAGGAGTTGGGAGACATGATAGCAATCTTCCAATATCTCAAGGATTGCCACATGCTGATTTATTCTCCATAGCACCTGTGGTAGGACAAGAAGTAATGGGTGGAAGGACATCAGAGAAAGATCCAGCATAGAAATAAGGAGGAATTTCATGACAGTAAGAACTGTTAAGCAATGGAAAACCTTGCTTCCCAAGTTGTGAGTGCTCCATCACTGGTTGGACAACCATTTGGTGAGATGATATGAGGATTCCTGCTGTTGCCTTCTATGATATGTTGCAACAAATGCCACATTCCCTTAAACTTCTGACACTGCCTTCTATTTCCTCTTTCCTTCCGTCTTCTCTCAGTTCATTGTGAACCATGTTTCTTATCCTTTCTACTGTTTTCTTATTTCTTTCATCTCCTTCTTTTCTGTGCCATGGTATCTATTAGCTTTTTAATTTGCTTATTTACCCTTCTTTGCTTCAGTTCATCTTGTAATAACCTAAATAAATCACAACTGTTTAAATCATGCACATTTTGCTTTGAATCCTAATTGTAATAATGGCCTTCTGGATGCTGTTGAGCAGTCCACAAAGCTTTCTCCCAACAAGCAACTTTTTAAAAAGCTACTTCTGATCCCAAACATTCCACTTAGCATCATAACCTGATGCTTATCATGGCAGTGATAAGAACTGCCCTTCTCTATAAAGTAGTTAAACCAAAATATAGGGTCATTGCTACATTCTGTGATAACAAGTTCCATAAATTAAGCTCAATGGATTTTTTAAAAAAACACATAAAGTAGCCATTGCATGGATGTGTAATCCAGTTTGTTTAGACATTTTTATGTTTTCCTAGAATCTAGTTTGTTTTGTATCCTATTTTCATGCTGTACAGCAGAGATGTCAAACTCAAGGCCTGCAAACCAGATGCAGCTGGTAAAAGATCTGGCCAATGTAGCTTCATCCCAGTCTACCCAGTGCGAAGAGGAGAGATCAGGCCAGGATAGCTCTGCCCTGGTCTACACAGTCCAAAGAGGAAAGATTGGGCCAGCATAGCTTCAGCCCAATCTCCCCAGTGTGACGAGGAAAGATCAGTTCAGTGTAGCTTTGGCCCCAGTGAGAAGAGGAAGCATGAAAGCAGTTTGGGGAGTAGCATCAACCTAACCATGCTCACCCAGTTGGACATGTCCACCCAGTCAGCCACACCTGCCCAGCCTCACAAGGTCAAACACAACCCTAATGCTGCCCTCAATGAAATGGAGTTTGACACCCCTGCTGTACACTATATATAGTATTGTACTTACCTTTTGACTGGAAAATTCTTTTGAAAAATTCTAAACCTATCAAATATGTTAGGACAACTGTCTGTCGGTATACATATTGCTAGGGGAAACATTTTAAGAAGTATACATTAAAAGCAATCAGTAAGATTTTTTTCCTTTTTGCTAAGCCATGTCTAACACACATCTACTGATTTCAAGAACTACTTTAACTATCATTGGAGCCAATCTACTGATTTTATCTATGTGTATATGTTTTTAGTCCCATAAAATTTAGACAGTTCGAGATGGAAGATACTCTGTCACTTATGAATAATAAAGTCTATAAGTAGTTTTATATAGTCTTATGGTACATATTTGTAGGAAGACCTTCAATTGTTTACAACCCAATAACATGTTTCTTGTGAGATGATCTGTCTGCTGAAAGTATGTTTTATCCTTGCTTCAAGGAACTTAGGATAAGGTTTAGAGTCATCTTCAAAACATTGCATATCCTTTTGAGCCTGAAACAGTGACTTGATCAAGGCTAAACACTGAATTTAACAGCTGAAGTACGAATTGAATCTCACAGAATTATTAATATCCACTTGCAGAGGCTACTTCATAGTCTTTGAAATATTTAAACAATGGAAACCTAATTGAAGCAAAGATAGATAAAAGCCAATCAGCATTTATAGCAAAATATATATTTAAGCAAATTGCAACTGTCTATGTATATTGGGAATTGCAGAATACAGATCGTATTTCTAGCACTCAAATTAACTAAGATTGGTATCCACTGAGATTCAGATTCCATTTTCATTACAGATTTGTACAATAGTCCAACAGCATTAGAGATGATAGAAGGTAAAACTGGCATTAGATGGCAAAATTTTCGTGCACTATGCAAATATGTTTGCACATAACTCATACAAAATAACAGCATTATTCTTGGTGGAACAAAATGAATGAATATTTATTTTCTCTGGCTTTGGGGAAAAAAGGATTAAATCTAATTGCGACACGTTTACATTAAAGACAGTTTTTTTCATATCCTACTTAGGTTGACTTTAAATTTGTCTAACTGTTGTGAAGAGTACAGGGAAGAACTGTCCTCTTTCTTGCTAGGACCAGTAATAGAAAGCAATGAATTTTGAGGATTATACTGTTTCTCCTGTTTTGAGGAATAGCCTCCATTACTTTATATCAGCCTACACTGAGCTTTACTTGAATGAAGACAACTCCAGTCTTAATTAGCCCTGTTGTCATATGTGTTGTAGAACAGAGTACAGTTTTCTCTTCAGATCTGCTTCCATTTTGGCATTTCCCTGTCAGTTAAGAATAATAAATCTGAAGGCTGAGTGACACTGATGCAGACACACATAGCTGCGGTGCAATTAAAATGGTACCTTAAATATTCAAACATCAGGTGGAAATACTAGAAACTCAGGATTGGCTGTTAAGCAGAATGAAGCTGCTACTTCAGGTGGTAGCCTTGGGTGCATGGTAAATTGGGGCCAAGCTTTTGCTGCCCAACTGACTTATGATTGAAAATTGTCATTTCATTGTGCCTAAGATTGTAACTCTCCAAATTTGCCTATATAAGTTGTCTCCTTACACAATGGGCCTCTGGTAATCTTATTGTGGTGTTCTCTACGGTGTACTGCTAGCAGTAATAAGGTAACAGCTTCCAGCATCTGAAGAGAAAATGTACATGCTGCAGGCAAGGAACAGCAGCTGTAGTTTACTCTTAACCTAACTAAACATACAAAGCAGTAACACTAAGGTGTTGCAAACATTTTCTTTTCATACAAGGAAAAAGACAGAGACAGTTAAAACCTATGCTTTCGGTAGCTGAGAATTACCAACTATGGCTGACTTTTGTTCAGGATGTGCACCTGCAGATTGTGCTCCATGGAGATGTTCAAGAAAAAAGCCACCTGTCTTTCCCTATTATTACACTCAGACTTTCTCAGGCCTCTTGATACACAACTCTCAGGTTGCCACCCATCTTTCAGAGACTTTCTTTTAATCAGTTGCAGGGAAGAACAGCCGTAAGCTGCAACTCTTCAAGTAAAACTCTCATTTCTTCATGTCTAAAAAGCAGACAAATTTGAAACTATATATATAGGGGGTACAGCTCTTCTGGGAATGCTGTTTAGGAGGGACAAATTAATTTGGTCATAACAATCATTTTCTGCAATATTTCTAGATTGTTATCCTCCATCTCTTAAAGTTGTCAGAATACTGTACAGATTTTTATATTGTATTGGATGCAGTACATTATATATTTTGGATATAAATTACCTTGTATACCAGTTTATTGGGGAGAGGGAAAAAATTCAAGATGGTAGGCTGAAATTGCTTGGTGTTGGGATAATTGAAAGGTTCCTTCTCCCATATATGTTTATATTACTTTAGAGATTCTTCTGTATCTCCCATTCCCATGAACCTATGGACTATAAATAGCAATAGCAATAGCACTTCAACTTATATACCACTCCATTGTGCTTTTACAGCACTTTCTGAGTCTAAAGCATATTTCCCCCAACAATCCGGGTTGTTCCATCCTCAGAAGGATGAAGGATGACACTACTTGAGTCCCTTCGGGATTGAACTCCAGACTGTGGGCAGAGTTACCGTAGCTTGCAATACTGCATTCTAAACATTGCACCACCAGGGCTCTGTAAAATAATAGCCCCTCATATATTTTAAAAAATGCTTATCACGAGGAGAAATTCTTCATTCCAATGGGCAAGGGCCACATTAAACTGAAATATTAGGCTTAACTCTGCACTCTAAACACAAAGATTTGAATCTGAAATATCAGGCTTAGCACTCCAGATACAAAGTTCTTCCGTGGCAAGCTTATTATATTCCCTAAAGGAGAATATTTGTAACTCAGGGTTGAAATGTAGGACACTTGGTGGTCTCTAAACTTGGAAGTTTTCTTGCTGACGTTTCATTATCAAAACTAGGTAACATCATCAGTCCTAGTTTTTGATGATGTTATCTAGTTTTGGGTAATGAATTGTCTGCAAGAAAACAACCAAGCTCAGAGAGCACCAAAGACCCCTTATTATATTCCTTCCATTAATTGCGGCAGCTTCCCCGTGATGGTTACACATTTTCAGATGACCAAGTTCAGTTTGCTATGGACTGAATCTTAGTAAAGAAACCAATTCAGATGTCTTTCCATGGATTCTGCTGTATCTGTGGTGATGTCTTGATGCCACTCCTATTATATAATGCCAAAAAAAGGAATAAGAGATGAAGTATTGCTATTTTCACTTTTTTTAAACAGGATTATATAATGATAAATAGTAACGATGTTTCATTTCATTTTAACCAAACTTGGCATTTGAATTACTCTGTGAATACATAACATGAGGGAAATTTACAATTTCATCTGATTCCCTAAATCTTCCCTTGCAAATGCCCCCACAGCTTTGTTTTGGAACTTGGACTAGTAACTTCCAAAGGAATGTATCCAAATTCACTTAATTATCCTCTGTTCTACCTCCCTTTTTTTTCCTGCTGTTTTTCATTTCCATCATTTTTGCTCTTCCTTATTCACATTTACGAATTGTCGCTTGTTCTACAAGAGTTGTATTTAACAAATCTGTTCAGATTACTCAGGCCACAGTGTTATCCTTAATTTTAGCCATCACTCTTCCATCTTCTACTCTCCCTTCTCTCACATTCAGTTTTTAGCAAACCATACCATTCTACAAAGTCAAGACTTCCATTTCCAGATGCCGCAAAGAAGGTGACAAGAGGAATTTCAGTCTCAATATAAGTTTATGCCTAGGGTTATTATTATGAGGAAACCAAGTGGAAGGAGCATTATGTATTCAGCCTTGATCTATATAAAATAAACGTTGGACATACTACTACTACTACTACTACTACTACTAATAATAATAATAATAATAATAATAATAATAATAATAATAATACTGACAAATCCAGTCTAAACATCTGGATGACTGTGAAAAACCATATTAATAATAAACAATAATTTGCACCACAAATTATTTTCCAAATTTACATACACACACACACACACACACACACACACACACACACATTACATAAACACAAATGGCATCCACATATGTGTGCTATCTTGCCTGGTTCCAGGCAATCTACAGAAGTGAGGGATTAGTCAGGACACTGGATGGAAAAATAAATGGGGCATAAATAAATAAATTCTTTCCTATGTCTCTTCCACAAGCCTGGGAGCTTCCTAACTCATCTTTTCATAAAGCATCCAACTGTTGCCTAATTTGTATCTCATCATGCAAAGTTTGCATCTACTTCCTACTTGCTCTCAGGTCACCTCCTTATATCGAGGACTCACTTAGGAAAACCCATCTGATTTCTCAAAATACTTCTGCTCCATTGTGTTTCCTCCTAATTTGGTCTGGTACTATTCTGTAGCTATTTGGTGGATGAACTGCTGTTTGAATTTGAATCTGAATTGCTGTGCAGTTGGAGTGGAGGGATAGTTCTCAATTTAGTAACTGAGAAACTGGGACTTGAACTACTGTGGCTGACCATCCCATAATCCTGCTCATTTCTGACCTTTGGGTCCCATCTTCTTTCTTAGCAATGTTGCCTCCTTGAATCCTGCCAGGGATTCTAAGTGTAGTGCAACAAGTAATGAGAAAAGGTCAGGTTTCAATCACATGGAAGACAATGTATTGCTAACAGTACTAATTATATAAGTACTAAGGTGATATTTTAAAAAAAAACTAAACAAAAAGGAAGACAACAAGCAAGAAAGATAAAATTCCACCCTTTCAGCTGCTGGGAATTCTAAAAAGCAGTAAGTGACTTCATCAGACCTTTGGATACAGTAATCTTCAATTTATGAGCATTCATTTAATGACAGTTCAAAGTTACAACAGTCTCTGAAAAAAATTGCTACCTATACTTGCTCTTAACGACTCTTGCACCACCCTTGTGGTCACATGATTGCAATCTGGCAATTGAGCACCTTGTAATCAGCTCTCATTTACAACTAGTTACAGTATCCTATGGTCACATGACCACAATTTGTTACCCTTTTTTTGCAGATTTCCACCATGGACCTGGCAATAAATTCCCTGCCTGGATTCACTTAATGATTGTATAATTAGCTTAACAACTATGGTCATTCACTTAATGATTGCTATACAATTGCAGCAAAATTGGATTTGACTTCACTTATGACCTGAACTACAGTGGAAATTCTGATCCCAATTCTGATCGTAAGTCAAGGATTTAATTCTGTACTTAGTTCTTAGATGGACCTGCTATCTTTGGAGGCTTTGTTTATTTCATCAGAGGCAGGGCTGCAGTTTTTCTCACAATGTTGTCCTCTTTCCAGCTCTAACCATTCAGCAGACCAGCAAAATGTATACAGGTCAAAGAAGATTTCTGGCAACACACAGAGATGAGCTGCTGCCGGCTCAGATCATTTCGGATGAACCGGTAGTTGTGACCTGTGGGTGCCTCCCCCCCCACTGGCCTGGGTGCAATCCCCTCCTATATCACTGTGTTTTTGACACCACACGCGTATGCAAAAAGTGTGCATGTGTGAATTGCTGTGTTTTTTGAAGCTGCACGCATGTGCAGCAGAGGTGGTATTCAGCAGGTTCTGGCCAGTTCTGGAGAACCGGTAGCGGAAATTTTGAGTAGTTCAGAGAACTGGTAAATACCACCTCTGACTGGCCCCTCCCCCATCTATTCTCTGCCTCCTGAGTCCCAGGAGCAAATGAGGATTTTGCACCCCACCCTGGAGTGGGGTGGGAATGGAGATTTTATAGTATCCTTCCCTTGCCATGCCCACCAAGCCATGACCTCCAAGCTACGCCCACAAAACCAGTAGTAAAAAAAATTAAATCCCACCACTGATGTGCAGATGGCATGCATGACCAAATTGCTATGTTTTGTGACGCTTCATGCGTGTGTGGATGGCACTTGTGCGAGCAAAGTGCACGCTCACATTTCCAATTGTGAAACAATTGTGAACCAATTGTTACAGTATGTGACTCCCACCTCTGGAACACCACTGCTGTGTCTCTACTAAGAGTGACAGTACTCTTCTGCACTAATTCTCTTCTGCTACAAGGAGCAAACAACAAATAAGGAGAAAAAGTCATTTGCATTGTAAGCAGTTTAATATAAATCACAAAAGTTGATTCCCCCCCAGGGCCGGATTTTCCTATAGGCTAACTAGGCTTCAGCCTAGGGCCTTAAGATCAAGAGGGGCCTACATTCAAATTGTTAGCAAAATTAAAATTACACTATTCTAAAAACAGTGAACACTAAAACACTGAACCGAAAAAAATGGGAGGTGAAAGGGCCTCATAAGTGGAATAGTCTAGGGCCTCTTTTCATCTAAATCCGGCCCTGTTCCCCCCTCCCTCCCTGCCGACCCCCACCCTCCTCACTAAACAATAGGTCAGCAGAAACATAATAGTCAAATACTGGCAGAAAAGTGTAGGGTTTAGGGATTTTTTTAACTAGCTAGCAAGCAAAAAAACCACATCTGCCTTTGCAGCATCTGAGCATGTGCAAAGGAAAGCTCCACTTACAATAGTATCATGATGCAAATACATAAAGGAGGAGCTTACAGAGTGACATAGCTGCAAGGCAAGCTTTGTCATAATTTGTCCCACTTTGCTACAGAAGCAGTGATGTTTTGGGGGAAGGGCTGCTTGGTAGGGTCTCCCATGTCAAAGAGTGGGTGCTCCTTCTCATTGCTGTCTTAGTGGGCTGATTCTGCAAAATTGTTCCTAGACTACAGTTCTCTACAGAATACAGTTGCTATGATAGACTCTTTTGTGTGATATAGATATCACTACTTTTTTTTTTTTTTTTGAGATTATAATTTCACTTGCTTAGGGAGTGAAGTTTACAGACTTCTGGTTTAACATACACCCAAATGTTGTCAGCCAGGCATTTTCTTATTCTGACATGCAAGTATATGGAAATCTATTTTTGAAGAAAATTGCCTTACAGAAAAAAAAAAAAAAGACAAACAACTGTAGTCCTTGTCTTTGAGCCTTAAGAAAAAAATAATAACATTTTTGGAAGTGATGATGACAATTATTCTGTTTTTTTCCTAGTATATTTATCATTTCAGAATCTACAAATTGGAAAAGCTTCTTTCTGACTCTCTTTTTTTCTATGTCTCTCTTTTCTAAAATATGGTACTTATAGAAGCACGGCATTATAATTAGCAAAGTAGCACAATTTTTAAAAACAAACAAGCAGATAAATCACGAGAAAGAAAAAAAACAATTAAGTTTTAATGCCATGCTGTCTGAAATTATTTCAATAAATGCAAAATTATTTCCTCTTTTGGTGAGCGGCCCTGGTAAATATATCTTGCAAACGTATAGGAGAGACACACAGAGAGAGTTTCTTCATAAAAAAGCTATTTTGCTGACAGTAAAACTGTTAATGTGCTTCTCGTACTGTCAGAGGCATCAGTCTCAGAACTCTATAATCATTGAATCACAGAAGAAGTCCTAAGAAATCAAAGCAGGTTGAAATATTTATGCAAAAAGAATAGCAATAGCAATGGCACTTAGACTTATATACTGCTTCACAGTGCTTTTACAGCCCTCTCTAAGTGGTTTACAGACTCAGCATATTGCCCCCAACAACCTGGGTCCTCATTTTATTGACCTCAGAAGATGGAAGGCTTAGTCAACCTTCAGCCAGTCAGGATCAAACTTCTGGCAGTTGGCAGAATTAGCCTGCAATACTGTATTTAACCACTGTACCACCATGCCACCAATGCCCAATTAAATATCTTCATGGAGTTTTTTCCTCGAATTGAATAGATGTCATAATTTCATTGTAAATCTTCCCATTTAACATAGGTGTCCATATGTGAAAGGCTAGGACTGAAAGAGGAGGGGCTAAGAGGAGAAGCAATAAGTCATCTTATTAAGGGGAGTCGGGGTAATATTAGCAAGAAGATTCAAAGGAATTAGTACTAGTAATTAGTACTAGGCCATGGAGGGTGCTTTCACTACAAACTATAGATGGGAGCAGGACAATAATTAAATATGATTTCATTTCATTTGAATCTAATACTGTATCTATCAATAACTAAATAGGCAATGATTCCTCTCATCATGTATTTAATAATTTCACTTTCTATCACATCAAGAATGATAATTTGGTGACAATGATTGAAATGCCTCCTTCAGCCACTTTAGAGAGCCATTGACTGTGGTGTGAAGCTCATATTGTACCCCTCTATCTTATATCAGTGCAGTCAAGGCTTTTTAGTTCTGGCCATCAGACTGAAGGAACCCTTCACTACTCAAAGTATAGAAATTTAACAGCTCCCCACCCCCACCCCAATATTCACAGGACACATTGATAAAAAATAAGATAGTTGAAAGGTCTCATCAAGGAAACCCATAATCTCTCTTGCTTCTCATACAAACAGATTTTAGAATCTAATTAGCTGAACTGAGAAATTCTTCCCTTTCCAAATTACTGAATAAGCTGGGGTGGAAATGTAGCCAGGGCCAATAAAAGGATTTTGATACTTGGTCTAAACATTATCATGCAACTAATCCTGAGTTATTTGCAAGGGAGGATGGGCAGGTTATTGTGCCACTGAATAAAGCACAGGGTTAGGCAAAGGTGTTATTAAGTAGTTTGTTAATTATTGCCAATTATGTAGGAAGGGAGACTTACAATGAGTCACTATTTCTCCAGAAAGCAGGCTGATACCTGTCTCCAGATGAGAGCTCAAGTAGCAGTTTCATTTGTAACAAATTGACTTCATTCATACTTGTAGTTTTCCATGATCAAGGAAATGTAGAATGGAATTCTTTCTTCCTGAGAAACTAAATATGATGAAATTGCAAACTAATATGCCTGTATCCAAAGACATCGGTCTTTAGTTTCACTTAGCTACACAGCTAATTAAGGTATAATTCCAGCTCATTGTGATTAAATACAATTGCTTTATTAGGAGGATATTTAATTAGTATTAGCTCTAACCATTTTTTTCTGGTGAAGAAGGATTCAGTCAGTAATGGTTGAACTTCACTGCTAGGTTTATAAAATCCAATTGCAATTTAATGAGCAAGCTGATTGTCTATATAGCAGTCAAGGAAAAGGCACAGGATTGTCTATGAGGATCATTGATTTCATGGGCACTGGAACAGATGCACAAATAATTGGTAACTCACTTGAAGGTCCAGTATTGTTACTGTGTTGTTAAATGTTCAAGCTGTCTGGCTACTCATTCCCATACTTTCCATTGATGGTCTATTTTTAGTTCTGAAGTTAACATAAGGAATTGATGCTTGCCGGACTTCCATCATCATACTATAATACTTTTCTTTTTCATCACATTGTAATATGTATTTGGTCCATGCAGAATTAGGAGCATCAGCCTTAATGCTGTTGGTAAGTATTTTGAACTATGTTGGTGTCTTTGGAATTTCCTACTAAACTTAATATACAATGCAGCTGATGATGTTACTTAGTAAGGCAATGAAACTTCTATAAGCAAACAACCAAGTTCAGAGAACATTGGGGACTCCACAGTTCAACCTTGAGTCACAGATATTGTCTTCCATTGGAATGCAGTATTTCTAATCCTCAGTAACTTTAAGATGTATGGACTTCAGCTTCCAGAATTTCTCTGCCAGCATATTAGCTGAGGAATTCTGGAAATTGAAGTACACAAAACATTTTAAAGTTGTTGAAGTTGGGAAACACTGTTAAAGTAGATGGCAGTAGATGGCAACTGCAGCAGTAGTAGCAGCAGCTCATTTCCAAATGTCCATTTGCACCATTGCAAAGTGGCCGTGGAGCCATAAATAATGCTGCACATTGGACTGTACTTCATACAGATTGTGGACATTGCCAATTGTAGACTTGGGTTAACATTATAACATAATGTGCAATGTTAACTCAAGAGCAACACAGTCTCTCCCCTTTTAGTGCTATTTTGTGCATTGGGCATCACAACAAAGTGGCACAGCCAGAATGATCAACGCATCACATTAGCTGCACCATACAAAAATATCTACAATATTGGTATATTATTTTTTGCATTTAAACAGTCAGAACAAACACTGAACACTGCCAAAACTATTAACATAACTTGGAAAAGGTATGCAGAAATGTTTAAATCAAAATATGAGACAACTCAGTCTTGGGAAAGGAGAAAAAAATGAGATATAAACTCAAAGTAACACGCTTTATATAATTTATAATTAAACATTTCTGTTAAAATAATATATATAATATATAATACCCAAATTATTTGTTTGGAGGATAAGTCTTGTTCTAAGTGTACATGTGTACACTTAGTGTACAAAACAATATACATGTTTTGCAGGTGAATTTCTAGTGAAATGCATTTTATATATTATTTTCATTGATATGTACATTTTAATTGTATTATTTTCTCATGTGCATTTCTTCATATTTTAAAATTGAAAAATTGCATTACATAATTCAAAATGCGGCTGTTGAATGACAGTACTGTATTGATACTAAAATAATAAATTAGCTGTATTCTCATTAAAACTTAAATGGATTTTGCCTATGAATGTTAGCCAAACCTCCTAATAGTGAGCATCATAACACCACAGTGGAACTAATTAGCTAGAGAGGCAATGATGGAATTTCTCTAGTGAATTTGTATACAAAGGCTGGAGAACCATTTTTGATATGGTTTAATTTGAATTCTTAGATTTAGCAAGGGTTGGAGGTGAGAGTCAAAACTCTATTTTATGGATATACAAATTAAATGAACTTCTGCTCCATTTCTAGAGTCAGGCAAAATTTTGAATGGCATCCTTGAAAGCATGCATAAAATTTAAACTGGAGATTGTTTTTTTGACATTTAAAATAAGAGCACTACTTTGTTTCAACTGCAATTACAATAGATTGCAGCAAACAGTTTCACTGGTTTTGTTCATTTCAGTAACTTCAGACTTCTATTAAGTTTTTGCTTCTCTGAATAGGATTTTTTTTTTCCTGGCTAAGTGAATTCTTCAAAGAATTGCACCGAACTGTAAGCACTGTCAAACACCATAACTCTTTACCGATGATTCTTCTGCTGAGTTATAAGACTTTAAGATATAGGATGCTCTCAGAATTCTTTTCAGGTAACATTTCTCCCATGAGAGGTTATGTACTGATTCCCAGTTAGATGCATCTGGAATCTTCTTTTATTCAACATTTTGTCAGATCAAAAGTCTTCTCTCTACCTTTTAGAGACCATTCACCTTCAGAAGGGGTATGCCCAGACATTCTTATGTACATCCAGACCATCGTGTGGATCATGGCTGTCAAACTCAATTTCATTGAGGGCCATATCAGGGTTGTGTTTGACCTTGGGGGCCAGGGTGGGCATGGCCAGCTCAATGTCAATCTTATCAGGGGCACCTGTGGTGGCCTGAGGGCTCTGCCAGTGAAAACAGACTCCTGAGCTATGGTTTTTGGTTGTGATGGCTTCCTGCAACCCTCTGCCAGTGAAACAGAGCTCAGGAGGACTCTCTGCCAGTGAAAAGGCTCATGGCCTTCATGAGCTCTGTTTTCATCTGCAACAGTATCCTGCAACCCTCTGCCAGTTTGCTGGCAGAAGCACCATGTTGCTGTTTCCAGGATGGCCCCACAGGCCAGGTCTAAGCACCCTGTGGGCCAGATCTGGCCCCCGGACCTTTAGTTTGACACCCCTGATGATTATAAACCAATATGCTAGACTGATTTTCCCATGACTAGCCTTATAGGAACTGTAGAAATAATCTGGAAGATATTTCATTAAAACATACAAAATTTGATGATCAATCTGAACATGTCTTTCAGGGATAAAATCCAGCAGGTTCTGACAGGTTTTGACAGGTTCTGACAGGTTCTGGAGAACCAATAGTGGAAATTTTGAGTAGTTCAGAGAACCAGCAAATCCCACTTCTGGCTGGCCCTAGAATGGGGTGGGAATGAAGATTTTGCAATATCCTTCCCCCAGGAGTGCAGTGGGAATGGAGATTTTGCAGTATCCTTCCCTTTTCCTGTCCACCAAGCCATGTCCACCAAGCCATACCCACAGAACCGGTAGTAAAAAAATTTAGATTTCACCATTGATCTCTTTGGAAGCTGTATCTACTTTTCATAACCTACAGCTTAATAACTCAGTGGTACATTGCATAGGAGCAATAACTTGAAGTTGAATGGAAGCTTTTGGGGATAACTGTTTTCCAAGTCAAGGGAGGGTTGAAGTTTGTGAATGAAGGCCCTGGCAGACTTAGCAGTCAGTGTGATTTGAATCAGTTATGAGTTGACAGATGTAATCAAATCATGGTTCACCGGTAGTGTGATATCATCCTGACAATGGCATTGCTCTTGAAGATGACCCAGAAACATAAACTATAAACTCTTTTTTAAATTTGTTTTTAAAAATAAGCCAAATTCTTTTAGAGCAGCAAAATGCAAGTTGACAGGTGCAGCCAGATGGGATCATGTTGAAATGAAGTTTAAATTACATGAATCATAAAATATCCAACATGTTAACATTATTTTATTTTAGTTTTGTTTCTGTTGTGTGAGCATTCAAGGACCAATTCCGACTAAGCTTAACCCTTCCTTCTTTAGCCATTGGCTTCATCACACCCTTCCACCAAACATCAGGGAACTGGGACAAACAAACACAAAATTCCCAATTAGCTCCATTGGGTTGAAATAAAATGAATTGAGGTTTATCAAAGGTTTTGAAGGTTGAATTGGTATATGGTTCCGGAAAATGTTTTTTACAATGTATAAAGCAGGGATGAAATCCAGCAGGTTCTGACAGGTTCTGGAGAACCGGTAGTGGAAATTTTGAGTAGTTTGGAGAACTGGCAAATACCACCTCTGGCTGGTCCCAAAGTGGGGTGGGAATGGAGATTTTGAAATATCCTTCCCCTTGAGTGGAGTGGGAATGGAGATTTTGCAGTATCTTTCCCCTGCCACACCCACCAAGCCACACCATATCCACCAAGCCACACCATACCCACCAAGCCACACCCACAGAACCGGTAGTAAAAAAAATTAGATTTCACCATTGGTATAAAGGTACTTCAGATTTATGTTGGAAATGTGAACAATATGAAGGGTCATTTTATCATGACTGATGACCTTGAAAAACAGCAAGAAAAATGTGGGTTCAAATATCTATACCAATGCAAAGAATTTTAAAGATCAAGATTCAACTAAAATCAGAACTTTTTTTTTTACAGGGATTAATGGACAGAAAATTAGGAAAAAAAATCCATAGATGAATATTTTTACATATAATCACTGCTGTGAGACTACTATATGCACCAAAATGGAAAGACTCTGATATTACAACTATTGAGGAATGATTGGTGAAGATGATGTAATTAGCAGAAACAGCAAAATTAACCTGTTTGCTTAGAGAAAGATTCTATTAAATTTATCAGTGACCGGATGCCTCTTATGGACTTTTTGACAACAAAGAAAACAGTGAATTTGTAATTCATTTGTTTGACTATTAGAAACAGTAGCTTATGGAAGAAGGAAATTGTGATGTCAACTTTATAGAGAGAGAAGGTAAAATACAAATGCATTTATAAAGACAAAGAAGTAGCTCAAAAACTATACTTGATTAAGGTTAATTGCTTATTTAAATGCAATACAATCACTTCTGAGTATTTTCTAATTTTTTTCTTCCAAATCATATTAATAATTACAATTTGGAGAGCAACTTTTGGAGATGCTATTGGATTTGGCCGGGGCTTTGTTCTCAGGTTATACCAAAATCCTGGCTTAGTGGAAGTCACTTTAATTCTGCAAGTTGGGCCACCTGATTTTTGAAAGTTTTTTCTAGACCCTTAAGTTTCTACTCATGAAATTACTCCTGAAGCATTAGTATGGGTGTCAGCAACCTGTGGCTCCAGAGCTACACATGGTACTTTGACCCCTCTCCTGTGGCTCCCTGCCGAGCCAGTCACGTGACTTGCTCTCCGCCCTGAGACATTGGCCTGACCCAGTCACATGACCTGCTCTCTGCCCCAAGAAGGTGTGAGTCTGTCTGCAGAGACGTGCAGCTGAAGCACCCCTAGCGTTCTCTCCATGCTGCCTGTCACCGGCTGCTTTTTGCGATTCCGTATCCTTCATGGGCAGCGCAGCACCAGCCGTGGTCCCCTTTGTGTTGTCTCAGGAAGGTGGGAAATAGGGAGGAGCAACTGCCACCGCCGGATGCAGGAAGGGAATAGCTCCAACTCTCCTGAACAGCACGGTCGGCTACACACCTGTGTGCAGAGTAGCAGCAGCTGGAGGAGGAGTTGCCACCGCTGCCATGATCCCGGCCACCAATGAGAGAGAGAGAAAGGGGAGGGGGAGAGAGGTAAAGAGAAATGATAGAGAGCTGGAGGGTGAGAATGATAGAGAGGGAAAAGAGAGGGAAACAAGAAAGGAAGGAAGAGAAAGAAAGAAAGAAAGAAGAGAGAGAGAGAGAGAGAAGAGAAAGGGAGAGGAAAAAGCAGTGGTGAAATCCATTTTTTTACTACCAGTTCTGTGGGTGTGGCTTGGGCATGGCAGGATACTGCAAAATCTCAATTCTCACACCACTCCAGAGGAAGGATATTGCAAACTCTCCATTCCCACCCAATTCTGGGGCCAGCCAGAGGCGGTATTTGCCAGTTCTCCGAACTGCTCAAAATTTCCACTACCAGTTGTCCAGAACTCATCAGAACCTGCTGGATTTCATCCCTGGGAAAAAGAGAGAAAAACAGAAATGAGTGGGAGAGAGAGAGAGAGAGAGAAAGAAAGAGAAAGAGAAGGAGAAGGAGAAGGAGAAGGAGAAGGAGGAGAAGGAGAAGGAGAAGGAGAAGGAGAAGGAGAAGGAGGAGAGACCCATTTCCCACAGAAAAACAACAACACCGGGAGCCACAAAACCGGGTAGGCATGGCTGGAGGGGTTTCATATGACTGGGTGGGAGTGATGTTGAGTTGGCCATGTCCACCCAGGTTTTGTGGCTCCCAGTGTTTTCTGTGGGAAACAGGTCCAAATGGTTTTTGAGTGTTTAAGGTTGCAGACACCTGCGTTAGTAGTACTACAGAACAGTTTAGCATTTGTTGTGGAGAACTGAAGTAAGTCAGAGAAATGAATGAACATTGGGAATTCTTGTGATTACTATCCTTAGAAGCTAGTTCCTGAAGGCCATAGATTGTATTATTCTCACATTCTGCTATTATTTTATTAAACTCAAAGAAAAATCGGATCTATAGGCACATCAGGATAAGAGCTCAAATGGTCCAGAAATAGAGTCAGGGAGCAAATTTTAGGAATTTTTTTCTGATGGGTTCTACTAAACTTTCCTTGGATTTAGAGGCTCAAGCAGAACTTATCTGAGTACCCAAGACTGAGGTTAAAACAGGCTAGGGACAAGGAGGTAAATATTCTTTTCTTAGACTCAGATCAGAAGTAAATGCATCAGAGTTTGTTCCTGGATTTGTTCTTTCTCTGGTTCTCTCATCTTACTCCCTCATCTCATCACTTCTTAAGAGCCGAGTCTCAAATGTATGGTATGCAAGAACCATTTCCCCCCTTCCTTTTTCATACAGTCTTAAAGGATAACATCTCTAATTCTTTCTAAAAAGTGCAGTGGATTTTTGTTACAATCGAAGCATCAAGTGCAAGCCAAAGCTGGAAGGCACCTGATGGCCAGAGGTGTGAAATAGAAAAAACAAAAAACAAAAACCTTTTAACACTAATAATTGAAGTTGGAAGTGATTTCTGTCTATCTCCTGCTTCAGCTTAATTAAAGCTATGTGACGGCACTGGCACCTATTGTATTGAAAGGGTGGGGGGAATGGTTTTTATTCCAGATCTCTCTTTCTTTCTATAATTATAAATGGTACTCATATAATGGTATCAGTTTCTCTTAGTATTAGAATAATATATATCACATTGGTAGCCTGCTGAAATCTCTTTGTATTAAATCTGCAAAAATTGTATGGGAGACAACCAGAACAATATATTCATAAAGCAACTGCAACATTGGCAAGCATTGTGTCTTGCACCTGTACAGTTTAACTTAGCTGCCTTCAAGGGAGCTTTGTGGCTATTAGGAAGAGATTTAATATTAGAGTATATTAAGTAGCCTTTTCCCTAGCATGCTTCGCTTGAAAGCTCTGCAAATAGTCCATCTCACTAAATATTAATGATAATGTAATAACGTGAGATCATTTCACTAGGTTTGGTATGTTTCATTCATAAAGTACAATAAAAAGTGGAAGCAAAGTTTAAAACCACTTAGAGTCTGACGGAACTCATGCTAAATAATCAATACTGTCCCGACTTTCATTCATCTAAGCCAAAGCTTTTGGCACTTATCCACAAGAAACCTAATTATGTTTTTTTTTCCTTAATTGAACACATTTTCCGAGTCTGCAAGTCCCAGTGCAGTGTACATTAATCCCATGAGATGAATTCACATAGTATGATATGAAACAAGGTGATTGGCTAGTCCATGGTTCAATGTGGCATGGTTATTATGTATAGGGTATTACGATCTGTGATTAAACACTTAGTGTTTATTCACTGGTCAACATATGCAAAAAACAAAACAAAAAAAAAACCCTTAGGTTTATTGGTTCTTCATCTAATCTTAGAATCCCAACAGATTCTTTATATTAAGTCAGACTATTGCTCAATACTGCCTGTTATTATTTACATTGCCTAGTATTAGTTTGCCAGGAATTCAGTCCCAGGACACCAAGCACCCCTGAGAACTTGGAAGTTAGCCTAGAGTTCTCCCTAAGTGCTACAAAAGTGTAATATTTAATTATGCACAAGGGGAAAATGTTTAGCTACCTGAATGGAAAGTAATCATGTTCATTTTGATAACCTTTTTCATATTTGCCTGTTTTTCAGATTTGTCCTTTATTTTTCCCAAGAAAATATTGGATCATGTAGCTAGAGAGGGTTAGATTAGATAGCCTCAAGGTTCTTTCCAACACTAATACTCCAACCCTGAACCTGCTGGTCAAAATTCCTTTAGACTCCTTTAGATTTGGAAAAAGTCTGGATTGGCCAAATAATGACAGTACTTGTTAGATTAGAAGACATCAATCAAGCTTTATTGCTTCTGCTACCAGTCAGACTCCTTGTTTGGATTCTGTAGTTCTTTCTCTCTCTCTCCTAATAGCATTTTAAAATTGTGTGTCCAAATTTGTAAGGGGGAAAGAAATCAAACAGCGATAATAATGAATTAGAAACAAGCTCTTTGGTAAGATGCCTGAACAATATCTTTCTGCCAGTTCACTTAAAGATCTAGCAGAAGTGTCCTCAGTTTTTAACTAGATGAAACAAAAAAATCAGTTTTTGAAAAAGAATATAGTTGATTGCTTGTTGTTTTTCTCTAAATTAATCTCTGCACTATTTAAGAAAGGCTTTCGGTTTCTTACATGATAATGAGAGATACTTCAGAGCTAAAATAATCTCTTTTCAATGGTTGGTATCCATAGTAGTTACAAGTGAAAGCTTAGTTCAATTCACTCTTTAATATACTTTCTAAATCAATATGTAAATTAAGGTTATTATTTGATTGTCTCATATTTCTGATTCTTAGAACGTGGCTTTCCAAAGAGAACACAAATCATGTATTTGGGAAAATATATATACACAGATAATGCATGTATTAGAAAAATGTGTATAAGCATGAGTATTATGAAAACATAAATTAAAAATGAGAGCTTTTTTTAAAAAAACCACAAACTAAGTAGATATGTGATGGAACAGTCTTAATGGGAAAAATGAGAAACTAAGCAAAAATTATTTCAATACTTACCTGTTTAACATAAACTTTTATCAAACAAACACTAGGATATAATGCTTGTGATATTCATTCCCACCTTAGCATGTTGCATGGTTTTTCCTGTCAGGGATGTGTTAATTTCTAAATCAGACTTGGGTAAAACTAGTTAAGTGTGTGCCTAGACAGTTAAACTTTATCTTAATATACATCCAAAGGATATAAATTTTGATCCACACATTTTAAACATTCATTAAAACAGGACAAAGAACACGGCTGAAATGCCAGAGATATTATTGTCCATGTAATAAAAATGCAGATGAGATTTCTGATGGAAGTCAATCTTGGACTAAAACATTCTGGATACAAGTATGACTTCTTCAAAGCATAGCAGACAACAAAGCTCTGTGGACCCAAGGAAATTTGGAGACCGAGGCTCTTGTGCAGTGAAGCAATGAAAGCAATTAAGAGAAACTGTGAGAATTTCCTTTTTTATGCTTCCTGTTCATAAACTTTATTTCACTGTGTATCCTTACATTCCTTTCTTGCTTTCTCCCATTACAGTAAACCACCCAATGAAATAGATGACCTTTGCAAGTGAGGAACTGAAGCAAGGAGATTTCTGCAAGGGCAGAAAGTAACAAAGCTTCCCCCCAATCTAAAGCAAAGTAATTAGCCAAGAATTGCAATTGCTTCCAATGAAGAAGAGCTAAATAACTGGCCCCAGAGATAAATAATAATTCTTTCTCAGTTTGTTTGGGGCCTAGATCATAGATAGTGTAATCTTATTCTAAGATGGTGGTAGTGATGGTGGTAGTGATGATGATGATGATTTATTAAGATTGTCTGCTAGTTACTTATCTAAATACTAGTAAGGATCCTTCCTTCCTTCCTTCCTTCCTTCCTTCCTTCCTTCCTTCCTTCCTTCCTTCCTTCCTCACTCTAAGATTGTCTAGAAGCATACATCTTTATTGTTTTTCCTGAATTTTCTCACTGATTTTTTTTCCATATGGCAAACAACTTAATGTGGATTTATGTAAAACATAGGATAGCAAAGGACTTAAGAGAGCAATTAAAATAGAGTAGAGTAGAGTAGAGTAGAGTAGAGTAGAGTAGAGTAGAGTAGAATAGAATAGAATAGAATAGAATAGAATAGAATAGAATAGAATAGAATAGAATAGAATAGAATAGAATAGAATAGAATAGAACAGCACAGCACAGCACAGCACAGCACAGCACAGCACAGCACAGCACAGCACAGCACAGAATAGAATAGAAATACAGCATTGGAAAAGACCTTGGAGGTCTTCTAGTCCAACACCCTGCTTAGGCAGGAAGACTTATACCATTTCAGACAAATGGTTATCCAAAAATTTTCTTAAAAATATTCAATGTTGGAGCACTCACAACTTCGGGAGGCAAGTTGTCCCACTGATTAATTGTAGCTGTCAGGAAATTTCTCCTTAGTTCTAGTTGCTTCTCTCCTTGATAATTTTCCACCTATTTCTTCTTGTTCTGCCCTTTTCCACCTATTTCTTCTTGTTCTTCTTGTTCTGACCTCAGGTGCTTTGGAGAATAGTTTGACTCCCTCTTCTTTGTGGCAACCCTTGAGATATTGGAACACTACTATCATTTCATCCTTAGTCCTTTTCATTAAACATAGCCATACCCAATTCCAGCAATCGTACTTTATATGTTTTAGCCTCTAGTCCCCTAATCATCTTTGTTGCTCTTCTCTGCACTTTTTCTAATTAAAATGCCAATACCAAAAAGGAAGTACTGGAGAATCATATTATATTGCATATTTGCATGTTACACATAACACACTAAAATAATGCTCGAGGTTTTGTGATCTAGGTGCAAACAATGTGTGGAACAAGAATTGCCAGCTGCATAGGCCATGTGCAGAAGAAGCAGGTTCTCTAAAGATCACACAGCTAACACATAGTGGATAATGCAAAATGCAATGAAGTCCCCCCTAAAAAACATGTATAAGGGTTTTTGACTGTGGAACCGTACAAAGTGTGGATAGCCATTAAAAACATTGATGTTCCAATTTTGCTCATGTGTACTGAAGAATCTGTTGCTCATGTGTGCTGAAGGAATAGATCAGGTGGAATGTGGTAAATCTAAATAGTTTGAAATTGATAAAGAATGCATTACAATTGTATACTGTTACTTAAGCCCTTAACTTCTCTGCAGAATACATTGTGAAAAATGCTAGACTAGAAGAAATAGAAATTGGAATTAAAATTGCTGGGAGAGATATCAACAAACTCAGCTATACTGAAGATATTATTCTGATAACTAGAAATGAGAACGATTTAAGGAACTTTTTTGCTGAAAGCGGGGAAAAAAAGTGCAAACCCCAGTCTACTGCTCAATAATTTTTTAAAATAAAAGAACATGTCCATAGGCAATGTATCCAAATGGCAGAGAAGAATTGTAATAGGCTTTAACTTACTGTAAAATGTACAAAGATAGTGACTCTAGCCCTGAAGTAAACATCTACTACTTGGAAGAAAGGCTATGACAGATCTAGACAACATATTCAAGCGTAGAAACATCACATTGCCAGCGAAGGAACATACTGTCATGGTTTTTCAGTAGCAACTTATAAATGTTAGAGCGTTAGCAAGGTTGAACAAATAAAAACTGAAGTAGTGGAGAAGGTGGTTGAGAACACTCTGGACTGCAAGAAGAACAACTCATTCTGTATTCAGAAAGCACAAACAAGCTAGAAGAACTAATAAAACAGCTAAAGACTGAATATGTTTGACACAGTGCAAAAGCAAGACTCATTGGAGAAAATCCTGAAGCTTGAAAACATCAAAAGCAATCAATAAAGAGACTGAAGCATGAACTTCAAAGAACTCAAAGAAGTGATTGACAATTCTGGTGAACTGATGTCCACCAATTAAGAAATTACTGAATGACTGCACACACACACACAAACACACACACACATCTTTAATTTGATTTTTTAAAAAAAAATCTGAAATGGGCTATTATTTTCTAATTTTATTGCAGATTAGTAAAGTAGGGGTTTCCCCTATCCCACTCCCTTCAACAAATGGCATTTTCTACTGAATTCTACATTGTCACAGAAGTAATTTTTCAGACATCAAATGAGTTAGGATGGGGTAGCAATACAAAAGTATCAGCTTTGATTTTATACTATGTAGATATACATGCTAAGAAGGATGGTTGCAATAATGGGGCATTGCTAGTCTAGTGAAGAGAAGAACCAGGAGTGGCATGATAGGAGTGTTCCAATATTTGAGGGGCTGTCATAGAGGCCAAGGACTCAATCTTTTTTTCAAAGCACCTGGAGCCAGACAAGAAACAATGGATGGAAAGTGAGCAAGGAGAGATTCAACCTAGAAATAAGTTTCCGACTGAGAACAATAAACTAACAGAATAGCTTGCCTTCAGATGTTGTGGAAGCTTCATCACTGGAAGCTTTCAAGAAGAGACTGGACTGCCATCTGTCAGAAATGCTGTGGGGTCTCCTGCTTGGGTAGGGGTTGGACTAGATGACCTACAAGGTCCCTTCCAACTCTGTTATTCTGTATGTGTACATAGAAAAATGCTAAAAATGCCAATGGCTGGAATTACAACAAGATTGAAAATTAACTTCCATCCTCCTTGACTTATGGATGTTTTGGCAGATTGACTCAAACAAAAGAAAAGTGATAACAGTAGCACTCTGAACAGTTACTTTCACATGAATATGTGTGTGTGAGTGGATGAATGAGTATAAGAGATAACAGAAAGAGACATGATACATGGAGGTATTCCATTTGATGTTCTCTCATCACCATATGAAAGACTGAGGACAAAAGAAGATGGGGACAACAGAGAACGAGGTGGCTGGATGGAGTCACTGAAGCAGGAGGTGTGAGCTTAAATGGACTCCAGAGGATAGTAGAGGACAAGAAGGCCTGAAGGAATGTTGTTCATGGGGTCATGATGGGTTGGACATGACTTCACAACTAACAACAACAACAACAACATCATCACCATATAAACTGTGGTAAGGAGAACTATTTGCTCAGTGTATAGGAGAAAAACTAAATCTGTCTGCAATACAGACCATGACAGAACAAAGTCATTAAGTTGTCGTAGTTGGCTGGTTGAAGCTATTAGAATGAGCTATCTAGCCAAAAACAACTCATCTTCTTTGTTTCTCAATCCATGGTCTTTCTTTGACCTCTTATTTTTCTTCGTCATTCAACAGGATACAAACAGAGATGGATTATCTCCGCTTGCAGAGGAAACGATGGGAGAAAAGCAAAGGGTTCATGCCAGAATTGAATCATTCTATTTTTTCCTCTCATGTGCCACCTTTTGTACATACTTTCAAGCTACCTGTAGAAAAGCATGGATGTAACCTTGAAGAACAAATGCAATAGCGGTTACACAATCATCAGGTTAGTCCTGAAAGAGAGGAAGTGTATAAAGGGACAGAGAGAGAGAGAGAGAGAGAGAACCTCTATCAAACTTTCAAGATTAATGTCAACCAGGTGAAGGTACCTAGTTGAAACTCTATTATTATAACTTTATAGAGTATTTTGATCATTACTAAGTTAGAACTCATGAAATAACAACAGAAATATGGCAGACAACAGAAGAACCATTAACAAAACTTCCAACCAAGCTATATCAGCAAATCTGGAGAAAGATACAGTGGCCAACAGATTGGAAAAGATCAATCTACTTTCCAATGTGAGGCTTAACAGAATATACAAGCTATCATACAATATTCTTAAGTTAATATCTAGCAAAATAATATTCAGGGTCATCCCTTGCAGATTAAAATTCTACATGAAAAAAGAGATGCCAGAAGTTCAAATTCCCTTTAGAAAAGGCCAAAGAACAGAATCATTATTTCTGAAGCACATTGGATAATAATACACACTGGAGATGATTTCTGATACACACTGGCTATAGCAAAGAATACAACAAAGAGGTTTCATAGATTATAGAAAGGTCTTCAGTTGTATTGATCACAATTCAAGCTGTGAGTTCTGTTTTAAAAAATGGGAATCCCAGAACATCTTCTTATCCTTATGAGAAACCAATGTAGTGCTTAGGCAATCACAGTGCAGACAAAACATGCTGAAACAGACTGGTTCCAGGTTGACAAAAAAGTGAGGAAAACTGTATTCAACCTATATGCTGAATACATATTAAGAGAAGCTGGATTGGAAGAAGTAAGCATGGTTTTAAACATGGAGGAAGAAATGTTAATAACCTGCTTTGGGCTGATGACATTATTGATAGGCAAAACTGTAAAATATTTGAAAGCTCTAGATTACAGGATGAGGGATATTTGAAGTCAGGACAAGAAGCAATGGATGGAAACTAATCAAGGAGAGAGCAACCTAGAAGTAAGAAGAAATTTCCGGACAGTTAGAACAATTAATAAGTGGAACAACTTGCCTGCAGAAGTTGTGAATGCTCCAACACTGGAAATTTTTAAGAAGATGTTGGATAACCATTTGTCTGAAGTGGTGTAGGGTTTCCTGCCTGGGCAGGGGGTTGGACTAGAAGACCTCCAAGGTCCCTTCCAACTCTGTTATTCTATTCTATTCTATTCTATTCTATTCTATTCTATTCTATTCTATTCTATTCTATTCTATTCTATTCTATTCTATTCTATTCTATTCTATAAAAAACAGGGCTAAAATTAAATAAAAAGAAGACCAAATTATGATAACAAATAGAAGAACCAGCCTTAGAACTGAAATAAAGATATCCAATTGGTAAATAAATTCTGTGGTTCAGAATTTATTAGGAACAAGCAGTCAAGTAAAGGAACAAGCAGTCAAGAAATATGCCACAGGATAGAAGAGCCACGAAGGCTTGGAAAATATATTCAGATGTCACATGTGTCTATCTCTTCAAAGATCAGAAGAGTGCATGGTATTCCCTTGTGACAGTCTATGGAAGTGAAAGTTGACCTTTGAAGAAGCAGGATATGCTTTTGAACTTTGTTGCTGGAGAATGCCATAGATAACAAAAGAAAAAACAAAACAAAAACCCACCACCCACCAAATGGGTAATTGAATAAATGAACACAGATTACTTACTTACTGGAGGCACAAATGACCAGACTCACAATTTGACATGTTATATAAAGATCTAGCTTTCTAGAGAAATTTTATTTTCGCTCTTTGTGAGCTTAATTCACATTTTACTAACCATTGCATTTCTCTTCCAAGCTTATCTCTGTGATTTTCTACAATTAATCTAATACCAATTCAATTCAGATTTAAATCTATATTCTTTCTACCACTCTGCCCAAGTACATTACAATGTGGTGGTTTGTGGGGAATCAAATTGAAGGAGAGAGTGTTATATATACTGTTTTGGCTTTGGGACAAGACTTGGCTTTAAGCTTTGTGACAGAAAGGAGTAGATAGCTCTTCTTTCCCTCCCTCCCTCCCTCCCTTCCACCCTCCTTCCCTCCCTCCCTTTCCCCTGCCATTATAGTGGCAGCTTAGCGAAGACAGTAGCTATGCACTCAGTAAAAAATGCTGCTGAATTAATGAAATTCAGTAAAATAATTAAGTTGTTTTGAAGCATATTTGGATGGGGACTTCCTTTCTCCCTGACAAGGGACAAACAAGGCTCGATATGCTAACTTGATTTGTTGAGGAGGTGATGGTATTTCATTTAACAAGTCAAGGCTTAGTGACCACTGATAACCTCCAGATTTCCAATATCTAGAAGTCACTGGTAATAACAGTTAGTGCTGTAACAGGGAGTTATAACATATGACACACTGTATCTCTATAGATAACCTCTATTAAGGGATCATTTGTGAAATTGTTATTTGCAATTTTTATAACACTGATGCCAATAAATACATGAACAAGACAGTGCTTCTGGTGTTCTCCCTGACCTTCCCATATTCATAATATCTAATACTACTATAAGAGAGGACTCCAGCTTCTGTAAAGATATATTGTTTGTGAATAAAAATGCAGCTCATCATGAGATACTCTGAGTAATGGACAATAGGCCAGAAACAACAAAAAATAGTATGAGGTAGAATGTGATGGTATAAGTGAGAGGGACACAATTTTGGGTGGGTGTGCATGGAATAGGACTCCAAAGAGTGTCCAGGTATTCTTCAAAAAAGAATGGAGTGGGAAGGTATTAGAACAAAAACTAAGTTTGATTTGATGAAAATTAAATGTATTAGCACATAATCAGTCAACCAACCAAATATGTTTGAATGTTTGCTCTCCCTGTAACCAATATATGCCCCCCCTCACATTAAACATTAATTTTACGACATCATTTGGAGGGCCTCTAATACAAATGTCCTAGGCCCCTGAAATTAGGGGTATGGTCACTCTGATTCCCTTATCCTCAGGGATCAGGACTCTCACATCGGCAAAGTACCAAAATTGTTATATTGTAATTCTATTTTTCAAGATCACCCAATTTTAGGAAATGTCAGTATTCTTGCATAACTGTTAGTGCTATTTATACATTAAATTTCATGAGATGTCGGATAAAAAGCTGCTAAAATATTGAGTACTTTAAAGGTACTCAAGGGGAAATAATTTTTTAAAGCATAGTATTTGAAAAGATTGCAAACTACTTGTTAATCTTCATGTATTTGTTAAAACTATCCAAAGAATTCTAGAAAACATGAGAAAATGTGAGTGAAAAAAATTATTCTCAATTTAAGACTTTTGACAACAATAATAAAAAGTTGGCTGAGCTACAATCTTGCATATTTATTTCTAGCAGATGAAATATTGTTATTCTCATGAATTTGCTCAATGTCACTCATGAAAGAAACCGTTCACTTGGCTGAGCAGTCCATAAATAAAACTACATTATTAAATGAATAAGTTCAAAGGAATGCTGTTGGATTGACAGATAAGTACAACTGACACACACACCCCTTGCCTTTCTTTACAAGAAAAATCTCAAACAAAGCTATTCCAACAAAGCAATGCAGCTTTCTTCTACCAGCAATAAACTAAAGAAGCCATGTTGCTTCATTCTAAGAACTACTTCAGCAGTTCCAATGTTGGAAATTTCATAAGAGCTTTCTTTACAATATGCAATGCATATTATCCTTGCTGTTGTCTCGGTTTGATTATTTCCCTGCAGATGTTTCAATACACAAACTAAGTAACATTATCAATGCTAGTAAGGAGTGGGGTTTGTTCTTAGTTTATATGCCTTGCCCTATCAGTGTTGGTGGGGGTAGTCTTAGAGATTATTTGGTTGGACTGTTTACTGTTGGATTGTTTGGCACTTCCTTAATTGGGGTATTGTTTACTTGATTGTTAGTCTCATGCTAATCTTGGAGTTAATCTATGCTCATCTGGTTGTTGATCACTGGAAGGTTTTTGTTCTGACCTAGGCTTCCTGAGTCAGTAAAACACACAAGTAGTCCCAAAAACCTCTTTTATTGCAACAGTTGTGAATTCTATTCATTCACAGATGAGTCCCAAATAGTTGTAAAGAGTCTTTCCAGATAAGGCTGATAATCACCCACCTTTATCTCCCTTGACACACTGCCAAAGACCTAATTGGCAAAGCCACAAGGAGTCCAGAATCGAACAAAGCTTCAGACATTAAACTGAACAGAATTAACAATGTCGCTTCCTGCAAAGGCCCATGTGCCTTTGCTCCTCTGTTAAGTCTTATGGGAGGGGCCAATCATCTCCAAGCCCTGCTCCCAAGTCGCTCCTTTTGTTTTAACTGTTCTTGCCTTCTGGCAGCTCTGTGCATGCATGCACTGGGAAAAGGCTCCCCCTGTTTCTCTGCCTCGCTGAGGTCTGATTCTGGAGGCTCCGGAGGAAGCATATACCTCCCAGATGGCCCTTTCTCTGCCTCCAGCACAGACCCCCCGTCCGAGCCTTCCCCAGACTCCAGGACTGGCCCATGTTCCTCCCCAACCTCTTCAGTGTCCAACTCTGCTGCCAGCACCACAAGCCACCGGCAGACCAAAACAGGTTTTGGTGTTTTTGTTTTCTTTTTGGCTTATTGAAACTTGGGGTATTGTGTCTGGCTGAGGAGAATGGTGCCCCCTCCTTGTGCTCCTTCTTTGCTTCAATTTGAAGTTTCTCTTCAAGGAGAGCCAAGATACCTTATACAGCTTTAATATTTACATCATTCACCTCTGTTCAAAAACAACAGCAATTTTTTTTAAAGAATGAGGGGCTAATGCTATTGAAAGGAAACATTACCCTTTTGTATTTGAATATGCATGCTAGAAATCCTCCCCAGGCTAATCTGTTTAAATAATCTTGCCATTTAAAGTCAAACAGAAAAGGTTGAAGAAAAAAAATGTTTAAAATTAAAATTCTCTCATGGCATCTTGATATCTACCAGCTAGCTAGTACAGATAGTACTCGACGTATGACCACAATGGAGCCCAAAATTTCTGTTGCTAAGTGAGACATTAGCTTTGCCCCATTTTACAACCTTAAGTGAATCACTTCAGTTAGTAATCTGCTTGTTAAGTGAAACTGGCTCCTCCATTGACTTTGCTTGTGAGAAGGTTGCAAAAGATGATCACATGACTTTGAGGCACAGCAACAGTCATAAATATAAACCAATTGCCAAGCATCTGAGTTTTGATCACATGATCATGAGGATGCTGCAAAGGTTGTAAGTGTGAAAAACAGTCATAAGTCACATTTTTCAATGCTGTTGTAACTTTAAATGGTCACTAAATGAACTGTTGTAAGTTGAGGACTACCTGTATGTACCTGTTTGCTTTAGGTTTGGCATTCTATACCTCATTTGTAAAGTAAACTAAAATTGCCTCCTCACCCATAGAGGCATCTTCATTTCTGAAAAAGAAGTCACTAAAGAATAAGAAAATTATTTACTGCCAAAATAGGTTTGTCTCTGAATTAATTCATTGCCTTAAATGTACTTAATAATACGTACATGCATGACAGAAATTGGATGTGCAACACAGGTGGGAAAAGATAGATAAACCCAAATATTATTTTTCAATGGGATTTGCATGAAAAGAGTAGCCCATTTTGACAGCAACCAAAACTAGAAAAAGTAATACAGAAAATTAATTTGACCATCCAACACAGAAAGCTGGCTGGCCACGAAATTACAAAAATAAGTTAATTAACGAACCCATTCTGACAGCGCACAGATATGTTTAGCAAGCTCTCTCTCTCTCTTTTTAAGATTGTTTTGTGTTTTTGTGTGAGCCGGTTGGTGGGTAGGTACTATTTTCTTTATTTCTATACAGTATATGGCATGTCTTTTGCATCAATATATAAAGTGAAAGACTTCCTTGGTCAATATTTCAGTATATTAATTTTTGACCCACCTACATCCATTTCGCTCAATGTGTGGAGTTTTTGAGAATGAGTAAAAAATGGAAAATTAGAAATTGGAAAGGAGAAAAGTGAGAATCTGGGAAGAGAGCATCCATCCATCCACAGTGTTTTCCTTTGGGGTCCTTCACTGAAACAATGCCATCTTATGGGACCCAGGAGGCAGGCCTTCTCTATTGTGGCCCCGGCCCTTTGGAATAATCTTCTACTGGACATACAGTTTGTTCCAACTCTTTAGTAAATTAGGAAATTGCTCTTCTTTCTGGATTTGGAGTCAGATTGAGTGAGGCCCCAATGGTAAATTGTCAGTTCTATTTGCCATTTTATTGCTTAATATATTTATTTTAATGGGCTTTGTTAGTTTGTGATTAGCATTAATTGTTCCTTTTTTTCTTCGTTTTGTATGCCATCCAGAGTGACCTAGTTTGAGTTGGGCAGCTATGTAAACATGTTAATCCATCAGTTAACAAATACAATCCTGGATTCGTAGATTTCACAAGTTTCATGAGGTATCACCCAGCTCCTACTCTAAAAGTTAAGGGAACAACTCTTTTGTATGCAGCTTTCAATATACAGATTCTTCTTAATAAAACAGAAGAGTTTCACCCAGATTTTTCACCCAGGGAATTTCACTTGATGCTCTTTTAGTGCTGTAGACATATTCTGTTTTGATGGAGAAGGAAAAGCTGATACAATATAAATCTATGGGGTTTTGTTTGTTTTATATCCTTAGGTGTAAATCCCCACATATTTATCAATTGGAATTCCCCACATATTAACCAGTTGGAATTCCCCACATTGTACCAGTTGAAATTCTGAAAGAAGGAGACAATAATAATTTGCGATATAAGTATAGTTTGATAAAAAATATATGAAAATAGTTTATTCTCACAGCAAGCTGTACTAGGGAGAAAAAGCACCCACTTTTAATGTCTCTGCCAGTGTCAAGATCTATACTTTGAATCCATGGAGAAAGAAATATGTCTTTTTCATTTGCCTCTTTGCTTATCTTTCTCCATAATTTATACGTTAAAATGTAGTTGCTTTTCAAGTATGTATTTTTGTTGTGAAATGTTCCTTACATTGGGAAGTCAGGATGAATGATGTGTTAGGAGAAAGTGAAATCCTGATAATGGATAGAATGCTAAATATCTGGACTGTGCAGCAGTCTGGATTCAAAAGAGAAAAGGAGATTCAGAATGTAAATGGGTGCTTTATCAAGGAAACAGGACTAATTCCTGGGCTTGTGTAGTGATGATCATGCAATCCCAGAAAAAAAAAATTGTTTGGCTTAACAATCAGGAGCTGTGCTACTTCTATATTCTCCGAATACTTTTTGAATCTGGATATCTAAATAACCTTTCTATGTATTTATAGATATGTCATCTTATGTAAATTATCATTGTTTATCTTGTTATTATAGTGCAGTGAAAATATAGTCTCTTATAAATACAAAAAAAAATGTTCACACTTCTTCATTTCACTGAGTTTCTTCACAATAAACAAAACTTTGCAACCATTTTTTTCTTTCCTTTTTTTGGGATCTTTTTTTTTTTTTTTTGTTCGCTAAATTATTTTTAGACTTTTATTTTATTTTTCCATTTGGAAATGGCTAGTTAAAATTGTGGGGCTTTCTAATCTGCAGTATTATTTTTTTTAATTGGAGGCAAACTGCCTTGAAATCTGTAAAGATTACTCTCAGATAAGACAGTATATGATTTTAAGAGGATTGGGTAAGTGCTATAGATCAGATTAATTAAAATTGAATATGTGTATATATGTGTATAGCTGCTCTCTCCAGGAATGGAATCCAATCCAAAGTAGAAAGCTCTTCTTTTTGAAACCTGACTCAGATTGTTTTTATATTCTATTTTGCTTCCAATCTTCACTTTCTCCTCTTCAAAGAATAAACAAGAGGGTTTTATTTAAGAAAAGTGGCAAGTAGCAGCTGGAAATTTCACAGATGCTCCAGGACTATGGGAATGTTGCATACATAAATTTCTTGATTTCTGCTGACTGAATACTTTGTGATATTCTATTAGCAAACTATTTAAGTCAGTGAAAGCTCAATTTAACAGACAATTTAGTGGGAGGCAGTGTGCAATCTTCCCAAATGTCCGTTAGATATAACATCTAATAATTTATATTGATATGTGTCATGTGTGTGATTATATAATTATGCAAATTGCTGTCATTTGCATCACATCATTAAGCAAATTTCATAAATTACTGTGAATAAGGAAATTTTAATGTTTTCAAAACTATTTTAAGTGGCTTGTCCAATGGCTTGTATTTGGGTGTAATGGACATGTCTGCTATCTTGAAGGGGTATCCAGACAGAAATATTGCCTGTTGCATCAAAAAATCTTCTAAATGAGTTTTCACTATCTATATCTTCATTGAATTATTGAATCCCTCTGTAAATCAGCTCTGATTCAATTTGAGTTGCAGATTTGAATTTTAAGACATGCTTTGATAGATATTCAATAGAAACTAATTTGGTTTGGTTTGAAGCAATTCAAGATTTGTCTATAGGCTACAAAGGCAAACTTTAAAAGATCTGAAGCTGTTTTATTTTGGGCAATGAAAATACCAGTAACAGTAGACCCTTTAGAAAAGTTTCTTCTAACCACAGATGTGTTATCTGAAAACTTCTGTTGTATCTTTTACCTTTTCAAAATTAAGAATCTTTACCTTTAGGAAAAGGGATGAAAGAATATGGAGGCAGTGCTAGCTTCCACCTGCTGCTATAAAGGAGATTGAAGTATCAAAGGAAGGGCAGAACCATCTGGAGATGGGATTCACACAAAGGAAGCACACAAAGTATCAATGGGCTTGCAAGTGAGCTGGTATTTGGCTATGAAAGACACCTAAATATGAAAACATCATGCAGTACAATATAGCATAAGTACAGCTGCCTACAGTAAGTAACAGAGTTTCAGGAGTATACATTAACTCTTGATTATGTCAATTTAAAATATAATAATTATACCTGGGATGATGATGATAATGATGATGATGATATATTAGATTTATATCACACTTGTGCTTTGGAAGCTCAACCAAGGTATACAATCTTTCAATTTTATCCTCACAACTACAGACCTATGATTGGGCAGGGCTTTCTCCAATCCAATTCAGTCTGCACCACCTAAAATTTACTTGAATGACTTCATTAAATAAAATTGAAAATCAGAAGTAAAAAAATCTAATGTAGGAAGAAAAAATAAAATGATTTTTTTTATTTTTTTCAGTTGAGTAGAGTTGAACAGTTTTAAAATTTTTCTATTATAAAATCATATTATGATTTCTCTTGGGAAATATTTTACATCCATAACCAAGATTATTTTCAGGATCTGACAATGTGCTGTAGGGTATGAAATAAAGAAACCTTCTACAATATCTCTAGGAAAACTACAGTTTTCAAACCAATGAGTCCCATAGATATAAGAAGAATTAATGTAATATTCCAAACTATTTAGAAAAAATAAATGTTCTTTGCTTGATTTTACATTACAACTCGGTTGAGTTACATACTGGATTTGACCAGAGAGATGAATCACTAGGAATAAATTGGCCATAACTAATATAAATTGACTCACTATTTGGCTGCATTTTAAATTTCCCTGCTTTTAGACTAATTGTCATGTAGCAGATCTCCCACAATAGGCAAGCGGATGTATTTATTAGTTTGAAAAGTGTATAGGCTTCCTCTTTCCAAGAATGAAACCAAATCTGAAAAGGATTTAAACTTTTCTAAAGAAGAAAGGAGATTTATGTCTCAGTCATCTGCTTCAGTTCCAGTTGTACTGTTATTGGTAGATCTTTACATCTAGCCAGATGGGCTTCAAGGACAGCGATAGAAAATTCACACCTTTCCATAAAGCCTGTTCAGACTGGGCTAGTCCTGTCCATTTACTGCAATAAATGAAACTGATAATAGTTTGTGTGTATATTTAGATCATTTTGTACCATAATCTGCAGCTTCAAGATGAAAAGTAATAGAACAAAATTCTGGTGTAATTGAAAACCCCCAAAGAAAATAATAAAGTGGCCAAAAATAATGTAGGACCAGCATTCTTCTTAGGATAAACAAACAACTAAAAGTCAGGTAGTGTTGGGAGAGTAATCAAAATGAGAAATTGCCTTTTCCATTGTGAAAGTGGACATTACGATTTGTAAGAGAGGCACTTCTGGAATTTTTTTTCTGTTTTAGGACTTCAAGTCTATAAAAAGCCCTTGGAACCAGCTCTTCATGTCTTTAGAAGAACACTTTAGAAGATGCATAATTTAAACTATGGCTTTGAATATTGGTGATATTCTTGGTTACATTTTATTTTTTTAAGCGGACTGCTCTTTATTTATATTCACTTCTTTAGTTTAGGAATCCCTGAAGGAGGGATATCAATTATGTACTGTAAACAAGTAATAACATTTTTTTAAAGGTGAAGTCAAAATGCCAAAAGTGGAAAGAACCTATTTTAAGTCACCATCTACAGCACTTTTGAAGGTAATTCTAAAGATCTGTTAGTCCCTGTGTACAAAATGTGATATTTCTGCAATATTCTCAAAAAATAATGTAACATTCCCATAACTGTTTGGCTGCTATTTCTGATAACTCTGATTTCTAAACCTGTCTGTGGTTTAGGAGATGTCAGCAGTTTATTAAAATACTTTCTGAGTACATTTGTGAGTCCTCACGCTCACAGATCTTCTAATTTGAGGGATATATATATATATACACACTGAAACTAATAATTATTTATTCAACATTTGTGCTGCTTTCCTATTTTCACTTTGGGCTAACAGATGGATATAACTCTCAAAAAAATTCTGTCATTCTCTGACTTCTTTATTAATTGAAGCAGATTTCAAATAAATGTAGATTCTGATTAGCCTTTGCTTCTGTTTATTTAAGCATCATATTAAATAATGACTTTTTTCAAATTGTTTTTCTCCATCTCCTTAATTTATTTTTAGGGCACTGTATAATTCTTCACAGAGCCAGTTTGATGTTATTGTTTACAACACTGAACTGGAAATTGGAAGCCCACAAGTTCCAGCTGTGTTTTAGGTAACAAAGCCAGTGGGTTGGGAAACTTTGGGCCAGTCACTTTCTCTCAGCTATAAGAAGAAAGCCCAGTTCTAAAAATCTTGCCAAGTAACCTTTATGGATTTGCCCAGGCAGTTGCCTGAAGTTAATAATGACTGGAAAGCTCACACAAACACATACATTTTTTTACTGGTAGAATAAGTGGTATGGTCCAGTGGTGAAATCCAATTTTTTTTTTACTATTGGTTCTGTGGCTTAGTGGGCGTGGCAGGGGAAGGATACTGCAAAATCTCCATTCCCACCCCACTCTGGGACCAGACAGAGGGGGTATTTGCTGTTCTCCAAACTGCTCAAAATTTCCGCTTCCAGTTCTCTAGAACCTGTTAGAACCTGCTGGATTTCACCCCTGGTATGGTCATTTCAGATTCCATTAATTTCCCATGCTTACTTTTATCATTTTTGAGTCACTCCTTGTCAGGTACTAATGACCTCCTTCCTAAGGATTCCAAACTTGTGAAAACATTGTATCCCTGGGACTCTCAGTCTGGACTAAGCATAGCAAAAATTTCTAAGTATCGGATATCAGCAAACAACAAGAACTATGCACCATGGAGCAGCACATAAGCCTAAATGATATTGCTAAGAAGAAAAGACCAATCACTGTCTCTAGGAATTTACGACCAAAATTTCAGTTAAGGAGAGACTACAGAAGCCATAAGAAGGGAAAGCAGAGGCAAAGACAGAGAATGAACATGAGTCACTTCTTGTCAAATACTAATGACCACTGTAGCACAAAATATTGACCAAAATAATATTCTTGGGTTATTTTTTTCCTTCTCATTCAGTGTGAAGAAAATAATATTGCTTTTGAATCTTTGTGGATAGAAAGTCTACCTCCCACAAAAAAGGAAACTCCAAAATACCATTAAAAAAAATTTCTCAAGTAGCCTAAGAATTAAAATAGGAAAAAAAAAACCCCAGACCTTCTTAATTTGAAGGATATATATACACTGAAACTTGTTTACAAAGGAAGACAACCTTGAAGAAACCCCAAGGCAGATTTCCAAGCATTCTTTCTTTTTTCAGGTTGAAGATGAAAATGGTGACTGTATTTGGGCACAATACCTATATCTATTAATTCAATCCAGGCTCAACCCAGGCTTTCTTCACTTTCTCCTTGTTAGGAATAATGCTACTGCAGGATGGACTTCAGAGCTATGACAGGAGCTTGCTCTCTCTCTCCTTGTCATTTTATAATACCTGTTTGAAGCTTGAAAATTCAATTAAAATTCAGGAGACAATGCCAAGGACTAAAGGCCGTAAGAGAGTTAGAATGGAATCCTGACACTTTAGTTGGTGAGGGATCCAGCAATCTCCTTTGTTGGCATTTAATATTGATGGCTTGTATGAAAATGTTAAAACATCCGATTTCACCCATGAGTCACTTGAAGTTTAGCAAACATGCTGTTTCAAGCAAAGCATCTTCTCAGTGTTGAAAGCGCGAGTGTGAGCCTTGCCATTTAGATGCCACCCAGCTAAGGGAGGAAATGTGACAGATGTTGTGGGTAAGCACCGTGACGTGATTCATCCTGAATGTGCCTCGAGAGCAAATGCTTAGCCTTTGATGAGCTAGATAAACCATTGGAGGCAGTACTAAAACAGAGCAACATTAACATGCTTAAATAGTTACCGCAAAGACATCTTGAAAACTTCCTGTGATATATTCACTTCCACAAGTGTAACTCCTGTGACTTTATTGCTGATTAACACCAATGTTACATGAAACACAGTCAGCCTTTTGTAAATGCAGTTCCTAAGGCAGGGTTTGGAGCCATGCTTGTAAAGCCAAAATCATCAAGCTTGCTTTAAACAAAGAAAAAAGAAAGAAAGAAAAAACCAAAGGCAACTTTTCTCCAAATAACTCAGTGTTGTACATTCACTTTGAAGATAAAGCCTCAGGTCCACCTTGCCCATTCTGGTGACCTCCATATCTCCTGCACTTGCAACTCTCAGAACCCCAAATGCCTATGCAAGTCAGAAAATCTAGCCTATGTAAGCCCCACCATATCCAGCAACTACCAAACTGGAAAAGGCTATAAGGTCATATTTGTTCAATGCAATTTTGGTAATCTAGCATGCTTCATCAAAAATATGGTTGATGATAGAGTCAGGGGCTGGAATTGGCCCAGCTTCTCCTGGTCTCTTTTTCCTGCTTCAGGCATGCTCCCTTCTTGTTATGGGAAACACTCTCCTTTGCCATTTTGGTTTGGACTGTAGGACAGGGAAACACCAGATGTCTCTTCATTTGTAATGAATAAGTGGTGCTTTCCAAAACAGTTGTCAGATTTTACATTTATTTATTTATTATTTATTTATTGGTTTGATTTATATGCTGCCTTTCTCTGGAGACTCAGGCCGGCTTACAATGCATTAAGCAATAGTCTTCATACTTTTGTATATACCTGCTTAGTAGGGCTTTTGGCCCCCCCAAGCAGTGTTCTTTTTTATACAAAGTCAGCTTATTGCCCCCACAATCCGGGTCCTCACTTTATCTACCTCAAAAGGATGGAAGGATTGAGTCAACCTTGAGCCTGGTGAGATTCGAACTTGCAGTAATTGCAGGCAGCTGGCAGCTAAGTGCTATTTAACAGCACTTTAGTCCACTGCTCCACCAGGCTCCATTTACACCTTATATACATGGATTTAGTGCTCTTTTAAGATAATATTAAACCTGGTCCGTGTATGTGTGTGTGTGTGTGTGTGGGTGGGTGGGATTGATTTAAAAAAGGACAAGGTAAATCCTGTGGTAGATAGTTGATTTAAACAAGGTTATACATTGTGGCACATACAAAGCAGATTTTTACTGCTTTTATTAACGAACAGTTGTATCTGGCCATACTTTTAGTGTCGCTATTACCTGGAGCTGGTGGGGTGGGTGTCCTATTTTGTCTATTCCATTGGGGAGTGATATTGAATATAAATGGTATATAAATATTTCTTTTTCTGGGATTCAATGTTTGTGGTTATAAGGAGGGGGGTCCCAAGTGATAATATGCATTGCAACATAATATCTAAAATAATTTTATAAATGATGTTCCAATGCACATTTTCTTACAAATTATAGAAGAATCCCCCAAAAAACTTTTGCTTGTATAGGTTACAATTATCAATTTTTATCAAATTAAAAATTAAAGCTGATGTATTCCTAGACAATTTATTTACTCAATTATGGAAAAAATAACAATATTAATTAAACCCATTAGAAATAAAATATTTTTCCTGAAAAGAGTCCTTATTTTTAACAAATAATAATAATTAGAAAGTGACATTGCTTTAACTTTTTGCAAATATCTTGAATAAGTGACAAATATTTTTTTTTATTTTGGGGGGTTCCTAACAGGGTCTTGGTGGAGGACATAGGTCCTAGAATCACACTGTAAGAAACACTGTCTTAATCCAATGGAAAAGATCAGTTCAGTGGTGAAATCAAATTTTTTTACTACCGGTTCTGTGGGCGTTGCTTAGTGGGCGTGGTGTGGCTTGGTGGGTGTGGCAGGAGAAGGATAGTGCAAAATCTCCATTTCTTCCCCACTCCTGGGGGAAGGATATTGCAAAATCTCCATTCCCACCTCACTCTGGGGCCAACCAGAGATGTTATTTGCCGGTTCTCTGAACTAGTCAAAATTTCTGGTACTGGTTCTCCAGGACCTGTCAGAGCCTGCTGGATTTCACCCCTGGCTCAGTTCTTTCACAGACCTTGACAGGGATATTGAACGAAACATTATTGCTTAATACAGTTACTTTTTCCAGTAAGAAATTTAATTAAGAGAAATCCTTGATGGTGATGAGACTAATAGAGCTCTTCAGGAGTAAGGGAAACTAATTCATCTAGAACAGGAGCTCCTAACCTTTGGAGCACCAGGGACCTGTTCTGTAGAGAAAGATTTTTTCCCCAGACTCCGTGGTTTTGTGTGCTGCCTGCATCCTGTGGATAGAGCTTTGCCTGTTTACATGTACTGATTGCTGGCCTGCCATGGCCTGGTGCTAGCTCACAGATTGAGGGTTGGGAGCCCTGACCTAGGAAGTGGAACCCAAATTCAATGCTGGAAAAAAGGAATGGTAAACATGTATACCATTCTCTCTACATGGGGCTTCTCTTGAGGAGCACCCGGAGGCTCCAACTGGTGCAGAATGCAGCCATGCGGGGGATTATGGGAGCAAGGGAGCGCTCCCATGTGACGCCTCTCCTGCATGAGCTGCATTGGCTTCCAGTGGTCTTCCAGGTGCGCTTCAAGGTGTTGGTTACCAACTTTAAAGCGCTCCATGGCATAAGTCCTGGGTATTTGCGGGACCGCCTTCTGCTGCCAAAAGCCTCCCACCAACCAGTACGCTCCCACAGAGAGGATTCCTCAGGGTGCCGTCAACTAGGCAATGTCGGCTGGCGACCCCCAGGGGGAGGGCCTTCTCTGTGGCAGCTCCTGCCCTCTGGAACAATTTGCCCCCGGAGATACGAAGGATATCAGATCTCCGGGCTTTTTGCTGTGCCCTAAAAACTTTTCTTTTCCATCAAGCAGGGCTGGCGTAACCCCCCCCCCCCCCACACACACACACACTTTTTTAGCTTTTTAAATTGTCAATGGGTTTTAGTTTGAATGTTTTAAATTTTGGGCCAAAGTTATGCAATTCTTTTAAAATTTAAAATTTTGTATTGGTATGTGTTTTAGTCCTGGCTGTGCACTGCCCTGAGTCCACTAGGAGAAGGGCAGTATACAAATTGAATAAAATAAATAAATAAATAAATAAATAAATAAATAAATAAATAAATAAATAAATAAATAAATAAATAAATAAATAAATATACTGTTGCTAAGAAACAAGGCAGCTCATCAGTGAGAGTCAGATTTTCATTAGTAGTGTATGAGGTGAAGAAGGGTTATATTAAAACTACAAGAAAGCGACAAAAATGAAGCTTTAATTGTTGTAAATTGATGATCTTACAGGTTACAAATGAAGGTAAATATATGTGGCCCAGGATAATGTTGCAGGATGCAATCTGAGTCGGTCACAACACTAAATAGACGTAAGAGAAATGGTAGGTAATTTTGGCAAGTTTCACCAATGGGGGATTGCCTGTTGTGGCCCCGTCCTCTGAGCCTATCCCATCGGAGGAAGGAAGCTGTGAGCATGAGGAAGAGGAGCCAGCCAGATCTCCCAGGCCCCCCCGCTCTGGCACCGTCTCAGGTGCCAGCTGAAAGAGAGCAAAGTAGTGGGGAAACAGGTGTCTCAGATGAGAGTGAGGGAGAGACGTCATTCCTGGACGCACGCCAACGAAGGTGAGATAAGCGCTTACAGCAGCTGAGGAGACGTACGAGGGAATAGACCTGAGTCACTGGACTTGAGTCACAGGACCAATGAGTCACTGGACCACACCCAGAGACTATATAAGACAGGGTGGTGGTTAATGATCTCTGTGACGAACAATAACTCAATCTGGTAGTCATTGGAGCTAAAAGAACGGATTTTGGCAAAGCTACGTATGTGATTTTCTTTCTGTGAACTATTAAAGCACTTGGCAGATGGTGTGCATATCGCTGCCAAGTTAGAGATAAGAACTGTGGTGTGTGCCAAGTGCTTCTTTAACCCTTGACTGGCTGTGTTTTTGTGGGTGTCTGTAGAGGGGGACAGATCATTGCCCAATAAATTAATCAAGAATTTTGATGGGGGGAAAAGAGTGCATTTAGACATAAGAGGACAGATTTCTTATTGGATCTTATTAATGAACCTATAGTTCAATACTGTCATCAGGGTCAAGATTTTTTAAAATACTACTTAACACACAGCAAAGATACCAAGCATACTTGTCAATATGCATATGATATTTTTGCTATTTCATAATATATGCCACCACTCGGATAGACATGAGACAGGGAGACTTATGCTACAAATCCACATTATAATTTCTCTGCTAAAGAAATTACACCATTTGCCTCCTAAAGGATTCACACTTACCGATAAATTAGAACTTCATCATCAGAGCAGTTATATTGTAGCTGGTACATTTTAACTCTTGGTGCTGACTTGCTTACTGTCCATTTGACTAAAGCTGAAGTAGTTGTCACCTCAGAAACCAAGACTGCCCTATCTGGTGGTCCCTTGCTTTCTCCTCGATTAGATTTGCTGGAACTTGTGATGTCAGAAAGTCTTGATTTAGGAGGGGCTGTCCGGCCTGTACCATTGCTGAGATGTGGAAGCTGGACAATGGATAACTCAATTGTTGCAGTAGATTCTCCAGCAGCATTTGCTGCTATACATGTGAATATTCCAAAATCCTTTGAGGTTGTGATAAGGATTTCCAAAGTGCCATTGTCATAAACTATTGTTCTTGAAGAATTGCCCATAAGTCGATCATCTGGTGCCACCCAATGAATGATAGGAGATGGATCTCCAATAGCTTTGCACTTTAAAGTGGCAGTTTGTCCTTCTAAAACTAAAAATCTGTGAGTATGCTGAGTAATTAGAGGGGGCTCACAAACAAATTCCTCTTCCCGAACATACCAAAAATATCTTCCCTTTAAACCTGGAGGAGAAGCACAAGTTTCCATATCATCGTCCCTGTCCAGACGCCGTAGCCACAGTAGCTCACAGTTACAATGCAAAGGGTTTCCGCCAAAGCTTAGAGATAAAGGTGGGGAAAATGGAGTTGTAGTTAATGGAGATATTTGAGACCTGGCAAAAATGGGATCAGGAGGAAGCTTCTGAAGTCTGTTAGAAGTTAGATCCAACCTGGCTAGTTTCTGAAGATCTGCAAAGGTCCCCTCTGTGATATAATCTATCAAATTATGATCCAAACTAATTTGGTGCAAGTTTATCATCTTCATTATGGATTCCCAAGGGATGCTTCTGAGGTTATTATAAGAAAGATCCAGATCTTCTAAGGTAAATAGAAACTCTTCAAAAGCATCATCTGAAATATAATTTAGTTGGTTGTTGTTTAGAATCAAGTGCTGAAGGTTAATCAAGCCCCTCAAAATGTCCTCCCCAATTTCAGGCAACCTATTACTGTCTAAATGCAAAGATCGTAGGCTTTCTAAATCAACAAAAGAATAAGGTTGGATGTAACTGATGGTATTCCTAGACAATGTGAGGTCAACAAGGCCAGTCATGTTGGCAAAGTCCTGCCTGCTGATGTTAATAATAAAGTTGCCCCCAAGTCGGAGTTCAACAGTCCTCCTGTCTATGTTTGGTGGAACAAAAAGAAGTCCCTTTGAAGGGCAGAGTGTTCCCAGCGACTCGGACAGATTTTGACAAACACAGTATTTTGGACAGGCGTTGACTGCAACAACCACTCCAAACACCAGGATGCTGCAGAACAGTTTTTCCATGGTAAATCAACGATGGGGCCTGCAAGAATGAGAAACAGTTACACTTTAGAGAATTGCTTTCATACCTATATATATAAAAAATAAAAGAAACCCTAAAGCAGCACATTTTAAAATCTAGTGGCATTTGAAGTGTTATTTTACCAAGTAGGATATGAGCAATCTAAGCATATACAGAATTATGTTTCATGGCTCTTTTCCAGATGCTGTTGTTGGTACTTTTAGGAAAGATTAAATCTGCTGCTTTTTCTGTATATTGACACAAATGGCATCTCTTTTATTCTGAGAACTATTCCTTATTTAGGTAATCACATAATACTATTTCAGGTGGAGAGTGCAAACCAGGGGTAAAATCCAGCAGATTCTGACAGGTTCCAGAGAATCGGTAGCGGAAATTTTGAGTACTTTGGAGAACCGGCAAATACCACCTCTGGCTGGCCCCAGAGTGGGTTGGGAATGGGGATTTTGCAGTATCCTTCCCCCAGGAGTGGGTTGGGAATGGGGATTTTGCAGTATCCTTCCCCCAGGAGTGGAGTGGGAATGGAGATTTTGCAGCATCCTTCAACTGCCATGCCCAGCAAGCCACACCATGCTCAACAAGCCACGCCCACAGAACTGGTAGTAAAAAAATTTGGATTTTACCACTGGTGCAAACTCTTTTTTGGGGGGAGTGGGAGGGAAAACCTTACACTTATTTAACTCCTTGCAAACATTCTGGGTTGGAAAAAGCTTGGAAATCATTGACAGTTCATTTGCAGTCTGTTCCAAACTCCAAGCAGAACTGGAGCAAATTTAAGACCAAGATAGGAAACCACACACACACACACACACACACACACACACACACACACACACACACTGACAACATGCACACAAAACATGAACTCCCCCTCCCCAAATGTATTATTGTCAGGATATGTTTATTTAAATGCCTTCCATGACATATTAAAGGAGGGAAGGATTTTGTTTGTTTCTTTGTTTTGTTTTTGGTGATTGTGAGAAGATCACACTGAGTAGAAAATTGCTGCAAAGAAGACAGGGCTGCATCAAACATGTTGAGGAGGTCAGGTTGTTCTTTTTCATATTTGTGTGGGAAAGATTTGTAACCTTTCGTTTTAAGGGCAATTATAGTACTTCAGTTACAGTTTTGGGGTGTTCTCAATCTTCACATGATGGAAACTTGTGTCATCAGACATCATTACTTGTGGTAAGAAGCCAATATGGAAGGATTAGGAGAGGAGGAGGAAATGAGGATTTAGTGGATCCTGACTTTCACTTTCAATCAATTTTCCTCAAGTATATGCTGGCCAGTGATTATAAGAGCTAATATCCAAAAGGGTACCAGGTTAAGAAAGTTACTTTAGGATGTAGATTTAATTCTTTCAGTCACTAAGTGCACTAAAGAATTAGCTATAAGATCACACAGTGGCCAGATTTTCTGTCCATTACACACATCTTTGCTTCGGTAGCTGAATGGTTCCTATGCATTTAGTCCTATGCATTTATTTATTAACAATATTAGCAATAGCAACACCACTTAGACTTATACACCATAGTGCTTTACAGCCCTCCCTAAGTGGTGTACAGTCAGCATATTGCCCCCCATAATCTGGGTCCTCATTTTATTGATCTCAGAAGAATGAAAGGCTGAGTCAACCTTGAGCCAGTCATGATCGAACTCCTGGCTGTGAACAGAGTTAGCCTGCAATACTGCTTTGTAACCAGTGCACCATCATGGCTCTTAATTGATCATCTTTCCCTAGTTCTAAAGGATACTGGGGTGGTATATGGCTAAAAAAACATCAGCTATACAGATATTTTCTGTATACGTAGACAGTTCAAATTATAAAAAATAATAGTAACACTATGTAATAATAGCCATGTAATTAAATAATGAATCTATAGTTAGGAAAAAAGGACTTCTTTTTTTCTTTTGACATGCTAATACTCTGCAGAAGTAAGTTAAAACAAGAAAAGGTCATATAACAAGTAGGGTAGCATAGCCTTCTTCATTTTGAGATAATTAGTTTTATGATGAAGGATTCTGCACAAGTATAAATCTAGAAATAAACTATCTGAGAACAAGCTAGACTTTTTCAGAAATGATTTTATTTTGAAAAACCACTTCTTAGCAAAATATTGAAATAGTAACCTTTTGCTTTTGTTGCATTTGAATCCGAAGCTCCTAGTACTAAGAATTTGATTATAGCAGCCCTTGAGATTTGCTGCACTTGGAGAATTCCTACTAATGTCCATTTCCAGTACAAGACAGTTCACAACCACAAAGCAATGCAACGCAGGACAACTTCCCTTTTTCTTATATATCATAATGCGACCTATGAAGAGGTTATCTCCTAGAAATGTTTGTATTGTAAGAACTTTTCTGCTCACAATTGTTTAGCTCTTAGTTCATTAAGTGCAATGGAGGGGGAGGGGGAGGAGGAGTCGAAGAAGAAGAAGAAGAAGAAGAAGAAGAAGAAGAAGAAGAAGAAGAAGAAGAAGAAGAAGAAGAGGAGGAGGAGGAGGAGGAGGAGGAGGAGGAGGAGGAGGAGGAGGAGGAGGAGGAGGAGGAGGAGGAATCCCATTATTTTCAACCCTGCAAATAAATAGAGGACAATTCAAGCCTATGTTTAGCTTTACCTTCTCTTATAAACTAGAATCCTGTGGTTCTGTAACCATGCTGTTTATGCAAATCTCTGTTACAGCTAGCAAAGCTTTGAGCGTTGTATTTATTCATTAGTAACAGACAGTGGGCTTTTGGAATCTTAAGTATAATTATATTCTGCAGCTTTAATTTAGTGTGCTATCCTAGAAGCTACAACTATAACCAAATAGATAAAAAAGGCTTTAGAAAACAATTTGAGAAAGAGTTTGATACAATTAATTAGCAATGTACAAAGATTTCTTTACCTACTCCTTCCCCTATTGCCTAGCCCAAATTTGATTTTTTTTTCCCAAGGTTTTTGTATAGTCTCTCCTTTTAGCGTGTTTTATTTCCCCAATTACCATTTGGGGAGGATGCTGTTATGTTTCACTGCACTCCTGAGAGCAAGTTGAGATCAAGAAGCATAATTGAGGAGTAGCAATTGAACATAGTTATGGGAGATAGGTAAAAATATCAAAGAAAGGACAAGTTATAACTTCTAATACCTAGGAATTAAGTTTTCCAGGTGTATGTATGAAAGAGCAAGAGAGTCTCTGCGTCAGTGGTGGGATTCAATTTTTTTCCCCCGGTTCTATGGGCGTGGCTTGGTGGGCATGGCAGGGGAAGGATACTGTAAAATCTCCATTCCATCCCCACCTCAGGGGAAGGTTACTGCAAAATCCCCATTTCCTCCCAATCATCTGGGACTTGGAAGGCACAGGTGAAATTTACTGGTTTTCTGAACTACTCAAAATTTCTGCTACCAGTTCTCCAGAACTGGCAGAACCTGCTGAATACCACCTCTGCTCTGAATATTATGAAAGTTACACAAATACGAAAGGTGCCTTCTATTCTCTCTTTGTGCTGATCACTCTATCCCAAAGAAAAACTTAAAGTGGATTTTGTTGAGTGGGACATTAAATATATGTGGAACTCTGTCAGACCACACTGCCGCTTTGAGGGAACAAGTGCATGCTCATAAGGGATTGGATTACATGGCTTCTAAAGTTCCAACTCTATGCTTCTAGGTAGAAACCATACTTTCCACATACGTAAACTATAAAGGGGTTAAATAAACCCTTTCACCTCTCTACAGTTCTATGAGATACATTGAAAACAAATGCAACTAGTCCCAAGAACAGAAAACATTGCCTAAGGGAGGGAAAAAACTAAAGAGAAACATGAGCATTGCCTCCTGAAACATCTCTGATCATTTCTAGTCCTTCCTGGGGCAATCTTACTCCTAATCCCCAAGATGTCTATGGAGATTCTCAGTCATCCAGCTCATGGTTACCACAAAGGTACTTTCTGAAGAGGCAACTAGACTTTCTGGTTTTTCTTTGAAGATGTTTCGCTTGCCATCCAAGAAGCTTCTTGGACAGGAAGCGAAATATCTTTAAAGAAAAACCAGAAAGTACAAATGCCTCTTAAAAAACACCTTTGGGAATCCCCAAGATTCACATTGACCTTGATCTGAAACAAAGTACATCTTTCAAGTCATTTGAATGGAAGGAAAGATATGCGCCTAATGACAACATAAAGGGTTCCAAGTCAAATTGAAAGTCCAACTGTGCACCTTCCTTTAACATAGGTGAAGGTAATAAAAAGTTGAAGAAGCTATTGGGAGATGGAGGAGCTGCTGCCATGGTTGTCAGTACCTACCCAAGTGGTAGAAAGTGAAGAAAGTGGCATGCTGTGGATGACATCTGCCAGGGGGAATAGAGAAACTGGGATGCTGTGGATGACATCTGTCAGAGGTAATAAAGTAGAGAAGCTGACATGCTGTCAGGGGTAATAATGTCATCATACACGTTATTCCATCAGTTGTCAGGAATTATATAAAAGCCTAACTATATCTAGCTAGTTTTTCATGACCATTTCTATAGGAAGCTCTTAAAGAAGACATGAATTCAACTACATCTTCCGCTTTTCATTCTTTGGCATCTGGGACAGGGGTGAAATACTACCGGTTCAGCCCGGTTCGGCTGAACCAGTAATGGTGGTGGTGGGTGGTTCGGAGAACTGGTAGCGATGGCAGTGTGAGGCTCCGCTCAACCATCCAGTCATCATTACTTCCTGGTTTTAAACAGGAAGTAACTTGTTTTTTACCCTCTGCGCATGTGTAGAAGGGTTTGCACATGCGCAGAGGGTCCGCATGCAGCGCGTCCATTTCCAAACCGGTAGGGAAGATAAGTAGATTTTCCCCCTGATCAGGGATCCAGAGACAATATGCTGCCTTTTTAAAACTACATTTGCTAGACCTAATTTTCTACCATACGGTCCTGGTTGCAGTACTCTCTCTGGAGATAATACACCTGAAAAAGAACATGGCTTAGTACCAAATTCTCTACAGAATCTACCTTATTTGTCTGCATTAGACAGATTTTTCCCTTTGGCAGAATCAACTGCTCCATTACACAATGCTTCCATTTATGGTGAACACTTATCCTGGCATCTCCTCCCACAGCTGTTCTACTCACCAGCAAATGTTTTACAGAAGGCCTGTAATATCTCATTACTTTGCTGATTTGTATTTAATAGACTTCCATCAGACTGCAAAAGTAGCATTTCCCCCCTCCCCCCACAACTCAAAGTAGTTTCCTGGGTGCCAAGTGAAAAATAGCCTCTTTGGACCTCTTACCATATAGTTCAGCATGAATTAATATGAATAATAATAAGAATCACAAAGACTTTTTTTATTATTTAAATCTCTCTCATAAAGATACAGGTGTTGAGAAGCAGCATTTAATTTTTAGGGATGTCTCCAAGGAACTTTGTTTAAAAATTCTGTGTTCAGTCACTGAGTTTTGCATATAAATTACAAATGAACTTTGCATACATTGGTAATATTATAAGGTAATTTGCATATTAACAGCTTGTGCCTGTGTACGTATCCATGTGCCTATGAATGGTATCAAGCAAGAACCAATTATATGCCAGTCACATTCCACTTATTTCAGCATGCTTCTCCTTGGGATAGGCAAATCTGTCAATATCACTTGGCTTAGTTTCTGATTTTTAGTGATCAAGGACCACTGATTTGCTTGGCTACATCCTCAGCTCCAAAAGTACCCCCACCTACCTACATTGTGTTAGTCTGACTCACCCCACCCAGTTCTTCCTATGAATCAGGGACAAGGGAACTTTGACATCTATATATGCAGGGAAACATATAAAGACACCACAATGCATATAATGTTTTTACTTATGATCAGAATGGGGTGTTTGCAAGACCCTTATGGGAAGATGAAGTGTGCAAAGTAACACAGACATTGATGTAGGGTTTTTTTTTCCAATTTCATGATCTGTGGAATTTTTATTTATTTATATTCGAATTTATATACTGTCCTACTCCCAAAAGGGACTCAGGGCGGTGAACAGCCAAAATAAAATACAATAACATACAAAAGTTAAAAGCTATTTAAAATAGATTAAATAATTTGGGTTTAGAAAAGAAATTTAAAACATCCAATTATATAAAACATTTTAAAACCCAATTTAAAAGGTGAGAGTTAGGCCAGACCAGCCTGTTGGAATAAAAACGTTTTTAGGGCGCGGCAGAACCATGAAGCATTGAACATGGGATTGCCTCTAAGCCGTATAAGTAAAAAAGTCTTGCTTTAGCAGGTATGAGATCACTTAATCCAGTTTCACAAAGCTGTGCTGGGAAACTCATAATCCTGACTGAAGGGTAACAGTTCCTTCCATTGCACAGCAGTTAGTATTTAAAGGAATGTGGTCTATGATCTGGCAAAGGGCCAGTGGTGAAATCCAGCTGGATCTATTCAGATCGCGCAAACTGGTAGTGCCAGGAGCGGGAGGCTCCACCCACCCACCAGGACATCATTACGTCCCATTTTTGACCCTCTGCGTATGTGCAGAAGGCTCTGCGCATGCGCAGAAGAGGTCCATGCTTATGTAGTCCCGAACCGGTAGAGAAGGTAAGTGCATTTCACTGCTGCAAAGGTCCATCAATATTTGCAGTCATGAATACTTTGATCTTCCATGAATCTATCCAGTTTTTTTTTTAAAAAATAAAAACTCTGTTTGGTAATCATTACCACAACTGCTGGCAGCAAAAGCCATGGGTTCATTATAAGCTGAGTGAAAAAGGGTGGGCCTGCTTTTCCTTGACTTTATTTTCATTGGGTGATCTTGAGTTTTCAGGTGGACTCCTCATCTTTAACAGCTATGTGAAAAGCAGTATAACATATAGGCAGCGTATAAATAAACCTTACAAGTTGTTTGGATGCAAACAAGTGAATATTTGGTTGCTTAGGGGAAAAAAAATCTGAGTTAATTTGGTATATTCTCATGAACCCAAGATTATCATAAAAAAAAATAGGAGAAATTATCATTCATTCATTACAAAGCAGAGTTCAACTCATCTTACCCACTTTTCCTTTTAAAACTAAATTTATATGGAAAATACAAGAATATATAAGCAAATGAATTATAAATAGTTCAATCTTCAATGATGCCTAGATACTAAAGGCAACAGTATCTATATCCTGTTTCCCTTTGAAATTCTGCGTTCTCTGTCCTTCTATAGGCATCCTGAATATTTTAGCCATTTATATGGTACATTCTTCCAGGAAAGCACGCATTTTAATACATATCTGTAAGGTATTAACACAATGTGAACTCAACTCTGTTCTTGGCTAGGCCTCTCATGTCTAATTGCAACATGAGATAATTAACAGCATTAATTACATGAACTATAATTTTTGACTCAGCCACTATTATCAGCAGGAAGACATTATTTTCAGACACCTTTTGCCTTTGTGGCCATCATCTGTTCCTAACCAATGAGATGGACAGTTTCATTTCCATGGCAACTGAATAGCTTCAAATAGAAATGAGAATATAGGAAGGTGTTAGAAAGCACTTCCAAATTATGATAAAGGAACAAACATTTATCCTGTGAAATCATTATATAAAAGATAAAGGAAGAAATAATATTTATATGAAAATAAAAAAAGAAAATGTAACATTAGAAGATTGAAAAGCTGGGAAAAGGAGTGACCTGAGACTTTAAAGACAGATAAACCAACAACTGTGCAGATGCTGCATTTATTACCTCCCTGGTTTGTTGGATTCCAATTTATCTTTGTTCTTATCATTTATATTTGTATTGTTAAGTATTTACTACTTAGCTTCTTTAATCTTACATTAAGGGTAACTGACTTGTGCTACAGAGAAACTCAAGCTGCTGTATAATTCTCTGCACAAGAAATTCTACAGTATTGGCAATACAGTGCCTCTAGGCACCACAAAATAGCAACCACAGCTGAAAATCAGTGGCATTTTGTTAGATCTCTTCTGAAAATACTGAAGTCTCATCACATCTCACGAGTTCATGATTTCATGAGATGACATTTGAGAGAGATCACCAATGTTTTGCAATATTTTTATTCAGTTGCAAACATGTGTGTGTTGACTATAATCAGAATTTTAGACAGCTTACAATAAACATGGTAACGTTATACAAAATAGTCTTACAATCAAACCAATTAAAGTACTATTAATAAAACCTATTACTAAAAACAGTTGTTATCATCACCCAGATCTGAATGCTATCTGGTAGAGAACTATTTTCACTATTGTTGTGAAACACTATTAGAGTAGGGACAGAAACAACTCAGGGGAGATGTTGTGAGTTGGCAAACTGTTCTGGAGCAAGAAGGGTATTAATTACAACATTATTTGTTCTTTAGATCCAAATCCCTGATCATTTCCAGGGTAGGTACATAGAGCATCCTTTCCTTACCAGATTGTATAGGGCCATGATGGCTAACCTTTTCTGGACTGAGTGCCCAAAGCACAGCCAAACTCCCAAAATGCAATGCGAGTGCGGCCCCTGTGCATGCGGTTTGCCCCCGCACATGCGCGTGCAGCCCCCCACATGCATCCTGCCCCCCGCACATGCTCATGTGTGCCTCTCGCATGCGTGGCAGAGACCCAAAGACTAGCGGGCTGGTGGGAGGCACGCACACATGCACGGCACAACTTAACTGGAGCAACAGCTCATGTGCCCACAGAGAGGGCGCTGAGTACCATCTCTGGCATGTGTGCCATAGGTTCACCATCATGGATATAGGGTAAACAGGTTCTACCTAAAGAAGATGATATCTTGAAGTCGACATAGATCTGAACATAAAACAATTTAAGGACAATCACAATAACTTGAATGAAGACTGGCATCTTACAGGCAGCCTGTAAAGTTCCTTTTCCTTCTTCCATTCAATCATATTCAATTCTTGGAGACTGTCTGGAAAAGACAGATCTTTTCTTGGCAAGCTCTTTTTTTGACATTGCCTCCATTCTAGGGCCGAGAAAAATGACTGACTCAGTATCACTCAGTGGCTCTGTACATAAGGTGAGAATAGAATTCTCAATGTCCTGGTTTCTAGTCTGATGCTTTAACCACTACACCAAACTGACTTTTTTAGACAGATGTTATCCTGTTCAACTAGATAAGACTGCTTGGCAAATGAGCAGCTGTATTTGGTGCTAACTATAATTGCAGATTCTCTTTGAGTCCAGTCCAACATAAAGCACACTACAAATTGAGAAGTGCATGGTTACTGGTTTTAGTACCTCCTAGTCTAACAGGAGCTGTGAGTTCAGGAGAACTCCCAAAGTATGCAATGATTCCTTCAAAGGAAGGAATTCTCCCTATATCAATATATAAGGAACATCTATATCACTCAAAGGTTTCTGGAAAAACAAAAGGAAAACAATTCCTTCTTGCTAGGATTCAACTGTACTCTGTTTGCTTCAAACATTGCTTCATGGCCTCCAAACACCAAGTCAGAACATCTGTCAGATCTCCTTATGGGTGACAGCGTTCCAGAAAAAAACCCCAACTCCAAGTAAAGACTCTGAAGCAAGCATTTTTCAAAGTTCTATTTACTAGAATAGATAAACTGGCACATTTGGGAAAACCTGAATCTGAGAGGTCTGAATTTTCCCTCAATAAATCAAAACCCCCCAAACCATCCCTTCACTCCTCAATTGATCGCATGCTCCAATCAATCACCGTCCCATCTCGAGACCTCACTCTGACCACTCCTTCTCCAGATGCAGGATCACCCTGACCTTGACTGACAGGAAGAATGCTATTATGTCTACAGACAACCCCTCTACTAAATCCCCCCTCCTACTTTCCCACACATGAGAAGGTGACATCATGGAAGCTTCCGGTCTAATATGACTTCCAAAACTGACAATAGGTTTCTCAAATGATACTATGGTACCAGGGGTGGGTTCTAAAAATTTTTATTACCGGTTCTGTGGGTGTGGCTTATTTTGTGGGCATGGCTTGATGGTTATGTGACAATTCTTTAGGATTTAGCAGAAGTACTGGTCTACCAGGCTTTTAACTGCTTGCAGAGCTGTACCGGTCTACCCATTTATTTTTGCAGGCACTGTTCTACCCATTTATTTTTGCAGGTACTGGTCTACCCATTTATTTTTGCAGGCACCGGTCTACCACCAAACTGCCCTTTACCATTGATCAGCTGTAGGGCGTCCCTTTGAAGCCCCGCGGCAAAAGTTTAAACAGTTTTTTTTCCTTATAACCCATCAGCTGGGACTCAGGAGGCAGCAATAGATTGGGGGTGGGGCCAAATAAAAGGTAAGAATAACATGGGGGGGGGGGCAGAACCAGTTCAGTGATGTCATATTGTCACTGCTACCGGCTCAGCCGAACCGGGAGGAACCCACCACTGCATGGTACTAATGGTTGATGGTACTGAACACTGCAAAAGAAGAAAGATTACATCCACGTAAACGTTTCATCATTAATTATCCCCAATGCAGTCCCCATCCCATAGTTAGCCCTGAAACCTGCCTGGAAAAGATTCTGATAATCCATCGCAAAAGATAGTGTGATAATGCCAATGGCCAGAAAATATTGTTGAACCTTTTTCTAAAGGCCCTCCTACATTTTAAAATACAGAAAGGCATAACCTTACTTTACCTGTAAATGAACAGGACATACTTTTATCAGTATTTTGCTAACATATTGGCAATGATGATATTGAAGGGACGGATGGCTTCTGCCTTTTAAAATCAACTATCAACAGCAGTAACCAGCAGTCAAGAAATATGCCACAGACTAGTATTTACTGGCCAGCAATTAAGGCTTTCAAAAATTTATTCAGATACTGTGACGTAGAACAGAATCATGTAGGAAATGATATTTCCTGTGACAGTGTATGAAAGCTAAATTTGGACTTCAAAGAAACAGGATTGAAAGAGAATGTATACTTTTGTATTTTAATGGCACTGAAGATTTTTGGGAACACCATGGACAGCCAAGAAAACAAATAAATGGTTCATGGAAATAATCAGTCCAGAATTCCTACTTGAGGTACAAATGATGAGAACCATATTTTGGATCTACTGTACAAAGATCTAGCTTTCCCAAGAAGTTTATAATGCTGGAAAAGGTGGAAGGAAAGAAGATAACAACAAATAACAAGGTGGATAGACTCAATTAATTGCAGAAATGTGTGCACTATTGGATGACATCATCATCCCCAGTTTGGGGACAGATCATTCAGAAGAAAGCTTATATATTGATTGCTAGAAGTTGTCACCAATTTGATGGCACATAATCAATTTATTGCTAATTCAGTGTGCATTTCGAAGAAAGAATACAAAATATCTAATTAAAGTGGAATAGTTAATTAGTACTTATAATCTTACAATGGTGAATTCTGCTGTAAAAAGTACAAATGTAATACTATATGCCTGATTCAGTTTTATGTTGTATGTTTATACCTCTGCATAACAAATTCTTGGTTTTTAAACTTCACTGTCTAGCAAAAAATAGTTCTCAATTTGTGCCAAGTTTAACCACAAATTAAAAATGACTTTGCAACATAAATATTTGGATTGGAAAACAGTTTCTTGTGAATTGGGCTTTAGTTTATGTAGTACTTTAAAACACAAGACAATTTTTATAGTCCATGCTATAATCAAAATAATTTAATGCTTTGATTGGATGAAAATGTGCATTGCCAACCAAATTTAGAAGCACAATCTCATATAACTGTAGTATGCTGTTGTGAATTTGGCTTGAGATATTGTAAAGATATGCCCAGCTGCAAGATGCAAAATGAAGCAGTGCTCAGCTGTGTTACTTGAAGCCAATGCCTAAAATATGGTGAATCATCACAAACAAATTGTTTGTCAGTGAAGAGAAGAAATTTTACAAGCCTTATAGATCCTGAGAGATACATTAGTTCTCAGGCCAGAAAAAAATGGGTTTCTTCTTCTTTTTTTGAGATATTCCAAGCACTTGCCAAAAACATTTTTCCGCCTTCCCCACCCTTGCATATGTGATTAGTAGTGAGGATTACAATATTTTGAAGAAATAGTAATGCCATCTAGACACCATTAAAAGCATCATGCATCTTGATTCAAGCACCGCCTTCAGAATACCTACAAAACAACAATATATCATTCCTTAGCTATGATAAGATTTTCTTCTTTTCATTGAGTTAAATTCTCCCCACAGAAGCTAAAATGGGGCTTCAGAGAATGTATTGGAAACCATTTGAATTATAGGCTCTGTGTTTCATCATGTCCACATATACTGTATCATTAAAGGCCTGATGTTAACTTTTTATTTAACATTCTCATTCAATAAGTGATTTTGGTAAAGAAGTTACTTCTTGATCTTTGCTAAATTCTTTAGCAAATTTAGGTCATGTTTGCTAATTCAAAATAAGGCAAACAAAATTCATCAATGTAAGACAATATGCCATGCCTCTCTCTTTGTTTTTTTTTTATTATTATTATTTTTTTTTTATGGTTGGTCATGCAGCCAGCCCAATGTTTAGCAATGATTTGGCATTTTTATCCACCCACCAGGTCTTTTAGTAGGCATGTGTTGAATGTGTGATGGTGTTAAAAGGTACTGTTGCAGGATATAAGCTTTTCGAAATGATCAGACTTTCCCAGGTTACTGATGGTGATTTTTCCAATGCTGTGATGGTGATTATTATTATTAATAACAAAACGGTTCAGTTCAATGCTAGATGCTGACTTATTTTGACAGGTTTCCAGTTTTCTAGAAGTGAAAAGAATAAGTTCTCCCTTTATAAAGTAGAAGACATTCTCCCTCTGCAGAAAAGTAGTATCTGACTCAAGTATTTAGGTTTCATTTTATAGGATCCAACATTCTAATATAATTTGTTCTCTTCCATTGTCTGCTTTGCCTTTCCTTTAGGTATATATTTTAAATGCCGTCTTTCTGGAAGCTATATTGAGAAAGCACTCTTTGTCACGGTGACATTCTGTCACCGTGACAAAGACAACTATATTATGAGAATAGTGAAAAGACATAAAAATATGAAAAGAAAGTGCTGTGTATATGTATAAAGTGTGATAGTTTTGCAATATCCTCAAAATTAATGAAACATACTTACAACTTTTCTGCCATTATTTCTGATATCTCTGTACTTCTTGGGGAAAAAATTGACAAACTGAAGATGTCTCCACTAAAAGTGGAGCAGATAACTGCAGTGGAATGAATGAGTACATTGGCTGTTTGTCTCAAAGGTGCTTTTCAAAACGCAACTGGACATTCTTGGGGAAGGGGTGTTTTCTTGAAAATGTTTCACATCTCATCAAAGAAGCTTCTTCAGTTCTATCTGAATGATGGAGAATGGAAGGATTTATACTCTTTTCAGTCATCTGGTTGTTACCACTCTGAAGGTTGGCAGTAAGCTTGACCAGATGACAGCAACAGCAAAGAATATAAATCCTTATATTCTATCTAAGAATATAAATCTAGTGAGAACTGAAGAAGCTTCTTTGATGAGAAATGAAAAGTTTTCAATAAAGCACCTTTGGGACAACCATGACCTGGACAATTGAGAATCTCTTCAGACACTGGCTGTTTGAGAGGATTTTGGATTGCCCACATGTATTCCAGACAATTGCAACTTCCAAGGAGACCTCAAGGTCTCCAATAGTTTAAAAATCTGGTATATGAGGGAATAGCTGTCTTGTTCAATACATGGTCAGGATATTTAAGGACACTGGATTCACATATTTCTTTTCCTAGTTACTTTTGAATATTGCATGTTCAGCTACTAGGAATCTTTGAATCATCATATATTTTACTCTTTTCTGGTTGGTAGGGACATTTGGGTCATATAGGTTCCATCCAATATACAGCAATATACAAAAATGTTCTCTGTTTGCCTTTTCTATTCTAGAACTTTCCAATCCCCTTAACCTACATTATAAAGTTATTGAGAAGTCATATTGTCATTTAGGAAATAGCTGTACATAAATGAAATCACAGAATCATAGAGCTGTGCAGTTGGAAAAGACAAGGTTCATCAACAAAATGCACAGGAAATTAACCCATTTTGGAGAGGTGGGGGCTGATGAAAGAAACAAAATGTTTAAAAGTTATGATATTTATGTATTTACTTACCAAGCACATCTAAATTATATTAATTTAACCAAAATATATTTAAATTCCCAAGGCACATCACAATGTTTGACCAACCCTAGCGTTTGGAACTGAAAGTTGAAAAATTTGACACACTCTACGTGTCCAATGCCTTCTTTAAAAATTTCCAGAGATGGAGAATCCAGAATATAAAAAGAGGGGAATCTATGTTCTGCTCTTTGTGACATAGGCAGCTATATACATTTGGTTAATAAAATATCTACATTAAATTTTGGCTTGTTGTCTAAATGTATTTGAAATTTGCATTTTCTATTCCTGATAAATGTCTGGGATGCTCAGTACATCAATTTATTATAATATGTTTAGATTTCCATAGACCTAAGCTCATCTTCCCTCCAGAGGACCTGTTAGTCAGTTCAAGAGAAAGTACAATGGGAAATCCATGGAGGGATTGACAAGCAAGTTTTTTCTTCTGGAAAACTGAATGGGAAAGTTCTAACATCAGAGGAAATCTATAAGAACATTAGAAGCTCCTGAAGCTTTGCACTGGGAAACTGATTTTGTAGCATCTACTCTAAGGTCAGTTAATTTTAGCCATCCCCATATTATATGCTGACAATGAATCAATTTTACAAGTTTGTAAATGTGCATGGAGGATTAGTCAGCTCTTTTGAGTTGGCTACAATTGTGCTTCCTCAGCAAACTCCTCTGAAATGTGCAGCTCCGATCTTCCTTCTATATTACAACAAAATAGCAAAGGGATCAATCCATGACCCCCATGGAACCCTTTCCTACTGTGCAACATGAGACTGCTCATTGAGTTAGTTCTGTTTTGCTCTTCCTGGTGCTGCTGCTTCTAATTCTGGTCCAGATTCCCTGCTGCTCAAAATGTAGCATCTCTCAGGGTGGGCTGTTGTTATGAGTTTGCTCTAATACAGCTAAATAATAGTATGGCCTTCTGCTTCCCAACTATGCCAGAAAAAGAGATCAGCTTGGATCTTTATTTTTCTGTTTGGCTTGATTTGTGATTGCTTTTTCCCCCCTGAACTTGTAAGCCCATTCAGGGTGGAAAAAGTGCACTTGCTGCCATCTGCTTTATATTGGTGTTGTGAAATTAACTAAAATGAAGAAATAGTAGAATTCAGGATGGTGGCTTAAAATAGAACTAAATCTGAAGTGGAAGCACATGTTCCTGTCTGTATTGATCTTCTTCCTTAAGTTATTTAAGTTATTATTATTTGCAAAGAAAAGTATGCTGATTTCTGCTTCAGCTGCCTTCAGCTAGGAGAAAGTGAGAACAGATCTGGCTGTTTCTGTGGTCCACAACGGGTCAGCCAATTAACAGTCCTGATTGGGATCAGATATGCAACAAAAATAAAACAGAAATAATAAGCCAATACCAAGTGTTGTTTCAGCAAAGAGATTTGAGATGGTTCTTCAATCTGAGAAAGTGAGTTACAGTACTGAACCCCAGAATGAAACACTGAAGCGGTTTGACTCGATTTGGTTTGCAGCACATGTGCAGAAGCTCTTTTAAGCATCAAGAGTAAAGTGTATACTATTCAGATTTGAAGCACGTCAACCAAGGTGCTTTTTGATTGGAAGTTGACACCTTTGTTGTATCTGTCAGTAAGTCTTTGAAGGAGGCTGTACTTGTACAGTATCAGAATCAGAATCAGTATAGAGCTGGAAGGGACCTAATCCAATCCCCTGCTCAAGCAGGAGACTCTATACTATTTAAATGTCCAGTCTTTTCTTAAAAACCTCCAATGATGAAGCACCTACAACTTCTGAAAGCAAGCTGTTCCACTGTCCATGGTAATTATTCTTACTGTTAGAAAGCTCTCCTTAATTCCAGGTTGCTTCTCTCCTTGATTAGTTTCCATCCATTGATTCTTGCCTTGTCTTCTAGTGCTTTGGAAAGTAAATTGACCCCCTCTTCTTTAGGGAAGCACCTCAAATACTGGAATACTGCTATCATGTCACCCTTGGCCTTCTTTTCTCTAGATGCATGGCCTCAAGAAAACTGTGTTGGGGGTAAAAGAGATATAAAGGAGATGGTAACAGAGCATCATTTATTTTTATTTTTTTACTGTTACTTATATTTATTGTGGTTGCATTGTTGCTATATTTGTAAGATCTCCTGACCTAAGGCAAACTTTTATGGGGCCCAGATAGTTACTATGCAAGCCCACGAAAACCTATAACTACTTTAAGGAGCTGTTAGATCCAAAGCATTCTTGTCCACCCCTGTTGCTTTGAAGGGGAGCATTGCTTTGATCACTGAATCAAAGTACTCCACAAAAGCTCCGCACAGTGCCAAGGTGTTCCACAAGTCATATTAGGGAGAGGAAACAAAGGCAATGAACATGATTTTTCAAAGAAGAACATTCTGGCAGTTCAAAGAGATTTGATGGAAACATTTCTCTTTCAAAAGGCAGAAGAAAGAGTAAATTGCTATGTATCCTTAGAGGTGGTAGGGTAGAGAATAAATAGGTTATTAATCTGACCTAAAGAAGAATTGAGAGCTGGGCTCAAACCATCACCAGTAAGATTTCTTTGTAGCTATCCCATCATCCTCACATACTTCTAAATACTCTCCAAGCAGTAGTGTTCCTTGAAAGTTCGAAGAGAAAAAAGGGAGGAGGCAGCTAGCAGGTAATAAGATGAGTTTCTTATATTTAAAGAGGGCAGAGAATAAGGAGTAACAGCAAATCTTATAACCTTAAAGAATAAATTAGACCTCACTTTACAGTTCTTGCTTTCCAAGTACTTCCAGAATGGCGGCAATACCAGCTAAAAGGAGCTCATGGCTATAGATGACATTTAAATTGATATTGCAAACAGGCTCCATTACCTCAGAATTTGCTCAGTTCATTTCTAATATGGTTGTTTTCCATACTTTATTGTTTCCACATTCCCACATAATGTATTTCTACTAGCATAAGCCAATGCATCTCTCCATTCTTCCAGTTGTTTTTTCCCCCCAACTTCTTTGAATTTTCTTTAAGCAAACAGCTACTTAATTCAACATATTCCTCCTGTGACTTTATTTTTACTTTTTTCTTTTCTTTTCATGTTCCATCCTTGGGCCTTCAACGTGCTTTCTGTGTCTGGCCCTTGGACTGTCTGTATCCAGTATCCAGTATTCTGTTGTTTGCTTGTTTCATGCAAGTACCTGTCCACTGAGGTGATGTGCAGTTTAATTATTTTTCTCAAAATTATGACTTATGAGACCGTTATTGGTTACAGGAATTTTCTTCATTGATCTTGGCCAGACCCCAAAATTGCTGACTTCAAATATATTTCTCAGAATGTATCAACTTGAGAGGATTTTGTTGTTTCAGCATGTAAAAGTGGCTTAGGACCTGGTTATTTACGGGACCGCCTGCTACCACCAATAGCCTCCCACCGGCCTGTACACTCCCATAGAGAGGGGCTCCTCCGGGTGCCGTCGGCCAAACAATGCCGGCTGGCAGCCCCCAGGGGGAGAGCCTTCTCTGTGGGAGCACCTACCATCTGGAACAAGCTCCCCCCGGATATACAGAGGATCCCGGACCTGCGCACCTTCCGTCGCGCGCTCAAGACCTATTTATTCCAACAAGCCGGCCTGACCTAAGTTATTTTCTCCTTTTAATTATGAATTTTAATTTGTTTTAAATTATTGGGGTTTTAATTATCAGCCAAATTATTTAATTCGTTTTATTCTATTTTAAACTTTTGTATTGAAATGTTTTATTTATGGCTGTACACCGCCCTGAGTCCCCCAGGAGTAGGGCGGTTTATAAATCTAATAAATAATAATAATAATAATAATAATAATAATAATAATAATAATAAAAAGTGCAGTTTCATGAAGTGCAAGTAATCTTTGACTTAAGATCCCAGTAGAGACTGAAATTTCTGTCATTAATTAATGGGATTGTTAATAAAATAGAATAGAATTCTTTATTGGCCAAGTGTGATTGGACACACAAGGAATTTGTCTTTGCTGCATATGCTCTCAGTGTACATAAAAAGACAAGATACCCTCGCCCAGAATCACAAGGCACAACACCCAGTGAATCGCACCCAGTTTTACAAACTTTTTGACATTAAGTGACTCCAGATTCTCCAATTGATTTTTCTCATCAGAAGCCCCCTGAGAAGGTCACAAATGGCAATCACATGACCGCAGGATGCTGCAACCGTCATAAATACATGTTGGTAGCTAAATGCCTACATTTTGGTCACATGTCCACAGGAGTATTGCTACAGTTGTAAATGCAAGGAACAGTCATATATGTTACATTTTCTGTAATGTCATAACTTCAGACTGTCATTAAATGAATAATCATAAGTGAAGGACTACCCATACTGGGGATTCATAAACAGTCCTTGGGTTATTTCTTAACTCAGCTAAGAAAAACTGTAATAATTAATTATGGGAACAGCTCCTTTGATAAGGCTTGGAAAAAGCTATTTATTTCAGGGGTGAGTTCTACATTTTTTTATTACTGGTTCTGTGGGCGTGGCTTATTTTGTGGGCTTGATGGTCATGTGACAATTATTTAGGATTTAGCAGAGGTACTGGTCTACCAGGCTTTTAACTGCTTGCAGAGCTGTACTGATCTACCCATTTATTTTTTGCAGGCACTGATCTACCCATTTATTTTGCAGGCACTGATCTACTCATGTATATTTGTAGGTACTGATCTACTCATGTATTTTTGCAGGCACTGGTCTACCCATTTATTTTTGCAGGCACTGATCTACTCATGTATTTTTGCAGGCACTGGTCTACTCATTTGTTTTCTTTTAACACTGATCAGCTGTAAGGCGGCCCTTTGAAGCCCTGTGGCAAGAGTTTAAACAGTTTTTTTCCCTCTAGCCATCATCTGGGACTCAGGAAGGAGCAACAGATTGGGGGTGGGGCCAAATAAAAGGTAAGAATAATGTGAGGGGTGGAGTGGCACAGGGGATGGGGCAGCACAGGGGGCACGGGGGGTGGGGGTGGGGGTGGGGGGCAGAACCAGTTCGGTGACATCAACACCGCTACCGACTTGGGAGAACCGGGCCGAACCAGGAGGAACCCACCACTGATTTATTTCCTTTAAACTAGCCTTAGCCTGGGTCATTTGAAACCTAGTACTGATCAAAACTGAAATATATACCTCTCAATTATGTCATATTCCTTCTCCAAATCTACTACTAACTTTTTAAACTTCTCTACTTTGTGTCTGGTCTGCCTGCTTGCCTCTCTCTTTGAGCAAAGATTGTTCTTTAAGTAGTAATAGGAAAGGGGTGCGGTACATGCCAACCAGAAAGTCTTGGACCTGCAAGATAGATGTGGCATGAAATAAGGCACTAAGAATTTTACTTAGAAGAATGATAGAGTTTTCAGGCATTTCTGGTTCAGGTATTAGATATATTTTCCACCTTATTTATAAAAAAATAATAAAGGTGATTAAAAAAATATTTTTAAAATGGACAGGTCATCTCTAAATCACTCTTCTTTAAAAGGGCAGGCAATCGAAACAGAGAGTAGTTATCCATCTGTCAGAGATGATTGAAATGATTCCTGCATCAGCAGAATGTTGCACTAGATGACCTATTGGTCCATTCCAATTCACACATTAAATTATTCTATTTCCTTCACCAGTTGTGATTTTTATGATTTTACTTTCAGAATCAGCCTCTGCAATGGGTTTGCAGAGCCCATTACTGTTTATTAATTTAAAACATTTACATGGCTGTCCATCTTATGCCAAAGTCTGGTCTGTTCCCAATCAAGAATTAAAGCAATATCAATAATAAAACAATATTAAACACCGTGTGAGAATTATTAAAACCATAAACATTAAAAACAAAAACTAATCATTGCCACCCAGCAAGACATCCTCATGACTCTGTCATTATGACTCCATCTAAGCATTAGTACAATGGTGCCACTGGATCAGATGGTGGTACACAAACTGTTCTTCCATTAAGAATAGAAATGGGACCTTGGCCTATGTAAAACATGTCAAACTATGCTAAAACATACAGATGTTTAAGAGGAGCATATATATTACGCACTTATATTCTTTCAATGATTTTTTTCCATGTAACACTTCCCTTTAAATACTATTCTAAGCTAAGGTTCTATATAACTGTAGTTTATATTCTTGCATATGATTGATGTTTGGCAGGTTCATCAGAAGTAAGTAGGAGGGAAGCCTCTCCTTGCAGCAAATAACCATGGCTTGTATGGATTCGATGTGCCCACTTATCAAACTGTAATGTCAGTTTTGTTCTTTTTTTAAAATTGATTTGTTTTTCCTCTTTAGAATGATTTCTAACACCCATCTTTACCTTTAAGACATTTGGAATTTTGTTTCAACAAAACTCCATCTCACTAGGAAAGCAACAGACTCTCTCACACTCACACATACACCCACCATTAAATCTATACTATAATGTTCATTTATAGTTCTAACCTCCTTCTCTTTCCAATCTCCAGCTTTTAATTTCCCATTTGTGAAAAATTTCTCAGGGTTAACCAAATGAAAGGAAATCCTTCTTCCACATGTAACAAGTTCAAAATAGCAAGAAAAGGGAGGCACACTATTTCTATAGAAGTTTCTTTGTGATGAAGTCTCAAGCCAGGAGACTGTAAGTTGTAGTCCCATTTTAGGCATGAAAAACCAGCTGGGTGACTTTGGGCCAGCCGCTCTTCTTCAACCCACTTCACCTGATAGACTTAGTGTTGTGGGGGGAAATAGGAGGAGTATTAGGTATGTTTCCCACCTTGAGTTATTTGTAAATAATAATAATAATAATAAAGGTGATTGAAAAAAAATATTTAAAAACAGGATAGATTGGTCACCTCTAAATCACTTTTCTTAAAAAGAGCAGCCAACAGAAAATAATTGCACATCAAGAATGTAGGAAGCCAACTTCTGTGCATTTATTCTGATTGTCAACTTGCCAACATCTCCAATGGTGCAATTGAAGGAAGAAGGGAAGGAAATATTTTATTTCTTCTCAATTTATCTTTGATCCGGAGGTATATTTATTTGCCACAGGTATTGGCTTCAAGGCAGAAGAGGAATAGAAAAAAATATGGAAGAAATGTGCATGAAGGGCTCCTTTTTAAATGAGATAATCAGTGATGGGTTGCCCCCGGTTCATACCGGTTCTATAGAACCAGTAGTAAACCGATGGGAGGCTCTGCCCACTGACCCCGATGTCATCAAAATGCTTCTGCACATGCACAGAAGAGCATGTGCATGAACAAGCAAAGGGAGCGTGCACACTCGGCCCCGCAGCAAACCTGTAGTAAAGGTAAGTAGAACCCACGCCTGGAGATAATGTATGGTTGATATAATTTCTACTCTTTAAATTTGTAAGGGTATTTCTTGTTTCAGAAAAACCTCAGCCACACAATTGCCAGAACTGAGTAATGAAACCAAGGGTTTTGACCTTTCATCTTTTTAGACAAAAGCAATTGTGCTCTGGCAGCAGGAAAATGAAGCATGACAAATTCAGATGAGGTTACTTCATCAATGGGAGAAAAACAGTATGTGTTCATTATCCACATGCTTCACACCAGGACAAATGTTGTTTGAAGTACTCATTGTCACAGCAAGACTGGTATAGCAGCACACATGAACTGCTCCATTTCAACATTAAGTGATTATTACTATGAGTTGAGGCCTCTTCAGGCTAAGAAGAAGTAATTTCTCTCTAGGACCCCATGCAAACAAGCAGAAACCATCTGTGGAGAATGAACAACTTTTGTTGTTGTTTTCTTTTTAATGCATTTGTTCTTTATATATTCATCCATCCGGGTTAATTAATTAAATCAGTTCTAAAACAGAACATAAGTTTTTCATGGATGGATTTGTGAAAAACCGGCAAGGAATTTCTAAAACACAGCAGTTCCCGTCTCCTGTTCTGAATTATTCCCATTGAGGTGTGCTCTCTACTAAATTCAAGATTTATAGAATAACAGAATAATAGAGTTGGAAGGGTTCTTGTAGGTCTTCTAGTCCAACCTATACTATTTCAGACACGATATGGGGACAGGAAAAGATAGTGGATTATTTTTATGCCATCCTATAGAAACTGGTAAAGATGATCTTGATTCAATACTTCCTACACAAAGAGAGAAGGGACAGAATGCTATACTTTTCATATAAGTACCCAAATTTATGTAATATAAGAAATTCAACTTTTGCTCAAGTCATGTAAGTCTGTCTGTTTGTCTGTCTGTCTATCTATCTATCTATCTATCTATCTATCTATCTATCTATCTATCTATCCATCCATCCATCCATCCATCCATCCATCCATCCATCCATCCATCCATCCATACACAGAATACGTACTTATTCTGTACATATGTAATATATTCTTATTCATGTACAGTATATACATATACAATACAAAGTTAAGGCTAATGAAAACATTCAATATAATGCATCAAGATTAACTGAAATAAAAATACATCTTTCAAAAGGCTTTGAAGGCGTTCCTTTTTGTCAGGAAGGATACCATCCAAACCTTGGTCATTTTGATGCTCATTAAAAAAAAAAAACACATTCTTTTATTGCTTTTAAAATAATGTCAGAAAATCTATGTGGGTCTTATTTTTTTTTCTGTGACAATTCATGCACTAAGAGCCATGCAGTGGTTACAATGCAGTATTGCAGGATGTTTCTGCTGACTGCCAGCTGCCTGCAATTTGGCAGATTGAATCTTAATGGGCTCAAGGTTGACTCAGCCTTCCATCCTTCCGAAGTCAGTAAAATGAGGATCCAGATTGTTGGGAGCAATATACTGACTCTGTAAACTGCTTAGAGAGGGATGTAAAAACACTGTGAAGCAGTATATAAATCTAAGTGCTATTGCTTTTTATTTGGGTTTTCCCCCCAAGGCTCTCATTTTATACACTTTTTCTGGATCTATATAACCAAATTAAGTACATTTGGTTCACTTTGTATTGTGAATTGACCGACATGGCTTTTACCAACCCAACACAATTCTGTTTTTTATTTTTATCTTTGGTTTTGAATATAGGTCTTGATTTAGGGGAAAATGCATACAAAAGCTATAGATTAAACAAAAGCATGGAAAAAAGACATATATCTAAGAAAAAAAAAGATTAGCAATGACTTTTTCTTCGGACTGCAATGTTAGGTTCCAGGATTTTGTGGACTGTGCTCTAGACAACAGATATCCTGATGTTTTCTCCAGCAACTATGGCTGGCATCTTCAGAGGCAAGATGGTCTGCCTCTGAAGATGCCAGCCGTATTTGCTAGTAAAATATCAGTTTTTATCATTACTCAACAGATACTGGCTGTGAAAGCCTACACTGGTATATATATTTTTTCCAGAGCCTTGATATCTGATGCCTGCTCACTGTGAAATCCTCGTCCTCATTATCATCGCCAATGTATGTCATAAAAGTTAAATTTTTACCCTATTTTCTTTTACATCAAAGAAAGTAGAAGAAGGAACTCTTTTTTTTTTCCAGAGCAGTATCAAATGGTTGCCTAGTACTGCTTCCAAAGCATGAAAAATGACAATAGTTCAATCTTATTCCAGCATGATCCTTCACCCAATATATGTGGGATTTATTCTCTGTCAAAGACAGGCATGAGATGAATTGGAGGGCAAAGTTCAAGAGGAAGCTACAAAAGAACTCTGTCCCATTCTCCACAATAGAACCAATTTGCTGCTTTACAATCTGCTCCTGGTCTTTCTCTCCTTCCTCTTTCCTTCATGGAACAGAGCAATGAGACTACACACACAAAGAAGCAGCTAGAATTGGGTATGGAAAAAGGAGTGGGGCATGACAAATTTATTTGATTGTTTTGTTTGATTGTTCAATCTAGATTTCAGAGGTTTTGCCCACCCCAGAAAAAATAAATAATAGCCTCAATTCTGTCTCCTCCAAATTACATATTTCCTCTCAAGTCTTTTAGGGTTTTTTTTTTTAAAGATCCTTATAGCAAAGCATGTATGAGTTGCAATCTTTATCTTTTCAGATCTTCTACTATGTAACTCCCTGTTTATGCTTTGTAATAGAGCACATGAAGACAAAACAAGTATGCATGTCTTTTTCCATTATGTCTTCTAGCCTTTATGACATAGACAATCATTTGGAACCAGGTGAGCACAGTGAAAGGTTTTAGAAGGTTTTTAAGCACATTCACAAAATAGTTGCCATAATGACCTTACATATCCACAAAATGACTAATAAATGGCTGTGACCAGATCCATAGGCTCATTCTCCAAAGAGTCTTTACTATCCTCTGAAACCTACTCTAATTCCAGCTTCCTTATCTTTTTTCTAGGCAGGTGGTCATTCTCCCAAACAAAACCAAGGCTGTAATTTGGTGGTGTAAAGCTCAGAGACATCCACATAAAGAAAGGTGAAACTGGTGCTAGACAGCAGTTTAAAGCATTTATTAAACTGTCCATTAAATGCCTAAGATATAATCAAGAACCTGTGAAGTTATCTGTTTATATTGTTGTTCATTGATATGATGATGCTAATTGATATCCAGTAAGCTGATTAAGACACATCTCCTTTTAGCATTTGGGCATGATCGCCATCATGGATCAGGCCAATTTATGAATGAATGAAAAATAGACTTATCTGATCTAGACTGATCTAAAGATTTGCAGTTCTGTTCTTCCATAGATTGCCCCATCTTTTTGCAACAAAACTCCTTGGGGCATCATCAAAATCAGTCCCTCTTCCATCTTAGACTGACATGCAGTCTTGGGGTTTTCGTCTTTCTGTTGAAAGGAAATGCCAGTTCTAGTGTTCTGTAATACAACTTTTGTGTTTAGTGATCTCTGTTGGAGCTTGCTTTTTTCTCTTTCTGGACTCTTGTGATCAGGTTAGTTATTGAATAAGTCATATTTACTGATGATAATAACTTCACTTCCTGTAACCCGATTATATCTACTGAGAAAAGTATGCTTACTTACTAGTTATCTACATTTCATTTCAAAATTAAATCTATCATTGTAACTTGTTCACACTGCTTTCGGTTCCTACTTTACATCTTGTACTTCATCCTCCTAAATTCATGGTATACAAATGAATTTAACACAGCAACTTTAAGAAAGCCATCTTTGTATGCAGGATGCATCAGCATTTTTCTTCTGTAGTATTTTACTGATGGGCTTCTGCACATTAATAGGATATTACACACACACACAGAGAGACACAATGTGCCCAGTCTCATTTATCTGGAACACCATGTTTCTTGCTTTACAAAGGTAATGCTCTGATAGAAATCCAATCCAAGGTCAGTTTAAAGAACCATAAGAAAGGAAAGTAGTAGCCCTTGGCATCGATCATCATCTGTTAGCATCAAGGAAATCTACTAGGCAAGTACAAGTTATCTAATTGGAATTTCCTTCTGGGATGAGATGTGCATATTTCTATGTATTATAGCTATTACTGATGCATCCATTTTCACATGCGTATTGGGATACTCATAATTTATACAAGTAACTGTCCTTTTGATGCTGGGTTTCCTCTTCTTTGGCTAAGCAGAACTGCTCAGTCACCCAACACAAGCTGCTTTTGTTGTTTGTTTGTTTGGCAATGCTTCATCAATGCTCATTTGTGTATTTTGTTGAGTTGCACAAAGACGATGCAAAATGAATAAGGACATGTTGGTTCTGCAAATAAAGATTGTTGTTGTTTTGATTTGTTCCTACATTTGGAGGGAATATAGGTATTTATTTTGAAAACTATGTTACACTGTAAGGATAATGTTTGTAGCTCAGGGTTGAAATGAGGGTTGCCCTCTGAGCTTGATTATTTTCTTGCAGGCATTTTATTACCCAAACTAGGTAACATTTTTAGTGCTAGTAAGGAGTGAGAGTGAGTAAAGTGAGAGCAAACCCCACTCCCTACTAACACTGATACTAACACTGATGCTATTACTTAGTTTGAGTAATGAAATGTCTGTAAGAAACAACCAAATGGAGAGACCACCAATGATCCTTCATGTTATGATTTCTATCATGCTACAGTTTTTCTCCCAAACCCCAACATAACACATTAATTTGGAAATAAATCTGTTCATCTGGGATATTAAAACTTGAGATAAATTTAGAGAAGATTTTTATAATCCATGAATGCCAGAGGTTGCTTAGCAAACTCGAACAGTAAATATTAAACAGTAAATATTAGATTAGTTAATAATAAATACAAATAAGTTGCAACTGTGGATGTCTAAAACACAATAATATACTAATTGTAACAATTATGGATGAAATAAACAAACATAAACACGTAAGATCTATAACTTGCAATATTGGTTTTTGTTGAGATAAATATTTGTTTGAAAAATGTTGCATATTTTTCTTGAAAAACATCAAAAGGAAGGATGTGGGAGATACACAATACATGGCCTTCGAAGTAGAAATGCATTTTCCTTCCAATATATATATATTAATATGGTCATAAAAATGTAGCCTTTCAAATATTAAAAAAAAATTAAACTCTTATGAAAAATTCAGCCTAACCTTCAAGGTTAAAAAAGAGTAAGCAGAAAACTGTCTTAAAACATCGTTTTTTAACATGGCTCCTTAAAAAATTAAATATATGTCAGAAAGCAAGTAAAAATATCACCTTACACCATTTACATTTTAAAATTGCTTTCCTTTAAGGCATTCATCCAAATATACCAGCAAGGGTTCTCTTTTTGAAATGGGAATCAGAGAATCTTCTTAGTCATTCTAGCCTGCTTGGGAAATCAGTCCTACAGCTTTTATTTCATTAAAACACCATTTCAATGTTATTATTCAGAAACTGGGCTGAAGAAGTAGAAGGAAGCAACACCATAATTCATATTCATACTCTTGCTATTATCATCTTCTCTTCTCTCATTCCCCCCAAATGTCTATGCATGGAAATCTGGAAAAGGCTTCCACCTGGACACTTAGGCCAAGATTCTGTTTTCCTTTGAATCACCACTGGCTTATTCAGGTCTTCTAAATGTCCATGTAAAGAAATAGCCCAATTATAGATGCAATCTCTGCTTTATGTAGTTTCATCCTCTATGGAGGGAGTGTTAACATGAATATCTTAAGGATGTTTCTGGATATGCCCAGAACTTTGGAAATGGAGTGACTGCATGAACTGCTTTATGCAATTTTCATGGCAACTTTTTTGGGGAAGTGATTTGCCATTCCTTTCTTCCTAGGGCTAATAGAGAATGTCTGGTTCAAACTCACTCAGCTGCTTCATGCCTAAATCTCCCAGTCTCCCAGTTTCTACTTTGGTACCTTAAACCACTACTCCATTGGAAATGGCCTCTGTAGCAGTAAGCAAGCAGCAGTATCATTGTACCATGCATTACAGCACGAAGTGTAACTTAGAATCTCTTAGGAGATATCTTTGTGAAGTCTGCATGAAGAGAGTTACAGTATTCCAAAGACTCTTTCCTAATGATGCTTCCTGAAGACTGTTATGGTAAACAATGCCTGCTTTTCATATATTTCCTTAAGAAGACCAGAATACGCTAGAACACAGCAAGCTACATATTGCTGCCCTCTCTGAAGATGGATATTCTGGTTGAAATTTGGAACTTTGCATTCCTTAGACAAAAGTTTTAACTTGTTTTATTTGTTGTTCTGCTTTCCTCATTAATTGAGTTGACACTCCTGTGTGTACATTAAATAATGTCAAAATACAATAAAGCAAAGTAGAAGTTGAGTGACATTTGTTGACATTTTCCAAAGAGACAAAACAAGTTAACATTGTAGCTGAATGTTAAAAGGTCTGGGAGTTAATGTCTTTACTCATCAGTGTGGCTCTGGGCAGGGTTGACTGAATGCAACCAGAAAATTTATTTATGTTTCCTAACAGGAATTTTTATTCATTTAGCTTAATGTATTTCTAAAATATTAATGAAAAATAAGTATGGAATAAAACTCTATTATCCTATTCCTATTATTTTCATAAAACATCAGCTTCAAATAGGAGGAAATAGTAAGCTTTCTGATTTAGTTTTGCTTTTAAACCCAGATTAATGTTTATATATACAAAACAAGAATATGTTTTCCCCATTTCACATATAAAATTTGTTTACGTTGACCTTTCAAATAAACATGAACTATGGTTTAGAAGTGTGTGTGGTGGGGAGGGAGGGGAATCCTGAGAATTAAATAACATTTTTATGTCTTTTGGTAACTTTACTCTCAAAAATATAGGCATCTTTGCTGAAATGCCTTCAATGACTTTTTTTAAAGAGGCATGGTTTTTTTAATATAAGCATCTTTTTATTTTGCACAAAACTCTTCAACTAATCTGGAATTTGACATGGATGTTTCTTACCAATAGAGCAATATTACTGCAAATATTATAGGATTCAGTTCAAAAAAGAGATGGTAAGACCATTTGCAGTAGATAACATGATGATGGTGATGATGAAGATGATGATGATGACTCAAGATGTTCTTGAGAAATAAGCACATGTGGTCTGGAGAGATCAGTTCTGTTTCTGTGATAAGAACTTAACTGAACAGAACAGAACACAGTGAAATGTGATAACATTAGACCTGAAAACACTCTTGGGAAGACCTGTGACACTCACCTTGAAAGACAGTCACTGTCACTGTGGTTGTTGTCACTTAAAGGGGTGGTGGGAATTTCCAGATAGGCCTTTGGGCGAAGCATGACATCCTTCCCTCCTCCTTTCCACAAAAGATCAGCCTGTTCCACACTCTCTATTGACTTGGAGCTTGTATGCTTGCAAAACGCATATGTTGAAAGTTACTTGCAATCTGTTGTCTTGATGATATCTGTGTGGAAAGCAAAACAAACAAAGAAAATCATAGCAGGGACATATCATTAAGGGAGTCATGAAATTAATACACTTGTGCATGACATTTTTTGAATGTCTGAGGTATAGAGGACATAAAATAAACACATAAAAACACCTGACTAGGTGGCTCAGTGGCTAAGACACTGAACTTGTCAATCAGAAAGGTCAGCAGTTCGGCGGTTTGAATCCCTAGTACAGATCTCCTGCGTGGGCAGAGGGTTGGACTAGATGACCTCCAAGGTCCCTTCCAACTCTGTTACTGTTACCCTAACTCTGAGCTTCTTCAAGTTGTGTATTAAGTGGCTTAGGCTGCTTTCTGAGCTGAAGATTTTGTAATGAAGCAAACTGGATAGTTTGTACATCCAGACTTCACTACAGCAACTGTGTGGGTAGGCATTATTTAAAGGCAACAGAACATGAATACAGATCGTGACAGGGAACACTGATCTTAGGCATTGGAAATTCTCTTTTTTTATTAGTTTCGGGATAAGATAATTTGAAGGGTAATTTCTTTTTTATTCATTGATGATGAAAATATTATCATTATGTTCTCTGTCTTATATGGGTATCAACAAAACGATAATCAGAGAAGAAGAGAAAACCAATAAATTATGTTAGTAAAATAAGACAACAATTATATCTATGGGAAATGCATTTGAAAGAATGGTTTCAAATATCAGTTGGATGATTGCTCATTTGTATGCTACATCAATTTCGCAATGCAAGCACAATTGACTAAAGCCTTTTTCAGAGTCTGGTCTATTTCATTTCTTATATTAGCAAAGAGGACTTCTGCCAGCTTGAACAAACCAATCACCGGTGGTTTTAGTAAAACACCTAGGCTTTGAAGATAATTATCAGCAAGCTCAAGCTGAAAAATAAATCAATTGGTATCTCCACTTCACATCAGCACAAAGAGCTTGTATAGTAAAGCGAGCTGTGTACATCTTTAAGAGGATGCTTCATTATGATGAAGCGACATGGCTGGTCTGCCTTGACTAGTATTTGCAATAGCCAGAAGTGGTAAATCACATCACTTTTTAGCTTGAGGAGAGTCACTTTGCTTCCATGGCATGACATTTTGTTGAGGGGAATCCAAGTTGTCCTACATAGACCTAATAGTAATAGCATTTAGATGCATTACTTTTCAGAAAAGCAAAGATCTTCATAGATAGTGTCTCCTTAGGACTCATACAACTCTTCTATATGGCAACTCATTGCGGTTACTTATATTTCTTCCCATGCATTTTTCTTTTTTATCCCTTTTGGGTGACTGGCTTCCTCTTTAAAATTCATAAAGAATCTGCAATTAAATACAGAGAAATTCAATTATGTTGCAAAAGAATACTGTTGTTGACTGTACTTAATACCAGCTCTATCATTTCATGACACATACAAAATGCATCTGTCTCTTTGATGCAACTTATAATGTTCCCCTTTTATGATAGCATGGAATCTGTAATGCAAGTAATTGCATTTATATAGCAGTATAGCAGACTGAATGTTTAGTTCTGTTAATGATTTTTTACTTTCAATGGTCAGGATTGCATTTTATTTCAGAATGATCCTTTACACATTATGTATTCGTTGCATAGCTTCTAGCAAATCAATCATTTTAAACAAGATTTTTATCCATAACAATAAGAAGACTAGCCACTACATTATCATATGCCTTTTTCCTCTAAGGAATTTAAGTCTGCATCCAGTCTTCTCTTTGCCATTATTTTATCCTCAGAACAGTTCATGAAGTAAATCAAGCTAAGACCTACGTTTAAATAGTCACTCAGTGAGGGTCAGAACTTTATAACACATCCCATTTCACCCCAGATTTAATCTGATTAGTTTTGGGCTCTTGCACCATCATCTGGGTGCAGTAAAAATAAAAACTCAAATCAAGTTTAGTTCTGGAAATTGCATAGATATGTCCATGGAATTGTCTTAGCAGTAATATGAAGTGGTTTGCCATTGGATTGTTCAAGATTTTTTCGTAACTTCCTAATCTAGTGACCATCAACTCCTGATGATCTCTAACCCAAGTATTAACCAGCTTGATCCTGCATTGCATTCTGAGCATCAGTCAATATGTAGATGCTGCTATCTTTTGTGAGTTCGTTCTAGTATCAAAATTTATTTTTTGTATCTTTAGCTTCTCTGAAACCTATGGATATACTGGAATTAAATGTTGCACAAGGAGAACAAAAAATAAGTGGAACAGTGTCACTATTTACTAATTCTGTTGTGTTATTTTCTCTCAACATGAAACAGCAGAATGTTCCTCTTGTGTGTGGAGAACATCATGCTCATTATATGCATATTACACTTATTTCTTGAAATAAATCCATGACACTACCGGTATGTAGATGCACAGACAAATGCATCCTATTCATTGGTATAGTGTGAAGTATAGCACTCAGGCACTTGTGTTAAAAAGATATTTTGTAATGTGTACAGATGGGAGAGCTTCAGGTAATCTGAACATTTGTGTAACCTGAACATTACTGTACAGGTAGTCCTTGCTCAACAACTAGTCATTTAGTGACCGTTCAAAGTTATGTCAGACCCAACAAAAAGTTCTGGAATTCTGATAATGGCATACATGTATGTGTCGCATGATTACATTTTGGATCTTTGCTCACTTTTATGGCAGTTGCAATGTGCCACATTCATGTGACGGCAATTTACAATGCTTTTTTTTTTTTTTTTGCTGCTCTCCAGCTTTTCAGCTGTTTTTTGCAAAAAAACAAAACAAAACCCAAAACCCATAGGAATGAATGGACCCACTTTACAACTACCACATTTGCTTAACAATTGCTGCAAAACCAAGTTGTAAAATCAGGTTGGTAGGTGCCTTGAACCATCATGGTTTATAGTGGAAATGATAGTGGGCTCCATTATGGTTCTAAATTGAGCTCTACCTGTAATTGCTTTCAGAATATATATTGGCAACCAGAAAATGAAGAACCTTGGGTTACATTCTAGTTTTGCTTAGGATGGTTCTATTGTTTTAGTTATAGAAGTGTTACAGTGGTGGGTTGCTCCCAGTTCGGACCGGTTCTATAGAACCAGTAGTAAAAACGGCGGGAGGCTCTGTCCACTGACCCCAACATCATCAGGATGCTTCTGCGCATGCGCAGAAGAGTGCGTATGCATGCTTGCTTTGCTCGCACATGCACGGGGCCCCATTGCAAACCAGTAATAAAGGTAAGTAGAACCCATCCCTGAAATGCTAGCAAGAAAAAATGGAGCAAGCCATTCACTTTTTAAAAAAAATCAGTCAGTGCTATATGTACCGTTAAGTGCTTATTTCTGCACTGAAGAAATGATAGAGTACGTATGCTTTGGAACTCTGTGACAGTTGAACCTAGCTGCGCACACAACAGTGTACATGATGAACTACAATATACTCTGAGGTTATCCTTGAACTACCCAGCATGATATACTTGCCCAAAGCACTATTTGTCCCTGTTATCTTAGCATTAAAAAAGAGGTGGGGGGAAACCATCCTCCAAACCAAGACAGGACAGAAACGACATCCTTCAAACTAGTCCGGCATCACTAGGGAAAGCAATTTATTGTCTTCTGATGCTATCAGCTGCTGAACTAGGTGAAACAGACAGCACTAACAAGGTTGTAGACTAGAGTTGCCTTAGTGTTTTATACGTTATTTTGAAATCCAGCTCTCTGTCCATCAAAACCCATGTTTCCAGTCATCTTTTATAAACAAGCTTCTTCCGCTTTACGATAATCTGCCTTTTCTGTCCTTGTTGCTTCATATTAACACCTCTTTCCATTAGCATTGTTGTTGTCAGATCATGTTATTCACTTTCTGAAAAGATTATTATTAATGCTATTCATTTATTATTATTAAAATGTGTTACAATCATCCACTTCAGCAAACTCCAGGTAGCTTAGAAAATCCAAATAAGCAATTTCAATTATTTGAAAACATAAAACAAAATGAAAAGCCCAGAATAAAAGCAACCATAACAATAAATACAATAGGGCCCCCACAAACATGTTAACTCTAGGCCTAAGGGGAAAAAATGTCCATCAATACAAATGCAAACAATTAATTTCCTGGATCAGAGGCCAGTCTGCAAATTCTTAGGAAGTTCTTAAGAACTTCACATTTTTCCATATGAGTTCCACAATGGCTTCTGATTGGCTACTGTGGGAACTGAATGTGAAGACTAGAGAAAATGTGGGTCTAAATCAGTGGTGGGTTGCTCCCGTTCACCTCAGTTCAGGCGAACCAGTAGCGGTGGTGGCGGAATGCTCTGTCCACCTGCCCAGACATCATCAAAAATGTTCTGTGCATGCGCAGAAGCTCCTGCACATGCACAGAAGTGCCACGCCTGTGCAAGGTGAGTGTGCGTGCCTGCGCGCTACTGACAGCAAACCGATAGTGCCGGGATGCACAGAAGTGCCACGCCTGTGCAAGGTGAGTGTGCGTGCCTGCACACTACTGACAGCAAACCGATAGTGCCGGGATTTGAAACCCACTATGCAGTTTCAAATCCCGGCGCTACCGGTTCGCTATCGGTAGCGCACAGGTGTGCATGCTTGCTTTGAGAGCACATGGCACTTCTGAGCATGCACAGAAGCTTCTGCGCATGTGCAGAGCATTTTTAATGATGTCTGGGCAGGTTGGTGGAGCCTCCCACCACCGCAACTACCAGTTCACCCAAACTGGGGTGAACCGGGAGCAATCCATCACTGGTCTAACCTAGCAGGGCTGTTCCATTCTAACCTCAAAGATGAACAGATATTTCCCACCCACCCACCCCCGAAATAGATATTGTTGCCGGCAACATCAACATCATCATTTTCTGGAGCCACGGGAATTGTTGCTAATTATATACCTTCCTTTTATTTTAAGACATTTTCTATAGTGGCAGAAACATTGTCTTCACACCAGGAGAGAAACCCAGTGTATTTGCTGACATACAACTATGCTGAGTAGGCTGATCTGAGAATAAGTTCGTGAATAATCCACTGAATAAAACGGGTTGACCTTGAGAGCAGCATGGAAGATTGGTTGTATTTCCCCTTCCCTCTTCCCTAAGGGAACCAACCGAATGCGAGTCCTAGCAAGAAAGTGTTCACAACAATTCAGGAAATCAGCTGAAAAGCAAACCTGATGCCTATGGGAAGCTGATGACCTTTCTCTGTCTATCTCCCCAGAGTAGTCGCAATGTGAGGATTTATATCCTGCTGTGAGTCTGCTGAATGGCACAAACAGCTTCAGGTGCCAGATCTGACTCTGATGCAGTCTTGCACATTACACATGGGGGGAGGGGGCGGGGGCTGAAACAAAGAGGAAAGGGCCAAACATTTTGAAAATAGTGCCCTGCTGTGAGAAGACCTGAACAGCTTGTCAGGTGGGCACAGTGAGGCTTAGTCTTCATTCGTATAGTAAACAGTCAGGATGTCATTTACAGAGCATTGAGTATGTTAAAAGACCAAGCTTGCTGCTATGTAAAAATAAATCAGCATTTGGGGGCTATATCCATTTCAGGGATGAAATAGATGAAGAATGAAATAAGTGAAATAGCAAAAAGGACGTGTAAAATTGTGAAACAGATATTTCACTTTTTTTCTAGGAATAGGTACAAAGCTAAGATAGGTACAAATAACACCCCCCTCCCATATTACTATTATATATTCAAATAGTAAACAACAATTCATCCATTACAGATTCCTTTAACGGAAAATCTATGATTTACCAACTAGTCTCAGCTGTGGTACAATGGAAATACTCCATGGACCCTCTTGCTGTCTGTCATCCTTGGTGGAAAAAATTCACCAAGTTAGTAAGCATCATGACACATTCAGGGAAGTTGCCTAAAATATAACACAAATTTTGAAAGTTGTGTCAAAAGGAAAAGCAATCCAGGGACAAACACTACTGTACATACGAGATGTTGCCTAGCAAATAAATACTTATTTGTTTATGATACTAATATTCCACTTCCATCTAAGTAGATCAAGGCAGCATACATTTTGTCCTTTTATAATAACAACACTCCAAAAGAGAAGAACGATTTGTAAAGTGGAGGAAAATGGCTTTAGCATCTATGTAAGAGCAATGCAGTTTCAAATTAAATATGGTTTATTTTCCAGTGGTTTACAGAGAATTTAGATGGAACAGAATGCCTTTGGAATATATGACATTACGTGTTGGGATAAGTGGAGCCATACTTCTTATTAAATAAGAGTTGGCTGCAATAGCCTTACTCTTGAATATTATGAGATTTGTAGGGTTCGGATTGTGTTTTAACCTGTATGGTTTGGATTGTGACCTTTAAAATCTGAAATCAACATACTTGTTAATGGAACTCTAGACTGATTACCTTGTGTTAAATATACATATGAACTTCTTCACTATATCCTCAGCATTGGGAATTTCTCACAAGATCAAAAACTATATTGAATTTTCAGTTATGGACAATGGTTAAAAATCAGGATACAACACAGGAAGGAGAAATCGACCTCTATTTGCGGTAACAGACTGCTGATACTGTTTTTCAATATTTCATTTTTTTAAACAAGGTGGCAAGAATGAAATGGAGCAGTATGATCTTTTTTAAGTCATAACATCATTTTCCAGCCTTTCCCAAAATTTTCTATTATAAGAATTTTGAAATGACATCGTATTTTTCATATAATATAAGTCTAGAAAATGGAGAAATTTGTATAAATAAAATTAAAAATAAATAAATAAAATTAGGCTCACTTTTCCAGTATTCAAGCACATTTTGTTTTGTTTTTTGATCTGGTCTGTTTTAGTTTTGTTTTGGTATTTTGTTTTTCCAGTTGGTAGTATTTTAATTAAAACTATTTTCAAAATCAACCTTAATTAAAAAATGATGAGAACAACATTTACCTGTTATTTATAATTTTGGAAAGCAAATACATTTTTGGAATAGAGGTGTTGATGTATAATAGAAGAAAGTGGAAAAGCATAAAATACTTTGTTTGAACATCGTCAACACATCTTTATGTGGACAAGAATTTTTTTCTCTATCAGAGAACGCTAAAATATTTGCATTTCATTGATATGCAAAATCAGTGCTTATTCATTTTATTTTGTAATGTATTTTGTTATGCATTTCTTTCATTCTTAGTCAGTAAACCATTATCATCCAATGGACCACTCTTTATCATGGATGCACAAGAGCCTATGATGATGGACAAGACCAAAGGCACCAGTGCCTCTATTCACACCCATCCATCCATCCATACACTCTCTCGCTCCATATTCACATATACTCACAAAAAACATTTGCCTGTAAATGCAAAATTCATATTGCAAACCAACAAGGAAAGGCATCTTAATGAGACAAATTAGTCTACTTCTTGTGCAGAAAGAAGAATGTTTGATGTATGGAGATGGAATTACTAACTGTTAAAATTAAATTTAACTACAGTAAGGGAGAATGTCTGATCAGGGTCCATCAAATAATTTCATAGGACATCAACCATTTATTTGGTGTATTTTATCAAAGGTCATATCCCTTTGTCCAGGTCAAGAGGTTTACTGAATATATGAATAGCATGAAGTTGCTGGGTTAAGCTTAAACAAAAGCTAAAAATGATTTAATTTCCATTGGTAGTGAATGAAAAATTAATTAAAATCCAAAATGACTATATATTAATATATCTAATCATATCAAATGTTTAGTATGAATTAACAAATTCTAACCGATTATTATTATGGTTCATTGCATAGTCAACTAGATATTTAGATTTAATGAGACATTTTTATCCAGCTATCAGGTCTTTCTCAAGAATCTGGGATGGTTTGTCATTTGATGTTACTAAAGATATAGTACTCTCACAAGATATAAGCTGTTTCAAATAAAGCTGCCTTTTGCAATTGACTGATGGTGGTTTTGTCAATGCCAATGTTGTTCAAGTGGTGCTCAAGATGGTTTTGGATTACGCCCAAGGCACCGATCACCATTGATATTTTTATATCAATGGAGAATAAAAGTCATTCTACTTTTATTATGATGTCTTTGGGTTTGGGGATTATTATCTTTATTAATGTTATAAATTGAATAGAATTACATAATTATGTGATCTATATCACATTATTTAATTATATGCCACATGGAGTTATTTATTCCTTATGTCACACAGAGTATTTTCAAGCAACATTTAGTCTCCACTTAGCTTGTCATTCTTTGTGAAAACTGCTCACTTCATTAAATACATAGAATGAAGCTTCCTTTCCATTTTTAATATTAGAGTAAATGTACTGTTAACTTTTACTTCAAGGGGACATAATTATCTGGGGGGAAAAAGGTCATGAAAGAAAAGATTTAGCCTTCTTGTTCATAATCAATAAAAGGTTTATTCTTTAAAAAAAGAAAATATTACTCTATTTCTCAAATTGCTTCATAAATGGGATGGAAATCATTTGAGATTAACAAAAAAGAAATGAGAAAGAATAGAAAGTTGTCAGATCCCTCCATAGGTCTTGGACTCTCTCAATGAAAGATTAAGGCAAATGTTACATTTTCTGTTTCTAATTTCCTCTGTTTTTGACTGTTCAGCATTGCTTATGCTGGCTGTCAGTCTCATCTAAAAAGTAATGTATCAGATAGTGCTCTGTGCAATCAGAGGATTATGTTTTACTCTTGTCAATTCATTTCTGAGGAAGATATTGAAGACATGCAGATTTTAAACACTTGATTAAAATGGATAAATTTAACTCAGCTCTTTGTCTCTCTTTTCCTGCATTTCTGTTTTCTTGTCCTTTATATCATTTATACTGCTAGTTCTATCTTTTCCATACACCCCTCATACAAAAGAAATTTACCCTCTTGCAATGCACTAGTGCAGAACATGTGTGAATACACAACCATTTTAGAGGGTGTTTAGTAACATTTTAGCGCCAAAAATGGGTGGAACACTCCTGCTCATAAGAAGCCAATTCTACTAATCGTCACTTTTGTAATTATGGTTGTCATAATGCTGGTCATAATGCTCCTCCCTCCCTCCCTCTCTCCCTCCCTTCCTTCTATTTGCCTCCATGAAGGAGAGCTATTAATGTCTAAGCAGGGCAGATCACATGTTTTGCCTCTACTCATCGTGAACCATTTGGTTCAGGTATAATTTAAATAGATTCAGAGTGGGTGACTACATCTGTCAGCTGCAATGTGCACAAGCTCACTCTAGATTCAAAGCAGAATAAAAGTGCAGCTCTTCTAACAAAAGAATGCTTTAACAGAAAGACAGTTACACTGCCAAGCACAGAAAAAGGAAACAAAGATAAGGAAGCAAAGGTCATGTGGAAGATATAGTAAAAAAAGTTATTAAGAAACACCTCCTTTTTCTTTCTAGCTACTTCCCCTCCTTAGTCAACACTTAGTCCTGTGGAGTGATAAGAGTTTAAAAAGTTTCTATTGTCAACCAATTCCGTCCAAATGTTCTAGTAAAGAAAAACATGGGAGGAGACTGTACCAATCAGGAAGATGACAAGATTTCTGTCCATGGGTATGGAATATAATTTCCCATTTGAGAGAAGAGAAGGAATACTGTCGCCCTTCTGTCAGATCAGAAACATAAGCTTTATATTTCTGCCTCAGATATAAACATGAAGCAATGTTGAAAATCACATCAATTGTTTCTCCTTTGTCTCTTTCATATATTTTAAGAATTTGATTCCCATAGGATCTTTTGTCAACATATTTATAGCTGCCTTTGCCATGCAATTACCTAACAATCTTTAAATTGCATAAAAGGAGTGATAACTTTTCCATTAACTGGAAGACTAAATCAATCATGTAGATGGAAGCTTTAGTATAGCTGTTTAAAAGCTTTCTTTTAAACAGCTATACTAAGCTGATTGTAACAGCCGGCATCTGTTTCAAGATGGAAAGGTGAAGGTTTGTAGCAGTGGTGGGTTGCTACTGGTTTACTCCGCATCAGGCGAACTGGTAGCGGCAGCGGCAGGAGGCTCCGTCCACCCGCCTGGACACTTCTGTGCATGCGCAGAAGCACCACATGTGAGCAAACCAGTAACAAACTAAATCGAAACCCACTACTGGCTTGTCTCCTACCTCTCAGATCATACGCAAGCAGTGTTGGCAGGGGGCCAGAGGTCGGCCATGAGGCCCCTCACTTGTGGGGTCTCTCTTGGCCCTCTCACTTGTGGGGTCTCAGCCCCTCACTTGTGGGGTCTCTTCGGGCCTCTCGCTCCTTCTGTTCAACATTTACATGAAGCCGCTGGGAGAGATCATCCGTGGTTTTGTGGTGGGGTATCATCAGTATGCTGATGATACCCAGCTTTTTATTTCCACCCCAAACCAGCCCAGTGATGCCCTCGACATGATGTCCTGGTGTCTGGAAGTGGTATGGATCTAGATGGGAAGTAACAGGCTTTGACTTAACCTGGCCAAGACCGAGTGGCTGTGGATACCGGCATCTCGGACTGACCAAGAGGTTCCAATGCTGTCTATTGGGGGTGAGGTGTTGTCTCCTGTAGAAAGGGTGTGCAACTTGGGCATCCTGTTGGACTCACGGCTGAGTTTGGAGGATCATAACACGGCCGTGACTAGGGGGGCATTTGCCCAGGTTTGCCTGGTGCACCAGTTGCGCCCATACTTGGACTGAGATGCCCTACATACAGTCACTCATGTGCTAGTCACCTCCCGGATTGACTACTGCAATGCTCTTTACCTGAGGCTGCCCTTGAGGACCACCCAGAGGCACCAGCTGGTGCAGAATGCAGCCGCATGGATTGTTATGGGAGTGACCCGATACTCCCATGTTATACCACTCCTGCGTGGCTTGCATTGGTTGCCAGTTGCCCTCTGGGTGAGATTCAAGGTGCTAGTGCTATCCTATGAAGCCCTTCATGGCTTAGGTCCAGGCTATTTGTTGGACCACTGCAACCAGCATCAACTTCCCATTGCCCGGTACGCTCTCACAGAGAGGGCCTACTCAGGGTGCCGTCGGCTAGACAATGTCGGCTGGTGACCCCCAGGGGTAGAGCCTTCTCTGTGGGTGCCCTCACTCTTTGGAATCAACTTTCCTTTAAGCTCCGGGGAGCCCCTGACCTTCGTACCTTCCGTCATGAATTGAAAACCTGGTTATTTATGTCCCCCAGCCTGGACTGATGGGGTAGTATATTATAACTTTTATATATATATATATATATATATATATATATATATATATATATATATATATATATTATGTGTATTTGTTGTTTCTACAGTCGCTTGGTCGATTGTCGTTGTGAGCCACCCTGAGTCCTTGGAGATAGGGCGGCATACAAATTTTATAAAATAAATAAATAAATTTTATAAAATAAAAACACACCAATGGTATGTAACTTGGCATCTTCTTTTTAGGGAGCATATGCCTAAGCAATGGCTGTGAAAGTTGGACCATAAGAAAAGTTGAGCGCCAAAGAATTGAGGCCTTTGAACTATGGTGCTGGAGAAGACTCCTGCAAGTCCCTTGGACTGCAAGGCGATCAAACCAGTCAGTCCTAGAGGAGATCAACCCTGACTGCTCTTTAGAATGCCAGGTTCTGAAGATGAAACTCAAATACTTTGGCCACCTAATGAGAAGGAAGGACTCACTGGAGAAGTGCCTAATTCTGGGAAAGACTGAGGGCAAAAGAAGAACGGGATGACAGAGAATGAGATGGCTGGATGGAGTCACTGAATCAGTAGGCATGAGCTTAAATGGACTCCAGAGAATGGTAGAGGACAGGAAGGCCTGGAGGAATGTTGTCCATGGGATCGTGATGGGTTGGACATGACTTCGTAACTAACAACAACAAATGCCTAAGCAAAACAAAACTAGAATGGAGAGGGAAGCCATTGTTACCACAGAAAGCCCCATTGGAATATTTAAATCCTTCCTTCAAAACAAGGGAGAAGAAGACATCCCACCATACAGTGATCTAGCTGTAGGAGCTATGTTGCACAAAGGACAAACAACAATCATCAACATAATTTATAATTTATATTAAAATAGCAGAATGATAGGGCTTACATCCCCAGCAGGCATTCTTGCATTCCCTTGGCTGCCCATTCGACTTGTTGTCCAACAAGAAGTAAACTTTGAAAAAGGCCAAAAATCACAAAGCGGGCAGAAGCAGTGCAAAATGTATTCAGTGCAAAAATGATGAATCTGGATTTAAAACTCCTTTGAGCCTTCCCAGTGAAATTGCCACCTGCTGCTAAGCATGTTATTTATAATTCTAATCATAGAGGTGCCACTGCTGAGCTGTTGGAATTAGCACATGTATAGCATTATTTCTATACTTTTAAAATACAACTGTAATAAACAGAGCCTTACTAGTCTAGTTCAAAGGCTTGGAGGATCAGTGTTTTATGTAGCTCCACAGGTGATCTGTTGAGTATTGGATACTTTCAAGTAGCATAAGAATCACAATATTTGTGTTTCTGAAGGTATTAAAAAACTATCAACACTAGCACTTACAGAAAATTCTAACCTGATGGACTGAATTAATCTTCTTTTAAAACCATGTGGTTATTTCATAATGGTCATTTCATAGTCATGAATTCCTTAATTTAACTTTGTGTTATGCATGCACTTTAAGCTAAAAAGGCCCAATGATGTTGCCTGCCTTTATAAGTGAGCTGATTTAGTTTCCCGTAAGCATTTTCTGAACCTTTTCTAGCTCCATCAATTCCTTTATCCATTGCATATTGGGGTTAAGCTAATTGGCACAGCTTAGCATACCTTAACTGATCTTGAAAAGGTAAATAGAATCAAACCTGATCAGCATTTAGATGGAAGACTAGCAAGAAGTATCAGGGCCATGGGCTTAACTAGATCATACAACTAAATAAATAAACAACATCTCAGAATTAAGCAAAGACATATAATTCCTTTACCATTGCCAAGAAAATTACATGTCCAACGAAATCACCAGGAGTTGATCCTGCACAGAAGGAGTCCCTACTAAATTGCATCTGTATACATTTTTCTCCTTTACCTTGTCACCACATCATTTATTTTGCTCCAGCACAAAAATCAGAGATGAATACATCTCATTCAAAACAAACAAACAAACACCCTGAAGTAGATGGAGTAGAGTATCTGCACTAATGAGACTGATACCATGAGACTGATCAAGCATTCAAGCCTAGTTCCGACAGATGCTTTAAAGTTATGGACAAAGACACATGGGAAGTTCTTAATTAACTTTTGAGGTGAGTTAAGTCTGGCACACAGATTTATAGGGCAGCTTACTGCCAAGCATCAACTCCTCCTTGCTTTCTGGATGATTTCATACAGTTGCCAAGAAAAAACACTGCATGTATTTAAGTAGTTTTCAATAGTACATCTCAGGGAGGTTTTCTTTTCATAAGTCAATAATAAAAATATCAAGACAAAAAATGATATGGCAGTTTCTATAGACTTAGACATTCTTATGTCTAAGAAGAGACTTTAATGGGCTTCTTTTTACTTTTTCCCCATTTTCAATATTTTTTTCCCTACAGCAACGACTTCCCTCAGAAAGAAGAGGGTCATTGCCACTGCAATGTTAAATGTGTATACATGACAGAAGAAAGGTGCTACAATTTTTGATATCTATTTATATGACTTCTCATTTCTTTTTTCCTGCTGGCTTCCAAACATGTAGGAAATTATTTTATGAGAAAGAGATTGAGAATCTGGAGAAATACTTTCTGACCAGCCCTAGATGGAATCTATAAGCAGCTGCTAGAAATCTGTGAAGCAAGACAGAGTCTGCTTGCAATTCTCCTCTGTGGCAACTATTTAATGTTTCCTTTCTCAAGGGCTCTGCTGCCGATATTACAGTTTACAAAAGAGAGGGAGCTGGCCCAAAGATACAAATATAAGTTTCTCTTAGAGGATGGTTCCTCTTGTGTCTTGTCAACCACGATGCATTAAGTTCCTACAGAACTGAAAGAAGAATTTCATTTTTGTAGAGACTCCCAGGAAGAAAGGGTTGGTTGAGTTTTATGCTGTATTCCGTGAAAAGGATTTCATTTCTTCATGATCAATCAGTAGGAGTAAATCTGTTCTTCCTTCATTAGCCAGTTTGTTTGTAAACAAGGTTATCCAACTGCTTAATCGATCCTTAAATTCAAGCCATTTTGTTAACTTCATAGAAATATCAAGATGACCTGGACTCTTAATAAAAAATCTTCATGTACCAACAATACTACAGACATGTTTCTTGCAAAATATTAGATATATCATCTCTGTCTATCAAAATATTTCATCCATAGGAGGGAACATCTGGTGTTCCAATTTCCATTTCTATTTCTATTCTGCTGCCATTATGTATTGTTGGAAGAAATGTCCATCTGGGTTCAGTTCCAAGTGGAGAGAAAGACACTGGAAACATAGAAGCTGTTTGGAAAGATGGTTTAATGGTAGACAGGTCCACATAGTTTGAGGTCCTGGGCAATCGAGCACATGGGTGTGTGTGCGAAAGAGATTTATACTCTCTCTTGGGGCCCACCTTGAAACTTCCTGTTCCTGTGTAAGAAATGGGTTCTGGTTGGTTGTCAGACTCCCATAGGGCCATGCAGTGGTAACTTTGTAGGTTGTCTTGAGTCCCAGGCTTGGTTGAAACTTGCTGAGTGATGCAATCTCCCAAGGTGCCATGTGGTGAGTTCTGTTGCTAGTTGGGTAGAGGGCTAATCCTATCATGTCCTGAGGGCTATATCTTAATCCCATCACCCTGGATCTGAAATGGGGGGAGGGGGCAGGGAACTGCTTTGTCTTTAAAATATGTTTCTCCTTTTCTCTTCCAGGGAAATATAATATTCTGCCTTTTTAATATTTCCTAAAGTATTTCATTCTTCGGGGGGGGGGGTTGCTAACTTTCTTCAGTATATAAAAGGGTTAAAGATGGAACAAGCAAAGATCACACCCATTTGTATTATCCATATTCAGCAGTTTTCTTCTGATTTAGACCAATATATAATGTATATTCTTGCCTTTTGTTGATAGATCTCCCTGATTTTGCTTGTCTTTTGGCCAAAATGTGAGCCCATTCTGGCTACTGTAGTTTACAATTTTTTTGCCAGAAAACTGGTATTTACACCTGGTTTATGGAAAAAAATAAGAACATCCATTACAGATAATATGTTTGCTTAACAATCATGGTGTTTGATTTATGACTGCTGCATTCACTTTTTGATCACCATGTGTGCTTAACAATTGTTGTAAAAAATGACATAAAATTTGGTCAGTCACATGGTGACCTGCTTAATGACCTACAGCTGTAATACCAGGCTCAACTATGTAAATCAAGGACTACCTGTATAGACATGCAGGAAACGAACAATAATATTTTAATATTCATAAAATTCATAAAGGTGAAATTATTAGGGCATGAAGTTTTGATACAACAAATGTCAGAATGTCTCTATTCAGAAGGCATTAAACACAGCATTTTGAAACTTCTGATGATTTCATCAGGGAACTATTACTACATTCATTACCAGAAAACTATAAATATATAATACAGTTGATCAGACTTCATAATGACTTTTCCTTGAAAACTTAATTGCCAAACTGGAGGCATATCATTATGATTTGAATGACCTAACTGAAGGGAATTGTCAAAACAAGAGAAAATTGAGAAATTGAGCTTGTTATTACTGTAACAAAAAAGGGCCTATTAAAGGAGAATGAAGAGCTAAAACCCGGAGAAGTAATGAGATCAAATATCCTAAAGAAATAGTCAAGCCTGTACTGAAAGTCAACATAATAGTTGGTGATCAATACCGATAGACTGGGAGAGGTTATTATCAAGAGTGGAATGTTTCAAGGAGATTCACTATCACTACTGTTTGTCATTACATTAATTCCTCTGTCAACAATATTGAACAATACTGAACAAATCATGTCATGGCTATCAAACTTCAAAAACATTTGCCTGGTTATTTACATACTCTAAAGTTGTACGGAAAAACATCCCCTGAAAATAGAATAGCCCCTTGAAATAGAATAACTGTTCAACACCATCCGTATATGCAGCCAAGATATTGCAATGACCTTTGGACTGGACAAATGTGCCACCCATACCATCAAGAGGAGAAAATAATGATAATTGAAGGAATCAAAATGCCCTATGGAAATTACGTCAACATCTAGATGAAAATAATCATTACAAATACCTGGGCATCTTGTAAACTGATCACAACAGTCATACTGAAGTCAAATAGGTTAGAAGTAAATACATCATGAGAGTGAAGAAGATTTTAAAGTTCAAATGTAGTGAAGGAAATTCCATCAAGGCAATTAATATCTAGGCAATTCCAGTCTTTAGATACACAACTGGAATAGTAGAGTAATACTAAAAGTCCTAAATAGGAAGACCAGTAAAATAATGACAGTGAATGATGTCCTTCATTTATGCAGTGATGCTAACAGATCTGACTTAGCAGGAAGCATAGGTGAGTATGGAATATTGCAAGTACACCAGATAGTTGAAGAAGAAATTTTTAAAAAAGCAATGGAAGAATATCTGAAAGGCAGTGAAGAAGATGCACTGAGGCAAGTATACTATGAAGACTTACTGAAAAGACCATACTGACCTACAAAAAAATGAAATAAAAACAGAATAGAGGCATGGCAAAACAAAATATTACATGGACAGTACATTTAAAAACAATCTCAGCAATGACTAAGAGCAGGAAAGTTGAAGAAAGCGATAGAGGGGCTAATTCTGGCTACATAAAACCAAACTTTCAGAGCAAATACATACAAAGTCAGAATGTCCCCGTCCCTCAATTGCTATTAGCTGGAAAAAAAAGTACTTTACCATCTGTACTGTTTATTAATTTGAACTATACCATATAAAAACTATGCCCCCTAGAAATATGGCATGGCCCCCTGAGGAGGCCATATGGCCCATGTTGAGAATAATTGTATAAAAGCAAACAGAAAACGAATATTAATAAAAGGCTGCAAGAAAAAATATGTTGAATGTGACAAAATCAAAGGTATTAGAAACAGTTTAATAGTTAATTTCAAATGAAATGTTCTAAATATAAACTTCTACATAGTTAATGCCTGAAAAAAATTGAAGGCAAGATGAATAGTAACAAAACTTGGTCATGGCTTCAGATTGAATCCATCGAGAAGGAAACAGAAGGTGTAATACCTGAAGAATAAAATAAGCAATAGCAAAAAAAAGCCTTTAAAAATGAACAAAATTATAATCAAAGGCAAATATAGACTATGCAAAAGAAAATAAGGTTGTTGACCACTTAACAGCTGTAGCAAAACTGTCCAAACAGATCATAAGGGAAGACATGATAAAATAGCAAAAATGACATATTAGAATTTACGCAAAAAGTATGGACTTGATGCCCAAAGTATTAGTTTGCTTAGAATGAGTAAATGTTGAAAAACTGCTCCAAAATGACATATAAAAATGTGTGGCAGTTCCAATTTCAGATAGACTGATATCCAGAACATAACACTCCAGTAGTCATAACTGAAGAAAAACATATTTTACTAAAAGATGTGGGAATACCAAAAGACTCTAAAAGCTCAAAAAAGAACTGGAAAAATGTAAAATATCAGCATTTAACAATTGAAATACAAAGAAGATAGGATCAGCAAACAAATTCCTTATAATTACTGGACTACTGGGAGCAATAACAATACAGTAGACTTGTCAAAACATCTGACAAAATTAGAATTATTTGACCTCACAAAATTTAGTTTATTTTTTAAAAACTGCTTTGCTTGGAACCACATATATATTACAACAGTCCTTGGGCCAATCTTAGCTGAGCATTCTTCAAAAGAGACTGTAAAGCATTGATGACAGCAAACAAACGTAAGAAAAAGTGACATTGCAATCAGGAAGAATTATTGAAAAAGCCTGAGATATAAAAAAGAGAAAACTATCAAATTCAAAAGAGGCTGCAGACACGCAGACACAGAGGAGAAATGAAACCTATTCCAAAAGGATTCTAACAGAGTAAGAAAACTATTTTAACAGGGTTAAAGTAAGAAAAAATTCTAACAGGGTAAGAAAATCAAAAGCTGTCAGTGGTGTTTCATAATAAAGCATGATGCTCACAGAAAGATGTAACATTATAATGTTATCTTATGTTAGCAAAAAGCTACAACAGAAAAATATATTGTAGATTATGATGAAGATTTTGCATCCTTTGCTAAACAAGCAAGCCTCAAAATATTAGGAAATGTAGCAGCATTTAGAAAATTGCATGTGGAACACTTAGATATTAAGTCAGGCTTTTTTCATGGTGATTTGAAAAAGGAGAATTATATGCACCTGCCACCAAATTTTGAAGAGCTAGAGAAAGAAAAACTGGCCTGTAAATTGCAAAAAATATACATGTGGCTTAAATCAACAGCAGCAACAACAGCATGGTATGATAAACTAAATTATGTTGCAAATGTTGCAAATTGTGGGCTTTGAACAGGGAAATGATGATCTATTATTATTGTTATTCTCATTATTGATTCTAGACTGATGGCCAATTTCAAATGACTTTGTGAAGCCTCATAAGGTTAAAAGTGCAAGAACTCTATAAAAACAATATCCATTAAACAGTGAGTATTTAAAGGAATAAAACCACCACCTTTCAACTTAATTTGAAAGATTAAGTTCATATTTTAGGATATGAAGAAACACCAATGCTTGAAAGTGGGCAAGAGGAATAGTATGTGAATCTTGGGGGAGGGGAGTGCTGTAAATGATGACTAGCATTTAGAATTGCACCTTGAAAGTAAACCGCAAGAGTCTATTAATGTATCTTTATAATAAAAGTAATATCAGCATTCGTACCTTTGAATTTCTAGTCTGGTCTACCTCAAAGGGCTGAAATTGTGTACCACTTGCACTCATTCTTGGCTCAAGAGATCCTCCTCACATTAGTCACCTTGTGGATGGACTATTGTAACAACTTGTAAATGAAGAAGCTACCGCTGGTCCAGAAAGTGGCAGCATGATTAGTGGTTGTTGAACCTCAGCATAAAATATAACAAACCAACAATAAGAACTGCATTGGCAACCAATTATTCCATCCCTCCTTTTATTTTTATGAGAGCCAGAGAGAGTCAAGTCTGAGATGCTTTCTTAAATTACATTTCTGTTTTGAACTCAAATTTCTTTTATTTAACTGTTGTCTTGATTGCAGCTTTTCCTCATGTTCTTCAGGGTTAGTTCTACTGACTATTACACATAAGAAGCACCTGTGCAAAGATGTTCCTGGCCACAGTTATCATCTGATCTATGAGTAGGAGTTGATAATCCAGGAAAAAAAATCCAGATTGCACTACTCCCAAGCAGGGAAAAACCACCCAATCTTAAACTGAAGGAACACAAGGAGGTCCAAATACCAATATCCTCTTGATCCCATTAGGGTTAAGGCTAAGACTGTTCTTCCCCATCCAGAGTTTTACCACCTCCAGGTAATAAGATGGGACTTTGACAGCATTGTTTGCTTGATCAGGGATTGAGTTGTATAATTGAGTCCCAACACTATGTTCATGATCCTGAACCAATGGACAATTTTCCCCTGTGGCTTTCTACAACAGTTAAACAGGGGGGAAGAAAGCATTAAGTCCTAAAGCACTTCTGGAATCAGGGGCTTTGGACTTGACAACTCCCCTCCAACAACATTGACTAGAACTTGCTTTACAAAAAGGAGAACTAACATAATACTGTGGTCCCTACTTCCACTCTCTTCAGCCAATCCAGGAGGAAATTGAGTTGATAGTATGAAAAACTGCTGAGGCAACAAGCAGGGCTAAAATCTATGTTTATATATAAGAGTTAAAAATAGAAGTCATATGTACATCTCTGTTATGTTGATGATCTAACTGTAATGTGTAGGGAACAAAAGATAAAGCATGAGATGTGAATGACTTGAATAAAGAAGTGAAAGGAAAACCTCTTGGGCATATTTATCATTATTTTGGAATGGAAATTTTTTAAAAAAGGATGCAGACAAAAGTGGAGTGTACTTGCTCAGTCAAAAACAAAAGATAACAGACTTAATAAAGTTTCTAGGACTCCTGAGGCAAAGGAATGAAATAGATTCTTGGAAGCTGAACATCTAAACAAAGAAGGGAATAGGACAATATAGGACAGGGGTAGGAACATTACTATACATCAGACAGTAGATCTGACATGGCCAATGAAATTGGATGGCTGAACAAAAAGGTCGATGAGCCAACACAAGAGGAATGTCTGCGGAGATCCTCAGTCATTCAGATCATGGTTGTCCCAAAGGCACTTTTTCAAAAGGCAACTGGACTTTGTTCACTTGCCTTTTGAAAAAGCACCTTTGTGACAACACAAGAGGACTCAATGGCTGTAGAAAGATTAGAGAACTCTTTGAAAAATGATAAATTTTAATCAGGAATTTTCTGTAATTAATAATCTAAAATTTATCGACTATACAGATTTGGACTGGGCAGGAGATAAATCAGATAAGAAATAATCTATTGGATGTGTATTCTTTGATGGGGGTGCACTCATTGGGCGACACAGCAAAAAGTAGTGGCATAGAAGCACAGTAGCCTGATCATCTAAAGAGGCTGAATCCTATGCAGTGGAAGAAGCACACAAAAAGCTTGCCAGGCTGTACAAACAATTATTAGACTTCACAAGAAATGAACTAATCTCAACCATGCTATTTGAGGACATCAAGCTATATTTTTGCTAGCTGAACTGAGTGATGTGTTTGCTTGCTCTGATCTGGATATACCGATTGACTTGAAATATGCTGAATGCACACAAACTGGAAATTACCCACAGCAATCTTCAAACACAAAATAGCTAGACATTCATATACAGCTCCTTTAACTGAACTGGCCTATTAGTTATAGATAGCACGTTGGCAAACTGCACACCACTTGATTATCTTGTGCTTACATTCCTAATTTCTTGAAAAACAGTGCTAAAAAGAACTGACAAGAAGATAACAAATAGCAAGTAGGGTTGCTAGCTTTCTTTAGGCATGAAATTCATAGAGCTTAAAATGTTTCTTTTATCAAGAAGTAACACAAGATGTTATTTACTAGGGCGTACACTTTGTGCAACATGAATGTCTTAAAATCTGTTCAGTTTTCCCTCGATGCAATAATTAAAAAGACAGCGGGAATCATATGAATGAGGAAAGGAAGCTTCTAAAGAAGAAATAGTTAGATGATTTTTGAATTACTGATTTCGATATACCGAAATGAGACTAAAACCTAGATGTAGGAGAAGAAATAAAGTTTTCTGAATTTTACAAATATATACTTTTTTTAAGCTTTAAAGAAGCTTCAAGGAAAAATCAAGCTCTTCTAACTCACACATGCACCTAGTTGCAAAGTGGAAAATGTAAAGGAGACCTACCTGTTGTGGTCCGCCAGTGGCCAGCAGAGCTGGCAGCAGATTCAGACAGGGAAGAGGTTGGGGAGGAATGTGGGTCAGTCCTGGAGTCTGGGGAAGGTTCGGACGAGGGCTCTGTGTCAGAGGCAGAGAGGGGGCCAGGACCATCTGGTAGTTATGTGCTACCTCTAGAGCATCCGGAATCTGACATCAGTGAGGCAGAAGAACAGGGGAGCCTGTTCCCAGTGCACGCATGCACAGAGCTCCCAGGAGGCAAGAACAGACAAAAAGGGAGACTCGGGAGTAAGGCTTGGAGATGATTGACCCTTCCCATAAATCATAAGAGAAGAGCAAATGGACATGAGCCTTTGCAGGAAGCAATTTGTTCATTCTGGTCAGTTCAAACTCTGAGAAGCTCTGTTTGAGTCTGCTCCGTTTGACCTTGCAAAACTAATTGGCAATTAGGTCTCTGGCAGCTTTTCAAGGGAGATAAAGGTGGGTGCTTATCAGCATTACCTTGAAAGACTGTGGCAGACATCTGTTGGACTCTTCACAGACTGTGAATTATTACAGGCTGTGAATGACCATAATTCACAGCCCTTTAAATAACAGAGAGGTTTTTTTGAACTAAGCATGTGATTTAAGGTTTCTCAGGGAGCCTCGGTCAGAACACTACCCATCCCACATAAGCAAAACAGTTTCTCAAAGACAGGATTCCTTGTGTGTGGGTGTTGGGGTTTGTGTGTGTGTATGTGAAATTTTAAGTCACTGATGACTCCTGGCAACTGCATGGCCAAATCCCTGCAACTTTTTTGGAAATGTTTTTCAAATGTTTGTCCTTCTCTCCTTCCTAGATCTGAGAGAGAATGATTAACCCAAAATCAGCCAGCTGGCCTTGTGCCTAAGGCAAATCTGGAACTCACGGTTTCCTAGTTTTTAGTCTGGTTACACTATACTAAACTGGTTGGCAGTAGTATTGCTACTGAAAAAGATCAATGGAAGATAAGCTCAGTGCAGGAAGCCAGAAACATTCAAGAGTCCAAGAAAGATGTCTGTACAATGAAAGACAGGCATTGTTATATCTTATCTATTTTATACAAGTTAAAAGAGACTTCCAGTGGAAACTTTTCCTTGTTTTCCCCTATAACCCTGTATATTCTCCATTCTGCTGATATTCCAGGGCCTTTTCACTTGGGCATTTGGGGAGAGTGACTGAAGTCTGCTTCTGGGTACTGTGGGCTTAGTTTTGATTGTAGCCCAGCTTTTGACGTCATTTATTCTTTATTATTATTATTATATTGTTTCATTTTTCTGTATACTATATATAATAGAGGTAGTCTTTGTTTACCAACTGCCATAATCAGCACCTCTTTGAAGTTACAAAGTTGCTGGAGAAATAACTTGATGATCAGTGCCGGCATTTCCCAGTGCCCCATAGTTACACAATTTTTATTGCAGTTAGCATGTGTTTTCCTGCGGCTGATCTGTGGTTTTTCTTTTCTTTTCTTTTTTTTTATCCCCTTGCAGACAGAGAGTTTACAAGAAAGTAAACAGGCACACTATGTGAAATACACATCAGAATCAATGTGTTGGCACCAGCACATTGGTGGATCGTTAGGGTAGGGGGAGGGGGAAAAAACCCAAGCAGTTTCTTTAGTCAATCTTTTTCTTTGATCTGCTGGTTTTCTTCTTTCTTCCACCAGCAGAGTGGAGCGTTTGTAGACAAAGGATTTATAAGAGAGTAAACAGGCAGTAAAGAGAATATACAACACCCACAAGCACACTATATAAAATAACTAGGGTATTCCCCACAGTGTGCATGCTTACTTTCTTATAATCCCTTCTCCAATCTTTCTACTTTGGGGGGGGGAATGAAAATAAAAGCAAATTATTTTTATAGACAATCTCTTTCTCTTCTGTGTCCCCACCCTCTTAGCATCTGCAAGGTTTTTTTCAACATTGTTGTCTAATCTACAACCTTGGGATTTTCAAAAAATCTCCCATAAAAGAGGTAGCCAGTTCCAACCTTGCTTAGATTTGTCAAAACTATTCAAAAGAGACTAGGTGCTGTCACTGAGCTTAATCTGGAAACTATCCTATTTTTTGGAATATAAGACACATCTTTTTTTCCCCTAAAAGTGGGTGAAAATTTAGGTGCATCTTATAGACAGAATACAGCGTTTTTGGCTTCCTGGCCCCGAGAAGCACTCTGCAGGCCAAACGGATGTGTCCGAGGGCCTGGGAAGGCGAAAATCTAACATGTGGAGGCCAAAAACTATTTTTTTTCTTGTTTTCCTCCCGTAAATTTAGGTACGTCTTATAGTCCGAAAAATACGGGTAATTTAAACAGACTTAAATATCTACTAGATGGTTGGCAAAGTCTGTGCTTGTTATTAATTCTTTCTCAAGCTAGTATTCCTCTCCATTTTTAACACATTAAGAAGTAGTAAACTGCTTTTTTTTAAAAAAGGAAAGTTAAACTAAGCAAGCAACATAGTTGCAACATTAAGTGAAAAAACAACAACAACACCCTGCTGAATTTCAACATACTGTAGCTTCTTAATTAGAAAACAGGAAAATACAGATTAGCAGAAATTCCCATAAGATGGCTATACGTCTGTTGGAAAACTGAATCCGATGCATTTTAAAGACTGATTGATTCCAGTCTTGGGGAGAAAAAGATAAAATAAAAGAATTTAAATTTGAGTGGGAGTTGTTTGCTTTTGCTATGATAGATTTTAAAATGAATATACAACAAATGTTTTATCATGGCAGTTCCTGTACATATGTTTGATATCATATGCTGTTTTCTTATTTGACTATGATATCTGTAGGTATATATGCTGTGTCATTTGGCGTGCGTGTATAAATAAAGCCTACATGTTGCCCCCTTCTGTATTCCATTGACTCCTGGATTTAATGGAGAAAAAAGTAATTTTTGAAGTAGTATTTAGTATTGCAAAATCTTGCTGCTATTCTTTATGTAACCTCCTTGCAAGATGATTGAGCGAACCGTCCCAGGTTCTTAGTTGCAGGAATGGTGGAGGTGGCACTGATAGCTGTGGGGATTGGTAGCATATTTTTCCAGAGATCAGAATGCTACAGTGGGAAGGTGAAGCCAGATATAGTCTGACAAAGTCAGTATTTCAGCTACTGAATCTTAGACCCCAATGAATTCTAATAATGGGAAAGTGCCAAGGCAAAAGCTGTTGCAATTATTCAGTTCATTATGTTAAGCTCCATGAAATTCTGATGAGCACCACGCCTATTTAGTTAGAAAAATGATGAACTGCTGAGTTCTGGCATGGCTTGGGTATGTGCCTCTTAAGGAACAAGAAAACTGGACAAGGCTTAGAACAAGTAGGGTCAGTACCTCCAACTGGGCCATTACACTAGCAAACTATAAAATGATCAATATTAAAAAAAACCTCAACAAATAAAACAATATTATTATTAAAAGGCTAGAAGAAAGCCTTAGACAACAACATAACCACCTTATTAAATCACCATTTCCTTGAAACCCTCAAGCCTGTTGACATAGCCAAGTTTTGAAGAACATCAAGGATTGGGCCAGACTTTTGTTATCACTGGAAAAAATAGAAACTGTTTTGCCCATTGGATTTTCTTATAATTAGTAAGCTGAGCCAAGGACTGTGCAACTTGCAAGATGCTCTCTATTTTTGGCTACACCCACTTACGTAAAGAAATTAAAAACACTGTAATCCAACAAATTGGCACTCACCAAATCTTTACTCCAAAGGAGGGAATTTAATTCAAGGATGCAATACAAACAGCTGTCCAACAATTAACAGATATTGTACTGGCCATCATTCCCAAGATCTGAATACTAGGAATAAGCACATCTAGACCTCTTGCCTCAAGATACACCATACATTAATTCCCATCATCTCCATACATCTTAGATCTTGGTCAGGTTAGAAAAGGCAAAGTTTCAGTCTGACCTATTTAGAGGACACAAGGCTGAGAAAGACTGCTAAAGAAAACTCTCTCTGGAATTTAAGGTACTCAGTTAAAACACATGCACACCGTAAATGGACTTTGTAGCAGAGAAACAACAGATAAGGATATCGATTAAATGGAGACATTTTTATGTGAGCAATCCCTTGACTCTTCTCAGACTATTTATTTGTGTGTCATATAACTGCCTCACCATTTCAAACAGTAGGTTAAGACTTCTTGTGAGATTTGGGATCTAATGAATTCCAGAAGCTCTGTCAAAGCACCAGTGTCATAGCATCCATAGTAATTATTTAGATCAGAGGAGAAATTTCTATAGCCATGCAGATATTCTTATGTTCTAATAGCTGTCAGGTTAGCATGACCAATGAGAAATAATTATAAGAAGAGGACTCTGACTTCTGTAATGTAATGGTTCTCTCAATGACATAAAGAAAGTGGTACTACAGTATCTTTAGTATAATAGATATGGGTAGTCCTCAATTTATGACTGTTTGTTCAGCATCCCTCTGAAATTACAACAATGCTGAACAAAGCAAGTGACAAAATCTGTCCAAAGTTACAACTACTGCAATGCTCCCACATTCACATAATCAAAATTAGGGTGCTTTGCAGGGAACCCAGTCTTATGACCATGGGGACTGAAACTCCCTATCTAAGATGCCCTAAAGTGTATGGGACAGCTCTGGTTGCACCAGGCCTTCTTTCCTTAAGAAGCTTCAGAGTATGTTCTTGTATGGGTTCTAATGTTTCCAGAGGCTGCCTGAGAGGTGTATGCTTTTGTGCAGCTTTCAGAACCTCTGGAAACTGCACAAGAACATGGCGTCCTCTCATTTGAATTATGGAGTCTCCAGAAACCATGCAAGAATGGGACATGTTATTTGCATGGTCTCCAGAGCTCTTAGAAATCATGCATACAAGGGGCATGCTCTTTCATGTTCCGTAGAACCAATGAAAGCTGCATGAAAGCACCAGAAATTCTGGAGGCCAAATGAGAGCATGTCCTCTCCTGCAGGTTCCAGAGGTCACAAAAGAATACATCCATCTTGTATGGCTTCTGGAGCCTCCAGAAGCTGCTCAAGAACATGCTCTGAAGCCACTTCAAGAAAGAAGACCTGGTACAATCTGGAGCTGCCTTAGATTGTAAAGACCTGTGAACCAAAAGAGAATACCATCTGAATACAAGTGGAACCTGGTAGATACTAGGGAATACTGGGCTCAGGGGCAAGATACATGGCTTGTGTATCTTGGAAAATAGTGAAAGGTGGCATTCTGAATGGCAATGGGAGCACTAGGGCTGAAGTCAAGTCCTGGGGTGGTTGCAGCAAGCTGAGCCCTCTAAAGAATTCCAGCCTTTGTGCTGCCAATGGCTACTGCTAGATTAGGGGTGCCTTAAGGGGTAGAGAAAGCCTCAGAAGTCCTGGTTCAGGGCACATGTGAGCTTGGGGGTGTGTGTGTGTGCCACAGTCTGAAATATAATGTAGGCTTGGACCTGCATCAGACCTCCCAGGATACTTCCCACACCCTGAGATACCCTAAGCTCTGCATAATGACCCAATGGTCATTTAACAACCATAATTTGGAGTCCTAGGATTGCTATCATTGAGTGAAGGGGTCACATGTGTATTACTTGAAAACCATAATGAATTACAATAAAAATGTTGTGTTCAGTGGAGGCTTAAGTTGAGGACTATCTGTACTTGATTAGCAGCACTGATTTTTAGAGATGCAGAGCCTGGTTTAGCTCTGCAGACTAAAGCACCATAATTAACATCCAGCTGTTTGCAATTACACCAGTTCGAATCTCCCCAGGCTCAAGGTTGACTCAGCCTTCCATCCTTTCTAAGGTAGGTAAATTGAGGACCCAGTTTGTGGGGGCAATAAGCTGACTTTGTATAAATATACAAAAGTATGAAGGCTGTTGCTTAACTCATTGTAAGCCGCCCTGAGTCTTCGGAGAAGGGCGGCATATAAATCATTTTTTTTAAAAAAAATGTACAATTGCCTACAATTTATATCTCTAAGATGCCCTTCTCTTCCTCATCCAACTACAAAGACTCAAAGATTTTCAATTGCAGTCCATATTATTTCTTATGCTTTTATTGCTTCTCCTCCTCCACTTCTGATCTAAATAATTATGGATGCTGTGACACTAGGGCTTTTAAAAACAATAGATGAACTATAGGGCAAAGAGATTCCATCTAGCATTTTTCACAATACAGTGAAGATTTACAGGGATAACAGAAGAGGGGAAAGGTTTATTTGATAACTTGGAAGAGGATAGCAAATTGCTCTGAAAGTCATGGGGAGCATAGAAATGAAATTTTGCATCATTACTTTTTCCTGATACTTTTACCTTCAGAACTGCACTTAAATGGAAATCCAACATTGTTCTGAACAAAGATTGTACCAAATGAAATATATTATTATAGAGATAGGCAGAACAGCAGAATAATAAGTACCTTGGCGGTATTTTTCTTTTTAAAACAGGGTATAACACACTCCATTTGCTTTGTGCAAAAACCAAAAGACTGAATAATTTGTTTCTTCCTTTTGAAGACACTAGATTACCTTCTCATTAAATAGTCTCCCTGGCTTAAATTGTGGCATTATGTTGTAAAAGGGAAATGGGGCATGGGCAGATATGATAGTTGCACTTACCAGTCAACCAGTGCCGTGATAAATTAATCATATCCTAAGTTACATTAACAAAAAAAAAAAAGACGAGGGCAGGGAAAAGAGCTGAAATCTGTGAGCCTATTTTTATATGTCAGTTTGTTTCAACCTTTTGAGCCTGGAGGAACTGTTAAAATATTTTTCAGGCCTCGGGAAATCACAGTACATTCAGGCTCAAATATAAGTCAGAAGTTACAAAATTATTATATTTGTTTCATGTACTCCATTCCTTAAATCCAGCTTCTCTTTTCTATCCCCCTCCTTTCCCCTCTGTTTTCCAAGGACTCTTTTGCAAAACTAGAGGGGGGCTGATACTTTGCAACCTCCAACACTCCTCCCTTTAATATTTGTACTCCTTAACTTTTAAATCTTGACACCCTGTTCCAAAAGTGCCCACTACCACCACTATTTTCCCTTTCCTTGCCTCTTTCCCACCACCTTTGTAGGTGACTCCTGTTGCCAGTGTGCTCAGGCCAGCACAGCTCCTGGATTGCCTGCATACAAAACCTTTCCCAGACCAATTCTCAAACAGAGCTCGTCTGCCTGAAATCCACACTTTATATTGGACATTAATACAATCGAGCAGGTTCACAAGTATTTCATGAGAAGAGTACTCCACTCCTCTGCTCACTATAGAATCCCTTATACCACTAGGGTCAAAAGTTTGGGCTTGGACAACCTGGAACTACACCATCTACGGTCTGACCTAAGCATAGTACACAAAATTGTCTGCTACAATGTCCTACCTGTCAATGATTACTTCAACTTCAACCTCAATAATACACAGGCAAACAGTAGATACAAACTCAAGGTAAACCGCTCCAAACTCAATTGCAGAAAATATGACTTCAGCAACAGAGTGGTCAATGCCTGGATTCAGTGGTGGGTTCCTCCCGATTCCGCCTGGTTCTGCCGAGCTGGTAGCAGTGACGATATGATGTCACCAAACCGGTTCTGCCCCACCCTCCACCCCCTACCCCTCCAACACCTCCACTCCACCGCATTATTCTTACCTTTTATTTGGCCCCACCCCCAATCTATTGCTGCCTCCTGAGTCCCAGCTGATGGGCTATAAGGAAAAACTGTTTAAACTCTTGCCGCGGGGCTTCAAAGGGCCACCCTACAGCTGATCAGTGGTAAAAGGCAGTTTGGTGGTAGACCGGTGCCTCCAAAAACAAATGAGTAGACCAGTGCCTGCAAAAATAAATATGGTAGAGCTCTGCATGCAGTTAAAAGCCTGGTAGTCCGATACCTCTGCTAAATCCTAAAGAATTGTCATATGAGCATCAAGCCACACCCACAAAATAAGCCATGCCCACAGAACCCGTAGTAAAAAAATTTAGAACCCACCCCTGCCTGGAATGCTCTACCTGACTCCGTTGTTAGAGCCTCAAACCCCCACAGCTTCAATCTTAAACTGTCTACTGTGGACCTCACCCCATTCCTAAGAGATCCGTAAAGGGGGTGTACATAAGCGCACCAGCGTGCCTACCATCCCTGTCCTACTGTCCCCATTTATTTGTACTTATCTCCTGTGTCTATGTCCATGTTTATACTTATACCTGTTATCTTGTACATGTTTGACAAACTAAACAAATAAAATAAATAAATACTCTGGTATCCATGGTCCTAGCAATACATCTCGTTATGTCTCTCTCCTTCTCTCCATCCCTCCCATCATTTGTTACTCCTCTACTTCCCAACACTTGGCTCCCCTACACAAAGCCTGCTTATGCTTCAGTGGACCAACCCAGTATTGGAAATTGGACAATTATTGTTTTTTTTTAAAAAATAAATAAATCAAGATCCTAGTCAACTCTCACAGAACCGAAGGATTCCATCCATACCCTGGTTGAAAAACCCTGATCTATATAGTCTTATAGTTTGACTTTGGAGCATGTCAGAAAATATAAAGCTTCCTTTTCACCAGAATCTGTTTCAGCATGGCAACTGCTACTTGTCAGTGAAATTCTCCAGCACTTTTATAATTTAAGAGTTCAGCTTGGTGAAGGAGAGTTTGCTTGGGAACCTTCTTTCAAAGAAGAAGGTACTTTTGGAAAAGTGGTGATAGGTGAAATGAGATATTCTTTAATTGTGGGGGTGTCTAGAAATATGGAATGCCTTGTTCTTAATTACCCCTTGACTCCATGACATCTGGGGGTGAGAGAAGACCAAGAAAGGTCTTGGGCTCCCAAGTAACTTACTGCTGCTACCAGTCAGGTAAAGACATTAACTGACATTTAAAATGGTGTCTCTTGAACTTTTGCTGCCCTCTGCAAGGTTGCACATAAATCTCTCAGTGACATTCTGCAAACCTCTAAGTCTCCAAAGTTCTGCCACAAGAGTCTCTGTGTGGTTCAGTTAAGGTTGAAGAAGAGACACCAGATGTGTTCCCATAGGACTTTTTGGTAGTGGTTCTCTGTTGATCCTAAAGTGAAGAGTCTTGTTTTTGAGAACTACTAGTCCATTGCTCCCACGGACGAAATTTGGAATAATCATAAATATGGTGAAGAATTTGTATCCATTTTGAATGGCAACTGAAAATATACCTCCGATATAATGATTTTCCAGGAACTTTTTTCTCTTATAGCCTACAGTTTTTTCTTGCTTTGGCATCAGCTGAAGTTGTTGTTTTTCTCCTAGACTCTGAGAAGGAGTATTTTTGTTCCTGCCCTTTCTTAGTGTTACTTCTTCTTTTAGCTGCTGTTTTTCTGCTGATGCAAATGTAAAAATGCTTTTCCTTTCTTTCTAAAACTTGAAACTTCTTCAGTGTTCAAGGAAGTGAAAGCCATCCTAGGAATCTTTTAAGCAACCAAATAGATTCCTCTGCCCTTAACATGATTATTACAATTTTTAAGCTTTTAATGGTTTAAGCGAGTTATTTTAAGATCCTTTTAACTAAATTATTGTTTTAAATGGTTTTTAATTTGATGTAAATCATTTTAAATGGTCCCTGTTTGGGAATTTGTCTTTAAAGATGAAGAGTAGGTTAAATATTGTTTGCATAGCTATACATGTAGAAGCAAATAGTCTGGCCAAGCAAGCCCATTTCTTAGCTCCAAACAAGTAAGACCAATAGTTGTTCTTCACAAATTTTAGGGCATGGAAAATAGCCTATTTATTTAAATAGTTTATTTAAATAGCTAGGGAAGGAAAATCAGAATAGAACAATAGCTATTACTCTCCCGCAAGCAGATTTAGTAGTCACAATAATATATATATTTTAACCCATTCAAGCATGAAGAATACTTTATAGATCAGCGGTCCCCAACATTTTTGGCTCAACAGACTGGCAGGGATGGTGGCAGTGGTGGCAGGAGGGAGGGGATGGTTTCACACACACAATTTAATCTCAAGCATGAACAAATGAAGCTTCATATGCTTGCCCACTGCTTGCGTGGCTCGATTCGCAACCAGTCCTGCTATAGATTATTGGTTAAGTAATACTCAATTAAGGTTCATAAAGTCAACATGCTGATGACATTCTCCTACACATTAAGGTGTGTGATGCCATCTGTTATGGGAACGGATGTTAGTTGCGACAAAATGGAAGAAAGACAGTACAGAAATGATCAGAAAAAGATTTGTGTAAGCAAAACAAAATAAAGTGAGAAGCAGGGGGTGGCAGGAAGTTGGAGGTCTTTTCAACAAATCAGAAAAGATTCCTGAAGTTTTAAGTGATATCGAGTACAAATTATTATGCACTTCTGAAAGTTCCAATTTATTTGATATACAGTGCAAATAACTGAAAAGCTTCTTCAAATTCCCTCAATGCACCTAGGCGATTAATTTATAAGAGCAGATAAAAAAATAGCATATGGCAGCCATTCCAGCAAATTGCAGTGAGCAGATTTTGTTAAGGAAGCATCAGAAGCCACAGCATGGAGGCATTAAAACCAGGCTTCTGTTGTGCACTGTATGGAAGGAATCTGTTTTGTTGTCCTTCCCTAACACGCCAAGACTCTGCTACTAAATAGAGGGAATACAAATTCTCTCATTTTGTATCTCCTTTAACAGAATGAGAGAATATGACTAAGCTTTTTTCCCCCTATAAAAGCAATCATTGTAGAAAAGTCCTCCATTCCTCTGCTCGCAACAAAATACCTTATTTATTTATTTATTTGTTCAACTTGTATGCCGCCTTTCTTCAAAGACTCAAGGAGGCTTACAATGCATTTAAAAACCATATATAAAAACATTAAAACATTAAAAACAGTTTAAACTGATTCACCCCATTCATGGCCGGATCTTGCCAGATCGCAATAGCGAGATCAATGGCTCCAGGCCTGCCCGAAAAACCAGGTCTTCACTGCTTTTCGGAAGACCAATAGGGTGGGGATGGTCCGGATCTCAGGAGGTAATTGATTCCAGAGAGCTGGGGCAGCCACAGAGAAGGCCCTCTCCCACGGGCCGGCCAGCTGGCACTGTTTAGCTGACAGGACCTGGAGGAGACCAACTCTGTGGGATTTTACCGGTCACTGGGAGCTATGTGGTAGAAGGTGGTCTCAAAGATAACCTGGCCCTGAGCCATGTAGGGCTTTAAATAACCAACACCTTGAATTGTGACCAGAGACCAATAGGGAGCCAGTGCAGCTTGCGGAGAATTGGTGTAATGTGGGTGTACGTAGGTGCACCCACGACAGCTCACCCAGCTGCGTCCTGGACCAACTGTAGTCTCCGAACATTTTTCAAGGGTAGCCCCATGTAGAGCATGTTGCAATAATCTAACCATGAGGTGACAAGGGCATGAGCGACTGTGAGGAGTGCCTCCTGATCCAAGTAGGGTCGCAATTGGTGCACCAGGTGAACCTGTGCAAAGGTACCCTTAGCCACAGCTGACAGATGTTGCTCTAATCTTAGTTGTGAGTCTAGGAGAATACCCAAATTGTGAGCCCATTCTGAGGGGGACAATTTCCTCCCCCCCAGAACCAAGGATGGACAATCAACATAGTCTTTAGGAGGCAATACCCACAGCCACTCAGTCTTGTCTGGGTTATGCCACAGACTTGAAATTTTGGGCTTAGAAAATTTAGAACTATGCTGCCTTCAGTATGACCTAAGTGTAGCTCATAAAATCACAATGTCCTACCTGTCAATGACTACTTCAGCTTCAACCACAACAATACACGAGTGCACAATAGATACAAACTTAAAGTGAACTGCTCCAACTCGATTGTAGAAAATATGACTTCAGCAACAGAATGGTCAATGCCTGGAATGCATTACCTGACTCTGTGGTTTTATCCCAAACCCCCCAAAATTTTAACCATAGACTGGCTACTGTTGACCTCATCCCATTCCTAAGAGGTCTGTAAGGGGCACGTATAAGAGCACCAGCATGTCTACTGTCCCTGTCCCAATGTTTCCTTTAATTGTATTCATTTTATGTATTCAATTCATTCTTATAGTTATATATATTATCTAATACGTATTCAACAAATTAATAAAATAAAAAAATATTAAAAAAACAAAACAAAACAAAAACCCTAGTGTACTATATTGAGAAAAAGGCATGAAAATGTATACATCAGTAGAAAGATACACAAAATGTATATGAATATATGCTTCTTCTACACTAGTTAAAATTCTATACTGGTCTAAATTAGCAACAATTAGTCCATAATGTGGTATCAAAATCCATACTCTGTTTATTCAGCTTTCTACAAGAAAACCCTGCTGTTAGCAGTTGCAGATAAGCAGCAACTTTGGATCTAAGAATGATATAGAAAAATTGCCCTTAAGAACTTTTATTATGATTATTACTTACTCTTTGCTCAAACTAGACTTCTCATATCTTTCCAAATATGTGGACATCAAACCCTAAGCTAAGAGTCATTTGTAAGAATTGTGGAAATTTAAGTTTAACTATTTCAACATTTAGATTAGAGAAGACTGTTTTACGTAGTGAGGATTCAGAATTCAGCATTTCAAGGTTGATTGCCCAACTGGTCATTTTCTTGATGTTTAGAAATTCAAGGAAACTAATGGGTTCATTTATTTCTGGTCAGTCGTTTATTATCTCTCCCATTATCATTATCAGTGTTTCGTTGTCACACAATCCTATTGATCAATCCACAAGAACACTTAGGAAAAATAACTGTATAAAGGTCATCATTAATTACATCCTAAATCAATTTTAATGAAGGCGAATAAAGGATAAAATAGTTTTTCAGTCACTGTGGCTAACCAACAAAGCTTCCTAATTAGCATTCTCTGAATTAAAAAAAAAATCTGGTTCATCAGATGAGCTTTATAATGCTGCATGAAGGTCAGCAAGTTTAGACACTTGATAATTTGGAGTGCAATCAGAAATGCAAAGAAAATGAGTACATTTCACACACTCAATTAACATCCCATCCTTCCAAGCAGAAAACTTGTATTTGGTGCAAGCAGAATTTCATGTGCTGTGACTCACAAAGCCCCTTCTTGTTCCCACTGTAATTCTTTCTTCTTTCCTATGATCTTTTTTATTCCATCAATTGCTTTCCATTTGTTCTCTCTACTGTCAGAAGGGCAACACACAAAAGATAAAAAACTTTTTTGGGGGGGAGCGTGATCTCTGCCCCCACATCTTTGACTTTTTTTTTTTAAAGAAAATATAGTAATACCAAACTAGTTGGTCTAGTAATTAATGCACCTAGTTAGAAGCCAGGAGACTGTGAATTCTAGTCCCACTTTAGGAATGAAAGCCAGCTCGGTGACTTAAAGCCAGTCATTCTCTCTCAGCTACCATATAGGGTGGTTGTTGTGGGAAAAATAGATAGAGAAAGGAGCATTAGGAATGTTTGCCACCTCGACTTAGTTAAGCTAGGAACAAATGCCCTGAAGAATGAATGAAGGAGAATGGGATACAAAACCACATGGTATCCAGAAATGGGCTGCAGTTTCTCTAGTGGCTGCTTTGGTGGCTGGCTAGGAACAGCTCTTATTTTATTTTCTCAGAGGGAGAGGGGAGAGAGGGAGGGAGAGAGAGAGAGATCCACTTCTGATAATCTGGTAGAGGAAGAAAAGAAAGGGAGGGAGGGAGGGAGGGAAGGAAGGAAGGAAGGAAGGAAGGAAGGAGAGAAAGAAAGAAAGAAAGAAAGAAAGAAAGAGAGAGAGAGAGAGAGAGAGAAAGAAAGAAAGAAAGAAAGAAAGAAAGAAAGAAAGAAAGAAAGAAAGAAAGAAAGAAAGAAAGAAAGAGAAAGGTAAAATATTCTAAACAGTGCTCTAACATTAAACATTTATGGACAATGGGAGAATGTCAGCCACAGGTTTAAATCAACAAAATTTAAATAGGTTTAACTCGAGTTAGATAGCAAGTGCATTGAAAAAAGGAAGGAAGGAAGGAAGGAAGGAAGGAAGGAAGGAAGGAAGGAAGGAAGGAAGGAAGGAAGGAAGGAAGGAAGGAAGGAGAACAGTAGCGGTGGCCAGGTCAAAACCTATTAAATAACAGAGAAGACAAAGAACTTTAATGAGAACTTGGATCATGCTCTTGTGGAGATGATTATTTTAAAGCTTATTATCTACTTGGCAAAGAAGCTTCTGGAGCAGCTCTTGGAGTGTAGCTTCCTTAAAAAATTACTAAATGGGTAGAAGCTACTCCCCTGCCCAACCCCGTCCCTAGGTACATACTATACTCACTTGGTACAGGTGGACTGGATTAATGTGTCACCACTAGTACCTAAGTTTAATTTTCAAATCAAAGCCAGAGTATTTTTTTTAAAAAATAGATTTTGGAGGTTTAGCTGTTGCTACAGCAACATGCTATTTTTATACTATGTGAAAATGAATACTCTCCTCCCCTTTAAAAAATCAGGCAGGAATTTCAATAGTCTTTGTAAAATATATAAGTAAAATGAATTTGCTTGGGAAACACATCAGACTGGAGCTGGCATCTTGCCAGGCAACATATCTTATTCATTATAGATGCCTTTGGAAGATATACAGCATGTCTTTGATCTATACAGTGGGTGAAAGCTTTATAAGAGTCAGTGTTGCACACATATGACTTCTGCATTCAGCCCCTTTCCACAAAAGGAAAGAAAACTCACATTATACCTTCTCACTAATATTTTTGTCAGCCCCTAACACAGGGAAGGCAATTCGGTGCAAGGCAGGACATTTCACCTTATGATTTACAAACCTATTCTAAGTCTGAGGAAGTTGCCCTGTAGATTTTGTTCTTCTATTGAATCCTGTCTGATTCTCAGAGACTGCCTGGACACATGCCTGCAATTTTCTTGGCAAGTTTTATTCAGAAGTGATTTGCCATTGTTTCCTTCCATCCTGAAGAAAAGTGACTGGCTCAAGTCACACAGCTGGCTTTGTGCCTAAGGTCTAACTAAAAGGCACCATTTGTTGATTTCTAACCTGATGCCTTAATCACTGCACCAAACTGGCTCTCTCTATAGGCTCTGCCTATTTGTCTAGAGGGAGACAAATAAAGGGATGATTGCAAGAGTGAAATACAGCAGGTTCTGACAGGTTCTGGAGAACTGGTAGCGGAATTTTTGAGCAGTTCAGCGAACCGGTACCAGAAATTTTGAGTAGTTCAGAGAACCGCAAATACCACCTCTGGCTGGCCCCAGACTGGGGTAGGAATGGAGATTTTGCAATATCCTTCCCCTGGAGTGGGGTGGGAATGGAGATTTTGCAGTATTCTTCCCCTGGAGTGGGATGGGCATATATAAAATTGAACTAATAATAATAAATGGGAATGGAAATTTTGCAGTATCCTTCCCCTGCCATGCTCACCAAGTCACGCCCACCAAGCCACACCACACCATGCCCACCAAGCCACACCCACAGAACTGATAGTAAAAAAAAAATTGGATTTCACCACTGGATATGTATGTGACATTTCAGGATGCTTCCCACATCATCTCCCTGCCCATGGCAAGGATTGCTTAGGCTTCAGACGGATTGAAATATGCTAAAATATATATTGCCCGTTTCCGAGGAATATAAAAGTTATCCATGATAAGCACTGATGGGATTCAAGTAATTTAGCAACTGGTTCTCTGCCCTAATGATTTCTTCCAACAACCAGTTTGCCAAACTGCTCAGAACATTAACAACCAGTTCTCCCGAAGTGGTGCAAACTGGCTGAATCCCACCACTGATGATAAGCATTACATATGACTAGGTCAGATTTGAAGGAATATTGTATATGAACAGATTCACATTGGTGTTTACATACTGTTTATCTCTGTGTACATCAAACCCCATCTGTCTCTTTGTGTACTGTGTATCCGTCTGTCTGTCTATCTATCTATTATCTGTCTATCTATCATCTATCATCTACCATATCTATCTATCATCTATTGTTCTATTACACATAGGAATTGGGGGAATAATACATTCAAATAAATAAATGTTGTTGCTCTGAGAAGGAACTATCCTTCTCAGAGCAATATATTTTAAGGGGATCAGCATGACTGCCCATTGTTGTGGCCATGTCATTATATATTATTTTGAGGACCCCTTGAGTTCCATAGCTATAGGAACACTGAACAGCTCCTGACTACAGAAGATAATCTTTGCTATTAAGGATAGGAATGTAGCCAGTGTAGCCTACTGCTTGTGTTGGGAAGACCTAGGTTGAAACCCATCCTCAGCTACGGGAAGCCACTTAATAATTCTGGAATTATGATTCAATCTGTCTTTTAAGGTTACTGTGGTAAAAATATTGGACAGAACGCACTGGGTCTGTCATTTTACGGTCTTGGAGGAATTGCAGAATAGAAAATGAGTTAATGAATCTTCTTACCTTAAAGGCATGAACTGTCCCTTTTTATAAAATAGTTCAGTTGGAAGGTTACTTGTTGATAGGTTACTTGTATGTTCAGAAATTCACTAAACTATTCCCACAACTATGCTAGGCAATTTTAACAAGTATTGCAGAAGATAAATTGCAGGCTTGAAGATCTAATATTTCTAACTATATAGCAGCACAGAAGCTTAGAATATAACAGACAACTGCCTTAATCATTTTACCTCTGCAGCCAATACCTCCTTCAACTTTTTGAACAGCAATCAAGCATAAATCTGTTTTCCTCATTTTAATTCGTTGTTGTTTATGGTTATGCCTTTTGATTAAATCCCTGGGTTAATTTTAAAGGATGTCACAGTCAGCCTGGAAGCCATAATCTCCTTTGTAGTTCAATATCTTTATGAGGGTGAAAGGATGTTAAATGTGGCAGTTAAAATGCTAAGCTAAATAATCAGTTCATTAGGAATTGGTTCAATATGTTTGCTGTATATAGTCGGAGCTGTAAAAGTGGTCTTGCATAAATCAGAGTATAGTTCAGGATATTGGGAAACTAAACTAGCTTAGACAGTAGTTGGAATACCTGAGGGATTTCAAATCTCTATGTTTTTATCTATGCACCTATAGCCAAAACATTTTTAATCAGCTTCCAGCCAAAATAAACCCATGAATGTCAGATAGTTTAAACAAAATTCACAAGTTCTGAAGTGATATTATTTCATTTTCAATAAATTCCACTTATTTATGAATCCTCAATGTAACTATCAAGATCAATCCCCAAAGCTAAGAACCCCCACAACACTTTAGCATTAGCTAATTCTTTGACAGTGCCCAATTAGGACCCAAATTCATTTAGCATTAGAAAGGTCAATCCATAAAACCCTTTCAGGTGTTTGAAAGCAGTCAGGCTTCTTGAACTATTTTATTTAGGTAACGAAGATTTATGGAAGGAAAGTGAAAGTGAAAAGCCAGATCAAATTGAAAACTCAATACCATACCCGGGTTTAATAAATAAGTGTCAGTGAGGGAGAAGAAGTGGAGAAAGGAGAGAAGAATTTGGTGATTGTGTGATAGAATCACAGGTACATTAGCAGGAGGACTCTGAAGGGAAGATGGGACAGATCAGAGCGCAACCACCATTTAAACATGTCTAGGAAATTATAATACAGTATTATTACTGTATTACATATATACTGTATTATATGGATATAATGCAGTATATCCATATACCCAGTTCCTAAATGACTAATTCAGGTGATTCTGTAGCATGAAGTCAGGGAAGTACATGCTACACTTTCTCCTTCCTCAATGCATCTGTCCTCCTTCTGGTATCTTTGGGCATCCCAAGACATTACCATAGATCTGAGAATAGTCAGTATAAATACAATTAAGATACCCATATATCCAACTTTCAAAAAATGAGCCTTCTGTTTGGAGAACTTTTAGAAGATGTTCTTGTGTTTGATGGGCTGTCTCAGAGAAGTCCACATCAGAAGATTTTATGATGGAAGATCAGGAAGAGTTTGAAAATGTCCTTCAGTAAATTGTACATGGATACAGATGAAGAAGCACACAGGAGCTCCATACTCTGCTGCCTTGTTAAAAATGATCTTGTTTTAATCTGAGTATAGTTTAGGATACTGCAGCCTTTTCAATGATTAAGCCTCAGATGTGGATCTTATTTTCAGGATGCACCCATTTCATTCCTCACTAAGAATCTTCAAGATGTAGTTTGAAATCTCTCTTTGCAGGAAAACTTTCAGTGTATCCTCCTCTTTCCTTGTTTATTAGCTGCTGATTTTTAATTCAGCTGTCACTGCATTAGGTTGCTTTCATTGCTACTTTTTATATTATATTTCAGTATTTTAGAACTTTATGATGAACAACATAGATATTTTTACTATGAGCTGCCTAGAATTTTAGAAATGACTGCAGGAATATAAATGCTTCAATTTATGTAGGGAAATAAATTTCATTAATAGTCATTATTGCTAAACCTGTCACAATTAACATATTTCAATTTTGTACAGAAATATCATCAGTTCACTATACCATCAGCTAGTAAGTTGTCTTGGCATTAAGAATGAAACATAGTACCACAGATATTAAAACCAGAATTAACACCAACAAAATATATTAAAAACAATTGAAAATACGGTAGCATTTAGAAACTGTTAAACTGTTGATCACATAAATTCCCACAGATGACCTTATAAGCAGGGAGCCATGTTAGTCTATGATAGCCAAAAGATAAAGACTAGCCTGGTAGCATCTTTTCAAACTAACATATTTTATTAATTTTATTTTCATTATTTCAATATATTTGATTATGAAGTGAGATTTAGCTCATGAAAATGTATATCTTCTAATAAAATATATTTTTAAATATGCATGTGGAGAGGTCATATGGAAATAAATATTTTCTCATATAGCCTAAATCTATCATAGGATGCTTTACGGATAATGACTAGCATTTTGTATTTCCTCCAGAAACAAATGAACCTAAATACTTTATATCCCTTTTGCTGTCTTTATCTCCCTTTTTAATAATACATTTCTTCATTCGGAGATTGGGTGATACCTAAGTTCCATTGTACACACCATCAAAAATATATGTTTATTTGTATTTATGAGATTTAGCTACAGGTTTCATTCATGGTAATCATATTGAATTTCTCATGTGATTACTACATTTCATATGGATTTAATCAACTTTGTGAAACTAGTTTTGGATTCCTATTCTTGATGCTATTTGGTTTCCATAGATTTCAGAGTTAACAGACACACTAAAAAAGAAATCAGGTCATTTTCACCTCCATGTAGGCCTTATATCATTATAATATCATTAATTTTTGCTTGCTAGCAAAATAATGGTCATTCAATGCAGATTAAAGCATGGAAAGGGGGATGACAGATGTTCAAGCTGGCTTTACAAAGAGTAAGAAACAAGTAACACTATTATTGACACTCACTAGATAACTGAGAATGACAAAGAAACACCCCCAAAATTAAATGATTCATTGGTTATAGAAATGTCTTTGACCACATCAGCCTTATCAAGCTGTGAAATATTCTTAAATTTATAATCTTTTTGTACATTTGGTGTTTCCAGGTTACTACCAAACAAAGATGAGTATCATACAAGGTTATCTATGATACATTATATCTATCTATCTATCTATCTATCTATCTATCTATCTATCTATCTATCATCTATCTATCTATCTATCAGTATATTTGGTATTTCCAAATGTTGCTACAAAACAAAGATGAGTAATCAATAACTGAAAGTCAGTCCAGACAAATAACGATCCAATGAAATGTATGAAATTTGTACAAATTCCATGGAAATTGTACAATCCTTGCCAAAAAGGAAGCAAAGTGTAATTTTTAGAAAGAAACCTGGAAATGAGATGGCAGAAACACAGACCAACATGTTTCAGGACTGTAAAAATAAATGCATTAGACTGCATGGATTCACAATAGCTATACAGTATGAATTTAAGTACAGATCATTATGACCACAAATGTATGTTAACCAGGTTTTTCTGCCTTTAACTGGAGAACAATATGTAAGTATGATAGATACCATGATCCAGAACACACCTCAATTCTTAAAATACTTTACAAACTGGCGTAGCTGCTACCACAAATAAGAGTCTCAAACAGGCCATGCAATTGCAAAGGGAGGGAGCTACACACCTAGTTTGCAATGCTTAGCTAGGCAACATATTTAGCAATATGATAAGATTTGCCATTTTTGTCAAGTTTGTCATTCATCAAATCAAGTTATTAAATCTCTTATACAGAATAAACTGTGTTCAATGATTACCACTCTGGATTTTGTAACTCACCCAAGATATTGTGTGGTGTTGTACATGGGCATTCAAATTGCTTACTGACCCTTAAGGTCCCATAAGCAATCAGTTTACATTCTGAAGCACAAAATTTCATTACATTTAACATGTACAAATATAGCTGCTATTATTGAGGTCCAACAACAGTGGTTACAGTTCAGCCAAAACTTCTCAATCAATTTCAGTTTGAGAAACATTCTGTGTGTATATGAATCAGTGGAATGAAACATAATGCAAATTTAAAGTGACCACTTCCTGATGTGCTCAGTGGGTTCGTTGTTTACTGGTAGAAAATAATTTATTTTTTGGTAATAGTAAAAATGCCTTTGAGTCAAGCATGACTGTTAGTAATTACCTGGATCCCACATGCACTTTTCTTGGAGCAGTAGTGATGTATTTTGGCATTTGTTTTCTGGGATATTTTCAATTTCCCCATCTATGGCCCTGAAAAACATTGCAGATCCATGTACTAACTGCATCCTTTTCCAAAACCTGACAAATCTGGCAATACTGCCAAGCTCACTTTTGTTGAATACATTATAAATTATCAATATAAATTATATCAAAATTTAATATAATTGAATACACACACACACATACATGTATATTAGCAATAAACAAGAAACTATGTTATAGTGATTACCTTTGTTTACAATGGGTAATTTATATTATAATGGCACTTGACTGGAGCTAAAATTAGAAGCAAAGGCTTTGCAAGTCTAAGCAAAATGCATGTTTATGTCTATTCAGTATATCACAAAATGGATCTATAAGGTACCAATGTACAAAGAATGCATAAAATTGCTTGTCATAGCAGTAGAGAACTTTATCCTCATCAACCTCAACCAGTATGATAAAAACAATAATTCAGCTCTGCTCATCCTGGTAAAAAAAATGTTTCAATAATTTGTCTCTTAAATCTCTAATCCATCTTTATTAACATGATAATTTAGACCTGTCTCTCCAAGCTACATTTCCTGCCTGAAACATGAATCTGTGATGGGATGGATGTGGAATACAGTAGTGAAAATGTTACAGTGAGGAGTACATAGGGGGTGGTGTGAGCTCACATTAGACTTTACCTAGAGGAATGGAAATTGAATCCAGTGTCATAGAAAGCTAAGGAAAATCTAAGGTGCCTGGTTGCTTGGAGAAGACTATCAATTTGATTTTAGCAATTTGGTTCCCCCTCACTCCAATCCAGCAGTGAAATCCCTCTTGCCAAAACGATAGCACCGGCGGCTGGAGTCTCCGCCCACCTGCCGGGATGTCATTACGTCCCATTTTTTAACCATCTGTGCTTGTGCAGAAGGTTCAGTGAGCGCACCTGAACCAGTAACGAAGGTAAGTGGATTTCACTGCTGCCCCAATCTGAAAATCTGATCCTGGCACTGATTTATGGCCTGATGATGGCCACAAACCCAATCTAAAATGTTTCATTTCATTCTTAAATGTTCTTCTGATGAGAACAATGAAATAGACTAGCATTATTCTTGATTAAACTTCTGGTGTGAATGGAGAAGATAAAAACATGACGAGTTTAGGATGACATGATTTATAAGTTCACCGACTGTTGCCTTTTAAATCAGTCTTCTGAGTTTGTCTGCCAAAAACTCTTTTCCTTGGCCCAAGATTGGTAGCCTTCTAGAATGCCAGTATATAAATCAATGCTGGTCTTGGACATCACCTTTCTTTTTTGACTGCAAGAATAGCCCTAGGATTTAGAATGTGGTCTCCATTTTTTTTGTGGGAGGGAGGATTTCTATGTTGTAAGAATCTACGCCACCTTCACCCAATTGCCACTCCCTTCCAAAAAAGTGGGCAGAAGCTATTATCCACAACTTCTTTTATCAAGCATTCATTGCTCACAACAGACCACATATGATTATTAACTTTGTACCAGCATTTAATATTTTAATATGTCTTCATTCATTTCTATGTAGGAATATTTTTACAATCTTTATGAAGCATTCTGCTAGGGTCTACAAAATCATCTACTTACTATATGTCTGTGGAGAACCTCAATTATCCAGATCATGGTGCTTTTTCAAGAGGCAACTGGACTTCTTTGTTTTTTCTTGAAGACATTTCGCTTCTCATCCAAAAAGCTTCTTCAGAGCTCAAGATGTTTCTTGAATGAGAAACTCCAAAGAAAAACAAGGAAGTTCTGTTGCCTCTTGAAAAAAGCAGCTTTGGGACATCAGCTTGCTATAGTTTTTCACTGTTTATGTAAACTGTTCATTCATTCATTCATTCATTCATTCATTCATTCATTCATTCATTCATTCATTCTCTGTTCATAGCCAAACACAAATACTTTGGTCTTTGATATATAAACTTGCAGGCCATCTGACTCTTTGCGTTGTATAGTCTATTCTATATTCCTTCACATTCTTTTTTTTAAAAAAATATTTTTAAAAATTTTTTTCCCAACATAAACATAAAATATATCTTTCAAGAACGAAGTCTCGATCTGGTCATAGATAGATACAATTGCTTACATTTCTTTAACCAGCTCCATTCACAATTTCCCATTACATCTTTTAAAATTAAAAATCAAAACATAATTCTTTTTAACATAAATTCTAACGTCTTAATCTGAACCATTCTATCATCACAAATTTAATTTCCAAATGAACTTAATTCATTTTTATGTTTTAACCTCAATATCAAAACATTAATCTTAAAAAAAATATTCTAACCTCTTAATCTAATTATTTACCTTACAATTTTATCACCACAAATCTTATTCTCAAATAACTCTATTTTTATTTCAATTTATAAAACAAAATTCTATCCATATTTCTTAATCTAGGCCCATTTCATCAAATCTTTAAATCTTGGACTTTGTCACTTATCATCTATTACACATTTCATTTTACACAGATATATCCCAAAATTCATATACTCTTCCATACCTCCAACTATTATTTGGCTAATTTCCAGCATATTATTATTTTGGCTGATTTCCAGCATAATCTCCATATATCCAACTATTGTTTGGCTGATTTTCAGCATATTCATATGTTTCTTCACATTCTTATGTTACTCCCTGGTCAGTAGAGAACCATTAAGATATTTTATATACAGTCATAAGCTTTGCTTCCATTCTTTGCTGCATTCAACAAACAACTCCATATTGCAGAACATTCAATAATTCAAGTCTATGTGCTTTATCATATCCCTTTTTTAAATTAACATGTGCTATAAATTTTCTATTTCACATTTACACTTTTCTCTGCTGAACGGCAAGAAGTTGTTCTGCACACCCCATGCCAAGCATTTAGTGTGCTGCACTTCCAGGCACATTGAACAAACTATTTCCTTATACAGGTAGTTCTTGACTTACAACAGTTCACTTAGTGACCATTCAAAGTTACAGTGACACTGAAAAAGTGATATATGACCATTTTTCACACTTAGTTTAGTTTAGTTTAGTTTATTAGATTTATATACCACCCTTCTCCTGACGGACTCAGGGTGGTGAACAGCCAAACATTAAAACATTAAAATACAAGCAATATAAAAGTTAAAAATAATCTAAAAACGTAATTAAATCAAATTTTGGCTTCCCCAAATTTAAAATCCCTCCTAAAATTCACCCATTAAAATCTACGTTAAGCCAGCCCGGCTTCCTGGAATAGAAAAGTCTTTAATGCCTTGCGGAAAGTGCGGAGGTCTGGGATTAATCGAATCCCTGGGGGTAATTCGTTCCAGAGGGCGGGAGCCCCCACAGAGAAGGCTCTCCCCCTGGGGGTCACCAGTCGACATTGCCTGACCGACGGCACCCTGAGGAGGCCCTCTCTATGAGAGCATATTGGCCGGTGGGAGGTTATCGGTGGCAGAAGGTGGTCTCATAAGTACCCTGGCCCTAAGCCATGGAGCACTTTAAAGATGAGAACCAAGACCTTGAAGCGCACCCGGAAGACCACTGGGAGCCAGTGCAGCTCGTGCAGGAGAGGTGTCACATGGGAGCGCCAAGTCGCCCCCATAATTACCAGCGCGGCCGCATTCTGGACCAGTTGGAGCCTCCGGGTGGTCCTCAAGGGGAGCCCCATGTAGAGAGCATTACAGTAGTCCAGGCGAGAAGTGACAAGGGCATTAGTGACTGTGCATAAGGAGTCCCGATCCAGAAAGGGACGCAACTGGCATATCAGGCGAACCTGATAAAAAGCCTCCCTGGCCACGGCCATCATATGCTCTTCTAAAGACAGCCGTGGATCCAGGAGGATGCCCAAGTTATGAACCCTCTCTGTGGGGGGCAAAGACTCGCCCCCAAAAGCCAGTGAAGGCACCAGCTGGCTATATCGGGACGCCGGCATCCACAGCCACTCGGTCTTGGAAGGATTGAGTTGGAGCCTGTTCCTCCCCATCCAGACCCATACGGCCTCCAGACACTGGGACATCACTTCGAGGGCATCATTGGGGTGATCCAGGGTGGAGATGTACAGCTGCGTATCATCAGCGTACAGATGACACTGCACCCCGAAACCATGGATGATCTCACCCAGAGGCTTCAAATAAATGTTGAACAGGAGCGGCGAGAGGACTGACCCTTGTGGCACCCCGCAAGCAAGGCGCCTCGAGGTCGACCTCTGCCCCCCTGCCAACACAGACTGCAACCGGTCGGAGAGATAGGAGGAGAACCACCGCAACACGGTGCCTCCCACCCCCAATCCCTCCAGCCGGTGCAGCAAGATACCATGGTCGATGGTATCAAAAGCCGCTGAGAGGTCTAATAGGACCAGAACAGAGGAGCACCCCCTGTCCTGAGCCCTCCAGAGATCATCAACCAACGCGACCAATGCCGTCTCCGTGCTGTACCCAGGCCTGAAGCCGGACTGGAATGGATCTAGATAGACAGTGTCATCCAGGTACTGCGGGAGCTGTTGTGCAACCACACTCTCTACAACCTTCGCCAAGAAGGGAAGGTTGGAGACCGGATGATAATTTCCCAAAACAGCCAGGTCCAGAGAAGGCTTCTTGAGTAGGGGTCTCACCACCGCCTCTTTCAAGGCAGGAGGCAAGAAACTCTCGCTCAAAGAAGCATTTATAATCCTCTGGAGCCAGCCTCGTGTAACCTCCCGGGTAGCCAGCACTAGCCAGGAGGGACACGGATCCAATAAACATGTGGTTGCGTTCAATCTCCCCAGGATCCTGTCCACGTCCTCGGGAGTCACAGGGTCAAATTCATCCCATACAACAGTCTCAAGACCTGCCCCAGACACCTCACCGGAACCTACCCAGTCAGAGTCCAAGCCTTCCCGAATCTGAGCGATTTTATCATGCAGATACTGTAGAAAATCCTCAGCCCGTCCCTGCAAGGGGTCATCCCGCGCTCCCTGATGGAGGAGGGAACGGGTCACCCTAAACAGGGCAGCTGGGCGGTTATCTGCCGATGCAATAAGAGCGGAAAAGTAATTACACTTTGCCGCTTTTATCGCCACTAAGTAGGTCTTAATATGAGACCTAACTAGTGTTCGGTCGGATTCGGAGTGACTGGCCCTCCAACCACTCTCTAGGCGTCTTTTCCAGTGCTTTATCTCCCTCAGCTCTTCGGAAAACCAAGGAGCTGGGCAGATCCGGCACCGGGTCAGAGGCCGCAAAGGCACTACTCGGTCCAAAGCCCCGGCGGCCGTCCTATTCCAGGCGGCCACCAGGTCTTCAGTCAAGTCGTGAGCCAGAGACTCAGGAAATGGCCCAAGCTCTATCTGGAACCTATCAGGATCCATCAGGCGCCTGGGGCGGAACCATCTGATCGGTTCCGCCTCCCTGCGGTGGGGTGTAGCAGTCAGAAAGTCCAGCCTCAGGAGAGAATGGTCTGACCATGACAGGGGTTCAATAGCTATATCCCCTATAACCAGTCCATTCAACCACTGCCAAGAGACAAAAGCCAAGTCCAGAGTGTGTCCTCCTATATGAGTAGGGCCATGAATTACTTGAGTCAGGTCCATGGCTGTCATGGAAGCCATGAACTCCCGAGCCATCTCAGATGTCTCGCCGATGGACGGCAGGTTGAAATCCCCCATCACCAAAAGGTGATTGGGGGTATCAACCGCCACCCCGGCTATAACACCGAGAAGCTCGGGCAGGGCTGCTGTCACGCGGCAGGGAGCCAGGTACGCAATCAGCAAGCCCACCTGCTTCCCATGACCCCACTTCACAAGAAGAGACTCACATCCGGCTATCTGAGGCACAGTGGTCTCCCTAGGATCAAGACATTCCTTTATAAAGACCGCCACCCCCCCCAGCCCTCCCCTCCGCCCTCGGCTGATGAAATGCACGGGGCTGAGGCACACCACCGCTTGAAGACAGCGGGTGCATGCCCCCACAACACGATCTGGCCTCTTGCTCCCACCATATCTGCCCCTCCTGGCCACGGTCCTGATGGAATCGCCCTCTTCCCTACCAGTACTAACCCCCTCAACTCCCTGCTCCGCAACTCCCACAACATGTCCCTCTGCCGGGCCTGGCCTACACCCCTCCCTCGCCAAATAACCCTCCCTCTTCCCCCTACCCCTTAAAAATTTAGCTAATGACAATTTTAAAAATCCCCTCAGCCCCCTCTTCACGGCATGCCGTGATCTCGGGGTTACAAAACCCATCATCAAGGTAGGCCCTCGATAGTGTGGAGGGCCAATCCTGCAAGAGGGGGGAATCTCGCAGAACAAGAAGCTCCGCTGCCAAATACATCTTGCACAAGAGGATAAAAGCGACTATGTCCTCAAGGGTCCAAATTAAAAAGTCCAGTGGAGAACAAATCATAGTATAATATGATACAATGATATAATGATGGTATAATGATGGTATAATGGGAGCATCTCAAAATCGGAGTCAGAGACCACTGTCCTCTCACAACAGAGGTCCAAAGTCTCAATCCACGTCGACACAGCACAGGGGGGGGAATATAAAACTTAGCCACCCTCTCACAGTGGTTATCCGATGGATGGCCCCCTCTGCTGGTGAGATGGAAGTAGTAAACCAGTATAAACATCCCAGCACAAAGGGTATAAGTCCAAAGCCGCCCTCTCACGGTGGTTGGGATCGATAGTCGCTCCCTTCGGCTGGTAGGTGCCAAAAAATGACATGTCAGCACAGCTGGAGGGGCTCAGGACCAACATCACCCTCTCACGGTGGTTGGTCTGATGGTCAGGCCCCTCTGATGGTGAGATGGAGCTATGAACCGGCTCCCAGTCAACTATCTACAGTCCTCCACACAGCTAGGGCAACAGGCTCAGATGGAAATGAGCCAGTGTGGATGTCAATGTCGACCAGTAAGGTCGAAGCCAGTCCAAGCGGGGGCATAGTGCCAAGGAGAAAAGGGACAAATGGGGGGGGGTATTTAATGTCCAACCCCCCCAGCCCCCAAAACTATCCACAAATGGAGGCCTTCCAATGTCTGTGAGAACATTGAGAACACTTACAACCATTGCAGCACCCCCACGTTCACATGATCAAAATTCAGACTCTTGGTACTTTCATATTTCTTCATATTCATATTTATGACTGTTGCAGTGTCCTGAGATGATGTGATCACCTTATGCGACCTTCTTACAAGCAAAGTCAGTGGACAAGCCAGATTCACTTAACAACCATGATACTAACTTAATAACTGCAGTGATTCACTTAAAACTGTGGTCGGAAAGGTCTTAAAATGGGGCAAAATTCACTTAACAAATGTTTTGCTTAGCAACAGAAATGTTGAGCTCAATTGTGGTTGTAAGTCAAAGATTACCTGTAGTTTTTTCATTCACTATTACTACATATTACTCACTTTCTCCTCATAAAAGGGGACAAACAACATTGCCAAAAACAACTGAAATAGATTAAAGTTGAACAAGATGTACAATCACATCCTAAGTAAGCCACATTCATATCTGAACATTTCTCCAGTTACCTCACCAACATTAGGAGTCTCCCCACTTTTCTTAAATATAGCATTTACAACTTTCTTTTCATCCATAGTTAGATATTAACTCTTACAGCATTCATTCAGTTCAGTACTATCCTTTGACAAAAATTCCTGTACAAATCTCTAAAATACTCCTAGCTCCAACCAAAACATTTTCATCTCATTTATTTCTAGTTCTATTCATTTAGCCCTTTTCATCTACTTCGATAATTTTTTGTTTCCATTCAAAGAGATCTGCATTTTGTCTGCTTTCCAGAATTTTAAGTGTTCCTTGCTGTCTCTGACCACTTTCTTCACAAATACTTTTTTCTGTATGCACACACAGAGAATCATTTTCAAGCATTTTCTCTTATACTAATTTTTGTAGCAATAATTCTTGCATATGGTGGAGCACATGAGTAGAGGGCTGGGTGATGAAACTATCTTGGCCTTCCTTTCACCTAATGCTTTCATTAGGATAGAAAACCTGTAAAGAAATCATAGCATGACAGTCAGAAATCAAATCAACCATATCACTGAAAGTGATTTTATAACCTTTTTATGGCACATGTTAAACAGACACAGCAATCATCAAGCAGACACTGCAATAGTTAAATGAATCCAGCAATTATAAATGTGAATCCATTCATTCAAATGGGTGGCTTTTACTGGAAACCTGTGATCACATGACTGCAGAACACCACCACTGGTTGCCAAGCACCTGACTTGGGGTCACATGACTATGGGGGAAAACAATTTATGATGGCCAGGGGGTGATTTACAGACCCCCTGTAAAGCACCAGATTTAAAGCACCTGTTCCATGGCTATCATAAATACAAATGGTTGTTAGCAACTGATTGTAAATCAAGGACTACCAGTAGAGCATTTTCTGATACTGTTGAGGAAAGTATTTGACACCTTTTGTTGAAATTTGACATTTTGCAGAAAGAGGATTGAGAAAATATCCACTCACATCCTGGACATAAACTATGTCAACTTCTCCCTCAAGACATCGCTATAGGGCAATCCAAAAAGGGACAAAACAAGATTGCCACTATCACCATTATTGTTTATTTTATCATTAGAGACTTTAATTAGAACAATTCGAGAAGCTGTACAGATCAAAGTTTTAAAAATAAGAAAATAAAATTTTAAAGTACAGGCATTTGTGGATGATCTTGTCTTTATTATCAAAGAGCCTGTACAATCCAGTGTTAGGCTGATGGAAGTACTGGAGGAATATGGGGAAGTAGCGGGCCTAAAAATAATAAGGAAAAAATGAAAATGATACTCAAAACTATGACTGAACAGCAAGAAAGAAAGAAAGAAAGAAAGAAAGAAAGAAAGAAAGAAAGAAAGAAAGAAAGAAAGAAAGAAAGAAAGAAAGAAAGAAAGAAAGAAAGAAAGAAAGAGAAAAAGAAAGAAAGAGAAAAAGAAAAAGAAAGAAAAAAGAATTGGAGGGAAAGATAAATATTCAGACTACGAAAAAACTTAGATATTTAGGAAGTCAATTGACTGCAAGATGCATCAGAGTCAAAGAAGATAATTATGATAAATTAATGGCACAAATTAGGTCTGATTTGAAAAAATAGGGAAAATTACAGCTATCTTTAATAGGCAGGATAGCTGCCATTAAGATGAATGCACTACCGAAAATGTTGTTTCTATTCCAGTGCATACCAATTCAGCTCAAAAAATATTTTTTTTACTAATTTGGATAGACATATTTCAAAATTCATCTGGCAAGGGAAAAACCGAGAATTAGATTAAAGTTATTACAAGATGCTAGTGGAAGAGGGGGATTCGGTTTGCCAGATTGGGGAAAATATTATCAGCCAGCAGCATTGGTATGGATAAATGAGTGGAAGCATCTCAAAAATACAAGACTATTGACTTTAGAAAGCCACGATTTACAGACAGGATGGCATGCTATTTTATGGAAGGAAAAGCATAAAGTCCATCAGTATTTCCAGAGGCATTATATCAGGAGGGCTGTATTAGATGTCTGGATTAAGACAAAAAGAAATAATTATATGGAAATTCCCAACTGGGTGTCAACTTTGGAAATGTATACTCATCTAAATTTTACTAAATTAGGGGGTGGGTTGTCACCTATAAAGATATTCTGAATGAGAGAGGAGAATTGAAAGTGAGAAACATTTTAAAGGAAGAAGGAATTGAATTGGAATGGAGGGCATTCCTTCAAATACAATCTAAATTTAGCAAAGACAAAAAGGAATGGGGTATAAAGCAAGAATTATCACAATTAGATAAGATTTTATTAAGCAGGGAGGGTAAGACCATAAGTAAATTATATTGCTATTTATTGGAACAAGACATGATTGAGGAACAAGTCAAAGAAATGATGATAATTTGGAGTAAATATTTTGGACATAGTATTGATTTGGACAATTGGTAGACTCTCTGGGAAAAATTACATTAGCAACTTCCTTATATTGCTAATGGAATTAGCAAATTACATTAGCAATATAAGAAAAATTTATATAAGATGTTTTATAGGTGGCACCTCCACCCCACAAGATTAGCACGAATCAATAAGGGAAATTCTTCGGCGTGTTGGAAGTGCGAGGTGGTTCTGGGGAACCTCTATCATATGTGGTGGGAATGCCCAAAAGCAAAGAAATATTAGAATCTGATAAAGAGTTTGGTTGGAAGAAATTATGTTAATAAACATAGAAGTCAAACTGGAACTTTTCCTTTTGGGAATGACAGAGGGCAAATACAAGAAAGACATAAATTATCTACTACTGCATATACTTACAGTGGCATGGATAGCGTTTGTGCAGAAATGGAAAGAGAAAGATACCCAACAGAAGAGGAAATACTACTAAAAAATTTCAACTGTGCATAAATGGATAGACTCACTTGGAACTCAAGGATAAAAGCGAAACATTGTACTATAAAATCTGGGCAAAATTCTATGAACAGTTAGATAAAAGGAGGATAGCCGAGACAAATGTGTAGTGTTAGACTAGAATTATATACGTTATTATAGATAAATATGTATGTGAATTGTATAGATAGGTATATGTAGATATATAAATATATATATAATTGTATAAGAATAATGTATAAATTACTATTATTATACTATGTTTAAATAACGTATAAGGTGTAAGGAATATATTATTAGATTATCATTAGTATATTATGTATTAACTTAAAGTATTGGAAGATGCTTGGGACCAGTGATGTCATATCTATGTCCAATGTTTTTAATGTTGAACTACTAATAAAAAAACTTTTTTGAAAAATACATCACTATAGGGCCGTGATGGCGAACCTATGGCATGGGTGCCACAGGGGTAATGCAGAACCATATCAGTGGGCATATGAGCTCAGCTCCGGCACGCATGCATGCACCAGCCAGCTGATTTTTGGGCCTTCTGGGCCCACCAGAAGTCAGGAAACACATTGTTTCCGGCCTCCGGAGGGCCTTTGGGTGGGGAGAGGCCGTTTTTGCCCTCCCCAGGCTCCTAGAAAGGCTCTGGAGCCTGGGGAGAGCAAAAAACAATCAGGCCCATCGTACTATCATATGCCAAAAATGGGGGGATCACGGGGTGGCAGGGCGCATAGAATTATGGATGTGGGCGTGAGTGTGTGTGATCCCACCGTGTTCCCCCCACTTTTGGCACGTGATGGCAAAAAGGTTAGCTATCACTGCTATAGGGCATTGCCTGCCAAAACAACTAGACACAAAGCTAGTTTCTTCCCCATGCCATCACTCTGTTCAATAGCTAACTCCCACAGCTCTGTCTTCTGTCCAAAAATATTTACCCATGTAGTAGGCTATATTGTTATTATCATTATCGTTTTCTTATCCTTCTCATCTTCTTACCTCTCATCTTTCCTACTACCTTCTCCTATTGTATAAATCCTATACTATGATTTATCAATTGTTGCTGTATATTATGATTTATGATCTATAATTTATCGCTTTGTTTGTGTGTACACTGAGAGCTTATGCACTGGAGATAAATTCCTTGTGTGTCCAACCACATTTGGCCAATAAATAATTCTATTACTATTATTTACTTATGTGCCAGATTTGCAATGCCATCTATCTCACAAAAAAGTGACTCTGGCTAGTATACTATGTTTTACATTGTAATTGTAGCCAAAACCAAAATTTACTGTAAATATGCTTAAAATCTTCTATCCAAGCTAAGATTCTTTTGTAAAGACTACCTTGCAAGCCAACTTATTTTTCATATTACACCAACTAGAAGGTACATGGAGTATTCTGACACAATAAAAATACATTGCCAGCAAAAATGAGTTGCAGGAACAACTCATTGTGTGCCTAATGATAAGACTGGAATATTATCCTCTGGAAAACAAACTGTTCAACAGTTTCACAGTTCTTTAGAAAGAGACATGCTTCAGAACAAATGGATACAGCAGCCTGCTAGGTATCTTCAGTAATGTAAAATGATGTGGGAAGATTTTAGGGGCACTGTTGGGCAATATTTCATAATGTTAAATGAATATGCAAGAGACTTCTTAATTTTATTTATAAAACATTTAACAATTTGCTACCTCAGGGATTGGTGCCTTACAGTTATTTGGGGTGGCTTTCCACAGTCCCTTTGGCATTAGTCATGTAAAGTTTTACTTTAATTTACTTTATTTCAGCTAATTTGACTTTAAAAATAGAATAATGTAAGGAAAAGAACAATCTTTCACTGAAAATGCTATATTTTCCTGCAGTTTACGCTACAAAAATCTTCAGGTCCAAAATTAGAATTACACTCTCTCTTAAGAGAAGAGTGCCACCTACTGAGTTACCTTAGTTTGGGCTTTCTCAGGAGGTCATGTTCTCTAGCGGGCATGATCTCATCTAGTAATGTTGACACGATATGGTATTTAATGAAAATATATATCAAATGTGTATCTTTTAAAACAAATAACCTGCAATATGATTGAGTGTGTGTATGTATGTATGTGTGTGTATGTGTGTGTGTGTGTGTGTGTGTGTGTGTATACACACATACAATCTCACATTGCTCCTGGAAGCACGAAGCCGAGAACACCAGCCTGAAGATGACGAATGAGACTTCGTCGAAACGTCGCCAAGATACTTCCAATTCTACGCGGGAGAAGACCCAAATAACCAAAGACCTATATATATACATATACATATACATCATATACATATACATATACATATACATATACATATACATATACATATACATATACATATACATATACATATACATATACATATACATATACATATACATATATATAATTCAAATTAACCTGGCATTGACCTAGGGACTGTGAGGATGAATGAAATTAGGGTGGAATAACCAGGCCCTACACCAACTCAAGGAGGAGAAAACACCTCTTTAAGCCCTTTTTAAGACCATCCAACTCTCACAAAGCAAAAAAGAATTATTCCAGAGTTCTAGGATCATAAGATCCTGACCTAGAGTTGATGAATGGAAATAATGGAATGGAAAGAAGACCCTCTTCAGAGGAATGTGAGGATCAAGGATTAAACAGGATTGTAGGGAGATAGAAAGATACCAGGGCAGTTGTGGCTTCAGATCTCTAAACATAAGGCTGAGTAGTTTCAATTCTAGCTCAAATAAGGAACCAGTGAAGAGCCCCACATTGCTGTGAGATCTTAGAACAAAGTGGAAGGTCCAGAACAATCCAAATGGCACTGTTCTGGGCTAAGATCGAAGAATGGAGTGAATACTCAGGAACATTTGCCTGAAGATGGTTGCAGATATGACACAGGCATAAAACAACCAAGACAAAAAGCCAAAGGATGCTTTTTGCCAGTTTAGGATGCTTCTCAAATTTTCCTCTAAGCAGTATTTAAATAATGTCCCAAAGCAGAATCCAGACATGTTACAAGATGTCCTTTTTCCTGGGTTTTATTTTCAGAGTTTCTTATAGAGCCAATTTGCTAGAAGAATCTGAAACTACTGTCAGTTCCTAATTGAAGGGGAGAAGTGAAATGCAGTGAACGCCTGAAACAATGAACAAAAAGTGAAAGAAAATATAATCTCTGCCAGATGCAATCCCTTCAAATGCTGCAATTGGTAGTTTATGTTGACCCTTTCCCAAAACACACTGAAATCCAATTCAGGTCATATTGTAACTGGACAACATAGAAGCATGAATGTAAGTATGAAGGCTATTGCTTAACGCCTTGTAAGCCGCCCTGACTCTCCGGAGAAGGGCGGCATATAAATCTAATTAAAAAAAAATATCTTAAGTATATATCTTAAGTATTCTAATTGTGAGTTTGAAAGGACTCATATGGCCCCCTATGCTGACCTCACTTAAATAGGCCTGATGAAACTGGCTCGTCCTTTATGCCTAGGTCTGGAGCATATGGAAAGCCTGTTATAAAAATGTTTTGTGTTAGGTGATTTTGTGTATATATATTATTTCCCTTACCAAATATTCATCATTTTATTTGTTATATTGTTTCTGGCTGTTTATAATATTATGTGCTACCAGGAATCATTATGGAGTTGGATAGCCTTAGAAAATTTATAAAAAATAAATAAGCATAGAAATACCAACCCAAAGATTGTAGCTAAAGGGCATTGTTATTACCACCAATCTAAAATATAAACATATTTAATCTCAATTTCTTATGCTCAATATGACCAGCATTTACCTCTCTAGAAAGGCAATGGCCTGGCCTAAATCTCTCCCCTTTTTATCTTTTTAAAATGTATATTTTGATCTGTTTTAAATTATTGGGTGTTTTAAATCTGTCTTTGGCCAAATTATTTAATTCAATTTTATTCTGTTTTTAAATTTTGTATTTTATGTGTTTTATTTCTGGCTGTTCACCGCCCTGAGTCCTTCAGGAGTAGGGTGGTATATAAATCCAATAAACTAAACCAAACCAAACCAAACCAAACCAAACCAAACCAAACCAAACCAAACCAAACCAAACCAAACCAAACCAAACCAAACCAAACCAAACTAAACTAAACTAAACTAAACTAACCTAATGGAGCGTACACTAAGAGTTTGAATAGCTCATGACTTATTTGCCAAGAATTTGTTTGCATCGTACTTAACTTAGAGAACAACTAAGTGTCAGAAGGACCTTGGACTCCTAGTAGATCAAGGGTGTCAAATTCAAGGCATCACGTTACCATCAGTTAACATTTCACGTAGGTTTTTTCCCTTCGCAGAGCTGGGGTGGGGGTGGACTGCACGTGATGCATCTAGTCCGTGGGCCGCCAGTTTGACACCTGTCTGAAATGGTATAGGGTCTCTTGCTTGAGCAAGGGGTTGGACTAGAAGACCTCTAAAGTCCCTTCCAGCTTGATTCTGATTCTGATTCAGATCTGAGTAGGGTACAGAGGAAGAGAATTAGCATAGTCACTCTGAAGAATCTCCTGGGATATATATTTTGGCGAGAGTAGTAAAAGTTTAGTCTGAAAAGATTTTGTCTACTGGATGTAAGTAAATGAAGAACTGAACTTGGCTGGATTTTTTTAATGATATTCTTGACAGCTCAGTATGAGTTGCCAGGAGAAGCCTTAGGTGAAAATCTTCCATACCAACCTTCTAAAATCCAGTTTAACTTTGGTGAAAAAGTAGTGCTGGCTCATTTAGCAGAGATCATGGCTTACTGCTGCAGTTTGTTGTTGGTACAAATAGGATGATACCCCTTGGAAGTACAAAGAAAAATCATTTTTCTTTTTCTGTGTTTAATTATAGCAACGGCAATAACAATAGCACTTAGACTTATATACTGCTTCATAGTGCTTTTACAGCCCTCTCTAAGCAGTTTACAGAGTCAGCATATTGACCCCAACAATCTGGCTCCTCATTTTACCAACCTCGGAAGAATTGTAGGCTGAGTCAACCTTGAGCCGGTGAGATTTGAATTGCAGAACTGTTATGTTGGAAATTTTCCAGAGTCTGAAAAAATAGATGGAAAAGAACATCAAGGGAATAGAGCTGTGGCTCAGTGACAATCATTTGATCTTCATCTGTGACTTCTCAAGACTAACCTAGCATAGGGGTGTCAAACTTGCAGCACCATGGCAGCATCACATGATGTATCACGATTCCCCCCTCCTTTCGCTAAACTGGGCATGGGCAGGACCAGTGCATGACGCATCCAGCCCATGGGCCACAAGCTCTGATCTAGCATCTCTAGGTAAAGCTTGGGAAGTCTTTTGTCTGAACATCTGGAGAGCCACTGACAATTACAGTCCAATTGTTTTAGTACAGCTTCCTATATTCATTTGGATTTCACCAAAGGTCTATCCATTCCAGCATCTTTTCCATGCAATGGTCAATCAGATGCCTGCCAAAATTTCTAAAACTTTTGACTATAAAATATATTTATCATAGGTAGGCTTGGGAGCAGTAAATAGCAGTTGACTCAAATTCTAACCCATTTTCAAAGGGCTTCCAAGAGCTCTATTTCACAAGAGATCTATTCTTAAAAAATAAAACAGCTTGTTCCCCCATGGCCCTTTACATTTAAGGCTAAGAGTGGTTTTCTATGCCTTATGCACATAGCATAATGATCACCCTTTATTCTGAAACACTCCAGTTCCACCTTGCCATTCATATTTATTGCCTGATCTGGCAAACTTCTTTCCTTCAAAATACACCTGCCCTCAATCAACTGCTATTGCTATTGCTTCATCCAAATAGTGTTCCTATAGAGTTAAGCAGTTTCACAGAGTGATAATTAACTACCATCAGTTCAGAGAATGAGTGGGTAGTAGAGGAGATGTCATCTGGCCAAGAACAAGGCATAAGAGGCCATTAACCTTTGAAGTGATAGCATGTTCTATTCCAATCAGGAGATGGCAAACAGCATCATAGAACCATAACATTGAGAATTTAGCAGGATTGAAGGTTAATTCTACCCTTTTGGAAGATGTCTGACTAACAAAAGAAAAATGAAGTACAAATAAACAGCAAGAACATGGACCTCACATGGATTAAAGTACTGAATGTATTAAAGGATACTTAAGGTCACATGGGAAGTATGAGACTTGGAAACTTCAATATTTTTTATTTAAATCAGAAATATGCAGCCTGGAGCTCTCTAGATTTTGGGACTACAACTCCTGTAATCACTAAATGGGTAAGTGGCTTCATGGGGACTGTAATCCAATACATTCTACATCTTATTCATAGAACCATCCTCTTTTCATCATCAGAGCTTAACAAGAACATATTTGCATCTGGAGTTTTTTTCTGTTTTTAATGTTCATCAATGTGGTTCATTTTTCACTTCCCATAATGAAGTAGAATTCGTCATCTAAATCAATGCTGTGATTAAGTGCATTTCAGAGTCCCCAGTAAGACATAATCAGCAACAGATGAATTTACTGTCAATGGGCTCCACTTCATGCTCCATTGGTTGATGGACTCAATTTTATTGCATCAATTTTATGATACTGGGGCAACAAACAATATTTATATTAAGAAAGTGAACCTTGGTGAACAAAGTGAAAGAAAAAAAATCAAAGAGAAAAAAAAATCAACAGTTTTACTGAAACACTGAAATTAAATGCAGAATTTAAACAACTGAGACCAAGATGCAGATCTAAAAATGTGGTAGCAAAATCTATTGCACTTATCATGTAATATCTTTTATAAAGATGTAATAAACGGCCGCTCAGAATAAGTAACTGAGTCTTTAATTTCATCTATTCTTGGCAATAAATCCCATTGAATTGGGATGTGTTTATTTCTGAATAGGAGACATGCTTATTTATTACCCAGTGCATGATGAACCTCTACAATTTTCTATTATGCAAAAGTTCCATCTAGAACTAAGGTTTTACAATCCAACAGAGATTTATTATGCCACCAAAATGATTCCCTGGCAGTGATCTACTTTGGCAAGAATATTATCTAGCATAATTAACACCCAATCACTATTTCCTATTATTAGTAGTATAAAGGCCTTATAAGTCAACTAATATGGAAGCTGGTGTCTCTCTGCACATACAGAACTTGGGAGTATGACTTATTTGCAGTTTGTCCATTCATCAAATACATCAAATTTGTAATTTTTACACACAGAACTACAATGCATCATGAGACCAAGCTGGATGTTTGAGTCTATCAAAACTTAAGTGTGGGATCTGATAAGGTGGGAGGGGAGATGGTAGTTCAAGATCTAATTAAGGTTTGTACCTGGCAATAGCATGCAAATTGAATATAAAATGTACCTTCTGATGATACTATAATCTATCAACAACCATTTTGCTCTCCATCTAGGATGGTTAAAAAAAGGATGTAGTAAGCATCTGATAGGTTGGAATACAGGACCAGCCTACAGTTTATCATGCAGCAGCTGCTGCTGCGAATGCTTCTTTGAGAGTTCCGTGTTAGTAAATCAAACCTTGGATGAATGTGATCTTTCTCCGGAATTACCAGTCATGAAAACCTTACAATGTTTACATTACCTTCTTCAAATCTGAATGATAATTATCTGCATTTCATCAGACATTTAAGCGGCAAAGGTTAAATGACTCACCTCCCCTCAGTTTACTGCCTCAAACAGTTATTCCTTTTAATCCTCCCTGCTTTAGTTTGTGGTTCATGTGCAGGAAGTGGGGGGGGGGAAAGAGCAGATTTGAAAGCATCTAAAATAAGTGGATTCAGGCACGATATGCCCTTCGAATGCCCAAGCTGCCAGCTTGCAGCAGCTGCTGCTTCATTCATATTGCATGAGGATTTACAGGCAACATGAAACACTGAAATTAATCCTGATAGAGTCATGAATAAAATGCAAATATAGTCTTTGGGAGAAAACATTTGCTATGGAGCATTCAGCAAGCCACGCACAGGGATGAAGCAGGGAGAATTTATTACTCGTTGCCTGTGTACAGAAATTACACCTGGGCTTAGTAGCTCCCTTTCAACACTGTAGATCAGTTTCCAACAGAATCAATGACATCCCCATCTGGAATGAGGATCTGATTGGATGACACCAGGGATAGATTGGGAAGGATGAGGATAATAGCAGAAGGGGATTTCTTAAATGAGCTTTGTTCCATGAATGGTGTACAATCTAGGTGAGAAATACACTCTCACAAAGACTGGCACAATTGCATGTTTGTGAGAAGAAAGATGGAAAATATGGATCATAGCCTCCCAAGTATAGTGAGGCTATTAAATGCATCCTGAAAAATGAGCAAAATGATACTCAGATGGGTTCCTAGCTCTGCTTTGCAGCTTTATCCACAAGAGCTACTTACACAGCTTGGCACAAGGGGAACAACACACAGCATAAGATTTAGCTGCAGTTTGTTCTCCATACTGAAGTTAGGAGAGACAGAGACATAATAGGGATTTCAAAGAATTCCATTGCGGATCCTACTGGAAACAAAATTAGGAATAGAATGACGGTGAATCCCTGAGTGGACAATTGCTGATAGAATGAAGTCTGGCAAGCATTTGCTTTTTCAATGGGGTGGGGGAAAGTAGAAAGTAACTGTTTAGTGGGTAGGTGGGAGCTGCACTTCTTTTCCTAACATTTCAAGGGGTTTGTGACCACACAGTTATTCAGGGAAGTGCCAGGAAAGGAGCCTCCATGTTTTGAAAAACCCATACTGCTGTAATTCAACTAAATTTGTCAATATTAAGAACAATTGTAAAAGATAATGTAGCTATGTTATTATTATTATTTTACAAGATATGGATATTTGAAAAATCTAATACAATTAGAATGCAAATCTCCCTCTAATGGTAGCTTTTGAAATGGCACAAATTTGCCACGATCTTCTAATTTCTGGCTGGGAATCAATATTAAGTGAAACATTGACCTAGAAGTAGATGTCACTCAGCAAGGTTGGGTCCTGAGACATCCATACGCAATACTAGATATCCCTCTAATTTGTTATTTCAAGGAAAGATAACTTTTTCAGTTCTTTTGAGGTTGGCTTCTTCTCAATCAAGTAGCTCTACTGGCAATCACTAAAAGCATTAGCCAGTATCAGTACCTTGGTTATAAAAGAAATGATTGCACCCTAGGTCAGAAGATGGCCCTCGCTTCGAGACATAACAGCAGCACAGAAGTTTCTATGTTTCAAAACTTGGATGTCATATGCAACAGATGGGAAAAGAAGCTTGTGCAAGTGAAAACCATTCATTCTGGACTTTGTTCTGCAGGCTGGCTATGTGTTTGCTTGGACAACAAAGAAATATATTTTGACACTGTCCCTGCTTTGCCTAGGTAGATAGGTAGCATGCAAAATGTAAAAACTATATTATAATTGAAATATTTATTTATTGTCCCACCATAACTCCAATGAAATAGCTAGTTTTATTTATGAGGGAGAGGGCTATTACACAGTTCGTTTATTCTTTTCTTGGCTGGAGTATAACATAGAATCATAGGGTTTGAAGGGACCTCAGAGGTCTTCTAGTCCAACCCCCTGATGGAGCAGAAGAATTTATATCATTCTGGACAAAATTGAGAATTGTCCAATCTTGAGAACTGAAGGTGTTGCACACTGGAATAATTTTATATATAACTATGCTAAGGGCAAATGTGGTAATCTAATATCATGCTTTATATGATTTTAAATGGGAACCTATGGAACTATGGAGAACTCTATAGCCTCTTCCTTGTGATAGCTCTTCAGGTATCTGAAGATGGCTACCATGCTTCCTCTTAACATTTTCCTCTTTAGACTAAACATACCCAGTTCCTTTAACTGTTCTTCATAGGATTTATCCACCAAGGCTTTTAAAGCATTTTCACCACTTTCTAAGGAGCCCAGTTAGGACACTGGGTTGAAGGTTATCAAGCTCACGTTCAAGACCTGAGTGCTGCTGTGTGGCGGGGTGAGCTCCCGTCATTCTCTCCAGCTCCTTGATAGGGACATGAAAGGAGTCCCTATGGGTGACTGGCAACAATGATGCCAGTCCCATGCCAGTGGCAACAATGATGCAACTGGCTAATCCTTTCAACCCAGAAGTGCCTTAAACAGTGCCGCCAACATGAATGAGACAGGTGCCCTGTTCTCTATACTCTTTCTAGTTTATAAGCATCATTCTGGAATTGTGGCACAGAAAAGGGCACAAGAGGGCATAGTATTCCAGGTACATTCTGATTCTGACCAGTACAGCAGAGAACAGAACTATCACTCCCTATCATCTTAGACTATACCACTTTTGTTGCAGCCCAACTTGCAACCACAAGAAGGCTTGGGGGGGGGGGGAATTATTGTTAAGGGGTTTATTTATTTATTATTTATTTTTTAGTTCAATTTATATGCTGCCCTTCTCCGGAGACTCAGAGTGGCTTACAATATGTTAAGCAATAGCCTTCATATTTTTGTATATACCTGCTTAGTAGGGCTTTCACCCCCCCTCCTCAAATGGTATTCTTTTTTATACAAAGTCAGCTTATTGCCCCCACAATCCGGGTCCCCAGTTCCTCGCAAGGATGGAAGGCTGAGTCAACCAAGCTGGTAGGAATGGTTGCAAATGGTAATCATGTGACTTCATGAAATGGTGGAGAAGTGCCCAAATTAAAATCATGTGACTGTGGGGATGCTATGGCGTGAGGAATAGTAGCAAGTCACTTTTCTCAGCACCATGACAACTATGAAATGTTGCTAAAGGAATGGTCGTTAAGTGAGGAGTTCTTTTGGCTGTGGTAGCACAGTGATGGTTTATGCTTAATGTGAGGTTTACCAAAATGCTTATATTTATTTATTATTTTTATTAAATTCATATGCCCATGTGCAAAATAATGCATATTGTCTTACATACACGCTTCTGGTGAGTACTGCTCACCAGAGTAGTATCAACCTTGTACTCACCTACCTTGTACTCTTTGGGGGCTGGGGATAAGAAAAGTTTGTTATAAGAAGAGGGAAAGAAGTGAGTGATATGAAAGATGAGACTCAAAAGAAACAGACATGTTTTACACTTGGAAAGTACACTCCATCATTCACAGCATGACAGAGACCTTGTCAGCCATAGGTAGTGTCACAAGTCAGTCACTGACAATAGAACTTCTTATCCACCCAGATGAGCAGAAATGTCATTTTTCTTCTTCTTTTCAAACTACTGAAATGGAGGAAATAAATTGCTTAAGGAAGCCCTGGTGTCTGTCAGTAGGATAACTTTCCATACCTGAACAAACAGAAGTAAATTTGGTAAAATAGTAGAAGCAAACAAAAGGATTTCGTTTAAAAATCCCGAGGCTGTGGAAAAACAAAACAACACAGAAGAACTGGCTCTGTTCTAAGCCTTCTCCACACTGGCCATGTGACCAAAACCTTTAGCTTGTTATATTTTCTAGTCCACACATACACATCATACATCCAAAATACAAAATATTGCTTTGCAATACAGACGAAAATACAAATGCCTCCTGTAATCACTGCAGGTAAAAAGTTGCAAAGAATGTCAAAACTTGTGCTCCGGATCTTTTCTCTAACTAGTTTTCAAGTGGAAATTGTGACAGGATTATATGAAATAGAATTGTAGATTCACGATTATATTCACCAAGCTGTTCTCAGTATAAATTAAAAAAAAAAGACTTTTCCCCCATAGAATACTATCTGTATGATATAAGATATTATTAAGTAGAATTTCCTCTCTCATAGAAATCATCACCACTCAGAGTTATTGGAAAATATATTTGCAGATCAAAATCAAATATACTTATTCACAGGAAATATTTGCTCAGGATCGCACAACTTAATGACAGCAGTTCCAACACTGGCAAAAGTCTGGATGGAATAAAAATTAATCTGACTCATATTTTAATGCAAATGTATTCATGTTTCTCAAATTATAATGCACATTTTCTTAATTCACACCTCTCCAAATCAATATGCAACCCAAAACATAATTACAGTTTGACATTTACTCTTGTCTAAATTTGGAGATGTTCTTGATTTTTTTAATCACAACATACAAAAATTAAGTAAATTAGGATGTGAACAGAAAAACATGTAACTGAAAATAGCCTACAAATATGCATTATATTGTAGAGGATTGCACCCCTTATATTAAGAGCAATACATATGAAATATAAACAGATTTAAATATGGAAATGAATATGGGAGATCTATCTTAAGAAACATCAACTTTTGCAGCTTTTAAACAGTCCACCATTTGAAGCATTTGGAGTAGAAATTACAAGCAAGCAACTCCCTCATTCTTATGTTCATCTGCTGTGCATACTCCTGATTAGAAGACTTCTTAAATCCTCCCCTTCGGTGTGGTTTTCCCCACCACGGGGACAGAATGCACAGGGATCTATATTTTTCACTGGAGCAAGTAATTTCCTTATCAACACATGCCTTAAAACATTCTAGAAATTCTTAATGGGTTTGGTTGTTGTTCTATTAAATAGGGACTCCAGTGAATCAACTGAAGAATTTAAGCAGAATCATTGTATGTTGTTTGCTTTAATCTGTGTCTCTCATTTGGTGAACTAAACTCAGACTTGGCCATCTGTTCCAAGATCAACAGGAAAAGTATTTGCTTGGATTAAGTAGCAAACTAAAAAAATCTGATCATTGGTATAAGTTGATTAAGTGCTTCTCTCAGAAGGTGATGCTAATACCACAATGTCAGTATTCACAAAAAATGTAGCAGAAACACAAGAATTATACTTATAGAATCTTTAGAACTGCTAAACTGAAACCCTATCACTTGTATGTTTTGAAGTTGAAATAGCCATCCAAATTTTAATTTTAACTATTAATTTAGTTTAATTACGGTAAATAGGCATTAGTAGATGGAGGAAATCCAAGCATTAGTTCTTGACTTAACCAGTTGAAACAATGTAACACTCTAATGTTTATGTTACTAGGCTAGAAAGCTGAAGATGAAAGCTAGTTGGGTGATCTTGGACCAGTCACTCTCCCTCAGCCCAATTCACCTCACACCAGAACAACTACAATAACTAGACACAAAGACAGTTTTTTCCCAAATGCCATCACTCTGCTAAACAACTAATTCCCACAACACTGTCAAAATATTTACTATGACTGAATTCTTCTTCTTCTTCTGACCCTTTGTATTACCTATCTCCTCCCACTTACGATTATACCATGTTGTTTGTATTTTACGATTTATATTGTTCTATTCATTTCCTAGTATGATTTGATTGCTTATTAGTAACCTATGACTATCAGGAAGTGCTGTATCTTATGATTCTTGATGAATGTATTTTTTTCTTATAGTAGATAATAGGAATATTACTAATTTTCTATTTTTCAAAATAATTCTCTGGTACAATCATAACTCCTAACAATGGTCAAATTCCCAAGTTTCAAGATATAATTTAACATCTTTAACACTACAAAAACTTCCCATGAATCTATTCATGTACATTAAAAATATTATTTCAAAAAGATGTCAATGATTCATAGGACCAAATCATATAAGTCAATGACTTCAAATGTTTTATACTACCAACAGAGAAAATTAGATGTTTTGCCTTTTAAATACATTATTTGGGGTATCCAATCAATTTGAAATAAGATATTTGGTAAATCAATTTTAATTTTAAATCCACAAATATACTTAAAGTATGCAACTATTTATATTTAGTCCATGAGCTATAAATATCCTTAATGCCAAATTCATGTTTTTTTTAAATTTTGATACAAAAAGTGTTAATTTCAAACATCGACTCCATTAAATATATCAACACCTCGGAGTTCTCATCTTTTCCAAACATAGATGTAAAATGAGGACCCATTCATTGTGTGAGTTTGTCCATGTATAATATTCACTTGTATATTGTTTTAATTACAGAATAATATGTAAAATGCAAGATAATTATAGTTAAAACTTAGGAAAATAACATTGAATGGAAACAGTCAGGCTTATTTCTCCTCCTCCTCCTCCTTATTCTAAATGGCAATAATACATTTCTATTTTCAACTTTATTTAGAAATGAACATGCTGGTCCCATTTCTATCTAAATTGCAAGCTCTTTTCTATTTGTTTTACCACATCACTGCTTAATTCTCTATCAAGTGGACCTGACACTTTATTCAATTGTTGTTGTGCCTTCAAGTCAGTGTTGCCTTGAATCAGGGTTGATTCCTGGCAAACTGCCTGGACTACTCCCTGCAGTTTTCTCGGCAAGAGTTTTAGAAGTGGTTTGCCATTACCTCCTTCCCATGGCTGAAAGAAATGATTGGGTCAAGATCACCCAAATGGCTTCATGTCTAACGCTGGTCTAGAACTCACAATCTCCTAGTTTCTACTCTAGTGCCTTAGCCACTACACCAAACAAGATATTTATGTAGTTGACCCCACTTCAAATATAATAAAACGTTAATCTGACTCTTCTCTAAGAGTACATACCTTAGTGTTTATATTCAACCTTGCTTCTTCATTACATTTGCCATGTAGTAAATTGTATAGGTAGGACAATATAAATGAGATGGAAATATCCAATTTCTCCACTGGATGGCCCAAGTGCACTGACCATTCATGGTTCTGACTTGGTATAATTTGAAGTTCATCAATATACTTTGTGTTCATATACTGTGTCTGTCAGCTGAATAAAAAAGCTTCCTCCAGTAAAGAAAATGGAACAAAATTGAAGGGCAAGTCATAAAATTATTGAGATGGAAAATTAGAAAGCAGCATAAATAGGCTCTTTAGAGAGAAGAAAAGGTGTTTCCCACCACAATAAGCATGAATAAACAATAAAAGTTCATGTCAATAAAGGTGATAAACTTGTTGAAAATGATCTTGTTAACTTTACTTGCAACAAGTTCAGTAGGTAGAAATTCCAGACAGGCAGTAAATTAACTTTACCTGATTGCCTCAATATTAACACAGTTTAAAAAATGATGGGAAATCTGGCAATGGTTTAAGGCATGGTCTCTGGTAATGAATGTGCAAAAAGCAAGAATTTTCATGAATTTTAGGTGGAAAAGCAGAACATCTTTTTGTCATTATTTTTCAAAAGCTTTTATTGCAAATAGGGCATTACACTTAATTTAAAAATTGTGATCCCCGGCTTGTTTCTAAATGGAAACTGCTAGGATAATTATGCAATAACCATCTAGGCTAAGTTGGCTGCAGAGGGAAAGGCCCATTCACAAAAGAGAAAATCTGTAGAATCATCATTTCACAAAGTTGGAAGAAACCATTCATGAATCTTTAGTTTGTTTAGTCACTAGTGGTTAAGTCATGCCAAACTCAACGAAATTTACTTCTGACAAATGGTGTGACTCAATCTCATAAAAGTATGCTTTAAAAAAAGAGGGAAATGATATCATTTCACAAAATTGTTCATGCCCTTAACATTAAATCTAATATATCTTAATTAAGTTGATGGGATATGTAAACCCCAATTTTATGGCTTTGGAAATGGTATGGTCTAATATAGGCATGGACTCATTTTCCATGTTGGCCAAATTACTTATCCCACCCTGCATGCTGAAATAGCAGGTTTTTGTGCTCTGTCTCAGTATGAATAATTATTTTGTACCAGTTCACTGGATGACAGGCACATTGGACTTGTGTAGCCTCAACCAATCTCCACTAGGATCAGTGGTGGGTTTCAAAATTTTTTACTACCAGTTCTGTGGGTGTGGCTTAGTGGCTATGGCATGGCTAGGTGGGCGTGGCATGGTGGGCGTGGCAGGGGAAGGATACTGTAAAATTTCCATTCCCACCCCACTCCAGGGGAAGGTTACTGCAAAACCCACATTTCCTCCTGATCAGCTGGGACTCAGGAGGCAGAGAATAGATGGGGGTGGGGTCAGTCAGAATTTTTCTCCAAAGTACTCAAATTTTCTGCCACCAGTTCTCCAGAACTGGTCAGAACCTGCTGAAACCCACCTTTGACTAGGATCCTTAAATTTCTGTATCACAGGATAACTCTATGAGCCTATTCCAACTACAGAACTGACAAAGTTCTTCCTCCATGTCAATTAACAAGTTGAGATGAGTTGGGATAAATGAATAAATCATAATATACATGAATCCTGAATACAAAGAACATGAAAGCCCAACATCCATATCTAATCTAACCACCTAAGGGAGGCCTTTATTATTCAAGGACCACAGGAAGACCAAACTGAGGCAAGTTGGAATGTAACCTTGGTCTCTCTCAATTCAACAGACAATTTGTTCCAGGTTCCTCTCATTTTATGAATACCTGTTGATAGATTTACCATCAAAGAACTGTTTTTATTTTTTTCCCTTGTTATCTTGTGCCACCCATGTCAAGCAATGAGACAGTCCTTAGTGAAATCAAATGTTTTTTTTCCAAATCAAATGTTTGGAATCAATTTCAAGAATTTTTGATTGAATTGAATTATTCCTCCTACCCTTGTCTAGGTACATGGGTAAGGAGATAAAGTTACCTCTTGATAGAATTCTGTTGATCCTTTGATCACTCTTTTTATTGAGTAAAGCAATTCTGCATACAGCTGGCAGTATGTCTTCAAAAATAGAAGAAGAAAAAAACCACAACCCCAATTCCCTGATTACATAGAAATTCCCAGTGAAGGACAAGACAAAGAAGAGTTGAGAGACTGCAGTGTTGATAGGATTTTGATCCGTGAATGAGCAGCAAATCACATCTTGGTCTGCAGGAAGCTCAAATCACGATAATAGCTTGTGATATTCCACTGGCAAAAAGAAAAAGCAAAAGGAATGGAAAGCATAGTTTAGGATGATAATGAGAAGTGCAGACTGTAAGTCAGAACATGAGGTCAAGTCTTTGGCTGTAACGAAAAGAGGCAATTTTCTCTTCTCATTATGTCATTTTCATGGGAAAAGAGGACATTATTTTCTCACTCCCAACTTGAAGATTTTATTCTTTTTCCTCTTGCATGACATTTCTGTCTACACTTACACCTCATCTTTTCACTCTAGCCACTCCAAAGAGCAAAGTTTAATTCCCCCAAAAATGTCTGGGCCATAATACTACTGCAGAGCTGACATGATTGAACTGGTTTGGGCTTAGAGACCTACAGCAACACACCAGAGAAAAGAAACACAGAGGCCATATGCTTGTCTTTGTCCTTCTGACTTGCCGAGAAAGCAGGTTTGAGACAAAAATTACTTTTGCCACCACATATTCTTCAATAAGAGAAGAAGATCCAGAGGTTTTGTTTTGTTTTGTTTTTTTCAGATGACAGGATCTAATCCTTGATCCATAAAAGTATCTAACAGTGAAAGCTTCAGTTAAAATCTAGGTATAATTTAAATCAGAGGTCTTCAAACTATGTTTGAAGCTATGCTGGCTGGAAAATTCTGGGAATTGAAGTCTTAAATCTGCCAAGTTTGGGGACCCCTGATCTAGATTAAAAGAAGTTTATTAGGGTCCTGGGATAGAATTGCGTGTCAGCTGAAAAGAGGAATGTCCTGTTTGAAAACTACATACTGTATGTGCCAAAACCTTTGTGTAGTGGAACTATATAGAGAGCAGGGATTCAAAAATATTACTGGTAATAAAGAATATAGGCACAAAGAAATGGGTACTATCAGTAAATGATTCATTTGGGTAACTTCATACAATACCTCCACCATCACCTCCCTACCTCCCTTGTGTAACCTTGTCCTTTCCATGTTCATAGGACCATAACTTCAGAGAGTTAGCAGTAATTCTCTGCCAGTTTCAAATTCTCAAAACAACGTTTTGGCCATTCACAGAAACTACCAGTAGTCCTCCCTTTATTACCATAATGGAGGCTGGAATTCCCATCATAACTGATGACAGTCATAAATTGAGGCACCCATGTGACTGACCTGATTTTATAACTTTTTTTTTTTTGCAATTAAGTGCAAAATTAAGTGAATGTTGTGATTGTCAAGCAAGTCAATACACTCCTATGAGTGTTTTTTTTTTTACCAGCAACCCACCAAAAGGGCCAGTTTCCATCAAATAAGGTTATAAACCACATCACTTCATGACTATGAGCCAGTTGCCAAGCGCCCAAAATCTAGTTGTGGGGGGGGGGAGAAAGAGGGAGGGAGGGAGGGAGGGAGGGAGGGAGGGAGGGAGGGAGAGAGAGAGAGAGAGAGAGAGAGAGAGAGAGAGAGAGAGAGAGAGAGAGAGAGAGAGAGGGAAGGAGGGAGGAAGAGTGTGTGTGTATGTTTGAGAGAGAGAAAAACAGACAAACAGACCAACCATTGGAACTCCAGAACCACATTATATATACCATTTTGGGGGGAAGGGTGGGGGGGTTTGTTGTAACTTCGAATGGTTGTTAAGTAAGGACTATCTGTAATTATTCGATTGCATGGTTGATCAACTATTACAGATTAGTCTTGCCATTATATGTGAAAGGTGGCAGTTAGGGCTGTTCTAGGGTAAAATGTGTTAGTAAATTTAGATGAGAAGTAGGTTTAGGCTTTTATAGGGTATAGCATTATTTTCTTTGTGATTCTAAATATACTATGACAGGCATTAATTATATTCCTTTTGCATCTATTTGACTGCTGTGTTTTTTTAATGCTGTTGTGTTTAGAGTGGGTTTCAGTGAGGGCCTGTTATTGATAATTGTGTTTGTTTCACTGATTGATTCATATAATGAACTTTACGTCTTGAGACAGAGGCAAAAAGCTAATAAGACATACTAGAATTTTCAGAAAGGAGGTACAATGTTTTAATCTTATTTTTTCAGAAATAATGAAGTTCATTGTAAAGAGTACTATTCACATTAGGCTGCATTACTATTGCTATTGGTCTTCTCATCCTTCCTGTCACCCATCTCCTTCCACTTGTGATTGCATGACTGTAACTTTGTTGCTTGTATCCTTGTGATTTATATTGATATTGATTGTTTCCAAATATGATTTGATTGCTTATTGTACCATATGACTGTCACTGGGTGTTGTGCCCTGTGATTCTTGACAAATGTATCTTGTCTTTTTATGTACACTGAGAGCATATGCACCAAAGACATATTCCTTGTGTGTCCAATCACATTTGGCCAATGAATAATCCTATGTTGTGCCAGAGCCAAAATTTAGTATCTAAGACCCTTGTTAGGTTAACAAAGAGCAAAGCTTCCACACTTTGATGAAGGTTGAAGTCCAATGGTAGTCTAGGTATGGCTTGAATGAGAGGTTTGCAGTCCCTGGTACTCCCAGGAGCATCTCCAGTCTACAACACAGTCCTTTCAGCAGTTCCAAGAAGGCTCCACACCAGTGGCGGGTTTCAAATTTTTTTACTACCAATTCTGTGGGTGTGGCTTGGTGGGCATGGTATGAAGGCATGGCTTGGTGGGCATGACAGGGGAAGGATACTGTAAAATTTCCATTCCCACCCCACTCCAGGGGAAGGATACTGCAAAATCCCCATTTCCTCCCAAACAGCTGGGACTTGGGAGGCAGAGAATAGATGGGGGTGGGGCCAGTCAGAATTTTTACTACTAGTCAAAACCTGCTAAAACTCACTTATCCATACCCATTTGCACTACTCAGATGACCCTGAAGACACAGATAAGCATTCAAGTGACCTCAAGAACTCTCTAAAAGGATGCAAATGCCCAGCTGTCTGCAAGGAGTATAAATCCTTCCATTCCTCACCATCCAATCAGAGCTGAAGAAGCTTCTTGGATGAGAAGCAAAATGTCTTCAAAGAAAAAACAAGAAAGTCCAGTTGACTCTTGAAAAAAAAAATCTGAATGCTTGAGTAATCTGATTAGTGATACTTATTAGAAGGCAGGTTAAATCCTAAAACATCCAGTGAGTGTTGTATTGTCCAGGACAGGGATCCCCAAACTTTTTAAACAGGAAGCCAATTCACAGTCCCTCAGTCTGTGGGGGTGGGGGGAAGCATGGCTAGGTGGTCATGTGACTGGGTGGGCGTGGCTAGGTGGTCATATGACTGGGTGGCTGTGGCCAATTTAGTAGTTCATTAAACAATACACACAAATTAAAATTTAATTTCTTATGTTCCTGGGAGTGGAAAGCAGGTTAGTGAAGGGATGTGGCTGCCTTGGGGGTGTATGAGAGGGAATTCTATTTGTGTGTGTGTGTCTCTCCCTCCCTCCCTCCCTCCCTCCCTCTGGAGGCTGGGGAGGCCAAAAACAGGCCCATTTTTGGCCTCCCAGGGCCTCTGCATGTCCCGTTTTTAGCCTCCTCAGCCTCCAGAAGGCAGGTGGGGGCTGGCAGGCAGATGGTGTGATGTGGATGGGTCAGCCTCATGGTTCCGTGCAGGCTGGATTAAGGAGTTCAGCAGGCCGTATCCAGCCTGTGGGCCATAGTTTGAGGACTCTTGGTCTAGAAAGAGCAGGGTACAGGCAACAATTGGCTTTGTTTTCTCATACCTTTCAGTCAAAATACAAGAGGTTTGAGATTTTCTGTGAACATGAAGCAGTCTCATATGTTAATTAACGGCAACAATTCCTGGGATGTGCTACCCATAAGTTGGTTGTGTGTTCGTATGCCTGCTTCTAATAAAGAAAACGAAGTACATGCTGAAATTAGTGTAGATGAAACTTGTGATTGATATGAGAATCTCCCAGAGGCGTTTATGCAGAATTTCACACATTATCCAAACAGCTGCGCAGTAATATAGCTGTGTTTTAAACCCATATGTTTTGTTTGAATTCCATAACTAAACTGAAGCTGTTTCTGGGCTGTAATTCTGCAGCTTCAGTCTCTTCAAGGTTCCTTCAGTGGGTTGAAGAAATAAATCCTATCTGTTGTTTCATTTCAACCTTAACCTGTTTGGGTTGACCACTGCATCCTGGCATGTAGAAGAACTTGGCTTCAATTTCTTGTTGTCATCTTCAACAGGGCTTTCAAGTTGCCTTGTTAAATTAGAGGATGACAGGTCCTGATTTTAAAACAGGGCCAACCCAACATTTTATGCTACTCAGATGAAAGAGCAACATGGCTTTAACAACCCAAGAGCCTTGGTGGCAGAGTGGTTAGAATGCAGTACTGCAGGCTAATTCTGCTGACTTCCAGCTGCTTCGATTCTCACCAGCTATAGGCTAAGTCAGTCTTCCATCCTTTTGAGATCCGTAAAATGAGGACCCAGATTGTTGAGGGCAATATGCTGACTCTGTAAACTGCTTAGAGATGGCTGTAAAGCACTCTGTGAAGTAGTATATAAGTCTAAGTGCTATTGCTATGGTACACAAAGGCTTGTGGACATTTTCATGGTGATGAAAGGACAAACTCCATTCTTAGAAAACACTATATACTTTTTCCACCCAAACTTTTCAAGCATGTAATATTGCAAGGGTGATTCATACTTTTTCTATGTATTTATGTGCTTAGATGAAGGCTGTGCATACTTTCTCAATCATTCAGTCTTTTGAGTTGCATGTTGAACATGTCACTGCTCAACTACTTATTGAAGCAACCTAACCTTTTCCAGGCCTCTGTGCTGCCTCTGCTTTAAGACCCCTTTTGTTAAAGTTAATGTGATTCTTAAAGAGGAGCCCCATTTCTTTCACTTGAAAACAGTTAGGCTCTCGTAATGAATAGCAGCACAGTGCTGCATTGAGGTTCCATGAAGTCTGAAGCATTTCTTCCGCAACATTTAACAAGCACTCAAAGATCACTTATGGGTGTATATGTTTTTGTGTGTGTGAACAGTTAATATGTAGATAATAATTATATCTATTCATAAAATATTTATAGCATGCCTTTCAACAAGGCATGTACCAGACAACTCAATCAAAACATCAGAATGTCAGATCTAACCAGTCAATACAGATCTTTACACAATAGAATTATAGTAATTATATGAATAAGCTAATAGAAACCAACTGAATTCCAATCACCAAAACAAGAAAACAAATTAAGCATGCAGTTCCATACCCTGCTAAAGCACATCACCTGAGGTTTTACATAGTAACTCTGGTCTCTTCATACCTTATGCTTGGGATTAAAATAGATATTTTTTAAATCCTGTTTAACTCTATTAACTGATTAGGAAACTCATTCACAGCCAGGACAGTGTCTGAAAAGCCCTTAGCTGTAAAGAAGCCAAAAAATGTGGGGTGGGGGGAGAGAAGAGGGCCAGAAATGCCCGTGCAGCTGTCCAAATTGCTTGAAGAAAAGTCTACTAAAAAATCATAAAAGAAAGATAAGATGGAATATTTGTACCTAAAGGCAGAAACAGAATCAAATCTTTATCTTGGGTCTTGGCTTTTATAGAGATCCAGTATTAGTGGACCTAGTACTCCAGGCAGGCGTGGGCTAAAAGGGAATTTTCCTCAGGACAGTGAGAACACTGCTTTTCTGGACCCAGATCAAAGAGGAAAGACTAGTGAGACCTGACAGGAAGCAGTTAGGTTAGTCCAGAACATATATAAGAAGACTTACAGCATCTGTTATCAGGAAACCATCTGAAACAGAAAATAACATGGGGTCCAAAATGTCTGGGGGGAAAAGCTTACTGTGGGGAAAGCACATGATGATGATCTCAAAAAGAACAATTACCAATTACACAAACTGGAAACCAAGAGGTGTTGTGCTGCTGATACGCAGGGATATCTGCTAAAACAGAAGCGTCAGGTGATCTAAAATATCAAGAAGAAGAAAGAGAGGAAACAATATAAGGGAAAGAAAGGGAGAGAAGAAAGCACAGATGGACAGACAGATGAGACACGATAGTTGGATTATGAAAAATATGATATATTGGTCAGGATAAGAGTTAGGAAAGCTCCTAAATTTTACAACAGATGGACCCTGGATGAAAAGTCCTTAATTTTACAACACTTGGCCAATTGTTACTGTAGTTTCAGCTGGGAAACTGTGACCATCCTAGTTCAAGCCAAGTCCAAAAATGGTAGGGAATTCCTGGAAGCCTGGCACTCAGGTAAATCAGCCATCAAAAGGCCCACAAACAACATTTATATACCTTTCAAAAAAACCAATAAAAAAACCCAAAAGGAAACAAAAAGTCCAAAACACCTCCTCACCAGCAATCAATGCTCAGATAAGCACAGATTAACACCAAGATTAATATTAGACCAACAGTCAAGAAGTAAACAATACTGAAATCAATTAGCTGGCTGGAGAATTCTGGGAGTTCAAGTCCACAAGTCTTAAAGCTGCCAAGTTTGAGGACCTCTGAAATCAGAACTAGACAAAGAAGCTAACAGTAAACAACAGCCTAATCAAGAAACTGCCAAGAACGCTCCCACCAACACTAACAGAGCAAACCTCTAGGAAATAAAGGGAAAGAAAACTCCACTCCCTTCTAGCACTGCTGATGTTACTTAGTTTGGTAATGAAACATCTGTAAGAAAACAACCAAGTTCTGAGAGCACCAAGAATCCTACAATTAGGAAAGAAGCTGCCTTTTCTGCACACTTATGTTGTACAATAAACTTCGCTAAGAACCTCTTCGCCTCAAACAGAAAATGTTTGTCTCTTATCTCTTGCTCACTTCTAGTCATCCTGAGCTTCAAAGCTGATGTGAATTTGTCTCTGAATCTTAAGATAATTAAGTCAGAAATAATTACTATCTGCATATGCTTCAGTGATACAAGTTCCTTGCAGTCCATCCTACATATATAGGCACAAATACACACACATATAAACATACACAGTTAATTAGTCACCTCAGTGACAGAAGCTAGTTAGCATTATTTGGGCTTTATTAGGAAAATGTTTTTCATTCAAAGTTGTTTGTGAGTTGCTGCTATATAACAGAGGCCCCTGATGGCTTTATCATGGATCTTTCCGCACTTCTTTTCTCATCTTTATTTCATAACATCCATTACTTTAGACATGAAGATAAACATTTGCTTTGCAACACTAATACTTTTATTCCCACATCAGGCATCTATGTCTCAGTCTTTTTTTTTTTTTTGAACAGCACTGAATTTGGGAAGGGGTGGTGATGTGGACCATATATTAGCTTTTTATAAAACCTGGGCTGTCTTTCCATAACAGTATTTATACATAGTAAAATAACATTGCTTAATGCATTGTAAGCCGCCCTGAATCTCCGGAGAAGGGCGGCATATAAATCATTTTTTTTTAAAAAAAACATAGATCAAATAGATAACTTCACCACAAAATATAATATATTATGCCTGTTATACCTTTTACAATATACTACAAAGAGAAAGATATAAATTAAGGCATTTAGCCATTCATATTCAGTTCCAAAAAGTTGGGTCAAAGCATGTACCTCTCTACAATTTTTAAAATATTCAGTTTTTCCAAACATTCCAGGAAATATGCCCTGATTCTACTTCCTCCTGCTTTTAGAATATGGACTATAGAAAGAGAAGGGAAGATAAAACAGGATTGGAGGTTTACCTGAATAGGTCTTTAGATCAGAGTAGCTAGTTTAGACATCAAGATCTAGTGATTCCCTTAAATATTCATTTTGGTATTGTCAGCAAATGTCAGACCTTTATAAAATTCTTTTAGGGTTTGCAAACTGTTAGGCCTAGCCTTTTCTATATATCAGATTCTTTGGCAGCTACCCAAACACAAAAGTGTTTATTTTTAAGCAAAATTCTCCCATAATTCTTTTTGCAAGATTTATTGAGTTTCAAAAAACGAAGCTACAATTATTTCAAGACCTGTGCTATTTTCCATTTAGAACCAATTTACCCTCTTGAATATTAGAGTGGCTGCATTATTACTTTATTTCTAACAGCCTGCCTGCATTCTCGTGAGGAGACAAATCTCTAAACTGATAACAGCTAAGATGGCATCTAGTTATTTACATAATGATATTCTGATTATCAGTCAGTCAAACCATTATATCATAAGTATACTAGGTGTGTGTGTGCGCACGTGCCTTCAAGTAGGTTTTGGCTGCTGGAGACTGTACTGAGCCCTGCTGTTTTCTTGGCAATATTTTTCAGAGCTGGTTTGCCCTTGCCTGGTTCCCAGGGCTGAAAGAGAATGAGTTGCTCAAGGTTACCCAGCTGGTTTTATGCCTAAACTGGAGCTAAAACTCACAGTCTCCTGGATTCTAGCCTGATGCCTTACCTACTGCAACAAATTGACTCTCACACTGAACTTATGTTTCCAGAAATAAGTGAAAATGCTAGACTGCCAGAAACTATACTTCTTATCTAGAATTGCCGGTTTGAAGAAATTAGGTCTAGGCAAATAGGTGCAGCAGATGTTTGTAAACCGATTGTAGACACTATGCAATCAAAATAGAGCTGGAATCAAAATAGAGCTGGAAGGGACCTTCAAGGTCTTCTAATCCAGGCCCCTGCTCAAGCAGGAGACCATATACTATTTCAGACAAGTGACTGTCCAGTCTCTTCTCAAAAACCTCCAGTGATGAAGCATCCACAACTTCTGACAGCAAGCAAACTGTTCCACTGGTTAATTGCCCTCACCATTAAGAAGTTTCTCCTTAATTCCAGGTTCCTGAAACACTTTATACAGAAGATGCTAAGCATGTATTGTACATAATGCAGAGTTATATTCTTTCTTTCCTCAAATCTATAAGATACCCTAAAGTTATATAGGATTCTAATTGAAATAAAAGGACGTTTAAATACACAAAACAGACACACAACTGTTGACTCCATCCCCAGCCGTAAATTTTTAAATCTATTCATTCACTTCATCCCATCCCCTGGAACATAATTTACACATGTTAATAGAATGATTAGATGTGTGAATATGTTTGTGTGGGGGGGGGGTGATAAATGATTGCGTTCTTTCTGGTGATCTTGAGAATTGTCTCTAATGCAGTTTTATTTTTCAAAGTTACAAGTGTCTCATCATCTGCTGGTCCCAGTTGGGCTGTTCCATGCTCTGACTTGGATAATAAGGGTTATCTATTTTCATTTGCTCTCTGTGGGGGTTCAAAGAAATAAGAACAGCTCTGACATCTTGCCAAGAATTCAGCTCACTCGAGCATTCAACTTTTGCAAGGCATGCTGGAATAGAAAGGTCATTAGCTTCTAATTGTTACTCCTTCCCTCCCATGATGTAATTCTTTCACTGCCTGCAGGTTCAAAACCTATTTGCAGTGTGTTAGAACAGATCTGTACATTTGTGCATGTATGTCTGAACAATGTCCTAATATGCATGCAGATGCAAATGGATTTTGGATCTCCCTTTCATCACTATAATGAGTAGAACAGAAACACACAAACCTCGGAAAATATTCCCTACTGTCATATTTCAATCAAAATACACCCATCCAACCCCTTTCTTTTCAAAGTATACCTTTAAGGAGGCAAGCTGCACAGAGTTGTCTTGTAGATCAAGGTTATTTTTAGCTTTAACTTACTCCTTTTGCTATTTTATCCAAGCAAGATTAATAATAGTAAATGTCGGGGGAATTTGGGAAAGTCCAGAAGTGATAAATCAAGCAGTTTTCCTAGCCACTCTATTATTGTTTCAGATTCTCTGAAGAACAAGAAATGCACTCTTTTGTATTTAAAAGCAAAGAGTGTTTTTTAAAAAATAGCTACGAATAATCTCCCTTCGCTTTTGATTGCTTGAAGCATATCCCTATAACAACGACTCTTTGGGGAGGGAGGATATTTCACTTATATGCTATATAGTGAGCTAAGAGGGAAAAAATCTTTTGGGATAAGATCTCAGCATTTTCCTTTTTCTCTGTTATAGATTTGAGACAGAGAGACAAACAGATACAGGCATCACCTAGGAAGCGTTATACCTATATTCCCTATAAAATATTTCTTTTGCTGTGTTTTGAGATTAGATTCCTAGACAAGCTTGATACATAGCAACTTCATGGATATGTCCATGTAGTTATCTAGGCAACAGTGTGGACTTGGTTTGCTTTTGCTCTTTTTCAACTCTACAATCTAAGCTACAGCTTTGAGACTTCTTAGTGGTCACCCATCCATGTACTAACCAGACATGACCTTGCTTAGCTTTTGGAGATCAGTCATGATTAGTTAGGAAAGAATAGTTGTATTTATGACAGGGGTGAAATCCAGCAAGTTCTGACAGGTTCTGGAAAACCAGTAGTGGAAATTTTGAGCAGTTTGGAGAACCGGTAACAAAAATTTTGAGTAGTTCAGAGAACCGGCAAATACCACCTCTGGCTGGCCCCAGAGTGGGAAGAGAATAGAGATTTTACAATATTCTTCCCTTGGAGTGGGGTGGGAATGGAGATTTTGCAGTATCTTTCCCCTGCCACGCCCACCAAGCCACACCCACCAAGACACACCATGCCCGCCAAGCCACGCCCACAGAACCAGTGGTAAAAAAAATTGGATTTCACCACTGATTTATGGACATGTTTTTGGCTTGCTAATGGCTCAATTACTTATCAGGTTATATACAGTACAGTTTGCATTTATAGGTGGTATGGAGAGTGATATATTTTAAGAGAGAGAGAGAGCAAGAGAGAGAAAGGGGGTAGGCAATGCAGATTTTTCTTATCCAAGGAATGCAAACACTAGAAATAGGAAGCTCTATAATTGGTCACTTTATTTGGCCTATCTAGTCCAGCATAGTTTAATACTGGCCTAGTTCACATATCTCATAAAACCAACGTATTTAATTAGTTACTAGATCAACTGGCTCATTCATCATCCTAAACTTCAAATATTTTCTCATACAAAAGGTATAAATCATTTTTGGTGCCAGCATTTCAGGATGTCGAGTAGGATTTCCCCCAACCTTAATAGAAGATGTCAGGCAGGAGATACTTGGTTAATGAATTCTTTACCTTCAGATATAACATTTCAGTTCCTCTTACTCTGTTCTGTTTACAAAACATTATTCAGCTTTGAGAAGTTGCTACTAGGAAAATTTATTCTGCTTGCAAATTCATCAGAATCTTTTTCTTGCATTAAACACAAGAAGTCTTTTCAAATTGGTATGTGTTTTAGAAGTAACAGGGTAGAAAATAGTAATAAGGTTTTACCACCTGCTGTGGCTTTACTCGGTGAATTGGATTATAAAATATTTTTGAATGGTGTATTTCTCTTAGCTTTTAGACTTTCTTTTATGAAAAATTAGACAAAGCCATAATAAAATCATAGGTACACTGCATATAACCATTAAATACAAATGTATAAATATTATATGAACCAAAAATTACTCTGGTCAATTGCCATAATCTCCAGAGTTCAGTGAATGATCATCTTTCCTCATTAGTAGTAGCCCAGCAAAGTCCTGCTTCACACTTACTGCTTTTGTTCCCCAGCCTTTTTCCACAGGCAATTTACAGAATTGTTAGGCAAAGCAACTTCTTCACCTTATTGCCCAACAAGATAAAAGTCAGATGAGAATGCTAGTTCTGTGTAGAATTATACCTAGCAGCCTGCCTGCTAAGCTCGGTGCATCAGAGCTCATAAATGTACAGGTGCTTCCATCCAGCAAGGTGTAAATGACTGAATATATTATTATTGCTTAGGAAAATGCAGGGGAGGGAGCATATTTTTGGAAATTGGAATTTGTACTCCTTGGGATGTGTGCACATCGCTTACCCTGCTCTGCTTGTGCCAAGAGGATTTAAAATACGTGAAACATCAGTGGAGTTTCACATTTGCAGCTTAACACATTTTCTAACAACCTGTGAAGATTGCTAGTAAAATAGAAGTTCTGTCTGCATCCTGAAATAATGTGGCCAGCTTGTTCAGATTGTGAGAGCATTTTAAAGTTTATAACAGCTCATTCTCCTGAATTTGTAACTGTGAAAGGTTATTTATTTAATATTCATCTAGCATTGTGCCACATGGCTTTTATCGCTAAAAGATGGCTAATAGTGATCTGTGTTTAATTGTGTTAGTCCATCATCTGACAGAGAGATTTATGGGAACCAATCCATCTACTTATTCCCTGCTGCCTCTTGCATGCCCCAGAGAACTCACATGAGCATATCTGGGCAGAAGCATTTGCAATATGAAGAAAAGAGATGCTCTATGGCCATACCTGTTGGATGTCACCACAGAAATCTGATTTTGGATGATGAATTTGTGCTTGTACTATTGTTCATCTTTAAACATGATTTGAATACATGCACATCCGGTTGCAGTGTATTTCACTTTCTTTGCTGGTCTCAATTTAATGCAAAATGAAAGATGTTGAAGTCTGTAGAGACTCTCAGTCATCCAGGTCATAGTTGTCCCAAAGGTGCTTTTTTCAGGAAGCAACTGGACTTTTCAGGAGGCAAAAGTCCAGTTACCTCCCAATAAAAGCACCTTTTGGAAAAATGTTGAAGTGTTCATTTGAAATAGATTTAAAAACATGCAACCAATCATACATTCATACTGATTCTTGTTGACAGCAGTGATTATTCTTTTGATGGCTTGAAGTCTATCTTTGTGGAGCATTTTGGTGTACCTCAACATCCTTGGCAGATAACCTTCCTAAACTAGCATCTTAGGTACCATAAAGGTATTGGAACATTATACACCAACATCCCCTTCAAACCAGAGGTGGGATTCACTTACCTTCCCTACTGGTTCACAAATGTGAGTGCACACAACTCCTCTGTGCATGTGCATGGCCTTCTGCGCATGTACAGTGCTCGCACATTACATCCGGGCAGGTGGGCAGAGTCTCCCGCAGTCACCGCTATCGGTTTGTCTGATCTGGAAAGAACCAGATGAATCCCACCACTGCTTCAAACCATCAAGAACTTCATCACTGATGTCAATAGTGCATATTTTGCCATCACAGTGTGTAATTCACCAATAACATATATCAGAAAATCAGTGGCATAGCTATAGGCACACAATATGTGAACATATTCATGGATTACCTACAACAATGCTTTCTCAATTTGTATCTCCTGAAGTCTTTTATCTGGGAATCATTGATGACATTTTCATAATCTGGCTCCATGAAAAGTAATGTCTCATCAAACTTTTTCATGACCTCAATAGCTTCCATCCTTCAATCTGCCTATAGAAAATGTCTGTTTCCTTGTTTCTATAGTTAAAAAAAAACACAATGGTCACCGAACCACTACATTAGACAGGAAACCTACAGAAGGCCATGTATACCTATATTATTCCAGCTTTCATCCAAAACAAATCTATAAACTATCATCAGATTCTTGGCTTAAATCACATTGACAGAGGTGATCAACTGATGGAATTAAACCAGGCATTAAGGGACTTCCTTTACATGCTCTTCTTCTAATGTAATATATGCCATCATCTTTCAGCAATGCCTCTCTGCATTCTAATTTGGACAAATAGGCCAGAAATTGCACAAAAGAATTAATGGACACAAGTTTGACAGCAGGATTCAAAACAAAGATAAAATTGTATCAGAGGGTTATAACCTCCCAAGACATCCTGTCGCAGATTTCAAAGTAGCTATTTTAGAACAAATGAACTACATTAGCACAACAGAGCATGAGATTGTGCAACTGCCATATACTGTATCAACAGATATCAGGCTATCTCTGAAGGTCTTAACGAACAAGATGTGTTTTTAACACATTACAACCGCTGGTTGATGAGGTGCTTGTAATCAATCTCACATATAACTTGAATCTGCCTAACTGACCTTTCTCTACTCTGCCACACCATTTTGCCTCATCCCAATTTGAATCTGTTTAACTACTTCAAGCATTGTGAACTATAGTTCGCAAAAGCTTATGCCTTTTGAAAACATTTGTTAGTCTGAAAAGATGGTACCAGACTGGTTTCTGTTTTTATGAAGGAAGAGGGATATTACTTCATTATGCACTGGAAAAATCAAAGGCAGTACAATCAGTATCCAGTTTGAAATAAAAAGAAGCAATGCTTGGGTGGTGATAATCATGATTAGTTAACTAGCTCAGACCAAGCAATAATTGGGCAATAATTGGGTAAAGGTGTTATCTGTGAGCTCTAGAGCATGGGTGTCAAATTCAATCATGTCATGTGATGAATTGTGATGTATCACAATGTTTTTTTGCCTTTGTGGAGCCAAGATGGGCGTGGCCTGCGGGTGACTCAACTGGCCCATAGGCTGCCAGTTTGACAGGCCTGCTATAGATTTATGAAGCATGTAGATCAGTGGTGGGTTCCTCCTGGTTCCTCCTGGTTCTGCTGAGCTGGTAGCGGTGATGATATGACGTCACCAAACTGGTTCTGCCCCCCCAACCCCCCACCAGTTGGTGGGATTCAGCCAGTTCGCACCACTTCAGGAGAACCGGTTGTTAGCTTTCTAAGCAGTTTGGCAAACTGGTTGTTGGAAGAAATCATTAGGGCAGAGAACCGGTTGTTAAATTACTTGAATCCCACAACTGCCCCCACTCCCCGCATTATTCTTACTTTTTATTTGGCCCCACCCTCAATCTATTGCTGCCTCCTGAGTCCCAGCTGATGGGCTATAAGGAAAAACTGTTTAAACTCTTGCTGCAGGGCTTCAAAGGGCCACCCTACAGCTGATCAATGGTAAAAGGCAGTTTGGTGGTAGACTAGTGCCTGCAAAAATATATGAATAGACCGGTGCCTGCAATAATAAATGGGTAGACCAGTACAGCTCTGCAAGCAGTTTAAAGCCTGGTAGACCAGTACCTCTCCTAAATCCTAAATAATTGTCACATGACCATCAAGCCATGCCCACAAAATAAGCCACACCCACAGAACCGGCAGTAAAAAAATTTAGAACCCACCCCTGATGTAGATTGTATAATGGCTGAAAGTATTTGAGATCTTCAGACTGTGAGAATAACATGGAGAAAATGTGGATTGGTTTGAAAGTAGATTGGGAATGTGGCAGGCCTATAACTCTTGCAGGAAATTATTTTTATTTATTTATTTATTTCTCACCTTTACTATTTTTATAAGTAACACAAGATGAAAAATACACCTGTGAGGTGGGTTGAAATGAGGGGGGAGGAAAGGAATAGGGGGGGGGGAGAGAGAGAGAGAGAGAGAGAGAGAGAGAGAGAGAGAGAGAGAGAGACCCACCCAAAGTCACCTAGGTGACTTTCATTGCTAAAGTGGGATTAGAATTTACAGTCTTCCAGTTTCTAATCTGGTGCTTTAACCATTAAAGCAAACTAGCTTTTCATTTTTGCTCATTTTTTCGTATCTCTCTTTCCAAGTAAATAGTTATTACAAGCATCTTTTCAAAATGCAGACCAAGTAGTTTTGTTATATATGCAATCATATAAACTGATTGTATTTTGATTGCCCATCAATTAAAACAAAAACTTGACAGTGGAAGAAAAATTAGGAGGAAGGGAGCACTGAAAAGCCTGCCAGAATACATGACAAATATATCAGAAAGATTAATATAGTTACCTAAATAAATTAAGCTTCTATGTTAGTTAGGGAAAAATAGTTGTGAAAAGACACAGTTTTCTTGTTATCATAATGGTACTTAAGGAATTGTATCACAAAATAGTATAATACAAATAAAACACTGGAAATGGTTAAAATAGGCATTTATTACTATGTCTGTATTTGATTGAAGCAAGATTAGAAAATGAATATCTACAAAAATGAGTATCAACCCTGCTAAATTAAAAAAAAAAAATCCACAAAAGACCATTGTGAAATGTAATTCTTCATTTGAAGGTTTGATTAGTTACAATATTATTTAACCACAAGATTGATTGATGGATTCATCATTCATTCTGTACCACCAAGTAGTATAAACTCTTAGCAATCATATATATACATTTTCTTATAACAATTTTCCCCAATCAGGTGTTTCAGATCTTGCAGTGGTGTACCCATCTTTATTGTAAATATGTCCATCCACCTTGCTGCTAGTCATCCTTTTCCTCTCTTTCTTCCACCTTTCCATTAGATCCTTTTCTAGAGAACTAAGTCTCTGCAATCCTTTCCTTTCCTTTCCTTTCCTTTCCTTTCCTTTCCTTTCCTTTCCTTTCCTTTCCTTTCCTTTCCTTCTCTCCCCTCCCTTTCCTCTCCTCTCCCCTCCCCTTCCTTTCCCTTTCCTTAACATTCTGCCAACGTTGCAAGTCAATGTTGACTCCTGGAAACTACCTAAAATAATCCCTGCAGTTTTCTTGTCAATGTTTATGGGAAGTGGTTTGCTATTTGCATCTTCATAAGGCTAAAAGAGAATGGCAGGCCCAATGTCACCAAGTTGGGTTTATATTTAAGTTGGAATCAGAACTCACAATCTCCCAGTTTCTAGCCTGGTATCTTAAGCACTTCACAAAACTGGCAGCTTTGATTTTTGCATACAGTGTCCAAAATGTTATAATCTGAACTTTTTTATTTGTGCCTTAAATTATAATTTACATTTATTTGCTCCCCAGTTGTTTATTTATTTATTTATTTATTTATTTATTTATTTATTTATTTATTTATTTATTTATTTATTTAATTTCTATACTGCCCTTCTCCCAAAGGACTCAGGGTGGTGAACAGAATAGGATTTCATATATATATATAATATAATTATATGCTAAGACCTTGGCACAGAATTTAGATATTTATGCTAGCCCTGCTTGTTGAAACAGAAAGGTCTTCAGGGCACGTCAGAAAGTGTGAAGATCTGGGATTATTCATATTCCAGGGGGTATTTTGTTCCAAAGAGTAGGTGCCCCCACAGAGAAGGCTCTCTCCCTTGGAACTACTATACAACATTGTTTTAATGATGGTACTATGAGTAGCCTACTCTGTGAGAGCGTATTGCTTGGTGGGAGGTTATCGGTTGCAGCAGGTGGTCTCGTAAGTACTCAGACCCTAAACCATGGAGCACTTTAAAGGTAAGAACCAACACCTTGAAGCGCACTCGGAAGGCCACCGGAAGCCAGTGCAGCTCACGTAGAAGAGGTATTACATGTGAGCGCATGTTGCTCCCATAATTACTCGTGCGGCTGCATTCTGGACCAGTTGGAGCTTCCAGGTGCACTTCAAGGGAAGCCCCATGTAGAGAGCCTTGCAATAGTCAAGTTGGGAAATGATGAGGGCTTGAGTGACTGTGCGTAATGAGTCCCGATCTAGAAAGGGACGCAATTGGTGAATCAGGCGAACCTGATAGAAAGCTCCTCTGGCCACGGCTGTTATATGATCTTCTAAAGACAGTCGTGCATCCAGGAGGATGCCTAAATTGCGAGTTTTCTCTGCGGGGGTCAATGACTCATCCCCAATAGTTAGTGATGGGACTAACTGGCTGTACCAGGATGCCGGCAGCCACAGCCACTCAGTCTTGGAAGAGTTGAGTCGAAGCCTGTTTCTCCCCATCCAGACCCGTACGGCCTCAAGGCACCGGGACATCACTTCAAGGGCATAATTGGGGTGGTTTGTGGTGAGATGGGTGGCAAATAAATTCAGTAATAAATAAATGTGATTTTTTTTTTAAAAAAAGGTTTGAGTGGTTGAATTTGTTTGTTTTCTTGGCTTTCTTAAGGAATCTTCTTCAAACTCAAAAGTGTCAAAACTCTTTTTGGACTGCTTGTTCAAACTTCAATTTTTATTCCCTAGAGTATTATAGGAAACACCATTGCCTGCACTATTCTGCTCTTTGTAGTACTGACGAATCTCTGCATCTGAATATCTTTTCTAAGACCGCTATACCAAATGCTAGTATGCAGATCTCATTATATATATATCAGATGCCACAACTTGGCCAGAACTTAAATGAAAAGATATTTTAAGATTTATATCTCTGACATTCCTAAAAAAAAAAACCAAAAAAAACCTTGAGACTTTGTAAGGTGAATCATAGTTCAAGAAAACCAAGCTGACAGATGCAATGGAGTTTATTACTTACATAGGAAGAAGAGATTACACAGTGCTGTATTCCCAAATAGAGACCATATTTGCCAATAGTTCACATAATAGATAACCTACAGCAATGGCCATCCTATTACTATCCCCTATCACCTATTACTATGGGTACTACTATATCAATTTGACTGTTAGTCCATCTAATGACATATGATTTATATCAAAGGTCAGTCCTACCAAATTTTTTCCAGATATATGGAGATGTTGTTATTGTTGATGATAGATAGATAGATCGATAGATAGATGGACAGAGAGGTCATCCAAGATAAGTGGGACTCCATCTAAGCTCTCTGAAGGGGATCAAATTGTTTAGGCTTGGCTTATCATCATGAATGCCTGTAGGGAGTAATATGGAATAACTACTGTTATGTGCACCATAACATCATTGTGCAAATTATGCAAATTAAGTAATTTCCATGATGCTGCCATGACATGTGATATCATTGAGGCTTATGTCTCATAATTAGATTTCTAGGCTTTCAGATCATGATATCTTTGGGCCTTACTTTCTATATTGATGTATCATTCAATTACATAACATTTTCTCTCTCAGTTATTTAGTTTTCAGAGATTAAAGTCTTATTTGGCTGTTTTAAATGCCAGCTGGAAAACATCAGTGCTTGAGACTATTTTAGAAACTTCATATGGAAGGCACAATTGCTAGCACAAATTTCTCTATGCCACATAGTATTGGTATAGAGTCTCCATATTTTCATACTTCAAACTCAAAATGATTGAAACTTCTAACTCCTCCCTGCTATTTTTCCAATGAATAATATTCATTAAGCATTGAAATATTCCCAATTTATTACTGATGAGTGTACTATGTCCTGAATATAATGGAAATCCATAATCAAAACTCATCTAACTTTCTCACATTTAAAAAAGACTTCAAAGCATTATTATTTATAGTTCATTATTGTTATTATTATGAGAGCCAGATGTTTAGACTGGATTTAGCATTTTTATCTACCTATTAAATCCTTTCCAATTATCATTATTACTAATATGGGAATGTTATAATAATCAAGTGGATTAGACATTACTAAAGGATATTTTATTTAAAATAAAAAAAATTACTAAATAAAAACAGGTAGACATTTGATAATTTTTGTTCCCAAATTCTCCATGTAGATTAAAAGTACATTAAGTGTAATCTTCCATTCCAAATATGTTTGCATTTTAATGTTTTATGTCTGTCTGTTGAAAGATAAGTTGTTGATTTCATGATGATTTCAGTCAACAATAGTTTTGATTTGGACAAGTTTCAAATGTTAATAAGCAATCACATATCTAATACTTATTGATATTACTTTGGAGTTGATGGGCCATTTACTGTAAGGCCATTTCCTGTAAAAATGCAAGGTTATGGCATGAACTCAGAAGGAAGGGACGAGATGTGTATTTGCAAGCCCTGCATAACAAAGATAAAAGAAAAGAGAGTGTGGACAGGTGTAGAAAACAAGAGCTGACTGTCAAGCACATTATTAAAGACATATTGCTAAAATAAGGAATAGGGCTAAGACAGAGCCAATAGAAGACTTGCTAAAAGTCTTCTATGATGCCTATTAGTTAACTTTTAGAAATAGGATTGAAATAGAGTCAATAGAGTACTTGTTAGATAAGTTTTGAAGTGTTCACCACTGAGGTGTGGTGGCGCAGTGGTTAGAATGCAGTACTGCAGGCTACTTCTGCTGGCGGCTGGCTGTCTGCAATTTGGCAGTTCAAATCTCACCAGGCTCAAGGTTGACTCAGCCTTCCATCCTTCTGAGGTGGGTAAAATGAGAACCCAGAGTATTGGGGGCAATATGTTGACTCTGTAAACTGCTTAGAGAGGACTGTAAAGCACTGTGAATCAGTATATATGTCTAAGTGTTATTGCTATTATTAGTTAAGACTTAGAAATGGGGATGGCACAGAGCCACTTTTTGGAAAATTTTCAGAATGCCTATTCGACAATGCTTGTTTATCCCGCCTTGGAAAAAAAAACTGTATAAAAGCTTGTTGAATCCTTGGTTCTGGGTCCCAGCATTTTGCTGGCTGGGCCCCGTTTTGCTGAAGTGGTTCAATAAAAGGAAACAAAATCTGTACCTTATGTCTGGTGTTCTTCATCGGCTTCAGGCTCAGACCCAAATTGGGGACAACAGGTTTTTTTTTTATCAAATTATGCCTGCACCATTGCAAAACAGTTATCACAACATTCTATCTAAAGCTATCTATTACTACAACACAAATAATATCAGTGTTGAATGATTCTTAATTATTAGTAGTTTGAGTAGCTTATCTCAAGTTCCTGATCAGAAAAATGTACACACAACTGCCCGAAGAGCTTTCCAACATTATTGATTTTTCTCTGCAATGTTTAATTATGCAAGGGAGAGAGTGAAGTGTGCTTTAAGACAGACATAGTAGACATAACACTTATGGGATCTATTCTGGTTTTACTCTCTCAGCATAATTCACAGTTTCATTATCCTATTGTAGCATCTGTGCATTGGAAGCTGGCAGACTATCACAGAGAAGAACTAAGATCAACATTTCCTGAAAGTGATACCTTTCCCTAACAAGCAAGGGTTTTTTTTGTTTGTTTGTTTAAATATAGTAAAGCACTTAAATCTAAAACCTTTCTACTTACTGTAATGAAGAATATATAACAGGTTCTATTCCTGTATGGAAGAACTGAAATGTTGAAATAACAACTCATGCCAATTTGATTTTCAAGAAATAAAGTCTATGGAGATTCTCAGCCATCCTGGTCACGGTTGTCCCAAAGGAGCTTTTTCAAGAGGCAACTGGACTTTCTGTTTTTTCCTTTGAAGATGTTTCACTTCTCATCCAAGCTGATCTGAAGAAGCTTCTTGGATGAGAAGTGAAACATCTTCAAAGAAAAACCAAAAAAAGTCCAGTTGCCTCTTGAAAAAGCATATTTGGGACAACCAAGACATGGATGAGTGGGAATCTCCATAGACATATAGCAAGTAGAAACAGCATATTTGGGACAAGAATTAAAGTAGAAAAGATGGCAATTGAAATAGAAGGCTGCAAAGAGTGTTCTTGCATTTAGATTAAAAACAATGTAGAGTTTTCTTTTCCTTTCATTTAATCATGTCCAATTCTTGGAGAATGCCTAGACTAGTCCCTGAAGTTTTCTTGGCAAGGGTTTTGAGAAGCGGTTTGCCATTGCCTGTTTTCCTAGGGCTGAGAGAAAGTGACTGGCTCAAAGTCACCCTGCTTCCTAAGATACTAGAATTCATGGTGTCCTCATTTCTAGCCTGCTTTGACCACTGCAGCAAACTGGCTCTTAACAGTGTAGTAGTGATGTTACAATAAAAAAAAAAAAAAGAAGTCTTGACTACTTTTTTTTTAAAGAGACACTTGCAAAAATAACCAACAAAAAAATAAAATGCTAACTTTCTTTCTCAGATATATTATCTTCTAAGGTGATCAATGCTTTGTGTATAAATATTACACATAGGCATAGAAAAAATAGGTAAGAAATGGCCTGAAACCACAAATGTTTTGTTCTTTCACCTTTAATATCACATCCAGCTTTTTCCCTTCCATGAACCATCAGTTAAATAATTGAAAATGCTCTAGGCTGTTTCCAAGGTTTCGCTAAAGAGCTTTTTCACAATATTCAGAAACTGTTAAGGTATGGTTTTTCACACAGTTAAAAACACAGTAAATAGACTGTGCACATATATGTGTGGATATGGTTATGGATATAAATACTGATATATGAGCTTTTCCAGGCCTAAAAATCTGGGACCAGAAAGTTACAATATATCCAGCCTAAGAAAGGTCTCCTATTTGGAGCTTTGAATAATATATTCTGTTTTCAAATGTTATGTAATCATGGACAGAAACATATTCTTCAAGACAATTGTATTATTTCCTTTTCAAAAACAAGTATTTTTTTTTGTCACAGACTACTACCTTTTATTAGATTTTGCTCAGTTTAAAATGTCTCCATGTTTCCTACTGTAATGAACATTTTGCCAAGGTACACAAGGTTCACAACTACTTGCTCCAATTCTTGAAGTTAGCTTCATGTTCCCTCTCAAATACAAATATCTTGGTCTTCAATACAGTTATTTTGAAATGTATGCTCTTTATTGAAAAATATGATTTATCTAATCTTTACTGCATTTGATGTGGATTCTTGAAAAACAACAAGACATTATCTGAATTTAGACATTACACTCACATTCTTAGCTTCAACCAACACATTATAAATGTGACTTCAGGCATTCCTCATGTGTTTATCCATAAACCACTCAGTAATTTTTCTAGGAGCCTCCAAAATGAATGATGACAATAAAAATAAACATTTAACTGGCTAAATTTTATAAGATTGACAAAGTTTGGTACTGCCTGTGACACTCTATGGAAGAGAAATTTGAGGAAATAAAATAGAAAAATTACTGATGCTTTTTAGAAGACATCTGGGCATACTACAGATAGCCAAGAAAACAAGCCAATGAATCATCAAACAATTCACCTTTAATATTCCATAGAGCTTTTCCTCTTCCATGTAGCACCAGTTATAGAATTAAAAATGCTTTAATCATTAGAGGCATAAATGACCAGGCTAAAATTTTCCTATCTCAGATTCATTATTCAAAGACATAGGTCCTTAAAAAATCTCTATTGGTGGGAAAGGTAGAAGGAAAGAGAAGATGACCAGCAGCAAGATGGATGAGCACAGTTACAGCAGTGATATAAACCACTGTACCATTGGGAGATCTGAAAGATTAGATTAAGAATAGACTATCATGAAGAAAATCTGTCTATATGCCTGTGAGAGTTTGCAATGCCTTGATGTCACATAATCAACCCATTCTTTCAATATCTCACAAGATATTGACATTCTCACTGCAAACTGTTATAAGAGTTTGGCCACTTTTAATCCATTCTACTTTTTCTTATAAAAGGTTCGATAACCAAGTACTTCCCAGGAGAACATCTTTATTTCTTTCTTCTTTGAGAACTTGCAAAAGCACAGGTGTGCAATATAAGGCTTTGAAAGTGTTTATGAAAACTGATGGCTAATGTGGCTTGTATCTAATGTATTGAAAAATAAAAGAAAATAACTCCCAAAATGCATTTGAACTCAAGTGCTGGCAATGGTGTTTGAATTTTTTCATTCTTCAAAAAAAATTAGGGGGGAGTGGAAGAAAGGTGTATGTTCAAAGCAAATGAAAGAGGAAAGTAAACATGAAAAATTGTTTGGTAGACGCAACCTGAAATTATGTTTATGAGATAACTGAAATGATATGAAGGGGCTGCCTTTTACATGCTGAATAAATCAAGCTCTCATCCCCAGATAGCTCTCATATTAAAAAGGGGAAAGATGGTTCCTGTTCATGTATCTGCTTTGCAGTCACATCTCTCTCTTTTGCCTCTGCAGTTCTTCATAACCAAACATATTCCAGTTGTTCAATGCTATATTATTTATAGGACTGGTGCAATTTTCTGAATGGAGGGGGAAGGCAAGAACAAAGATCAAAAGAGGGATGCCTCAGAAGTTCACTCAGTACACATTTTAAAGCCGAGTCTTCTGATGCTTTAGCACGAATACATTGAACAGCCATCCTCAATTTATAACATTTTGCAGTGCAGTTCTTGACTCAGAAAGGAGAGGAGGGAGGGAGGGAGGAAGAAAGAAAGAAAGAAAATATCTTCCCCAACACGCATAAATAAGGTTTAGGTTTAGGTTTAGGTTTATTGGATTTATATACTGCCCTTCTGTGCACAGTCATAATAAAACACAAGTCATACAAAAATTAAAAACAATTAAAAGAATTAAATAATTTGGCCTTATCCATTTTTAAAACCCCCTCAATTTAAAAACCCCATCCAAGTTCCTATTCAGCCAGGCCAGCCTGTTTGAAAAGCAGGGTCTTTAGGGCCCTGCAGAAGGTATGGAGGTCAGGGATCGTACATATCCCGGGGGGAGTTCATTCCAGAAGGTGGGTGCCCCCACAGAAAAGGCTCTCCCCCTGGGGGTCGCCAGCCTACATTGTTTCACTGATGGCACCCTGAGGAGCCCCTCTCTGTGGGAGCGTGTTGGTCGGTGGGAGGCTATTGGTGGCTGGAGGCGGTCTCATAGATATTCGGGTCCTAAGCCATGGAGCGCTTTAAAGGTGGTAACCAACACCTTGATCCGCACCTGGAAGACCACTGAGAGCTAGTGCAGCTCACGCAGGAGAGGTGTCACATGGTTGCACCTAGTCGCACCCATAATCACCTGCATGGCCGCATTCTGGACCAGTTGGAGCCTCCAAGTCCTCTTCAAGGGGAGCCCCATGTACTGAGCATTACAGTAGTCCAGACAGGACATGATGAGGGTGTGAGTGACCATGCATAAGGCATCCCGATCCAGAAAGGGACACAACTGGTGCATCAGGTGAACCTGATAAAAATCTCCCCTGGCCACAGCTGTCATATGTTCTTCTAAGGTCAGTCGTGCATCCAGGAGGACACTCAGATTGCAAGCCCTCTCTGAGGGAGGCAAAGTTTCACCCCAATAGCCAGCGATGGAACCAGCTGGCTATATCAGGACGTTGGAAGCCATAGCCACTCAATCTTGGAGGGGTTGAGTCTTAGCCTGTTTCTCCCCATCCAGATCTGCATGGCCTCCAGGCAGTGAGATATCACATTATGGGCATCATTGGGGTGGTCTGGGGTGGAAATGTACAGCTGAGTGTCATCAGTGTACAGATGACATTCCACCCCAAAACCACGGATGATCTCACCCAGCGGCTTCACATAAATGTTGAACAAAAGGGGCGAGAGGACCAACTCTTGCAGCACTCCATACATAAGGCGCCGCGAGGTCGACCTCTGCCCCCCTGCCAACACAGACTGCGTCCGACCGGAGAGGAAGGAGAGAACCATCATAGAGGAAAATCAAGATATGTGCACTATAGTTTGTAATGTTTAGAAGGAATATATTTGGGGTAAATTACATACTAATGTGGGTAACCGAGGTAAAGTAAATGGAAAAATAACTATTTAATGAAAAAAATATATTGTAAGCAAAATTCATGTGCAAGTGCAAATATATTGTGTACATGTAGGCAAAGATGGAATGGCATAGACTCATAAAAGAATTAAGGCATATTGTGGTAAGTTAAAAGCAAATTGATTCATTCCTCATTACTTGATTCATTCCTCATTACTACTAATTCAGTTTGTTTGTTTGTTTATTTATTTATCCAAAGTTATGTAGTTGACCACCTCATAAAACAAGTAACTTAGACAGCATATAACAAAATTATAAAACAATAGTTAACAAGTAACAACATTTTTTGAGGGAGATTAGCTTTTTCAAAATTTGATAAATAAAACAATCATTACAAAATATTAAAAACTCTTAACATCTTAATAGAGTATGAGTGTGTAGTATAAATGAGTATGAGTGAAAGGTGCTCTAAAATGGCCCACCTGTGATGCTTACCAGGAGTAGAAAGAATTATCTATCTTTATGTCTAGGATAGTGCTGTCAAACTCCCAGCCCATGGGCCAGATGCGTCATGTGCTGGCCACACCCACGCCCGGTTTAGTGAAGGGAAAAAAGTCATGATAACATCACTGCCATGACAATGTGAGTTTGACACCCCTGGTCTAGGAGTGGAGAGTAGAAGATGCATAAGATTTCCTCCAAGACCGCCATCCTCTATGTGATCTGTCCCCCCCCCCTTCAGAGACCCACAAAAACACAGCCAGCCGAGGGTTAAGAATCACTTGGCACACTCCGCAGTTCTTATCTCAACCTTGGCAGCGATATGCACACCGTCTGCCAAGGACTTTATTGGTTTACACAAACAAGAAAATCACCTACGTAGCTTTGCCGTTCATCCAGTTTCCAAGACTACGAGGTTGCTCCGTTTGTTTAGCTTTGTTCGTCACGAACTTCGTGACCCACCGTACTGTCTTATATAGATATGTTTCTGGGTGTGGTCCAGTGAGTCATTGATCCTGTGACTCCAATCCAATGACTCAGGATTTCCTCATACGCCGCAGCTGCAGTACCCTTTTCTCTCGCCTTCTTTGGCGTGCGTCCAGGAATGACGTCTCTCCCTCACTCTCATCTGAGACACCTGTTTCCCCACTACTTGGCTCTCTTTCAGCTGGCACCTGAGCCGGTGCCAGAGGGGGAGGGCTGGGAGATCTGGCTGGCTCCTCTTCCTCCTGCTCAGAGCTGCCTTCCTCCAAAGGGATAGGCTCAGAGGACGGGGCCACAACACTATGGACCAATCTATTGCACAAATCAATTCACACACCTGGACTGGATTGACATGCAAGGCTGGCATGCAATTCCCCTACCCTTTAGGGCATTCTGTCCGCTGAAGTTAAGAAGGCCTCTACCTTTCTAACTATCTGTAGACCCTTGAAGACCTGACTTTTCCCTCAAGCACTGGGATCAGATTGGATGACTGACGATTAGAAATTTGACTTGACTCCAGGCTTTTAATGTGCTTTAATGTGTTTGGTTTTACAGTTTTGATGTGGTTTTATATGTTGTTTTCACTTTTGATTGGGAGCCACCCAGAGTTGGTTAGAGGATGGGTGGATATATAAATGTTTTAAATAAATAAATAAAGGCCTAATGGGAGATACAATAAATGTATTTGTTTTAAATGCCTGTATCCTGCTTCCATCGTTAGAATCCTGAGTGTCTCACAGCAGTAGTCTAAATACAGTATCAACACTATAATCATAAAAACAATAATAATCATTAGACATTAATGTACAAAACCCTCAACTGTAACAATCCATAATCCTATCGTCAATATCACACCCCATAAATCACCAGAATCTCATCATCCATTTCAGGTACCTCCCACTGCTCCTTCTTCAGTCCCCAACTGTTCTTTGGAAAAGCTCACTTGGAAGAAATAAGAGTTTGATCCCTTGCCATAATATTCTCAGCAGTTTATTTCAAACTCAACTGGTGTCAGCATAAAAGTAGCTTTTTCACTCTGGGGAAAAAAGAATTATGTTGCTATGACGTGCATTTGAAGAATCAGGTTCTATGAAGTAAAAGCTTCACTTTGCCGGAGGGAGACAAGAGACTGAGTTGGCTTCAGTGGTTTTGGAGAAATAGAATGGAGCAATAAATAGACTATTTATGGCAAGTGAAATCTTAAATTAAGCTCTTCTTAAATTCCAAGGAAAAAAAAGGCTAGTTAATGAATCTGTAACTAGAAATCTTGATGCCACTAGGCTCCTAGGCTGTTTGATAGCCAATGACAGTACAACAACTTATGAGGGCATAAGGAATATTGCATTTGAACCCATTGTCAGATTCCGTAAAGATTGGAAAAATAAACCTTAGCATGCAAAAGCAGTAACCAAATTTGTTTATCCTGATATCAGTATTAATTGACCACCTTAAAGTGTTACAGAAAGGAATCTTTGTTGGAGCTGACTCTCAGTGCTCCCCATCACCTTTTAAGCAGCACACAGCTCCACCCCAGTGCAATCACTCAATTATCCAATTAACCCATATCCTCCCTCTCCATCCCATCACAAGCCACTTCAGTTGTTCTGCACTGCTCCGTCTTTCCTTAAAGTGATGGATGGCGATAAAGTGCTTCAGTGCATGACCCTGATGTCATCTAGCATGCAGCTGGGAAGTCAAAGTGAGAGGCATGCCTTGGGGCTGACGACCCAGGGGAGCAGGCACACAGGAAAGGTAGTCGGCAAAAGTGTGGCAGCAGCAGAATGGAGAGCCCCACACGAATGACGGCCCCAAGTACTGTCTCAGGGCTGGGGCTGACATGTGGTCCCTTCTACCACAGAGTATCTAAAACATAAGAACAATAGTGAGCGCTTTAAGACGATAGGGGCCCTGGCTTGTCTGGGTTCTGATGGTGGTACTGGGCAACAAGCCATGGGGACATCCTGAACCCAGGAAACCTCAGACCAGGGATACCCTTTCCACAAAATGAGGTATTGTAGGACCTCACTATGCAGTCAGGTGTCTAATATTTCTTTAACCTCATATTGTAAGCCACCGTCCGCAGGAGGTGGTGGTACATCTGGGACCCCTCTGATCTGGACTGATTTTACAGGTTTCAGCAGGCTACAATGAAAAACAGGATGGGTTTTCCCTAATAATGGGTAGCTGTAGCCTGACAGTTACTGGATTTATAATCTGTTCAATGGTAAATGGGCCTATATATGGGTAAATGGGTCCCAGTTTCTTACTGGGAAGGCCTAAATTCAAGTATTTGGTTGATAGGTAGACCCTCTGACCAACTCGGAAGGATGGATGAGGTTGTTGTTTCCTATCTGCTTGTTTCCTATATTTTCTAGCAGACATTGGAATGCTTCCTGTATGGTAGGACCACCTGTGCAAATACAAGAATAAATCAATAGTAGAAATTGGTGAACCCTAAAAAGCTCTGCAATTGTTTCCTAGTTCTGGATGCCTGCCAATCGAGTACTGCATAAAAAAGTGATGGGGAGCATGGAGCGTCAGCTCCAATAATCTGTCAGGTTCTGTAAAGACTGGAAAACTAAACCTCAGCATGCAAAAGCATGCTTTGGGTGCCTGCCAATCTAGTACTGCCTCAACTTTGGCTGAGTTGAGCAAGAGTTGAGTTGTCAAGTAGACCAATGTCAAATTTGCTTCATTATACTTGTGACAATAAATCAAATATTTGAGGATGGCCATATATCAGAAGGGATTACTTTGACATCAAATTCGCTGGTCTTACATCTTTCATCTCCTCTCCTAGCTATATACCCTCTCCATGAAACCTGGGGAAGGTTTTATGAAGTTCTAGAGTGGAGTGCCAAAATAATCATAAGTTGATTCCCAGTTCTGTTGATCCTTACTGTCCACTTCCATGGAAACAAGAGGTATTCTTCAATGTTGTGAGTTCAACATTGAGCTTCCAGAGGGGGAACAAACTGTATTTTAATCCAGACAATATGGATGTGCTATTGGTAAATAAGAAGCTGAATTTAGAGATGGAGGTTTAGCCTCTTTGGGGCAGGGTTGCACTTCTCTTGAAATAACAGTGTCATAGTTTGGAAGTACCCTTTGAAATTGCCACCTGATTCACAAGAGACAGATAGGGCAAAAAGTATTTTTGCATAATTACATCTGATAGGTCAGCTGCAATTCTTCCTGACCAGTCAGATTTGGTGGTGCCTATCCAAAGAAAAATATATAATTAATTAAAGATATAATAGACTGTTGCAATGGACTGTACGTGGAGCTACACTTGAAAAGTGATGAGGAATAACAATTGATAAAAAATCTAGCAATATGTAGGATATGTAGGATATCTAGCAATATGTAGGATATGTAGGTTATCTTTACTGAAAAGGAGAGGGCGTCTATATCTTCCATCTACAACAACTACTACCAACCTTAAATGCAAGCTACTTAATGCAAGAAGCAGTGTAAATAAAATACCTGAATTCCTCCTCTTACTAAATACAGCTATATTCGACATTATATTTGTCTGTGAAACTTGGCTAAATACATCCGTCCCTGACTCCATTACTACAGTAAGAGACTATCATGTTTACCAATCAGATCGTGAAATCCGTAGAGGAGGTAGTGTTGCTATCTTCTACAAAAAGTCCCTACATCTAAGAAATATTCAAGCTGCTCTTCCTGAGACCATCGTCTGCGACCTGTCCTTAAATATCATACTTCGATTTTTACTTTGTTACAGAGCCCCAGATTACGACATCGAACATGTGAACAAGTTAACTTCACTACTAACCTGGGCTGCCTCCTGCCCATACCCAATAATCTTTCTTGGTGACCTTAATTTACCACTTATTATTTGGACCCTAAATGAATGTACAACTGAACCTATACATGAAACCCTGTACAATACTGTAACTAATCTGGGACTTGATCAACTAGTAACTAACAACACTAGACTCAATAACTGCCTTGATCTCATCTTCTGCAACAGTTTAAATTCTATTTATAGACTACAAATAAAAGAACCATTCTCCAACAGCGACCACAGCATGATTGACTTTTGTCCCAACTTACACCCTCTCAAAAATCATAATGATGGGATTCCCAGTTATAACTTTAAAAAAGCCAATTATGATCTCACAGACAATGAACTCTCATATCTTCATTGGCAAAATCTATTCTCTGGCTGTAATACTGCTGATGACCATTGCAACATTTTCTTGCTCAAAAGAATCATTAAACTTTACGTACCACTAATCTCTCACAAAACCAGAAAAAATAAACTACCAATAACAATAAGGAAATCACAATCCAGAAAAAAAATCTCTTTGGTGAAAAAACAAAACAAACTATGTAGCTAACTTCAAAAACCGCTACAAAAACTTATGCCAACAAATAAAGATTGAATGCACCAATTATCACATCAAGCAAGAAGAAAACCTTCTACGCACAAAATCCACCTGTGCCTTCTATAATTTTATAAACAACAAACTTAAAGACTTAAGATCCATCCCACCCCTAAAAGGACCAAACAATGAAGATTGCATTGATAAAACCATTGAAGCCAATCTCTTTAACACATTATTTGGCTCAGTCTTTGGAAATAGCAACAACACATACCCAATATTTCCCAGTCATACTACAGACAATTACAATGAGTACAGTGATCTGATACATATTGATTTTACAGAAGACAATGTTGAAAAGGAACCACACAATCTAAAACCATCTCTATCTATTGGACCTGATGGATTATGTGCATACTTCTTAAAAAAAGCTTTCCACTGCAATTGCAGAACTTCTAAGCATAATTTTTGAAAAAAATATTTTAGTACCAGCACCTAGCCCTACCAATGGTCACAAGCCAGGGTCATCTCTATCTTCAAAAAGGAAGACCTTAGCCTAGTCGAAAATTAAAGACCAATCTCTTTATGTTGCATCACCTGCAAAGTCAGGTAATCAATCATTAACCAATCTATTACACTATGCCTAGAGACAAACAACCTACTTTCTAACAAACAATTCAGTTTCAGAAAAAAATTATCCTGTAATCTACAACTACTACATTGCAAAAACATATGGACTACACATCTCAATCAGGCAAAGCAATAGACGTAGTTTACATAGTCTTCTGTAAAGCTTTTGATTCAGTGGTACATAACAAATTACTTCTAAAACTAAAATCCTATGGCATTTCTGGACTCCTACATAAATGGATAGCTGCCTTCCTGTCAAACAGACAACAAGTGGTCAAAATAGGAAGCGCTCTATCAAATCCTGTACATGTTAATAGTGGTGTTCCCCAAGGCAGTGTCATAGGTCCAACACTCTTCATACCTTACATAAATGATCTTTGTGATCATATTAAAAGCAACTGTTTTTGCTGATGATGTTAAACTATTCAACACCACCGACAATGCCACTACCCTTCAAAAAGACCTTGACTATGAGTTAGATTGGTCTAACAAGTGGCAACTTCAAATCTCAACCAATAAATGCTCTGTCTTGCACATTGGCAAAAGAATCAAAACATAAAATACAAATTAGATGGACTTGACATTGTAGATGACCCTCACTCTGTCAAGGACCTTGGAGTATTCATTTCTAAAGATCTAAGTGCCCGAGCCCACTGTAACAACATTGCCAAAAAGGCATTAAGAGTTGTTAACCTAATCTTGCGTAGCTTTTTTTCTGGTAATGTTGTACTTCTAACTAGAGCATACAAAACATTTGCTAGACCAATTCTTGAATACAGCTCATCTGTCTGGAACCCGCACTGCATATCAGACATAAATACAATCAAGAGAGTCCAGAGATATTTTACAAGAAGAGTCCTCCATTCCTCTAACCGCAATAAAATACCTTATGCCACCAGACTCCAAATTTGGGCTTAGACAATTTAGAACTATGCCGACTTCAGACTGACCTAAGCATAGTACATAAAATTATCTCCCACAATGTCCTTCCTGTCAATGACTACTTCAGCTTCAACCACAACAATACACGAGCAAATAAAAGATACTCAAGGTAAACCATTCCAAACTCGATTGCAGAAAATATGACTTTAGTAACAGAGTGGTCAGTGCCTGGAATGCACTACCTGACCCTGTAGTTTCTTCCCCAAACCCTCAAAACTTTAACCTTAAACTGTCTACTGTTGACCTCACCCCACTCCTAAGAGTTCTATAAGGGGCGTGCATAAGTGCACCAGCATGCCTACTGTCCCTGTCCTAATATTCCTTTTTACTTACTCTTTTCATGTATTCAAATTATGTTTATATTTTTACATGTAATCTTATATATGTTTGATAAATAAACGTATGATTCTGATTCTGAAGTGAAGAAGTTGCTAAGGGTGTTTATGGTGTGTGTGTGTGTGTGTGTGTGTGTGTGTGTGTGTGTGTGTGCTTTTGAGTTATTTTTGACTCTTGCAAACTTCCTGGACTAATCCCTGAAGTTTTCTTAGTAAACTGAGTACATCTTCTAATTAGGGTGCCAAGGGCTATACAACTAAGGAGGTTGTGATTGTTATAAGAACCAGTGGAGTCTGTCTTCCTGGGAATCTTACAAATCTATAAATAAGTCAACTTCCCTGAAAACTCTTTCTCATCCCTGAAGTGAAGAAGAGATGTTATCTATCCCTACAAATTATTAAAAGAAAAGTTTTGGGCCAATTCTGATGAAAAGTTCAAGATGGTTTCCCAGTGTTAATATTAATACAACCTAATTTGGACTCCCTTGAGGTTTATTAACATTAGGCTGAACTGAACCTCTGTTATTTAGAAAATTCTGTCATCTTCTATCTTTTGACAAAAAAACTACAAAAACTCAGGGAGAAGGGAAAACACAATGTTAGCTTAACCTTCACCTATAAAGTGAGTTATATTTTCCTTTTTGTGCCTCATATTAGTTCACTTGGATTCAAACTGATCCATGGCACCCTGGATCCAAATGAGGAACTGGTATAAATGTGAAGTAAACTTTCAGCACCATAGAAGACCTAACCAAGCTCATCTCAATGTTTGACTTTTTATTTATGTTTAGCAGCCCTCTTTGATGCCTATGACTTGCAAAAGATCACATGTGTTGAGATTGTACAAGAAGTCCAGATAAGCCTGAAGCCACTTCAGTACTTTATAAAAGGGAGAAGTGTAGTGGCATAAAAAGAAAATGTGCTGTTGGCCTAGCTAGAATTCTGAAGTATCTTCTAGCCCACTGTTACCTCTCTTTTTTGTTCTTAAAACCTGGCAGAAGGACAAGAATTCTAATAAGCAGTTCATGGTCCTCCATGTGGGGTGGGTATTCAGTTCAGATAAGCAACAGGAAAAGTCAGATGATTATCAGAAGCTAATCCCACACTCTTGGCTGCAAAAATCCCCAGGGTGAGTTTCTTGGTGTGATTCTAAAATGCTTCCCATTCAAAGTGCCTGCTGAAATTTCCTGTGAATGCATATGTCTTTGAGCTGTCTGTTGAGTCTTTTATAGATAGTGATTATCAGGCTATCCAGATGTTCTAATATTTTTGTTAAAATCCTCTTTTGTGCACTCTGAAAACAAAGCTTCATTTCTGTGATTCACCATCCAGCTTGCCCTATTTGGTATACAGTATGCTTGTTTTGTGCATTTCTTTCTAAAATGTATAAAGCAGCAGTATTTTATGCCATGAAATTTCTTAGGATGACATTGTAATAATTTATGAAGCAAGTTTTCATTGCTCGAGGACTAACACTAGAACTAAACTTTTTTCAACAGTGAAGAGCAGCAAGTGAGTGGCTCACAGAAGTCACCATGGGATGGGATTTTCATCTCATTGTTTGGGAATGGACAGGTATTACTCCCCATTTCTTAGATGTTCTAAATCCTAGCTAAAACTTAAATACAATCAATTTTCTTTGACTTTGGTTTGGTACAAAAATTATTGGAAATTCTACATATATTTCAGGGCTTTGCCATCAATTCTGGGTGGTAGAATCTTGGGTCTGCACAGGTTACTGAGTAGCCATGTTGGTGACAAGACAGAAAGATGACCAGACTATATTGGAAAACTTTGGCAGGAAAAAAATGTGAAAAAACTGGACTCAAAACCCCATTGTTATGACCCAGGTCACCTAGATGGATGCTTCACTAAAGGCTTCACTAAAGTCCTTTATTACTCTGCTATCCCACAGCAAATGGCCTTACAATGGCCAATAAACTCCGCCCCAAACCTCCCCAAAGGCTGCCATCCAATGTCAGTGCAACACAGTCCCACAAACTAAAGCCGATGATCACAAGGGACAGAAGAAGTCCATAGTCCAGAAATAAGATGCAAGTCCACAAGGCAAGGTCTATAAATCATGAACAAGTTTTGAGGTCCACAATGCAAGGTCACGAGTCCACAAGCAAGGTTCAGCATCCACAGGCAGAAACACAATCCAGAGGAGAGTTTTTCCAAGGTAGGGGAAGTACATGCCGTAGGGGAAGTACATGCCGAAGCCAAACAATTGTTCCTGATGAAGACACCCTTCCCCAGCCTCTCATTAAATGAGCTCAAGTCAAGTGTTTCTTGTGAAGAGGGGTGGCCTCTTTGCCAGCAGTCTTGCAGATCTCCTTTGTGCTTGCCTCTCTTCCACTCTCCGTGCCCTTGGATTGAGTGGGGGAGCAAATCTACTCATCCCAGGCCTCTCATCTCTGCTGCCTGTCTGTAGTCAATTCTTCCCTGTGTTTGTGAGGGCAGGCAGTTTTCCAATCTGGTTGACCACCTCCCCCAATGCCAGAGAGGCCTGGGACAACATCGTTCTCAGCCCTTGGACTCTCCAAACATTCTAGGAGAGATGTACCATCCCTATTGGATGTTCCTGGTTCCTGGTTCCACTCCATCTCCTCCTCTGAACCGGGATCCGATGGGTCATGACACCCACTTGATTTTCCTTTCAACATCTATGCCAGTCTAGAATTATAATAAAAGTTTGATTTGGTATGATTTGATTCACCAGCTAAAGAACATAAACAGCCCTTTTTAAGGATAAAAAAAAAATCAGATAATCCCAAGAACAATACTGTAAAATAAAACAGGAAGAAGGAACATGTTTTCTTGTTCTGTCTTATACCTCTATCTCTGCAAAATAACTCAAGAGAAAACAGCTGCACATAACAGGGTGTATTTTCTATGTATAAATTATAGTGGGTAGAGGTTAAAACTTATGGACAATAACAGTTTATGTGTGTGTTTAGATTACTGTTTTTAATTTAATAGCAAGTTTCATTACAAGGGCCACAAAGAAATCATCCCCATGTACAGACTGAGACTTACTTGTGAGTTTATCACACCTGGCAACAAAGAATGCAGATTTGCTGCATGCATAGTTTTAAGCTATAAACAGAAAGTATGGGGAAGCAATGACTTAATTATGGCATCTGGGATTTCCTCAATGTTATTCTGACATGATAGTGTGAACTACCCTGAATATGAAATGGTTATGGGTGCCAAGAGATTCACAGTTAAATCCGAAACTGGGTGACTGTAAAAGCAACAACAAAGACAATAAGTTTCTTTACATTGTAATATTACAAATGCTAGTTTCTACAGTATATTCATCTACCCTGCATCAGTTAATAGAATAGAATACAATTCTTTATTGGCCAAGTGTGATTGGACACACAAGGAATTTCTCTAAGGTGTATATGCTCTCAGTGTACATAAGGAGAATAAAATACATTCATCAAGAATAAAAAGATACAACATTTAGTGATAGTCAAGGTTACTAATAAGCTATCAAATCATACTAGGAAACAAATAAAAACAATATAATTGAAAGATACAAGCAATATAGTTATAGTAATAAGTGGGAAGAGAGAGATACTAGTAAAGAAAATAATAATAATAATAATAATAATAATAATAATAATAATAATAATAATAATAATAATAATTATTATTATTATTATTATTATTATTATTATTATTATTATTATTATTATTATTATTATTATTATTCAGACTGACAGGCACTTGGTCCACAACACACCTGACATAACGGTTGAAGAGTTGAAGAGAAAAAAGTATGGTTGAAGAGAAAAAAGTATGGTTCATTGACATTGCAATACCTGATGATGCACGGATTGAAGATAAGCAGCAAGAAAAAATCACAAAGTACCGGGACTTGCAAATTGAAGTTGAGCGACTATGGAAAAAGAAATCATGTGTTGTTCCGAATGTAATTGGAGCCCTTGGAGCAATACCCAAAAGGCTACCCCGCTATTTAGAAACTCTAAATTTACCAGTCTTGAACATTTTGACTCTACAAAAAACCACCTTACTCGGAACAGCTTACATCCTCCAACGATACCTTAACAGTTCCTAGGTCCTTGGTTAGGACTCGAGCTGCTGAGCTATTAACTGGCCTCAAAGACTGTGAATCTCACTACAGATTAAATAATAATAATAATAATAATAATAATAATAATAATAATAATAATAATACAGCCTTAGTGAATTATTTGACCATGTTGTGGAAATTAGTTGTTAAGCAGAGTGATGGCATTCGGGAAAAAACTGTCCTTGTGTCTAGTTGTTTTGGTGTGCAGTGCCCTATAATGTCTTTTTAACGGTAGAAGTTGAAATAATTTATGTTCAGGATGAAAGAGGTCTATAAAAGAGATACACTTATAAAAGAGATACATAACCAACCTTGACAAAATAATAATTCCCCATTGTTTATTTTAGGCATGTACATTTTATCTGAGCATCAATTAAATCCTATCCCCCAATTTTTCAAGTAAAAGATTATCCAAATATGTCCATAGTAGGCAATTACTAAATTTTTGTGTGTCTGGGTATGTATGTATTCCTTCAGCCAGTCTTTTGGCAATTACATGAATAAATCCATGCAGTTTCTTTACAACATTTTTCAAAAGTGATTTGTCATTGCATTCTTCTAAGGAGTGTGGGAAAGTGACTGGCCCAAATCCATACAGCTGGTTTCATGCCTCAAGGCAGGGTTATCACAATCTCACCAATTCTAGTTCAGGCCCTTTAACTGCTATACCAAATTGGCTTTCAATCTGGGTGTTAAAAGCAGACACACATTTTTGCTTCATTTTTTTCTTCCATTATATGTGTATGAAAAACAACTAAAATGGCAAGAATTCAGGTTTTTTTTGTTTTTGTTTATTACTACCATTTAGATAAAAATCATCTTCCAAAATTTTATCACATTTCCACCAAAGATGGAAGGTTTATTTTTATGAAATTCCCTACAGCATTTCGTAAAATAATGTTGGATGAAATATAAATCCAATGAACAAGAGAGGTATTTTCTGCAGGGTTGCCCTACCTGAGTATTTTACCATTTATATAATTGATAAAAACAAAATTACAAAAAATTACAGAAAACAAAAATTGAAAGCAAAAATACTAATCTATGCTACCCTATGCTACCATTCTATATCATATAAGTCTAGGTTGAAATTGCATTTGGAATAAAGGTACTATTATGGTCCCCACACTTCAAAAATATATTTCAGAGCTGGTAAAAAAGGAAGAAAAATCCAATCTAAATTATTAGGGAGTAGGGCAAAATCTACAATTTCTAGGCTTTTCTGCTTGGAAAATGAGGATTTTTTTAAAAAAAAAATCTCTTTCAAAATGTGCTAACTTGGAGTGATCCATTAAAACAACTTATACAGAGGTGCAGGATTTATAACAAGAAGTAAAACTTTACATACACAGAACCTTGAATGTATTACTAGCAGAAGGACTGATATGTGGAAGGATGAATGGTTCTGAAACTATCAAGGTCACAGGTTTTTTTTCCCCCTCCACAATAGTCCACAGCTCCACATGACATTCAGTTGCCATTTACACATGTAGGCATTTGCAGAGAAAAAGGGAAAAAGGGAAAAGGGGAAAAAGGGAGGGAGGGAGGGAGGGAAGGAGAGAGAGAGAGAGAGAGAGAGAGAGAGAGAGAGAGAGAGAGAGAGAGAGAGAGAGAGAGAGAGAGAGAGAGAGAGAGAGTTTAAAAATTCCTTAGACGCACTACATGCAGGCTGGCATGTAGGATTCAAAAGAAAGAAATATAAAAGAAGCCTCAGCAGGTAGACAGAGAAACAGGTCTTCTAGGTTTGGCAGGAGATGCTGCTGGAGTGAAAGGCATCTGGATAAGGTATGAGTGGAGAGAAATGTCTGGAATAGTGAGAAGCAGAAGCATCACAATTGGGGAGTGGGGGACAGGAACCCCCCAAAAAAACCTGTAGAAAAAAAACAGAAGAAAGAAGATCCAGCCCTGGACTCTAAAAGATATTAGAGCATGGTCCAAGTGCTGGATAAGTGGGCAAGAGAATGCTAAGAAGAGATGCTGTTCTTTAGTATGTAGATGAGATAAGGTGGTAGAAAGAATGAATGAATGTCAATGGAGATTCTCCATGATCCAGGTCTTGATTGTCCAAAGGTGCTTTTCAAAAGGCAACTGGATTTTCTTGGGTTTTTTTCCTTGAAAAAATATCAACCAGATGACTGCAAAGAATATAAATCCTCCTATTCCCCACCATTCAGGGGGAAACTCAAGAAGCTTTCTTGGATGAGAAGTGAAACACTTTCAATGAAAAACAAAACAAAACAAGGAAGTCCAGTTGTCTTCTGAAAAGCACTTTTGAGGCAAGAATGAATGAAGTGGCTTGTAACATAAGCTTTTAGTTAAGTAGGTATTAGAATACATATTTATTCTAGGTCGCTATAGATAAATATAGATTAGCACTTAATACAGATAAAACCATGTAAATACACTTTGTACTATGCATGCATGGTAATAAATGGTACTATATTCACTCATTAACTGCATGCATATGTCTAATTTCTTTCCTATTCCAGTCCTACTTTCCAATACGGTGGTCAATTGATTAGTTGCTTTTAAAAGAAGAGCAGACAAATTCAATAGGTGACTGGACTATCAGTATTTATTAATCTCGATAGCTGTTTGCTGTTTGCTGAATTACAGACAATTTATCTTAAATACCAACTTCACAGAGCAACAGTGGAAGAAAGCTGTTAATCTGATGTCCAGCTGCTTAGATTCTGAATTCATTTGATCTTTGCTGCTTGACACAGAATGTAGACTAGATGGGTTTCATTCATATGTTATTTCATTTTTTTTCATATTCATATTCATATTCATATTAACCATCCATAGCTATTTAAATAAATATAAAAATAAATAAATAAATAATGATAGACTTGCTGAATCAGACTAAGGCCTATTTTAGTCTAGCATTTCCCCCCCCCCCCTCATAGTGGCCATTCAGATGTTCCTGGTGTTTGCAGAATGAAGCATACCTCTCTCCCACTGATATTTTCCTGCAACTAGTATTAGGAGGCATGCTGTCCCCAATTCAGGGATATAATTGAGTGTTCAGGATCAATGGTACCCAATAATGCTCTTCTCCAGGAATTTAACCAATCTCCTTTTAAAGCCACCCTAATTAGTGGTTATCAGCACATTGTTGGAAATGAATATCCCAAATGAATGAATTCAAAGGTTAATATGCCTGGCATATCCTTTAGATGCTTCTTCCATCTACCCAATATAACTGTTGATATTTCCATTCTTTTCCTGTATTTAGAGAAGAGGACTCCTGATCCTGATGAGCCAGCATGGAGAGAAGCCAACCTCAGTCTTTACTTTTTTTTTTTTTCCTTTTCACAATCCTGTAATCGGGGTGGATTCAGGAAGAATGAATAGAGCGGGAGTGTTTACTAGCCAGATGCCCTTCCTGACGCCTATGCGGAGTTTGCAGCAGACAATTACTCATTGCGCCCAGAGAGAGAAATATCTACACTACCTAGGTTCAAACTCACAGCCTCCTGATTGTGAGGCGAGTGCTCCACCTCTAGGCCATTGCTCAACCTCAGCCTATACTACACAGATCAATCTACATGTCCTGTTGTGATCCAGATTCCTCAGGTTCATCAAGGCCATAGAGATTTTAATTATCAGCAAGTTGGAAAATGTACTATGAGCATTCCTTAGGGGTTTCAATACCAGAATCCAATTTGAATTATGGCTTTGGGCAAAACCTCAACTGTTCTTAACCAAAGCTGTATGTTCTATTTCTTTGTGATCTTCATGGCATCTGTTCTCATAAACAAAAGAGAAGATTCTCTTCTGGGAACTAAAGAAATTTGCATTAAGGTGTTTTGCTCTCTTTCAATGAATTCTTTAAATAAACTGTCTCCTTCGTTTAAAGGAGGCTGGCATTAAATTCTGAAACATCTGCAAAGAGATAAAATTTTGTATTTAATATTGGATGCATCAGAAAAGTTAATACAAGTCAGAAAGGTCTGTGTACCAGCTGTTTTTTGATCTCACCTATTTCTTAGCATCAGTCTACAAATCTTAAAGATAATGAAAAACTGAAAAGGGGGGGGGGGCTGCATCCCAATTTTTCCTAGGTGTTTGCTATACTATAATTCAAACATAGTGCAAATACTATGAGTAGAGCTCCCCAAAGATGCCTTCAGCTTGCCAATCCTTCTTGGAGGCTGAACCACAGAAGTTGTACAAGGTTCAGAGATTTTCTAGATTTATCTATGAGAAGGGGCTGTCACAAACAAAAGAGGGTCACCTATTCTCTAAAGCACCTAAAGGCTGAACAAAAAGCAATGAATGAAAACTAATCAAGGAAAACTAATCAAAACTAATGGCTTTCCTCCAGAAGTTATAGATGCTCTTTTTAAGAAGAGATTGGACAGCCATTGGTCTAGAATGATATAGGAGGATTGGACTAGAAGATCTCCAAGGTCCTTTCCAACTGTGTTATTCTGTTAAGAAATGTGATGTGGGCTACTATATGTTTGTGTCATGTCAAATTTTCATGCATTTTGGAATGACTCTATCAAAGACAATAGGAGCATTTGTGTCATCATTCCAGAAAGCACATAGCCTTATTGTTATTACTCTCTAGGCATAAATTATGCCGATAGTATGCAGCTTTCATATTCTCCCCGTTGGTTCATTCTAGAAGCTTACTCACATGCTTCCTCCACATGTACATTGAATGCATTCATGTATACACACATGTATCAAAAGACATAAGTTGAATTAGATACCCCTGCTCTCAATAACTACACTCCTGAATTGCAATTTAAATGGAGAACACAATCATTAACTTCATTTAAATCAAGCAGTTTATTCAAATGAAGTAACTTCAGCATGGATGAGCTATGTAGCTTAACTTTGCTATGACCTTGGGATGGGAAACATTGCATGTGGGCTAGCGAGTGGGTATGGTAAGAATGCATGTTTGCACATGGATCGAAGCATTGGCATTTGTGTCCATATATACATTTTATACCTACACTACACAGTTGTCATTCATTTGTTCATGGAGTCCTATCTTGTCATTATCTATGCTATCTTCTGCAGAAGGGGTCTTCTGAGTATTTTATAACAATTTAAAACTCAGTTTAGAAGTCTCCATGCTGCCCCTGATGTCACAATATCTCTCCACTGTCTTATAAGTAACTCTTCTTGGCAAGCTGTCACTGCTTTTTTTTTTTTTTTTTTTTTAAAAAGTCTTTCCATATACAGCGTTATCTGATCAGCCTGAGCAGCTTGTTGGATTCGAAGACAGAAAGCTGCTTTAGAGTGCATAGGGGTGAGAACAGAGTATCTGACTTCAGCTCCTTAAACCAAGTGTATTTTCTCCCTAGAACTGCGCAATAGTTGCACAATCCTAGGGGGGAAAAAAGCTGTGTTAAATAGTTGCAGACAGTAATCCTGTATACTCAGGAGCACAATTTTTTGCCTTTGAATCCATAGCACTGCACAGTTCTGTTGTCCAACACATTCTTTACAAACTGCAGTTTTATTTTAAAACTATACGTCCCTGTTAGGAAATGATAATTATCTAACTTGTTGGGTTGGCAATATATAAAACCTCAATATAGCTTTAAGGTTGTATTGCTGTATTGCTGATCATACTTAGTTAGCTCTGCAGCCAATGTCCTTAAGAGGGAGCTTGAAACATGTTTTTTTTCTCTCTGCTACTCATTATTACTGTTTGCTGTGTTTGCTACTGTTTGCAACTGTTTATTGTGTATGACTACGACAACTGGTAAGAAGACTTTATTATTGGAATATCCCTGGACTATTGTTTTACTGTTTACTGCTTTATCTGTGTATGACCTGGACTGTTTATTGGACTGAGCCTTACTATTTCCTGAAAAGTAAACACAACTCAGTGTATCTCTGTGCTGGCTGTAGTTATTCGCAACTGCTCTCAATCGCTTTCATGTGCACACCCTTGCTACTCAAGGGTTGCTCTGTGAATTCCTTAACAGTCCCAAAAAGATTACTCCCTTTAGCCATCACTCATCCCACAGATGTGGCTCCTTGTGATTGGAAAGCCACTTTTCAGTCTCAAGACTGAAGGAGAATTTTGGTCGCAGCCCGACTTCAAAATTATGCTGTTAGCCTGAAATTCTGCTATTGAAAAGAAATTTCTAAACCTGAGATTTCAATCTGAGTCTCTCTGATTGGGTCAAAGTAGCAGCAAGGACCTTCCAAATTCCTCAGTTTTATGGAAAAGGGGTGTGGATGACTTCTTCAGATTTCTCTGATGACAGAAGAATTCCAACTATCATATATGTGGAAGAATAAAGCAAATCATTTTTCATAAATTTGAAATAAGTAGCCATTGTTTACTGGCTGCCTTGTTTAGCCAATGTACAAAGATACAAACTTCTGAAAAAGTAATTTTATGACCAGTCCTCACACTTAAGATTGTCACAGCATCCCTACACTCACATGATCAAGATTTGGGTACTTTGCATCTGGTAGATGTTTATGATTATCATAGCATCCAGCAATCACATGATCACCATCTGCATGCTTCATAGTCAGCTTCTGAGAAACAGAGTCAATAGAATGCAAGTCACAATAATCTCACTTAATGCCCATCCCCAGTGGTTCGCTTAAAGAACATTGTTGAAGTGACATTGTAAGTTCGTTGCAGTTTTGTGATATCTCACTTAATGACCTAATTGCATGGCAATGGAGTTATCAGTCCCAATTGTGGTTGTTAAGTGGGGACTATCTGTAAAATCATTAGGGGAATAATCTCAGAGATGTTTCTCACTTATAGAAATAATAAAGTTTGTGATATAAATAACATAATTTCCTCCTGCAAAGTGGCACTGGAGTCATGTGGTGTAAGGCAACAGAAAGTAAGGGAAAGTCTAGATAGCAATCATATATAAATACAATGGTGGATAACTTGTTGCTCACAACTCATGCACAAGGAAGTGTCATACTTGTTCCTTACTCTTGTCAAAGTATCGGCCCCCTATTCACACTCCAATAGTCCCTTACCTTTTTTTCCCCGCAATCATCTTTATCAAAAGTTTCCTTTTCTAAAAAATAGGCAGCATTCAAATACCAGGGGTAAAATGCCATTCTGCATTTAAGGAACATTTGCCTGAATGGCACTGATTTACATAAATCAACCTAAGTGGGGTATTTGTTCTTCTGGCAGAAAGCAGATATTTTAAAAGAATGGAAAGGCCAATAACTATACTATGAATATGCAATTAGCATGACACTATATCTGTAATACACAGCCCTTTTCCAGAATATATCTGGTCTTTTCTCTAGAAAAAAAGGTAGAAAAAAAGTTGTATTTATGTTAAAATTCTCTCATATAAACTATATGAAACAAGTGAATTTACCAATGAAATGAAATTCCTTGTGTTAGTTTTTATGCTTCTACCAAGCCATCAAATATACTTGTTGCTAAGAGATTAGAAGCAGTAGACATTCCCTGGTGATTGTCAGGATGCATCTTTTATATGTTAGCATAAGGCAAGCCTTATGAAACCACACTTTTATCTTCTGATATCTCAGTCCTCAATACAGGTTCCTTTTGTTGACTTTATGAGTTGCTTGCATGATATTTCCATCTCCCACTACAATTTAACCTTGACATGATGTACACATTAGCTGAATCAACATAACTCTTAAGGTCTGTACACTCAACTCTCCCTCCCCCCATTAATGTGAGAACATAGCTGTGGTTCCCAGCCTCCTTAAAACCATTTGGACAATATGTTCAGGGCAGCATCCTAAAAAGTATTCATATAAACAATCAGGAATTCTGCATGATTAATACATGTTTATGTGAAGGGCCAGTGCACCAATGTTTTTCTCAGGTCCCAAACCAAAAATAGCATGTGACAGTTAACCCAAGATGAGTTCTTTATTGTTTTACACCTATAGACAAAATCTTGCCAGACTAAGGACTCTTATTATTTGCATCTACAATACACTTTGTGAATTATTAAGGAGAGGCTGTTTTGGCCCTCTTTCTCTCACACATAACATATGGGCTAAATGAACTCTTACTCCTCTGAAAGGAACTCCCACCCTTTTCGGAATTCACTTCCTCACTATATTCCATTACATTTCTCAACCTCAACAATCTTAAGATATGTGGACTTCAACACCAAGAATTAGGCTGGCTGGAGATTCTGGAAGTTGAAGTCCATCATCTTAAAGTTGTTGAGTCTGAGAAACATTGCAGTACTCAATAGGACTACTGATATGCAAAACATCCCTGGAATGCCAGTTGATGGCAGCAAAGGCATACAATAAACATCAACTCTATATTGAAATTAAGATATTTCCATTTATTCTATCATCTGTCTGTCTGTCTGTCTGTCCGTCCATCCATCCATCCATCCATCCATCCATCCATCCATCCATCCATCCATCCATCTATCTATCTATCTATCTATCTATCTATCTATCTATCCCTAAAAAAAGCAACTCAAGGTGGGTTCCATTATAGGTTTAAAATATCTAGTAAAAATAACAACTAAAAATAGCAAAAAGATGCAGTTAGTATAGGCTTCCCTTTCAAGAGCTATGTTCAATGGACTAGTGTTCAATGACAGTGAAGCATCTGATATTGAGCATAGGACAAACAATGCTTCTCTCATCCATGCTTTCACGGGATGTATACTTGGTGCAACAAAGTTTGGGTGTGCCCCATTTTCTTGGATTGCCCCATGCAACAGTTGGACACACTATGACATGATTCAGATTCATGGGCTCTAATTATTCATGAGATATAATTAGTTTTATATCCTGCCCCTCAAAAAATCAGATTGTGAAGAGTCTCGTGTGACTGTTCAGCTGAGAGGTTACCGCCTTAACAGATGCTGAAGCTTGATTGCCATACATAGGTAGATACCTGCACATGTAATGAATGAATTGCTGTCAATAGCCATATGAGGTCAGGTCTATGATGGTTGTTGAAATTAGAAGACAATTTCTAAACTCTGACAGAAGCAGGAATAACAGGATAATAAATAATCTAGCAAAAATGTATTTTGACTTGCAAAATGCTAGACAACTTGAAGCTATGACTACTAATCAAAAAGTCATAAATTATTGATGCTATTGGTCATTGACTGATGCTGTTGGAACTGATATTTATTGCTGCTTCTTGCTTCATCTTGATCTGTCCCTCTCTACAGATACCCACAAAAACACAGCCAGTTGAGGGTTAAAGAAGCACTTGGCACACTCCACAGTTCTTATCTCAAACTTGGCAGCGATATGCACACCGTCTGCCAAGGGCTTTAATAGTTCACAAAAAGAAAATCACCTACGTAGCTTTGCCCAAATCCGTTCTTTTAGCTCCAAAGACTACTAGATTGAGTTTTTGTTCGTCACAGAGATCATTAACCACCACCCTGTCTATTATATAGTCTCTGGGTGTGGTCCTGTGACTCAAGTCCAGTGACTCAGGTCTATTCCCTCGTGCGTCTCCGCAGCTGCTGTAAACGCTTATCTCGCCTTCTTTGACGTGCGTCCAGGAATGACGTCTCTCCCTCACTCTCATCTGAGACACCTGTTTCCCCACTACTTTGCTCTCTTTCAGCTGGCACCTGAGACGGTGCCAGGGGGGGGGGGCTGGGAGATCTGGCTGGCTCCTCTTCCTCATGCTCAGAGCTTCCTTCCTCCAATGGGATAGGCTCAGAGGACGGGGCCACAACACATCTCAATTCACAACTTGCCGGTCTCAATAATCTTTATCAATAATCTTGATCAATAATTTGGCAGAAGCAGGATCTGGGACTAGCATGCAAAGGGTGTTTTACTTGTCTAGCCTTGGTGCTTATCTCAGTTGCTCTAATATCTCCAGGAATATTTTAAGGCTGAGAATGAGACTATGTGAATGACTCATAGTTCTTGTTTCCAAACATCTTTGTTAAATCTGCAGCAAACATAGGCATCTTTCTCCATAAGAGGCTATGACTCTACATAAACATAACATTTCAGCAAGAAGTGCTTCTTTGGGCAGGAGACCCTCCATTCCTGTTATAGGGAGATTCTCATTTCCATAAAGAGATTAGGAGCATGAGGAGAGAGCTTCTCCTCAGGACTACAGAGAAGAGATAAAATGCTTCTAATAAAGAGATGAAATGGTTCTCCCTGTCTGGGGCCATTAATTATCATATCCCCAATCAGTGTCACTTGCATTACAATCTCTTGCAATTAGATGCAAAATTGACTGTAATGTTTTAGGTACAGTACACTGGCATTTACTGTATAAAATAACATGTTAAATAGTGGATATTTACAGTAGACCATAGCAAACATTCCAGGCCAATGAGCATCCATTCCTCATGGAAGTCACAATGGAAGTTTGTAAATACCAGAAGGCAAACTGGTAAGCTTATTTTCTAAAATGCGCTTTATCATCATAGATTATTTTGTTTTTCTGTTTTTACTTCCAAACCATAGCTCACATTCTATACTATTTAGAAATGCCTTTCAGAAAAAAAAAATTGGAAAATAATTTGGTGGGTGACAGTACACCAGCTTTTCTTAATTTTCTTTAAAATGTATTTATAAATAAAATATAATCATATAGGCATATAGGCTGCTATGTATCATAGAGGGTGTCTGCGAGCATATTGTCAATATACTGGTGGGAATTCTGGTGGCACCTTAGCATTCCAGTTTCAAAGAACTGGGATGAATATAGAAATAGTACTTAGAGTTATATACTACTCTATAGTGCTTTACTGCCCTTTCTAAGTGGTTTACAGAGTCAGCATATTGCCCCCAACAATCTGGACACTCATTTTATCGACCTCAGAAGGATGGAAAGCTGAGTCAACCTTGAGCCAGTCAGGATCAAACTGCTGGCAATTAGACAAACCAACCCAGAATAGAATAGAGTAACAGAGTTGGAAGGGACCTTGGAGGAGGTCCAATCTCTTCTTAAACATTTCCAGTGTTGGAGAATTCACAACTTCTGGAGGCAAGTTGTTCCACTGGTTAATTGTTCTAACTGTCAGGAAATTTCTTCTTAATTCTAGGTGCTTCTCTCCTTGATTAGTTTCTACCCATTGCTTCTTGTCCTTCCCTTAGGTGCTTTGGAGAATAGCTTGACTCCCTCTTCTCTGTGGCAACCCCTGAGATATCGAAACACTGCTATCATGTCACCCCTGGTCCTTCTTTTCACTAAATTCCAGCAACCGTTCTTTATGTTTTAGCCTCCAGACCCTAATCATCTTTGTTGCTCTTCTCTGCACTCTTCTCTGCAGTCGGCAGAGTTAGCCTTCAATACTGAATATTATAGTATATGACAAGTTTCCAATTCAGTTTGTGATAAACATCACAAACTCTCTGCTGTACGCAATTAATCTCAACTTGTAGGGAGTGATGAGAATAGTGGAAGGTGGGGGGAGAGGCTGATGAAATTATGATGCTTAGCTCTGTTTCCTTTCCTCCCACTTTTGATTTGATTTCATTGATTTTATTCAGTTTGTATACCGCCCTTTTCCTAGTGGACTCAGGGCAGTGCACAGCCAAGACTAAAACACATATCAATACAAAATTTTAAATTTTAAAAGAATTACATAACTTTGGCCCTAAATTTGAAACATTCAAACTAAAACCTATTAACAATATAAAAAGCTAAACTTTTATGACTGAAGAGAGCAAATTAATCCTAGTTTAGGGCTGAGCTGAGTTTTGAGCTGGATTGCGTTGTTGGCTGGCCACACAATGGATGAAGCAGGCAATTATATACATTATATACATATTATTATATACAATTATAATTTCCTCAGTCTGTGTGTGGTCCAAAAAGGCAACTGCTAATCTCTTTCTGTCAAAATTGTAAGTGCCTTTTCCAACAATCAATGAAGATAATATTGCTTTCATGTGCATATCCAGAACACTACACAGAAAATATCAATAAAGTAAAACTAAGAAAAAAAAAATAAAAGATTGATGCTAACAATAAATGTCATCATTTTGTAAAGAGACAAAGTAACAATTAGCTGGAGAAATGATGTACTTCCTTTTTATTTGACAAAAACACCACATGCTGATTTGTTTGTTTCTTTTTCATGAAATTCTGCAGACTCCAAAATAAATGCTGTAAGATTTCGTACTATGAAAAATAAAAATATAGATATGGCTTTGGAATGGAAAGGAACCATCAAAGAGGTTGTTTCAAAAATAAATAAATAAATTACTTAGTCCTGAGAAAAAGCATGAAAAAGAAACATAAAATAATCCCAGTTTGATTGTGTTTGGTATAAACTGGAATAAAGAAACTCTGATAGGCTTTCAAATTGTATTATTCTATTCCTGCACAAGACAACGCTTTTCTGGAATCCCTACTGTGCCCTTTTCTTGACCTTACCTGTTCCCACATGGCCAGCATCAAATAATATTGATATTATCAATATTATTTCTCCTTGTTTAGTGACTACAATCCATTCTTTCAGTTGGGAACAAAATGGTTGCTGAGTGAATGCTTTTCTTTGTGTGTGTGTGTGTGTGTGAGAGAGAGAGAGAGAGAGAGAGAGAGAGAGAGAGAGGGGTGGGGTGGGGTGGGGGAGGGGAAGATAGAAGATCCTTGTTTTGTTTAATTATTTAAACAAGTTCTCTCTTCCGGAACTGTTATTCTCTTCAGGCAGCACTTCTCCATAAAGTGCTACCTGCAAGTTAACAACCCAGCAATATGGTGTTAGTTAGTTAGTTACTTATGTATCAAAATTAAATGCCTGACGATCTCACACAAAGTGATTCTGGGAAATATACAATAAAACTGGTAATTAAAACAGTCTGTAAACCCTGTTAAAAACAATGGACATAAATAAAGCAAGATCATGAGAGGAAACATAATACAGTATGTATAATGCAGCCGGCACTTAGACTTCCTATTACCAGGGGATCCCCAGGCACAGAGGAATTACAACTCTCTATCCAGCTGTGGTGGTGTCTGAAACTGACCAGACCTTGATTAGCTTTTGTTGTCAGGCCCATGAAAATTGGTCATAAATGTGCAGGTTAGTCAGAAAATTAACTTTTATTAACATCATAGATGTAAACCGTTGCTAAATGAAGTAGCTGCTAAATTACGAGTGGCTATAATAGATCAAATATCCTACAGGTATGATTTTCCCAAAAGGTAGATCAGAGATAGGTTAAATAAAAATAAATTCCTAAAAGATTATTGAATTAAAAGATTCTTTTAAAACAGCAGGACTTTTTTTTTCTAGCCTGTACCTTAATATGTATTGGTGAAATCACATCCAAGTAAAACTCCATCTGACTCTGCTTAGCTTTTTGAGGTCAGCTAGGTGTTTATAGCTAATAGGCATAATTATGTTTTCATAAATTTAGAACAGAACAGAATAAGAGAATTGGAAGGCACCTTGGAGGTTGTCTAGTCCAAACCCATGCTCAAGCAGGAAACCCTATATCATTTCAGATAAATGGTTGTTTAATTTCTTTTTAAAAAGCTTCAATGTTGGAGCATCCCACAATTTCTGGAGGCAACTTGTTCCACTGATTAATTGTTTTGTCTGGAAATTTCTCCTTAGTTCTACTGTAGGTTGGTTCTCTCCTTAATTACTTTCCAACCATTGCTTCTTGTTCTGCCTTCAGGTGCTTTCAAAAATACATTGATCCCCTCATTCTTTACCATAATTCTTTCTAAGAAATCTAAAATAATTATCATTAATACTAAATAATATTTCTTTCCTGGACATCAGACTGGACAATATTTCTTGTCCAATCTGATGTCCTTCTGACAAGTTGGACTCTTTCAGATTTCCAGAGCCAGGCCTAGCAGTTAAAGCATCAAGATAGATCCACTTTAGACAAGAAAGCCAGCTTGGTGACATTGGGCTGGTTACCCTCTCTCGCAGTTCAAGGCAAGATTATGAAATGGGAAGGGAGAAACTTGGACAAATTTGTGTGATTCTGTTAATATACCCCCCAACAGTATTTTTTTCCACATTTGGCAAATTATCTTGCATGGACTTCAAAGGAGCCATCAAGCTGGCTGGGGAATTCTGGAAGTTGAAATTAAAATATCTTTGAAATCAAAGTTGTCAAGTTTGAAAAATACTGGCCTACAATAATTAAAGTAGCGTTCTTGGATCATTTCTTGACTGATGTAGAAGAAATAGCTAACTCTTCCCTCTTGTGGTCCTTTTGCATTATTAAAGAATTCATATACAAAGGGGACTTAATGGCCATCATGTTTTTTACTGAGTAGGACTTTTTTTTTTATTTCTCTGGTTGGCAACATCTTTTGAAAATTACCCCTTTCATTTGATTTGGGCCACATTTGGTTCTTTTCAGCATCTTTGGTTTTTACCTGATAGGAGGTAAAAGTTACTTCTGCTTTCTTTGGTAAGCTCCCTGAAGTAGCAGAAGATAATCAGTCACTGGCCATGACTAGAACTCAATGTCAAGGGGTTTGAAGGGGTATAGTAGAGGCCACTTTCAGGTTGTGGCTGTTACTACTCAACAAAGTGGAAATCCCATGTCTGGTTTTAGGGCAGGAAGGCAAGGATAAGAGATGATGCAGCTATCTAAATGACCTGGAATGGAGCTGTCTTTTAACAAATCCTGATGGGGATCCATTATCTAAACTGCATGACAACTTCAGTCTCTTTACTTCTATCATTGCTCACTGCAGGTTTTATTATAATTTTAATTAATACAACTGTGACTCCTTTCCTTAATCTTCACTCATGTCATCCTCCAAATGGAGGAGCACAAGTGTTATTTATTTATTCATTTATTACATTCAATCAATCAATCAATCAATCAATATCTATATCTGCCCGGCTCAGTCAATGACTCTGGGCAGCTTAAAATTAAAAAATATATCACAATTAAAAGAATAAAAACATTTTTAAACAATAGAAACAATAAGAAATATCCAAGATGAATATACATAGCAGCCAAGATACTTTGTCATCATTTCACTTAACAATAAAGTTAGAAATGGATTCATTTATTTTATTTTTTATTTTTATTTTATTTATTTGTCGAGTACGTATTAGATAATATATATAAGTATAAGCATGAATTGAATACATAAAATTTTATTTATTTATTTATTAGTTTGATTTATATGCTGCCCTTCTCCGGAGACTCAGGGCGGCTTACAATGCATTAAGCAATAGCCTTCATACTTTTGTATATACCTGCTTAGTAGGGCTTTCGGGGGCCCCAAAATGGTGTTCTTTTTTATACAAAGTCAGTTTATTGCTCTCACTCCGGGTCCTCATTTTACCTACCTCAATAGGATGGAAGGCTGAGTCAACCTTGAGCCTGGTGAGATTTGAACTTGCAGTAATTGCAGGCAACTGGCAACTAAGTGCTACTTTAACAGCACTTAGTCCCCTGCACCACCAGGCTCTTGAATACAATTGAATACAATTGAATAAAATTAAAATGAATACAATTAAAGGAAACATTAGGACAGGGATGGTAGGCATGCTGGTGCTCTTATGCCTCTTAATTTCTGATTGTTGATGTGCAAGCTAGTCAGCCAGTTCTTTAGGGGAAGTCCCTCTTACCTTAACTCAGGGGCATCAAACTCACTGGCCACGGGCTGGATGCATCACCCACTGGCCACGCACACCCCTGATTTAGTGAAGGGGAAAAAAGTTGTGATATGTCATGGGACAATAAAGTGACACCCCTCCCTTAATTCATTTAACTATGCCAAATTTCAAGAACTTTGATTCTGTAACTCTTAATTTACCACATAAAGGAACAGTCTAGAAAAGCCTTTTTCATCAGTAAAATTGCTTGTAGATGTCAGTCCTCCCTTACTCTGTTACTTTGACCAACCTAATTAAGCATTATGCCCTCCAGTTTTCATATCTCCTTAATTAATCAACACAAGGCAGGTTAGAAAAACAAATAGCTAAAACATGTTGCCAAGATGAAGTCTGGCAAAGGCATTTTGGTTGGGCCTCCAAATCTTTAAATTTGCATGAACATGATGGAGAAAGTTGATGAGCACAAAACAGAAGAAACAGCGTGAGTTTATGTTAGTTGGGTGCACTCTTCTATCCACCCTTGGTCTATAAAAGCTATGATCTCACCTCCTTCAGTGGATTATGGAAAGAGCATAGCACCCAATAAAATTTGGAACATTCAGAACCTGTTCAATTTTCCAGCATCCCTAAATCAACTTCATCATATTTTGTCTTCAACAGTCCCAAATTTTCATTATTGTCCTATTTTTTCTAGGGCAACAAAAATAAGGGTATGTGAGAATGACCTAGGAAGATGTGTTGAAAAGATGATGCCTAGGGAACAATAAGATAAGAGAGGGCATGGTTCACAACTGCATCATGAAAGGCTCAGAAAGAACCTCCTCTAGGTTCTCAGAATGTAAAGGTGACACAGAAAAAATGTATTTTTAGACTTGTAGCTTTACAATAAAATAGAATTGGCTTCTCTGATCTTCCTATCTGATCAGCTGACATCAAATGAAACACTTAAAGCATCCCAGATCACATTTGGGTGACTGTTTAAATCAAAGCAGCATTGCTTTGCATGGGATTTGACTGCACAACTCAATTTATTTGGAGGGAGGAGTACGTAGGAAGAAGAACACGCACAAAAACCCCCCCACAAAAAACATAAACTTAAAACAGCAAGATATATGAAAATGGTAAATTGCTGGTGGGTTTTAATGTGCCAATCTCAATATATATTGTTCTCCTTTTTTGCGATATAAGTCAGGAAAATTTTCCTTACAAAGGACAGCAGGGCTCATATTAGGTGCAGTGGTAGTCTTTTACATCACTTAGACAGAATTAATTTACAAGATGCAAAAAAAGACCAGCAATAATATTGTACCAATTTAGCATTCAAAGGTCTGGGGCTAGACATCCTGTGTGGGCTGTGTGCAAGTATTAGCAACACAAAAGCATCTGTTTTTATTGGTATTTATTGACTGAAAATATGCTTTCCAAACTAGACTTCCATTTTCAGCTGTGCTATGTTTATTGGATGTATTGGTGGCAGCAATGGAAATATATGACAAGATTTGAAGGACATTGCTGAAAACAACTAGTTGATTTACATCAACTTAGCAGACTTCCCGCAATGGCAGTGTAACCCTAGATCTAGTGGGCAGTGACAATGGCAAATAGGGTTTTGTTTTAAATCAAGGAATTTAAAAAGCTGTCAGCAGTACTTCACTGTATAAACCTCAAGGATTTATATTTTGAATTATACCCAGACCCATTTTTCTACCCCAGTGGATTGTAGTTACTAGCCTCAATTTTATCTTTTGAGTTCAGAAACATTCCACCAGTTTCCTCTCTTGGCTGATAAATCTCCTGAAGGAAAGCCAAACATTTTTCAGAGAAGGACCCAATATATATTAAAACTACTGTTTGCTGATAACTTGCAAACATGAGCTATTATTGTTCAGCTCCCCTTCCTACCTGCTATTTTGAGAGGCAGAGCGCTCTGTTGAATAAATGAATTAAAGTATTCATATTTTTTCTTCTCCATTGTGTTTCAACTGCATAGATGAAAATCATACAAAGGTTGTTTTAGCTATTTTAGTCCAATACAACAATGTAGCAGAGATGTTTAGATTCCAGTATTCATCACATTCCTAGACCTTTCTGTGTGCCATGTCATTATTGCTGACTATGATTTTCTTCTAACTATTGTAGCTTTTAATGTGATTTTTTCTTTTAAAAAATGTTGCTTTCTTTTGCATAATGTATTCTTAACTAATTAGACACTCTCCCCCAAGAATTGTTCAGAAGTCTCATGTATAAACATACAGAGAAGACAAGAGTCCCACATTAACTTACTAGGCATTGGAGATTCTATCATGAGGCAGCAGTTTCTGTTTTCCTTCAACATATATTAAGGCAAAAAAAAATGGGCTTCTGTCTTGGACTATGCACATTCAGGATATAGAGAAGCAGAATGGGCAAGCAAAATAGCCCATGAGGAATTAGCATATGCTCACTTAGTCTGAGATCTTGAGAGAGCACAGGTCGGAAATTAAATTTAAAAATGCATTTGATTTCCATGTACGGAAGGTAGCATTCCTCGGGGATTATGACTCTGGGTTTAAAAAGTCCATTTTCTTAAAGAAATAAAACACCAGAATTCCCAAACAATCAATGACCGAAATCCTTTGTTTTTCAAGGAGTTGATGTTGCATCATCAGTTGCAACCATTCCCCAATCCATGCTCAATTCATTTTAATTGCAATTCATTCACCCTCCCCTGGTTAGCATTCCACGGTCATTCAGCATGTAAAACTATTATTGATCAATTTGATGCATTTATCATTTGAATAGACCACCACAACCCCAAAGGACTCTCAATGGTTCAGAAAGATAAAAATACATAACTAAAACATCCACAATCCACATAATGTTTAGCAGAGAATACAAAATATATTACAAACTAATCTGTGAAGCCAGACAAGATGGTATTGTAGACAAAACACCTTCTGGAAGAGCTGCTTCTGGAAAGTAGACTTAGTGAGAACCAATCTGATTTCCATTTGAAGGCCAGTCCAAAGGATTGGAGCTGCCATTTAGAAGTGGCACTTCTGAGCCATGGGCCCTCTTACCCAGCGGTGAAATACCCTTACCTTTGCTACTGGTTCAGAAATGTGAGCATGTGTGCCTCTTCTGCACATGCACAGAGCCTTCTGCGCATGCACAGAGGATAAAAAAATGGATGTAATGATGTCCTGGTGGGTGGGAGCAGCCTCCTGCTGCCGGCCCTACTGGCTCACGAGAGCTGGATAGATCCAGCCAGATTTGACTGCTGCTCTTACCTCTTTGAAGTGGGAAACCACCGGCAGCTTCTCTTAGCTAGACCAAACTGGCCAGGAAAAATTTACATTGTCCTTGTGTTCCTCCAGGCTTGACAACAATTCCATTTTTTATTTTTTTTTATTTTTATTTTTTTGTCAAGTACGTATTAGGTAATATATATAAGTATAAGCATGAACTGAATATATAAAATAGATACGAATATAGGAAACATTTGTATGTGGATTATATTGTTGTGGCTACAAATACAACTTCTATCTTGATGACCTGCCACCTCTGTATTGCTTCATGTTTCTGAAACTAAAGCTGTGAGCTTTTATGTTGAGCTAATGTTAAACTGGATAATAGTCACAAATGGGGTCATATATGTAATGTTCTCCTGGTCCATGTATTCTTCTCTGCTCCTCTCTGACTTCTGTGTAGCAATCTAAGTTTACCAAGCATCCGTTAATGTCAACTGAACTTTTCTAAGAATGTGTAATTATTTTTTAAAGGGCCTTTTAAACTAGGGGGTGCTAGGGGATGGGGGGAAATATTCTCTTTACTACAATTAGATTTGGATAACACAAATTTTCCCTACCCACAAGGAACATGAATTTATTTAGCCAATGGAAGCTTTTTCCTAAATCTATTTCCGCTTTTTGTATGTATTCTCAAGCCACTCTAAAGTAGTGCATGTATTCCCTCTAGTATGCAAACCTTGAAAGTTTATTTTTATGTTTTTTTTAAAAAAATGTAGTGAATGAACACTAGGTTTTAAAGTATTGGTGATGTATTAATCTTTTTGTTGCTTATTCAGTCTGCAATGGGAATAGAATTATTTTAGTGCCACATGTAAATTTTGCATGCTCAGCTAATTGAAACTAATTGCTTAGATTGATGGCGACACTGATAAGATAATGGTTTTTGTCTTACTTGCTTACTTAGCTATTTAGAGTTTTTTTTTACCCCACTCTGCAATCCGGAGCTCCTTATAAAAATCAATCACCCGCAGGCTTGTCATCAGAAAGGCTTCATAAAAAGAACAACAGATGAGGAAGGAAGTGAGGTTATCCCATTGCCCTTATAACTTTTTATATTTTATAAAGTATATTTGTACATTTTACATTTCATCTTTTTAAATGCTGTTATTGCTGTTAGTTACCTCATAAATTTGATTTCCTAATTAAGGTTCGCTATGTGTTTACAAACTGCATTTGAGAGCCATTGGAGCCGCTAGAACCAAGAAGGGATATATTTCAATTAATAAATAATTGCATAGACTATGACAGGGCAAGACTGATCAATATTTTTGTGTGTTCTTTTTCCAAATTTATTAGAAACTGGCCATGTTAAATATATGCATAGCTAAGTCACACATCTATGAACTAAGATTTACTGTGTACGCAGTATCTTTAATACAAAATGAAACAATTCTTTGTTGGCAATTGTGATGTTCACATTATGTTCATTCTTCTCCTGCATTGGGTGTGTACCTTCAAGTCAGTTTCTGACTCTGGCAACTACCTGACAAATCCTTGCAGTTTTATTGTCAATGTTTTTAGAAGTGATTTTCACCATCTTCTATCTAAGGCTGAGAATGAATGACTGGTCCAAGGCCACATAGCTGGCAGCCTATTTCAGTATTTGCAAAATAATAATAATAATAATAATAATAATAATAATAATACCTGGGCTATACCTTTGATTCGATACTCTGCAGGAATAATTGACTGGACCCAGATGGAGTTAGACAATTTAGACAGAAAAACAAAAGCTTATGACAATGAATCATGCCTTGCAGCCTAAAAGTGATGTTGACCGATTATATTTACCAAGAACAGAGGGTGGTTGAGGACTCCTACAAGTAAAGCAGATTGTGGAATAAGAAAAATGCAGCTTGAATGATTACATCCAGAAAAGTGAAGAACCAATGATTAAGGAAGTAAATAAAGGAGGCCTTTTAAAGACAACTAAAACAAAAGCAGAATATAAGAAAGAAGTAATTGAGCAACAAGCTGAAAATTGGAAAAGCAAAGCTCTGCATGGCCAATACTTGAAAAGTATTGAAGGCAAAGCTGACCAGAAACTAACTTGAAACTGGTTAAGATCAGTACTGAAAAAAGAAACAGAAATATTTATTTTGGCAGCTCAAGAACAAGCCCTAGCCACAAACTTCATGAAGGCAAAAATTCAACATTTTACCACCAACAGCAAATGCCGCCTCTGTAATGAGAAAGATGAGACAGTCGACCCCCTGATCAGTGGATGCAGCAAAATTTCACAAACCGACTACCTACAACGCCATGACCATGCTGCTAAGATCATTCACTGGAAATTGTGCTAGAAGTTTGGATTTGAATATAGCAAAAACCACTGGGAACATCAGGTTGAGAAAGTTTTAAAGAATGAGAAACTCAAGATCTTGTGGGACTTTAGGATTCAGACTGACAGGCACTTGGTCCACAACACATCTGACATAACAGTAGTTGAAAAGAAAAAAGTATGGTTCATTGACATTGCAATATCTGGTGATGAAGATAAGCAGCAAGAAAAAAATCACAAATTACCGGGACTTGCAAGTTGAAGTTGAGCGACTGTGTTGTGCCGATTGTAATTGGAGCCCTTGGAGCAATACCCAAAGGGCTACCCCGCTATTTAGAAATTCTAAATTTACCGGACTTGAACATTTTGACTCTACAAAAGAACCACCTTACTTGGAACAGCTTACATCCTCCGACGATACCTTAACAGTTCCTAGGTCCTTGGTTAGGACTCGAGCTTCTGAGCTATTAACCAGCCTCAAAGGCTGTGAATCTCACTACAGATTAAATAATAATAATGATGATGATGATGATGATGATGATGATGGAGTGCTATATATACTGCCATGAACTCTACAGAAAAGATAGAATTTAAATAAATAAATAACCTGCAGTGAATTCTCATGTTTAACAAAGCAATGTAGAGGTAGAAATTAAATTGTGTTTCATATAGGCATATACAGTTATAGACTGTCTGAACACCAACCCCCCCCCAAAAAAATTTTTTTTTAAATAGAAGATTAGTTGACTAGTGATCTACCCTAAGCCAGAAAGTCTAGTTGCCTACCCTAAGTATGATAAAGAGAAAAAATGAAATCATGCTGAACTTGAAGAACTTTAAAATATAACCATCAAAAAGCTGTCATACAGTCAGAGGTGATGAACTGACACAATAGTAAGTCATCTGTATCTTGTTGAGACATGTTTCTGCACCAATAGCCCATTCAATCATTTTGAAAGTTTCTCTTTCAGAAATGGAGAAAAACATAAGACTATCGGTGATCTTTGACTTTATACCAACCGAAGACACGGTTTTGTTGAGGAAATGGTCATTGCAGATATATACGGGACAATTGGTCAAATATTGTTGGAGTCCTTGACTTTTTAGAGTTAACGGTAAGTGAATGTGTATCTTGGATTTCAGAAAAAAAAGAAGCAGGTTTTAATAAAACTCAGAGCAATGATAACTAGGATCCCATGACAGAAGAAGGCAAACAGAAAAAATAATTCAAGGCATGTAGAGTTCCTAAAAAGATAAAAACATTCAAAGCAGTATGTCAAACAATTCTAAAGGGGAAAAAAAAGAAAGATAGTAGAAACTCTTAGAAATATTTGAGTTCCCAATCTGAGCCAGGGTTATGAAAGAATGAGTCAGAATAAAATCCAGAAATACTGTTGGAAGAAGAAAAATGTTATCCAAGAGCATAAGCCCTCAAAGGTAGAGTACAAGATTGAGGTACAAAAATTTATAGGAGTAGTCTTTTGTGTGTGGTAGGGGTTAGGATGTGTATATGTACCTGTTTTCTGTGATGTTTAATTTGGTGGACATGCAACTACATTGATGAAAATATTTTAATTAACTTTTATTGTGTTTCTAGACGTTCTTTGATGCGTGGGTTAAATCTGGGTAACTCATTTGTGATGTCAAGGAAGTTTGTATAAAGGATTTCCCCTGTTTGCTATTATTTGTGCAGGTTAATTAGTATAGCCTGGTCATTAATTATCAGAAGAAGTGGATTAATGTTTTTTACAACATGGTTTTCTATTTTTGGTTACTTTTGGGTCATGCTAATGATCAAAAGGAGAGTCAAGGACAGTACAGGAATACATTCAGTTTTAAATTAAAATTATTTTCACAATTCTTCCCACAAAACCAACGTGGTTATTTTAAAAACTTAGCAATGTTCTATAAACAAAGACACATACAGGAGATGGTTACAGGCCTATCACCAAGGAGGAGGAAAAATAGGTGACCTCAAAATATATAAATAATGGTTGATAATAAAGTGAATATGGGTCTTCAGCGTGAAGCAGTTTTCAAGAAGGCATCTTCAATTTAGGCTGCTTTAAAAGTATATAGTTTCCAAATCATGGGAAGTTATAATAGTACTTTACTTTTTCTTGACCAGATCACTAGTATTCATTCTGATTCCAAGAACCACACTTTAAGAAAGATAAAAAAGAAAGAGGTTTTTTTTAGATTTAAAAACCTGAAGACAAAGATGTTGACAAAAATATGAAGACCAAATACAAGTAACAAATAAAATGGGTTTTAAGGTTGAAAAGAAGATAAAATATTTGTACATTAATATGACAAATATGAATTGTATGGGTTTTTTTTCAAAATAATTATGTTAAGTCTTGAAAGATGGGAGAAAAAAATATCATTGTAGGGGAAAATTTCTGGGATTAAGATGAAAGCCTCACCTTGAACAATATTTTTTTTTCCATTTCAGACAATGCCAGTTTTGACCTCTGAACAATGGCAGAACGACATATCTCAATTTGTGTGGCAGGGGAAAAACAAGTTAAATATAAGGCGTTACAAGATGCAAAAGAAAGAGAAGGACTATGTTTATCTGATTTGCAATTATATTTTGCAGCTGCTGTTCTGCCTGGATGAAAAAAATAGATGTTACTGAGGAACAGAAGGCTTTTAGAGTTAGAAGGGAATCACTTAAGTTTTGAGTTGCATGGGTATCTATGACATGATAAAGCTAAGGTTAATGTGGATATTTTAAATAATTTTGTTAGATATGCATTTGGAACATATATACAGTAGAACTACAATGTGCTCAAAAATACGTGTGTGGTCCTCAGCACAGGAAGGATTTTATAGTAGGGAAATGATTACTAAACATAAATGATTGACTTACTCTGATACATTAGAATTTTGTCAAGGAGAATGCAGAATAAAAATAAAAGAAGAACTGAGGGTAGAAGGATATTCATATCAGTGCTTTTTTTGGGGGGGTACAATTATTTAAAGTAGATAAAAGAACTTTTAGGTTTGATTATAAACAAACATGTAAATAATGTTGAACTATAGAGCAAGAGGTTAATTTATATTTATAATTATAACTCCTAAAAAACAAACAAACCAGAAGTCACTTCTTTATAGTCATTGCTTTCTTTTCTTTAATTGGTATACTTTTGTCATTGCTTTTTTCTTATCTTCTCTTTTATCATTCTAAATATAATTTCTTGTTAGTTTTTACTCTACATTCAAAATTCGAATAAAAAAGAGAATGATCACAGAACTAGAAATTAAATGCCATAAAGGAAAGAATTGAATTTTGAGAAGCCAAAAGGGGAACATGGTAGCGCTCTTAAGGAATCTCGAGGTCTATTTTCCATTATACTAGAGTGCAGAACAGAATACAATGGACTGAAGTGAAAGGAAGGCAAATTCCAAAGGATCTATAATACTAAAAGTAGTTTGGCAGGAGAACTAATGACCTAGAGAAGTGGTGAATTTTTCCTTTTTGTTGTATGAGTTCAAACAGACACTAGAATCGTGCACTATGTGAGGCATTGGATGTGATAGTCTATAGCAGTGGTTCCCAACCTTTTTTTGGCCATGCCCCACTTAAGCATCTCTAAAATCCTAATGCCCCCTCCCCTGACATATAATTCTTACTTTACTCAAAAAGTGAATTCTACTCACAGGGAGAAAGCCTAAAAGGCCATTAACTTGGTTTACACCAATGGTTCAAATTGCCCCTATTAAAAATCAAATTGCACCCCTGTGTGGCATGGGCCCCACATGGGCCTACACGTTGGGAACCACTGGGCTATAGGATCTCTTCCAACTCAATAGTTCTATGTAATTTCTGCAGGCAACACAGGATGTTGCTTTTAAGAAATATCTTCTTTCATTGTCCTATGCATAGTAAGAGGATGGCAGGAAAATGTTTGTGGAGCTTGGAATTTGGTTTAAACTTTGCAGAGAATCTCTAAGTATAATGGAGCTTCTTAGCTCTATACAGTCACCTGCAGGATGAGAGTAATGATAAAGGCATGTAGTAAATGTACTAAATGCCTCCCTCTCCTTGCATGCTCAGTTTAGATGTTCTAAGAATAAAAATAATACAGTAAGATGTCCAAGGCAGATGCTAAGAACGTTGGAATTTTCATATATTTCTAAAAGATATATTTTAGAATACATTACATTAAAGACAGGGCCATGCTTTGCATAGCCTACATTTATGTTTCATTCACACTGGGTGGAAAAACATGTCTGAAGAAAAGAAACCTTGTTGATTTTAGAATAGGATATGCAGATGAACAAAGAAGAAATAATGAAACTGTACACAATTTGACTGGGTGTCTTTTAAACAGAGAACTGAACAAAGTCAACCTACTCTCCTCACCAGGCATGTGACACTTATATATCACTTAGGCTGAGAACTTATAATGACAAACAAACACTTCCATATTCAATAAAACAATCAGACAACATTAATTCAGCAATAACTCAAAATACTTTTGTAACAAGAAGTGAAAAACAAATCCCAACTGTCAAGATCTTTGAACTGAAAATCTGAAAGCCAAAACAAAACACCTCTGTTGAAAATTAATGGTGCCCTAGTTTTCAATTTTCCATATAGAACTGTGTAAGACCAAAGGAAATATAACTCCATGGCTGGATTTTTAATTTAAGACATTACCTTTTTATCACAGTTTGACACTGCATTTGGGATTCCTTTTGAGGTTGTGTTTAAAAAATATCACATAGGAATCATTGAAAGAAAGGCCTACTGGAAAATGAAAATCAAGAAACAGTTCTATTTTCTGCCTATCTACCCCCTAGAGCGGTATTCAGTCCACTGTGAAGTCTACTGAATGTAGACATGAATATTTTTACAATAACTGACCAAGAATAACCCTGGCATGGGTATCATTTGGATGTGCCTGATGTTACATGCATGATGACATCATTACACAAATGATATGGATTATGGAATCTCTGCAATGCCATTACCACTTGCTTCATGTCTACCAGACTCCTGTGGACACATGACCTTTCAACACAGTTATTTCTACTTATTGAATCTTTCAGGTATCAACTAAATACCATAAATTGTGGGTGGTTCCTGTGAAACCACATTTTCCATATTTTACAAATTACATAAATTATTTGAATATGATTATACTGTAATCTAAAAGTGACAACCTGATGTTTTATTTTAATTACTTTGTACACCATGTAATTTGCCTACTTCCCTGCTCCCCCAACACTGAAAGTATAAATCCTGTTAACCTTCAAGATATATTTGATTATGAGGTGCCATGGGGTTCTTTGAGGCATGGACCTAGAGTAAAAATAACTTTATGGTGGAGGTTAGGAAGGTTTTTTTTCCCTCTAAACCTAGAACTGAGGAGAAAGTTCCTGACAGTTAGAACAATTAATGTATGGTACAGCTTGCTTCCAGAAGTTGTGAGTGCTCAAACACTGCAGGTTTTTAAGAAGAGACTGGACCACCATTTGTCTGAAATGGTATAGGGTCTCCTGCTTAAACAGGGGGATTGACTATAAGACCTCCAAGGTTCCTTCCAACTCTGTTATTCTGAATGTTTTCCTTTTTCTTTTTTCTCCTCATATCTTTAGTTTACCTTGAGTTCCACTTGCTTCCAATATTTACAGGTTTTATGACTTTGTTTAAAGGAATTGTTTCACACCTGTAATTCACAAAATGGATGCTTCTCCAGTAATACTTCTTATTTTGCAAGAAGACAACTTCTTGCAAACTCTTGCAAGTTGTCTGGAGTGGACAACTTTCACTCCAGACAATAAACACTAGACCATAAGGTACATTTCATAGAAATAATTACTCTTATAGACTAGCCATCTATTAAAGTAAGCCATTTCTTACTATGAAATGTTAGTGATGGTGATGATAAATACAACTATGAATACTATTGAAGGCTGATGTGTTGTTTTGAAACTAGTGTCTATGGGTATCTTATGGCTTACTTCTGCTATTGAAAGTATTTATTTATGATTACATTGGATAATGATCATTCATAATTACTACAATGATGAAAAAATAACCTTGCCATCAATGTTTGTACTTAGGACAACAAAAGGCTTCAGTGTGAAACTGATTAAGGTCTGATCAGTTTCAGTAGCAGCAAAATCAGCCAAAGGGTTCTACTCAATTAATTAAGGTCACAGAGATGAGTTCGTTAACTTGCAGATAGCACTTTTTAGGGAGAGCTGCACTGCAGGAAAAACAGCTCAGGAACTTGTTTAAGCAATCACTCCCCTTTGTGAGGGGTTTAAAGAAAAAGCAGAAAGACCAAGTCAGACATAGGACAACTATGGGAGAAATCTGGAGAAATTTAGGAAACTGCATTCTTCACAACATCACTCTCTCTGTGTCATGTGGTTTACTTAATGATTGTGTCACTTGGTGACCATTTCACCAGAACCATTAGCCGTTCCTCTCGAAACAAGGATAGCATAGTATAGAAACAAACCCTTTTCAGCTGTGAACTTATATTTATGAAGCATCCTCCTATATAGGAATGTGCACAAAATGGGAGAAGAACAATTTTGTCCCAAGTTCAAAATAAAACAGCCTGCTTGGAGTATTCAGTTGGCAGTTTTTTTGAATTTTCCATGCTTCAATGCCATATTTTTTCCAGTATTCCATCATAGGAAAGTAATAGCAACTTAAAATCAACCCTTTACTTATCATGTTTTGACTTAGCAGGCCACAAAAGTAGGTGAGGTGATAGTGCAAATTACCTACCATCAAACCATAGGAAAATAAACCTAAATTCCATATCTAAAGCTAATTTTATGCAATTTTTAAGTTCCTAGAACAAAGAGTAGGAATTACATTTAACAAATTGCCTGAACAGGCACAGAATTGTCTTTGCAAAACAAGCAAAAGCAATGAATTTTAGAATAGACTATGAACAATTTAGCATACCTATAACAGGGAAAATGGAGAGCAAACTCAGGTGCAAATGTGGAGAGCTGGCTAACGCTAAACCTCTTGATCTATACATCTATCCATATTGTTTATTGGTTCAATTTATATGCCGCCCTTCTCTGGAGACTCAAGGTGGCTTACAATGCATTAAGCAATAGCCTTCATACTTTTGTATATACCTGCTTAGCAGCACTTTCGGGACCCCCTAAGCGTTATTCTTTTTTATACAAAGTCAGCTTATTGCCCCCACAATCCTGGTCCTTATTTTATCTACCTCGAAAGGATGGAAGTCAACCTTGAGCCTGGTGACATTCGAACTTGTAGTAATTGCAAGCAGCTGGTGTTACTTAGCAGCACTTTAGTCTGCTGCGCCACCAAGGCTCTTATACACTACAACTAGTAGCTGGTGACTGTTTACATGGCCTTCTAATACTAGGAGAATTTTCATTGGATAGTAAAAAAAAAGTTGAATGGCTAAGTTACCAATAGTGCTAATAAAAATAAACTTAAATCAAGCAAGATGATAGTTTGATCATGATAATGATGATGATGATGATGATATTCATTCAGTTGTGTCCAACTCTTCATGATTCTGTGGGTCAGGTCTCTCCACATCTTCCGATCTTGCACTACTTTCTTTAAGTTGTTCTATGCTTTGGCTGGCGTCAGCTTTGATGGTATCCAACTACCATGTTTTTTTATGGTGGGGTTTCCTTTTACCACTATCTCTTCCAAACGTAATTACTTTTTTCCAGTAAAGATGAAAATTTGGTAGGTGATATATTTATTTCTTCCCTAACCCCAAATAAAAATAATTCATTTTATTCATTGGGGTGTGTATCTGAATGAATTTTATCCATGGGGTGTTTTTACAAATTCATTTATTTAGTGTAGATATTTATGGTACTGTATAGTTTTAAAAAGTTACTGCTATAAATCTAGAAGGATCTAAAATACATTCCAGGTTTAGCCATAATTCTGGAGTTTTAAACACTGCTAATCAATCAGAACCAAATTGTAAAATCAAGATAAGTTTTATTTGAATGCACTATCCTTTCACGATTTTAGGCACTCAAATTTCCTCCTTTAATGCATTGATTGATTTTTTTTAAAAAAACCACCCGATTAACAACAAGCTGATTTAAAGTAATAATAGCCTTAATTGCTTTTGACTGCTTAAAAATATTTGCTTGCAAACTGTAAATAGGGATTGCTTCAGATTGCATATCATGTGAATAACAATTATAGTTATACTTCCATCCTCATACCTTCAAATGTGCCTTGCAGAATTTAATGCAGGAAATGCAAGTAAATATTTGCTAAATACACGTCCTTGCCATAATATCAAAAAGGTCATGTAATCCCTATTCTCAAAGAGAGATCCTCCTGGATTTTCCTTTACATTTTTTTTTAGAACTAGAGCCTTTGTATTAAGTTTCTTTCAGTTAAGAGGCAGATTTGTTTGTTTGTTTTTTAATAATTATGAATACTATTTTAAAAATGTTTCTAACTCTGATTTTAAATAATTATGATTATTATTTAAACTGTTGTAGTTCTTTTTCTAAAAAAGAGTTATTTCTATCGTCTGAATTTTTCAGACTGCTGTTTTTGTTGTGAGGCCATAATTGGTACCATTGCTACTGGACTAATGCTTTATTGCCCTAATATACATTTTGGGATTCTTTTTAATTATATAGAAGCAACTTTACTTGTACTTTATGTTTTTAATCATATCTATGAATCTCCTTGGAATGAATTTTTCCCTGAAAGACATTTCAGAAGGGAAGGAAGGAAGGAAGGAAGGAAGGAAGGAAGGAAGGAAGGAAGGAAGGAAGGAAGGAAGGAAGGAAGGAAGGATGGAAAGGACTTCAGAAGAGACCATATGTGACTGCCTTTAAGTAATGAATTAATGTGTAGAAGCTCATGCAACATTGCATGGTCTAACCCAGGAGTGTTAAACTGGCAGCCCGCGGCCCAAATGTGACACACAGAGACTATGCTCACCCCAGCTCTGCAAAAGGAAAAAATAGTGTCACATGATGGCAATGTGATGTGGCAAGTTTGACACCTGTGGTCTAACCTCATCTAATTTCTAGCACAGTTTGTTCTTGTATGCATCTGATCAGAAGTCAATTTCAGATCCTTATGAATAGAAATAGAAATAAATAGAAGAAATAGAAGTAGAAATTGAATTGAATTGAATTGAATTGAAATAATTGAATTGAATTGAATTCTTTATTGGTCAAGTGTGATTGGACACATAAGGAATTTGTCTTTGGCTCTTAGTGTACATAAAAAGACAAGATACACTCGTCAAGAATCACAAGGCACAACACCCAGTGACAGTCATACAGTACAATAAGCAACCAAATCACTATCAGTATAAATCAAACAATCAATATCAATATAAATTGCAAGGATACAAGCAACAAAGTTACAGTCATGCAGTCACAAGTGGGTGGAGATGGGCGACAGGAATGATGAGAAAACCAATAGCAATAATAATGCAGCCTAATGTGAATAGTTTGACAGAGTTGAGGAAATTATTTGTTTAGCAGAGTGATGGCGTTTGGGGAAAAACTATTCTTGTATGTAGTTGTCTTGGTGTGCAGTGCTCTATAGTGTCATTTTAAGGTTAAGAGTTGAAACAATTTATGTCCAGGATACAAGGGGTCTGTAAATATTTTCACAGGCCAATTTGAGCTTGAAAGGGTCTCAATTCACATAACCAATGTGTAGAGAATTCCAGTCTTCCAGGAAAGATATTTTAACCATGTTCCTTCTCTGCTTTTAGAAGATGTTCATGCTTATAGCTCTACACATGGAAATCAAATGAACATTCATAAGTAGTGCACAATACTAAGGCAGTGATGATGTAGCAAGTGTATCGGCCCAAAGTCCCATGACCATCACATCATTCACTGCATTCAAGGTTTGAGGTCATCCCTTAAAGTCATTCAATGCATGGAGAAAGTTCAGGCAGGATTAAACTATAATGCAATTGCTATATACTAAAAAATGTTGTCTGTTTGGCCAAATTAGCCCTTTCACTTATAAGTATATTTGCTGTGAATAAAGCTTCTTAAAAGTAATACATACATACATACATACATACATACATACTTACTTACTTACTTACATACATACATATACATATACATATACATATACATATACATATACATATACATATACATATACATATACATATACATATATATATATATACAGGAAGCCGAAGTGCCTAAAGCAGGCATGGAAAAGTGCTGGGACAAATCAACTGTTTCAAGTATTTTGGCATGTTGCTCCTGCCTTCATCATCATGCAAATCATTACTTGACTTACGTGATAGAAAATGCCCAAAGGACTGCAGCTGTCATCCAATCTTTGTTTTGGCACAGAGGTGCTCAATTTATACCTGCAGCAATTAAGTTTTACTAAGCCAGCTCTTCTACCCAACTGTTATATGGAGCACAGTTAGGTCCATGTGATACATTATCCCATCTGGAATCAGTTCAAAGGTCCCTCTTCCAGATCATCACTTCATCTTGAATACTGTTTGCTGCACTTAGACAGGATAAGTAATACTAAGCCCAGTTGGTGGATACAAATGTTCCAACTTTGGCTAATATTATATTTCTGTCCACAGGCTTTAGCAACCCTGATTTTGGAGGATAAATTTCATTCATCTTGGAAGCACATATTGAAGAAGAAATTGCTTCAGCGTGGCTTCCTATACATGCTATAAACACAATGATTGATGATCAGGCCACTCTGGAGATTAGATAGAGAATCTGCAGTAGAGATTGTCAATCTGATCAGAACAGAATAACAAGATTAATCTGTATAGATACATAGATTTACAGCAAAAGGCCACTGAGTCCATTATCTATGGATATTTTTCTTATTCAACACAGAGGCAGGGAAGCTTATGTTGCTTTTATATTTACAGCAGTTCCTTGGATAGGATTGTGCAGCCATGCACATGTGTATAGAGAAGAAAAGCCAATTCCTCCACTGCTTGCATAAAACCAGGGTATTATACCCATGGATGGCCACCTTAGTACACGTTTTGCTTTTTGTTTTGCAGGTTTTCTCCAAAACAAGATAAAAATGCTTGCCCTAAGGATAGCAATATAAGAGGATAATAAAATCTGTAGGGTGAGAAAGCTGACAGCTGCCTATGGAGTTTCTATATTGTGTGCAACATAAAATATAGTAGTATTTTCATTATGAAAATAGCATCGAAAGCAATATCCAGCTGTTTGCAAAGCATTAAGTCTTTCTACCTTCTTCCTTGGAGGGACAGCTAGCCCCATTCAAAGTAACGAATGCAGTATATTGTTTCTGTGCTGATCTTTTACTCTCCATGTGTGGATGTAGTTTTTGATGTAAAGTGTGTTTTTTTTAAAAAAAATGTAAAAGATCATATCTGGAAGAAGGAGGATTTCTGATTTTGATCTTCCAGCTTTCCACCCACTTAAAAGGTAGAGTTCCTTTAGTAGGTCATGATGGGCTCAACGTCTATGCCAATAACAGCCTGGCTGGGCAGGAGATTGGCACGGAAGAAATTGTGTTTTGGGATATATGATTATTGCTCCCCAATTTCTTCTGAGTAAATTGTATCAATATTAGCTTGGCAAAGCCATAAGCAATTTATTTAGAAGTTTTATTTTAGGGGATAAAGCAGGAAGCAGCCAACCTTGCTGTGTTCCACAGCTATGAAAAATTAAATTTAAATAATAATTGGATGAAATACCACCAGGAGATCCCAAGTCTTTAAAATAAACTAGAAAATTAAAAAAAAAAACTTAGAAGAAGAATATATCCTAGGAAATCTAAATGAAGTTTGATGGAGAATACACCATAGAAATCACATTAGCAATATTACTCAATTATGGCAACTAAGACACGTTCAGAGTGTGACAGTGAAATAAATCAAAAAGCGCTCTTATGAAAGGTACAAATCATGCTAAAGTGGGAGAACACGAGCCAACCAGTTTCCATGATATGATATTGGATATACAGTATAACTACCTTTCTCAAGGGGAATACTTTGAAGTTCTAAACTTCATTGATAGAAAACCAGAGGAACTGTGGAATTATATATTTTAAATGTTAAGGATAAATGTGAAAAGAGACTTCCAAAGAACGGGAAGGACGAGAAAGCAAACTGGATGCCAGAACAAATGGTAGAGAATTGAGAGGAGAGGAGAGGAGAGGAACCGAAGGCAAAAAAGACAAAGATATGAACAAGAAATTTAATAAAACATTTTGAATATCAAGAAACAATTAACAATATTGCAATATCTATCATAGACATGGAAAAACAAAGAAAATATTCCAAAACTTCTTTCAACTCAAAAGGATGTTCCAATCATAAATTGGTGTATTAACGGGTCCAATGGACAGGTAATAAGGAATTCAAAGATCAAAGGTGAAAGAAGAACAATATACTGAAGTTCTGTACAGCAAAGATATTAATATCCAGGATAGGTGGAGGATATTTCCTGCTTACAAGAAGATAAAGTTAGTTCACCACTTCTGTCATTAGTAAGTCAGCTGCCTATACTGCTATAGAGAAATATGCCAAGAAAGAAGAATCAATAAAAGTGATCAATAAACGATCATACTCTCTTCTTAATTTCCTATGCTAGCAAAAATATGTAGGATCATTCAATACAGATTGTAACTTTTCATAGAAATGGAGATATCGGATATTTAAGCTGGCTTCAGAAAAGACCAAGGCACGCACACAAAAACCTATTCCTGATAGATGTGGGATAATTAAGAAAGCCAAAGAATACCCAAAAGAATGCAAGATGTGCTTTACTGATTGCAGAAAGGTATTCAGTCATGTAGATCATGTCAAGCTGTGGAATGTATTAAGAAAAAATGAAAATCCCAATTGTCCTTATGTGGAACCTATTCACAAACCAAAACGCTACAGTACAGACAGGCCACAGTGAAACACAATAGCTCCAGGTTTGCAAAAGGAGTGAAACAAGACTCTATGCCTCTCCTGATATTTATATGTGGAATGTATCTTGAGGGAGTTAGATTGGAAGAAGATGAGCATAGCTTTAAAATTGGAGGAAGAAGCATCAATTACCTGTGCTATGCTGGGGATACTATCTGCTGAAATTGCAAAAGATTTGCATAATCTAAAAATGAAAATCAAGGAACACAGTGAAGAAATAGGATTAAAATTAAACATAAAGAAGACCTATCTAATGATAATAGTTACAGCAGCCATCCTGAAGACACTGAAGTGATGAATAGTTTCTGCTTTCCTTCCTTCCTTCCTTCCTTCCTTCCTTCCTTCCTTCCTTCCTTCCTTCCTTCCTTCCTTCCTTCCTTCCTTCCTTCCTTCCTTCCTTCCTCCCTTCCCTTCCCTTCCCTTCCCTTCCCTTTCCTTCCTTCCTTCCTTCCTTCCTTCCTTCCTTCCTTCCTTCCTTCCTTCCTTTCTTTCATCTGTTTTCTTTTTGGTACCTTTGAATTGGTGTTGATTTCTGGAAACTTCTTGAAAAACTCCATAGCAATGGTTTGCCATTGCCTTCTTCTAAGGACTGAGAGAGTAAAATTGGCCCGAGGTCATGCAGTTTGCCTTGTGGCTAAGGTAGGACTATAACATATAGTTACTTGGTTTCAACCCTGATGCCTTAATTGCTATAGCAAACTGGCTCTGCCACTTTTTAGGATTGCTATCAATGACAAAGGAACCAACAGTTAAAAAATACACCATAAATGAGCAATTGGTACAGTAGCTGTGAAGACTTTGGAAAAGAAGTTCAGATGTCAGGATATATTTATATCTACAAAGATTAAAATTGTGCAAATAATGGGTTTTCTTTATGTCACTCTATGGAAGCAAAGGTTGGACATGGAAAAAGCAGGATATAAAGATTTTTGATGCTTTTGAAATCTGAAGAAGACTGTGGAATATAGTAGATAGCCAAGAAAATAAATAAGCAATTGAACAATCAATCTGGAGTTCTCATTGTAGACATAAATGATCATATTGGACACATTGTGCCAAGACCTAGCTCTCTGGAAGGCTTTAGTGCTGGAAAAGGTAGAAGGAAAGAGATGAAGAGGATGGGCACCTGCAAGGTGGTTGGAACCAGTTACAGCAGTGATGAGCTCATCAAAAGAAAACCAGAAGAATATTTTGCAATAAGATTGCCTTAGACAAAGTCTATATCATCACTAGGAATGGACAGCAAATTCATGGAGCATAATCGATTTCTAGAAACCTGGTGTGACTCCAAACTAAATGATCTTTCATAAAGTCCTTCTGAATTTCCTAGCTTTCATAGATTGAGATTGAATAAATAGATTGAAAAAAATTCATAGAATTTTTTATCATTATAGTAAAAATTTCCTTTTGCAGGGAGAACTAAGTCAGGGAATATACTAAAGTAATAACTTTTTAATCTTATTTCTGCTCTGTTTCAAGAAGAGTATGTGTATGTAAGAAAGGGGAATGGACTGAACTTTTTTTCTTATACAATTTAAAATCTACCTTTCATACATCTTATTAATAGATTCTGGCTTTTTGAGTCCGTGGTGATGATAACCACTTAGCTCCATAAAAATATGGAGGGAGCTGTAGTGCTTATAGATTAGGGAGAAAAAGCCTTTTGGTTGTCTAGGAAACAGGATGATACTTTCCTGTCTTTCTATGCTAGAAGTCTGGGAAATGGTACCCAGTTGCCTAGGCAACATAGGGATGCTTCAGTGACTTTCCCTGCTGTGAGGAAGAAGATAAGTTGCTTATTATCTCAGCTACAAGTTGGTTCATTTAAGATCTTGACCAGCATTCTACAGGTTCTCAACCTGATCAGGATTATACATTAAATACTATAATCTCTTAAACGGCTTCACTTTCTTTTTCTTTTTCTCCTACTGGTTACCCTCCCCAACTTACATATTTGATATTATAGGGACCTGAGGAATTTTCAAGTATTTCAAGTCTTAGAAATATCTATCCCCGACTGCAATAAAAGAGCAAGCTACTTTGCCATGTTATGATTCCTCGCAATAAGCTTACAAATGCAACTTCATGAGAAAGTCTCTTTTGTGGCGCACAGATACACAGTAACCTAAGGGGAAATGTTGTATTATATCAAAAGTTTAGATTCAACTGCAAGTAAACAGTATTCGAGTTGGGAATTTAAAACATATACGCCTCTATCGTTTCAACTTAAAGCTAAAGCAAAAAGAAGCCACTCACAGTAAGCAGAACACTAGAAATATTTTGTTCTTCTTATGGTTTTTCTCCATTACTACCTTTCATGCATGATCTATTGACGTTCAAAACTTTGCCACGTTTATTTTAAAGTGAGAAATGTTGCTAGGAAGAAAAAATATCAGAAATATACATCAATCTTATTGAAATATAAGAATAGAACCATAGCTAAGAGGAATATTTCCCTGGGAGCTTGTGCTGGATAAAAATGCTCCATAAAACTTGTGCTCCATAAAAACAAAGCCATAACTAATTAAGGATAAAATTTTTCTCTTTGCTACAAAACTTGTAGCAAAACACTTCGGCTTGTTGATATTTTTCCCCAGAATCTCTTTAAAAAACATTTATTTATTTGTTTGTTTATTCAATTTCTAGATGCATTTCTAAACATGCACATCTTATACTGAGCAACATAAGAAACTGATGTAATTTAGGATGGATGCCTTCATGCTAAAATATTGGGCTTTGGACAATGATCAGATGAAATGCTGGTTATAGATCTCCAGCAAAAATCTTTTCTTATGGAAATATTTTAAAGCCATCTTGATGGTATTATATAGAACCTGAGAATGGGAGAAAGGGAGGATTAGTAATTGGAGCTCTTTGGGGATATTAATTAGTTATCTGGCACATTCAGTTATAGACTGGAAATGTTTCAGAAGAAAAGACAAGCATTTTCCCTTCTAAACCATACCATTCGTATTGCTCTGAAATCAGCAAATATTTTGACACTGCCAGTATCTTATTGCCCAGGAAGATATTAGGATCAAAATCTAGGAAATGAAACCCTTTCTACAGTAATCCTTACAATTGATCTGTAAGGATTTATTCAGAATTTTTTCATGAGGAATTAGGATGAATGAATAATTAATAACATTTAGATCTCCATTAGGGAACCAAAGTGGAGTCTCAATCACCCATGTTAAATTACTAGATTACAGTGATCTCTCTCTCTCTCTCTCTCTCTCTCTCTCTCTCTCTCTCTCTCTCTCTCTCTCTCTCTCTCTCTCTCTCTCTCCCCTCCCTCCCATACACATACACACACACACACACACACACACACACACTTCATCATCAACAACAATACTGATTCAATTTTTTAAGCACGAGTAAAGGAAAGATCACAAATTCTAGAAATAGTAATTCTGGATCTCAACAACATTTTGAGCAAAACAAGAGATTAGCAGAATAGCAATAAATTCTCAATCTTTTTCTTCATAATATAATGGGGGGGGGGTGTTTTTCCTAAATATGAAGCCACATCTTTCTTTCTTTCTTTCTGTGGTAGTGGGAGAGAAGAATGGTGATGGTGGTAATAGTGGTTTAATGATGGACCCAAGTTTGTAATTCCTCACTTAACGAATGTATTCATAAATAATTCCACCTTCTGAAAATCAAGTTTGTGGAACCTCCCCCCTCCACTTTCCTCAATAATATGTCTCTTCTTTTTTTCTGTTGATTAGCTTTGTTTCTCAAAATAATAAGTAATCTGAACAATTAAAATGCTGGAGAAAATGAATCAGAAATAACAAAAGATTCACAACAGCTGTAAAGAAATATTGTAACCTTCCTTCCCAATCTCAGCAGCTGTGTAGACAAAAGTAAGTAATCATTTTTTTAAAAAATAGAGAGGGAAGGTCATGCTGTCCCAACATTTTTCAGACACGATTGAATTCACAGAGGGGAATAACACTGAAATTCAAGAAGCTTAGTGCACTCAAACTACAATTTATAAAGGAAGTGGAGGTTGAGTGTTGTTTAACTTCTACAACTGTGTGACATTTTAAATGTACTTAGAAATAAGCCAAATCAAACCCAATGATTCAGCTTTCATTGTCTGACTAATATCCCCTTCAGAGTGGTCACATTCCTCAGAAAAGTCAATCACCTTCTTCTAAGGACCTTCAACTGTGAACACAAGTCCCAATCCCAGATTCCATCAGAATCAAAAGCAAGTCCCATCATCCTGATGATACTTTGAAGTAGTCACCCAATACATAAAGTCTCAGTGGTGACCAATGTACTGTCTAAAATCTATTACATTCAGAACTAATTGCTGTGAATTGCTGAGTTTAAAATGACTTAACATTCCTCGTGTAAATTTGGGAAATCATCATGGAAAAGGAGGGGGAAAGGAAGGATTCTACGAAGTCTACCTCTTATCCAAGTGGAGTGGAAACAGCAAATAACTTTGTGAAAAGAGAGAAATTATTTTGCCAATGAAGTATAAAATATAATGGAGGCTTGTCCTTTTCTTCCTACCAAATTCATTTGAGAATGAAATGTTTAAAAACAGAATAGGATAGAAAAAAGCTATTTAAAAAGTATAAATATCCAGATAGATGAAAGGATTATGGAATGCTTGCCATAGCATTAAGTAAGTTGGAATGTCTCTAGTCATTTTGACTCCTCTTCTTGTCCTCTGTTTTCAGCCAGCATCTAGGCAGCATTCTGTTCCTATAACATTAACACAGATGTATTTTTGGAGAGGGGCTATTCACAAACAGAACATAAGCACAATTTGATCCTCCCATCTATTTTTCATAGCAACTCATATTTAAAAGCATACACTTTGAAAAGGGAAATATTATATAGTAGGATTCTGCAAATCTTCAAAGGAGAAATTTCAGTTTGATGTCACCGTGATCAAATCATCCTATCGAGGCAGATTTGTGAATCAAACCGGGGACCTGTTTCAAAGCAATAAAAAGAATCAGGTGGCTTCAAAGCACTGTCTAATCTTCTGAACCCCTTTGCAGCTTCCATGGCCTTTTGGTGAATTTTACAGACAATATGCAATGTTGCAAGCCCGGTACTACAAAGAGAGAATGCTTAATGTGACTGAAGTGTTGGACTCTCTGACACTGACAAGTATAGATAGCCAATGAGTTTTATCACCTTAGTCAATTATTTTTTTGACTAAGCGATTTTGAAGCGGCTAGATTGAAATTATTTTGGGCTTCATTCATTTTCAGAACTCTCTAATTCTTCAGAATGGATTTGCGTTTAATAAGCTTTAACTTATTTAACTTATGGAACAGTGCTGTTCCACCCCTGTCCAAACAAGTACGAGTCCAATTGAGTTCCCAGTCCTGTCTTGGGATCTGAGTATTTAATAAGTGTGATTTTCTTCCTGCAAATGTTTCATGACCAAATTAGATAACATCATCCATGCTGCCAAACCAGCATATGAACCAAAATGTAGTTGTAGCTCAAGATTTGTTCTTTCCTTAATTTTGTCATAATATCATTTTTTTAAAAAAAAGGAAAATGGTGAAACAAACCTTCAGATACTATCAAGAACCGCAAACCTAACCACAACAATTAAATTTAAAATTAAACAAACTATGCAATTTTAAAACACAACTTGAAAATCATAATAGGATTCTGTTGACTACTTTTCTAAAACCAAAGGACCTATCATCTGAACTTCTGGAGGCAAGCTGCTTCACAAAAATTGGTCTATTTTTTTTTCAGGCTTTCCACCTATCTACCATCTCCTAGGTAAAGGTAAAGGTAAAGGTTCCCCTCGCACATATGTGCTAGTCATTCCCGACTCTAGGGGGTGGTGCTCATCTCCATTTCAAAGCCGGAGAGCCAGTGCTGTCTGAAGACATCTCTGTGGTCATGTGGCCAGCATGACTAAATGCCAAAGCCACACGGAACGCTGTTACCTTCCCACCAAAGCTGATCCCTATTTTTCTACTTGCATTTTTTACGTGCTTTTGAACTGCTAGGTTGGCAGAAGCTGGGACAAGTAACGGGAGCTCACCCCGTTAAGTGGCACCAGGGATTCAAACAGCTGAACTGCTGAACTTTTGATTGACAAGTTCAGCGTCTTAGCCACTGAGCTACCGCATCCCTCTCTACCATCTCCTAAAAGTCCTATTATCGGTGAATCAACTGCTTTTACTTGGAAAGTCAAACCTGCAAACTTCATTCATTGACTCTGTTCTCCTATTTCATTATCATCCATCCTTAAAACACTGAAATCCTTTAACAATTTCATTACTCAGGCTTTTTTTACCTCTTTCTTATTCTTTTTCCCAGGAAAATAATAACTGCTCATATTCAGTTTGTACCTTTCACCTTGTAAGAGATCTTTGAATGCTTGATGGGCTCTGAAGTATAATGTAGCAGCAGCAGCAGCAGCAGCCACAGTCTAGAAAGCTGCTGTGTTAATCAGTCTTCAGACTGCTGAAATAGGCAGAAAAATCTCTCAGGAGTGATACGGTGGAAAGGATAAGAACTGGCTCATAAGTCTCTTTAAAAGCCCAATTCCCTTAAAAGGCTCATTCAATAGCTAGATTTGCCTCCTTCTTTGAATAATGAGAATTTCCAACCACACAATACGAGATGAGCTACAGTAGTAGACAGCAGGGTTGTGCAAATCTTCCTCAGACCTTTCCTTCCAAATCAAATTGGATTGATTATTTGAACTGGATCCATTCATTTTTTTTTTAATCCAGTTAGTTCAACCAAATAGTTTAGAGCCCAGATAGATAGAAGATAATTCTTTATTGGCCAACTGTTGGATTGGACACACACAAGGAATTTGTCTCCAATGCATAAGTGCTCAGTGTATATAAAGCAACAGGTCATAATCATGATCATGAACATAAAATACAATCATCATAAATCATAGATACAACACTCAATGATAGTCATAGGATACTGAAGTAAACAACAGAAATCTTAACATGATAACTAAATAAAAACATAAATCATGACATACAACACCAAGTTTTAGTCATGAGAAACTAAGAAATAGATAATAGGACAGATGGGAAGGATAATAAGTAAAACAGCTCTACTAGGTGATTTTATATCCCAGGGCATAGACAGTGTTGTGGGAATTAGTTGTTTAACAGAGTTTTTAACAGTTTAACACAGCATGGGAGAAAACTGTCTTTGTGTTTGGCTGTTTTGGCGTACAATGCCCTATAGTGTTATTTTGAGGGAAGACGTTGAAACAGTTTATGACCAGGATGTGAGGGGTCTGTAAATATTTTCACAGCCATCTTTCTGGCTTGTGCATTGTACATTATATATCTGGAAACTTACTCTTCTAATTTTAAAGAATGCATTTGACCTACCCACAATATTTTATCCGTTTCTAAACAAAATATATTTCTTCTGAATTGCATCTCTAAACACATGTATTGTAACTAATACAGGTAAACAGACTGAGCCTGTTAACTTTAAAGAAAGCTAATATAATTCCAACTCATTTTTTTTCTTCAAGTATCTCTATTTTCTTGAGCATTTTTAAACCTTTAGCTACATTCAGGAGTCACAAAAGCCAAGGATTTGTTTAATTCTGATCTGTACACTACTCTGAGAAGTGATTAAGGTTAAATCACCTTAATCTCCTTCATCAGACATACAGGAGATGACTTTTTAGTCCTGATTGTTTCTGTGATCTGCAGTTCATGTTCCAATATAGCAGAGCACCTAGGAGCCCGTATGAGGAAAAAGTTATGAACAAATATCACAAGTCTCTTAAGCCCCATGCATTATGCAGCTCAATGTAGCACTTATTTGTCAAGAATGAAAGGGGGTTGTATCGCTGATTACTTAAATTAACATGTTCACTGCTTTAAAATCCAGCACAGACATGCAAACATGCTCTTTGAAATTGAAAAAAGTCTATCCGGTATGCAAATCTCTGACACAATCATGTTATGTTTTGACCCTATTTTGGCCATCCAGACACAGTTCAGAAAAGAATGTTCATTATATTATTATGTTGGTGCACAGTCAACCAGATGTTTAGACTGGATTTGGCATTTTTATCTACCTATCTAGTCCCTCCCAAGGACCTGGGATAGACAGATGCTGTTGTTTGAGAGTACTAAGGATATTGTCTCAGGGTGTAAGCTGTTCCTAGTAAATTTTGTAATTCACTAATGGTGATTTTTGTCAATGTGAATGGTGTTGAAGTGGTGCTCCAGTTGTTTTGAAGATTGTTTTGAGGATTGCACGCAAGGCACCTATTGCTATCAATGCTATATTTGTTTTATTTTGCAACAGTCATTCTAGTTATATTGACTGAACTTTGTGTTTTGTGACTCTCTCCAGTTCTTTATCTTCTCTTCTCCTAGCTCCAGGTACTGCACTGTCCACTATCCAAACTTTTTTGTCTCTCTTATTGGCAATTGTTAAGTCTGCGTTACTATCTGGTAGTCACTGACTGTTAGAATTCTAAACTCCCAAAGCACTCTAGTTTTTTATTTTCTATTATTTTGTCTATTTTGTGGTCCCACCAATCCTTGTTTGCAGACAAATGGTATTTCTTGGAGATATTCCAATGCACCAGTGTTAGTTCTCATGCCATTGCTAGTAGTCAGTCTGTGTGATCTTCTTGCAGCAGTTAGCTAGGTGGTCCACTGTTTCTTCAGCTTCTTTGCAAAGATTTGTTCTATGTTGCTGTCTTGTCAATTCTGCCTTTGTTCTTAAAACTTGGTATTGTGTGGCCAGAATTAGCCTTTCTGCCCTTTCTTCCTTTCTTCAGCCCTTAAGAGCCTTTCCTGCTCTTAGCCATTGCCAGTTTTTATTATCTGCTTTGCCTGCTAGATTTTTAACATACTGGCCATATAATATTTTGCCTTGTCGGGTCTCTTTTCTATTTTTCATTTGGCCTTTCTTGAAGGCCAGTTTGGCCTTTTTGGTATACTGTGAGTCTTCCTGGTATACTAACTTCACTGCATCTTCTTCACCGTCCTTCAGATATCCCTCCAATGTCCTTTTCTTGTTCTTCAACTGTCTGCTTACTTGCAACACCAACCTGCATTCCTTGGTAAGTAAGAGTCTGTCAATGCTGCTGAATGGATAAAAGGATGAAAGGAGGAATTCAGGGTTGAAAGGAGAGGTCCTTGGTACTTTCTGAACTTGGTTATTTTCTTGTGGACATTTCATTATCCAAACTAGAACTCTTGATGATGATACCTAGTTTGAGTGATAAAACATCTGCAAGAACACAATCTCAGAAAGCAGCCAGGACCCTTTATTCATTGTCATTATTTTTATGGTCTTCCTGTCTAGGACTTTATTGTTGTTGTTGTTGTTGTTGTTGTTGTTGTTGTTGTTGTTGCTGCTGCTGCTGCTGCTGTTGTTGTCATTATTGTTATTATACATTTAGATTTCTAGAAGCAGTTCAGGATGCTTTCCATAAAGAGTCTATCTTCTTGCCTTTTAACTATACCCTTATTATGGTGATATGTTCAAATACGACTAGAGTCTTAAAGACAATACTGGGAACATTTTCACTGTCGTGATCAGTGAACTGTTATTTCATAGACCCTTAGATTTTTGAAACTTGACCCTCAAGTTATACAGACCTTTGTTTCCAGCTATAGAAGTATGAATGTTCAGGACTGAAATTAAACTTTTCCTGGATGAGAGACACTGCCATTGTTTGATAAAAAAGAAAAGAAAAGAAAAAGGACAACAGAATATCACAGTTTGACTGAAATAAGCACATTTTGGTATATTGGATAAAACAGAGGGACCTTTCTCTTAATAAGGGCATGAGCGGAATGAAAACTGGGAGAAGAAAAATATCCTGCTTTAATTATGTCACAATGATGACCAAAGGATAACTTCCTTGTTCTTCAAGTACTCTTTGATTGCATCTCTCTCTCTCTCTCTCTCTCTCTCTCTCTCTCTCTCTCTCCTTCTCCATCTCCTTCATTCCCTGTGAGAAGTCTCACTTGATGGTGTCTCTTTTGATCATGGATTCAATGTTAGAAGAGGAAAAAAATGCCTAATTGCCAGGTATAGGGATTTATATCACTTTTCTTTGTTCACAATAGTATAATCTGTACCCTGATTCGTCACAGGCTACTGAATTGGCCTGGATCTTCTCTAATATAAGCAGCATGCAGTGTGCAAGTTTAAAGCCTCATTAAAGAAACTACCCAATTTTCACCTTTCATATCTAGTATCTTCTAAATCTGCAGCACGAAACACATGTTGATATCCGAATGTTGCAATACAGTTCTCAGTTCAAAAATGTGCAAAACATACACATAACTAAAAATAACATATTAAGGAAATTTTTTTTATAAGCACTCTTTTCAGTTACTTGTCTTCACCACCACCATCACCACTACCACCATCCCAAAGAATTGGGAATATATATTATTGAGCATTTCCTTTCAGAAGGACGAATAAAATATTTAAGTAAACTCTAGCTGCAGGTGAGACACATCCATCACGCTTCTTGTGCTGAGGATGAGTGGTACTTATATGAGCAAGATGCACTCTTCCTTCCCAAGGGCTCTGCCATTTTCCAAATAAATGGAAGAAAAAAAACTACCCAAGTACCTTCCTTACTTACAAATTCATATTTGTAAAGGCTGATCAATCTGCTTCTGACTTCCTTATAATATGGTTGTCAGAAATCTGAGTGTGCAATCGAGTGGGCAGCAGTTCATTTTTTTTTCAACAATTAGTTAGAGTAGAATAGATATTATAAATACAGAACTGATGCTCCTGTTTGCTCAGAAAAACTGAAGAAGTCTGGAGGTTGATAGGAAGTCATCCTTCTGACCCTGTAAATCTGATCATAAATTCTACCACACTGCATACCTCTTTACTGAAAGATAACAAGTTTGATTGCACCATATAGCTCCTTTTTAGTCATGCTAGTTAGCATGACATTTTTCTATATCCTATGCTAATTGTAATCACATCCTTAATCATATGAATAATCTTATTAATCATCCAGCCAATCACACTTTTTCCCTTAATTTTAACATTTCTAGAAATGTTATATTTTTGCTCTCCACCATTCCTTTCTTTCACAAGGATTGTTGTATTTCTTGCTTCCTATCCTTATAGTAAACCCCATCATTATTATTCCTTTAGTAAAAGATAGACTTATGTTCTTCTTATATGTGAATCAGTAAAGGAGTCTTCTTTCCAATTTCATCCAGGGACAGATGCTCCAGAACATATGTGGTCCTTGTTACATCTGTTTGACTTTCTTCAGAACTCTGCTTCATTTCAGCATTTAAAAATACCCTCGAAAACATTTAAATAAGCTTTAAATGATTTATATGCTATGTATTTTAATGCATAACTCTATTTTTTTTCAGTAGAGGGTTCAATGCATTGAAATGGCCAAGATATATGAGAAAAAATTAAGAATTTATTTTGTTATGGTTAAGTCTCCAAATTATAAGATAGCTTTCTTAGTCTAGCTCAATTGTAGATATCTCAGCTTTAAAAAGAATGAATTTAAAAGAACACTCATAATATGCTGAATTTATGGTTTCGCAGTGCATGTGTGTTTTAAGGATGGGGAGGATTCTTCTTTTCTCTAGCACTCACATCATGCTCTTCCTGGCAACTGACAATCAGGGTCACATACCCTTTTGGAAAATGCAGCCAAGCTAGTAAACCTGTGGAACATTTTGTTGTCTGGAACAATTTGATTTTCACATAACTCTATGTCAGAGCTCTACATTAAACAATGAGCGATGCAGAAGCTATAAGAGCCATCTTGGCAAATGCAGCCCCAACCTTCTGCTACTCAGTAATTGTTCATATGCTGCACTCAAGGTGTTCAGATGTTTTTACCTAGGAAAAACAACAACATGGCCAACCTGAGAGATGAAGCACCTCTCAGATCCATAGAGAAAATATCTCTGCATATCAGGTTGCATTGATCGACATAAGTTGCTGAGGCAACTTTTTCCTTCTTTATCATTGCTTGCTTACCTTTTACTGAATAAGTCAAGAACATGAGACTAGGAGAGGGAAGTTGGGAATGATGGCACTGAATTGATTTCACATCATATGCACAGATTACTACTGTGATAATATATAGTTTATATCCTTTTTATCATCAGTTTATCATTATCATAAACTTGGAGAAACATATTTTATCCTTTTAGGTAAATTGTATTTGAATACATAGACCTTGTCCCATATTTTGTTAAAGCATTTTGATACAAACAATCAAAAAGAAAAAAACCTCAGTAAAAAAATCAATGTAGAAAGGGAAGATGTTTTCCTTTGGTTCTACCAGGAGGAGCAAACTAATATTAGTTTGGTTGCCAAAATTAATATCAGAAAAGAACATATAGATGTATAAGACCTGTAAAACAATAGAACTGTCTATCTAAGAGATGATGGCTTTTCCATTTCTGAAGGCTCTTAAAAAGAGGCTGTAAAAGCATTTACCACCATTGATTTAACTGCTTTTTTTCTGCCAAAGGATGCACTGTATACTTTTGTGAGTCTATGTCTTTGGTGCTCACTTGTAAAATTATTTTTATTATTAGTAAGAGCCATGATGGCACAGTGGTTAGAATGCAGTATTCCAGGCTAACTCTGCCGAATGCCAGCAGTTAAATTCTGACCCACCCCAGGTTGACTCAGTTTTCCATCTTTCTGAGGTCAGTAAAATGAGGATCCAGATTGTTGGGGGAATATGCTGACTCTGCAAGCCACTTAGCCAGTGTAAAACACTGGGAAGTGGTATATAAGTCTAAGTGCTATTGCTATTGCTATTATTATGTCAACAAATATAGCATGAAAATGAACATACAAAATTACATATTGAACAGGAAACTGTAGCCTATTTTTTTTCTCTAATCTGTTATTTTTTTAATTGAATCATTCCTCCTACACATGAGCTGATTCCCATATACCAATCCTTATGAGAAAGATAACAATTAGCATGTCCATGATTGAAAGCTGTGGAAGATAAGTCTTGAGCTATTTCTAGTTATGGTAAAGAATAACACAATAACAGAGTTGGAAGGGACCTTGGAGGTCTGGTAGCCCAAACCCCTCCTCTACCAATTCAAAGGGCTGTCCAATCTCTTCTTAAAAACCTCAAGTCATGAAACACCCACAACTTCTGAAGGCAAGCTAATCCACTTATTAAGTGTTCTCACTGGAGGAAATTTCTCCTTATTTTTAGGTCTTGGTTTATATCAATTGCTTCTTCTCCTGCCTTCAGGTGGTTTGGAGAACATCAAATATTGGAACTCTGCTACCATGTCAACATGATATGGTATGAAGAATGTCAGCAGAACAGACAAAAGAAACAAATGAAAATCAACAAAAAGAGCCCACCCACTCATCCACATACCCATACTTATCTTTTTGTCTCCATTTCTGTGGCCAGCCTATTGACTATGGCAGCTGGAGTTTGCTTCAGTTACTTTAAAGGTACTATAGAAACCATGTCCTAGGGCTGGCAACCAAGAATATGACTATTAGAGCATAATTCACTGCAGGAAGGACCAGCCTGCAAAATTAATGAAACCAGCAACTGAAAATTGAGACCGACCATGGGAATAATACCAAAAATAATACCAATATTCTGTGGGCTACAACAAAGCCCTCCACATACTGTGCACGGCCTCTAGAGCATGTCTCTAAAAAGAGAATGTTAGATGCACCTGATGAACAACTGTGGTATGAAAAAAGGATCATACGCTATCAGATTCTCAAATAAGTTCTCTTTCCTCTGAAGTTATATCCTGTTTACAAAGGGAGTTAGAGTCTCAGTAAGAAAAAAAATGCAAGGATAAGTATTTCATTGTGTCTCTATCCATGGCTGATTGACATTGTGTTTTCCTAATCCATAGATTTACTCATGTAATGGTTTTCCTTCTTGCCTGCTATGTTGAAATTGAATCTGAGATATATTTTTTCACAGCATCACTCTGAAGTCACTGAGGGTCATGTTAAATCAAAATCTCAGGCATAGATTCTAATTACTGTACTACTGCCTCAATGTTCTGTTAAAACTACTTTTTAATTTTTAATTTATAGAGGGCTGCATTGCTGTCATTTACTGGACCCTTGTATTTTCTTTTTCATTGTAAGTTAATTCCACAGAAAGTCAAAATGTTCCCTTTTCATTACTGCTTGGATGGCCTAGTAAAAAATTAATGGAATTTGGTAGAAAACAGTGCTTAACCATCAGACTAATTATATGTAAGTTCTCTTTTTTTCCAGGAAGAAAATGAACTTCATATTTAGTTCTATGAAAGCAACGAAAACGTTCATACTGACTGATTGATTAGTCACAACCAGAAGTGTAGGAGTTCTTCAGACAGACTTCCTTTTTTGTATACTAATATGTCTTCCATACTTGTCCATTTGTTGCATGTCCAGCCTCTTTTAAAGCTTAATATGTTGAATAGACAATGCATCTTTAGTAAAGATAGATGAAGTGATCTACTTCCATCCTATTTTGTTTTGCATATGTTAATTTATCTGCATCCACAACATACTGCACCATTTATGGAAAAATCCACGTTTCTTTTTCTGTACAAAATATATCCCCATTTCCCCCAAATTTTGCATGGACCAAAATATCTCTCCTCTTTATTAATCAGTCTATCAAGGAATTGGATAATAGCATCATATCTCTGGAGGAGGCTACATTTAGCTTGAGGGAAAAATCTATCCTGTTTTGGAATAGTAGTAGGTGTTTGGAATGGTGAAATGCTTCCTGCATCCACTCTAGAGGTACTTCAAAAAGGATTCAAGCAGGGAGCTACATGCAGTCTGAAGGCCACCCATCACAGTATGCAAATGTAGATGTTTATATGCACATCTTATTTCAAGAACTGTATAATGCTATTTTGAGAAATAAGAAACCTGAAGGTTAACTGAGTTATTAGTATGGAAAATGGAATCAGCTTTATGGACTTTAAAATGTGGACCAGATGAATGTCTCAGACTCTGCAAATAGTAAGTATGTTACTATTATTGGGAAAGACAGGTTGTCACTGTCGATATTCTAGTTATGGTATATAAAAAAGTTTGAGATACAATATTATGGGTGGATCTATGAACCTCCAGAAAGTTCCATTAGCAGTGAAACAGATTGAGGAACGTTTCATGCACAGTTCATGACAGTACTCCATTTATATGCAACTAAGGTACATGTCACCATGAACTCATCAGGAAAACGTTCCTAGGTACAAATTTGCATCTAAACATCCAAGTGCAAAGCCTCAATAAAAATATCAAAACTGGAAAAATGAGTCTATAAGAGGAGTAATATCCTATCTAAAATAACATAATTTCCTATTCCAAGATCCATCCATCAATGTAAAGTGTTAGTTCATTATTAACTAAGTGGAGAATAATGACTTTACTTAAATATGAAATTTTAAATTATTAATGTTCATTTTTAGCAATAGCAATAGCACTTATATATTTCTTTGTAGTGCTTTAAAACCATCTCTAAGCAGTTTATGGAGTCAGGATATGACTACGGAGTTAGGATTGACAACAATCTGGGTCTGCATTTTAATGACCTTGGAAGGATGGAAGGCTGAGTCAACCCTGAACCAATCAAGATCAAAGGACTTGAATTCCTATGAGCAGAGTTAGCCTGCAATACTGCATTTTAACCATGCATGCACATTTTTAGACAAGTTCTTCTACAATTGTCTTTGCTATTCTTGCTTTTTGCTTTTTGAAGGTGACTCATGCATACAGCTCAGGGGCCAAACACAACCCTCAGTCCAAATTATACACCTCCAGTTTACTTTGAAGCTTGTATTGATCACACTAGCAACAACTTTCCTTTCATGATGGTTGCAGTTCTTCCTAGTAAGAAAACAAACAAACAAACAAATAAATAACAAGCATACTGCTTAGATCATGCTTATATTCTTTGTTGACTGTCTGCATTCCTACCAAGTATGTTTTGGTGGTATACATCAGTATGTGAGCTCATGTTAAATATTTTTACTATGGGGGGAAGGGAGGAAGGGCATGGACAACAAATTTTCCTGGGACTTACAGGAAAGAAATGGTGAACTGAAACCAGCTCTGCTAACAGTAGAGCAGGGGTGAAATCCAGCAGGTTCTGACAGGTTCTGGAGAACCAGTAGCAGAAATTTTGAGCAGTTTGGAGAACTGGCAGCACAAATTTTGAGTAGTTCGGAGAACTGGCAAATACCACCTCTGGCTGGCCCCAGAGTGGAGTGGGAGCCACACGCTGCCCACCAAGACACACCCACAGAACCAGTAGTAAAAAAAATTGGATTTCACCACTGCAGTAGAGCCAATTTCCATGGCTGAATGAAGAGCCAGTGAGTAGACTATCTCTTTGTAATTCCTCTCTGGACAAAGAGAGGACTTGAGATCTTCTCACAAGTCTTCCATACAGTTTGCAAGGAGACCACAAGATACTAGTCTCTGGTGCTTTTAAGAGACTAGCATCTCTTAAAAGAACCAGAGAGAAAGACATCTTTTTGCTCAAACAATGGTCAAAGATTTTGAAAAGGATGCAGGGTTTGCCTACCTCCTGGATTTTATTTATTTATTTATTTATTTTATATAGCAGCCCAACTCGCAAGAAGTGACTCTGGATGGCATACAGAAAAAAAAAAGTATAAAGAAACTGAACATGTCAAACCCAATTGTAAACACATCTTACATACATATACACAAGATTTGATCACTAAAGAAGCCACCTCAAGATCAAACTGGTCCCCTAGGCCTGTCAGGCCTGATGGCAAAGCTAGGTCTTGATGGACTTCCAGAAAATAAAGTTATTCTTGTTAACTGTTTTTTAACTATAGATTTAGACTGACAGATTTTATAGCACCTCTTGAGTTTCCTTCTATTCGTAACAAAAGAAGTTTTAAATTTCAAATTTAAGAACAGAAAAAAAAACTTTTGAAATAAACAGCAAAAGGGTGGTTTTGCTGTTTATTTCAAAACAGTTTTGAAACTTATTAACTGTTAACATAACTGTTAACAGTTATTAACATTAACTTATTAACTTATTAACAAAGTTTTAACAGTTATGTTAAAACTTTGATTTTGCAAAGTTACAAGTGAATTCACTTACTAAATGAATTTGAAACAAAATGTTTGAATTAATTGTAAAAATCTTTCCTATGGGAAAATGCTTTGCTTTGGAATTTTCTTAAACAAGGGATAATAACATGATAAAACGAGACTTTGAAAGTTGGACATTACAGGAGCCTAAAAGAAACTAAAGATTACAATTAAAGAAGAACACTTAAATTTGACTTACTAATATACTATAGAGTAAAGCAAAATATTTTAACATTGGACATACTGAACAATATTTTTGAACAACAGACTCAGATGTAAATTTTAATAGAGTCTACCTTTATAGACATTTTCAAAATAAGTTTTGAAAGAGGAACAGATTATATCAGTCAAGACAGAAACTGATCTGAAACTATTTAAAACGATAGGCTACAAGAATGATATGGAAAAAGCTGCTACAAAAGAAAAGAAACTAGCTGATGTCTGAATAATTAAAAGGATATACAAATAATAAACCAATCATTTATTTTATTTTAAGAGAAGGAGGTAAGTTACTAGAATTGTTTATACTTCTGATGGAAAGGAAAGACATTTCTTTATACATTTTTCCCTTTTTATTTACTATACTATAACATTTACTTTACTATAACATTTACTATGTTATTTTTTCCTTTTCTGCACTTTCTATTTATATTATTATTTTTTTTAGTTTGTATTTTTTGTAGTTTCTCCATTTCATCTTTTTAATTGTAATGTTTAAGAACTGCGGTGGTGTAGTGGTTAGAATGCAGTACTGCAGGCTAATTCTGCCAATTGCCAGCAATTCAATCCTGAACAACTCAAGGTTGACTCAGTCTTCCATCCTTCCGAGGTTGGTAACATGAAGACCCAGATTGTTGGGGAAAATATGCTGACACTGTGAAGCATTATGTAAAGCACTATGAAGCAGTATATAAGTCTAAGTGCTATTGGTATTAATAACATATCTTTCAAAAAAAGAATGTAAGCTTTCCCATTCCACTTTTATCCATGTTCTGGGGATTGGATTGGGGGAGGGGGTGTAGAAGAAGGAAACCATGAAATTTGATGTAATTGGGAAGTATACAGAATGCCAATTGCTTTGCAGTTCCTTAGAGAAAGTTCCTTGGCGTATCTATTCATTATTGTTAATGGGAATATTTATCAAAGAAAGCAAATTTAGCTTGCAAAGAAGCTATTCTGAACAGCTCTATTGCATCTCAGCACTCCCTGCAATGCAGCAGATAAAGATCAAAACCTCTCAGGAGAAGAGGCAGATAAGAAGACTGAGGTTCCAGTTAGACTGAGATACCCAAGGCGAAGAAACTGACCTGACCGTGAGTGATTTGAATGACATCTCACATGCTTCTTTAATTAAGGTATGCACTTATTATAATGATGTATACTCAACAGGGTAATAAAGAAGATATGTGTATGTGTGTCTGTTTCTGTAGTTGTTCCCCTGATAGATAGATAAATAAATAAATAAAGTTCTTCCCCTTCCTCTGATTTCTTGCCAGCTGGAATAAAGTACACCCTGCAGCTAAGGCTCTTCTCATTTATTTTGGCTGAGTTTGCTCCTTTGAAGAATTGGGGGAGAGCTTGTCTTGCAGAAATGATTCAGAAATACTTGAACACGAACATCTGCCCACCCAGGTCTCCACAAGTGACAACAGATTTTCATCTTTTGCACATTTGGATGCATAGCCCACTCCAGTGTTGTTGTTTGCAGAGGAGGCTCTAACAAATTCCAAAAATAGAAGAGCTGAGAAGCATAAGATGTACACCTGTGATGGCTTGTAAAACTGCTTGCTATTTACGGTTGGCCATTGTGAATGTCAGGTTGCTGAGCTACATGGACTGCTGGTGTGATCCAATGCAGTTCTTTTGAAGTGTGCATACATCACAAAGTCAAAGACAAGGCCTGGTACTTAGTGGCTAGAAAAACAGTTTCCCACAGATACCGTTTCAAATGCTATCATTGGTATTTCCAGCTATGAAAATAGCTTCTTCCTCTGCCCAGAAAGAGATTAGTCTTTCTGGATGCAAGGCTGATCCAGATGGACTATTTTAGACATGACAAAATAGTTGCTTGGCGTGCATTTTTGTCTAAGAGTCTGCAGAGGGCTAGAGAACAGAATGCCACAATACAGAATATGTCAGATAGTCCTTTTCCACCCACCCCCGTCAAATACAAAATGTTTGCCGCCTTAAAAATATAGTATCAAATATAATGTAACTTTCCTTTTTCAAGAAGAAAATAAATGCTGTATTGCAGCATTCAAATCATGGCACTAGCAATGGAGTGGGGACTTTGAAAAGGAGCAAAGAAATGAGGCAAGTAGGGAGTAAAAACAAAAAGGCAGCCGGTTCTCATCAAAATCGATATCTTCCGTATAGATGATAGATACAATAGATGGATAGATGGATGCAGTCCTAGGCTGCATTAACAGAAGGACAGAATCAAAATCACATGAAGTATTAATACCACTTTTAAAATGCCTTGGTATGACCACGCTTGCATCCAGTTTTGGTTGCCAAAATGTAAAAACAACGTTGAGACTCTAGAAAGAGTGCAGAGAAGAGCAACAAAGACTCAATTAGGGAACTCAAGGATAAAACATATAAAGAACAGTTGCTGGAATTGGGTATGTCTAGTTTAATAAACATAAGGACTAGGGTTGACATGACATGTCATATACCTGAAATGGTATAGGGCCGTGATGGCAAACCTATGGAACGCTGCCATGGGTGGCATGCGTAGCCATATCAGTGGGTACGCCAGCTCAGCTCTGGCGTGCATGCGTGTGCCGGCCAGCTGATTTTCGGGCCCACCAGAAGTAGGGAAACAGGCTGCTTCCTGCCTCCAGAGGACCTGGGGGGGGGTGTGGAGGCCCATTTTTCTTTCTTCCCTGGCTCCAGATCCTCTCTATGCATCTGTGGAGGGCAGAAACAGCCTTTCCCACTCCCTCAGAGGCCCTCTGGAGGCCTGAAAGGGCTCATTTCCCAACTCCCAGTGGAACAGGAAGTGATGTTTTTTGCTGTCCCCAGCCCTCAGAGACTTGGGGAAAACCTAAATAAGTAATTAAATATCTAGAGGAACATCAGCACCATTGCTATTTTCAGATACTTACAGAACCCTAAATAAGACTAACTGCTGGAATTGTTTAGAGCAAAGGCATGCTAAACAATTCATCAAAATGACTTTAAGATACTTCTATACATTTGACATTATGACATTGTCCTGTGAAGCTTCACTTTCCATAAAAAAATTAACTCAGTCCCTGCTTTTTTCATAGCTGTAAATTCAGTAAATTCCAATTAACTACTAATCACTGTACCATTTATTGAAACAATGATAGGTATACACTAGATTGCGGGTGTTTTGTGAGGGTGTTTGGTATTTACATTTCTTTTGGAAAAAAAATGAGATTTACTAGGAGAATTGCAATATATTCATGCCATTAGAATGTGTCCCGGGTGCTCCAACATATTTGATGCTTTGTGGCTGTGTTAGACAGGCTAAAAAGAGAAGAAAAATGAAATGTCTGCCAACAGGAAAGGATTAGTAGCCAGATTTAATAAAAAAAAAATACAGATAATGTACGGTTTATATCAAGTCTGTGATGTGCTATGGTGTAGTCTTTCATTTTAGGCATATAGATATTAAAAAGAAACTTAAAACTTGTGAGATATAAGCAAATACCAAAATGTTATGGGGAGGGATAAGAAGACAAATTCACCCTATGCTTGGATTTTATATTCAAATAGAATCTTCTGATATAGCAATGGAATGTATATATTCCTTTAAAATAGTCTTCTGTAACATGCACATTTTTTCTATTTTGCAATGCCTGCAGAATTGTTCCAATCAAAGCAGATTCTGAACAACATACAATTCATTATAACTCAGGTTAAAATGAACAATAATATAATATTTTTTTAAAAAACAGTAAAAGTCAACAATTCATAGAAAAAGAATGCAAAAACCAGGAATACAATTTTACTTACTGTATATTTTCCTTAAGTATAAGAATGAATACATTTTTATACTTAATACATTAATATAGGAGCCCTGGTGGCACAATGATTAAAATGCAGTATTGCAGGCTAGCTCTGCCTTCAGCCAGGAGTTCGACTCTGACCTTGACTCAGGATTCCATCCTTTTGAAGTCAATAAAATGAAGACTCAGATTGTTGGAGGCAATATGTTGATTTGTAAATTGCTTAGAGAGTGCTGTAAAGCACTATGGTATGCTATTGCTACATAACTTCACCATATTATTGTATGCAACTTTCTCTAACATCTATGCATTTGCATATAATGTTTAAGCTCAGAGCAGCACTATAAAACTGAAACAAGGGCAGAATCTAACTATATAGTATTCCAATCCACATAGTCATCTGGGATTATATTCTCAATGGCAATTTGTGCATATGAATTACTAGAGCACATTCTCTTTACCTGGGAGTGATAATATATTCCTAAAAGCAGTTAACCAAACTAATTTGATCAATAGTATAGAATGTAAAAATGATCAGGACTTAACATGTTGGGTTTTTTTAATCTGATAATCAATCATGAGTCAAAGCAAACATGGTGGTGATACATGATCATCAACTTCCTGGAAGAAGAATACTTGGAGACATCTGGGAATGGCAAATTATGTAATTAAAATGTGGCTTAGTTGAATTTCTCCAACATCTCTAGAGACAATTTAGCTACTTATTGCAAATTGAATCAGAAATCTTGCCACATCTTAAAGAATGGCACTACCAGTAGATGTCATTAGCTGAATTATTAGAAGTACACAGAAAGCATACAGGTGGTCCTCCCAGTCATTTTTATCACTAAGTGATATGGTCATAAAGCAAGAAGACTCATGAACTCATAGTTTAGCAACAGCAATCCCAGTAGTCCCTGTAGCCATTGTAAAGTGAGGATAGCAAGTCATTAAGCAAGAACCTCCTTGTGACATCCAACTGGCTTCTAACAAACAAAGTCAGTGGGGAAGTTGGCAGGCAGTTGCAAATCCTACCCAAGCAGCCAGCAGGCAGATAAGTGACTGCAGCAGTGCAGTACAAATATGGCTATGCTGGGTGGGATTGTTGCCAGATGCAGATTAATATGCAGGTGGCTGATATTGTGCCATGTGAATATGATCAGGTGTACAGGTGTACCCTATGGAGTATGAGATTCCTGGGATCTCTTACTCCATTGATAGGCTCCTCAGGAGAAAAGAGTGGCAGGAGGGGGAGTGACTTACAGGAGTGATTGCAACTATCATAAGTGTGAGCGATTTGCCAAGCATCTGGATTATGGTAATGTGACTGTGGATGCTGAGATGGCTGGAACTTCAAGGACCAGTACTTTGTAAGTACTTTTCATTCAACACCTTCATAACTTGAAATGGTTGTTGAGTGAATGGTCATTGACAACTATCTATAAATACACACTTTCAAACTCAGGTCAAATTATCAGGTTTCCGGTGTCCTGCTGACCTCTTTCAGGTTGGCCACCATTTAATAAAAATAGAACATTTTGACTGTTTCTGGTTTCAATTGAAAGAAAATGTACAAGTATCCCAGACTGATATACAAGAGGAATGTGGCAACGTTGGCTTGTGTTATCTTTCTTTTTCCTCTTCTACATTTTTTCCAGCATTTTCCCTTCCCTTCCACCTTTGCCTTTTCCTAGCTGCCATTACCACTGGTGATGTCAACATAAGCTTTCACCAAGGAAAATCCTTATTCCTGGGTTTTTCCTATTGAATCCAGAACAAACAACCCCATTTTGTACCATATATGATAAACATGGACAACTAGGAAAACAGTTCTTTCATCCAGGGAATGTTCTTCACATCCCTATTAATTATCAATTTCTCACTCTCAGAGACACAGACAGAAAGTTCTAAGGATCAAATACATTAAAATTCACAGAAAGAATTTAGGATGGAGGTGTGATGTCAATGCATAATTACCTTCTGGGATTTAACCTGCGTATTTAATTCCTTACTTTTTTGCCAGTGGGGATATCAGCATTTCATCTCTCTCTCTCTCTGACTCAAAGAGATTATATCCAAAAATTTCAAATATAGCAAAAATATGTTATAGATATGGGCATTTGTGTGTATATTTCCTCACCATTAGGCACAAGGCACAAGAAATTATCAAATGGAGTAGAGAACAGTTCTCCCTTCATCTAAGTAATGTTGAATGCTAAAATTTGGTCTAGATATGTGATTTGGGGATCAGGAAAACACTTTAGGGAAAAGATCAACCTTTGATATTCAGTTAAGAATGAAGTAAAAACTTATGGTAAAACAGGACCATTCAAAGAGTTCTAGATGCGTGTTAAATTGATAGTTATGCAGCATCAGTGTTTACATTGATTGGAACATATTATAGGTCGTCCTCAATTTAGAATAATTCATTTAATCACCATTTGAAAATATAATGGCACTGAAAAAAGTGAGTTTCAACCAGTCCTCATATGTCCATGTCCATGTATACTATAGGTAGCCCCTGGCTCGATAGTAGATGAATCTTGGACTCCTAGTTGACAATCACTTAAATATGAGCCAGCAGTGTGTTGCAGTCAAAGCATTCCTAGGCTGCATCAAGAAAGGAATGGCATTAAGATCAAGTGAAGTGTTAGTACCAATTTATAATACCTTGGTTAAGACCACACTTGGAATACCACATCCAGTTTTGCTCTCCATGAAACCAAAAGATACTGAGACTCTAGAAAGAGTATAGAGGAGAACAACGAAGATGATTAGGAGGCTGGACGCTAAAACATATTAAGAACAGTTATAAGAATTAGTTTAATGAAAAGAAGAACCAGGGGTGACATGATAGCAGTGTTCCAATATCTAAGGGACTGCCACAAAGAAGAGGTGTCAAACTATTCTTCAAAGCACCTGAAGCAGGACAAGAAACAATGGATGGAAACTATAATCAAGGAGAGAAACAACCTAGAACTAAGGAGAAATTTCCTAACAGTAAGAACAATAAACCAGTGAATAAGCTTGCCTTCAAAAGTTGTGGATGCACCATCACTGGAGGTTTTCAAGAAGAGATTGGACAGCCATTTGTCTGAAATGGTATAGGGTTGGACTAGAAGACCTCCAAAGGCCCTTTCCATTTATTTATTTATTTATTTATTTATTTATTTATTTATTTATTTATTTATTTATTTATTACAATTTATATGCCACCCTTCTCCCGTGGGACTCGGGGCGGCTCACATAGTTAAAACAATGATAACAAAATTCTAAAATGCAGTCCAATTTAAAATCCCCAAAGTTAAAAACTCCATAATCGGTCAGGGAATTTGGTGAAAAAGCCATGTCTTCAGGCCAGCATGGAAAGTGTGGAGATCGGGAGCCATGCGAAGCTCAGTGGGTAACCCATTCCAGAGGGTCGGTACGGCCACAGAGAACCTGTGGTCCATCAGCCTACATTATCTGGCTGATGGCACCCGGAGGAGGGCAGTTCTATGAGAGCGCATAGATCGGTGGGAGGCCGGTAGAAGGTGGTCCTGCAAGTACCTCAGGCCGATGCCATGAGGGCTTTATAGGTGAGTACCAGTACCTTGAAGCAGATCTGGAAGGCCAACGGCAGCCAGTGCAGCTCGCGCAAAAGAGGTGTCGCTCGTGAGTAATGGAAGGCTCCCGTAACAACCCATGCGGCTGCATTCTGGACCAGCTGGAGCCTCCAGGGGCACCCCAAGGGCAGCCCCATGTAGAGGGCATTGCAGTAGTCCAACTGAGAGACAAAGAGAGCTTGAGTGGCTGTGCGAAGGGCATCTCTGTCTAGGAAAGGCCACAACTGGCGCACTAGGCGAACCTGTGCAAAAGCCCCCATTGTCACGGCCGTTAGATGATCTGCCAAAGACAGCTGTGAGTCAAGGAGGACACCAAGATTGCGAGCCCTTTCAGAGGGAGTCAACAACTCCCCTCCCATCATCAGTGATGGGGTCGCTAGATCAGGAGATGCCGGGATCCACAGCCACTCCATCTTGGAGGAATTGAGTCAGAGCCTGTTTCTGCCCATCCAGACCACACCTCCAGGCACTTCGACATCACGGAAAGGGCATCCCTGGGTTGATTCAGGGTGGAGATGTACAGTTGGATATTATCAGGGTATTGATGATACCCCACCCTGAAACTGAATGATCTCACCCAGTTGCTTCATGTTGAAAAGCAGGGGGGAGAGAGCACGGGTGAGGGGCCTCGGAGAGGATCTTATTATGTTATTCCGTTCTGTTCTGGCTGTTGTATCATCTCTATGGTCACATGATTAAAATTTGGGTGCTTGATACCTAAATGTATTTGAGAGTTGCAGCATTCTGGGGTCATGTGATCATCATTTGTAACTTTCCCAGCATCTTCTGGCAGACAAAATCAATAAAGGAAGTGATTTCATTTAAAGATGGCATGATTCATTTAACAAATGCAATGATTCACTTAACAACTGTGGCCAACCCCCCACCCCCATAAAATTGGGCACAACTCATTTAACAATCACCTTGATTGGCAACAGAAATTCTGGTCCCAACTATGGTTGTAAGTTGAGGACTAACTGTAGTCCATCGCTAGTTAGTATTATTTTGGGGAAATCTCTGACGTATTATTAAACCACCTGCTTGCATTCCACCTGCTTTTTAACAAAGGCTTCCAGTGTGTATGTCAAGGTGTTTGCTGTGACCACATAATTAATATTCCACCCCTTTTATGTATATTGTAAAGTATCCCCCTCTATAGATATGCCTGATTTCTAAGGAACTTTGTAAGCCAAAACAATAATAAAACAGTTATTCAGATGAGGAATCAGCCTAATATTATATATAACATATGCTTCTTCATTTTAAACTGTACATTAATATCATATGGCTGGGAGATAACATAAAGAAATCAATGCACTACATCAAACTCCTGTCCTCCCCTGTAGAAATGGCATTTTGTTTCCAGAGCTTGGAAGAACCAAACACGATCTTACTTTTATTGTGTCAAGAATTAGCAGTGGGAGAAACAGAGGAGAAATAAGTCAGCCATACTATATTAAAACAGTTGACATATCTTCTCTATGAGAGATTAATGTAGCCTTTTCAGGTTATTTCCAAGATTTAAAGAAAGAGTCTTCTTCCAATTCCATGTGATTTCCCACAAGCCATTTCCAAGCTGTATCTACATTCGTCTACAGGGTATTCTTTTAATTATTTCTTCTTCTATTTTTCCCCACACAGAATTTTTATTTAGATTTTTCTGAATTATTCTCTCTAAGGAAGATATTGCTGAGTGTATTGATTTTAAATGCATACCTTAATGTATTTCTTGTTGAATATGAGTCATTACTTTTGAAGAAGAATAAAACTCAGTCAACAGGTATGTCCTGGGCTACTTATGACAGCAGGCCTGCACACAATCAGTTTGTATTAAAAATGATAAGATTGTTGTATCCAAAACTGTCCCAGAGTATCAATTTAGATAGCATAGCTAGCTCTGGGTATTAAGCTTCAATCTGAAAAAGTAAAGGTATTTAAATGTTTATGAATGAAAACTGTAATGAGAAGTCTAAGAATAATATAGGGCACAATGGCTCAACTATTAAAGATGCTGAGCTTGTCAGCTGGAAAGGTGACAATCTAGGTTTGAGATGGGGTGAGCTCCTGCCTACTTAGCAGTTCGAAAGTATGTAAAGGCAAGTAGATAAATAGGTACCACTTTGGTGGGAAGGTAACAGAGTTCTGTATGCTCTGGCATATAGTCATGCTGGCCACATGACTACAGAAACGTCTTCAGGCAACACTGGCTTTCTCGGCTAAGAAATGGAGATGAACACCACCCCTTAGAGTCAGACATGACTAGACAGTGGAAACCCTTATCTTTACAATCAAACCTATGGATTGAAAATAAATGAAGTTAAGCATAATGCATTTCTATCATGAACAAAGACCAGATGTAATTAAATGCTTCTGCCAAGAATTGCCTATTTGATAGAACCTCTACTTTCAATCCAGATTCCATTTTTTAGAATGGAGTAACTTCAAAGGAAAAACAACAATAACAACATCAAAAGAAAGTCCACATCTTTTAATTAAAAATGGTGAGAACAAAGAAGTGATGTCATTGTGTGGGCAATTATTTAACCTATTCATTTTTGGAAAGCATGTTTCCCTGAAAACAATCATTCTCAAAATATCTTTGAAATTTTCTGACAAATATTCTAGACTCTTAGTAGCTCTTCAAGGCACTTCATAGTATTAGTTGGAAACTATTGAAGGAGAGAAACACTTGCAGATTCTAGTATTGTTTCCCAAATGATAAGCAAGTATGTTATTTCCTTCTGCCTAAAAAATGTTTCTAGGATCAATAAGACCTTCGCACCTTCCACCACGAATTAAAAACTTGGTTATTCAAGTTCCCTGACCTGGATTGATGGAGTTTTAAGGGTTTTAAATTTTATTAGGTTTTAGATTTTAACTTTGTATTGTGGCTTTGTGCATTTTATTATTGTGAGCCGCCCTGAGTCCATTGGGAGATAGGGCAGCATATAAGCCAAATAAAATAAAATAAAAATACATAAGAACAATAAAACAAAACCAGCAAAGGAGCGGGCAGTAAGGAACTGTATGCTCAAGGTATAAATCCTTTTTTGTCATCTCTCTCTCTCTCTCTCTCTCTCTCTCTCTCTCTCTCCCCTCTTCTCCCTCTCTCTTTCCCCATCCCCATCCAAAGAGCATGGCTCTTTCTACAAGCAGAGCCATGCTGGCCACAGAAATTATATTCGAACAACACTGGCTCCCTCAGCCAAGAAACGAAGATGAGCACTGTGCTCTAGAGTCAGATGCCACTGAAAGGGAAACCTTCACCTTTTTACAGAGAGTCAATTTTCCCTATTTGAGCTAATGGGTTCTCCTTTCACCAAGTGTTTACATGGGATGAATTTTTCAGCCATACCATCTTTTCCCCCCGTGTTTAAATTAAGTTTTTCCAAACATCTGCAAAGTGGTTGAGACAGGATAAAAGAACTTTTAAAATGTCGAGACCCCAAATGATCTTTGTACTTCTATTTTTATAATAGAATATGGTTACATGGTACCTTTCTACTCTCAGAACTGGGAAACATGCATACACATACACACATAATTGTCACAGTTGCTAAATCAGGTGACTGTAGCATATTATTTCTCAGCTTGGGGCCTTCCAAATGTGATGGGCTACAATTCCCTTAATCTCCATCGAACATCATAAAGGTGACCCCGTAATTAAATTTCAGTATGCATCAATATTTAAAGCATTCCAAGCATGAGAGAATTTTGTGAATGTGGATGGAAAACCAGATGCAATCAGGTCTGTCAGTTTTAGCTTTGCAACCTGAATTTGAAAATGAAGAATTATTCATCTTTGTATGTGAACACAATGCAACAATAATATCAAGGTATCGGATGAGACCATAGGCTTCTCTGGTCCAGCTTTCTGCTTCCATTGTAGCAAATGAAAAATTGCTAGAGGCTCACAAGTAGGGCACTTGAGTTTGAAAGTGCCTTCTTGCTTGTGTTACTGTTTTGTTCACTCACTTATTCTAATAGGAAATAAAAGACCAGTGCTTCACTCTTCCAAACATATATTCAAATATGCTTCTTTCAAGTTTTCCCTTCCTTGTTGTGATTTAAACACAAGGTAACTTCACATATGCTTAGCACAATGTATTATGCTAAGATGTATTGACAATGAATCTGTGTTCATGATTACTCTGGACTCTGAAGCCCAGACTGTGGAAACTCTTCAGTTTTCAACAAAGAAGTCCTGAATCAAATATTTATTTATTCTCAAGTTGATAGAGGCTCACAACTTCTGTTTGGATCTTCTCAGACAATATTTGTAGACCATAAGTCATTACTGTTCACCAGGTTTCTTCTACCTCCTGTTTCTCCAATAGGCTTTATGTTCTTGGACTTTCTGCTTGCTTGAGATATCAGGTAACTCCATATTGTCTTTGTCAGCTATAGCTGCATTGGAACAGAACATCACCCCTTCCAAAATCATATAATTAATATTATTATAGAATAATATTCCACAGATAAGGTAACAATAGCAAAGAGAAAATATTTCAGGGAAAAAAGGAAAGAAAGATAATAGGAACTGCTGCACATGAGGCTCTCTTTGAAGATGACCTTGAAGATACAGCTAGGACAGAACATGGTAGTTAGAAAGTAACTGGCTACTGTAGAATACAGGTAGTCTTCATCTAACAACAGTTCGTTTAGTGACCAAAGTTACAACAGAACTGAAAAAAAGTGATTTAGGACTGTTTTTCACATTTACAACCATTGTAGCATCCCCATGCTCACACGATTAAAATTTGGACACTTGGACACTTTGTATTTATAATGGTTGCAGTGTCCTGGGGTCATGAGATCACCTTTGGAGATCTTTTGACAAGCTGAGTCAATGGGAAGCCAGATTCACCAAACAACCACATTACTAACTTAACAACTGCAGTGACTTAGCAATGGAAATTTTGGGATTGATTGTGTTCCTAAGTCAAGGACTACCTGCAACACGAGTCCGGCAGTCACTGCACTGGTTTGTAGTAGACAGCTGTAATTTAAACTGATGATTATTACTATAAACCTTTTGCGTCCCGGGTGATATCAGGTATTGTTGCACTCAATAGGATTCTGTCCATCGTACAGAAGGCACCTGGGGAAGGCCTGCTAATGGTTTCACCGTCTCAAGAGAAAAGAGGGGTGTAACAGGAGGCAACATTCTATTGAGTAAGTTGCCCCTGAGGTCTGTTTGGCTTCCACAGTTGAGAACCTTAGATAATACTGAAAGCCACTTTTTTAAAGTGAGCATTTGGCACCTCGCAAAGAAGATTGGTAGGAGTCAGCATGTTATTTTTAATTCCTATTTTTAAGCTTTCAGAAGATTTTTTGATGAAATTAATTGTGTGTGTTAATGTCAAGTACACTGTCCTGAATCTAGCCAGAGGATGGTATAAATGTTGGGAAATGGAGGGGAGGGGATCAATGTTTTGCTTGCCTTTGAATCTTTCATAGGAACTTTAAACTCAGTATTAGGAGTTATGCACTCAGTGTTACAAACATTTGCCCATTACTTTTCTTATGGTGCCTTTAAGCAGCTTAAAAACCTTACCTTGATTAAAACAAATTAAGAGTTGAAAGGCTAAATAAAGTTGTAGCATTCCCATTTCCTTCAGGCATACCATTTTGGCATACCATTAACAATCAGTGTAAGTCTCCAGACAACAGTTGGTATAAATCAACTGGCTATGTTTTTTAAAGCTATGACAGCCGATAGGAGAGCAAATCCAAGAAATAAAATTCAGATGCATTAAACTAACTGAATTATTCACTTATTCCAAAGTTAGACTGTTAATATCCATTCAGTGGATAAAGCTATCATTTTGAGGAGAGGTCACACTCAGGTTTGAATAGCATCAGGTGTGCAATTTAGGTTTTTGAAGAGGGAGTGCAGTTTGCTTGAAAATTACAGCCACAAGTAGAAATGATAGTTAATCACACTACTTCATTAGCCAGGGTTGTTTCATATGCCCTGGAAGCATCCTTTCCTGAAGCACTTGTTTTAGAAACCAAAACTCCAACTGAAGCAAGATTTACATTTATTTTCACCTTATATTTTGATCACACAAATTTTGTGCAAGGGAAAATTATCTGGCCTATCTGTCGGTCAAATAGCAAAGTCACAGTTTTATTTATTGGAACAACTAACTCTGCCCAAAAAAGATGTACAAGAACTACTCTTTCCTTCTTCAAATGATTTCTCTCTTCTCAATTTTTTGCAATTCATTCCTTTGTATGCTTTATTAGCTTTTAAACCCAGTGACCAGGCTTCCCTCTCTCTCTTTGATGCATATTGCCTTGGGCTTTAGAAGAAGGAAGGAAGAAAACATGATGGGATACCCAGATGACAACAATTTCTTTCAGGTATATACCCTATATCTTAAACAAGGAAGGAGCTAGAAGAACTATGGATTTGCAGATCAAAATTCTTCCCATTTTTCTTTCAATCCAACTTCTAACAAAACCCTTTTTCACAATTGTTCATTTTCAGGGAAAAGATGAGTTAGGATTAGATACTGAATTTCAATTTTGAGTTTGGATCATCATCTCTAAGCTGTAGTCCTTCATTTACAATTCACTTTAGTGAATTTTGAAGTTAGAACAATGCTGAAAAAAACTTATCACTGTCTCACACTTACTGACACAGTAACCTCATGGTCACATGCATTTGGCAATCAACATGTGTTTACAATGGTTATGGCTTCCCAGGGTCATATGATCACCATTTACAACTTTCAAGCTTGTTTCTGGCCCCCAAAGTCAATGGGAGAAACTGGGTTTGCTTAATGACTGCAATCTGCTTAACCATCATAGTGATTCACGTGATGACCATAGCAAAAAAGGTAATAAATTGGGGCACAACTCTCTTACAACTGCCTTGCTTAACAACAAAAGTCTCAGTCCCTATTATGATCATAAGGCAATGAACACCTGTATTTCTTTCTTAAAGAAACCAAAAAATCATACCTTTAATACATTCAGCCCCACTAGGTTTTTTATATTTTTTAAAAAGCCTCTCTGACGATCCCAGCTGAGTTGCCTGATCGCCAGAGGTTTTTCAAAGCATTAGAAAAAATGCTTTGAAAAGTTTTTTTTTAAAGTTGGCCATGCCCACCCAGTCACATTACCCCCACCAAGCTACACCCACAGAACCAGTAGTTGCAAATTTTACATTTCACCCCTGACTCAGAAGGATAAGATTCCCAAAGCTACCTAGTGGATTTCAAGGGCTAAAGGAGCTCTTGAGCTTGCATGTCTCCAGTGCTAGTCCTACGTATAAGCATAAAGTGTTGTTTGAGCAGGGTCTGCAGTACTATCTGGGATGCTACACATCCTGTCCATGACCAGTTTGCCTTGTTACTTTCTAGGAGGAGACTTTGTGGTATTCGAAATATCTGGATTCAGTCACAGCTTTATTCCATATAGTAACAACTCTGTGAACTTTCAAGTTTGCCCTTTCTTCTGTGTATTCAAAATGGACAGTGACTAATATATATAGGTTATCTTATAATAAAGGTTATTTTAGCTTAGCTTATCTATGTTAACCACTATATCATCCTAGCTCTGCGTGAACTCCAGACAATGGACTTCAAAATGGGAAATGCTACTATAGGTACTATAGGAGTGGATAACCTTGGCATGTGAAATCACATAATATAGTATCTGCTTGGTAAGGACCTTAATTGGTTTGCAAATTTCAACTTTGGTTTTGCTGAAGGAATAATATTCTGGAGCAAAGAGGTGTTCAACTACAGCTAAATCAGCCTAGAAAACAGGAGGCTTTCTCCCCACTTAATAATAAATAATCCAACAATGAAAACAATATTAGAATGAACCTAAAATGAAAAGTACAGAAACAATTCAAGCTATAGAAATGAACCTCATCAAGCTACCCAACATATTCTCTCCTTTTCTAAAGACCCTTCCCACTGATTTTCCTGGACTCCTTTTAAATTTTGCTCTAATATTCCTCTCTTGTTATTCTTAAAACTTCATAAATAAACTTCAGTGTTAGGAATATTCCCTACCTGAACCATTGACATTCTGCTTCAAACTTCTGTTTATTTGAAAAAGTGAAAACAACAAAGATTTGTGCATCTTAAACCTCAGAAGATGTAATGGTAGTGTGGGAAAGAGCTTGGGAGTCAGGATGAAGAAATGAGCCAAGGGAACTGTCAGATAAAAGGCAGCAGAGCCCACAGCAGGAATGTGGACAGGGCAAGAGGCTCAGAAGAGACCCTCCCTAGTTTCCTGGACCAGGGGTCTCCAACCTTGGCTACTTTAAGACTTGTGGACTTCAACTCCCAGAGTTCCTCAGCCAGCAAAGCTGTACTGAGGAACTCTGGGAGTTGAAGTCCACAAGTCTTAAAGTTGTTAAGGTTGGAGATTCCTGTCCTGGACTGTGAAGGGGATGGGCCAAGAAAAGAGGTACCTTCAGATTTGCAAGCTTTACAATAAGGTAGAATCAATGCCTCTGGTTGTATTTCCTATCTCCTTCATAAGACTGACATAGTGTCTCTATATTTTCTGGAAAGCATCAGTATTTTTAAAGTGGCTTTATTAGGCTGAGAATTGGCACATAATGTTCTCCTTTGAAGGGAACAGAGTCTTCTGATAATAAGAGTAAAACAGGATCCTAATCTTGAGGCTAACCTGTTTTACTTGCTTTGGTATTATTTAAATAGTGGTAAGGGGGGGTGGGGAGAGTATGTCACAATGATAGAGACACAGGAACTAAGCCCAGCAGAAGATCCAGATATTAATTCCATCCCCAATTTATTCCGACAATCCTATGACAAGGTCTGATAATCTTCACCTGCTTGTGTTCCAAAAAGGAACATATTATATTTTGCTTTGCCATCAAAATCACATTTTTCTCCAAAAATACAAATCAAGCGGTACCACATTAACAAGAGACCAAGTATTCATGTTAATCATCTGACTGATGCAAACTCACTATTGTCATACCTCAGTTATAAATACTATTATTATAATGATGGACACTGCTTGTGCACATTTACTATTTGTCTCAGCTAATGATGATGCTATAGATCAGGGATCCCCAAACTTGGCAGCTTTAAGACTTGTGGATTTCAGCTGGCTAGAGAATTCTGGGAGTTGAAGTCCACAAGTCTTAAAGCTGCCAAGTTTGAAGGCCTCTGCTATAAATCTTCCTAGATCAGAATAATCGTTCACGCATCTCAAAAAGTGCAATTATCCACAAAAGCTTCTGCCCTAACTAAGCTGTTGGTCTTTAAGAGAATGCAAGACTGTTACTTTTGCTAAACAGGCTTAGATTATATGATTCTCCTTGTAGCAGAAAAGCCATGATGGAAAATTGGTAGCATTTTTTTGTTGAGTAAAAAAATTGCACCGATGAAGTGAGCTGCAAAGGCTGATGTTTTTTAATAAAATTTCTTAGTCAAAAAAAGGCACGATCTAGCTCTTTCTGATGAGTCTCTCTGGACCTTTTTGTAATATGCTGCTTCTAGGTAGCTAAATTAGCCAGGCCGGTAAATTGAATGAGCATTGAAACATAACCTGCAGGTGGAAAAACCTGCCTCCACTCCAAGCTTAATTTATTTCAAAGAACATTATCAGCCAGATAAAATAACAAATACAAGAAAGAATTCCCCCCTCTGCTTTTGGGATTATATCTACAACGACCTGTGCTTCCTTTTTTTTTTTAATCCAATGCGGAAAAAACATCTCAGAATCTATTTAGGAGGCCAAAAAAAAAAAAAGTCAGCAAAATTAAAGGAAGTCAACTTTAGCAAGTAAAAATAATGGAAATTTAGAGTAATATTGTTTTAGATAACTGTGTCAACTCGCAAAGCATCCCTGACCTGCTCTCAAGTTGCCATAGGTTTGAGTTTGAGACGTCAATCCCCTTATAATGAAGTATGGTAATGGGAAAGAAATAAAGTACAGGTCTGTCAAATTTCCCATCTGCAGGCTGGATTGTTACACACTGGCCGCACCCATCTCCAAAGGGAAGGGGAAAAAAGTCCTGATATGTCACATGAAAGTGCCATGACGTGAGTTTGACACCGCTGCCGTAGTGATCTTCTATGGTTTCAGATGAGACAAGCAAGAAAATAATGGTAGTAGACTGATTTTTTAAAAGAATGGGGTGTATATATATATCTTACATTGCAAACAAGGAAGAGAGGGAAATAGTAGTGGGACTTGATATAAGATCTCTGGAGACTGCAAGCTGGGAAAGAAATTCAAAAACATCTTGGGAATGAGGTGGAAAAATAGTAGATTCTTTTACAGGCAATGAGATATTTTAAACACTAATTTTGCATCACAAGTCAGATTATGATGTTGGTCACTCTTAAATAACCATAACACAATTATCTCATGCAGAATTTTTCATTATTCTGATATAATTCTGATTATACTTTGATCACCATTCAATTCTATCAACTTAATCATCTCAGTTTTTTTATTTTTTTAAAATGTTAAATATATTTAGTATGAACTGATTTTATTTTAGGGAACCACTGGGCTCATTAGTAAATAATTAAAATATATAGCTATGTGAAGTGTTGGAAACATTAACCCCCATTATTTGACCATATATAACCATTATTTGGTTATATGTGTTGGTTGCTCCATATTGGTTGGATATGGTCAATTACATTTTAATAAGAGAATAGATTTGAAAATATTAAGTGTTGATAAATTGGATCTCTTAAATTTGGACTTTATCTACTTATGAAGAACTTCAGATCTGTCATACCCAAATTGTTATAAACTATTGCTGCATATTCCTGGAAACATATGTACATATCAGATACCACAGCCAAGTTTGATGAAATCGGCTTTTGAACTGGCTCTTGATAAACACAATTGAAAGAGTATCATTCCTAGAATGAAAGTCTGAATTTGTTGTTTAAAAGCTGAACTGCATTATTTTTCAAACATATTTAACTATTGTTGTATTTTTCGGAGTATAATGTGCATTGGACTATAAGACGCACATACCTCCCAGCAATTTTGCCTCGTTGCAGCAAACAGCAAACAACCTGCTTTACTTTCATTTTCGTTTTCAGCATAGCTTGATTAGCACAGGGAAAAAAAAAACTGCTCCCAGCAATTTATCTCCTTGCAGCAAGCAGCAAAGGTCCAGGCAAAACAGCTGAGAGCAAAACAGCTGAGAGTCGGGAGGCTGATCCAATTAACTTGTGCTAATTAGGCTGTGCTAAAGCTGCAAGGAGTGTTTCTTCTTGCTGCTTGCTGCGAGGAGGTAACTACTGGGAGGCAGAGGCCAAAGGATGGGGGCCAGTGGGTGGGCAGGGCTACATTCAGTGTATAAGACACACCTAAATTTTCACCTCCTTTTGGGGGGGGGGGAAGGTGCATCTTATACTCCAAAAATACGGTAGTTAGTATGTCTCTCTATATATTTTTCAAGTTTTTTTCCTTTGTTTTATTTCTAGTTGTATGGGGATGGGGGAGACCAAGTTATTGCCACTTGACCACAATCAGTATCTTTGCGGCATTGGTTTTCATGCCAGCAGTGTCCATGGAGAGAATGTCAAAATAAACAAGTTCAGAGTCACAATACATGATTGAAGTTCTGCCCCTTAGATACTTGTGTCAACATCACATTCATATTCAAAAGTTGAGGGTTTCAATCACTGTCACAATACAGCCTCCTGGGGTTTCATGGGTCTATTTTTGCCCATTGCAATGATAATTGCACAGAGCCATAGATCATGGGGCTGTCTATTTAAAACAAGCCATGCACTTTCATGTAAAGCTGTAATGAAAACTCAATTACCATCCAATATCTGTGCTTCTCATGCCATGCAATTCTCTAAGAAACAAATGTATATAAATGCCTTGAACAATTTCTCCAGTTACAGCATTTCATGGATCTCCTGCCACTCATGTTTAATCGTCTTTCTATTTTCCCTTAAGGTGGACTTCTGTCTAATGTGACTTGCCAATCTACTAAGAATGGAGAATCTGCAACGAAAATGCCAAGGGGAAAGGAATTTAAAAGGCCAACATGAAAATATGTTTGGACAACTAGCAAGCTGATTAGAATGCATTTGACTTATACCACCCTCCGTAATCTAGACAGATGTTTTGTTTGTCCAAAATCCATAAATTTAGTTTTTATCTCATTACCATCAATGTGGGACAGGTAGATCCTTTGCTAAAAGAAAGGAATACTAACAAGTTCTCTCAATTCATGGTTATGTTATTTTTCCTAAAATATTTGTGCATGTTGTTTATAATTTTAAAACCAAAAATAACTGATGTCTGTGCATATATGTAGGAAAAATATAATCTAGCAATCAACAAAATAGATTTTTGTTCTATTTTGGGTACAAAATATAAATTTGGGAACAAAATATAAAGGAAAAAAGGATGCAAATAATTAATTCGTTATGGAGTCACCAGAATTAAACTGAAAATGTAATGTCTACAATGGGCCAAACCTCCCAACATTTCATAAATACAAAAGAAAGATGTTTGCTTACTCCTGTACCAGAGTTTCAATTCTTCCTCTGCATTCACCATAATATAATGAAGAGTTTGTGATTGTTGATTTTCAAAGTTAAGAAAATGCTTGCAAGCATGGCTTGTGATGGACTATTTATGAGAAGGATAACAGAATGTTATGAAAACTTTGGATTACTGAAAAAACCACCAGAGGTAACTGTCTATGAATTCTCAATCATCCAGAAAGTCTTCAAAAGACTTTCTTTTTTTTTTCTTAAAGATGTTTTGCTTGTCATCCAAGAAGCTCCTTCAGTTCTGACTGAATGGTGGAGAATGGAGGGCTTTATAGATGGATATAAATCCTTCCATTCCCCATCATTCAGTCAGAACTGAAGAAGCTTCTTGAATGAGAAACAAAATGTCTTCAAGAAAAGAAAACAAAGAAAATCCAGTTGCCTTTTGATAAAGCACATTTGGGACAACCAGAAGTAACACCCTGGCAGTGGTTGCATGATGTCTAACGAAGAGACAGTGACTCAATGTCTCCGGTTCACCAGCAGTCAGTAGTTATAGTTTACCAGGCTGTTGGACTCCACAGATTCCCCATCCTATAGTAGCAGAGCATCTAAAACAACTATCACATGCAAAACCATATGGAGAAGTTCATTGTGTGATCTCAACATGCAAAGTCTACTGAGCTTTGGAGGTTATTTTGTTTGGTTTTTAAGTCAGCTTCGTTAGAAGGCACTTTTGTAAAAGCACTAGAACTGTAGTCCAAATTTATTCAATATTTAAATATTTTTCTGAATGTAGAACAAAAATTAGAATGATAAAGGAAAGTCAAGGAAATGGGGCAAAAAGGTAGACTGGTGGGTGTATGCCCAAATACAATCGAGAGTCAGAAGGGACAAAAGAAAGGGAGTTAGATAAAATCTTATTGGGAATTGAAAAGAAATTACTTTCAAGGTGCTACCAGTTTTTGATATCATGATGGATTGGTGAGGAGGTGATTAAGGACACTATGATTGCCTGGGGGAAGAATCTTGGATTTTCTCCAAATCTGGATAAATGGGATGAGATATGGAATAGGAATATGGAACTTACTTTGTCAACCTTCTACAAGGAAAATATTTATAAAATGGTCTATCGTTGGCATATCCCCCTGGCAAGAATCGCAAGAATGTTCCCATGAGTTCCTCCGGCATGCTGGAAGTATGGGAATGGTTGTGGGAGGTACTACCACCAATGGTGGACATGCCCCAAAGCAGGCAAATATCGGTCCAAGGTTTGGAACTGGATAGTGGAAATTACGGGATATAATATAGAACTGAAACCAGAGATTTTTTTTAATTAGGAATGAAACCAGACAAAATAACTAAGGAAAAATGGTACTTGATCCTCCACATCACTACTGCAGCTAGGATACTATATGCTCAAGAATGGAAAAACGAATTAATACCCACAGAAAATAAATTGATTTGGAAAATTACAGAATGTGCAGAGGCAGACAGGTTAACAAAATTACTTAGGAACCAAAAAGATTCTGATTATTACAAATGTTGGAATTTATGGTATAATTGGGTGAAAGAAAAGAGAGGGAAATGAAATGGATTGTATTAGTGGTATAGGCGCAGATTTGTGTACATTAGTTTCAATAACCTTGTATGTATATATGTAAAGTTATGTATTTTTAATGTATTTATATGTATTTTAAAAAATGAAAATAAACTTTGATTTAAAAAAAAGGAAATTGCCTATAGTTATCAGCTCAATCAAAGTATCTTATTTATATCCTAAGGAGGTAAAAGAGGATTATATACTTGAAACAGTAACTTTATTTAGATAAAAATGAAGCTATGAATGTAATAGCCACTTAATGTTTTCTGTAGTTGCCTCCACATTACTTAGTCTTCTCTATTTTACGCATCCTTTATTCTCTACAACTTGGCCTTTACTCCCCCAGCTGTAGTAACTCCATTCAATGTACTTAAGTGTCTCTTGAATCAGCTAACAGGAAAATTACTAGAAATAATACTAAAATAAAATGGGACACTGCTATAGATGTATTTTATCATAAGTTTCTTTCATGCAAACAAGGATGCACTACTTTATGTTATTTGGGGTATTGAAAATCAGTGGAATAGTTTGTGATTCAGCCTCTAACATTAGTTTAAACATTGTTGTTAAAGTTTGTTAAGATTCAGTATCTGGCCAGTCTTATCTAGGATATTAGATATTATTAAATCGGTAAGTGGATGGGAGACTAATCAAGTTCCCAAATATTTCTGGGGAGACAACAGGACAGGACTATGCATTACTTTCTTCTTTATTGATTGTTAGAAACTTCTAGTTAGAGGTATACACTACAGTATAACTTTATGGAACTTATTCCAAGTGGTAATCACCACTATATCTTATACAGGTGGTCCTCGATTTATGACTAAATGAATTGAGCCCAAAATTTCAGTTGTTAAGTTTCAGTTGTTCAATTTGTTGAGTTTTGCCGCATTTTATGACCTTTCTTGCCACAGTTGTTAAGTGAATCACTGCCATTGATACGTGAGTAATATGGTTGTTAAACGAATCTGGCTTTCCCATTGGTTTTGCTTGTCAGAAGGTTGCAAAAGGGGATCACATGACCTTGGGACACAGCAACTGTCATAAATCAGTTGCCAAGAGTCTGAATTTTGATCATGTAATTATGGGGATCCTACAAAGGTTGTAAATGTGAAAAACGGTCATAAGTCATTTTTTTCCCCCAGTGCCGTCGTAACTTTGAACAGTAACTAAACGAACTGTTCTAAGTCAAGGACTACCTGTAGAAGAGGATTTTACATTTGAAATCAGAAGAACATGTTTTCTAGTCCCGCCTAGCATGAGAGCCATTTGAGTGACTTTTGGCAAGCCCACTTCACAGGATTGTTGTGGGGAAAATAGGAGATAATATTGGGAGATAAGACTAGAGCCAACTTTGGAAATATTTCAGATTTTTAAAAAACTTGCAAAGTACTTTTGAATATATAGGATATATAGAATATATAGTCCTACTTTTAAGAAAAGCATTTATTTTATAAATATTTTTACTGCACTTTATGATTGATGTGTATTATGTCTGAACTGGAATTACTTAAAAATGAGAGAGAATAAAATAAATTCATAAAATAATGTCAGCATTTTTTTTTCATTTTCCCCCAATATGTTTCACTTTAAACCTACATTAAACTAATTCCTATTTTAACCTCTACATTTCTCAATTTACTTTGGGGCTTGTGACTATCCCTTTTATTTTTAACCATCCAAAAATATTGGTGCTCTTTACAAATATTGACAAGTTAAAGCTCACCCTCAGCTCAATGTTGTTCATGAACAAATTAAAAGAGAACATTTACATCTCTTCAAAGGAATACTATTTCTACTCTACACTTTCTTTAGTGAATCTCCAGTCCATATAAGGACTTCTCATATTTCTTTTTCAATGAGTAATACGTTTGATCAAATTCTTGGAGCAGATTACAATAATTTACATGCTTGTTCAACTCTTGACTTATTTTAAAATTGGGGTAAGCAAAATTTTATTTTGCTGTACTCAAAAATTTTAGAGGTCAGAAGAACAAGTAGGCAAAGTTATGATAAAAAGCAGGCAGACCTAGATCCCCCCTATCCCCTGGTTATATATTATTAGGAAGGGAGAAGTTTACACAATACAATCTTTGAATTATTTCATATCAAAGTAACAACTATTTAGGCCAAAAGTTTCTTCTAAAACTTTTCTTTTCTTGGATTTATCCATGGTTGGCCTACTGGAGTCTAAAAGCTTAATAAATTGTGTGCTGGTGGGTGTTGCACATTGGCGGTTGTGACACATATTTTAAGCAACAGGTAGCCACAGCAGAGGGATAAAAGAGCCACATGTGGCTCCAGAGCCATGGGTTGATTTAGGCTGTTCGTTTTTCAGCAGTTAGTGACAAAAAAAAAAAAAAAAAAGAGCTTCGAGTTACTCCCAGTCTTTTGGGTGTAGGTAGCCCATCCCTGCTGGAAAACAGAGGGATTTAACTATGCAGAGCAGAATCATCAAAATGGAGGCTCTTGATTGCATTGAATGAGGCAGCTCTGAAGCACTTCATAGACTCTCAAATCAAGTCACAGATTTAATGCTTTTTCTACTGCTTTGGGATTGTTGCGGGCAACGTTGAAACTTCAGTTCCCTATAAAGAAAATGCTGGGGGTGGGGAATGAATGGTATAATAGGCTCTCTGATACAAACACGAATAGCCAGCCAATGAATATAGTATCTTATTAAACTCTCTTCATCATAGGAAGAGGATCCTTTGGATTTCTATCCTGAGTTTTCCAGTTTCTGTGCCACTTTATTTAATGTGCTGTTTTCACTACTGTTTCTAACTAACTGAAGTAGAGAATTGCTAGCAAGATATAAACATGATATTGTAGCTCATAATTTTGGAATTGTAAATTCTGAAGTATGCTGAAGTATAGCATGCTAAATGTTTCTTCTGAACCATCATGATTTTTCCTTCATTTTTAGAACAACAAGCATAAACATTCATTTCTTTGAAAGACTACTTTTTCCAATCAAATATCTAAGCAAGCAAAAATCAGTTAATACATTCAAACAGCTATCCTTCCTCTATATACGTTCAAACAAGGCTGGAATATAGCAAATCACTTCATGGTTTGACTAGGAATAGCATCTCTCTGTTCAAAAAAATAGTTTCTTCTGAGATGACTCTGCCCTAAAATGTGTTGTTACTAAATTCACCAAAGAGCTACTACAAGGGGCTTCTCTTAAACTAAGCTGACACCTTCTCATGGCTAGAAACACCTGGATCATCTTCTTGTTGCTTTGGTTCCTCTTATCTCTCTGGATATCTGCACAGGAAAGAAAAATCTTCTGCACCATCTTTCTTCCATAATCAACTTGCAACCTAAGTTGCTCTTTAGCAACCTGAGATGCTTATTCCATCTTGGCTCACTCAATTTTTTTCCCCCTTCACTCTTTCCCTCAACTTTGAGTCAACTCTTCCTTGCCAGCTTCTTGGCCCATTTCTGTGTTTTTCCCTCCTTTGAGAGATTCCCTCTATAAGCAACCCCTTCTCTGTTCCTCTTTCGCAGACTCAAGTTATCAGCAACAAGTACAGTTTGCATGCCAGGACCATCATGTGACAGGATAGCAGATGGTGTTTACCTACTCCAATCTGCCACAGGGTCATTAAATGGAGGAGCCATATTTGTCAATCAGCTGAGTCAAATTCCTGGCATCTCAGAAATCCCAGTGATATCCATTCATTAGGCAAATTAGTAGTCATTTTTTTCTAAGTCTGCCCAGAATACTTTGCTGAGATATCCTGTCCATGTCAGTGATGGGAAACCCTTTCCAAAACAGGCCAAATTTCCAACCTGACATGCTAAATCTCCAGAAAATCCAGTGACCATCAGCAGCAATTACCCATAATGGTGCCCAATCTTCAGTAATATGTCAAACCTAACACTCCAGAAAAACATGTAGGAAGATGAAGTTGTTGGATTTTTTTTAAGGAAAAAAGGGAGTTTTGAAAGGTTATGTTTTTGAACTTTGTGCATTATAGAATTATGCATTAAGTAGGATCTCTGAATTCAGCCCACTTGTCTATAGGTGATTTGCTAGACAATGTGAACGCTATTTATTGCCTTGGGTTTTTTTTCTCCCCTGTCTTTGTGCTAAAAAGTAGTATAAGGTTGACATTTCAAAAATCTATTGTAGAAATTCCCTTGGAAGAACTCAGTGGAAAGACAGCAAGGTTAACCTTCTTGAAAGGGTACATCAGTCCTGTTCATTTCAGCCCCGTCTTCCCAAAACTGAAACATCTGCAGACATAGGCACAGCACAAAACTGACTCCTTGTGTACAACATCACAATGCAAATACAAAAGGGCACAGCCTGCAACATGACATCATTTCCCTTTGCTCTGGATGCTTGTGGCTGCTTCACTTTGGTGCAGAATGGATAAAATGAGCAGGAGGACTTGCTCATCATTCTGTCTTTACTGTGATTGTAATGCTTTCTCACTATAAGGGTTTTTTAAAAAAGCAAATTGTACTCAGATTCAGATTGAAGCATGTCACCTTCCAGTCTTGACTCTCCCATTTGAATCAAATCACAGCTGATTCACAGAAAGCTAATAATTTTATACTTGATATGATTATCTACCAATTTATCCTGAAGTAATATTAGACCAAGCAATTGCTGAGATAATTTTCTGGATTGCCTATGTGATATGTCTTACATATGAAATCCTGGAAAGAAATGCTCTTGTGGGGAAAGTAAATGAGGATATTGGAGTTGGCCAAATCCCTGGATCTCACTGCTGGGCCTAAGTACCTGTAAAACTTCAGATCTTGCTAAAAAATAGCCAAGCAGGGAAGAAGTAGGAAGGAAAGACTTCTTTACCTTTACTGTAGGTAGATGCCAAGTTATACTGAAAGTTGAGTTTCAGAGATTTTACAACATGTCCCATTCAATCATCATCTTTATTCAGATATACAGAGAGATAGGAATGGACTTCATCTTGTTTGGGCAATGCACATAGTCCTGCCTTACGACTACAATTCAGTCCAAAATTTCTGTTGCTAAGTAAGACATTTGTTAAGTGAGTTGTGCCCCATTTTACAACCTTTCTTGTCACAGGTGTTAAGTGAATCACTACAGTTGTTTATTTTATTTATTTTATTTTTATTTTTTCAATTTCTATACCGCCCTTCTCCCGAAGGACTCAGGGCGGTGAACAGTTAAAATGACATACATGTATACACATAGAATGTGAATATAAATAATTAAGCCAGTTTGGCTCAACAGTAAAGAAACTTCAGCATAAGATTTAAAATTAGAAAAGATTTATGCCAGACCGGCTTGGTGAAAAAGAAAGGTCTTAACTGCACGACGGAAAGTACGAAGATCTGGGATCATTCGTATCCCTGGGGGTAACCTGTTCCAAAGGGTAGGTGCCCCAACAGAAAAGGCTCTTTCTCTGGGAACCACTAGTCGGCATTGCTTTAGTGATGGCACCCTGAGAAGGCCTACCCTGTGGGAGCGTACTGGTTGGTGGGAGGTTATTGGTTGCAGAAGGTGGTCTCGTAGATACCCAGGTCCTAAGCCATGGAGGAGTTTGAAGGTAAGAACCAACACCTTGAAGCGCACCCGGAAGACCACCGGAAGCCAGTGCAGCTCGCGTAGGAGTGGTGTCACATGTGAGCGCCATGTCACTCCCAATATCACCCGCGCAGCTGCATTCTGGACCAGTTGGAGCCTCCGTGTGCACTTCAAGGGGAACCCCATGTAGAGAGCATTACAGTAGTCCAGACGGGAAGTGATGAGGGCATGAGTGACTGTGCGTAAGGAGTCCCGATCTAGAAAGGGCCGCAACTGGCGAATCAGGCGAACCCGATAAAAAGCACCCCTGGCCACGGCTGTCATATGCTCTTCTAAAGACAACCGTGTGTCCAGGAGGACACCTAAGTTGCGAGCCCTCTCTGTGGGGGCTAATGACTCGCCACCAATAGTCAGCGATGGTATAAGCTGGCTATATCGGGACGCCGGCATCCACAGCCATTCAGTCTTGGAAGGGTTGAGTCGGAGCCTGTTCTTCCCCATCCAGATCCGCACGGCTTCGAGGCACTGGGACATCACTGCAAGGGCATCATTGGGGTGGTCTGGGGTGGAGATGTAAAGCTGAGTATCATCAGCGTAAAGATGGCATTGCACTCCCAAACCACGGATGAGCTCACCCAGCGGCTTCACATAAATGTTGAACAAAAGAGGTGAGAGGACCGACCCCTGTGGCACCCCACAAATAAGGTGTCTTGAAGTCGACCTCTGCCCTCCTGCCAACACAGACTGTGACCGGTCAGAGAGATAAGAAGAGAACCACCGTAGAACAGTGCCTCCCACTCCTAGCCCTTCCAGCCGGCGCAGCAAGATACCATGGTCAATGGTGTCAAAAGCCGCTGAGAGATCTAATAAAACTTGTTAAGTTAGTAACTAATACTAACTTGTTAAGTTAGTAACATGGTTCTTAAGTGCATCTGGCTTCCTCATTGACTTTGCTTCTCAGAAGATAAAGATGATCATGTGTTCCAAAGACACTGCAATTATCATAGATATGAGTCAGTTACCAAGCATCTGAATTTTGATCACATGACCATGGGGATGCCTCAATATTTGTAAGTGTGAAAAACGGCCATAAGTCATAAGTCTGAAAGTCACTATCATTGTCTAAAAAGTGATATATTTTATGGGAAAGTGAAAAAAATCTCAGCTCTACTATTTTCAGGGAATGGCAGAATAATTCTTTAAAACTTTCTTTATTTTTGAAAAAAAAAATAACCTAGATATCAAACTTTGGCACAGGTGTTTCTTACTATAGGAACTATAGTAACAACATAATATGCCAAAACCAAGAAAATGAAAGATTCTTTTTAAAAGAGAATTTGAAAGGAGCATAATTCAAAACTCCTACATTGATTTCTATAGAATTGGGCACCCTTCACTCAAAAATGTCTAGGTAGACTGCAAATGTCATCTGATTGGGCTCTTGGTGTTCTCTGAGTTTGGTTGTTTTCTTGCAGTTCTTTTGTTATCAGGCTAGGTCACATCATCAAAAGCATCACTAATGATGTGACCTAACCTGATAATGAAAGGTCATTAGGAAAACAACCAAGCTCAGAGAACACCAAGAACTTAATGGTTCAATCCTGAACAGTTATTGTTGTTTTTCCATGTTAGTTAATGAGAGAACACAGCACAAGTTGCTCCAGATGTGAACAACCTGTATCAGAACATTTACAGAGCTTTAGATCAAGCTGCTGTAATTCTGAATATCCTTCAAAGACATTATTTGGACCTATTCTTTATTCACTTTCAGTTTATTAATATTGTTTTGAACTTCCTCTCCAGTCTTTCTAATTGGTCAATTTTTCTGATTCCCTTCCTGGAAACATGTTGTTCAGTAAAAACAAAGGCAGATCATTAATTCGGCAATTTCATTGTTATTCCATAGACCCTGGCTAGTGTCCTACTTCTCTGGAAAAATGCAAAGCCAAGCTGTGCATGCAAAATGGTTCAGAGACAGCCAAGTGCATCTCCTGAACAGCTGCATGACCTGAAAAAAAGATGTGGCTGTTTTAATGATTGAAAGAAAAGCATCTCAAAGGTTTCCCTTCAAAGGATTTGCACAATGCTAATATTTGATCATTTATTTTAACCCTCTTTTTTTAAAAAAAAAAAAAAAACCTTTCATTTTGTCCCTTTTTCCTCTTTGTTTAACAAGACTTCCATTTATATATATATATATTGATCTTTCTTGGGGGGAAATGCTCATTTAATGTATTGGTGGTCTCTTAGACTTGGACCACCTATGAATTATTTTAGATTTCAAAAAGTGATTTTAAATAGCCTTAAGGGTTAATGAAAAGACAGAAGATCCAGCAACATTAGTCCTGACATTCCCTCCCCCCCCCCCTGTTGGCATTGGATAGTTGATTCAAGTAGATCACTTGAAATAGAATAACTAAAGATAAGATGGAAGGAGAATTCTTTCCAAGACTAATTCAAGAAGAGTGTTTATAATTGGCCTGGAGTGGAACCTTTCCATGGTCTCAATGACATTCACCACCTCCAAACCCAAAGCTGTTATTTGCTTTGCAAAGAATATTTCTTAGCAACCAATGTGAGAACATTTCAAATATGTTGTCTCCTAGGACAGTCTGGTACTTATGTTGAAGTCACAATTCTTTAGCAAAATAATTCCAAAGAAAGACAACAGCATAGAAAATCTTTACTAGCATTTGTGAGCAAATCTGACTTCATTGGATAAACAGACAGAAACTTGACTGCCTATCAAACGAACATAGGTGAGGAACCTAGTTGTATCTACCATCCTACATGAGGCACCCCTTTCCAGTATGTACCTGGTTTTGAAACTAGAAAAGAAGTGCTATACAGAGCTTTGGGTGTGCAAATGTTTTCATGACTTTCATTATTGCTTACCTTCAGGACTTGGGGGGTCTTGGGCTGGAAGTAAAGAACAGAGAGAGTAGATTATGGGTTATAGAAAGGTTGGGGTGTCTGAGGAGCCTCAGGAGAATGAAAGGATTTTTAAAAAGATTTTTGGACCAGTTAGAAAGAACTAGAATTAGAATAAAATAGAATAGAGTTGGAAGGGACCTTGGAGGTCTTTTAATCCAACCCTCTGCTCAAGCAGACCATATACCAATGTGGGTTGCTACCAGTTCTCACTGGATAGGACGAACCGGTAGCAGTGGTGGCAGGAGGCTCCACCCATCTGTCTAGATGCTTCTGCGCATGTGCAGAAGCGCCACAAGCACGTGCACATGAGCAAACTGGTAGCGATGGGATTTGGAACCTGCCCTTGCCATATACCATTTCAGACAGGTGAGTATCCAGTCTCTTCTGAAAAGCATCCAGTGATGAAGTTCCCACAACTTTCTGAAGGCAAGCTGTTCCACTGGTTAATTGTCCTCACTGTTAGGAAGTTTCTCCTTACTTCCAGGTCGCTTCTCTCCTTGATTAGTTTCCATCCCTTGTTTCTTGTCCTGCCCTCTGGTGCTCTCCTCTTTGTGGCAAATACTTAAATATGCTAACATCTCACTAAAGTCTTTCTTTTCTCTAGGCTAGCCATACCCAAATCCTGCAACTGTTCTTCATGTGTTTTAATCTCCAGGACCTTAATCATCTTAGTTGCTTTTCTCTGCACTTTTTCCAAAGTCTCAACACAGGGGTGGGATCTTACCAGTTTAACAACCGGTTCGCTAAGTGCGTGTGTGTGCAATTTGGAGAAAACTCATCTTCCACATTGCTGCTGGCAAGGAATACAGCGAAGGTGCAGCAATCCACTTTGCCACACCGATCAGCTGGGCTTCAGAACCAGAAATATAGGTGAGTATAATGCAAGGGCGGGCAGGCTGGCCCACTTCAAAAATGGAGTGAACTGTTTCGCTCACTGTTGAAAGTTGGAGCAAATGGTTCGCCCGAACCAGTCTGAACCAGTAGAATCCCACCAATGTCTTAACATCTTTTTTTTGTAATGTAGTGACAAAAACTGGATGCAGTATTTCAGATATGGTCTGAAGACCACATTTAGCTCATGGACTACAGTCTTCGTATTTGTGTCATTGAGGCAATCCCATTTGTCAAATGTCATGGTTCCAATATGCCTGCATGATTTATGTTTATGTCTTGTTGTAAGTACACCTGTATTTATGAAGTGTGTAAAATTGCAGAGTACCAAAAGATGTAAAATAAAGCATAGCCATTCCTCCCTTCATCATAAAAATATCAGTGTTGTCTTGGTATTCTTTAGATACTTTACAAATAGCCTCTTACCTTTCTAAAATGCAACTATTTTAATTTTTTACTTTCAAAGTTATCAGAGAGGCAAGAATTCCCGAGTATGATGGGTTACAGCAGGGGATGCAAATCTGAAGGCTTCTCTGAGAATATAAGTTCTTTTAATGTACATGTGACAGGGAACTTTTGATTGTCAATATATTATGAAGTAGTTGGTAGCTACAATATATCTCACCCTTTAAAAACCAAAGAGCTGGGAAGATAAATCAAGAGGAATGTTTATTCTTAAAGCTTCAGAAATTGCTGCCTCTTTCACTCAGCGGATTGAAGACCTGATTGCACTTGTCACCTGTAGCAGATTGCCTATAGACATAGACTTTATAAGGACAAATATAATGAAAGATGGGGCTCAGGTATACAAAATTCAGTAGATTAAAAAACATGATAGTTATATAAATGTTATGTATGTATGTATGTATGTATGTATGTATGTATGTATGTATGTATGTATGTGAATAATGCATTAGATAATTATATATAGAATTACAAATATTTACAGCTAAAATGAGACATTATACCTTTTTTATTTTGTTGTATTTTTCATTTAAAATCAATAAAACAACATTAAAAAAAAACCTTCAAAATTTGCTATTGAACAATGCAGCTATTGAATGACTGTAGAACCTGGGATCAATGGCAAAAGCTAAAAGCTTTTGATGCACAATGAAAGCCAGCCAGGTGTGCAAATGCAGTACTAGCAACTGAATCTGGATTTTTCCCCACACTCCAACTCAAACATCGGGGGTGAAATGAACTATACAAGGAGTTTTATATGCACAAGGAAAGGACCCAAGAGGCAAGAGCTACTCAAAATGTTGGGTGGGTTGCTTTCTTGCATAACATTTTAAAGAACCAGCAGAACTATACTCCTTTTTAGCAACTGTCTTTCAGCACCAGGGACATTTATGATGCATTTAGAGGAAATTGTTCCTAGATGCCATCCTTGAATATACTTCCAGGCAGTCCTCAACTTATGACCGCAACTGGGAGAAAAATTTCCTTTGCTATGTTAAGGGGGTTGTTTGCAGGATTTTTTGACCTTTATGCCACAATTATTAAGTGAATTATACTGTCATTAAGCGGATCTGGATTCCTCCATTGATTTTGCTTTTTGGAAGCTGTGGGGGAATATCACAAATAGCGATCACATGACCTTACGTTCCTACAACCATTTGTAGGAACCGTGATGCCATTTGCCCAGTAGCCATGCCAATTGGTCACATGACCATGATGATGATGCAAGAGTTGTAAGTGTCAGGATTAATCATTAGTCACTTTTTTTCAGAGCCATTGTAACTTTGAATGGTTGCCAAACAAATCATTGTGAATCGTGGACCACCTATATTTCAGTTATTGTGTACATGAAAAACAAATCTCTTTCTGGCCTAAAACTTTGTTCCTTCTTTTTTTTCTGTACTTCTGGTCTCATTTTCAGTACCATAAGATTAAATTAGAATGACAGGCAATCAGTTCCACCTTCCCCAGGCTAGGGGGAATAGGTAGCCACTCCAGCTACATTCTTTGGTCTGATATAAAGACAGGCTTCATGCAGGAGTGGGCTTCAAAAATTTTAGCAAGGGGTTCTCTGCCCAGTTGCTGGGTGGGTGTGGCCATGGTGGGTGTGACCTAGTCAGCCTCCCCCACCACAGCAGGGGGGGCATTTTTGTCTTCCCGGGGCTCCAGAGGCTTTCCTCGCGTCTCCAGGAGGGCGAAAATGGCCTCTCACGCTCCAGAGGCTCTTCTGAACTTCTGGTAGCCCATTTTTTGCCCTCCCTGAGCCTCCATCTGCACCTTGTAATTACCTGCACCCAAAATGGGTGCTCCTGGGAGAGACGGGGTAGGGTGGGCGGGGTCAGCCAGGAGTGCAATTTGGGGGTTCTCCAACCTGCCAGAATCTTAACTATAGGTTCTCCTGAACCCATGCAAACCCCCAGCAGTGCCCCCTGGCTTCATGCCTTTCTCTCTATTCTAATCATAAAAATGCAATAAGCAATCACCCTCACTCAGCCACCCAAAGATATCCTTTGCTTTTTGTTTCTTCTGAAATCCCTGTCATCTGTCACAATCCTTGTTATTCTTCATTCTGAACACAGCCAGCTTTAGCATGAATTTCTAATCTGCAAACACTATAGATATGGAATTGAACTCAATCCTGGTTGCCAAGGCTATCAATTTCCCACAAAATAGATAAACAAAAAGGATCAACGTCAAAAACATACATATGTTACATTCTGCAAACTGTGACCTTTTGAGTAGAAATGCTGGCAAATCCTGCTGAAGTAGAAACAATAGCTTTGAAGACAACACAGGAGCCCCAAATTTATTTTGGCACAAGGATGCAATTTATGTCTAGGCAAAAGAACTAACTTGGGTTTTGCTATTTTGAATTTTCTCTCTAGCAAATCAATATAGACAAACTTTAGATTTAATTACATTTTATATAGTATTTATAGAAGTCCCTTGCTGTATATAATAGCTGGCCATAATACAGTGTGAGGTATGTTTTGTTAGATACAGGCAAAATGCCCAATGCAGTCTCAAGACTCTGCACCATATGGCATTAAGAATGCAATTAAAATGACAGCCTCAAAATAACTAAGCTAAGGTTGGAGTAGAAGAAATCTATTACAATCCCCAGCTCAATGTAAAATAAATGTGGAAGAAGGGAGAGGAGGAAAATAGAAAGGGGAAGGGGAAAGGAAAGGAGAAAGAGGAGGAGGAGAAGGGGAAGGAGGGGGAGGGGAGGGTCTCACAGTTGTAAAGCTCTTTTAATTCTGATAATGAAGTACTAGCTTGGGAGTTTGTGTCCCTGATATTATGAAATTATTCTATGAAATGTTCTATAGTGCTGAAGAAAGGATAGAAACTGGTACATTTGTTTTCCATAAATAAAAGGGGGACAGAAAACAAAACTACCCTTTAGTAATAATCAGGGGTGGGTTCTAAATTTTTTTACTACAGGTTCTGTGGGCATGGCTTATTTTGTGGGCGTGGCTTGGTCAGGGTAATGTGACTAGGTGGGCATGGCCAACTTTTTTTTTTTTTACTTTTAAAAGCATTTTTTCTACAACCTTAAGAGGTTGCAGAAAAAAATGCTTTTAAAAGCTTCTGACAATCCCAGCTAAGCTGCACAATTATCAGAGGCTTTTTTTTTTTTTTTACTTTTAAAAGCATTTTTTTGGCCGAAGAGGTTGGAGAAAAAATGCTTTTAAAAGTTAAAAAAAAAAGCCTCTGATGACGTGGATGGGGTAAGTGAGTGGCGACTGGTTCGGGGACGTGGCCAGCCAATGTTATTACCAGTTCTCCGAACTACTACAAATGTTTGCTATCAGTTCTTGCGAACCGGTGAGAACTGAGAGCAACCCACCACTGGTAGTAATGGTCATAAAACAATTCTGTTAGGTTGATGACTCTTTCTGAAACATTACAATACAAAAATATTCAGAAGAGTTTTTTAATCATTACATTTACAATTATGTAAACTGACTTCTTAAAGGACTTCCTTTTTCCTTTCTTAGAAAGATGTATAACATTGCTAGTACTGCTTTAAAGACTACAGATGTTTCTTCTTCCATCAATAAATGTTCCTCACTGACAACTTTTTAAGCTATTAAACAATTTGACTATGGCTGTGTTAATGTTGAACAATGGTTCTTGATATATCATCCAACATTATCTAGTTTCATTCTTTCTTTTTATTAATTTCTATTACAAATATTAAGTCTACCGCAGGGGTGGGTTCTACTTACCTTTACTACCGGTACGCAGTGGGATCACACGCACTTGCCTTGCTTCTACACATGCGCAGAAGCTTCTGCACATCTGCAGATTGCTTCTCATGACATCAGAATCAGTGAGCAGAGCCTCCCACCGGTTTTACTACCAGTTCTATAGAACCAGTCCAAATCAGGGGCAACCCACCACGGGTCTACCAGTATAAGAAAATTCCATCTGGTTGATGTCTTAATAGTTAAAATGGATATTCAATTAACAAACTAAGAGAGTAACCTAGATAAGATTCCTTTACTGAATTTACAAAAGATTTATCAGGCATGAAAGATCAAGTCCACACATGACGTTCCAATTAAACTGATTTATGCCTATGCACAGGAATCTACTCAACTAATTGTTAGCAGTATTTTGGCATTATACAAGGGTCAAAAGAATTCAAGAGGAGTTGGATTTAGTTCATTTGTGATTACATAGACACTAGGCTTATTCCTCTTTTGACTCCAGCCTAAGGGGCTGTCCTTCCTCCTCTTATATCAGTCTTGTTAAAGTTTTGGAAATAAATAAATAAATCAAATTCTGGGACATTATTTGAAGGGAGTAAAGTAAACAAAAGAATATAAAGTTGGTTTATGTGATCAAGATTATAATAGATATGTTATTATCTCTCTGGTAATCGTTAATGGACTTTTGCTGACCTTAGGACTGAAACAAGAAGACTTCATGGATTTGTTTATAGATATGAGATGGGATTGACAAAGAATTGATTACTTCAGGAATGGGTTCTAATTTTTTTTTACTACTGGTTCTGTGGGCATGGCTAATTTTGTGGGTGTGGCTTGATGGTCATGTGAAAATTCTTTAGGATTTAGCAGAGGTACTGGTCTACCAGGCTTTTAACTTCTTGCACAGCTGTACCAGTCTACTCATTTGTTTTTGGAGGCACTGATCTACCCATGTATTTTTGCAGGCACTGGTCTACTCATTTGTTTTTGGAGGCACCAGTCTATTACCACACTGCCTTTTAACACTGATCAGCTGTAGGGTGACCCTTTGAGGCCCCAAGGCAAGAGTTTAAACAGGTTTTTTCCTTATAGCCCATCAGCTGGGACTTAGAAGGCAGCAATAGATTGGGGGTGGGGGCAAATAAAAGGTAACAATAATGCGGGGAGGGGGTGGGGGGATGTGATGAAATTCAAGTAATTTAACAACTGGTTTTCTGCCCTAATGATTTTTTCCAAAAACCAGTTTGCCAAACTGCTCAGAAAGTTAACCACTGGTTCTCCCGAAGTGGTGCGAACTGGCTGAATCCCACCACTGTGGGGGGGGGGGGAGAACCGGTTCAGTGACATCATATCATTACCACTACTGGCTCAGTGGAACCGGGCAGAACCAGGAGGAACCCACCACTGGATTACTTGCTGTATTTTAAGAGAAGGTAATAAATTACTAAAAAAAATGATGCTTGTGATGAACTCCTTTATATATTTATTTTCTTTACTATATTCTTACTTATTTTTCATTTCTTTTCTCCTTCTTTTCTGCACCTTTTTTCTTTTTCTTTTTAATTTGTATTAATTTTTACATGTATGTATCCTCTTAACTAATGTTGCAGTCTTGTTGATTCTGAAGGACTGATCTGTGACTTAGCACTCCAGAAAATTATATGCCTATGGATATATGGATATACAACCTTAAACAAAGTTGCTCTCCTGCTTTTTATTTTCTGTGTTAAGCATACATAGTGTATAAGCCTCTAAAAAGTTCAACTAAGGGCAACACAATAAATGCCATTGGAGCTAAAAGGTAGTTTTGCCTTTAAAATACAAATTTCTAAAATAAATAAATAAACAAACAAGCCATGAAAAATTGCCAGTAGATAATGAAAACCACTTGAAGTAGATCAAAAATGTATATGAATTGGGTAGATTTAGAACTTTATATAAAAAAACAGAGAAATAAACAATATATAATTGAATCAGAGCCAGAGTGAAGGGATAACTTACATAACTTGGGACCAGATTACCTAAAATAGCATAATTTCCCTGATGAGAATGGGCTTTAACAGCTTCAGGACATCTTTATCCCTGTCCTTGTTGAAAGTAGGTGTGGTGGGGACACACTCTACACAATTTCCAGTGGTTGCTCATGACCTCTGCAACTCTTGGTCAACTAAGGCAAAGCTGCCTCCTTCTATCCATCTGCTGTTTTATTTGGGCTGACATTTAGCATGCAAGCTATTTGATGGCTGAGGTAGATTTAAATTAGCTGGTGGCTAATTTAAATTTTTACTTTTACTGATGGATTTTAATGGTGTTTTAATTACATTTTAAATTGTGTTTTTATTTAATTTGCATTTTTATTCAATTACCGTTGCTTTATTTCATTTCCATTATTGTGAGTTGCCTTGAGCTCCATTTGGATTGGAAACAGGAATATATCCTAATTCTTCCTTTAACTAATTCATTCAGGAACCTTTTTTTTTCCTCTACTGCCCTGAGTCTAAAGAAATTATTCCACTTCAGTGTATCAATCTTTCCAAACATGTAGACATGGAACATAATGCTTCCTGTAGCATGATTCTTTCTTTTCCTTTTTTTTTTTCCTTTGGGTCAAAAAATGGTGTATAATCAAATCCAACATGAATTATAAATAGTATAATTGGATGCACGCTTCCCAAAATCTCAGTTTCAGGATTCATAGATGATACCCTAGTTTTGCTGGTATAAGATTTTCTTACTCATATAAATACAGAACACAGAATAACAGAATTTGAAGGGACCTTAGAGATCTTCTAGTCCAACACTGGTAGAAAATCCTATACCATTTCAGACAAATATTTGTCCAATCTCTTTTTAAAAACTTCCAGTGTTGGAGTATGCACAACTTCTTGAGGCAAGTCATTCCACTGATAAATTGTTCTAGCTGTCAGGAAATTTCTCCTTAGTTCTAGGTTGCTCCTCTTGATTAGTTTCTTCCATTGCATCTTGTCCTGTCTTCATGTACTTTGGAGAATAGGTTGACTGACCCCACTCTTTGTGGCAATCCCTGAGATATTGGAACATTGCTATCATGTCAACCCTAGTCCTTCTTTTCATTAAATTAGACATACCCAATTCCAGCAACCATTCTTTATATGTTTTAGCCTCCAAGCCCTAATCTCTTTGCTTCAATAGTCTTAACATCTTTTTTACATTGTGGCAACCAAACTGGATGCAGTATACAAACCAGTGCTGCATTCATACTGAAACACCTTTGTATTCAAAGAGAGAGGATTGTTCTTTTGCTGTTTTTTTTTTTTTAAATTTGATTTATATGCCGCCCTTCTCCGGAGACTCAGGGCGGCTTACAATGCGTTAAGCAATAGCCTTCATACTTTTGTATATTTATATTTATACAAAGTCATCTTATTGCCCCCACAAACTGGGTCCTCAATTTACCCACCTTAGAAAGGATGGAAGGCTGAGTCGACCTTGAGCCTGGCTAGGATTGAACTCAGAGAAATTACAGGCAGCTGGTGTTAATTGCTGCCTTTAGTAGGAGGCATTAGCCCTCTACGCTACACAGGCTCCTGTTGATCATAAGAGCAGTCCTACTAAATCAAATAAAAATGTGTCAAGTCCAGAAGTGGTTCCCAAGCAGACGTCAGGAAGTAGGATATGGATTTAAAAAAAAAAATAAAGTAAAACAAAATAAAAGAGAACTTCACAAGGGTGTAGACTTTTTTTTTTTTTTTGCTATTTTTTTGACCATTTAAGCTTGAGTTTACCTTTGTTTTTTACTTGTGCCTAGTTCAGAAACCTCAAACTATTAATGGGCTGCCAAGGGCAAAGTTTGGCCAAAGCTAATGTATCCTTTATAATTAGAGATTTGTTGATCAGTTAACTTATGTTAAAAACAAAACAAAAAAGTTAAAAAAGAAAATAAGTTTCAACAAACATTTTATGACCTTGATTTTATTCTCTAGAAAATCTTCAATTTGAAAAGAAAAAAATTGCATGAAGAAATGCAACCAATTAATGTCTCCGTTCTCTTTGCTAAGTCCCTGCTGTAGAATCTGTCTTAGCTATTAAGAGCCTGAATTAAAATCCTTCACACAGGACAGAATGTGCAATTTACTAACATACACTTCTACCTTTTAAAGTTTTTTGCAGCATCACACTTAACAGAGGAGCAAAATATCAGAACATCTTGTGGTATTCATGTGTTTTGACACGTCAGTGTAACACAGCTGCTGAATAATCAAGATGAAAGCGTAAAAGAGGAACATATACTAGAAAATATGTGTAATCAGATGCAGGCCACTTCTATAGTTTAAATCCTGAAACAGAAGTTAAGAATTCCCTAAGCTTCCAGCTTTAATAGAGTTCAACTTCCATTAAATTTGTTCTGCAACCATCATTAGCAGTGGTGGGAAGTATTTGTGGATTAGGCTGGGAAAAAAAACAGCATATGGAGAGAGACAATGATTGCCTTGACAGAGTTTCTGGTAGAAAAGAGGAAGATACAGATCAACTATACTAATATAGGTTCCACAGATTATCAATTCTACTTAAACCGTGTGATGTATATGTACCAAACTATAGGTAGGATCACATACCTACCTTTTTAATATTTATGAAAAGGATCTTCATAAAGTTATCTAGGTATTTGGACTATATGCAGATTATGCTCAACAATGTTGCTTGTTATCAGAATAAAATTAAATTGGAAATAGTGAATTGGCTAGGAGAGATCATCCATAGTTTTGGGGTGAGGTATCATCAGTACACTGATGATACCCAACTTTATATATCCACCCCAAACCAGCCCAGTGATGCCCTCGACGTGATGGCCTGGTGCCTGGAAGCAGTGAGGATCTGGATGGGGAGGAACAGGCTTCGGCTCAACCCAACCAAGACTGAGTGGCTATGGATACCGGCATCGCAGACCGAATAAGAGGTTCCATCTCTGACTATAGGGGGTGAGATGTTGCCCCCTGTAGACAAGGCGCACAACTTCTGGATTCACGACTGGGTTTGGAGGAGCATATCACAGCTGTGACCAGGGGGGTGTTTGCCCAGGTTCTCCTGGTGTGCCAGTTGCGCCCATATTTGGACCATGATGCCCTATGTACAGTCACCCATGCATTAATTACCTCCTGGATTGACTACTGCAATGCTCTCTACCTGGGGCTGCCCTTGAAGACCACTCAGAGTCTTCAGATGGTGAAGAATGCGGCCACATGGGTTGTAATGGGAGGATCCCGATACTCCCATGTTACACCTCTCCTGCGTGACTTGCATTGGTTACCAGTTGCCCTCCGTGTGAGATTCAAGGTGCTGGTGTTAACCTATAAAGCCCTTCATGGTTTAGGTCCAGGATATCTGTCGGACCACCTGCAACCAGCATTGACTTCCCATCGCCCGGTGTGTTCCCACAAAGAAGGCCTACTCAGGGTGCCGTCGGTGAGGCAATGTTGGCTGGTGACCCCTAGGGGTAGAGCCTTCTCTGTGGCCACACCCATCCTTTGGAATCAACTTCCCGTGGGTCTTCGGTTGGCCCCTGACCTTGTACCTTCTGCTGTGATCTTAAGACCTGGCTGTTTGAATGCCCTAGCCAGGATTGATGGGGTATATTGTTTTAATTGGTTTTAATCTGTTTTTAATCTGTATTTATTGGGATTGTTTGTTTGATGTGAGCCGCCCTGAGTCCTTTTGGAGAGAGAGTGGCATATAAATCAGAAGAAGAAGAAGAAGAAGAAGAAGAAGAAGAAGAAGAAGAAGAAGAAGAAGAAGAAGAAGAAGAAGAAGAAGAAGGGAGCTGAATGAGAACTAGTACATTAAAGCTAAGGAAAGATAGTTTTCAATCTCATAATCTGGAAGATGGTAGATTTGCACTGTCATTGAAAGATCAAGTTTGGTTTTTATTGTTTCTGTTAGATTCATCTTTCTTGCTAGAAATTAGGCAATGGTAGACATAAAATGCTCTTTATTAGTGACTAGTGTCCACCTGAAACCAAGCAAGGAGCAACTGGTTGTAAACTGATTGAGTTTGGGGTTCTTTGGTCCATGAAAAAATTGCCATCTTTGAATTTGGATCGGATTGAACTGCCCAACACAGACCCAGTGTGTAATCTGAGATTCTCCTGGATGCATGACTCCTTCTCAAGGAGCAGATGGCAGTCATGGCCAGGAAGGTCTTTGCACAATTGTAGATTATGTGGCAGTTATGCCTTTCCTAGACCAATAATTCCTGCACACAGCTACCCACATCTTGGTCACTTCCCATCTTGACTACTGCAATGCACTCTATATGGTGCTGTCCCTGACGAGTATTTGAAAACTTCAGTGGATTCAAAATGTGGCAGCCCCACATGGTTTTATGCAAATTTAGATTTGCACATATGCCACCACTCTTGTAGGAACTGTATTGGTTATAGATTTGCTTCCAGGTCCAATTTAAGAAGTTGGTTGTTACCTTTAAAGCACTAGTTTATTCGGGACCAGGCTATTTGTACAGCTGTCTTTTCCCAATTACATCTACTTGACCCACCAGAGCCGGAAGGCAAGATACATTATGCATCCCCACTGTTAAAATGAAGAGTCTTCTCTGTGGTGCTTCCTCCCCATGGAACATCATTCCTATGGAAATAAAATTGACTCCCACTTTGCCACCCTTTTGAAAGCCCCTGAAGACGTGGTTTTGCCAGAAGTTCTGGGACCCCAAGATGATACAGAGCCCGCCAAGTGTTGTCCCAGGGGGGTGAGATTCATTGGGTTTTGTATGTAGGGTTTTTCTTCTGAAAGCCACCTGGAATCACTGTGGCCATATAAAATTTCTAAATAAATAAATAAAATCAGAATGCAACTGCTCAGACTCTAATTTTAATGACCTGATCAAATCTTATAGCCCTATTTTTTAAAAGTGTTTTCCTCATAGCTGGCATGTCAGAGATCAAGGAAAAATTCTGCTTTACATCCAGGAATTTTTAGGTATGTCTGGTTCCAGCTTTCACATTAGCTAGGCATCAAATCACTGCAGCCTTAGTTTATTTTTAACATTCTTCTAAGCATTTCTGGCAGGTCTTTTCATGGTGGAGTCTTCTTTTATTGCTTTATGAGTATGTGGGTGTGTGGTTTTTTTTCCCAAAGAAAAATATTTCAGGTTGTTTTAGAATTCATTTCCAGGCTACGTATTTCTGAAGGTACTCTGCTTCATATTTCTATTTATCCAGACTCACATTATGGTAATTATTGATCAAAAAATCTGGGCCTTTGTTAGAGTTGTCATAATAGACAACTTATAGGCTAGTCTAGGCAGATTTGATTGACAAGCAAGTCAGAAGTCAGAAGCATTTGCATGGTTCAAAGACACACTGTGGGGAAAATGATTATTGCTTTGCAACACTCTTAGGAAAAATGTTATATAAACAAAAGATTATTTCTAGGTATATAGCAATAGCATTTAGGCTTATACACCATCTTATAGCATTTTTACAGCCCTCTCTGAATGGTTTACAATGTCAGCATAGTGCCCCCAACAATCTGGGTCCTCATTTTATCAAGCTTGGAGAGATGGAAGGCTGAGTCAACCTTGAGCTCCATCAGGATTGGAGTCCAGATTGTGGGCGGAGTTTGCCTGTGGTACAACCTTTTAACTACTGTGCCACAGGGCTCCTGTTGTAGCTACCTAGTCAGTTTGAAAGTAATTAAAGTAACATTGCAGCAAGTTCATTATGATCTTCTGCCCACTTGAAGATCAAGCTACTTTTGCTCACCCACATACATACTCCAATTTCCTTTTCGTGTGAAAGGTGCAAAATGTCTTATTGGAAAAGGTCCATTTATGATGGAGTAGAGAACCTCTGCTTAGTTCTGTTTTCACTATGCTTCTTTTCACAACTACATAGTTCTGAACTCTTATCAAGTGAAAAGTGAAACATTCCCTTCCTTTTCCTGCTTTATTTTCATGATACATCTCCAAGAACACTCTAAATCTGAATTTCAGGAGAGGCCTAGGGCCCAGCACCAAAGTCATTGCTATTCACTGCATTATATTCTAGATCAATGTTTCTCAACCTTGACCGCTGGATGATGTGTGGACTTCAACTCCCAGAATTCCCCAGCCAGCTTCGTTTGACTTCTCAGCACAACACAACATAAAAGCATAAAAAAAAAGAAAAGAAACATTTTATTACTTATTTACTTTCAGCCAACTTCCTCTTTAATCCACTTTACTTTTCTTGTTAGCACCAGATGCTTACATGGACTGGAACGCACAAGCCTAGCTTCTTATTTTGCAGCCAATCAGATGATAATCTTCAGGATTTTCTGGCTATTCCAGGAACCATCTCCTTATCTTATCTAGTTTAACACAATCAATGTGACATCACAACACCTGTTGAGAGGATTAGAGGCTGGCTATTACTAAAGCACTCACCCCAAGTGGCCTTTTCAACAGCTTCTTATTAATCTAGTTATCACTACCTCTTCTTCCAGCATCCAGAATTGCCGTTCCTATTTTATCTACCACACCAGATTTAAACAAGCAATGCTGACAGAAGAATGGAGAGATTCAGCATCACAAAAGGTTCACTCGCTTTCAGTTTATGAGCTGATATTGTGCAGTTTGAAATTCTTAGACCCCCAAATGATCAATGCGCTTTCCAAAGCCGCTATAAAAATGGGCACTATTTATTTTAAGTAATAAGAGGGAAAACAATGGGATTTAATGTTAATGACATAGTGATTCAATTACATTTGTTTTGGACCTGGCTGTACCTCCTTTTTGGAGTGTAGCCTCTAGCATGCCATTCAAAGACAAGTACACTCTTGACCCAAAGAAGCTGTGCAGTCCCATTTTAGGATAACAATAGCTGGATAATACACATTATAATACCTTCAACCAATGCGGTTTGGCAAGTCACAAGATGCAAATCATCTGCATTGATGGTAAAAACCTTTATGTGTCGTTTTAAAAAATATAATTTATGCACAAGTATAAGCTCCAACAACAGTATTCCGACCTCGACTTCCCCAGCAGCACGATGCCAGTCCTCGTTGTGATAAACCCATTTTATTTAATTTACAGTGAATTCCTCTCCATCAAAATCTTTCCTCTCCCACAGTCTTTCAAGATAGTTCGCAATTACCGACTTTTATCAGGCTTGGAGAGTGGCCGGGCTGATATCTTTCAGATGCAGCAATACTTGGCAAGAATGCAATAATGAACTAATTGTTTCCTGCAAACTCCACTCCCCTTTCGCTCCTCTTTTATTCTCTCTGGGAGGGGCCATTCATCATCCACCTGTGGCTTTACTACCAAGTGGACCCTTATTCTTTAGCTGTTCTCTTTGTCTGGCAACTCTGCACATGCACACACTGGGAACAGGTTCCAGCTGTTTATCTGCCTCACTGATGTCTGTCTCCAAAAGCAGCTTATAATTGGAATATAGTTCTGGCCCCCTCTTTGCCTCTGATGCAGAGTCCTCATCAGAGCCTTCCCCAGACTCCAGCTCTGGCCCCTTGTTCCTCCCCAACCTCCTCACTGTCCGAATCTCCTGCCAGATCCACTGGCCACTGGTGGGCCACAACAAACAGCTTTCTTTTTTCTTCTAACAAAATAGCTCATTCTTGCCTGGAACAGGAGGAATCAATGTAAATCCTGGAACTCTCATAATCCCAAAGTCGGTGATGACTTTGTGAGATGGGTGACAAATCATTTTAATAAATGATGTAATAAATGAATAAAAAAATGATCCCTTATCATTGTCCAAGATATAGAACTAAATGAAAGCTTTCCCAGTATTACAGACTCAAACTTCAATTCCTTTACAGATGCTTTCTTTAGTTGTATTGGAAACCAAGAAAGGACTATAATTTCTTATTTTACACCTCACAGAAACGAATGACATTTATGACATTAGTAATTCATTACTGGAGGTTAGGAGATTGTTTCTTTCTCCGAGTCAGTGTTGATGCCTGATGACTTTCTGGATTAGTGTCTGCAGTTTTCTTGGCAAGGTTTTTTGGAAGTGATTTGCCATTGCTTCCTTCTAGGATTGAGGAAAAAGTGACTGGCTCAAAGTCATCATGGATTTGTGGCTAAGGCAGAACTAGAACTCACAGCTTCTTGGAGTCTAGCCTATTGCATTAACAACTATACCAAACTAGCTCTCTATTAGAGAATGGTACTGAGCAACTTTTAAATAAGTAATTGAGAGACAGGTCTTTTTTAACGGGATGATCGATAATGAGTTTCTGAATATAATTAGATGGAATCTGTAGTGAATGCTGATCATTATAATTGTGAGAGTCAACCCACCATGTTTTAGATGCTTGATTTGCAAGAACAGCATTTAAACTCTACGGAATGAAGATCTCAAAAATTCATCATGAGCTTTGTGGGAATTGTCATGGATATAAAGTATACATAAGAGATGGGCCTCATTAAAAAAAAAACCTGCCATATTTCAGAATGGCAGCAACAATCATTCATGTGTTCAAAAAAATCCTACATTAACTTTCTCACTCTCACTTTATCATTTATTTACAATTTATATAAACATGATATACGATACATCATTATATGTCTCTGATCAAGAAATCTGCTATTTATTTTTTTTAAAAAAATGGTACTAGGATATTGAAGTTTGCATTGAGTGAAACACAATTTAAAGATTTTGTCAATGCTATTTGTTACTCAGTAAGCACCAAAGCCCCTACCACACAGATAAACACACGCATGTACACCCAAGTGCAGAATTGAGCGATAGGTATGGAATATATAATAGTAGAGTTAAAATGTTTTTATTAAGCAGTATTTTCCAAGCAGGCATCAAATGCCACACATCTTCTATCAAACCATTTTTAACATTCCTGGTCCTCGGATGGAAAAATAGCAAAAAATGACTTAATTCTAGAACATTCTATTATTCATCATCTCTCACCAAAGCATTAACTATAGAGAACCCTAATGAAATATGTCTGTCTATCTATCTAATGTATCATCTATATCTATCAAACAATACCATATTGACCAAACAATACCATCTATCAAGCACACCTTGTCTGTTGTAGATGCCTGTCTTTTCAAATAGGATCCCAACCCCACAACCAAGGATGCAGAGCTTGTGCTATTTTATATTATATGGGAGTTAGATCATGGCATCCGGCCCTCTCAATTCCTGGCAAATAGATGGGGAAGAAATGCAGGTAGTGACAGATTTTATTTTCCTGGGCTCCAAGATCACCACATATGGGGACTACCGCCAAGAAATTAAAAGACACTTGCTCCTGGGGAGGAAATCTATGGCAAATCTAGACAGCATACTAAAAAACAAAGACATCACCCTGCCAACAAAAGTGCATATAGTCAAGGCTATGGTTTTCCCAGTTGCACTGTATGGCTATGAAAGTTGGGCCATAAGAAAGGCTGAGCGCCAAAGAATTGAGGCCTTTGAACTATGGTGATAGAGAAGACTCCTGCGAGTCCCTTGGACTGCAAGGTGATCAAACTGGTCAGTCCTAGAGGAGATCAACCCTGACTGCACTTTAGAAGGCCAGATCCTGAAGATGAAACTCAAATACTTTGGCCACCTAATGAAAGGGAAGGACTCATTAGAGAAGAGCCTAACGCTGGGAAAGATTGAGGGCAAAAGAAGAAAGGGATGACAGAGAAAGAGGTGGCTGGATGGAGTCACTGAAGCAGTAGGCATGATCTTAAATGGACTCCAGAATATGGTAGAGGACAGAAAGGCCTGGAGGAACGTTGTCGATGGGGTCACAATGGGTCAGACACAACTTTGTGACTAACAACAACAAATGTTTATTGGGGACAAATAGATTTTAATAGTAACAGAGTTGGAAGGGACCTTGGAGGTCATCTAGTCCAACTCCCTGCTCATGCAGGAGATCTGTCCTAGGGATTCGAACCGCCTAACTGCCAACCTTTTCGATAGACAAGCTCAGTGTCTTAGCCACTGAGCCACCTAGATTTCTTTTTATTGCTTTCCATTTGTTTTAGTGTCAGCTGTCCAAACTCTTTCTGGAGTTAGATGGCTTATAAATTAAATCAATTAAAGTCTAATCAATCAATCAATCAATGTGTTAAATGGATGTGGAGATAAGGTTTGCTTGGGTGATACACTAAGAGAGGTAAAATATTATAAAAGTAAAATGTGCATGAGAAAAAGTGGAATGGTGAAATGCTGGCCAGAAAGTAAGAAAGAAAGCTGTGTGATGTTCCCTTTTTATTTAATATACACATTTATATAAGGGATTATTGGGGCAACAGAGTTATGTTGCTTATGGTATACATACATTTTTGTATGCAGAAGATACCATGTTGTTGCTTGAGAACACACACAAACTCACAGGTCTGTGTGTGTGTATGTAGAGACAGAGCAAGTAACGTATGTGAATTTGTATACCTTGGCAGAATGCTAAAATTTTCAGATGCAGAAACACTAGTAGTCAGGTAATATGTAGCATATGATCTGTTACAAGTAACAAATGATTGTCAACATAAGAGAAAATGGATTTGTAATGGAGTGTGCATCTGCTTTATTTGGTGTATGGAACTAAAAGCTGGGAATATTATGAGAAATAGTAAAGTGAGCTGAATGTAGTCAGAATAGGTTACTTAAGAAGTAGCTGTGATAAATCAAGGTATAAAGTCTATGAATGAATAAGTATTGGAAAAAAAAGTATGAAAACAAAATTGGGTCAAGGGGAAGAGTAAGAAAGTTTGGACTGAACTCCTGAGAAAGAGATGAGAAGCACAAAGAACAAAAAAGAAATGTAAGCATTGGTGCATCCATGTGGGGAAAGCAAGAATAATTTGTAAGGACAGGAATGTACTCTTTGAAGGATTAGGGAGAATGTGTTAGTATAATGCATATTTAGTCTTTGCCATATTTCATTTAGTTTATTTTTGTCTTTAATTCTTTGACTTATTATTTCTTACCTTTTTTCAAAATGTAACTTTGAAAAGTAATGAATGTAATACATGTGTGTAACACATCTACATACACTTATGAACTAATGAGAGTTATTGCATTTCCAGCTTGAAATTACTGTTATCAAGGAAAACATTGAAACAAAGAATGGCAACCTGACTAACCATAGACCAGCAGAATTATTATCAAAACACCCCCTTCTCCTTTTACTTCTGAAATAACGCTAGTTAAAAAGAAGGGAATAAAACAGAAAATAAATCTGTGCAATTAAATACCATAATTTCTAAATAGCATGTTTTCCCATGCAGCATCTTTGGAGGCTGTTTAGCAACATGTTTATATCTGCTTGTGTCATGCAGGCCATTGGCAATCTTCCAAGCTGAAGGTAATTCAAGTTATTACAATGAGCAAAAAAACAATGACAACTCTCTTATTGCAATCTGGATTTAGGGAAGGATAGGAAGTGACAGCTGGGGCTAGGTTAAAAGCTTTGCAGTATTACAGCATAGTCAATAGTATTTGTCTAGGTTTTTTCCCCCTTTAATTCCTTTTATACCAGTACAATGCTGCTATGTACAGCTCATAGTCATTGTAATAAAATATTTTGGCTGAAGATCATAAAAGGCGTATACAATCTATGTCATAGTGCATAGTAAAGTGCGTAGTTCCAAAAATGCATCATGCAGGCCTTATTTTTGAAAAGTTCACTTTTGGCATAAATGTAGAACATTCATGTGGCTGCCAGCTTCACATCTGTTTTCATTTCTACTTTTTGTGTCCATCCTTTCCATTCTCTTTGTTTTTGTTTTTACTTCTTGTTTCATATATCTAAACATTTCTAGACCATTTTCCATTGTCTATGTAGATCCTCAGTCATCCAGGTTATGGTTGTTCCAAAGGTACCTTTTCAACAGACAATTGGATTTTCTGACATCTTTTTCTTTGAAGATGTTTCACTTCTCATCCAAGAAGCTTCTTGAGCTTTGACTGGATCAGTGGTGGATTGCTACTGGTTCGCCCCGGATCGCCCACCAGGACATGTCTGTGCATGCGCAGAAACATTGTGTGTATGCGCATGCACCCATAAGCAAACTGGTAGTCACGGGATTTGAATCCCACTACTGGACTGGATGGTGGGGAATGGAAGGATTTATACTCCTTGCAGACAATTTCATTCTTTTAGCGAGTCTTCCAGGCCACTGGGAGGTTTTTCTGTGTCATCAAGGTCACCTGAGTATGCAAATGGGTATGAAGACTTCTTGGAACTGTTGAAAGGACTGTGTAGTAGTCTGGAGATAGATGATATAGTATCCCTCCCCCTCTGTTGAGAGAGGGCTGTTCAACTTTGACATAGATTGCCTCTTAGATCCCTCTTTCTTTCTTTAATTTTTTTTTATTTTTTCCAACATAAACATAAAAAAGAAATTTTTTTCAAGAACTAAGTCTTGGTCCAGTCACAAATGGGTATACTAGTTTAACAAATGAGAGCAAAGAATTTTAACATAAATTCCAACACCTTAATAAATCTTTCTATTATCTCATCAAACATTTTAATCTCCTACTAAAACAAAACTCATTTTTATATTCAATTATAAATTCAATTATTAATCAAAATTCAATACCACTCTATCTAAATTTTTCCCCTTGTTCCTTTTAACATCAACATTAAACACAAAACCCCCCAATATAATCTATTAATCTATATATTTACAAGTTTATCACCACAAATCTTAAGTTCCAAATGTATACAACTCAGTTTTTATTTCAATTTATTGATCAAAATTTCTTTCTATTTTTCTCATTTTCTAGACCCAATTCATCTTATCATGTTCTTAAACTTTTACACAGACATCTCAAAATTTACCATTTCATTTTAATTATCATCCAGCATTTTCTTTTCCACTCCTTATTAATAATTATTCTTCAATGTATTCTCCTCATTCTCCTCCATCACTCCACCTATTATTTGGCTGATTTCCAGCATAGCATATCTTGAGTTTTCAGCATATTCTCCTCCATAACTCCACCTGTTATTTGGCTGTCTTTGATCCCTCTTTCAATCCAGCAGTCCTCTGTCCAAAATGTAGACTTTGCTATCTTCACAAGAGTGGCCTGTGTCTTTTAAATGCAGATGGACTGCTGAATCTAGTCCTGATGGGTTTGTTCTCCTATGTTGTGCCATTCTCCATTCTATCCATATTTCCATGATCCCCTCTATCTGACTTACTGCTCATTATGCCTACTGCCTAAGAAACTCACCTAAAGTTAGGCAAAGAACCTTGCAGTTCACTCATCTACTCCAAGAACAATCAGATAATATTTTGTTGTGGTGTTGGTAGTGCCCCATCTGATATGATGATAGTGCCTGCAAATGCTGCTACGAACTCTTATTAATGGAGTCACAATATAAATATTGCCACATTCCAAAATCGGTCATTGCCTGGATATGTTTGGCTAAAGTTTACAACTTCTCAGCCAGCCTAAGTCTAGCAGTTGTAATTCATCTGGGCAGCATTGAGTTGGAGAAAACTGCAACATAAATAATGAACTGATTTAATCAGTATAAAGACTTTCCCCAATCTATACAATTTATAACAGTCTGTTAGTCCTTTGTTAATGCTCAACATTTAGATCTCACTGGTTTTGCTGCCACAAATGAATTTCCTGTTGCTGTGCCTATATCAAACCTTATTGTAGTTTGTATTTTTAAACCTTAACTCATGTAGGTTCATGCTACTTTAATAACAATCAACTCCTATACCAGATTACCATAGTCTTAAGATTTTTCCTCTTCAGTAGAAACCCAATTGAAAAGGATGAAAGAAAAGATTTCTTGATGATTTAAACTGAAATACCTTGATTTGTAAGGCTGTGTTCCATATTCAGCTGCCAACATTTAGCTAGCCCCTGGTGTTCTCAGAAGCTAAGTAGAATCAACCTTCGATATTACTTAAGTAAGAACCTTGGAATTGAGTGACGGTTGATTAGATTGGAAAATAAAAAAACAAACCAGAAGTTGGAAGTGATAAACCAACCTCATAATGCTGCCAAAATAAACCCTTGCCATCACCACAAGCTCAGCTCAAGGCAGTCTTTATAGCTGAACAATCTTCTTGTTTAAATAGGTACTTATTCTATTCAGAATTTAAATTTTATCTGATGCTCAATTTTTGCAACAATATCTGTCTTTATTATGCAACCCTTCTTCAAGTTATAGTTGTTATCCTTTGCCTTATCATATGTTGTATGTAAACCCTTGGAGGATGGAATATACATTTTTATCTGAAGAAATAAATACTCCAAAACAAAGAATAAAATGAATAAAATAGCTCACAGTTGAGATAATCCTTAAACACTCCTTTTCATATCAGCAATTAGACTTTTTTTAAAAAAAATTACTGATATGATATAATCAAAACTTGTAATAATTAGCTTTCTTTTAGGCTGGCCTTATAAGAAAGGGCTGGAATTTCATACTGCAGGGCATCCTTCCTTCCCCAATCTGATGTTTCCTTAATTTGTGAGACTTCAAATTTTTCTCACCATATTTCATAGGAATTAAAATTTTCTGTCAACTGGAAGGCATCGTGTTGGGAAAAGCTTCCTTAGATGCTCTCAAATAACAATTATATTTATGAATATTCATTATGCCCCATTATTATCACTAGAGACATTAGAAAATTGACATACTTTTTAATAAGCCACTAGAGTTTGATAATATAAACAAGCTTTCATAATCTAAGTTCCCAGAGGTCTTCCATGCATGGGAGCATTTGGATCTTGTTTATTAATATTAGAAAAAAGTTTGGTCTATACCCATTTTTTTATTTACATGGGGCATTTTTTAAGTCCCCTTCACTTTTTCAGCCACCCATTTCATAAAACATAGCTCTGAATGGCTCTCAGAAATAATAAAACCAAAACCAAGAAAATTTAGAAAATCAGGCTCCTAACGTACAATCTCCAATCCATCAATCCTTACAATCCTTGCACTCTGAGTCCTTCTATCCCAAGGCTTGGGGAAAATGTTTCCTGGAAGGTTTTTCAGAAAGCTAAAAGAGTTGGAATTTAGCAGATGCCCAAAAGGTCATATATGAAGTAATGTGCAGACATGACGGAAGCAAGAGCAGTTTGTAAGGAGAGTAAGTTATGGAGACATAGAACAAATCATATTGGTATAACAAGTTTTAACTATGCTCCTTTAATGTTCTTCTTGCCAATAAAGGAGAACATTCGTAGCTCAGGGTTGACATGAAGGGTCCTTGGTGCTCTCTGGGTTTGCTTGTTTTCTAGCAGATGTTTCATTACCCTAAGTAGCTAACATCATCAGTGCACTGATAATGTTAGCTAGTCAAGGTAATAAAATGTCTACAAGAAAACAAGCAACCTCAGAGAACACCAAGGACCCCACATTTTGTTCTTGTTCTATGTCATGACATTATTGTCTTACTCTTTCTTACTAACTTACATGTTCTATGTATTGTAGTTATTTATTAATTTGTTTATCAAATTTATATGTCTGTGCCTCTAATAGTGTAATGTTTATGTATATATCATCTTTCGTGGCAGATTATGTAAAATCAGATATTTCTTTAGGTCTCCCAATAACAATAAAGTAAAAAAATAAAACATTAATGACATTCTACTACACCATATGACATTCTACTACGTACATATGCCATTGTCTACATGTAGTCAGTTCCAAAGAATAGGAATTATACCAAAAGTCCATTGACCAAACTGAAATTAGCAGATTGCAATGTACTCTTTCATTGTTTGTCAACTCATTTTCAGTACATTCATGCTCTCTAATAATTTTTAAAACCTTAATGTGTTCTTAACCTTAAGTATTTAAAGCAACTCATTCAATGAATATCAACATACAGATTAACAGATTAACAGATTAACAGAGTTGGAAGGAACCTTGTAGGCCATTTAGTCCAACCCCCCGCCCATACAGGAGACCCTACACCATTTCTGACAAATGGCAGTCCAATCTCTTCTTGAATAAGATAACATGGATTTATGCTGCAAACATGATATCATGTCATAACTGTAGTTCAAAGCATTTTCTGCCTCACTTCAAGTCACCATGGAGCAGAGATGAGGGCATCTCATAATAGTATGCCAAAAATGACATTATCATTCATTCAAAGATACTAGTAGTATGCCAGAGAACAGTATGTTTGGGCCCCCACAACTCCGAATACCAATAGTAATAGTTTTCTCTCCTAATTGTGTATTCTCCTTTGTTTTCTACCTTCCCAAAAATGTCAGTACTTCTCCCATATTATTTATTTATTTGTTCATTTGTTTGTTTGTTTAGATTTTTGGGTTGCCCAACTCTAGTAAACATGATATGGACTCTTATGGAATCTTCTCATGTCTGCAGGGTGAATAACAAAATCTCTTAATATATGAAGGATTTACTATATTTAATTATAAGATCTGTATCGCCACCCATCTAAAAACATGAATCTGGGTGGCTCACAACAACAATAAATGTTCAAATAATAAATACCATAAAATATAAACCCACAAAACTGGCATAAAACTGGACAGATCAGTCACTTTTGGAATGCTCTACAACCAACTCCAGACATCCTTACTCTATCCCAGTACCCAGGTTAAAAGGCAGATCTTGATGGCCTTGTGAAAGGCTAAAAGAGCAGGGGTCTGCTGAATCATTGAGTAGAGGAAGGTTCATAAGGTTGGGGATGTCACAGAAAAGAAACAGTTCAGAGATCCCACTAGATTTGAAGATTTCAGGGAAGGGGCCTGGAATGTGCTACCATATGCAATCTGCTAGGATGGGTAGGTACTCTCAGTGAGAGCCAGCCCCATAAGTATTTCTCTGGTTTATTTCATATCTGACCATCTGTCCACAGAAAGATTCCCTTGAATCAGTGACTTTGACAAAATATTTTAGGGCAAATTTTATAGTTGTGTATTGGATTTGGAGCTCATATTTCAGTCTTCTTCTAAATTATGTTCTGTAACCATAAATCTATTTACAAGCCATTGATGACAAAGGAATATTTGGAAACTCCTTGTTCATTTGTTGTTGTTGTTGTTGTTGTTGTTGTTGTTGTTGTTGTTGTTGTTATTTCTATGCTGCCCACTCTCCGTGGACTCTGGGCGGCTTACACCAAAGACAGTATACTAAATAGCATATTGCCCCCAACAATCTGGGTTCTCATTTTACCCACCTCGGAAGGATGGAAGGCTTGAGTCCGTGAGATTTGATCCGCTGATCTGCTGAACTAGGAGTCAGCTGAAGTAGCTGCAGTACTGCACTCTAACCACTGTGCCACCTCGGCTCATATTTAGTTGAGGCTGCCACATTTGCTAATGGTAATTAAAGTTGTACTTTACAACCTTTCAAATTCAGCATTTCCCAGATCAGCTCTGAAAATCTCAAAGCACCAGGACTGTCACAGTATGCCCGAACCTAATTTTTTTTATCCAGAATTCTTCTCCATGATAACACATCATAATTACCATGAATTCCTTTCCATTTTTTGAGGTAAAGCTGAGCTTTATAAATACAGAAAAAGGAGCATAGAAACACCTGGTTCCCCCCCCCCTTTTTTTAAATATCCCACCTTCTATCCTTCCCTGGTAGAAAAATGGTGTTAAAGACTATCTGTCCAGTGTTTTTTTCAGTCCAATCTATTGGCTAGAAGTAAAGAGAGAGAAAAATACAACCTGTACCATCAGGACTGAAATATGATTGTCTGGTTGTAATTTCCAGCCTCCAACAAGTGGTACTTCAGCAAAATTCCTCCCTTTCCAGAATGGGGCATAAACATCGCATTTCAAAAATCAGTGGCTGGATTGATGGCCCTGAGTAAGGAGGCAGTGGAGGTGTCAGCTCAAGTGATACAGAAAGAGAGACAGAAACTTCTGGGAAAAAAAATCCTAAATGAACCCTTCCTATTTTCCCAAGGGAAACATCAGCAATTATATTCAACATTCAAATTCAATTGAGTGTTAATAAATCGTAGCAACAGGGGTGATGGATCAGGCAAGGTTGAGGGAAGGAACAAGAAACAAGTGGTGATTACTCTCTCCAGTGTGGATAGGATCTCCATATGCACTGCAATATTAATCTACCTAAAGCCACAGCTGGGTGTCAACATTTCATTCTTTGTCACAGCCATGAGAAGGTAACCTCAGAATTAAGTTAGCAATATGGAAGATGCCAGTTCAGACAGCAACAAATGCTTGCCCAGTAGAAGTGTGTGCTTCTGTATGTGTGCACACACATGTGATTTATTATTTTTTTAAAACCACAATGACCTTTCTGTTATATTATTAATTTTCAGGAGGCCAGCATCTGTCTTTGCTTTGCTCTCTGTTTTCACAACATCATAAAGAGTGATGCATCCATACACAAATAGTCATAACTTGTTATATATTCCACAGTAAGGCAATAAGATCATTAGGCCAACTCAAAAAGTGACAAAATATTAAGCACGTTTTTTTCAGTTTTCATCATCAAGAAGACAACCAGTAAAAAAATAAAAAAAGCACGGGGTGGAGAGACAAGTGACGGATGTTCAAGATTGCATTTACCCACTGTCTCAAGATAAAAATGCTGCAGATTTTTGTGTTGGGTTCTACCAAGTGCTCTGAAGCTTTCAATAGATACCTAGGATGTCTGGGTTAAAAAGAGCTATCTTCATCATTACACAAAATGTACAGGGAACAAGAAAAGTAAGAAGAAAAAGAAAACAATAAAAGCTATGTCCCACTTTCTGGCAGTTTATCACTTCCTCAGACTATCTTCACAACAAGGATTCATACAAATATTGCCATTTCCATGGCAAAATCAACATTTGCTGTCCAATGAAATCAGAGGTACCAGAGATGCTCCATAATATCCCTGAGGTGGGAACAAATGGCATGTAGGGCCACCTCTTGGACTTTTGTATGGCACTGTATACAACATAGCACATATTGGACATACAGTACATTTCAGCAAAGCTATTCCTGCTGTAATATTCTGGCTTGCTTTCTGACTACAACAGTAGAAAAAAAGTTGCTCATAAACACCCAGTCCTATTTCTGGATATGGAATTACACTTCTTTTAGCATTTCCAGAAACTGAAAATTATCTCATAGTTCTCATTGTTCAATTTTTTTCTGCAAAATTGATTTGTCTGATCAAAAAAAAAAAAAAACATTCTCATTTTGTATTGGTTTAGGAACATAGACAGGAAAGTAGCTGCACTGTTTCAGACGTTCAAAAGCTTTGCAGAAATCATAAATGCATCTCCATCCAAAGAGATCCAACCATTATATCATACCTTTATTTTGATTCTATAATACCAGTTTCTGAGTGAATGGAGGGCAGAGTGGGGCAGGCCTACCCTGCCAAGAAACTAAAGGAGTCTTCTCATTTCAATTTGTCATATTATCTCTAACCTCCACTGCCTTTGCTACCCATTTCTTTTGGGGAACTACAAATGTCAGATGATTCTGGACTGAGATGATCATGATATGTTCTTTGAGGTTCTTCATCTCCTTTGGCAGTTCTAGGAAATAGATCCCATGGGGAATGTCTCATTTTATAGGAGGTTAAGGTTGTGCCAATGTAGGAGGACAAGAAGGGAACCCACTCACCTGACCTGTGTTGTTCCCTTTTTGCCTCTCATTGTCAGCTGTCATGTAGCTTCAACTTCCATTTATCTCTATGACATTTCCCAAGATCCTCCGTCCTTGAAGTACACGTTTCCATACACAGTGGAGTTTATCTGCATAGCAAAGTTCTTAGGTTTGCAGGATTTTCTTTCCCTGTCAGATCCATCCCTGAATGGCTTTCTCAAATTTCCCCTCCTTTTCTTTCCCAACAATTCTCCTTTTAACAGAGTAGGACCAATCTTCCTAGTTTCCTCTTCCCAATTCTTATTAATTTCTAATTCACTCCAATCAAAACTCCATTTCGATTATAAGCTTGACCAGCAAAACACAGTATGTCCCAGCCCCCCTTTCACCCAAAAAGGGAACGGAAAACAATTCTCCTCCCTCACCATAATGTCTGTTATTAAGGTTTTGAATTCCGAAGAAATAAAGTTACATCTTCCTCCCAGTGTTTTTCCAATCTATCTCAAAAGCTGCCTCTTATATTTAAAAAAACAATTTACATTTTATAAATACCGATAATTTCATAACAAACTCCTCTTACCTTTGAGAAATCACATTTATCCTTGGTTTGGTAAGTCAATTTCTGGAAGAAATTTAGTTCTTCTTGCTATGCCATTCATCCTTTCCCTCCTGCTTCAGGCAAAGACATAAAAATAATCTTTTTTTTAAATCCTTAGTCAATCAAGTGATGCAAAAATGAAGAAACCTGGGCAGATGGAATTTGATTCAGTGTAGTCCAAACAACAGAATCCTTGAGACTCCTTACTCAGAAATATCCACAGCACAGAAAAGGGAGGATTAAAAAAAAAAAAGAGGGAGAATAGAAGACCAGTGTCTGTGTGTGTGAGCGTGCAAGAAAGAAAGTGAATAAACTTGTTTTCTGTTGTTGTTTCCAAAAGACTTATTTTGAATGACTGAGCGCAGCAGCCTGCAGCCTTTTCAAGCAGCTGGATCCCATGACATCCCGGGGTATCACAAGCATGTGGGTAGAGCAAGTCTTCAAGTTCATGTTAGCAGGAACCTTGCTTTAGTGTAGATGTACGTATGTATGTAAGAGGAAAAGGGGGAAGGATTACCCACCCACACATGCACACATGCACACATACACGCATGCACACAGAGAAGTATGGGGGAGAAAAAGCAGAAGGCGGGGAGGGGGAAAACGCGCCAGATTGGAATGATCTCATAAAGTGCTCTAGATGGCAGAGCCTCCCCGGCTTGTAAAACAAGCTGTGTGAAAATGGGAGGAGGAATGGAGAGAGCGATGGAGGGGGGGGGGGGGTGGAGAGAATCCACCCTCGCAAGCAGCTCGAGCTATTCTGCTCTCACGTCTCCTGAGGCTGTGGCACAGAAAGAGGATCTGTGCAGCAAAAATACTTCCATGTAGGGATGGGTGGATGGATGAATGGATGGATGGATTGATAAAAGAGAGAGGGAGAGACGGGGGGAGAGAGACAGAGAGGGAGGGAGGAAGAGAGAGAGAAGAAAGAAAAAGAAAGAAGGAAGGAAGGAAGGAAGGAAGGAAGGAAGGAAGGAAGGAAGGAAGGAAGAAAGAAAGAAAGAAAGAAAGAAAGAAAGAAAGAAAGAAAGAAAGAAAGAAAGAAAGAAAGAAAGAAAGAAAGAAAGAAAGAAAATGCCAAGGAAGGGAGTGGAGAAGTCGGGAAGAAGAAAACGGGTTGGTACAGCTGATCCACATCCCCCAAACTCTGCGACTCCAAAGGCAGCAGTCTGCCAGTTTTCTCTAAATCTCAGTGTTCAAAAGAAGAGAAGACTCTCTGCTGTAAAAAGAGGGTATGCCAGGCAGACTAGCAGGCTCCAGATGGAGTAGGGAGAAGCATCGGCAGGATGCTTGTCCCTTTATTATAAAGGGGGTGGGGAGGAAGAGAAAGAGAAGAGAAACTTATTGTAGACACTAAACAAGAGCATCATTTTCATAAACACTTGGAAAAAACTGCAAAAAAATATTATTATAAATAATGAATGTTTTAAAAGAAAAAAACAAAGAAGAGCTCTTAGGTTTGAGCTGGGGGATATTTTAATAACTATACTAGGAGCTATCAGAGGGGATCTTGAATTCTTTTGGTAATGAAGGGCTAAGGTCAGCATTAAAGGAATACAAGTCAAGAATATTCTTGGTGGGGAAGGGAGTTAATGATGATTGCAAAGTGCTTGATATGCACTGCTCTTGAAGAGCACCCAGAAGTTGCAGCTGGCCTAGGAGGCATGAACAATCAACAATAGGCATACCTTGGTGCATCAGTAGACACCTCCACAAACTGTACTGGCTCCCAGTAGGCTACCAAGTACCATTCAATGTGCTGATACTCACCAATATAGTCCTTCATGACATACAGTTGCGTTATTTGTGGGACCACCTTTTTACCCATCCCAACAGATCTGTCAGGAGAAGCATGCTGTGGGTTGATAAAGAGTATCATTTTGTGAGTCCCAGAAAGAGGATTTTTTCTACCATAACAACTGCCCTTTGGGACATTATACCCCCTAAGGTTATATTCTCAATGACCCTGTCAACCTGTCAAAACATCTTAAAGATCTGGATGTGTTCCCAGGCATAAGGGTGAGGAGATTAGCTTAGTTTATTAGATTTGTTTTTACCTCAGGGGTCATTATAGATTTTAATGTGTTGCTTGTTTTCTGTTTTTATTTGCATGGTATTTTTTTAATCTGTTGTTTATTTATTTATTTATTATTAAATTTCTATACCGTCCTTCTCCTGAAGGACTCAGGGTGGTGCACAGCCACATTAAAACAACCGAACATACAAAATTTAAAAAACGGTTAAAAAAATTAAATCCCTTGGCTCACAAATTAAAACCCCAAAATTAAAAACATCCAGTCCAAATTCTTCTCAAGCTAGTCCAGCTTGTTGAAAGAGTAGGGTCTTAAGGACATGGCGGAAGGTATGCAAGTCGGGGATCATGCGTATCCCCGGGGGCAGTTCATTCTAGAGAGCGGGTGCCCCCACAGAGAAGGCTCTCACCCTAGGGGTCACCAGTCAACATTGCTTGGCCGACGGCACCCTGAGGAACCTCTCTCTGTGGGAGCGTATTGGTCAGTGGGAGGCCGTCAGTGGCAGAAGGCGGTCTCGAAGATATCCGGGTCCTAAGCCATAGAGCGCTTTAAGGGTGATGACCAGCACCTTGAATCGCACCCGGAAGACCACTGGGAGCTGGTGCAGCTTGCGCAGGAGAGGTGTTAGATGGGTGCAATGGGTCGCTTCCATAATCACCCACGCAGCCGCATGTTGTTAGCTGCACTATGGCATGATGGGCATCTCTATAAATAAATCTAAATAAATAAATAAATAAATAAATAAATAAACAAACAAACAAACAAACAAACAAACAAACAAACAAACAAACAAACCAGGAATTATGTGTTGAAGGCAGAATCCTGGCAGCCCATGGTTGTTTTTTTTTAATGGACTTATTTAAATAATAGTCAAAACATTAATGAGCGCATGAATTACAGTCATCATAATGTTAGATTTCTTAAAGCCTGAATATCAGAGATGGAAACATTGACATTTCTGAGCTACAACTCCTATAAGATCTATGCACCATGTCCAGGACTGAGTGGTCCTACTAGCCATTCAGCAAATAGAATTAATTTTTCTTGATGATGAGTATAGTACAGTAGGATCTCATAGTGCAAATATTTTTCCCCTCTTGCTGGATTTGGAAAGTGAAAAGAACCAGCTTTGGGGAAAGGGAGAATCAGCAATCTGTAAAAATAGGTCCTTGGTAGGAAGGATAATGTGGATGGCTTCAGAAAAGCATTGCATTGATTAGGAGAAACATTTACTTTTTAAAAATATTTGATCTTGCCTGTCAATATAATTTCTTCAAGCATAATTTATGGATCTTAAAACAAAGTAACACTTCATAGAGTAGATAGACACCAAGGTTGCAATTCTGCATCTACTTGGCCAGGAAGAAATCTTATTCAGAATAGAACATCGAATAATAGAGTTGGAAGGGACCTTGGAAGTCTTCTAGTCCAACCTTTTGCTCAAGCAGGAGACCTATACCATTTCAGAAAATGGTTGTCCAGTCTCTTTTTGAAAGCCTCTAGGGATGGCACACTCACAACTTCTGAAGACAAACCATTCCACTTATTAATTGATCTCACTGTTAGGAAGTTTCTCCTTAATTCCAGATTGCTTCTTTCCTTGGTCAGTTTCCAGCCATTGTTTCTTGTTTTGTATTTTGGTGCTTTGGAAAATAATTTGATCGCCTTGTCTTTGTAGGAGCCCCTCAGATATTGGATCACTCCTATCATGTCTCCCCTAGTTGTTCTTTTCATTAGACTAGACATACCCAATTACTGTAATCCTTCTTCATATGCTTTATCCTGCAGCCTCCTAATCAGTCTTGTTGCTCTTTTCTGCAGTCTTTCCAGAATCTCAGCAGCTTATTATATTGACATGACCAGAACTGGATGCAGTATTCTGAGTATGGTCTTACTAAGGTTTTCTAAAGCAGGGCTAGAACTTCACATAATCTTGATTCTATCCCTTTATTAATGCAGTCTAGGATTGCATTGGCTTTTTTGGCTGCTGCTCCATATTTTTGGCTCATATTTAAATGATTATCCACTAGGAGTCATTTTTAAGCAGGCGTATATAGGATTGCATGGTAAATCAGTAGAACCATTTAAAAAGATTTTTAGAGCCATGTAAATATTTCAAAAAGCAATGAAATCAGAAGATAGCTTGATGATAGATAAAAGTTAACATTAGCAAGTAATCTGTGGACAAACAGCATCTGTTTTCTGGCAGCTGTCCACTTCAACTCAAAAATGGAAGTATCTTTAGCCAGTTGTTCTCTGTAAAAGACCTTTTAAACCTCCTGCTTTAATTCAAGTTATAATTCACTGCTCCTTCCCACCACACTCAGTTTTAACTGATAATCGCCACCCTATAAGAGAACATCCCAACCTAAACCTAAACCCTTCAGAATAGAGTTCATATTACAATCAACATCCAAAATCAGATCAAACAAGGTACTCTTGGGACAACTGAAGAAACTGAGATGCCTCAAGAGCAACTTGGACAATTTAATTTGCTGCAAATATGACTCACCTTGACAAAGGCATAGAGAACACGCGCAGAAGTCTTAGCCATTGCACCGTGTTAACATAGCAATTTGCCATTGTCATCTGGAGATGCAGCAATTTTACCTCTTCAGTTCTCCTTTTCCAACATGTTCAAAATATAGGGCAAAGTTGATCTGTATGCATTTGAAGGAGTTGCTCAGTCAATGGCCGACAATCAACTTCGTTTATTGAAAAACTACTCAAAACAACTGATCAATGGTAGTGTTATGAAAAGAACAATTGGGACTGCAGTAAAATGCCCTCACATGCATTTTCTTGGCATGCATATTATAGTCAATTAAACATTGTTTCAGCCTTTTTACGGAATATTGTCTGGGTACATAAATTTTGCTACGTTTGTTTTTTCATAGAACTCATGATCAGATACTGATAATAACGTACGCTTTATTCTTTCTGAACTACCTGAAAAAGCAGGGATAAGGCTGATCCTGGGAGAGTTAAAGAGAAAGCACCTGAAGGAATGTGTGGGAACAAAAATACTGCACCACAAATATTTGATCACTTAAATGATTAAAAAAAAAAGAAATGGGTCACTAAGACTGCTACTCACTCTTGTTCAAGATTCTTTTCAGACATCAGGGAGGAATTGACATGGGCAGCCTTTTATATGATAAAACTGGCAACAGGTGAAGTTAGAGGCCAATCAAGTTCAACTCTCAGCGGATCTTATGAGATGGCCCTGCTATAACATAGTTTAAATGGATCATCATGAAGCTCTTTTTATTTTTTTCTCCCAGATATTTGATGGAAGGCTCCTGTTTCTCATTTCACCCTGCTAAAGCCTGATGGAATGCCTCAAGCATTCTATCTATCTTTCCTATTTTCAGAGAGTGGTATGTGAGACAATGCAATGTTTTTGGACATGCATATATCATTTGAAGGTAGTTCATGCTGTTTACTTGAAACTCAGGGCCTTCCAGTGTGAGATTTTTGTTTTAAAAAGTTATTTTCCTTTTATTGATTCTTAGATAAGTGAAGTTACCCTGAACATGTCGTGATCAATTTAAAGGAGAAGATGTTTATAAATCCCTAAATATACCACTGAAGCTATTCTTTATGGCAGGTCTACATTCTTCCCCACTTTCCCTCTCCCCACACCCCAGAGATTAAGATTCCTTTTTTAAATGGTCTTTTAGGACTTCGGTACACATGGTTGGCGATGCTATAACATGACTGCAAAATACAGAAATTTGGAGTTGTTTTTGGGAGTGGGGCACTGTCAAAATTTAGTTGTGTTGTCCTGTGCGATTTAGAGAGCCCCCTTCAGTTTTATAAACAGGATAAAACATTTTTTTAAATTTTGTGTTTCTTTTTTCACTTTTGTGCCATTTTATTTCATGTTTTTTTAATGAAACGTCCTATTCAAAACCTACTGACACTGCTCTAAATGCAGTCTACTGTTAATGTATTGTGAGTTGTCTCTTCATTTTGGTGTTCTGCCCTAAGAAAAACAAAAGGGCTATTGTGCAGACTGGTAATTATCTAAGTGTAAATACAGCATTACATCTTAACAATAACTTCTGGAACATCATATAGCATTTATTAGATATGTTGAATGGCCTCATAGAAGCTGGAACTTAATAGAATCCACGGTGGTGCAATGGTTAGAGTGTAGTACTGCAAATTGCTGTCAGCTGACAGCAATTTGGCAGATCAAATCTCACCAGGCTCAAGGTTGACTCAGCCTTCCATCCTTCCAAAGTCAGTAAAATGAGGGCCCAGATTGTTGGGGGCAATATGCTGACTCTATAAACCGCTTAGAGAGGCCTGTAAATGCACTGTGAAGTGGTATATAAGTCTAAGTGCTAGACTAAGTGCATCTGAAGATGCATGTTTCCTCATAGCTATATTAAGCATATACATTATCATTTATACTCTTTTGGTATTGTAGTATACCTGTTGGTCACATAACACATTGTGAACTTGTTTGGGCTTTTTCAAATGGAAATAATTCTGTTGAAATTACAGCTCTTAATTTGCACAGACACATTGTTTGTTGTGGAAATATTTTTGAGTAACAGTGTTCTCTTAAAATGGGAAAAATATCTGTGCATGAGTTCTCTAGTGTGGCACTGTCTTCTGATGTACTTTTTACAAATTATTATTATTACTCTGTGTGTGTGTGTGTGTGTGTGTGTGTGTGCGTATGCCTTCAAACCCGTGTTGGCTTCTGGCAGCTACCTTGGCAAGTCCTTTCAAACGTTGTAAAGATTTGTGAGAAGTAATTTAATATTGCCTCCTTTTTAGGACTGAGAGAGAATGATTGGTTCAAAGTCACCCAGCTGGCTTTCTGCCTAAGGCAGAATTAGAATTCACAGCCTCCCACTTTTTAGTCTGATACTTTAACCGCTACACCAAATTGGCTCCCCCATGTGATTACAACTTCACTATATTGGCTTCTTCTTAGAAATGGGATATCAAGATGTTTCATACTGTATAGCAAAACTATATTATTTTGCAGTGAAATCCATGGATTCCAAAAATTTCCATTTTAATAGCCATCTGTTTCTTCTGACTACCACACTCATCAAAGTAGAAAAGAACTTTGGATCTTGATTATAGGAAATAAAAGAGGAAAAACACTGTCATTTGGATTGAAATGATGACTGCAGTTCAAATACCTGCTTTTTGGAAGTGTTTGGAGCTTTCAGTGAAGTTTCAAGAAAAACGTCCTTCAAAACAAAGTTGGAAATGGCATCAGTTCTTGCTTTTAAGCATCAAAGTGATAGGGCCATAGCAATTCACAATGTAGAAAACAGCTTCAGAGAATGCACAGTAGATGTGCAGAAATCTCTTTCTTTGAATCATAGTTGCCAGATGAGACAGACTGGCTTTATTGCTTTTCACATAAGCCACGTCATAGTGACTTTGCATACCTACTATTTTCAAGGCATCTAAACCAAAAATATGTTCCATTTTCCTTGTTCGGATATAGCCTTTGATCAAAAAACCAATTTTTTTTTTAATCTTTCTCCATCCAGGAATCTCTATCTTGGTTCTGAATCTCTATTTGTCATGTTCTCCTATAGAATGACTTTTGGGAGAAAAATATAGAGATTTCCTATACAATGAAGGAAAAATAAGTTACTCCTGGGGATGCCTGATGAGGAAATTGGATCCCTATTTGCTCTGTGAATAACTTCTTTGGATCTGCTATTATAAAGTGCAGAAAGCCTCCTTTGAACTTCCAAATGAATTATGCCTAACATAGGAAATGTCCCTATCTGGACATAAATAAGCCAGCCAAACAGCACAAACTGTACAAATTATACATCTCTTCTCCTATATTTTCAAATTAAAACCTCCCAGGTCAATTTCTCTTTTGGGTGGTAGAAGGCAGTCAACAAGATTATCATCTTATTCATTTAGCAAACTGAACAAAGATCTCCTCCTCCTCCCCCTCCCCCCCCTCCTCCTCCTCCTCCATGGGTTGTTGCATTTCACTTAGAAAAATTTCCCTAACTCCTGTTAGCCTACTCATCATTGCAGAGAGAAAGGTCACGGAATGTTCCTGGATGAGCAAAAAGAAAAAGAAAAGTTGGGAATGTATACCAAGTTTATATATACTCTCAAATGATCATGTAAAGATCATCTAAGGTATCCAGCTAAAGCAGGCAAGTACCTGCATTTCACAACACTGATATAGGACAGTGCACAACAAACAAACATTGTTTCATACAAAATGGGAGAAGGCAACAATAGACATCTCCTGTCTTTTACCAAAATGGTTGATGTGTTCTTTATGAATTGCCAAAATTAGAAATAGTAATGAGAAAAAAGATGCTGGACTATATGGCCAAAATCATATCAAATCACATTTATTAGTTTGGAAATGTATGGAAACTGAAATGAAGCAGGAGAATTACTTCAATTTCTGCCAATCCATTGGTTTTTTTCCTTGCTAGCAGAGACCTTAAACAACTACAATGGCACATATATACATGGACATCACCAGATGGACCACACAAAGATCAAATTGACTATATTGTTGGTACACGAAGGTGGAAGAGCTCAGTTACAGCACCAAAGATATGGCCAGAGGCTGAATTTGAAATGTGTCATGAACTATTCAAGTGCAATTTTCAAGTCAAACTGAAGCAAAAGAACAACCAGTTTTCACAATATGATTTTGAACATATACTTACCATTTTGAAAGATCATATTGGAAATTACTCTGAAGTTACTGATAAGAAACAAGATAAATTGTTAAATAAAATCAAATAAATTCTTAAGGATGAATGTGAAGAATCTGTAAAAAATAGAGACCCTGAAGAAAGCAAATTGGATATCTGAACAGATAATGGCAATATCCAACAAGATAAGAATATCATACTTGAGTGTACTTGAGCATACCATGGATAATCAAATAAATGAACAAATAGGTTATAGAAGAAAAAAAGAAACAATCCAGAATTCTGCCTTCGGGCATGCTGACTTTGAAACCAGACTCAAATTATCATATTTTGGAACTAGAAGAAGAAAACCACCAGCAATGGACTTGATTTCAGTGCTGATGGGTAAACTGTTGGAAGAGCTGAAGTGCCAGGTTGAGGACAGATTGTCCTAGAGAAAGCCTATCTGTGTGGTCATTGTGAATTGATACCAACTTGATGGCATATAATCAAATCAGACTATCATGAGTAGAAAATTAGATCACAATCACACAAATAAGTAAATGAAAATAATCAAGGCAAAATAGTTATATCCTGAAGACATCCAAAGCAAATTTTGAGCAATTCTACAATGGAAGGAACTGTACAGAGAAATGGAATGCTCCAAATTCCACAAGCATGCAAGGGGAATATCTGTTGAGGATGCTTTTATTTGGATTCCTGCACAGGGCAGGATTAAATGTCCTTTTCCAATGCTCTGATTCTGCAGAACCACGTCAAATGTTTATCAACTAGAAAAGGAGACAATCATGTACATTAATGCTTAGCAAATCAGTCAAACCAATTCTTAAAACACAAAAAACATAAATCCTAAAAATTCAAGGGAAACCTTGTGTTAGTAAGCTTTGACCCCAACCGTATTGTCAACTTTTATATGGGAAACACAGTAGTGCATGCACACACCTTTATAGTTACCTGTTTTCTTTCACCAGCAATTAATCCCTGCTACTGTGCTACTGTTCAGACTGGAAAATATTAGGAGAAATGCATTCCAATCACACCCACAAAACAACATCCCAATCACAGTCTTTGAGACTATAAGAATATTTGACATGTTCCCCTTCATAATGGCAAATTTGATTCTAAGGTTGCTGTGCTTCCTTTTGGCCTCAAAACAAATTCTTGCAATAGAAATGTTTTTTTTTTTAACGAGTCAACCCTTCAACTCAGTCATCTTCAGCTGCAAAGTCAGTTATCCTCAAGGGAATTCAAATCTTTTTTTTTTCCTCTTCAGTCCAGCAATTCTATGAACCTGCTGTAAAGATTTCTCCTTCAGTGTCTAGTTGAAGGGCTTCACAAGTTCACTGTAATATCCCCCTATTCCTAAATTTACACATTGTAGTCCAGGCACTGCCAAATCAACCAACTTCTTATATGCTCTATTGAACATGTGCATTTAGTTTTGCAGGTTGGACTGTACCTTCTTTCCATTATTTCTGCTGATTTGAATCCTGCTTGAAATTTGTCTCATTCCACCCAAGTGCATCTTTTTTAGAAGTCCACCCTTTTACCAACTGTGTCACCTGCCACTCTTCAAGTCCTTTCCAGGGTTCACTACAGTTCAGAATAGTTAGCCAGCCAGTTTATTAATTCCTCTGTGCAATTCAGCGAGTATTTTAAATTTGGCTTTATCTATACATACAATATTACAAGCTAGCTATTACTCAGAAGATAATTGCTCTTAATAAGAGAAAAGCACCCTTTGTGGAAGAATGAATTAAACAGCCAACAGTTCTATTATGCTACTTCCATCAGGGTTCTAATCATATAAAGGAAACATTTCCCCTACAAAGAAATTGCTTAACCTCTCTTCTTGAAGTGTGATCTTTCGTTAGAAGGCAGCTGGTTTGTCTAGGAGAGGGGAGGGCACTTTTTCAAGCCTTAGGGCCAAATTTATTTATTTTATTTATTTTTCACATTTCTGAAGCACCCACTTCCCTCAAATGCAAATGTAAGCCCAATACTAAAAAATATTGATATATTTTAGCTTAGGTGTTCGTGCATATCTATGCCTAGTATGTATACTGTACCTACTCTGAGTCTTTTCCCACCAGTTTTGATACAGGCAACATTACTCATGGTGAGTTAAAGCCCTCATTGCAATCCTTTTCTGTCATACAATTGATGGAACAGTTATGATTTTATAAGGGCCCAAGGACCATAAAATAATAAAACAAATCTAATAATCCAGCACAGTAATTTGGTACTGAGATGATGTACAGGAGAAATTGTGAAAGTGAGGCAGCTTAACACATTTTAAGCACAAATCAACAGTGGAGGTATTTTTACTACTGAAACAGGATAGGCTAATAATTTAGGATTTAAAAACAATAGCAGTATAGTAAAATAGGACCACAATGCAGGAAAATGCTTAAGTTAAGCCAAAAGGCTTCCCCTTCTAGTGTAAACAATCAGTTGCAACACATGCAACTAAGAATAGAAATTAATATATGAATAAAATTGGATAAATAAAGTTGGATTATTGCAACGCGCACTACATGGGGCTACCCTTGAAAAGTGTTCGGAGACTACAGTTGGTCCAGAATGCAGCCGAGCGAGCTATTATCTGGTGGGTATATCTAGGTGCACCCATATTACACCAATTCTCCGTGAGCTGCACTGGCTCCAGACACAATTCAAGGTGTTGGTTATTACCTTTAAAGCCCTACATGGCTTAGGGCCAGGCTATCTTCGAGACCGCCTTCTACGGAATAGCTCCCAAAGACCGGTAAGATCCCACAGAGTTGGTCTCCTCCGGGTTCCGTCAGCTGAACAATGTTGGCTGGTGGGCCCGCAGGGGAGGACCTTCTCTGTGGCTGCCCCGGCTCTCTGGAACCAATTACCTCCTGAGGTCCGGACCACCTCCACCCTATTGGCTTTCCAGAAAGCAGTGAAGACCTGGCTTTTCCGGAAGGCCTGGGGCCATTGATCTCACTGCTGCAATCTTGCAAGATCTGGCCATTAATGGAGTGTATGGGTTTTAATGTTTTTTTAAAACAACTTTTATGGTATATTGTTTGCATTATTTTTTGTTGTAAGTCACCCAGAGTCCCCAGGGAGTTGGGCAGCATAGAAATACGACAAATAAATAAATAAATAAATAAATAAATAAATAAATAAATAAATAAATAAATAAATAAAATTTACCTTTCATTGTGCTCTGCCACTCCACCATACTTCCCATTTGCCAGTCATTCGCACGAATAGTAAAAGCAGCCTACAGCTTCTTCACATTTTCCTTACTGCTGGCAGTCTTAAGCATGCTTTTGTTGTGATGTTGTTCATAAGCTTTTGAGATTGGATTTCAAAGGATGCTGTTCATAGATCATTACTGAGTCTGGTGTTATCAAGAGGTGAGTGTGTCGGTCAAGCAACACTTGCCCTTTCTGTTTGAAACAGGCCAATTGTTGAATGTAGAAATTCTAGTAGCAATAACAATAGCACTTAGACTTATTTACCACTTCATAGTGCTTTACAGCCCTCTCTAAGCAGTTTACAGAGTCAGCATATTGCCCCCAACAATCTGGGTCCTCATTTTACCAACCTCAGAAGGATGGAAGGCTGAATCAACCCTGAGTCACTCAGATTTGAACTCCTAGAGTGAACAGTGAGTTAGCCTGCAATACTGCATTCTAACCACTGTGCCACTGTGGCTCTTATACTCTTATAGTACTGCATGAACTAACAAATATCCATTCGATCTACCTTTTAAAAGAGAGAATCAGATGGGAGTGTCTAGTGTTGATGTTGGCTGAAGAATTCTGGGAATTAAGGGTCAGACATCTTAAAGTTGCTAACTTTGAAAAACACTATTTTAGTACATCCCCCACATCCACCCTCCCCTACAGCCACAAGTGGCCACATATTTATGTAGATTTGTTTGAAACATTTTTCCTGATAGGTTAATGCAGTCAAGATAAAGGGAAGGGGAGATTAAAACAAACAAAGATTATTAATAATCATCCTAAGAAGTGTCAAAACCTTTCTGTTAATCACGTTGCCAGATCTGCATCACAGCATGTGACCTGGAAAATGTTGCATCCCAGAAAACCCTGTGAATGTAGCATGCCAGTAAAATGACAACTGAAGGCTTTTCATTAACTTTGCTAAATGAAATCATGCTATTTAACTGGGAAAAATTAACTAGGTGCTAGGAGATGTTAGGTATATGGTGGGCAGCTCATCCACTGAAAAAGCAGACAGGATGAGTCTGCTACTTTTCAGGTGTCATCTTTATTGGACTCCTTCTCAATTTTCTGTCTGTCTGTCTGTCTGTCTGTCTGTATCTGTCTGTCTATGTGTGTGTGTGGGGGGTGTCTATCTATTATCTATCTATCTATCTATCTATCTATCTATCTATCTATCTATCTATCATCTATCTATCTATCTATCTATCTGTCTATTTATCTATCTATCATCTATCTATCTATCTATCTATCTATCTATCTATCTATCTATCTACCTATCTATTTATCTATCTATCATCTATCTATCTATCTATCTATCTATCTATCTATCTATCTATCTATCTATCATCTATCTATCTGTGTTATCTATACTGGGACAAGGCAGGAAAAAAATTCAAACAGATTTTCTGAGGGTAGTGTATAACCAGAGGTGGGTTCTGTTTACCTTCATTACTGGTTTGCAATGGGAGAGTGCACATGCACAGAGCATCCATGATGATGTCCTGGTGGGTGGGCAGAGCCTCCTGCTGCTGTTACTACCAGTTTGCAAGATCCAGACCGAACTGGTAGCAACCCACCACTGTGTATAACCATTAATAATGTGCATCATATTATCATTTTCTTTGTAGAGTTTATTGCATGACCAACAGGAGTAGATGCCTCACAAGAGGAAATGAAAAAAGTGAGTATCTAGAAGTACCTAGTAAAAGGAACTTAGCATTTGTATCTTCTCCTTTCTTGGCATGCAGTGCATGGAATTGGGGAAGACTATTGGAATCATCATTGGGTTTCACAATGGGGATTTAGAGAACAACTGTGACCCAATTCAAAGCACCAGTTCTATTGTTTTCAGCAAAGGGTTCCAATTCAAACTAAGTATTTGATTCAGAAAAGTGTGTTGTGCCAATTCAGCTCTTTCAATAATGGTCAGTTGGTTTTTATCAGCTGCTTTGATCTGATCTGCTATTTCACTTGTGGGCTTTGTTAAACTGAAATGCTCCTTCGAAGCTTTGCTGTGTTCTAGTCAGTAATGTCCGGTTTTCTCCCTTCTCTCTTTGCATTATTGAAAAAAAGATGAACCAGTGCATCTGTACAATTTGCTGCTGGAGAGTTAAACCCAAATTTAATTCAAAGGTGCAATGCAGGGGTTGACAAACACATTGCAGGCTTTAGAGCAAGGTGACCTGGACAGAAACACAGCAGGGGCAAATGGTTAGAATTCCAAGAACTAATGTTAGACATCTGTGAGCTAGCCTGGCTCTACATCAGTGTTTTTCAAATTCAGCAACTTTTTAAAAATGTGGATTTCAATTCCCAGAAATACTGGTTGGAGAATTCTGAAAGTTGAAGTCTACATATCTTAAAGTTGCTGAGCTTGAAAAACACTACACTATATTAATATTCTCAAGAGGAATACTTGCTATGGCACAATTTTGAGAACATATGATGGCAGCTTTCCCAATAATTCCCTGCATAATAGCAAATTGTGCCATAATGTTTTCCTAAGCTACTGGCAAATAAATCATTGGATAGATTAGACAGTTTAGTCTTAGCTGCTTTTGGTCATATTCATTTTTCTATCTAAATGTATCATTTTGAGACTTCTTCCTTTAGGCCTCATCTTTTATCATCTTTGTGAGCTCTGTGATTTAGATCTCTCTGAAATTTCTTCTCCGCCCATATTCAGATTGGTTTTTTCCCCAATTTCATCACTTGGAAGCACATGCCCTAGTTACCTATATTGCTTGTGTTTTAAAATACACAGAAACTATAACATGGATTTGAAGTTTAAAAAAAAACAACAACATACTGTACATGTTGATTCTAGAACTGCCTACCAGATCAATAGATTTGTTCTGGATTGCAAAATTCACCTTCTCTTCTATTCATCCTGTTAACTGATGGAAGCTGATGGAAGAAGGAATTCAAAACATAGGAAAGTCATTACGTTGCTCTAATAAATGTACCCAAACTACTGGTACCAACAGTTTATATGCCTTTATATATAGGTTCTACCAGTGGTGAAATGTAAAATTTGTTACTACTAATCTGTGGGCATGGCTTGGTGGAGGGGGTAATGTGATTGGGTGGGCATGGCCAACTTTTTTTTTTTTTTACTTTTAAAAGCATTTTTTTTGGCCAAAAAGGTTTAGAAAAAATGCTTTTAAAAGTTAAAAAAAAAGCCTCTGATGATGGGTAGGGGGGCAGGGATTTTTGCTACTGGTTCTCCGAACCACCTGCCACCATCACTACCGGATTGGGCAGTCCAAACTGGGAGCATTTCACCCCTGGGTTCTACTTGTGGAGTTCAACATCCCTTTTTCTCTTTGTAAGCTCTAGTGTCTTGGAAAAGAAGGCAAATATACATGTCCCAGAATAATGTTTCAGGACCCAGTCTGGGTCAGCCACCCAGGTTTTGATTTCCAAACTTTCAGACTAATACTGGAGTCCATCTTCAGGGAATTTCTCTCTAGCAGATGGGCTGCTCTGTGTGTGGTATTTACAGTGCCTGTTGTAAGTGGCTTTTTAGATGTTGATTGGGTTGTGTTCATGGGTGGCTTTTAAGTCATTAGCTGTTGCTTGCTTGTGCTGCCCAATCCTTGCCTTCTAAGTACTAGGTAGGTTTGTGGTAAATCAAACACTCCTGTTGACCAATGAAAGGCCCATTTCCCAAGCTGCAATCACTTCCCTGGCTGTTTCTATGCCTGCTTGTCCAACAATCTTAGCCATTGCAAAGTTGAATGTGTGTCGTTCATTGCAGTATGAAGCTACTAATGAGTTCGGGTCTCCTCATATGATTGCTCACTTGTGTTCTTGCAATCTGGTAGTTAGCTTCCTCCCCATCTGTCTTACATAACCACAGGGGCATTTGGTAGATTACATTGGAAGTATGTCTCACCTTCAAGCGATCTTTGCAATGTGTAATCATATCTAATGCCTTGGGTCTATGAGAGAGACAGAGGTTCAATTGGTGACATTTTCATACTGATTTAGCATTCTGTGATAAGAATCACTTATTATATCTCATATAGATTTTTCTCATCTAAGAAAGTATATTATAAAATACATTTTGATTAAAACCTTTAATATTCAGAAATAGGTATGACTTAAGATCATCCTGTTTTTCTGGAGGTATAGTTCTGTTAGTATTGCCTTGACTTCATATAATCCTAAGCAACAAGTATAAAAGACTCCTTTAAAGCTATTTGTACTCCTTCCATTAACAGCTTACTAAAATAAAAGTCTTTTTCATATGGGAACTTAAATAGAAAACTGAGGGGAAAAACACAGTCCTATCTATGGATTCATTCAAAATGCAATAGACTTAATTAAATTAAGGGTTGTTTTTTAGATAAACTCTCTAACCAGGTGTTTTTGTTTCTTTTTTCGTTAATGAGGATTCTCCCATGATCAATCAGCAAATTCAACCAAGTTCACAACAGCTAATAATTATCTGCAGAAGTCCTTAAGAAAATTGACTGGGGTTATTTGAGGAAACTGATTCAGACTGATGTGATCTATGCTTGCTGTCCTGAGACTCAGATCTGAAAGTTAGCACATTTTTAAACTCATACACTACTCTGAGGCCGAACCCCTTTCCATCCATGAAAAAAACCATCTATGATTGAAGGAGATTCTCCACCCTTATATGAAGCATATTCTTCATATATTCTAAAGAATTTTCCATTCAGGGGTGGAATGTACTCAGGGCTGTAGATAGGGTTGATAATTCAAGTAGACGGTTAAATAAGGGCAACCACAAATCAAATTACTGATTGAGTTCACTAACTGGTAGAAAAATTAATTGAAACCCATACTCAGAACTCTTAAACAGCAAGAAGAGTTAGCTCAACATGAACTCCCATTCACAGACAATGGGGAAAAATTAGCTCAGACAAGTGTTTATATTCAAGTGCATTAGCAATTTTGTTTTGCATACACAGGCAAGTAAGAAACCAGTGGGGGAAATCATCACAGACTTTACAGAGAAGAAAATGACTTGGTTAGCATTCTCATCCTCTCGTGTATAGAACACGAGTTCTAAATATTTTAACAGCATCAAAGAGAGAATGGAAGGAAGCAATGGTTCTACAATCTTCAGAAGGAGATAGCATCATAGAACTATTTTTTTTTCTCACTTCAGCATCCTGGAATGGACAGTTCAAAGATTTCTTATATCAGCTTATCAGCAGGGTGATTATTCTTAATTAGAAATGTGTTGCATTTATATTAACTCCTACGGGTGTATTTATCAATTTTATTGAGGGCTGAAGGCATACATCTTACTTTCATTCAATTATGCACAGAAATATACACCAAGCAACAATCAACATCTTTGTTCCTGGTGGCTCCACAAGCCTTTTCCAGCTGGGGCACTTTCTTCAGAAGCAAAAAAGCAAGTCAAATGGAATTCCCAAGCCAAGCAGGCATATGACACCAGAGCACATATGGTCCAGCACATCTAAGCACTTCGGTAACAAGTGCATACCTCAGCCAGAAAAACTACAAAGAGCTTCCTTTGCCTACCTCTGTGAGAAATAATGTTCAACAACCAATTAAAGGCTGCCCTGCATCTGCAGAGGAGAATGTCAGGATCTTCTAAATATACCTTGATCAGCAATCAAAGGACAATGAGGATATTGAGGATATTCTGCCTTCCACAGAGAATATTTTGGTATAAAGCAGCTGCAAGGATCTTGAGTCATTATTCTGTATTAGAAAAAAAGTAAAATGAATTTTCTAATAAACTATGTGAGTTTACTTCCCCCTTTTCAATCTATTTTGTTTGCCATGCCTTTAAAACATGAAAGGAAAGGGACTTCCTTAATATCCACTCAACTCAGTTTGACTCCAGACTGAGTCTGACCATTAATTGTTTTTTTAAGTCAGAGACAAAATTGCCCTTCCCAAATATTACAGTGTCATTCCCAGTTTAAGGAAGACATCCAGATATATTTTGAAATGTATTTTCTGAAAGGAGAAAATGTTTTTAAAAGTTTAAAAGCATACCACTACCAACATGATATATACATTCCTGTTTCAATGTCTATAGACTTTTTTGTTGTTGTTGTTTAGAAAATCTTACAAGTTAACATGGAAAGTATGGAAGAGAGTTAGAACTTACCTGGAATTATGAAATCATAGAAATGGTAGCACTTGATAGATTTGATGGAGGGAAATATAGGATGGGGTCATCTTATTTTTTGCATAAGCAACTGTAAGAAATGGAGTAAGGCAATATCAGTAGTTGTCTTGTATTTAAAAGCTACAAGTTGTTTGTGTTTCTAGACCATGAAGAGTCTCTAGTTGACAAAATCTATGACAAAACAAATGTATTAGTTTGGAAGACACACAAACTTCTATTGATCTGGTAATGTAAAATTAGCCCAAAGCCTCTACTTCATGAATTAGAATATAGTTATTCTAATTCTAGTATTGGTATTCTAATAACAATGTGGGCATCAACTAAATTCCAAATACTAAAGGTCCATACTAGCTGCAAACATTAACACACAGAGACCCCAGATTTTCTCACAGTCAACAGTCTTTGAGGGGGTATAGCTTCATTTCTCTTTCTTCCTAGTCTTCAAGCCAATTTACACGCTGGTGTTCACGAATCTTGAAACAGTTTTTCAGTACCCTTAAGTCCTGCATGTTAAACAAAGACAACATATTTTATCCTTCTGCACTTGAATAACAAGTACACTTATCATGTAACTAGTGTAACTCCCTGCTCCATTCTTTAATCTCTTAGTATTAGAACAACCATACACAAAGACCCCAGAAATTCAATTTTTAAAATAAACCATTTTGAGCATCAGCAAGTTCTTTTAATTATCTGGTTCCTTTCCATTCCCTTATCCTCCCTTAGTGAGTTTATTGAGAATTGGTTGGCAATTTTGCTGACAGAATTCTCCCTCTTCCCCCACCCCCTACAATTAATTTCTCACACTAATGCTGACAAAACAGGGCAGATCAGTTGGCTTTCCAGAGCCGAGGACTGAATACGACAGATTGCCTCCCTGTATTTTCTTTATCAAACTTTAAATATTCATAGCTCTTGTCAAATTAAATGAGATGCTTAGCCTGTCATCCTTGGCAACTCATCAAGTCCACAGGTTTTTCCATCTAAAAATTTTCTGGCTATTTTACATCTCTCTTCTTAACATTATTCTTTGCCAGCTCATTTATCAGTCAGACTCATATTCTGAAGAGATCTTGTTTGCTGTTGCCTTATCAAATCAGCCCTGAGCCTACCAATTAAGGAAATATACCAGGATACTAAAAAACCAATAAATAAATAAATAAATTTAATTATTAATTGTTACTAAATTTAGGTTGCAATCTTCAAGTCAGCCTCTGAGGACATTCTAATAAGAGTTGAATGATTGAGCAGATCTCCCCGCCTCTAACCGTCAGACTGCAAGTATCACACACGCATGCATACTGCACACAGGGTGTACCATTAGTCAGACCCCATAAACAATTTATTATGATCAAACTGAATGCCATTTTCTGCTAAACACATCTTTTCTCATTTGATGCATAAGCTTTGACCATTCCTAAGAATAGTAACATTTTCTTTGATGTTCAGCAATATTAATATGATAGACTTTTTTAGATTGTCGATTGGCCCATGGGCCCTATCTTTTGGTATTGTTTTTCTAATTGTTTAATTGACATCACCTGGCAGTACATACACATACACACACACATGTGTGTGTATGTATGTGGCATGACTGAATGCCAAAGGTGCATGGAGCGCTGTTACCTTCCCTATTTTTCTACTTGCATTTTTTTACATGCTTTCAAATTGCTAGGTTGGCAGAAACTGAACAAGTAACTGGAGTTCACTCCATTAAGTGGCACTAGGGATTCGAACTGCTGAACTGCCAACCTTCTGATAAACAAGCTCATTGTCTTAGCCACTGAGCCACTGCATTGCTAAAGATAGAGGGGGGGGGGAGAGAGAGAGAGAGATTGGGGAGAGTGGAGTGCTGTTACCTTCCCACCAAGGTGGTCCCTATTTTTTTACTTGCATTTTTTACGTGCTTTCAAACTGCTATGTTGGCAGAAGCTGGGACAAGTAACAGGAGCTCACTCCATTGTGTGGCACTAGGGAGTTGAACTACTGAACTGCCGACATTCTGATTGACAAGCTCAGCATCTTAGCCATTGAGTCACTGCGTCGCTATAGATAGAGAGAGGGAGGGAAAGAGAGAGAAAGGGAGAGCGATAGAAGTAGAAATAGAATTATGAATTTGTGTGAAGGTATGAACATACATATGAAAGATGGAATACTCAAGTTCCCTTCAAAGCAGGATGTAGAAACAGCAGGATTTCTTCTGGAAGATTTCAATTTATGCAGCACCAGGAAAAAAAACAGAATTAAGATTTCCATGAAACCACAGTCCTCAAAACAAGACAGGAAAGAAATTGAAAACCACTGAAACTGAATTGCAGCCGAAAATGTGTCTTTTGACGGAATCACATGGTGAACCCTAAAGGTTAATTCTGAATAGATGGAATCCATTACATAAAGGATTATTTGAAATAGTTTGGAAGATCACCATTGTTATATTTAATTTTTATATGATATTGGGCTTAAAATTTGTTACAAAACTCATCCTGATTTGGATTTGACTTCTTGAGAAAGTTAAACAGATCACTGCAAAATATGCAGAGGATCTGTGATTACCCTATTATAATTTTATTGGAATTAATTATCTAGATGACGAAATTGAAGATGAAAACATCTTGGAAACCTGAAGGAAGGAGGTGGAAAGGTTGCCAGGATTTGAAAGAGTTTTAAAGGAACGTCTAGGAGTGCAGCTTGTATAAGCTGCATTTGGTTTTTGTTTTGTTTTTTGTTTTTTTTTAACGGATACATTAGGAGTCAGGCTGAATGATCTACCTAGAGGATTACAAGATACCTTTGTGGTTGGATTTTACAAATACTAAGTCACTCGGGGGGATTTATACATGAAGAGATGTTTGTTGCTGATGGGGGCAGCTTGAATAAGAATAAGAACTAGTTTATAAATATTGTGTCAGAAGATAAGTATCCAATTTTAATCAAGATCAAGTTGCTGATGGAGGCAGCAGGAATATGAAGCTTATTAGAATTATGTTGGATAAACTTCAATCAAGATGGAGAGAAGATTGAAACATGGTTTTTTGAGATAGAAAATTTTTGGATATAATTGTATAATTATAATTATATATGTATAATCATATATGATATTTTATTAGAATAGAGAAATGTTTTATGTTTTTGTTTAATAGTTGATGGGCCTAGCCGGGATAAAATTAGTTGATATGGATATGGATGTGATTTATTATATTTTATTATTAGGGGATCGATTTTGGTATACAATTAGTAATATTAATATTGATGGATTAGAGGAAGGCATGATATCTTTTAATTGGGTTTAAATATTATAAGTATGGTACTGATTGATAATCTGTTTTTTAGTTGATGGGTGTAGTTGGGATAAAATTATTTGATATATCTATTATATTTTAATATTAGGGGGATTGATTTTGGTATATAATTAGTAATGTTAATATCAATGGATTAGAGAAAGGTATGATTTCTTTTAATTGGGTTTAAATATAAGTATGGTATTGATTGATAAATGAATAGGTAAATCTTATTATTATTAATCTTTTTTACTAAAATATTGTTAATTTTAGGAAAATTTTATTACTTATAGGTTTATTTGTTATATTATTTGTTATATGTACTTGTTTTTTTTTAACTTGTAGCGGAAGTCAAGGGGGGGAAATGGGGTGGGGATGGGGGGAGGTATGGGGGAAGGGGGGGTTGGGGGGGGAATGGAAAATTTTTGTATTGTAAAACTTTTTCAATAATAATAATAATAAAAAAAACAAGACATAGTTCCCATGTGAGAAAATGGCACTGAAGGGACTTTCATTGCCTTTGAGATATAGCAGGAGAGAAAGAAGCATCACTAAAGTACTAAAGCTCTACTTTATGGACATAAGCTTTAATAATAAAATCTAAAAAGTTTAATGTACCTGACCAAATAAAAAGAACAAGTAACACTGACAATATTATTGAACCAGCTTTTAGACCATCTATGTAATGTGAGGACATATAATAGAAGAATGGCCAGCCTCGAACAAAGAATCCCATCATTGTAAGCCCTTCCACGGCATACTTTCAGTTTTCCAAAGTTTCAACAAAAGTAGGCACATTGGAGTGAAGCTCTGTTCCTTTCAGATACTATCACTCACATACATAAACTAGCCATGGTGATAGAAAAATATTGTATTGCTACTGGAAACCATAGGAAGGCAAAAGAAATTACCTAAGAAAAGCAGAACGTTGAATATTTCAATTATTTATACTTCAAAAAGAGGTAAAAATGAACTCCTTTAGGTGAAACAGGCTTGCCTTAATACTGATTCACACAGTTTCTGTTTTTCAGCATTTCAGTGTTTCGAGATTTATGACAGAAATGTTAAAAAGATTTGAAATTTAAACATTGAACGAAAATTCTGAAGTTTCTCACTTCTGAATCTGAGCTTTTCTGCCCAGGAGAAGAATTATTTTGTGGTTTTGTTTCATGAAGTGCTTCCCTGGATGATTTTATTATTCCTGTTGTTGTTGTTGTTGTTGTTGTTGTTATGGGGAACTTTTTCATCTTGTTGGTGAAAAAGCTGTGACTTATACTGAGACTTGTTATAGCATCATAGAAAAAAAATAGCCCTTAAAGTATAAGTTTTTTAACTGACAGTTGGTTTTTAACATTGGGGCTCGTACAAATAAGTTTTGCCCCATTGTACGACCTTTTTTGCCACAGTTTTTAAGTGAATCACTGCAGTTATTAAGTTAACATCATGGTTAAGTGAATCCAGCTTCTCCGTTGACTTTGCTTGTCAGAAGGTTGCAAAAGGTGATCACATGACCTTGGGACATAGCAACGGTCATAAATATGAACCAGTTGTCAAGCATCTGGATTTTGGCCACATGATCATAGGGATCCTACAAAGATCATCACTCTGAAAAATGGTCATAAGTCACATTTTTCATTGTCATTGTTAACTTTGAACAGTCACTCATGAACTGTTGTAAGTCAAGGACTATCTGTATTATGCTTGCAAAAAAACTCTACCAAAAGGGTGTTGACAGATATTTTTAGACAATAGTTAGAATTAATAGAAGATTTTTATCAACTTGAAAAGTTGATAAAAGTCTCTAAAAATTCATCCCAGAATCTGGAGATAGCAAGATATATCATTCCCCTGTCTTCAGCTCTTCTGAGAAAAAATAAAAACCAAAGCCAGCCCCTTGAACTGGGATCAAAAGCAAGATGGAAATGGTTTGTTTAAATGGGCCTCTCTTGATTCAGTCCTCATGATTGCCTTCTGGACATGGATTAGTTTCTATTTTGTCTTCAGGGCAGGTGGCATAAAGTCTAAAGGTAACAGATGCTTGTGAAAAAAGTTAGGCTATTGGTACTTGAATAATAACCACCTGTTTGCCACTAAACTATAAAACTAAGATCACATCTAAAGTACTGCATCCAGTTTTGGTCACCACACTATAAAAAAGATGTTGAGACTCTAGAAAAAATGCAGAGAAGAGCAACCAGGATGATTAGGGGACTGGAGACTAAAATATATGAAGAACAATTACAAGAACTGGGCATGACTAGTCTAATGAAGAGAAGGACCAGGGGAGACATGATAGCAGTGTTCCAATATTTGGGGGGGAGGGGGTCAAGCTGTTTTCTAAAGTACCTGTAGGCCAGATAAGGAATACTGGATGGAAACTGAACAAGAAGAGATTTAACATGGAAATAAGGAGGAACTTTCTGACAGTGAGAGCAATCAACAAACTGAATCTGACTGGACACTAGTAAGATCTCACATTAAGAATTACCTAGTGGTGATAAAAGCAGCAAAGTGTGCTCACTTTGCTGCTCTTATTGCATCATCAGATAACCGCCCGGCCGCCCTGTTTAGGATGACCCGCTCCCTGGTCCACCAGGAAGCGCGGGAGGACCCCTTGGAGGGAAGAGCCGAGGATTTTGTTCAGTATCTGCATGATAAAATCACTCAGATTCGGGATGAGCTGGACTCCGACTGGGTAGATCCTGCGGGGATGACGGAGGCAGGTCCTGAGAATGTTATCTGGGATGAGTTTGATCCTGTGACTCCTGAGGACATGGACAGGATTCTGGGTAGACTGAATGCAACCACATGTTTGTTGGACCCGTGCCCCTCCTGGTTAGTGCTGGCTTCCCGGGAGGTGACACGAGGCTGGCTCCAGGGGATTATAAGGGCTTCATTGGGTGAGGGTGTCTTTCCCGCCGCCTTGAAAGAGGCGGTGGTGAGACCTCTTCTCAAGAAGCCCTCCCTGGACCCAGCAGTATTGGCTAATTACCGTCCAGTCTCCAACCTTCGCTTTGTGGCGAAGGTTGTTGAGAGTGTGGTTGTGCGACAGCTCCCCCAGCACCTGGAGGAAACGACGTATCTGGATCCGTTCCAGTTGGGCTTCAGGCCTGGGTACAGCACTGAAACGGCATTGGTCGCGTTGGTTGATGATCTCTGGAGGGCTCAGGACAGGGGGTCCTCCTCTGTCCTGGTCCTGTTAGATCTCTCAGCGGCTTTTGATACCATCGACCATGGTATCATGCTGCACTGATTGGTAGAGTTGGGGGTGGGAGGCACTGTATTACAGTGGTTCTCCTCCTTCCTCTCCGACCGGTCGCAGTCTGTGTTGACAGGGGGGCAGAGGTTGACCCCGAGGCCCCTTATATGCGGGGTGCCACAAGGATGGGTCCTCTCGCCCCTTCTGTTCAATATTTATGTGAAGCCGCTGGGTGAGATCATCCGTGGTTTCGGGGTGAAGTACCATCAGTATGCTGATGACACTCAGCTGTACATCTCCACCCCAGACCACCCCAACGATGCCCTTGAGGTGATGTCCCGGTGCCTGGAGGCCGTACGGATCTGGATGGGGAGAAACAGGCTCAGGCTCAACCCATCCAAGACCGAGTGGCTGTGGTTTCCGACGTCCCGATATAGTCAGCTGGTGCCATCGCTGACTATTGGGGGTGAATCATTGGCCCCCACGGAAAGGGCTCGCAACTTGGGCGTCCTCCTGGACTCACGGCTGTCTTTAGAAGGGTACCTGATGGCCGTGACTGGGAGGATTTTTCATCAGGTTCGCCTGATTCGCCAGTTGCGTCCCTTTCTAGATCGGGACTCTTTACACACAGTCAGTCACACCCTCGTCACCTCCTGTCTGGACTATTGTAACGCTCTCTACATGGGGCTCCCCTTGAGGAGCACCTGGAGGCTCCAACTGGCGCAGAGTGTGGCCGCGCAGGTGGTTATGGGAGCGACGTGGCGCTCCCATGTAACACCCCTCCTGCGCGAGCTTCACTGGCTCCTGGTGGTCTTCTGAGTGCGCTTCAAGGTTTTGGTTATCACCTTTAAAGCGCTCCATGGCTTAGGACCTGGTTATTTACAGGACCGCCTGCTACCACCAATAGCCTCCCACCGACCTGTACGCTCCCATAGAGAGGGGCTCCTCCGGGTGCTGTCGGCCAAACAATGCCAGCTGGTGGCCCCCAGGGGGAGAGCCTTCTCTGTGGGAGCACCTACCATCTGGAACGAGCTCCCCCCGGATATATGGAGGATCCCGGACCTGCGTACCTTCTGTCGCGCGCTCAAGACCTATTTATTCCAACAAGCCGGCCTGACCTAAGTTATTTTCTCCTTTTAATTATGAATTTTAATTTGTTTTAAATTATTGGGGTTTTAATTATCAGCCAAATTATTTAATTCGTTTTATTCTATTTTAAACTTTTGTATTTAAATGTTTTATTTATGGCTGTACACCGCCCTGAGTCCCCCAGGAGTAGGGCGGTTTATAAATCTAATAAATAAATAAATAAAAATAAATAAATAAATAAATAAATAACCAGTGGAACAGCTTGCCTTCGGAAGTCGCCAGAGCGTCATCATTTGAGACTTTCAAGGAGAGATTGGACTGCCATTTGTCAGAAATAGTGTAGAGTCCCCTGCTTGGGGGGGGGGGGGAAATTGGACTACATGACCTACAAGGTCCCTTCCAACTCTGTTCATCTGTTAATCTGTTAGACCAAGGAAAGGGATTTGATGGCTAGAAATGGAAAGGAGGCAGTACATATTTTATATCCATCCACCATTTTTCTTTGCTCACCAGGAAAAAAAAAAAAGGCTAGAAGGTTTACACTATTGCTCCTTATTTCCAACAAAAAAATCCTATCTCAATTTTCTTTTCAAGTAATTTTCGGCATAAATATCTTTATATTCCTCCCATGAGATATTTTTCCTCCATTATCTCTCCCTGTATAATTTATGCCCTTGGTTTATCTACGTATGATTTACAACTGGAGAAAAGCTTTAGATGGGCTTTATTTGCTATCAGCACTGAGTGATTTATGCTGAATGTTCGTTCTTGTATAGCATTAATTAAAAAAAAAACCCTCTTTGTCAAATGTTATTTATTTACTAACTTACTTACTGGAAGAAAATGTGACAGTTTCACAGATTAAAGAAGGCTGTCCTTTAAAAACCATTCCAGCCTTGTGCAATAGAATTCTTTGCTGTTAAAAGCACAATATTCAATGGGATCAAAAAATCAAAAGTGATAAGGAAGAGCTCACCAAGGTTCCCCCCTCCCCCAAATTAGACACATGTTTAATCAAAAGGAAAATGTAGCTCAGTTTAAATACATGTAAAATTATGCACATTGGATAGTGAGAAATATGTTAACTTCAGAAATGCATTGCTGAGGATCTAGTTGTCTTAAAAAAAAAATCGAGATTCTTTTTGTTTTTGTTGTTTGGTCCCTTTAAGTCATTGTTAACTCTTGGCAACTGCCTAAACAAATCCCTGCAGTTTTCTTGACAAATTTTCAGGAGTGGTTTGCCATTTTCTGCTTCCTTGGCTGAGAGACTCTGTGTGGTCCAAGGTCACCCAGCTGGAAGATCCTGACTCAGTGTGTGGAAGCTGTGAAAAGAAAAAAAAATAAAATAAATTAAAATAAAATCCATGGAATCCACAAGAAAGAGATTGAAAACAACATTGTGTTGCTCTTGTACAAATCAATAGTGTGTCTAGAGATGGCTTATAATGTATGGTTTTAGTTGCCTCATTTGAAGGGGGAAAAAAGTGTATAATAGAGACAGAAAAAGTGAAGAAGAGGACAGCCTAAATGATCAGGATGTTCCCTATATGAAAATATTAAAACACAGAATTATTTTGGCTTTTTTTAAAAAAAAGGCAGTGGGGCAGGAAGGACATAAGCCACATGAACAAAATCTTCCACGACATGGAGAAAAGGTAGAGTAAGAATCCTGTCCTTCCTGAAAGCACCACGATCAGGGGCATACAATGTTCTGAAGGAGAGTCGGAAGAGAAAAAAAATAGCTGTTTCTTCCTACACTGCATAATTTATGGTCATAGGCCGTGATGGCAAACTATGGCACATGTGCCAAAGTGGCACGCAGAGCCCTCTCTGATGGCATGCGACCTGTCACCCCAGTTCAGCTCCACAACACATATGTGCGTGCCTCTTACCGGCCAGCTGGTCTTTGGGTCTCTGCTACAGGGTGCGGGAGGGCGCATGCAGGGGTGGGGGGCTGCAAGTGCATGCATTTTGGGGGTTTGGGCACTCAGTCCAGAAAAGGTTAGCTATCACTGGTCATAGGCATGGTGATCATCACTAATTTGCATGGCTTTGAAAGGGGACTGCTTAAATTAAAGGAAGACATGTGTTAGTTAGCAGGGTTTATTAGCCTTGAAGAGCCTATTTTACTTCCAAGTTGGGACCACCACACCTCTATATACCACTTTCAGGGGAATAGTATTCTTCATTTTCCTGCTTGAGAACACAGCAGAGCCATCTTTTTGGCCAATATGAAAATCAAAATTCTGGATTAAACTTTATCCAGCAGGGCCAGTTCTTACGTCACTGGGTTTGTTTAGGTTGTTCTGACTGTGATTCATGAACAATGCAACATTACCACCACTATTCCATCAGACAGAGAAGTCATGTAGCTTTAAAAAAAAAAAAGGCCTTTAAATCCTATGAAGAACCAAAGTGAGTCCTGGAATACTATGTGCTTTCTTATTTATATTAGAAAAGGAAGTAAAGTACTTGTTAGCATCAATGATGGATGCTAACAAGTAGATAGGCCATAGTAGTCCAGATACCCGTCTCCTCCCCGGTTAAAAAGTTGCTGCAATATGTTCTCTGAAGACTGACTTCGTTTTGCCATAAAGCCTTAAACCAACCACTTTTTCCTTATTCTTTCCTATCCTTGAGGAAAGTAATATTGGAAAGTCCAAATCATTTGCAGTATTTTGTTGGGGGGGGGGGGGTCCCAGCGCTAAAATTGGTGAAGATCCTTTTGGACCTTGGGCATGTCTCTGAGGAAGTAACAATCTCTCTGCAGCTTTGGGTCATTGCATTCTTGACCCTAAATATATTCCATAGCAACTTATATTCTCACATACTTCCATTTTCTGATTTTAATGTCAGAGATGTCATTTGAATCTCCCCAGGCTCAAGGTTGACTCAGCCTTCCATCCTTTCTAAGGTAGGTAAATTGAGGACCCAGTTTGTGGGGGGTGAATGTTTTTGGCCTAAAACAGGACCTTCGGGGGGGTTGTTTGTGACTACCCCCCCGACATGGGTGGAAGGAGGACTTACCAGACAGCCGGGGGAGCTGTTGTGAGCTTCTGAGTTCTTTTTCGCCGTTCCTGGGCGAGGGATAGGACCGACGGCTGCAGCGGGCTCAGTGAGCTGCAAACAGCATCCGGGCTTCCAATGATGATTTCCAGCGGCCGGCGGCGGAGTTGTGGGGCCTTGGAGAGGCTGGAACGACGGAGCCGGCGGGCCGGGTCGTTGGGAGACCGAGGAGCATGGTCGGAGTGGGCCCTCTCTTGGAATGTTGAGGAGGGTTTTCTGGCGAGTCTGGGAGGTTTCGAGCCAGTCGGATGGAGGAGAGAGGAGCCAGAGCTGGAGTGGTGGAGCCAAAGGAGTTGGAGGGGGCTCGCTGTCTTGGGTTTTTCCTCTCCTGCCACCGACGGCGAATCTGAGACCTGCTGTACCCATGAACTATCAAGGGACCACCTTGCCCTCTGCTGGTCGCCGCTGAGAATACCTGCTGTTGCATCGGCTGTGCCTATGTTCTTTCTTGGGCACACCTTGGGCATGAAAGACCTCTGGGGGGTCGACCCTGAGAGGCCTCTCTACACCTCCAGTGGGGGTGTTGGACCCTGGGCCACCTTTTTAGATCTTTTAAGACCCCACCCAGGTTTAAGCGAATTTGAACTCAGTCTTGGATGGCCGGGATGGCTCTGGTCTTTCCTCCTTTATGGAACTGGTGTATTTTGGGCAGGACTTCCCACTGCCGTGAGAGGGCAGTTGTGGTTCTAGGACATCGAACTGACTGTGCAGGGGTGAGAGTCCTGTCATTGTCAAGGAGACCGCCGAACAGAACTCTTAGACAAGTTTTGAGAAACCGTCGTAGTGAGAGGACGATGGAGGGTACCAACTATGCCTCATCCAGTGTTGTGAGAGGACGCCTGGGTGGGGAGATTCTGATGTCTGCAAGAGTTCTCACCCAGTCCCTAGTCCGCTAATATTATCTCCTGATGGCCATTTTCATCACATCCTTTTTATGGCTGGTTATGGCTCCACGTTTTTATTCTAAATCTGACTTATTGGCTTTAAGGAATGCCCCCCATTCCTGGATGTGGCCAACCGGCCTAGCTAAGAAATACCTCAAGGACGGATCCTGGGATCCCGAGAGGTGGCATGAAGGCATTGGGGTTTTTAAAAGTTCACTGTATTTGTTTTTAACACGTTTTTTAAGGGGTGGGAGGGAAAATGACATGTGTATGACTGGGATGGGTTTGGGGGGGCAACCCACAGTTATTGGGGGGGGCTGAGAGGGCTAGTTCCTATACTGTGGAGGGCGCTTCCATCGGCATTGTGGGTGGGAGGGGCAGATATAGCGGTGGCAGGGGGCCATATCGTGTTAAGGGAGGACGTGCTCGCTATTTGCGAGCGATCGCGTGCTCCGGCCCCCAATGCCTTTCTCGCTCCCCGGGTTGTTCAGATTCTCAGGCCCCGGGCCTTCGGCTGATGTTGTGCAATGCCAGGTCCATGGTAAATAAAGCCCCCCTCATTTGTGATCTTGCCCAGGAGGGGGGTGCGGACCTGGTAGGTATTACGGAAACCTGGTTGGGCCCGGAGGTGGGGGTCCTCCTCGTAGAGATGTGCCCACCGGGTTTCTTTGCATTCCATCGGCCAAGGTCCCAGGGGAGGGGCGGGGGGGTGGCGGTTCTTGTAAAGGAAAGTCTTGTCCCTAGGGAGGCCACTGTACCTCAGATAGCTGGATGTGAGTCTCTCCTCGTGAAGTGCGGACATGGGAGGCAGATGGGTTTGCTGATTGCGTACCTGGCTCCCTGCCACGTGTCGGCTGCCCTGCCCAAGCTGCTAAGCGTGATTGCCGAGGTGGCGGTGGAAACCCCCAGGCTTATGGTCATGGGGGATTTCAACCTGCCATCTGTCGGCGAGGCGTCTGAGTTGGCTCGGGAGTTCATGGCTTCCATGACGGCCATGGACCTGACCCAATTAATTTATGAACCCACTCACACGGGAGGACACACTCTGGACTTGATTTTTGTCTCTGGTCAGTGGATAAATGATCTTGAATTAGGGGAGATAGTGATTGAGCCCTTGTCATAGTCAGATCATTCCCTTCTTAGGCTCGACTTTCTAACCGCCACACCCCGCTACAGGGAGGCGGAACAGATTAGATGGTTCCACCCCAGGCGCCTGATGGACCCGGAGAGGTTCCAGACGGAGCTTGGGCCATTTCCTGAGGATCTGACACATGGCTCGGCTGAAGGGTTGGTGGCCGCCTGGGATAGGGCGGCCGCTGATGCTTTAGACCGAGTCGTGCCTTTGCGGCCTCCGACCCGTCGCCGAGCTTACCTGGCTCCTTGGTTCTCTGAGGAGCTTAGGGAGATGAAGCGCCGGAAAAGACGCCTAGAGAGCAGTTGCAGGTCCAGCCGTTCCGAATCCGACCGAACACTGGTAAGAGCTCATATTAAGACTTACCTAGTGGCGATAAAAGCGGCAAAACGTAACCATTTTTCCGCTCTTATTGCATCGGCAGATAACCGCCCAGCCGCCCTGTTCAGGGTGACCCGCTCCCTCCTTCATCCGGGAGCGCGGGAGGACCCCTTGCAGGGTCGTGCTGAGGATTTTGTTCAGTTTCTGCACGATAAAATCACTCAGATTCGGGATGGTCTGGTCTTCAACTGGGTAGATACGGGTGGGATGACGGAGGCCGGTCTTGAGGATGTCATCTGGGAGGAGTTCGATCCTCTTGCTCCCGAGGACGTGGACAGAATACTGAGGCGGCTGAACGCGACCACATGTTTATTGGACCCGTGTCCCTCCTGGTTGGTGCTGGCCTCCCAGGAGGTTACACGAGGCTGGCTCCAGAGGATTATTAATGCTTCTTTGAGTGAGGGTGTCTTGCCAGTTGCCTTGAAAGAGGCGGTGGTGAGGCCTCTCCTCAAGAAGCCTTCTCTGGACCTAGCTATTTTGGCTAATTATCGTCCAGTCTCCAACCTTCCCTTCTTGGCGAAGGTTGTTGAGAGTGTGGTGGCGCATCAACTTCCTGGGTATCTGGATGAAGCTGTCTATCTGGATCCGCTCCAGTCCGGCTTCAGGCCCGGGTACAGCATGGAAACGGCATTGGTCGTGTTGGTGGATGATCTCTGGAGGGCTCGGGATAGGGGTTGCTCCTCTATCCTGGTCCTGTTAGATCTCTCAGCGGCTTTTGATACCATCGACCATGGTATCATGCTGCGCTGGCTGGAAGGGTTGGGAGTGGGGGGCACCGTTTTGCGGTGGTTCTCCTCCTATCTCTCCGACCGGTCGCAGACGGTGTTGGCAGGGGGGCAGAGGTCGACCCCGAGGCGCCTCTCTTGTGGAGTGCCGCAAGGGTCGGTCCTTTCGCCCCTTCTGTTCAACATCTACGTGAAGCCACTGGGCGAGATCATCCGTGGCTTTGGGGTGAAGTTCCATCAGTACGCTGATGATACTCAGCTGTACTTCTCCACCCCAGGCCACCCCAACGATGCCGTGGAAGTGATGTCCCGATGCCTGGAGGCCGTGTGGATCTGGATGGGGGGCAACAGGCTCCAACTCAACCCCTCCAAGACCGAGTGGCTGTGGCTTCCGGCATCCCGATATGGCCAGTTGACTCCATCACTGACCATTGGGGGCGAGTCATTGGCCCCCACGGATAGAGCTCGCAACTTGGGCGTCCTCCTGGATGCACGGCTGTCTTTGGAGGAGCATGTGACGGCCGTGGCCAGGGGGGCTTTTTATCAGGCTCGCCTGATACGCCAGTTGCGTCCCTATCTAGATCAGGACTCCGTACACACAGTCACTCAGGCACTCGTCATTTCCCGCCTGGACTACTGCAATGCTCTCTACATGGGGCTCCCCTTGAGGTGCACCCGGAGGCTCCAACTGGTGCAGAATGCGGCCGCACGGGGGATTATAGGAGCAAGGGGGCGCTCCCATGTGACACCTCTCCTGCGTGAGCTGCATTGGCTTCCGGTGGTCTTCCGGGTGCGCTTCAAGGTGTTAGTGACCACCTTTAAAGCGCTCCATGGCATAGGGCCTGGGTACTTGCGGGACCGATAGACCCGCAAGTACCCCGCAGACTGCCTTCTGCCACCGATAGCCTCCCACCAGCCAGTTCGCTCCCACAGAGAGGGACTTCTCAGGGTGCCGTCGGCCAGACAATGTCGGCTGGCGACACCCAGGGGGAGAGCCTTCTCTGTGGCAGCACCAGCCCTCTGGAATGATTTGCCCCCGGAGATCCGTACGATACCCGATCTCTGGGCTTTCCGCCGTGCCCTAAAAACTTTTTTATTTTGTCAAGCTGGGCTGGCGTAACCCCCCCCCTCTCTTTTTTAAGCTTAAAGTTTTATGGGTTTTAAATTTTAATTGCCTATTGGGTTTTTAAATTTATTGGGCCAAAATTATTTAATTCTTTTATTAATATTTTAAATTTTGTATTGGAGTGCTTTTTATTCTTGGCTGTACACCGCCCTGAGTCCACTAGGAGAAGGGTGGTATATAAATTTAAATAAATAAATAAATAAATAAATAAGCTGACTTTGTATAAATATACAAAAGTATGAAGACTATTGTTTAACGCATTGTAAGCCGCCCTGAGTTTTTGGAGAAGGGCGGCATATAAATCGAATTAAAATAAAAAATAAGATGCTCATTTGAGTTCCAAATGTATTCTCCTTGTATAGTTTTGTGTGCTTGTGTACATGAAACCATGAGGTACTTAAAAGTAAAGTTTCCCTTGCACATATGTGCTAGTCGTTCTCGACTCTAGGGGGAAGTGCTCATCTCCCTTTCAAAGCTGAAGAATCAGCAGTGTCTGAAGATGTCTCTATGGTCATATAGCCGGTATGATTAAATGCCAAAGGAGCATGGAACACTGTTACCTTCCCACCAAAGGTGGTCCCTATTTTTCTACTTGCATTTTTTTTTTTACATGCTTTCAAACTGCTAGGTTGGCAGAAGCTGGGACAAGTAAGAGGAGTTCACCCTGTTACGTGGCACTAGGGATTCAAACTGCTCAACTGCCAACCTTTCAATCGACAAGCTCAGCGTCTTAGCCACTGAGCCACTGTGTCCCTTATGAAGTATTTACTGTTTTCTAAACATATTTTTTTTTCTTCTAATGTATCATCTTTAACAACCAGAAGGAAAAACAAGAAGAAGAAGAAGTGAAAGAAAATCTAATTTTGTATTCCTTGGGATATGTCTAGAAACTATAACCAATTCCTTCCCCAACCCTTTCTCCAATTTTGTGTAAAATGAGTTAAAAGTGCTAATCCAATGCACTGGCAAAAAGGAAAAGGCAATGTTGATGACACATAGTAAATGTAGAGATCTAAGATTATAGCTCCAGACAAATATCCCAGAATGGTCTTTAAGAGAAATTAAGAAATTATTTTCCACTCCTGATTCTTGCTTCCTATTAACAAATCAATCAATAATCAATCAATAATCAATCAATCAATCAGAATAGAGTTGGAAGGGCTTGGAGGTCTTCTAATCCAGTCTCCTGCTCAAGCAGAAGACCCAGTGGTGAAATATAAAATTTATTACTACTGGTTCTGCGGGTGTGGCTTGGTGGGGGATGGTAATGTGACTGAGTTGACGTGGACAACTTTTTTTTAAAAAAAAACTTTTAAAAACATTTTTCCTACAACCTCTTTGGCTGAAGAGGTTGTAGAAAAAGTGCTTTTAAAAGCCTCATACGATCCCAGCTGAGCCGCACGATCATCAGTGGCCTTTCTTTTTCACTTTTAAAAGCATTTTTTCAGCCGAAGAAGTTGTAGAAAAAATGCTTTTAATTTTTTTTTTTAAAAAAGCCTTTGATGATTGCGCGGCTCAGCTGGACATGAGGGGAGAGGGGTGCAAAGATTTTTGCTACCAGTTCTCCGAACCACCCGCCGCCATTGCTACCGGATCAGGTGATCCAGTCCAAACCGGGAGCATTTCACCCCTAAGAAGACCCTATACCATTTCAGACAAATGAAGCATCATAATTTAATTTTAAATGTCTAAAGTATTCAATGTTAAAAATCTTTCTCTGTCCTTTTATATATCAAAATGCATAAAGAAAATGTAAAGGACAGTAAAATGGAAAACATCAAAATCAGAACTAATTTTCAGATTACAAATGGCAACAATAGCATTTTGGACATACACACATTACCGAATGTTTGTTTTCTACCAGTTATTCAACCAGCTCATTTCTGTCCATCTCACTCTAGATCAGTGCTTCCCAACCTTAGCAATTTTTAAAATGGTGGACTTCAGCTTCCATAATTTCTCAGCCAGCCATGCTGGCTGGGGAATTCTGGGAGTTGAAGTTTACCTTTCTTAAAGCTGCCAAGGTTGGGAAACTCTAGTCTAGATGCATTTCATCTATTATCCAAAAGGCCAACATGTGTAAAGAGACAACAGGTGCATCTTTCGAGCTGATTCAAATTACAAACAGTAGCAACTAAAGAGATGGGTTAGTTTTGCTGAGGTCAGAACAAATCTGCAAATAGTCAAGGCTATTACAATAACAATGCACAGAAGTGTCTACCACTTGTCTTGCCTCAAAGCGTGAATTCTTGGCCCATTATAACACTCAGGTGGGAGAAAGAGGTTTAAAACTGAACCGTACTTCTCATGAATAAGTGATGATGATGTTACTTCTGCTCCAAACAGTGTTTGTATTTTTCACTTGGCAATTACCGGATTTCTTTAACAGCTTTTCTCATTGTCACAAGAAACAATTTAAGATAGAGCTGTGTCTTTCAGGCTTCTAGTTCTATTATCAACTGAGAGAAGTCTGACACCAACTGAAGTTTTCAATAAGTTTGGGAGAAGGTTTAAGACCAGTAAATGGGTAGAAATCAAAGTCATATTTCACTCCAAATAACTCCAAATAGGTGAAATTGGATAGGTGAATATGACTGCAAAAAGTAGATACGCTATCTTGATATTTATGCCATTGAACTCATGGGGACTTATTTTGAGTAAACACAGAGTTTCTATCTATTAAATTTAGGCTGTAAAAATCCAGATAAGACATTAGCTGAGTTTCTTTTGCAAATCCAGTATAGCATCTTTTTCCATATCATTCTTGTAACCTGTCATTTTTAAAACGACCTTCATCTTGCCTGATAAAATTTGTTTGTCTTTGATAACATCTTTGAAACATAGTTTATCTATATATAGATATCTATAGATAGCCAAGCATTCTTAAAATTAACTTCCGGGTCCAAAAAATGTCCTTCAACATGCCCAATGTTAAAAATATTTTGCTCCATTCTGCATTTCTTCTTCTTTAATTGTAATCCTTAATTCCCTCTGGTTCTCTCTAGTGTCCAATATACAAAATCTTATTCCATTTTTTAAAAAAAAGATAATTCAGAACCAAAGCATTTTCTCACAGGAAGGATTTTTATAATTTTAAATCTTATTTTAAATCCATCTGGATATTTAGTCAATTTTTAACTTGCCAAAAATCAAAGTTTTGCTGTTTATTCCAAAAGCATTTTTCAAGTCCTTAAACTTGCATTTGAAATGTTTTTTTGCTAAGTATTGAAAGAAATTTATCCAATACTGGAAAACCTGTTGATCCAAAGGTTCGTATTAGCTGAAAAACAATTAACAAGTAATTTCTAAACTTGATTTAAAAAGAAAGTATGAGAACTTAGTGCCCTTTCAAAGGTACCAGTCACAATTTTATCAACATGGTCACTCCCTTTTCCCTCACAGCTCTAAACCTGCCAATGGTCTTATGATCTCATTACAAGTGGCAAAAATGGAGTATTTGTGTACAATCTCAAGTCTTCTCCTTGTCCAGAGAGGAATGATAAAGAGTACATCTACTTGCTGTTTGTTCATTCCACTGTGGTCATTGGTTCCACTTTCAATAGAGTTGTCTTCAGTTCACCATTTCACACCTGGAAGTCCTGCAAGCAGCACATCCTTCTGCTTTCTAATACTTGAAATTTAATAGTTTATTCAGCCAATATGTATATGAGTGAGCAGTTACATCCATTCAGCAGGCCAACTTTCTTGAACTTCAATTCAGCAAGTGTCTAATTAGTTATGTATCTGATTTACCTCTCTCTGCATGCAGAGAGCAATGTTTTTTAAGCCCATTTCAAAAGGAGTTTGATGCAAAGCTAATCCAGCTAAAGATATGGAACCCACTGGAGAATTCAACAACTGTTTACCAATGTCTAAAGCTTTTATACATCTTGTTCATAAAAATCTCAGATGATGGCTCTTTAATGGTATTAACGGGTACATATTCCCATCATTCTCTTCCATCTGCTGGAGTTTTTTTTTCCTGAAATCACATACTCCAAACCTCTATAGCTGAATCAAAATGAATTGTTGTTGTTGTTGTTATTGTTGTTTTAACAGGGAATGTGATTTTGTTTATTGTGATGTGGCTTATTTGTTTTTGATCTACAAGAGCTGTTAAATTTATGGAAATGTTTTATACATACGTACGTACGTACATACATACATACATACATACATACATACATACATACATACATATATATATATATATATATATATATATATATATATATATATATATACTTTTTTTAGACAAACACGCATACAAACATACAATGTATTTTCTTGGAACAGAGTATTTGACCGGTTTACAAATTTAAACAATGTTTAGTCATTTCAATTAAGTTTACAATTTCTATATTTCCTTTTTGCCATATATATTCCTTATTTATTTTTTTAAAAAAACAATATTACCCTTCATTCTCATCTCTAATCTTAATCATAATCAATTCAATTTTTCCCTTCTATCTATATTATATCCTTTCCCATTGTCATCTATTTTTATATCTATCCTCACATTGGTTAGTTATGTAACATTACCATTTTTAATACAAGTCCAACATTTTAGCATAAATCAGTTAATTATGTAACTATCTTTTTTGTATATTAATCAATATGAACATAAATCATCCAATTATTTTCATGCAATCTAATTTCTTAAAGTCAATTAGTTATATTTACCAACAGTAATAAACCAAATAATTTCTCCCCTTATGTTACTCATTAAACTCTCCCAATAAACCAAATAGTTTTGCCGATACAATCCTCCAAATCACAACTTAATCATTTCTACTTTCATCACAATATACAATTAAAAGTATTTCAATTGTCGTTATCTAGATTCAAAGATACAAAAACAAATATTCCAAGTATTATTCCTTTCTTTTTTACAATTGTATGGTTTCCCATTTGTTTCTTACTACTATTCATATTTCAATTCTAAATATATATAACATCTTTCTCTTTCATTTCTTTTTCTTTTTCTCCCTTCCCATTTTTATTTTTGCCTTTTTCTTTCTCCTTTTTTTCTTTTGTGTTTTAAAATCTTGAACTCTCCTCTTTTGCCCTAAATTTCCCCTTGTTTTCCATCTCTTTTCTCCTTTTCTTATCTCCCCACAATTTATCCCACTGTTTATTCCAGTGTAATCATTCTGTATTTCAGAAATCTGAACTCTTCTATTTTGCCCTGCCTTTCCTGTTGTTTTCCATCCTTTTCCTCTTTTTTTCCTTTTCACTGTTAGTTCCAGTGTAATAATTTAAGTTTTTTGTTTCTATGCCACCCTTCATTGCTTCTTTGTCTCTTCCCGCCCTTTCTGTTTTTTCCATTGTTAATCCCTATGTAATCTATAAAAACTTCCTTTTTATTATTACTATTTATATATTCAATTATTTTTCCAAAATTAATATCATTGTCTTTATTATTTATTTATTTATTTATTAGTTTGATTTATATGCCGCTCTTCTCCGGAGACTCAGGGCGGCTTACAATGCCTTCATACTTTTGTATATATCTGCTTAGTAGGGCTTTTGCCCTCCCCCCCCCCCCCACAAGAGGTGTTCTTTTTTATACAAAGTCAGCTTATTTCCCCCACAATCCGGGTCCTCATTTTACCTAACTCCGAAGGATGGAAGACTGAGTCAACCTTGAGCCTGGTGAGATTTGAACTTGCAGTAATTGCAGGCAGCTGGCAACTAAGTGCTACTTTAACAGTACTTGGTCCACTGCGCCACCAGGCTCAGTGGACTAAGCTTCCACTGAGATAAGCTTATCTTCTTCTTTATATTCAGTCTCTGTGTCTTGTTTCTCTATCTTTGTTTCCTTGTTAGCCTGAGTTTGCTCTATTTCAATTTTTGGATCCTCAAATTTTGATTATCCATGTAACATTGCAATTATTCCTTTTATTTCCACTTTCGACAATGAGTAGATCATTTCCATCATTTCTCTAATTTCCTGCACCATTTTATTCTTTCTGTGTTAATATTGTTTCAATTTTAAAAGTTCCGTTGTTTTCCCTTTATTTTTCCTAAGGTCAAGGCACTTGCAGACAAAGTAATCCTTCCCAAAAGTTCTCACAACTATTTGAACTAATGTAGTTCAAAATTTTCCAAAACAAAAATTCCAAATTGCAATGCTTTTTTTTCTCCTGAAGATGTCTCTCTGTAATCCACAATTCTCTTAATCGTTTAACAAAGTGTCCATTTTTTATCAGTCCTCCTTCACAATCTAGCTTCTTTTTTCTTCTTTTTAACTTTGAAAATACCAAATCAATTTTATAATCCAGTCCAAATTAAACAATACTTTTCCCCCTTTTGTTTTCTCCTTTAGTTTATCTTTAGGTATGCAGCACTTCTGTTGCAGGTCTTAATATCCAATTGTCTTTTATTTTTCTTAGCCTTCAAAAAGAAAGGATCTATTTATTTTCTTTCCAATCCATAAGGTCAATTATGGAGTTACTTCTTCTAATTCTTAAAATTTTCCAGATAATTTTATTCAAAAGTCAATGTTCTTTTCAGGTTTTTGTCCTTGTAAATTCCACTTGCATCCCCTTTTTCTCCCCCCATGCCCATTAGTCGCTATTTTTACGCTGGAGGTTTCAGGTTTAAAAATATTTTTTGTTGTTGTTACTTTGCCTGTAGATTGGCTGTCACTCACCCGGCTTCAAAAATTCAATTACATTCACCACTCCTGCTCAGTACTTACTCCGGTTGCCCCAGCTTCTTGACAGCTGCAATGGCTGTTGCCTCCATGGCCGAATTGGAGAGAGATTCCTCTGACTTTCGAGGAACTTGCCTGTTCCTCTTGGCCTCTCTTTCTTCCCTGTCCCTACAGGGCAGCTCTGGTTCAAAGGCCACTTGGCAGCGGTTTGTCAGTCCAGGTTTTCGCAGAGCTCATCAGAGCCCGCTAATTCCCTGACTGTCTTTCCACAATGCTTCTGGTCGAATAAAAATTTATGGAAATGTTTAAAGAGAGGACATGTAGCATACCCATCAAGAAAGCCTAATTGATTATTTTTTTGGAGGAAAACTGTTTAGTAGTGCACACACTATGTGGGGGGGGGGGGGAGATAGAATCATGAAATATAAGTATAAAGAAATCATTTAGGCTATTGAATCCTACTCTTTGGAAATCCAAATTAAAGTATCTCCAACAGAAGAACATCTTCTTTCTACTTGTGTACATACAGTCAAGGACACCCCTCCTCCTTTCTTGATGATTGAGTTCCACTATTGGACTACTACTATTATTAACAATGTAAGTCCCTTACCTTCAGTTCTAATCTTTCTTCTAGCTACCTAGACCCATCATTCTTCATATCACACTGATATTCCTGTTTGAATACATGGATCCCCTTGCTGTCTAATTGTGCCAGATCCTGGAGTGAATGTAATGTTGGATATGCAAGAATGCATACTACATTTGGCATGTTATTTAATTCTTTGATTAAAAACATTGTGGCTGCAGATTGACTTACAGCAGGCCATAGCCTAGAAGAAGGAAGCATAAGGAAAATCTAGATTGTAACAATGATCAGTTAAAAAATCTAAATGAAGTCCAAGTACATAAGTTATATTGCTGAAAAAGCGCAACTTGTTTCAACATATGAATTCATACTAAACCCTCAGATGTTTGAATATTATCTAATGAAATAGTAAGAAATAAGATATTTGGGGAGAAAAGGAAATATCAGGCAATACATGAAGAAGAATACTTTTAGGGGAGAGGAAGAAAGAAGATGTAGAAGAGGATGAAGAGAAATTGAATGTAAAATTACAAATGGAGAAATTAGAAAGCAAGAATTGAGAAGAGATAAGAGAAATAACAAGAAAATCAGCTGAAGAAAAACAAGGAGAGGAGAAAAAGAAAATGTGAGTGTAATGTATGAGATGACACATAGAGACAAGAATCCAAACTAAATCAAGAAAGAAGAGACATCTATGATGATGGAGTTTAGAGCAAGCTGGACCAATGGAGAGTCAAAAGAGATAAAAGTTATAGAAAAAGAGACAGGTGAGAAGATGGTAGGGCAAGTGGGAAGAGGAGAATAAGAGATAAGGCAATGAAAGAAATGTAGCAAGAGTTGGTCAGATTAGACAGGCAGAAGTCAGCAAGAGGACAATTGTTGCTGTCAGAGGGAGAAAAAGACAGGACAAAGGAGATCATATAGTCAGGCCAAAAGAGTGAATTAAAATAGCCCCAGGGAAGATTTAGTAGTGTAGAAACTTGGATATTTAGTTGTTGAGGTAAAGAACCATACAGGTATTTAAATATGAGAGGCCTGGAAACCAAACTCAATAATTAATACACAGGGTCTTGCCATGCTAAGAGATTATTGGCCGTAATTTCTCAAACAGCTGCAAAAAATTCACAACACGGCAAATTTAATATAAAGAAGAGGTTGTTAAGGCTGTCATAAAGTTCCATTAGTTAAATATATCATTTTTGTTTGAACCCAGATTGTAGATTTCTTGAATTATGCTTGAGATTCTCAAGGAAAAATTAAAGGGAAATCCTTAGCCAAGTCCTGTTCCTGATTGAGGTAACTACAACATTAAATATTACTTAAAAAACTGTTAGGAGCTGGGAAAAGCCCAATGGAAGCCTTGGAGTAAACCAGTACTTAAAGAGGCCACAAATCCAACAGCAGGGCTGTAAATATTCCATAGCTGCACTCTGTATACCTTAGACCTATGACAGAAGGACATGATTTCTCATTCTGTGGGACAGGATCAGAGACTTAGCTATAGGGTGCAGATACAAATGCACATTCTCTCATAGTCACATGCATACTACTGTGAACATATGCGATTGCATATAGTTTTAGTAAATATCATGTTACATAATAACGTAATAAATAACAAGTATGTGGAGCCTACCTGCATGTACAATGCTTCTTGAGATCTCTTATTTAAGACATGGAAAAATAAAAGCAGATTTCCTGCTAGCCAGTTGAGTGCTGCACGTACACTTGGATTAAAATGTTCTGAACAGAAACACAATGAACATTTTAAGGTGGAAAAAAGATAACTAACTTTCCTTTCAAGTTGTTCTCAGAAAATAGGTGTTCTATGTTCTCTACTGCTAAGGTTAACAGTGCAGGTTGAAGGACCCCTGGCTGGGAAGTAATTGGAAAGAAATTAAGGACAAAGACAATTGGAGGAAGAATCTTTTGATATATGGAAATCTATAAAGAACAACAAGCATGATAGAACAGAAATATGGTTTCCATAGTCTCACATAAGGGTTGTAAAAGTACGAGATGACAGGGGTGAGCCCAAGGGGGGGGGGGGGGGCAAACAAATCACCAGTCATGAATCCCTTCATGCCCACAAGAGTTCTATGTCCAGCCATCTTGAGTTCCTTCTACTCTTATCTCCTGCTAAATTCCTTTGGCAGATTCTTGTAGAGAGCTTAAATTTGCAATGAATCTTTATACCCATTTGAAGTGATTTTTCTGGCTCTTGACAGTTAATCTACAGTTCTCATGTTTCAACTTTAAAGGGTTTTTTTTTTTTTGGTCCCAATTCTACAGCACTTTGATTTTCTCTTTTAAGAAATGTGCTATTTGTATGCCCTTATGTGTATATTCCACATATTTGAACAAACTTCTCCTTGGGATACAAACAGCTTTCTGGTTGCAATTAATTTCTACTGCACACATTTCCTTTCAGGAAAGCAACTTTATACACTTCTTAAATTGGGAATTGGATCGCTACATTCGATCCAATATATGGAGATGTTCAATGACTGTATCTTAGTTCACATAAAGGTATGAAAAGTTTGAACTGAATTAATCAGTAAATGAAAATGGATGGGTATGACCATTTTTCACATTTTTTTCTTCTTCTCTGAACTCTGGCAAATTTTGACATGATAATTGAAGCCAGCAAAGTGAATTGAAGAAAAGGAAAATGTGGTTGGTTGGTTGTCTATGGAGATAAAATATATCTACAAACAAACAAATGAACAAACAAACAAACAAACAATAACATTTTCCTTTTCTTCAATTCACTTTGCTGGTTTCAGTAATCATGCCAGAGTTCACAGTTGTATGGCATATCAGCCCCATGTACCCTCCTTACTGATAAATCAGTCTGTTCTTTGATTTCTTCTCTTTTTTCACATCGATTGAGTTTCATGTTCTTGTCAAAAATCTTTCCTTTTAATGCTATTATTTCAAATAGCTTACGGAGAAACAATTTGAAAACAGAGGAGGGGGAAGCAATTGGGGAGAAAATAAGATTGTCTTCGTGTTCATTTGGCTGCTTTTTAAATTAGAAAGGGGTCCCAATAGGCAAAGAAGAAATATGTTTTTGTAATTGAGGCAGAAGGCTCAACACGTCCATTCAGACACTCAATAGGCATCTAAACGTTTTTTTTTAAAAAAAGGGTTTTTTATGGGATTTTGCTAAAAGTTTCTTTCTTTGTTTATTTATTTAAACATTTGTACAGTAGCCTATCTTATAACTCATTTTAGTCTCTCGGAGCATCTTCTGTAGGTTAGGCTAAGAAATAGTGGCTGGTACCAAGTAATGCTTAGTTGGGCCTCATAATGCTCCATAAAAGAACAGTGATGAGGAGGTTTGTTTGTCTGTTTGAATGACTTAATGCACCTCTAGCTAAACACAAGCAAACCCAATTACAGCAAAAAATAGTATTAGATTCAACAGTGTCTTTGGGGCCAGGATGTGAAAAAATCAGAACTGAAGCATCCACTCTTTGTGTTTGCATTGATATTACAACCATCTACAAAAAGCTTTGATCATAGTGCTGTAACCAGCGAATGTAAGGATATCTGCAAGAGGGACCTAAAGGCCCTGGGAATGGATATTAACAACTGGAAAACCTTGACCTCCGATCATTCAGCTTAGAGGCTAAAGACGCAGCATGGCCTTCTCCAATTCAAAGAGACACTTGTTCAGCAGGCTAAGGCAAAGAGGCAGTCCCGGAACTAGCAAAATCTGGAGGCTGGACAGGGGACAGAATGTATCTGCCTTCAGTGTGGAAGGGTTTGCCACTCTTGAATTGGCCTTTTTAGATACACTAGATGCTGTTTAAGGACCTCTTTCCAGAGCACGATATCATAGTCTCTTGAGACTGAAGTATGCCAATGGGAGGTATGTAACCAGCAGCTTGACAAATTCACATATACCTACGTGTTGCCAGGTTAGTGGTGTACTCACCAAACCTATAGAGATCCTGGCACATGTATATGTGCACATGCGTGCATGTGCGCCAGTAGTAAAATCTAAACTTTGTTACTACCGGTTCTGTGGGCATGGCTTGGTGGTGGTGGGGGTAATGTGACTGGGTGGGCATGGCCAATTTTTTTTAAACTTTTAAAACCATTTTTTCTACAACCTCTTCGGCAAAGAGGTTGTTAAAAAATGCTTTCAAAAGGCGCTGACAATCCCAGCTGAGTTGCCTGATCGGCAGAAGCTTTTTTAAAAAGCCTCTGCTGATCAGGCAACTCAGCTTGGATCATCAGAGGCATTTAAAAGAAAAAAATAGCCTTTGATGATCCCAGCTGAGCTGCGCGATCATCAGACGCTTTTTTTTTTACTTTTAAAAGCATTTTTTGGCCAAAGAAGCTGTAGAAAAAATGTTTTTAAAGGTTAAAAAAAAAAAAAAGCCTCTGATGATTGTGCGGCTCAGCTGGGCATGGGAATGGGGGGCAGGGATTTTTGTTACCAGTTCTCCAAACCACCCACCTCCATTGCTACCGGATCAGGCGTTCCAGTCCGAACCGGAAGCATTTCACCCCTGATGTGCACCCTGGCAACTACCAAGAGGAAGACAATTTTGCCTAAATTGATCTGCTTCAATATCACAAAAAGTTTGTTGGGGGACGGCAAATAAGTCTTATGCCCGCCAGCCTCCAAGTCTTTACCAGTGGGGTGTAAGGAGACATCTCTCTTATTGGGAATGCAAAAAATCCATGCAATCATTAAGTGGCAGGAAATATAGGTATCTGTATCTCTTGGTTGCCATCTTGTGGCTGTCCAAAGTTTTTCACAGCGCATCTATTAGGCATACAGAAGAGGAGACAGAAGTATAAAGTGAACAAAAATAGAACCAAAAATGTATCTGCCAAAGGGTGGAAATGGGCACTAAGGGCAAATCTTAGAACAACAGGAATGGCCAGTATAATAGAACCCAAATGTTTCTAATCCTAGCTAGAGAAAAAAATTGAATAACTCCACTGTGTCACTAGAATTAGTTAAGCAGCATACATGCATCAAAACACTATAGAGGCAATATTCAGTATTGCTGGTAACAAAGACAAATGGAAATGTCTCTCCTTGAACCATTCAGGAATGCCAGCAGCTAGGATTTGTTAGTCAAAAATATGCAATTTATGACCATCAGAATGAATACAAACAACCTTGAAAAGAAATGTATTAAAATCAGCTGATTGACACTTTACACCTCCCTTTTCAGTGGATTCCAGTGTAAAGTCAATACAGGAAGAACAAGTTGGTGAAGTTGTCTCGTGGATGGGAAAGCAGTTAGAGTGCCAGTCAGAGTAAAGCAGACCATTAGAACTACATGGAGTATGTCATGGGTGCATTTCATGCAGCAGGTACACATGCAGCTCTCAAGGTTTGGGTGCCTTCACAAACTTGTTCCAAAAATTGTCACCAAATTTTAATTTCTAATGTGAGGGGGAAAAAATAAGGAAAATAAAAACCCACATTGGGCAAAATAACCATTTCGCTTATTTAATTTAATTATTTAGTTTTCTTTCATTTTGATTAGGAACGTAGTAATGAATTTCTCATCATACCTCTGAACGAGTCGGATTGTTATCTCTGACTGGATTTGCTCAGAAATGAAGGGCAGGGCCAATCCAGCATTTTCCAGGATTCACAAGTCCTGCCCTTTGCTTCACTGCTCTAAAATATTAAATATGAAAAAAGGTTAATATTTTGTTAAAAGCATCATCTATTCTACGTCTATGGAGATTCTCAATCATCCAGGTCATGCTTGTCCCACAGGTGCTTTTCCAAAATGCAATTGGACTTTCTTAGTTTTTTCCCTTGAAAAAATGTTTTGCTTCTCATTCAAGAATTCTTCAAAACTCTTCAGAACTTCAGAGCTTCAGAAGAAGCTTTTCGGATGAGAAGTGAAATATTTTAAAGGGAAAAACCAAGAAAGTCCAGTTGCCTTTTGGAAGGGTATCTTTGGGACCGTCATCATTAACTGCTTTTGTTCAGTTGTGCCCATATAGGACAGAATAAAGATGGCACTCCTCAAGTATCTAGAAAGTCTCAGCCAGGGTTTTTCTTAACCTGCTATTCAATTTAACTGAAGGGCAAATGTTATGGCAGAGCTGCAAGAGGCCTGGACCTCCAAAATCATTCTTCCTCATAAATCTGCTTTAGTTAATTAAATGTAAGCCCCATGACCTGTTTAGTTTAACCCATGGAAGGGTAGAGTCACCATTCAAAGTAAAGATTGGAGGAAAAAATACTACTGTTCTACTGGGAAGCTTATTATTAGAGAGTTGCATAACAATTATGACTCTTATCACCTTGAGGAGGAGGGCAAATTGAAGTGATAGATATGCATGGAGGAAGGGAGTAGAGAATCAATTTCTCTCTATCCCTGGTGCGAATTTTATTTGCATTGTGAATTGAAGGGCAATGATTTCAGTCTGCAAATTCTAACTTACCAATTGCTATTATTGTCCTGTTGCCTGGAACTGAGTTGCCTGCCGAGGAGTAATTGAAACATTCAGCCTCTTGAGAGACCAGAACAGCATTTGCATTGGCTGACTATAAACTTGAAAGCAAAAGCTACAGATCTTCCTTTTAGTAAAGACAGTCTTTGAATTTGCACTGTTTGGATTAATTTAGGCTTGTGTGTTTAACTCTGTGGTTTGTTGAACTGATTCGGTGCCTTTTTTCTTTTTTGAAGTTAAATCTGTACAAGTTTCATCCAATCTAGTTCCATGGGAACTACATGGGCAAAGGTTACATAAGTCAACTCTTACTTAGCACATCATCAGCACACAATGCTCCATAAACTATGCCGCCGGAGCAACACTTTGTTTTACTTTGACTCCAAGTAAATGTTCCCAGAAGGCTACCAGGGAGATGAAAAAAAACGAAACATTTCTTCCATCCTTTCTTCCAGATAGAGGTAAGACTAAGTTACTACCGTAAGTGTTTTATTATTATCATTATTATTATTGGAAGATGGATTTCAAGAGAGGGCAGACCAGTGGTGGGTTGCTCCCAGATCTGTCTGGTCCTTTAGAACCCACCTGGGCATCATAACTGACGATCTGGGCATGCACAGAAGCTTCTGTGCATGCACACATGCAATCAAAGCAAGTGTGAGCACGCGCTCCCATTGTGAACTGGTAGTAAAGGTAAGTAGAACCCACCCTGGGGCAGACATGTCTAAAAGCTCCAACAACTTCATAAAAATGTTGGAAGCTGCATTGTGTTACAAGCTCTGCCTCTTTCATACATATATGTAATGTCATTAGGAAGGTACAAGAAGAGTAGAGTTTGTAATATAATGGTATGATATTCTGATCGTCATTCATCCTTTTGATGCCCTCCTTACAGATTCTCCTAAGAAAGGCATTGAAGGAAATCAGTCTATAAAATAACTCCACAAGGAGTTACTGGTATCTCGTTCTGGTTTTGTGACTTAAAAGTCTCCCACATTATGAAATGTGTTGATTTTGTTTTTCTGTATTAACTTGTTTTCTCCTTTTTTTTTAATTGAAAAAGTATTACAATACAAATTTTTTTCATTTCCCCCCAACCCCCCCTTCCCCCCTACCTCCCTCCATCTCAACCCCGTTTCCCCCCATCCCCCCCTTGACTTCTGCTACAACTAAAAAAAATTTAAAAAGAGAAAATTAAAGAAAAAAAAGCAAGTACATATAACAAAATAATATAGCAAATAAACCTATAAGTAATAAAATTTTTCTAAAATTAACCATATTGTAATAAAAAGAACTAATAATAATAAAATTTACCTCATTAATCAACCATCAACCATCAATATTCATTTATCAATCAATAACATACTTATAATATTTAAACCCAATTAAAAAATATGCATTTCTCTAATCCATTGATACTAACTTTACTAATTATATACCAAAATCGACCCCCCTTATAATAAAATATAATATATCACATCCATATCCATGTCAAATAATTTTATCCCAACTACACCCCTCAACTAAAAAACAAAAACATAAAACATATCTCTATTCTAATAAAATATAATATATGATTATACATATATAATTATAATTATACAATTATATCCAAAAAATTTTCTATTTCAATAATCCATGTTTCAATCTTCTCTTCATCTTGATTGAAGTTAATTATACTATCTTCCAACATAGTTCCAATAAGCTTCATCTTCCAGCTGCCCCCATCAGCAAACTTTTTTTTATTCATAAAAGGGGTTGTCTTCATTTTCTACGTCTTCTAAATTCATTCTAAAGTTCTTGATTAAAAAGAAAAATATCCCAAGGTTGCAGATATAACTAATCCTTTTTTTCTTCCTATTTTCTCTACAATTCTGTGATGATTCTGTGAGTTTAGCTGAGAAAAAGTGAATGGCCCAAAATCACGAAGTCCATTTTCTTGCCTAAAGCAACACTAAAACTCACAGTCTCCTGGTTCCTATCCTTAACTCTAAACCAGTCTAGCTCTTGTTTTAGGAGCCATTTATTTATTTAATTAATTCTTTTATTTTATTAAATTTATTGACCATCCATCTTACCACAAGGTAACTCTGGGCAGTTTACAATATTAAAATATTGTAAAACCTATACACAGGAAAAAGATAAACACTCAGCTCTAACAAAAATAGGGAATAGGGATGAGACAGGGAGTAGGATGAGCACGGGGGAGGTGGGATCTCTTATTAGTCTGTCAAACACTCCCAGTGTAAACCCCCCTATTAGGGCCCCAAACCAGCTGGCCAGTTGCCAAGTGCTGAATTTTGATCATGTGACTGTGGGGATGCTGTCATAGTTGTAAGTAGAAGCTGTGGCCTTCCCGACTCCTGCATAACAGGAGAATAATTAAAAAAAAGAGCTACCCAAAGAATTAAGGATATAGAAGCACAAAATGATATCCTTAGTATCCTTAGTAAGGTAGGTAACTTGAAATGGTTGAGCAAATACAAACATACTTTTCTAGCAGACAGCTATTTGAAGTTACAACTGCCAAAACATCTTAGGGAGATATTTATGCGAGCGAGTTTTGAACAGCGTGACACAATGGTCAGATATGGGAAATTCCATTCTATACTCTGCAGTGAGCATCTCTGCATTTGCAGAGCAGCAGAGGTAGAAGACCTGGCTCACACCCTATTTGATTGTTGCTTGTATAAGAGGGTGAAAGACAGGTACCTTGGTCCAGATACCAAATGAATGACCCATTGGGATCCCCATATCAAAACAACTTACTTTATGTGCAGCCAGAACTTGAAAATAACATTTAACCTAGCAAAGTACTTAACAAAATGGTTCAGTTGAAATCTGCATACATGGGACTGATTGGGGTGGATTGTAAGGGTGACACTAAAATATAATTTTATTCTATTTATATATTTATGTATCAAATTGTATTGTATCTTATCCTATAACTATTGTATTTTACCCTACTTTTATTTTAAATTGTTTGTATAAGATTTTATTGGTGATATGTTTTTGCACCTTGTGCCTTGATATGGCCTTTAGGCTAATCAATAAAGCTAACTAATTAGTTGTAAATTTAAGAATTGGTTGTAAGTAACTTTTTTTCAGTGCAGTTGTAACTTTGAACCATCACTAAATGAATGGTTGAAAGTCAAGGATTACTCACATTGGCACTTCTGGTGTTATAAAAGGCACTGCAGTGCCAACACTTCTAAAATGCTACATAAAATAGTAAGGAGGAAAAAGAGGGATAATGTTCTGTTTCAGTGAGCATTAGACCTCATAGAGATATCAAAATAAACCATATTTATAAACCATTCAAATGAGACAAAAAAAAAATCTAAGAAGGAAACAAAAAGATCAGAACACAATCTCCTCAGCAGCCAAAACCCAGATAAACAGGGATTAACACCAGACAAACAATCAAACAAAAAACATTACCCTAATCAAGGAAGGAAACCCCACCGCAGCAAATGACAGTCAAGCTGCTGTGTATAAACAGGGAGCAAACCCCATCCTCATGCATGCTGATGCTAATGGGGTAGTGAATCATCTGCAAGCAAACAACTAAGCTCCGAATGCATCAAAGACTCTGAAGTCCATCAGAAAATAATGATGATCAAGCCATAATTGATTACACAGTTTGCTGTGGAATCTGTGGACTTATATCAGAATTAATAATTATATTTTTGTGAAAACATATATAAGAGAAAAGGAAACTAAAACATCAAGTGAAAGATAGGATTTTTATATTTATACAATGCTACATAAGAAACCATAGACCATATGTTAAATCTGATTTTCATGACACTTTCTAAGTCTGTCATTTTTAAGAGGATCTGGGGAACATGCTTTATTTTGATGATGTGAAAGCTTATGTTGGTTTTTTTATTGTCAATGCTGATTTATTCCATGGTATTGCAGTGACTGGTCTCTTTCTCTTACATCTATAGTAAAAATACTGCCAATTCCTGCAGTGAGCCAAATCCCCCTTTTTTCCCTTGGGAATACTGGGTAGGATTATCTAAATACAAGCTCTACTTTGGATGAAAATGAGAGAGCAAAAAACTGTCTCCTTTGAAAGATGTACTTTCGAAGAGAAGACCTATTGCAATGAACCAATGATAACTAAAACTTTTCTATGAAATATTAGTCAGGATTTTCTGGTATTGGATTTTTTTTTCCCTTTACATTTTTATATCAGTGCCAAGCTGAAAAATTTTCCTGTACTTGTATAATTTCTCATTCCGTTTGTAGGAGAGAATTTGCTTTAGAAAGTTTTCCCAAAAAAGATAAAAAATTGGGGGAAATTCTCTTGACTGGAGCTTGTTGTTCTTTCATTTGTTTACTTATAAAATAATTTGTAGCACAATCACTTCTCCATTGATTTGAAATGTTCATGATTGTTCATGCTCTGGTAAAATAACAGGATATGACATCAAAAAAAGAACTCTTTCCTCTCCTGAAGAATTTGAGAGAACTTATCCATCAAATTGCTTCGCATAAAAAATTGGGGGAAGGATTTCAAACAGGGGTGGGTTCTACTTACCTTTACTACCAATTCGCAACAGGACCATGCGCACATGCTCAGAAGCTTTCTGATGACATCTGGGTCGGTGACCAGAGCTTCCCACTGGTTTTACTACCAGTTCTTGCGAACTGGTCCAAACCAGGGGCAACCCACCACTGATTTCAAAGGATTATTAATTATTAGCTCTGTTTTACACATAGTTATGACAAACCTATTCTCTGATTTTCATTGTCTTGCTCACAAATTTTCATTTTGACTGAGGAAGGATATATAGTAGAAGATTACAGATCTTTGTCCATTTCCTGCTTCTTTGGAAATGTGTGGGGATTATGTAGCCTTTATAAGTGAAAAGGATTCTATAAAAAATGGTGGTGAATCAGGATGATTTATTCTAATTATTTTAAGAATAAATGAAAAAATGTAATTCAGTTTTCAACAAAGTCCTTGAGTGCTGCATTTTATTTGACCAGTCCTGAGAACTCACAAATATCAATCCATTAAAAGCTTTAAAAAATGAGTGTTTTTTTATTAAAATAATTTTTGACAAAATTTGACAAATTTTGACAAATTTGAATTTTTGACGAAATCCAAACTGATTGAAAATTCTTCCACTAGCTATCCCAAACAATTCTTATGTGTGAAGATCTAAGTTTAACCTGCCATAGATAGAAAGAATGATATATTTTCTATTAAATATTACAGCATTTGTAATTCTCTGCATTTCCACTTAGCAGGGGAATCCCACCACTTAAAGAAATGTCTGTTTTAATGGAAAGTTGAACACATCTTTTCAGCTAAAAGATTTTATACAGGTTATCAAATACCAGTGAATTATTTCTCAGAGGCAAGAATCTATCTAGCCTTCCCTAACACAATACCCTTCCAACATATTGCATTGCAACAGCCAGGTTTTCTCTTAACTCATGATGGTGTATTTGATGTTCATTAGGCTGGAAAAAGTTCAGTTTAACTTGAATCATCCATATATTTGTTTATAATGGACTCAGAAAAAGAACCATTGGCTTTTATAAGAAGAGGTGAAGATGTCTAGAAGATGTCTAGAAGAAGCAGATCTTTTCCTAATATCATAATCATAATCATAAGTTTATTTGTCAAGCATATATAAGATAACAGGTAAAAGTATAAACATAATTGGAATACATGAAAAGAGTAAGTAAAAAAGGAATATTAGGACAGGGATGGTAGGCCCACTGGTGCACTTATGCACGTCCCTTACAAACCTCTTAGGAATGGGGTGAAGTCATCAGGAGTCAGTTTAAGGTTAAAGTTTTGGGGGTTTAGGGAAGAAACTACAGAGTCAGGTAGTGCATTCCAGGCATTGACAACTCTGTTACTGAAGTCATATTTTCTGCAATCGAGTTTGGAACCGTTTACCTTGAGTTTGTATCTATTATTTGCTTGTGTATTGTTGTGGTTGAAGCTGAAGTAGTCATTGACAGGAAGGACATTGTGGCAGATAATTTTATGTACTATGCTTAGCTCAGATTGAAGTCGGCGTAGTTCTAAATTGTCTAAGCCCAAAATTTGGAGTCTGGTGGCACAAGGTATTTTATTGCGGTTAGAGGAATGGAGGACTCTTGTCGTGAAATATCTCTGGACTCTCTCAATTGTGTTGAGTCACTCTCTAAAAAATACACTGACTCAGGAGTAACAGCATAAAAGTTAATGTAGTGCATTCAGCTCCTTCAAACAATTGCTATTTTGATTCTGCTGAAATGCATAACAAAAGATCAAAAGGTTATTTCATCCAGACGGTGTACTTTTTTCAATGCTATAGGCTTTTTAAAAATAACTTGTAATCTAAATTACAATGCTGGGTCTCTCCTACTGTAGCAACAACCAAATCTGTGGAACATCTAATAACAGATGTTCTGGACCTCAAACCCTCATCTGTGAAGTGAATGAGCTTTAACAGTGCCTGCTTAAAATAGGCACAATTCCCTTTAATCTCCCCTTCTTATTATTCGGCTTGATTTTTTTTTTTCACCCTTGTAGGCTTTCTAAGGAATCCCAGGTTATCTTAGAGCAGAATTTGTAAAACATTTAACTAGGTAATAATGAAGACATTTAAAGAATCCCCTTTGTGCTAGGGAAAAGAAGAAAATCAGCCTAAGTAGACAGCTTTGAGTCAAAGAAGAAAATCAGCCTAAGTAGTCAGCTTTTAATGGATTGACACAGAAATGTGCTTAAACATTTAGGGACTGATTTGGGCTAGCCATAATACCTGCAGTTTGAGTTTGATATTAACATATTTCAAATACATGAGGCAAGCAAATTATTATAGAACAAAAACTGCCAAAAATCTGGGGTGTGTCTTGGAAAAAATGGGCTGATATTGGAAGGGAATCTCATACTTCCATATAATCTAAGTTGAAAATTAGCTATTATTTCTTAGAGAATTCCATCATAGACAAATGGAACCATTAAGGTATATATTTCTTTACACCTGTTTCCAGCCTTAATTTCTGCAATTAAGTTTTACCATTTACAACCATAAATGCCCCAAAGTGTGATTTTGTTGTTGTTGTTGTTATTTTTTAAATGTCTGAATCCTGGTAGGTGGTAGTAACATTGTTGTTATGCAACTCAACTGCTGCTCACCGTAAGAGGGAAAATAAGCAGGGCTTCAGCTTTTCTAAATTGTGTGTGGGGGAAATGTCCTAGAATATACTTTGGGTTGGCAGTGAAGCAAAGGCTCTCTTCATTTGTTCAGAGTCATGCAATGTTGTGTGTGGTACACATATACACAAACACACCATGCGTTCACAGCAAGGCAGGAGAGAAATGCAGTACAAAAAAGATCTACTGAACTTTGGCTTCAACCCAGGTGCTTAACAGTCACTGGAACTTGATTGATATTATTGAAACGGGATTCTGCCTGGAGTGTTTTTGTGCTCTAATGTTATATGAGTATTATTTGCATTATTACCTATGACCATAATAAATGAATCAGGGGATTTTTTTTTTAAAAAAAATAAAGTCTAAGAATCATTGTAAAAAACTGTTTATTACTCCGTTTCAATAAAAAAAAAAAAATCGAAGTTATGTTTCTGTAACTCCCATAAACTTGATGTATTTACTTCCATAGAAAAGACAAAATAGATTATTGGAACTCTTGGGAGCTGAAATGGAAGCCTTCTTATACAGCTGAAACAGAGGCATAAAATACAAATTTAAAAAGAATTAACGTAATATCTTTGCCAGATTAATCTAGACTCCAAGTATCAAACTGTGAGACCAAAAGCTGAATTCCAATTTGGCAGGTTGAAGTCATTCAGCTACCAGTTCCAGATTCTTTACTTGTATTTGTGTTTCTGATACTTGGATTTGTTCCAGAACTTACCCACAGAGAAGCTTCATGTGAGAAAAACATTCTTTGCCCATGCACAGAAATCTCCCAGCTTGAAATTGGTAAGTATTGGTCAAAAATTGTATTATTGATTGATTAACATGGTATAGTTCAGTTTAAAAGAATACTTCCAATGGAACTATATGTACTGTATGTTTCCCTCTTTTTATTGTTGAAATTATCTTTTTTTTCCTCCCACCACTGGGTGCCACTATAATACTGTAACTGCTGGCAGAAAATAAGGCTTAATTGATAGACAAAGAGTGGGCCCTAGAAAGTAGTCCTTCCTTCCTATGATATCTATGGTTAAGGAAGATCAGACTTCTAAATTTCATGGAAAGAGACTACACCTATCCTTTTTATCACCTCCATCCTTATCTACTTCCAAAACCCTGTTTGATTGCTATAAATATGCAAACAACAGATTTTCATATATTGGATAAATATGACTCTATTGTCTCATACGATTTCCAAACCACAAGAATGTTGGCATACAATATGCAGAAATATTTGTGATAAGTGCCCCACCATGCCTGCTCCTGAAGATATCCATGGTGCTAAGGTGGATCTGAGGAATAATATTATATATTCAATGTATGTGTGCTATATATAAACAGAGAGAAACAGAGCAAAATAAACACAGCTGTGTAATATGTGTGAGAGGAAAAACAGTACAGTACAGTGCTAGGCTTATTCATACCAAGTATTTTAAAAGCAAAATATTCACCTGGATTCATCAATATATCTCATATGGGTACAGAAATTACACTTCATATCTAAAAAGATTAAAGAAGGTTCCTTCTAACTTGAATTATATTCAATAAAATGTCTCAGCCAATAGTTTGGGAATTACTATTGGTCTGCAGATTATTATAATTAATTAGATGAATTTGTACACTGCCTGACTCCTAACAACCCTGAAGGTTCACAAGAAAATAACATATATATATCAGCAAGACCAAGGAATAAAAGAGAGCGCTTAGATATTCTTTGATGCAGGCACCAAAATGTTTTAATGGTCCCAATTATACTGAGATTGCCAAGTATTTAAAGAGTTTGGTATTCTCCCATGAAATACTATAAACATTTGAAACATTCACACCCCCACACCCTCCACACACACATATCTTCATCTATGTAAAATAGTAGAGAAACTAAAATATGCTATTGTATCCGTAGACATTGCATCACTGATCCTTGTATAATATGGTTTTCTATAATTTTCAGTAACAATACAGTGGTCCGCATAAAGGAAAAGGCTGAGACTCAACAGTATAAATCATGTTCCTTGGTTAGCTTTTACACTGCATGGAATAGGAGGAGGAGGAGCAGGGAATCTGTGCTTTTCATGGCATTAGTGAATTCCAACTCCCAGCAATCCTATATTATTATGTTGTATAAATTTCATTGCATCAGCAGGAATCTCTGGAGAACTACAGATTTCACACTCCTGTTTCCAAAGATTAGCATGTGCAACCTGTTCTTCCAGCTGCATGTTCAGTTCATTGTATTGAAGAGTACATGCAAGAATCCAGAAAATGCCAGTTACATATTTGTTAGAAGAACCCATAATGATAGTGGAAAGATGTTGTCCAAAGCCTGCAGTTATTATACTTCCAATATAAGCCAAACAAAGTGACTTAGTTCAAAAAGGATTGGATACCTTGCATGAGATCTTATAGCCCCGTGATGGCGAACCTATGGCACGTGTGTGGCACACGTAGCCATATCAGTGGGTATGCAAGCTTAGCTCCAGCGCACATGCACACATCAGCCTTCTGATTTTTGGGCCTTCTGGACCCACCAGAAGTAGGGAAAGAGGTTGTTTCCTGCCTCCGGAGGGCCTCGGGTGATGGGGAAAGCCTGTTTTTCTCTTTCACCTGGCTCCAGAGCCTTTCTAGGAGTCTGGGGAGGGCAAAAACGGCCTTGCCCACCCCTTTTGCCAACTCTCCGGCCACTGGAAGTTCTCCAGGGGAGTGGGGAAGGCCGTTTTCGCCCTCCCCAGACTCCTAGAGAGGCTCTGAAGGCTGGGGACAGCAAAACACAAACCTTCCAGTCCCACCAGAAGTTGGCAAATGGGCTGTTTCTGGCCTCCGGAGGGCCTCGGGTGGTGGGGAAGGCCTGTTTTTCTCTCACACCTGGCTCCAGAGCCTTTCTAGGAGTCTGGGGAGGGCAAAAACGGCCTTGCCCACCCCTTTTGCCAACTCTCCGGCCACTGGACGGTCTCCAGGGGAATGGGGAAGGCCATTTTTGCCCTCCCTAGACTCCTAGAGAGGCTCTGGAGCCAGGCGATGAAGAAAAACAGGCCTACTGGGTCATTGCATGCCAGGAGCGAGGGGAGCAGGAGGGTCGCTAGTGCATGTGCGGGGATGGAGTGCATAGAATTATGGATGTGGGTACGCATGTGCATGCCCCCCCCTCCCTCTTGGCACGCGATGGCAAAAAGGTTAGCCATTACTGTTATAACCTCAGTTAGATCTTTCTTGAAGTGATTTTTTAAGGTTGCCATAAATGTTGTAGTCATAGTCCTTCTCTCTGATTTTTTCCTAGCATATGAATGGTTCACTTTTTTCAGATCAACTGAATGTTGATCCACCGGTAGCAACAGGAATTGACAGACTAGCTTCTCTCCCAAGCATAACATTTTAGACTGAGAGAGAATGACTGGTCCAAATTCATCCAGCTGGCTTTCATGACAAACGCAAGACCAGAACTCACAGTCTCCTGGTTTCTACACTGGACCAAACTGTGTCTCGAAGATTAGTATATACAGTAATATAATTTATCAGTAACTCCAACTACATACAGCACTTCAGGTTTTATCTGTCATCTCAACTGATTAATCAATCAATTGAATTAAGTCTCACAATGTGTGTTTGTGCATGTGTCTATCAATTAGGGAAAATTTATAGGGGGATGGCAATTGGGATAGGGATATCTTGTTGCCCTTCCAAGTATTTGAATGATTTTTTAAGAGTCTACACACATAAACATTGGTATTTGTGTTAATACTGACATCTGGAAAGAGCAACAAGCAGAAGAATAAGAACAGGTATAAAGATTAAATAAATCAAGCTACAGTTTTATAACATTTTAATTTCAGAAATATATTTTTTTAATTAGATTTATATGCCGCCCTTCTCCGGAGACTCAGGGCGGCTTACAATGCGTTAAGCAATAGCCTTCATACTTTTGTATATTTATACAAAGTCAGCTTATTGCCCCCACAAACTGGGTCCTCGATTTACCTACCTTAGAAAGGATGGAAGGCTGAGTCAACCTTGAGCCTCGAACTCGCATAATTGCAGACAGCTGGGTGTTAATAGGCTATTTAGCCCGTCGAGCTATCTGAGGCTCTTTTAAATTTGACAATTTGTTGGCCCGTTAGAGCAAAATAGTATTTTCTCCATTCTCTCATCCCACATCATCCTTGAATACAGGACAAGGAAAACCTTGATCTGAGGGAAGGGATATTTTGATGCTTTGAAAAGCTTTATAATGCTAAGAGGAGCTTGGCTCTAGAGCCTATTATCTAGAGAGGTGGCAGGTTCTGATTCACTGAATAAGTACAATTAGATGGGCTAAAATCTACTGGAGATGCTTTAGATTATTACAATTATCACGAAATAGACTCAATTGCCTTTATGATTTGGTGAAACTCATTCCAAAAATGTTCATTAGGAGGACAAAAGGAGCAGTTTATTTATTTATTTAGACACCTATCTCACAAATATAATTCTTGGCAGTTAACAAATATTAAACACACACACACACAATTCCCAGCCAAGCAATACAAAATGGTTGTCAGAAACACTGTTCATCTGCAGTGTATTCCTTTCCTGATCCTATGTGGGACAGCGGTGGTGACGGAGAGAGAAACAACCAACGTATTCAAGGCTTTCTGAAAGAGTATCCTGAGTTATGCAAATGTGCACACAAGTTGAACAAATCAACCAGTTTAGAGGCCTTTGCTTTTTGAGATGATTCTGAAAGCTCAGCATTTTATTAAGCCTTTGTCCTTACAGTCTTAACAGAAATAACACACATGTGAAGCACAATAATGCACAGGCATCGCTTTGCACATGTTTTTATTTGCATTTCCCTGCTTCTCTTGGCAGGTAAGTTGTGTACTACAAACCCACCTATGAACTCTAACTTCTCCATGGCAAATTAGTAAGAAAATGAAACAAAAGAAACTGGCAGACATGTATAAAACACAGTCTTCTATGGCCATGTGCTTACTGTTGCTTTCATCTCAGTGTACTATTCCAATGTTTCTCAAGTTTGACAACTTTAAACATCTAGTTTTCAACTCTCAGAATTCTCAGAAAGGGAGATGCTGGCTGTGGAATTCTACAAATTGAAGTTCATTTTAAAGTTATCAGTGTTGACCAACAATGCTTTACTTATACATTGTTCTATCCAATGTAAATCCGCAAGAGCAGGAACATGACTGATCTGTGTTGTTCAAAAATATTGACAGGAAAAAGACAGGGTTTTTTTCCACAGTAAAAAGTCAGAAACAGTGCTTAGAACATTGTAGCACCAAAGCTATGCTTGAAATGATCCTCATTTCTTTCACTTCTTCAAACCAAACTTTTGTAACAAGATACTTTGCTGTGAACTTGAAGCAGTCTAAATGACATTTTTAACCTATCCCCACTTTTACAATACAGGGACGCAGTGCCTCAGTGGCTAAGACGCTGAGCTTGTTGATCTAAAGATTGGCAGTTCTGGGTTTGAATCCCTAGTGCTGCATAACGAAATAGGGACCACCTTTGGTGGGAAGGTAACAGCGTTCTGTGCGCCTTTGGCATTTAATCATGCTGGCTAAATGACCATGGAGATGATCTGTCCCCCTCTACAGATACCCACAAAAACACAGCCAGTCGAGGGTTAAAGAAGCACTTGGCACACACCCCAGTTCTTATCTCTAACTTGGCAGCGATATGCACACCGTCTGCCAAGTGCTTTAATAGTACACAGAAAGAAAATCACAACAAATATTCAGCAAAGTCTCTGATCAGCTTCAGCTTTTAGCTCCAATGACTACCCGATTGAGTATTTGTTCGTCACAGAGATCATTTACCACCACCCTGTCTTATATAGTCTCTGGGTGTGGTCCAGTGACTCATTGGTCCTGTGACTCAAGTCCAGTGACTCAGGTCTATTCCCTCATACGTCTTCTCAGCTGCTGTAAGCGCTTATCTCGCCTTCTTTGCCGTGCGTCCAGGAATGACGTCTCTCCCTCACTCTCATCTGAGACACCTGTTTCCCCACTACTTTGCTCTCTTTCAGCTGGCACCTGAGACGGTGCCAGAGGGGGGGGCTGGGAGATCTGGCTGGCTCCTCTTCCTCATGCTCAGAGCTTCCTTCCTCCAATGGGATAGGCTCAGAGGACGGGGCCACAACAGGAGATGTCTTCAGACAGTGCTGGCTCTTTGGCTTTGAAATGTGGATGAGCACCGCCCCCTAGAGTCGGTAACAACTAGCACATATGTGTGAGGGGAAGTAAGTAAAGGTAACTTTACCTTATTTTTACAATGTTCTCCTTTTCCTTCATCTACCTTCTCTCACATCATATTTCAATTGTCTTTTGTTTAAAGAATTTAAGATTTAAGTCTTAAAGATTTAAGACTAAATATTAATTTAGTCTTCTTTCTTTCTTTCATTGACTTTCCCAAGGATATTTTATTTTATTGTGAATTATAATGAACAACATAGCTGTACACGGATGTATTTTTCTTGTCTTTTGGCCTTGTACACAATACCGCTAGTTCAATTTTGTCATACTGCTATGAGTGAGACAGAGAGTACAGACAAATTGGGATCATTGTGAACACTGCAGAAATGGTTGGAACAAAGTTACTGTCCTCAAAAGATAATGCAGCTTGAAAACACCTGCACTTACGTTATTTTTATGAAATTTGGTATGCCTCATTCTCTCGTAATGGTTTAGCTTTCCTGAAATTCTGCCCATTTGGGTGAGAAGCCAAAGTGCTATAGGCATTTATCAGCCAAATTTCAAGCATGTCTATAAATTCTGCACAGATTTCTAGTGTTTATTCCTTTATAACAAGCTACCTTCCCTGTCATTGTTTGTTTTCTTTTGTCCCAAACATATCAGTTATAGATGCAATCAGTTGTTTATTTTTCTTTCCACAAGATGTATTTATTTATTTAATACAATTTTGAAGCTAACCAACTACAAAAAACACTGGATGGCTTGCAATAAAAAGTAAAGAGAGGAGAGGCATGGGGAGGGGAGGGGAGGGGAGGGGAGGGGAGGGGAGAGGAGAGGAGAGGAGAGGAGAGGAGAAACACCCATGAAGCAAACTTTCCATAACAAAAATGTTTCTTATACAGCTCAATTACCATTCTGTCCAGGCCTTGGAAAGCAACCAATGGGTGGTAGGCCTACAGACCTCAGTAGGATCATATTCCAGAGCACATAGTTGTTACAAAATGGCATATTTTCTGGGCCTCCATAAATTACATTATTTTATCAAAAGAATCTAAAGTGCATCCACTCTATTCATTCTCACTGAATGAGCAGAAACAATTAGATGGAAGCGAGTCTTAAAAAGAACAATACTTCTTATACTTTTAGAAGATAGCAGTCATTGAATATTTAAAGATGAGATTATGTAAATTACAGTAAGACAATAGAAACTGATAATGGTGCTTCCAAAAAATGAAACCCTGATGTAAAAATATCAAAGGAGAAGCACATGAAGAAGACTGCAGGAAAGAAAGAACGCAAAAAATAGTTTGCACGAAAGAATATAATCGTAAGAATAACCTAGGAGGTAATAAGGAACAGAAGGTGATGTAACCTAGACCAGGGGTCTCCAACCTTTGCAACTTTAAGACTTGTGGACTTCAAAATTAGAAAGCAGAGAAAATACCTTTGGAAGGAGACGTAATTTTTTAAAAAATAGATTGTGCAGAAATGAATAGATTAACTTTGATGATTCAAGAAAGAGAGGATTCAGAATATTTTAAGATATGGAATCAATTTTACGATTGGTTAGAAAAGAGATACAAATAAGTAAATTAATAGTTATATATAAAAATGCTATATTTAGAATATTGTGTTAGTGAAGAATTGTGTAATGGACGTGGCAAGAATGAAGATAGAAGAAACAACAAAAAGAAGCAGTTTTGGAGACAACACCGAGATGTCACATGGAAGGAATGACTGATTTATTAAATGTTTGTCTAAAAAAAAAAATACTTGTGTACTTCAACTCCAAGAGTTCCGCAACCAGCTTTGCTGAGGAATTCTGGGAGTTGAAGTCCACAAGTCCTAAAATTGCCAAGGTTGGAGACCCTTGGTCTAGACAACAGTCAGACAAAAGATACCTCAACCCGCAAAAGGGATAGGGATATGGAAAGCACCTCAGAAGGGACCCACTCTAGTTCTCAGGAAAGGAAAGCCAAGGGAGAGGAGATGTGCTTTCAAACTTTAAGTTGGTGTTACTGTAACTTTACAATAAAAGTAATATTAGGAGTCATGGCTTTGATTCCTTGTCTGGACTACCTCAAAGAGCTGACTAAGAGGGAAGGAGTAGGAGAGCAAGATTCTCTGCATCCCCTCATTGAGGCGATGCAGGGAAGAAGGTTATGTGGATAGGAAAGTAGGCCCCTAGCTGAGTTTACATTCTAGCTTTGAACATGAATAAATTATGTAACCAAAATTAATGAGTGAAAAAATAAGTTAAACAAAAGTGAAAAGCCTGAGGGGATTATGGAACGATTGCATTTTTTCAACTAAGGACAGTTAAAATGCAGTGGAGAGGAAGACAAATTAACTTTACACAATTGTCACTACCAAAGGATGAAGACAAGATCCCAAAAGGTTTCTTCTACAAATTCTGCTAATTTTAATTTGGAAAAGAAACCAGAGGATGTCCATGTCATTGTAATCAAACTTTGATTGGAATTATTTTCTTTCTTTCTTTCTTTCTTTCTTTCTTTCTTTCTTTCTTTCTTTCTTTCTTTCTTTCTTTCCTTTTCATTCTTTCTTTCTCTTTCTCCTTCCTTCCTCCTCTTTCTTTCTTCCACCCACCCACCCTTCTTCCCTCTTTCTTTCTTTCTTTTTCATTCATTCTTTCTTTTTCTCCTTCCTTCCTCCTTCTTTCTTTCTTTCTTTCTTTCTTTCTTTCTTTCTTTCTTTCTTTCTTTCTTTCTTTTCTTTCTCTTGTTGTCCATCTCATCAAGTGCTCCATTTCCAGAACCAATCTACTGCTGTGTCTTATCAGATCTTCTGATTCTTTAAATTAGACCTTACCTCTTTGGAGGCTCTACCTGTTCCTACAGATTCGCTACAGAAATGAGTGAGAAGTTTCCCAACTAATAGATAGATATCAGAAGTTGTAGGGGAAGTCTTTGATAAAATACTCCATAACATACAGGAGGAGAAACTGACATGATGATTCACATTATTTATGTAAGAATAACTTATTCTGGTTTTCTTTATCAAGAGGAAGTAATATCCTTAATACCCCATTTCTTTTACGTTTAACCAGATTGGTTAAACGTAACCAATCTGGAAAGCAGGAAAGCAACAGATCACATGACTGCAAGACAATGAACATAGTATAAGAATGGATACAGATTCACTATGCACCCAAGCGTCTTTTGATGTTAGTCCCTTATCTTTCTCCAAGTTCATCTAATTATAGTTTCCATATGAATTTTTTTAAGGTGATAAGTTTATGTGGCAGGCAAAATCTGGCATGTTTCATAAAGTAATATTTCCAGGACTAACTACCAATCTATTATAATGCCATACAATCAGCTTTGAATAGCATTTGTTTATTCTATATTTTATAGACTACATTTGTTGGTTTTTGCAAATTAGAACATTCTAAAAATACCTAAATAGGTATGATATACACCAAAATTAGGAATAACAACTGTCATTCCAGTTTGACATGAGTAAAATGTCCTTCCATTTAATCTCATGTCCAAGCTGTATGAGAAACTGCTTTTATGGAGTTTATGGAGATATGCAAAAAGTAAATGAAACTGGTGAAAACCAATGTTCTGCCTTGAACAAATGGAAAGTTCTTTGCACAATTCTTTGACTCATACTGTGACTTTTTAAATTCTAGCAATATTTTGAAATCAGCATAGATGATTTCTCCCTACATCAGAATAGTTTGCTCCAATGTAAATAGTAAGATCTGTAGTAGCTTTTGGGAATGAATAGGCTTAATCTCAATAAATGTTTTGAAAATCCAAGATATTTGGTGCCTCAAAATTCCCATTCTTGAAATGTATATACACAATCTTTACACAATTATATACTTAACACAATATTATATATTTTAAAAAAGCATAAATTTGACTTTAAATGCACGAAAGGTTTTCATTTGTTCACTGGTAAGTAACAGGAGCTCTAGTTCTTTTTACCACAATAGCAGTATATAGTATATATATATATATGAAAGTTTTCTTGTTCCTTCTCTAGCTGTGATCTCTCTGAATGTCATTCTGCTCTCTGCACTGCTGTTTGTAATAGGGTAAAATGACCCAATGGCACCAAAGGATTTTTTTATTTTTGTTCTGTTGCTGATTGCAGTATGGGAGTCATGGTTGATGAAAAAAATTAAGCCTCCTCTCCAAATGCATAACTGTTCTTGATGAAAATCGATCTCCCATAAATTCTGTTATATAAGCAACAATCTCTAATATCAAGAAAATGTGTATCTAATACATAAACAATATTATAGAGGAAATAATTGTATATAAAAAGTGGATAGATGGTAAATTTATTATTATGCACATTAATAAACCATTAAAATACCACTTTCCTCTTTTTTCTTTGGTGATACATATTTCTCTAGGAATATTTTCTTTTCAGATCACCCTGAGGAAAATTACTGTGATCTTAACTTTGCACCAAGGCTTCTGCCTTTGGATAAAATGTGGTAATTGGAAAGGTGCCACCGGGCTTGATTTTTTGCCATTATAAATTTACACATTTTTTTCCTATGAAAACCATTTCACTATATCATTGTATACTTTCAACCATCCTATCCAAAGTATTGTTGTAGAGATGTGCTTCCTTGTCCTCCTGTTGATTGAAATCTTCTTCAAGCAACTTTCTGTCCATTTTAAGTAAAGTTATCAGGGGAATGGGGGAGATTCTACTACAGTTCATGCCTATATCGAACACACAATATGTAAGCATTTGTTTAATTTGCTTAAATTAAATAGTCCTTTCTTTCTGTTGTTGTTTTTAAAAATCCTGTGAAAGGACAGGCAGTTCTGCAACATAACGGCAAGTGAGAAGTCAAAAAAAAAGTCAAGATTGTAATTTTACCCATCCAGTCCATGACTTTCGTTTAGAATTTTGGCCCTTCTTGTGGATAGCCTGGTACTCAGAGTTGTCTATCCGTCCAGTTTACCAACTCAATTCTAAGAACTCCTGTCTCCCCACCCAGAATTGTATCTGATACATGAATATCCCCCCTCTGTTTTCTTTGGTAATTCAGATGTTAACATCATTCTATCCCATAAGACCAGTAAAACAAGCTAGTGCTTTGCTGACCACATCAATAACAGGAACATTCACCTTGATCCATATTTGAATTTTTTTGGATTAAGAGACCTGATTAGGGCAGGATGAGAATTTCATGCAGTCTATTTCTGATAAGGATTCACTAGAATTCTTAATAAAATAACAAATCTCCAATGTTAGGGAAAGCAAAACCAGTGTACTTATTTTTCTTGATTTCCAATGTGACATTTTAAGATTTAAGAAAATTTCAGAATTTATTTTGTTATATAAACCTGTATATGTATATATAACAGCATTGCCATAGTAGCATAACTTCAAAATTAGAGACAAAGGAGCCTGGAAAATTCCATCATAAACACAATATGAAAGTTTTTGAATAATGTATTTTTTTGAGTTCTTTGGCTTATAATTTTTGGGGAAAGCTTTATAGAGGTACTTTAATACCATGAAATATATAGTAAACAGTTTTAGTCTGCCTTGAACTTCAAATGTTTTTCCTTTATTCATTATAAGCAACTTAAAGAAATACACTTTAGAATTTCTACATTTGAAGTTTTTAGGAAAATGATGGAAGTCATGAGAATTGTAGCACAAGTAAAAGACAGATGGATGTTAGCAGAAGAGGTGGGGGGGGGGGGAACAAACATTCCTGTCTACCAGATGAAAACTTTAGTGTTGTATCAAGATAATTTCTTATCTGTGGGTGAACTATTTCTGGAGCAGGCAAAGATGATTTTCAATTCTCAGTTATTGTTGTTCTAGTTGTTACTTTGTGAACTACAGAGTTATGCCTTCCTCCCTTTACTTGTTTAATAATGCTAGTTAAATAAATCTCATCTAAGTTTCTGGCCACAGTGGTGTTCACTTAGGGAGGTTTCATCATTTTGGCTATAGCTGAAGAAACTTCTGAAGAGCACACATTACACACACACACACACACACACACACACACACACACACCCTGCACACAGTTCCAAGTCCCCTTTATGACTTTCTACCAACAAACAGTCATTAATTTCAAGCTGTTAGAATCACTATCAGATATCATTTCTCTCACTTTATGTCTTCATCTCATTTTATTCCTAATAAAGATAGGGTTTTAAAAAATATTTTTGTACAGGATTTATTTCAGATGAGCATTATTTGTTTATTTTATTTGTATCTCACCTTTATTATTTTTATAAATAGCTCAATGTGGCGAACATATCGAACATGCCTTCTTCCTCCTATTTTCCCTACAACAACCCTGTGAGGTGGGTTGGGCTGTGAGAGAGTGATTGACCCAGTCAATTAGGAAGAAGGAAGAGAAAGAAAAAATAAGGAAGAAAGGAAAGGGGAAAAGGAAGCGGAGGAGGAGGAGGAGGAGGAGGGGGGGAGGAGGAGGAGGAAAAAGAGATGGAGATTGAACAGCCATTTGACTGAAATGGTATAGGGTTTCCTGCTCGAGCAGGGGGAGGAAGAGGAAGAGGGGGAAGGAGGAGGAGGAGCTTAGATCCATTTGGCAGTCACACCAACAAAAATCCATTTGTGGAACTAAAACAAATTCAAAATTGTCAGTAAGAAACCAGCTACCATATAACTATGAATGACATACGAATTTCAATTCAATGCAAGAAAAGTTGGCTAGCCTAAGTACTGCCAAGAAAGAATGCTACACAGATCAAAGTAAAAGAACTGGAATTAGGCAAAGCTACTTCAGTCTTGTTGAATATTACTATCAGTATTATTCAGAGTTTTGTCTGAATATGCACAAGGGAAGTACTCAGAGCCACTTATTCTACTTTCAGATGGTATAAGCATTTGGCATAGTCACTGAGTGTACAGATGAAGACACTGCTCACACAAACATTTTGGCTGTGTGTTTGGAAAAACTTGAACAGTTTGAGCCTGCAATAAAATTAAATGTGCACCCTTGTTTACAAGCCCAGGCTGCTTTTGACATACTGCCAAAACCATGTCTCAGCTGGGTGGTTAGGTCCCTAATACAGGCCTGTTTTGTTAAATATCTAAGGAATCAAATACCCTACTGAACAGGGTGAATTGAATTTTCATTTCATAAAAGTAAATGGGAAAAATGCTGAGGTAAATGAGTGTTCCATGGGGAAAGATTCCAACTTTGCTCCGAGCTCAATGAAGGCAATCTGATACAACCATCCCCTGAAGACATAAACTATGCTACAGCATTTTGGGGGTGGGGGGGAATGAAGACTCTTCTGATGTTTATGTGTTATGTTTCTTCTTAGATCCTATTTACAAAGCATATACATAATTCATTACTGAACTAACAATGTGGTAGAGGTGAGCAATGCATCTCCCTTTAATCTGTCTTCTTTTCAGATGTGTATGGATTGAATCCTGGCATTTAAAGGTAGAAGAAATGAATGTCTCAGGGCCACAGAAATCTCTACTGTCAAATTATCTTTTACATTGAGACACATATCTTTTTTTCATCAAGACCCTTTGAAATGCAAAATAATTGGGAGATTGTGAGGGGTGTTAGTCTAAATTCTTTGCTCTCTCAGAGAATTTATCAACAATCAGCCCACTTTCCAACTTCTCTAAGCCATAGTTGAAAGTCCTACAATGCCTCTGGATTAGTACTACGCATGAGCATTATGGTAACGTCAGCACCATTCTGATGTTAAAGATTGACACTAGAGGAGGAAAATTGCTTGATGTTGTAATGTAATTTCAATTCAAGGCACTATAGCAAATTTCAAGTATTCTTCCAAGCTTTGTGGAACTCACAGGAGATTTTTGGCATTTCCAAAGGTCAACTATCAATGTAAAGTAGGACCCAGAAATCCTGGATAATCCTGACCCAGTTTGAATGGAATGCTTCCACTTTTGATGGGCAACAATTTGCCAGATTGTTATAACTCTTATAAACTCTTTCTCATGATATGGCATTGGTGATAACATCTCATTGTCTTCTCTTCTTCTAGTCTCTTTTTCTACATTCTTCACTTTTCCCAAGCATCAGGAACGTCTTCAGTAGCTCTCACTTGAGCATTATAATTCCAAAATAGTGAGTCTTTAACTTCATTATCAGAGTTTCCAGTGAGAAATCTGAATTGATTTCATTTGATTTGAAAATGAATGTCCTTGTGGGCCAAGGTATTTTCAACATCTTTCTTTACAAAAGATTCATTTTTTGTCTTACTAATGGTCTGGCTTTCACAGCCATACATTGTGTTGTGAAGATAGTATGTACTTTTGTTAGTGTGGAGTCTTTCACACTGAATACATTGCCTAGATTTGTCATACTGTGTCTCCCAAGAAGATATTTATTTCGTGGTTATAGTTATACACCTACAGAATTATGAGTCCTGTAACATACATATATAGTCTATTAGTAATTCCATTACTTCTTCATGTGCATGCATTGGGTTGTCCCCTGCAATTGACGTAATCATGAACATCAGGCCAGTTTTTGCACTTTCATCTTTTTTGCACTTTCATTTTTTTAAGCCTTTCTCATTTCTGGCCAGCAAAGTGGTATCATCAATATATCTGAGGCTCTGCTTCCATTAGATTTAATTGCAATTTCACTATCAGCATTTTTCATTATATGTTTTGCATGGAACTCTCTTGCTTTTGTATTATTCATTGGCTGTTGACAACATAATCCTGGGGGGGCTTTTCAGAAACAACCGTTATCTCTGATGTTTTCATTGTATGCATTGTTGAAGTTTAGACTGCAGAATCATGAGCACAATCTGACTATAAGTGAAATTGTTCAGTAGTTTGAGCATTCTTTAGTACTGTTTTTTATTATTATTGGAATATACAGTACATTTATCTTTTCCAGTGCACTGGCCACTGCTGTTTTCTCCATATCTGTTTACCCAACTGTGCATGGCAGTTTAATTGCCTCATCTTTCAAGGCCTTAACCAGTTCAGCATGTATTTCATTATCTCTGGGAGCTTTGTTGTTGGTAATATTTTGTGCAACCCAATAAAGTTTACTTTTAGAAGATCCGGCTCTTGTTTGCTTATCATACCTGGGAACTTCTAGCTGATTTTACCTTTTCTATAATTCTTTTGCATATTCATACCATTTCATGAGATATTTGTCACTTTTATGTTTTATTTAATTCTATTTAGAATCCCAAAGACTCATTGGTTAACATCAGAAAAAAACATTTAAAATCCCAATATAAAATTAATAGCTTCAGAAGGTCCCAACCCATCCCAAAGATTCTCTGGAAGATTTAATTTTGCCAGGTTCCAGGTTATTGGGCTCAGCACTAACTTGGCCTCAAGAGGAAAGGTATTCTTTAAAACGAATGCACTGAAGGCCTCAGACTCTCAAAGTCACCAACACGTGGAACCACTGATAAAGCTTTATAAAATATAATTAGCACTTGGGACTTATTAACAGCCCATACAGAGTTTACAATACTGGTATCATATAGCTATGGAGTATCTCGTTCACCAGTAAGCTGGCTACTACATTCTACTTTGTCTGCAATTTACAAGTGTTCTTTAAGGGGAGGACAATAGAAAGTATATTGCAGTAGTCCAGCTGCTTCTTGTTGCTCTTTTATGGGATCTGGCATTTAGAAAAAATATTTTCCTCTATTGTTGCTACTTTTTTCTGGCTCAACTATTTTCAATCTATCAATATATTAAATAACTCTATTTTTGCTTTTTTACAAATCTACCCCTTCTTTTGCCTTTTATGATGCAGAATATTTTTGATTACTTCATCTTCACAAATATCTCAAGTTTTCATACATAATTCTTTAAATACCCTATCGAATCTCACCCATTAAATATGTTCTTTACTTTTACCACACATCTGTACAGAATATTGCTAAGACTACATTTTGTTCATTTAATGACTGTTTGGTTCCTTAGTTTAAATTGAATTTTTCAAGAAGAAAATCATAATTTGAACTTCAAACTGTACCATATTTTATTCTGATTGACTGAATTGAACTTCTTGATCTTTGCTTGCCAGATATGCATTCAGTTTGGTTTTGAGATTCTGTGTCCAGTGATGTCAGTTTCTTGAAAGATATTTTCAAATGCATATATTTTTCTCCCTTCTCTACATTCCATTCTTATGGGAAGTAACAGCTAGATACAATTTTAAGTAAGGAAAAATCCCACTGAGGAATCTATCTATCATGGCCCATTCCTCTTAGTTGTGGAATCGGCCACGACAGTTGTGGGTCTTCATATAACACATTTTGTCTTTATTCCATGTGTACATTGATGTCATGACAGTTAAAGCATGATTCCATAGAAACGTTTGTTCATGTCCATGATTGTGTGTTTCAAAGGCTGCTGCCTAAATAATCATATGTCAGAGTGGATAAACTATAATGCTCATCTCCATGTTCCTTTAATCAGTTACTATGCTGAAAATTAGAGTGCCTAAAGAGGCTAAAAGCCACAATTACAAGGCTATTTAATAAGTTTAGATTAATATATCCATCATTAGCTGTCAGTAAAACATGCTCATTAGGGCTGAATCGTGTTAGAACATCATGTCATGTTGCTTGAACTAGCTGCCCACATTTTAGATTAGCTTTGCTGTCTCTCCATATAAACATAAATACCTTTTTGTCTTTCAGGCAAATTTGCATCTCTTTGTTTTACCGGGTATCTAGGAAGAAGAGGATACTTGCAAAGACTGAGGAATAAGAAAAGCTTCTATCTGAAAAAATTCGCTCAGTATCGAACTGAACAACAAATACATAAATTAAATCATTTCTGCCAATCAAAATATTGCATGTGCTTCCTAGTTCGTGATCCAAGAGCAGTAATATGTTGGTTTGCAAGATCAACTCTAGAATTTAGCTTGCAGGTAATAGTGTGAGCAAACCTACTGAAAAACTGGGCTTCAATTTTGTTTGTGGCGTACTAGCCTAGAAGTATTAAAGTTGACCAGTGAATGTTGCATGTCATACAAATATCAACCTAATCTAAATATAATCTATATTTGTACTAAAAATTTGTACTAAAAATTTGTACTAAATAGTGTTCTTTTTATGTACACCGAGAGCATATGCACCAAAGACAAATTCCTTGTGTATCCAATCACACTTCACCAATAAAGAATTCTATTCTATTCTATTCTATTCTATTCTATAATATAATATAATATAATATAATATAATATAATATAATATAATATAATATAATATAATATAATATAATATAATATAATATAATATAAGACACTCAGATGCCACACTGTTCGAGCATTGATATGTTTTTTAAAAATAAAAAATAAAAAACTTGGGGGGAAAAATCTATGGTTCGTCTGATGACATTGCAATTATATTTCCTCTTTTTTTCTGACTTTTTTTTTGGCGGGTGGGGTAGGCTGTCTTGCACAAAATTGCTTGTCCCAAAAGCAAAAGAGGCACATATATGCAGCCAATAAATCAGCAAGAAGAAAAAGAAAGCAACTTGTCCCCTCTCAATTACATCATGTTGCCTTCCCCTTTTCTTTCCTTTTTATTGCCATGATTGTCCTTCCTAATTGTTGTGCTTGATATTCATGTTGAAGCATTTTAGATTACTTAACTGAAGGAAAATAGTTGTTCCCAACCATCAGCCACCACAAAGAGTTTGGCTAAACAGGGAAGCTTCTTTTATTCTGGCTTTGCCTGCATTTAACTACATAGTCGAATCTGATCAAAATGCTATCACTTAAACAGTAGGATAAAAGAAAGAAGGTGGGAAGGGGCACCCATTTGAGTTTGGTTGCATCTGATACTATTGGTTCCATCTGATACTATTGGAAAATTACACTATTGATCTTCTAAAATTTTTATCCTAGGTTTAATCAATAAAGCTATCTATTTTTCTGTTCTTCTTTTTCTTTTTGCTCTGCTTTTTCCTGATTGACTGGAAGGAATTACTTTTTTTTTTCCTTTGAAGAAGAGAACAGAAAGCTCAAAGATAGTGCCATTCTCTTGGATCCCCTAATTTGTTCTTAAGCAGATGATAGATAGATAGATAGATAGATAGATAGATAGATAGATAGATAGATAGATAGATAGATAGATACTCTTGGTGGTCTTTGTTATGGTTTCATGCTTCTTTGCTGCTAAATACAATTCTCAGCGAACGAATTGGGGAATTACATCTAGAACTACTTCAGTTGTTTCTCCCAGAATGTAATGGGTCAGCAATGAGAGAGCTGACCACATAATTTAAATAAGTGTGAGGGAAACAAACAATTTTTAGCATGGTGATAGAGCAGAGCTGTTGATAGTAACATATTAAAAAGATCAGAATTGGGGTTCTGGCCTTTTCCCAAAGGCAAAGAGTTTTCAGTGTTTTATACATTCAGCATGTTGACAGAACTAATAGATAAACTGATAAAAAGCAACAAGAATGTTTGCCCACTAGAAAGTGGTTCAATTTGTTTTCATTTAGGGAATAGGAGAAATGCAGACATGGTATAGGGATTGCTGAAAAGGCTATGAATAAAGAAGTATTTCTAGAATCTTGTTATAAGACTGTAATATGATACAGTAAGAAGGAATAAGCTTATGCAGCCATGTTAAGAAGATACTAGAGATATTCAACTATAAATATAAGAAGTGGTCTAACATGAATCCTGTTAAGGCTGCTTCAGGTAAACAGTTTTCTAGAATGTTTTGAAATTGTTGTGAATGTCCTAGAAGTTAGAGAGGATGTGCTGGGAAAAAATGTGAAAGGAATGGAATAGTTGTACATAACACCAAGGAGATATGCAGAAGGTATTAATGTAAGAAGCAGCTGAAAGAATATGCAAATTAAGTGCACCAAAAGAAGAACAAGTCAAACCATATTTCAGAGATGAGGACTCATCTGGGGATAATAAAAGCAAAGCTGATAAGCAGAAACTTTTTTGGACAGTGTTTTTGAAATTAACTCTGAAAAGCTTTATGAGGGGCTGCGTCAAGTCTGAGGTAACTTTTAATTTAATTAAAGACAAGAGAGTCATTGAATTCAGCATGGTTGCCAAAATGCCATGCATTGGTAGATGTGTAGGTGCCTAAGGGAGTGGGAGAGCTAGTGATAAAATGACATCAGATGCAGCAATGCAAGGACATAAAGGTCATTATGTCAGTTTGTGCATGTCATCATTTTTATACAATCTGGGTGTGCTGCAGATGATTATGAATAGTTGCTTAAGAACAGGAAGACAAATCTTTGCTGAAGGTAAAGGGAATGGAAGGCTGCATTACAGGAAAAAAAGGAAAAAGGAGCAATTGAACTGATTGTTCAAAATGTCATTTGTGTTCTGTTGCTGGATGCTAATTTGACGTCAGGGAAATAAACCATCAAAATAACTAAAAGTACATTTTTAAGTAGGTCACTGTTTTGTCAGGATTCTAGATGGAGTTTTAAGCAAGACTCTCCAGGAGACTGGCCTTTGTGAAATAAATTGTATGAATGAAAAGATCAAAGTTGCAAAACAATGCTACCATTAAAAAAAAACCCTGTTCAAACTGTGGCATAGATGCCAATTTAATGGAATGCAGTATCACAAGAGAAAGGAGATTTAGCAGGAAGCCTAAATATAGATGCTTGAAATATGAAATCTAAATGTATATGGTTTGTAAAGGGAAAAGAAATCGGGCTTATTTTTCTCAAGCATGAGGGAAGAGACATACCACCTCATAGAAATGTTTCACAAAGAGAAGAGTAAGACAACAGCTCTCTAGGACTTCAACAGCTGTGCATTTATTTAACCTGGTTGGTAATGAGTATATTGTAGAAATCAGAAATGTATTATAGATAGATAAGGCTTCAGATTCTGTATTCAGATAATGATGCAGAAATGAATGATGTAGCAATGTATTTCAGCAAGAGTGTATTGAACACAAGACAACATGGGCATCCAGCGGGAAATAAAAGAAGCAAATGACAACATACAGAAAAGGTGCACCATTTCCTGATGAAGCGTGTTCCTAGTGGAGATATAAGGTAGACAGAGAATGCAGGATATCAAGCAAGTTCTGAGGAGATACAGTCATTATTGCCATCGAGCTGCAAAATGTTATTAGATAAAACCACAGCGATAACATCATATGAATTATGGCCCAGGAACCAATCTTATATCAGTGATATAATAGCAATAGCACAGCACTTAGAGTTATATACCACTTCACAGTGCTTTAATAGCTCTCTCTAAGCAATTTATAGAGTCAAGATGTTGCCCCCAATGATCTGGGTCTTCATTTTACTGATCTTGGAATGATGGGAGGCTGAGTCAACCTTGAGCTGGTGAGTATCGAACCACCAAACCGCTGGCAGGAAGCAGAATTAACTTGCAGTACTGCATTCTAACCCCTGTACCACCACAGCTCTATACAATAATCTATTACATGCAGCATATGTAGAATCTGTAAAGAGTTGCAATGAACCCAGAAGTATTGTTTGTTGAAGATGTTCAAAGCTGTAAAAAATTAAGTACTAATTGTAGCCACAGAAATGATCCAGGGTGCATTGTGGCATGCTTTGATGAGAAGGAGAAGCCAAAGTATTGGTTGGGCCACACATCCAAATAGGCATTCTAGCACAGCCAAGAATGGAACTCATTGGAAGCTTTTAGCCACTCAGTGAATTGGGATGAAAAGGGAAGGAAAAACTGAAATTGTGGTGAGGTTGATCAAAATTGTTTGCAAGGCTGAACAAAGTAATTCCACTCAAAAGATTATCCTACCTACTATACAAACAGAATGAGCATGATCTCAGATGTTGAAGGAATGCCGGTTAGTGAAGAGAGAATGCAAAGGAAGAGATTGAAATCTTATACAAGAACTCTATATGCATACTCACAGCATTCACAAATAAAGCTGAAAGATGAAAATGTGTCTTTGCAAAACAGGCATGATGAGCAAGGGGCCATCCAGCACCATGTTTATTCCTTAAAATGTTGATGAATATTATATTTGCTCCATAAAGCTGTATCTCAGTATCAGAACAGCAAGAAGCATTAGATCACTTAGATGTGAAGCTTCTCCATATGCAGCACATTTAAATGTCAGACTACAAGAAGCAGTTATCGTCATGCTAATGGGATATGTATATATGCAAATTGCACTGAAGAGAGAGCATAGCATTAGTGGCATCTATTCTTCTATGAAGGTGGGAACAATCAGTTGGGCTAGCCAAAATCTATCAGCTGTTATAATTTCATTCAGAGAGGTAGAGTTTATGTCAGTGGTACAGATACACTAGCAGATTGCTTATCTAATCTTAAAACTAGTGAGCCAGTCAGTTCCATTTGGTCTGTTTTCTTCCTTCTCTCCCTTTTCCTCATCATGAAAATAGAAAGTTCAGATATGTTATATTTTTATCACTGCAGCTAATGTTTGGACTTATATAAATGTAGTTATCCTTAATGAATTGGTTCTGCTAAATAGAGATTGCAGTGAACCAACTGAAGAATTTCAGTCAATGGTACTTCAGAGGTTTAGTTACATAAAGGATCTCTAGTCCCATGGTTTAGTCTTAAAAAGATTAAACTCCATATTTTATCATGCTATCCCTGACTTATTCTCTTTGTGACAGTCTCAGCAGGAATGATGAAACGTCTAATACTAACAGCATAGAGAATTCCAATATTAATCCAATAAGTGAAAATGTCTTGCCGAGCAATAGATTTGGTGGTACAATGATGTTAATATTCTTTATTATTCATGGAATCTTTACTAGTCAGCCAGATTTAAGTAGAAAGGAGGAAGATATTCAAGAAGAGGTCATGATGACATGTGACTAATTACTCACACACTTCATATTTTAGCTCAAAAGTAGGGGGGAAAGGAATTTTAGTCGTAATATCAATAACTAGAATTCCATTTTGTTTTTTCCTTTGCAAAATTTACCCGAACAGCTTTATTTTTTTTAAAGTTTTTTATTTTTATTTTTCATCAACATGTTTAAATGTACAGTCTTTTGTCCATCCTTATACGTTGTTTGTTCATCTTCTTTAACTTCCCTTAGGTAATTAATTAATTATTTTTTGGGTCTGCTCTTTTACCATTTCCTTCTTTTGTTTTACTACAACCTTTTCTTTTTCCCTTCCCTTCTTTCTCCTCCTTTCTTTCTTCTTTCCTCATTCTTCCTCTCCTCTCCTTTCCTACTTCCTTTCCTCTTTTCCCTCTCCTCTCTTCTTCCTCCCCTTCTTACCCTCTCTCCTGCTCTTCTTTCCCCTTCCTTCTTCCTTTCCTTTTCCCATTCTTCTTTTCTCTTCTTCTCACTCCCAACTGCCCTACTTTCCTGAACAGCTTTAATATCTACCTTTTATGTGATTAGAGTTTGAATGGTGGAATGTTGCATTATGTTTCTGGGTATGTCTTACAGTCCTTCTTCTTGGTCTTCACCAACATGTACCTTACATTAGGATACTTCTTTCGGTAGAAATTAGGTTGGTAACGAAAAATCTTCACACCATGCCAAGTAAAAATGAGTTTCAAATGGTGAAGCATCTATTGTAAATTCCTTTGTCTCCCCAAAGTAACTTAAACAGGATTCTTCACAATATATTTTGACTTCTTCCAACAATTTGCCATGTTTTCCCTGCCAGAAGCTTCTTCAGTTTTGGCCAGGATGCTGGAAGATAGATCTCTAAATGCAAAGAAAGTGACATGTTGAGAGATTAGACTAGAGAGGAATCAATCAATTGGCATAGCACTTAGATTTCAGAATACATTTAACCCTCCTGGATTTATAACTGAAAAGAAGCTTTGAATTACATGGAAAAAGCCATCAAATATGCAGCTGGCATTCTGAGCTCAAATGCTCCCAGTTTCAACTTTTACATATTAATTTTTAAGGTAATGTGAGGCAACTTTGGCTGCCATCCATTGGCATAATTCAAGATCAAGTGAAAAACTTACTATTCATAACTTAGCTATTTTGGTAGGCAAGGTGATATATAAAAATGCTTGGGAAAATGAATACCAGGATAGTGATCACTGATAGTCTCCTGCTAATTTTTTGCATGTTTGTTTGGGATGTATAGATTTCATTTTTAATTTTTCCTCTTCTATGTCCTCATTATTGATATCCAATTCAGCCTCCTCTGCTAATGAAAACTCAAGACTAGCTTTCAGATTTATTGCAGAAAACAAATACGTATGCTTGTGCTTCCTTCTGTATATCTTTATTAAGCATACATTATTTTAAAATAACTGGATTTACCCCAGTGATCAATGGTTAGGTTATATTTGTCTCTATCAAAGAAGAAATATGCATAGCTATGACCATACTCAGGATACAATAAGAATAAGTGAAATAAGTGGTGGGGGGGAGGCAATCTTTGGAAATAAGTTCCGTACATTTAAATTGTTGATTTTAGCTAATTTTGAGATTATGCAGGACCTCAGCTAATTAATGATTGGGTAGGAGAACACCAGGAAAACTAAGGCGAATAGGCTGGAAAGAATGAACGGCTTCTTTGTATTTTGCAAAATAATCCACATGAATATGTTAAAGTGGCCATCAGGAGTTGAGCTGTACTTGAGGGAGTCTTTTAAGGAACTTTTTCCTTAAAGCACAAATGATATGGAAAGATAACCCATGGTTAATTTATGGGTCAAAAAGGACAATCACATTGCTTTAAATGGAAACATTCGAGGAGTATTTTTAAAAATGACCAGTTCCAATGGGTATGTTAGACACTATGATTTGGCAAAGGAATTAATAAAGAATACACTCAGAAAAGTTGTTGCCCATGCAAACTGCTTGGGAACTTTCCAACAATTTCAAATTTCCTTTGAAATTCCTGAGACATACCATTTGGAAGCTGGAACAGGGAAATGTAAAAAGTTTGTAACAACCCCCATGTGTTAAAAGGTAATCATCACCACTCATGGCTTCAATAAATCATATTATATTACAAAGATAGCATCCATAATAAATGCCATTAATAGTTTCTGGGTTAGGGAAAGGCAATGTGTAAATCAAACATTGGCCAAAAGCCAGAAATGTTAGATGAGTTAACCCCTGCCTTCAGCATTCAATACATATAAAGAGTCAAAGATTTTAAGAGGCTTCTGGTTCAAAAATACATTGACTGTTTTCTTGTCTTTCTAATAATACCAGCTTCATTCTTTAATGGCCGGGATGGGCTAGATAGTGGAATATGTGGATCAAAAGGCTGTCAGCCTTTTGTAAAAGATTCAGATGATGAAAAACAAGAGTCATAAACAGCAATTCTAGGGACTTGCATAGTCAGCAGCAGGATGTGATGCTCATGATAATTAGAGCAAATTCTAAAAGGATTCCTAACCTTGCTAGCAGTAGGAATAATTAACAGTAGTTCATTGACTAAGAAGTGAACCGGGTACCCTTCACTATAGGTTCAACAACTTTCTATCAGGGACACTGAAGGGACAAAGCTAAATGGGTCCTTCCAGTTCTACGAGAAAATTATTTTAAGTGTACATCTAATCAAAATCTGATGAACTTTTGAATCTCACTATGTCATAAGTCTTTTTTTTAACAGAAGGGGATGAGTGGAAACTCAGTAATCCCATTAATCTAGTGTGCAATAGAAATAATAAAAACACCATTCCTCTGCTTTTCATACAAAAGATTTTGCTTTCTACTGAGTCATGTTTCTGTATTTTGTGCATTCTGGACTGCGTGCCTGGAGTTTGGATTTTATCATAACATAAGCATCAATATGTTGGCCAAAAAGTATGATTGAGCCCCAGTGGAACAATGAACCCAGATCCTCTTCAGGTTCTAAAAATAACACCTGAATGGAGACATAAAATAATTCCAATATACCAAATGAATTTCTTGGAATGGATGAAAACAGCTGTAAGTATAACAATATTCCTCCCCCTTCTGCTGTGCCCCATTTTAGTAGAACAGTTGAATAACTAAATGCCACATTCAATGTGCAGTACATACTACTTATCATCTTGACAATGAATATGTTAACCACACAATGCAGGATCACCTTCCCAAGATATATAGAGCCTTCTGGAAAGGAATTTTCACACAAATACTCTCCCAAGTAAATCAAACTATTGAATTATTAATACCAAAGCACAGAAATTTTTCTAACCAGGGAGTTGAGCCAGACATTCATAATAGAGATATGGCCTAGCCCTAGCAACACTACTAGCTCAGCATGCAGAGGAGAGTTTGCATGCTAAATACTAAAAAAAAAAAAAGAACCAAAACAAAACCACTTTCCATTGTACAATATATTACATTGGAAAGAAAACTTGCCATCATGTTCCTATGACATGTAGAAACGTTTAGTGTCATGCAGCCTTCTCTTCTTGTAATTCAAGGAGAGATGTAATATATGACAAAGAGACAGCAAATGAAGATTATTAAACATGCAAAAGTGTATTGCTATTGTCTTCTTCCCAGATGCTTGACAACTTTGGAACTGCCAAGAGGTTCCACATCCAAGTGCTACCTAGATTTCAGGACTGTTTCAGACAAGCCACTTTCCTTCCATCTTTGCTTGGAGCTGGGTTGCCACAAAGGCTCTGGTCCATATAATACCTGACTGATATGGCAAGGCTTTTTAAAGCCTTGCCATACTTCTTGTAATTGCAGATTCAGTGCTCTTATGAAAGAGTTATAGAGCTGTTTTGAATCCTTGGTGTGGCACAGTGGTGGGTTTCCAAATTTTTTACTACCGGTTCTGTGGTTGTGGTTTGGTGGGCATGGCATGGCTTGGTGGGTGTGGCTTGGTGGGCATGGCAGGGGAAGGATACTGTAAAATCCCCATTTCCTCCCGATCAGCTGGGACTCGGGAGGCAGAGAATAAATGGGGGCGGGGCCAGTCAAAAGTTTTACTACCGGTTCTCCGAACTACTCAAAATTTCTGCTACTGGTTCTCCAGAACTGGTCAGGACCTGCTGAAACCTACCTCTGGTGTGGCATGGTGTGAAGATCTTTGGCAGATCTCATCCTTTATTGATTGTTCTTATCCATGCTGCACCTGTCTTTCTATCTTACAGTCTTCAGGCCGATTGAACACACCATTCCAAACATTTTCCTATACTTTCCTAACTTTGTCTTATGGTGATACTTGTTTGGGGGAAAAAGAATACAGGAAGAATCAGCCAAACATGTTCTTAACTTTAAGAAAAGAATAAAGACAGCAAGAATTGCCAGCCTTGTTTCTGTCTAGACTTACACATTGGATAATTTAACCTGGCTGTATCTTTCTTACTGTTGTGGTGGTAGTGATGGTGATGATTTTGTTTTCATTCTTACTGCAAGCAGGAACATATCAGGAAAGTCATGAAAGATCAGAAGTCACTTGAACAACAGATTCATATTTGTTACAACTCAACTCCGTGTCCAATTTTTACCATGCTCCTTTTCATCTTTTCAAATGCTGAGGCTGTCAAAAATCAGGATCAGTTAATTTGCAGTAAGCGATCAGCACAAACAGATTCCTGAGGGCCATTTGGGGTTTAGCAGTTTTTTGTGTGTGATGATCTCTCTGAATAATAACAATTTTTTTTCAGTCATGGCAACATGGAAATTTGCGATGGCAGAAGGATTTCATGCAGGTCTTCAAAATGGCATAGATATTTAAATTCAATATTACTTTAAAGAAAATTAAAAATTCCCTCATTTTCTAATTATTGTATTCAATTGACCCAACACCTAAGCAATAGCACATTATACAATCTAACCCTAAAGTGTATGTTTTCATATTATCTTTAGAAAGTAAGAAACAGACAGAATTAAAGATGACAACATTGAACAAATTTATAGCTAGCTTTTATTCTCTCCCACTTCCAAATATGTGTGTCCTGTAGTTCATTTTTATTTATTTTATATTATTTATCACATTTATATAGTCACCCATCTCATGCAGCGAGTCTCTAATTATAGAGAAATATCTGTTGTGATAAACTGGAACACTTTTTAGGGCATTCAACTGTCAAGTGAGTTCAGTCACATCTCATCTTCACTCTGAATCAGATTTGAAAATGAGTCTGCTGCATTATATCTGCTGTCAAAGCAAAAGATAGAAGCAGCTCCCTCGACAGGGCTAGGGAGCACTGGAAGGAGTACATTCAATATCTGCCTAGCTACCCAAAGCATTTTTCATTCTGTACTGCAGAGAGCATGGAACGAAGAAGAGTTCAGATGCCAGAGAAACCTGTCTTTTGGTCCTACTGTAATGCCTTTTAACACAGGGAGGGAAAACTGTCTGTTACATTTTTAAAAATTCACTAGTATCTCCCTCCCCATCAAAGCCCACTCTCTTATACGGTAGTTTTAAGTATTTGGAAATGATAGATAGATGACAAATAGATGAGAGAGAGAGAGAGAGAGAGAGAGAGAGAGAGAGAGAGAGAGAGAGAGAGAGAGAGAGAGAGAGAGATGATAGTATAGTTAAGTAGGATATACTTTCTCTCAGACTATATATCCAAATGTGTGTGTGTGTGTGTGTGTGTTTCTATCAAGACACCTGATCTACCCCAGCATGTGGGAAGGAGCACACTGCATCCCTTTTGCCTTTCAGCTCCAATCCAGGAACCTTCAAGCAGTCACATTAACGACAAACCATTTTATACCAAATTTATATTTCGCTGATAAAGAAATAAAGGGAGACTAGTATAGATCTATTTCAAGCTATTTAGCTCTCATCAACTGGCCATAACCTTACTTGGATTCGAACTTGGGCTGCCTGCATGTTAGGCAGTTGTATTAACCTCTGAGCCACAAGTTTTCCTCCCTTCATCAGCTTGAACCAGGGGAGAGAATAAGTTTCTATGTATTCTATGCATTTTGGGTGAGCAATTTGTCTGATACATTTTAGAGCTACATTTTCCAAAAATACTTTAGATTCTACCCATTATTTTTTTTTTAAAAAAATAGCATTTTATATGCATCTTTTATACTTTTATAAAATAGCATTTTATATGCATCTTTTATATGCATCTTAACTACATCTTAAACTCAGCTTTGATTGAATTGGTATAATCTAATGTGAAAGCTTAGGTATTCTCTCCATTGAATGTTAAAAATACGGTTCAAATCTCACAAAATCCCAGAAAATGTATATTCAATTTCACAATACCTTATACAAAAAATTCAGAATCTCAGCAATGATACCACATAATCTCATTAAAATTATAAAATATTCTGGCAGACTCATGAGATTGGTGGGTTTTTTGGAAAAATACATTTGAGATAGGAGAGTTGTGAGGACAACATGTGCCAGATGGATGGATGGATGGATGGATGGATAGATAGATATATGGATAAACAGACAGACAGACAGATGATGTATAATTAGGTAGGATATTATATACCTGTATACAGAAACATAATTTTATTTGATTGTCTGCAGGGTTAGGGGTGAATAATTCCTCTCTCATCTCATAAAATAGAGGAATATTTTGGCTATTAAGTCTTATTTGGATTTGGGAAATTTAAAAAATCTGGTGCTTTTACAATTGACTGAGAAAGTTTTTTTGTCTGGAAGACAATTCTAAACTGTAGTTAACTGTGTTTTAATTTAAAGTATATTGCCCTGGGTATTCTTTTAAATTAAAAGGCAAAAATAAATTAAAAGAAAAACTAAAACAAAATAGAAAAGGAAATGTGCACTTCTTATTAGATCTAGAGGCGTGAAAAATACAAAATGCACTGGAGCATCATCATAAACAATTTACAGTATGCTACCATAAGCACTAATTTCATCTCCCTTCCCATTCCCAGGTTTTGAATAGACAACCAATAACAAATAATTACACACACACAAACACACATAACAATTTTTCAGAGAAGAGTCATTTTTGTGTACTTGAAATCAGGCGTGTCTGAGTTCTAATTTTGCCTTAGACACAAAAGCATCTGGTTCACTCTCTCAGGTCTGGGAAGCAGGCAATGGCAAACCACTTCTGAAAATGTTGCTAAGAAAACTGCAGCAACTCATCCAAATAGTTGCCAGAAAAAAAGATTTTTCATAATAAGAAGAGCTGAGTAAGCCTTCAGTCTTCTCCATGGGGAAAAAAAATGAAACAAATTGACATGAATTTTAAAAAGGGGGAAATAAATAATTGATTTGAAGACATTATTGGAAACAATTCCTAATTCTAATGTTTATAACTATGTTAATATAATCATTGTTTGTGTAATTATAATGGGAGGTAATTTGGTTTCCCAATATTGTTTTTACTGTTTTTTTCCCTTCCTTTTCTATTTTTTTCCCCTTTCTCTCAGTTTTTCCCTTCTACATGATTGTATGCACCTATCTTTAGAACAGTGACAAACAGTAATGATATCAATATTGATATCATATTTAAAGTTTTATAGATATTTCAAATAATTATTTAATACATTTAATAAATGAAATAATGAAACAATGTATTTTTAATTTTAAAACTGTAAATTCTTTGTTTATTTACTGTTTTACCACCATGTCTCTTCCTGATTTCTTTCATGTAACTTTAATTGGGAAGGAAGGAAGGAAGGAAGGAAGGAAGGAAGGAAGGAAGGAAGGAAGGGAGGAAGGAAGGAAGGAAGGAAGGAGTGGTGGGATTCAAAAATTTTACTACTGGTTCTGTGGGCATGGCATGGTGGGCATGGCAGGGGAAGGATACTGTAAAATCCCCATTTCCTCCTGATCAGCTGGGAAGCAGAGTATAGATGGGGATGGGGCCAGTCAGAGGTGGTATATACCAATTCTCCGAACTACTCAAAATTTCTGCTACCAGTTTTCCAGAACTGGTCAGAACCTATTGAATACCACCTCTGGAAGGAAGGAAGGAATCTCTGAATTTTTCTTACGCACCTTTTTGTCAAGGTCTATGTATATTTCTTGATTAATAAAATGTTTATAAAGTAACATTTGAATATATTATGAAGAAGAAGAAATAAAGAGCATAAAACAGAGAATATATGTATGCATAATTATATATTCAACATTTGTCTACATGCCTATATGTCATTGAATATGTTCATTGTTTTTAATTACCCCCAATATTTATCCCTTAGTTTTCACTTACAAAATCCCCTGTCTGTTGCCCTCATGTTTCTTGTCTTGTTGTATACAGAAGAGAAGAGAGAAAGTATAGAGGGAACCCAGGCCCAAATTTTACTGAATTAAGTATGTTATAAATTCTGCAGTCTAAAATCTGTCTGGATTCAGAACGAATGCCTTTAAACTCAGTCAGTATGAACCATCTACTCCTCAAAGCAATGAAAGTTATCTGATTTATTGCTTTTGAAAAAGTATGGTTCATCTGTAATGTTGTGGAATTGAACTGAAACTAAAGAATTCCTGCAGCAGTGAAGTTGTACTGCCAACTTTGAAACATGAGCATTAATCCTATAGCTATGCACAATTTAGATTCATGTCAGGATTATGAAGGGCTTCTGGATATAGATGTTTACTCAAGTGTAACCCTAATATTGCAAACCTAAACCTGAATCTGAAATCTATACATGATATATAGACAACTATTCATACAGCTTCATAATTTCTATGTGTCCATAGAGGCAAGCATAATGAGTAATGATTCCTCAGATTATAAAATAGGATTTTATAGATTATAAAATAGGAACAATTACTTCAACAAAAATTGTTCCTTAACAAGAACCAATAATTAACTCATCTACACTCACATCTTTCACAAGATGTAAAAGTACAAGAGTACAGAACAGAAAAATGCTGTTCTGAAAGGAGGGCAAAAAAGCAATCATTTTAATTGGATTTATATCTTTTATATATACAAACACACCCACACACACACACACACACACACACACCATACTGGATTATATAAAGGTCAAAGAGTTCAGAAAATTAGGTTGTCACCTGGTCGCTGAAAACTGAAATGTTGATTGATGAAATATTGGACCACAGAATTAAATTGATTGATTCACAATGAAAAAGAAGAATTAAAAACTTGTAACTGTTAAGTTGTGGGTGCAAGAAAGGACAGGACATGCTGTAGAATCTAACACTTTTATTAGCTCTGTAAATCGCAATGGGAATCCTAGCTGTGGCAGCTCCTTTTATAGCTAGGAGCTGTCCGCGGCTTCAGCCACTGACGTTCCTCTGAATTTCCCACTCTCGTCCCTGATTGGTCTGTTCAAATCTGCCATTCAATACTCAACAGTAACTATATTTAAAAAAATAAAAGATTAGATTAGGAAAAGGAGGACACTGAAAAGTGTTACTTACTTAGCCGTTATGGAGACTTGAAAACATCGCTAAAATATATGGTCTATCTTCTAGTCCAAAAGATTTCCATTCCCATTACTGGACATATTTTAACCATTCTGACTTCCATGGGGAAAAGAAGGAATATTAATTCACAACAATGCATCTCAATGCAAATCAGTCTTAAAATTCCAAACTGGAGAAGCCAAAACAGAAGCAACCATGACTAATAGGTAGAATTGAAAAGCATAACTCTACCTTCAAATAAAATCTCATTCTTTCCTAAGTACTGAATCTTGTTTGATTCAGAACTATTCCCAACACTGTTCCATATACGCTAACTACCTATCCCAAAGAATTGTTGTCCCTCCCATCAGATTTTCCCCTGTGATGGAATGTTATCCAGATTTCCAAGAAGGAGGAAGTGCATTTCAGAGAAGCAAGTGAGAGTACAGTGAAGACATCTATGGAGGATCTCAATCATCTAGGTCATAGTCATCCCAAAGGTGCTTTTTTTCCAAAAGACAACTGTACTTTCTTTTTTTCCCTTTGAATATGTTTTGCTTTTCATCCAAGAAGCTTCCTCAGTTCATGAGGTGAAGAAGCTTCTTAGATGAGAAAAGTTTTCAAGAAAAAAACCAAGAAAATCCAGTTGCCTTTTGGGGGAAAAAAACACCTTTTGCACAGTATAGATAATCTGCATGGGAGAAATAGAGTGAAGATGGAGACACAACCATGACCTAGATGACTGAGAATCTCCATAGATGGTGAAGATGGAGCTACCCTAGCAATTCTTAGAGTTACTGTTTAATGATGCAAATACTCTGCTTTAATTTGGCAAGATTTCTGTCTATAGGTGAACAAAAAAGGAAACTGCTTATAATACCAACATGCTTTTCTTGGTTTTTGGAGCTTGACATCCTGCCAACTCCCTACTTCCCCTTCAGATTTTCCTCATCAAGTTCCCCTATCTTCTTCACTAATCTCCATCCTATCTTCTGGCAGCAAATCCATTAATAGACCAAGGTCAAAATGTCTCACAGTAGAATCAGTAAACAAAACTTTGGTCTCAAATCCAGTTCAAGGTTTGAGTTGTATAAAGTTCCTTACCAACAACTAAAAACCAAAGGGAAGGACAAGCAGTACTATTCAGGCAAAGAATTGAGAACAAACTCAGCAGATATTATTTTAGAATCTGAAAGTTCTTAGGAAGGATTTATGAGATCCCAGCCACCACAAAGCTGGTATTGGCATTCTTATACTGTTTCATTGTCAATACATCAAGCAATTTTCAATTCTCACCCACCCACCAATTTGTAGTTAATACGAGTAAGTTATCTCCTACTTGAAATCAGCTCTGCAAATTGAAATTGTGGTTGGCCAATATCCAAGGCTTTAAATAATAATTATTTCTTTTTAAATATATACATGGCTGTTTAATAGAAACACCAGAACACCAGAACAATTATTATGATGAATTTTAGTCCTAAAGCAGAGAGTTTATTTGACACGCCATCTCTTGCTGAAAAAGTGCACATAAAATATGACTGTTTGGGTATTTCCCTGTATGTAAAAGAAAGCTGAAGTGTTGAAATTCAGCATTGGTCTCACCTGGCTCAATATTTGATTTTTCATCTCTAAAATGGCGGTACTGGTTTTGGAGGCTAACATGATATACTGGAGAAGCAAAAGCAGAATCCCATGGCAGGCTGAAGTCTAAATTTATTTTCATAAGAGTGTTCTTAAATCAATTTTTACAGCCTTGTGCTGAAACTAGAAGAGACACTAAAGAAGTTTGCATAATTAGACTGTTTATTAAAGTTGCAATCTTATGCACACTTAACTTGGAATAAATACCACTGAATTCTATTAACTTTATTTCTGAACTGAAAGGCATAGGACTGATAACTGATCTTGGGAACAGAACAATGGGTTTAATTTTAATATTGTAGTCTAGCGATGGGGGAGTGTCCATACTGTATCAAACTCTACTGAACCTTGAGGAATTTTTTAAATTAGTAACACCAGAAGGACCAGAGGAAGAAACACTTAGCTCAACTTTCTGGACAATTCAGGCAGTATTGCAACCATTTTTCATCACTTGTAACGCAGAGGGAAGAAGATTATGATAAAGTGATATGTAATTCTTTGTATCCAAAGTGCACTGTTAATCTTAACACTAGTGTTAATCTGGTGACTCATAGTCCCAAAGGAATCTGGGACTCCCAAAAAGCAACTGGACTTTGTTTTTCCCTGAAGATGTTTCGCTTCTTATCCAAGAAGCTTCTTCAGTTCTGATTGCTGAAGAAGCTTCTTGGATAAGAAGCAAAACACCTTTAAGGAAAAAACAAAGTCTAGACGCCTTTTGAAAAGGCACCTTTGGTACAACCATGACCTGGATGACTGAGAATCTGCCTAGACACTGGTGACTCGTACTTGTGCTGATTGAACAAAAGCAGATTCAATGAAGAACAAAATTCTTCATGTTCCTTCTTCTTTCTTTATTCTTGCAGCTTCATTCTCTGTTATAAGGAACCTGGATAACCTTTTCTGAATCTCTTTTTTAATCAGATCCTAAATGGCTTATATATTGGATACTCACAATCTTTATGTTCTCCTAATGCCTAGAATTCTCCTTTTGTTTTTCTAAGTACAGTGAACAGAAACTGAAAATGTCTTTCTCTCTGTAGGAACACAGCAGTAAAAATCGAATATCTGAGCAGTACCATGAATGCTCCAGGCCCTACACAGCAATATGAACAGTAGAAACCATAATTCCCATGGACCAAAGTATCTATCAAAGGTGATAAATGTCCCATGGCTAGAGGTATGGCAACCTCACAATGTTGAGAACTCCTGAAGAGAAGAAAGCTGTACCTGCTATTTCTGCTGGCTGTTAGTAAGTTGCACCAATTACTGTAGATATGGATGTTCCCTTTTTCATTTTCATAGGAACTGAGAACCAGTATTGCTCAGGAACAATGATTCAAATCCAATTAAAACTGGGAAGTCACTGAAAGTTTGAACCTTTTACTTTTTTCTAGCCCAACCAACTGCCAATAGCAATAGCACTTAGTGCTTTACGGCCCTCTCTAAGTGGCTTATAGAGTCAGCATATTGCCCCCAAAAATCTGGGTCCCCATTTTACTGACCTCAGAAGGATGGAAGACTGAGTCAACCTCGAGCTGTTCAGAATTGAACTCCTGGAGTGAGCAGGGAGTTAGTCTGTAGTACTGCATTGCAATCACTCTGCCACCACTGTTCAGCCAAGAGCTGTTGCTGTGAAGATAAAATGAAAGGTGACTCCATGGAGTCCCTATGAACAGAAAGCCATAACAGATTACTATAAAAATAAGATAAAAATATGAAAAAGTATTGCATTTCTGACATCCCTCTTTTTACATATCTGCTAACTTGCAATATTTATCAGCATATATTACCTGGTGTTCTTCAGAAGTAAAGCAGGGTGCAGACAAAATAAATGAACTAATAAATAATGAAGCCCTAGATATCCATGTGAAGCCATGACATTGAACATCTGGGCCAAAGTCTGTTTTCCTTCAAACTGAGCCTGGATCAATGTCAGGAGTGCCCAGAGGAACCATCATGAGATGCAGGGGAAGTGGTGAGAGTGATGGGCCAGCATGCAACCTGTGTGGAAGTTGCAAGCCAAGCCTTGGGCCCAGTTGTTTTATGAGAAAAGCTCTAAGTGTTGACTTGTTCCCAGATGACAGACAGTGCACTGTACAAACACAGCAAAATAGAATCCTAATATAACAATTTGTCACAGCAGGCAAGCCTAAATTATATGGAACTAATGAACTGAAAAGTGTCCCTATTCACTTTAGAACTAAAGCTGTTTGTTGATTATTAACATTTCAAAACTCTGGGTAATGAGCCAACACAATATTTGTTTTCTGTTCCCCCTCCTTTATTGTCAGACTATGATACTAATTTAGTTTCCAGGTTTTTAAAAGTAATGTAGTCTTATTTTGTTGAAGATATGCCAGGATGGTTTCAGATGTTAGCAGTTAGTAACTCTCCTTTCTTTTAACTTTCATGCTTAAACTTCAAAATAAAGCAGCAGCAGAACCACTAGAGATTTGATACAGCCATGGGTGGCCTGCTTCACACACTGCAGAGAGTGAAGATTTGCTTAATTATGTTCAGTTCAGAAGCCATAGTTGACTAGGTCATTTCTTTATTTAATTATTTGTCACATTCATGCTGATCAAGTGGGCAAATAGCAGTCCTGCACCATGTGTGGCAGTTTCCTTGTTGTGGCCCTCAGAATCTCCTTTTGGACAAGACGTCTGAAAATCTACACCATCATTTTCCACCATGCCTCACTAGTAGATAGATAGAAACTGTAGAGTTAACCCTGTGATAGGCTACCACTGAATAGCAACAAGCAACAATAATAAAACATCACAAAATTATCCTTCCCAACTATATGTGATGCGGCTCCACCTACTTGGGTGCTGTTGTTATTGTTACATGGTACATATGTATATAATGTGTGTGTGTGTGTGTGTGTGTGTTGTGTTTGTAAATAAAAGAAGAAACAAATGAACAAATTTAGCAATTTTGAAATACTAAAATTGAAAATGAGAAAGAAGATGAAATGTGGTGTCCTATTTTGCTCATCCTAAATTACAGAATAAACACCAAGAATTCAATATCTCAGTTGATACTCTGGATTTTTTTCCATTTGGTATTTAAAATAGTGAAAATGACACAGTTAAAATTAAAACAGATTAAAGAGTTTGGTAACATTAAAGCCCTGGTCAAAGAAAATGAAAAGGCTGAAAGCAGGAAAGCAAATGCAACAGATCAGAATCACTTCCAGTGATTTGGCTCTTGGCCTCTTTGCCAAAAAACAACTGTTGAGAGAATTGCTTCTTGTTTGGCTGTAGTTGTTTCTTTTTTTTTTAATTTTATTTATTTAAAAATACAAAACAGAACAAAACAAGTAACAATAAAACATACAGAACATGTAAACAAGAATTCAAATATTCATCTTATCAAAGTTGTTGCAACTGTAATCTATGTTCTTATTTGTGCTTTTGACTCCTCCTTGTTTTGTCTTTCTCTTATACCTATCTTTGTAGTTCACTGTTAACCTGCATTAGTGGTTTGTGTTCCTATCTCTATATGAGGTCACTCCAATTACTTCCTAATCTTTTTTTCCTTTTCTATCTTCCAACTAAGTGTACCACTTTTCCCATACTAGATAATAGTCATGTTCCTCTTTTTCTTGTAATTCCTTTGTGAGCCTGTCCATTTCTGCACATTCCATGATTTGCTAATTACTCTATCTTCTGTTGGTATGTCATTATTCTTCCAATTTTGTGCAAAAATTATTTGTGCTGCTGTTATTATATGAATGATTAAATGGTTTTTAGAATGGATTTTAGTTTTGGGGGTTTTAATTACGGCCAAAGATTTAATTATCTTAATCGGTTTTTAATTTTTGTGTTGTTGCTGTTTTTATTATGGCTGTACACCACCCTGAGTCCTTCGGGAAAAGGGCGGTATAAAAAATGCAATAAATAAATAAATAATGGTTAAATACTTTATTTCCTTTTCGTATTGTCCATTTATTATGCCTAGTAGTTGTTTCTTCTGTTCCTGAAAACTGTCACCAAGAAAAGCCTTTGGCAGTTTGTCTAATTATCCCAAGGTCAGAGATAAACTAAATACTGGTGTTTTAAGGACTTTGTTTTCATTTAATTTAGAATACACTGAGAATGAGTTAATTCTCAGCTGTTTTAATAAAATCTGTTTGTTTTTTGGAACTGTTTTGTATTTAATATCAACTACGTGGGCCTGGGTCACAACAAATAGATGTATCTTGTCACATTTCTTGTTCCCCCTGAAGAATCTGGTCTGAGAATTGAGGGTGCCCCATATCTCCTGCTAGGTGGAGGCTATATCTCCTGCATATCTCCTGCTAGGTGGAGGCTATCACTAGGAGGGCCTTTCCCCAACTTTTCCTGAGGGTCCAGTTATAGCTCTAAGTCAGTGATGCGTTGCTACCAATTCACACCGGCTCAGGTGAACCAGTAGCAGCGGCGGAAAGCTCCACCCACTCGCCACTGCATGTTAGTGCACGAACACACAAGCGCCCATGAGCGAACTGGTAGTGACGGGTTTTGAAACCTGCTCCTGCTCTAAGTGACCAAGATTTGGCAGCAATAACTTACTCCACTTTTCTGGACTGCAGTCACAGCATCCCAATAGCCTTTTGGGCCCAACTTATAGCTCTGGTTATCACCTCTAAAGTCTTACGTGGTTCAATTCTGGGTGACATCAATGTCTGCATTATTTAGCATGATTCTGATCTTTTCTGTACAGGCACCAAGGGTGGACATTCTGATGATCTCATCCAATGAGAAACAAGAAGTATGTGGAAATGAGGCCAGACTTCCATGTGTGATCCCCACCTTTACCAGATATCCTCAGGAGTGTATCCCTCAGGATATAGTGCATCCCTATATTGCCACATTCAGAAGATGACAAAAACTAGCATTTAAAACTGTTTTTTGTGGATACTTTAAAACATCATCAGGAAGAGAAATAGGAGGATAAGACAAATAACAAAAAGAGATTTACAAGTATTTACAAGACCCAAATTGTTGGGGGCAATATGCTGACTCTGTAAACCACTTAGAGAGGGCTGTAAAAGCACTATGAAGCGGTATATAAGTCTAAGTGCTATTGCTATTGCTATTTTAAAATGGAATACAAACTTCCGAGCAACTTTAAATCAGTACTGCTTATTAAGGTATTTTGTATCAATCAAGAATGTAAGACCATTATTAAAATCAAATACATATGCAATAATGATTATCACAATCAATATAATAGGAACCATAAGTCAACGTGAAGAATTAAAAGATTTTTGTCTGATCCAAGACATCCATCATTATTTAGCAATCCAAAGAAAAGTTTGGACATTATGCTAAGAGATACCAAAATGATTACCACAATCAATATAATAGGAACCATAAGTCAACGTGAAGAATTAAAAGATTTTTGTCTGATCCAAGACATCCATCATTATTTAGCAATCCAAAGAAAAGTTTGGACATTATGCTAAGAGATACCAAAATTTTCGACCTGGTAAAAACCCATAGGAATTCTGCATGAAAACTATACTTTTTAAATAGGCATTTATTGCCTAGCAATTCTCTCTATGTGACCTTTAGCAATATATTTTATGAGTCATGGATTTTATGCTGTTTTATGCTGAAAAATTTATGGTTGTATTTATTGTTATATATTGCTTTGTACATTGTTCTGTGTTTTGTGAGGGACTGATATTAAAATGACATAAATAATCCTAAAATGATATTTACAAACATTCAACTATTTCCTGAAATGTCTAGTTATGCAAGTCAAATTTTTGAATGGAAATAAAACCCATATTCTGAATGTGAAATTTTTAATTCTATTTTCAAAATATGAACGCTTTAGAGTTCACAAGTTTCATATTTAAAATGTGTCATTTCTAATGATAAATTACGTTATATTAATTAGTGTTATAAAATGTTTTGTGATGTTAACTATCATTTGACATTTGATATCATTTGTCTTCAGATGCTATAAGGTAACATTGCTATCTATCAATGATAACCTGAGATCTGAGGATAATAGCCTGAATAAAACTATTTCAAATGATTGAATGAATGAATGAATGAATGAATGAATGAATGAATGAATGAATGAATGAAATCAGATTACATTGCATACTTTTATTGTACTAGTGGAACAATATTCATCAACACAATTGATATGCCTTCCTTCCTCTATCCCACCCACATATTTCCATTTTTTTCTTGGAGATAGGAACTATATAGATCAAATTTATGGATTTCGTAAGTGCAGGAGGGAGAATAAAGTTCTATTTATATTGGAATGCATATATGTCCTATTGGATGCATTAAATAGTTCATATACATTCAAATAATTAACAATTGACAGTGATATTGATATAATGATATATTTATAGTAGTGGCTACCCATCGAATTAGATTTGGCATGCTCCCTGTCCTATCTTCATGAAAGTACCATTTGCAACTTTTTGTGCCCTGGGGTCTGGTCTCTGGAATATTACCACCCCCTGAAATTAGACTTCTCCCATCCCTGCTGGCCTTTTGGAAGGTACTAAAAACCTGGTTTTGCCACTGAGCCCAGGAAGCTAATAGTATGGGCCAGTGGTGGGATTCAATTTTTTTTACTACCAGTTCTGTGGGTGTGGCTTGGTGGGTATGGCATGGATTGGTGGGCATGGCTTGCTAGATATGGCAGGGGAAGGATACTGTAAAATCTCGATTCCCTTCCCACTCCTGGGGAAGGTTACTGCAAAATCCCAATTTCCTCCCGATCAGCTGAGACTTGGGAGGCAGAGAATAGATGGGAGGGGGTTCAGTCAGAGGTGGTATTTATGGTATTTACCAGTTCTCCAGAACTGGTCAGAACCTGTTGAATACCACCTCTGGTATGGGCGAATCCATGTCATGGTTCATTTTGGTGTTTATGAGTCTTCTCAGCTGCTATTTTTATGTCACTTTTGTTGTTTTAATACTGGTTGTTTCTACTTTGTTTTATTCATGGGTGGTCTGTTCACTGAATGAATGAATGAATGAATGAATGAATGAATGAATGAATGAATCTCTTGAATGGCTTGTAAAATATATTCTGGGTTTTCTCAATGAGATGACTGAATTTACTTATGAATGGTATTGATTATGATGTCGGGATTGTGCAGCCTGAATTCTTGAATTTAGGGACTCCAGGCCCATAGAGGAAACAATTCTTGCCAGCCTATCCTCATTAGCCCTGCCAGTGCTAAATTCCACAACTATATTCAAAATAGCAAGAATGCATATTTCTATTCAGAAATAGAATTATCAATTCCACTGGGGATTATGAAAGATTCTTCTGTTAATTAAATTCATGCTAAGTGGAGCAAGGCCAGAAAAGTAAACAAGAGGCTTAAGATGAGACTAGGTTTATTAGAACAATACATAGACAATTCTGTTACAATAACAGCATGCAAATGTATGAAAGCAGCATTCAGATCGATCACTTGTGAGAGGATGTGGCAAAAAATACAGTTCCTACATCAGCCCCTGGCTTCGAATTATGATGTTTCATGAAAGAACCACAAAAAACACAAGTCTAATGCTCAAATAGTGGAGACCTAACTCACGCTATTACAACTTCTAAGGCAATTAAACAGACATGTATTTTGGCTGATCTGTTATTCAATGTTTTCATAAATTATTTTATTCAAGCACCAACCAATGACAAATTTCATTTTTCTTCTCTGGCCAATAAACCAAGTTTCATTCTGCTGTATGCAAATGATGCTATGCTGATGATCTTGTTTGTTTCCCAAGTAAGTTGGCAACACAGCTTTCATGCATTAGTGTCCTACTGCCAATATGGAATGCTAAAAAAATCAATCATGTGAAAACCAAGGTGGTTATAATCAAGCAGCATGTTATCTACCTCATATCTGGAAGATCAATAACTATCAAACTGAGCAAGTGAAGGCTTGCAAATATCTTGGCATATATTTCCAATCATTTTTTCACCCCAAAGATTCAGTCGTTAAATCTTTTTTTTTCTTTTTCTTTTTCTTTTTTTCTTTTCTTTTCTTTTCTTTTCTTTTTTTTTTTGCAAACAGCATCAGATAGAATCAACCTATAAGGGTAACAATTCTGAGCCTGCATCAATTAATTTTTTCCCATTCTGTTTAATTTAATCAATTAAGGCAAAGCCATTAGCATCAGCTCTTCAGGACATTCTCAACCTGCTATGTAAAGATTTAAGGTTTAAAATTTGATTCTGCCATAGAAATGCAATTGCTGTTTCTTTTTTTAAAAAAAAAAAAATAGGGACCTTTCTTACAAGAGAAGTAGAAAGAAATAATTCTGTGCATGAATCATTTCTTATGAGACTGCCGTTTAAATAAATATCATTTGGGGAGAATGTAACACTTGTAATCCAAACTTCCAGTTTTCAGAAAGAGCTGTAATGGATTACCCTGGGGGACAAGGAGACGAGATCATGCCTAGGCAACTATTTGATGAAACAGAGTGGAGACTCCAGTGGCTTCAAGGGCAGAGGAAGAAACTTAGAAAAGATCTCCCTTAATTGATCAGGTAGTTAAAACTGACGGTGGGAAGTTGTACCTTCAGTCTTGCAAGATTCTATTAATGTAGCCTTACAATAACGTAGAATTAGTGCATTTAAGTCATGTTTCCTGGTTTACCCAGAAGGATTGATAGCAGCCAGCCACATTACCAAAATACATTGATTGGAATAAAACCTGGAATAATGAACAAGGAATTAAAAAATAAATAAATAAAAAGCTGATTCCTGCTGTTTATAAAAACAATTATTTATCAAATTTTGAAAATATCTTCATAAACAAGATGTAAGACCCTGAAATATTCAAATCAGCAAAAATTGAAGCTAGATGATTCATGTACCACATTTCTCAACAATATAGCCACTGTCCATGGTCATGAACTCTTCTGACTCACCTTTGCCACTTCCTGTTCTTCAGCACAAGATAAATTCAGGCAACACTAGTTACAGACACTACCAACTTATTTGTTATTATTTATTTTCAGTGAAGGTATCACTATAGAATCAGGGCTCTTTTTTCCCCTTGACCTTCCTTCTTTAATGAGAGATGTAAGTTTCCAGTTACCAATCTTAGGAACTAAATGTGTGAAGTAGAACAGAACATACCCAAATTATTTGGCAAATCAGTATGTAGAGTCTTATAGCCTATGTTTGATGTCACAAGGGTTGAAAAATAGACAAAGATAAATTCTGAAAAACTCAAATAGGGTTAAGAGCTAATTCAGGGTTGGCTTTAAAGAGAGAAGGATTTTACATTTCTTTCGGTTCATGGAGCTGAAAGTGGTTGACTGAGAAAAAAATGGGTAATGATGGAAAAATAAATCCAGCAGAAATTTAAACTGAAGATGAAAAAGGTGAAGCAATAAAAGAGAAAATATTTCGATGAACATTTTTACTATAAATTTATCTAGTTATAAGAAATAAACAAAAAACATCTTAAAATATTTTGCTGTTTTATGAGCTAAGAAATATGCTGAACAACCAGGAAGCATTTTGCATTTTAGTACAGGATATAGAAATGTGGAATTAGTATCACAACATGAAAATATCAGCTTTTTCTAATATTGCTAGTCAATAGTAGTTATTTGAAATATGCTTCTAAAATCTTATTATCTGTTTGACATTCCCACACCAGTTTTTACCACATCATCACAATTAATTGGCAACAATTAAGCTCCCTCAGACTTTTAGACTAGGAGGTTAAGTGAATCCTGTTGGCTGATCCATTTGGTTCCAGTCCTTGTACAGTACTAAAAGTGGTTTGACCTAATACATACATTTACATTTATTCTGCTATTTCTGGTTGTTATTTGTATTCAGTTTTAATCCATGTTTACCAGCTAGAGTCACAGGATTTTGAGATGACCATCTATGTAAATTACTAAAATGCTACATAAAAAAAAATTCTAATTTATTTTATTTTTAAAATGTATACCCCACTTTTCTACTAAAATGTGCTTAGGGCAGCTGGTAGAAAGATCCACATTCTTTCTAGCACATTAATTTTCTGATTTAGAGTTTGCCAATTCTATATGCAAATAGGAAAGCAATCCATTATGGAATATTGGGTCATGATCTTAGACAGATCCACCCAATTCCATCATCCTTTTGTATTAATAGGTCATCTGTTTGGCAATCATAACTCTCGGTATTTTAAACATTAACATGGATTTGTTAATTATTCTTTGATTTCATCAGTTTAACCCCCCCCCCCCCAAAATTGGATGTTGATGATGATATAAATGATGATATATCAAACGTATGTGTTGCCAAAACCATTTAGACTCAATAGCATCTTATAAATTATAAGGGAAGTTTGGCACAGAACTATAATCTCTTTACTTATTATCATTCTTGTTAATTGTTTGAATTAAATACATACAGTAAGTAGTAATAAAAGGTATTCCAATTTTTACCACTGCCCTAATTTGTACTTTTTAAAGACCTCAGCTAATCAAAAGAGAATAATCAGTGTTATTTTTTGTATGAAAATTAACACACTTTCATACAAAAAAGAGGAGGAAAATAGTAGTAGTAGTAGTAGTAGTAGTAGTAGTAGTAGTAGTAGTAGTAATGGGAATCTCTGGATGCTCATTCTTAATAGAAGGAAAAATTGCCTATCATCACAGAACTCAATTTTATGGAGAAATGGCCTCTTTTTCATTCATCTAAACAGCAAGGCCAAATGCTTGTCATGTCATATACATTCATAGTAAGGGTGCTGTTTTGCAGTGTTTGAGGTTGTGATAAACCTTGGAATATTTTTAATGATTATTATAGGTAATGCCTTGAAGGTTGTTTATTGTATACCCAAATATTTACTGGCAGGAAAGGAGTAAAAAACGCTTCCCAAAAGGCTGCCATGGTCAATTAGGCCCATAATATGCATTTACAAAGCAGATTAGAAATGCATATTATTCACCCAATAAAGCACAACAGGAAATGCTTCTGTGAAGCCAATACATATTAAGTTGTTGCATTGTAAATATTGTTCTGGCAATCTTCTCAGCCTGGACTGGTATGAAGGAAACTCTCCTTAGTCCTTGAACTCTTAAGAGTCCCAAACCAACATGGAGGACTTTGACAAATAACTAGCAGCACTTTGGGTCACTGTTGATTGAGTTTCAAAAGGTCAGATATAAATTGTGAGTCACAATAATGGATGGGAATACAGTTGGGATGTTGAGCAGGAAGAAGAACAAATATGGATTTGTATGCAAAAAAATAGTCAATCAGTAGGCTGCAGTTACTGAAATTTCAGTAGCGGCTTCTTGCAGATGAGATGAAAATAGTGCCTGCTTTTTCACAGTTACAGACAGCTAGCGTTAAGAAAGTGTTAGCATTTTGCGACATTTCTAATTTGTTGTTATTGAGGAATATTCTCTACCACTCCAATCATGCACTGAAGAATCTAATCCTCATTTCAGACTCGGCAGGCCCTCTAAATTAGCAGGTGTGTATTTGTTTAATTCTGCATTTCCATGCAGAATTGAAGTGGCAACTTTCTCAAGTAGCAAAAGAGATTTTCTGAATGTTTACTAATTAGTTCAGTCATTCAAAAAGTATTATAATAAAAACTTCAAAGTCTGATCTAGAAACGAGCAAGGCTTTTTTTCTTGCCCATTTCAGCCTTGCTGGGGTGAAAAATGCAGCAATTCAAATTATGTTGGGAAGCTATTACCTCTTCACCCCACCCCCAAATGGAGAAATAATGTTATACCAGTGGTGGATTGCTACTGGTTAGCCCTGTATTGGACGAACCGGTAGCAGTGGTGGTGGGAGGCTCCACCCACCCACCCACCCATTTCTGTGCAGAAGCATCGTGCACACAAACCAGTAGCAACGGGTTTTGAAACCTGCCCCTGTGTTATACTCACAATGTATTATGACCTTTTATTCTGTTTAGATGAGCATTTGATCAAGGAATTCCTTTAAAGAATTTGAAATGATTCTGGCACACAATTTTGCATCATATTGGGTTTTTCTTTTTCTTAAGCATGCTTTCAGTTGTTTATCAATCTATTTGGCAATGTTTCTGAGTCTGTTTGTGAATTCCTGTAACAGCGATAGCACTTAGACTTATATACTTCTTCATGGTGCTTTGCAGCACTCTCTAAGTCAGGGGTCCTCAAACTGTTTGAACAGGGGGCCACTTCAGGGTGCCTCAGAATGTTGGGTGACCGGACTAGCTAGGTGGGTGTGGCTAGGGGCTCCCCATGTGATTGGGTGGGCATGGCTTGGTGGCCATGTGACTGGGTGGCATGGCTAGGTGGTCATGTGACTGGGTGGGCATGGCTGGGTGGGTGTGGCCAATTTAGCAGTCCATTTTGTCAATTTAGCAGTCCATTAAATAATACACACAAATGAAACCTTAACTTGTTTTCCTCCTGAAGGAGCTGCATCACTCGGGCAGTGCCCCAAAAATGCTGTGGAGCTGCTGCCTCACAGGACAAGGCGGGGTGCTGCTCTCCCTGCAAAACAGCCCCAGTGAAAGAGGCACATCACTGGGGGTCTCTACCCCCGGCAGCTCCTGGGTGGCAACTCTGCCGCCACTCCGCAGACCTGTGCAGCCTGAAGGCAGTGAAGAGGCCAGTTAGAAAGGCGCGTTCCTCTTGCACACAACCAAGGCTGTTAGCAGCTTGCGCAGGTCCATTAGGCTGCGGCCACTGCAAGTAGGGAAAGCCAGATCCCCATTGGAGCCCTGGCTGCCCAGTCCTAGCAGAGACAGAGGGGGAGGAATGCAATCCCAACTGGGATTGGGCAGCCATAGCCCTGATGGAGATCAAGCTTTCCCCACTGGTGGCCGCAGCCTATTGGACCTGTGCAAGCTGCTAACAGCCTCGGTGGTACGGAAGTGGAATGCGCCTTTCTAACTGGCCTCTTCGCCTCCTTCAGGCTGCACAGGTCTGCCGAGTCGCAGCGGAGTTGCCACCCAGGAGTTGCCAGGAGTAGAGACCCCTGATGATGTGCCTCCTTCACAGGGGCTGGTCAGCAGGGAGAGCGAGGCAGCAGCTCCACAGCACTTTTGTGGCACTGCCTGAGTGACACAGCTCCTCCCTGGACTGAAGGCAGCCTTCTGCCTTGCAGCCCTCCCTCCCCCCACCGTATCTCCATTCTGAGCTAGTGCCCCTGTTGGCAAAGTGGGACTGGCGAAAGGTGAGTGAGCTAGGGAGTGGGCGCTGCAATAGCTGCTGCCTTCTCCCTCCCCCCCACCATTACTTGGCTGCTTGTCCTTCTCCCGCTCAGCTGCCTGCTCCTGAAAGAAGACAGCCATCTCCACCACTGGAGAGGGAGGGTTGCAGTCAAATTCCAGGCTTGTGAGTAGCCAGGCTTGAGCGGGCATGTTGGCAGGTGTTACCCAAACCAGTGCCTGAGGTTGAAAGGCCTCTTCCTCCAGCCTTGGGGTGAGCACCGCTTCCTATCCCGCCCTCCCTCCATGACACTTCAGGGAAGCCTAGCTGGGCACCGCGTGTTCTGTCTGGTAGCAGACAGGGAAATGCCAGGCTTTCCCCCATTTCCTGCAAGGTCTGCTGGCAAAGTAACCCTCTCATGCGCCCACTGCTGCAGTTGGGTGTGTGAAGGGAACACGCTTCATGCAGAGGCCAAGGGCAAGACCCGTGAGGGGACCAAGGAGATGACCAGCGGTGACCTGATCTCAACTGTAAAGATATGGGAGGGAATAAGCAGCAACTGCCCCACACACTCCTCACCTTGTCTTCCCCCACAAAGGGAGCAGTAGCCGAAGACTGAGGCACAGGAGAGAGGAATGCGGTCCCGCAGCTGGATACCTCGGACAACCATGTGTCTTGTCCCAGCCACATGGGATAGAGAAGGCATATGATCCATATCATGTGCCTCACCCACCCCTGCCTTTCTGCCTGCTGCCAATGCAAGTGCTGCCGCCATCTTGTCTGTTTCTTGGATGGCCAGCTGTGGAGTCCCTGCTGCCAGACAGGGACCTTACAATCTCTGGCCATCCCCCAGACCCTCTGGCAGCTGCAGCAAGTGCAGCACCTCTTTCCCGGGCACCCATCAGCCAGGAAAAGTCAACCATGCGAGGAGTGGAGTGGTGGGGTGGTGGGGTGTGGCAGGGCAGGGGGCAGGGCTGAATCCCACCACTGCACAGGCCAGATACATTATGACAGCAGGCTTTACCTGGCCTGCGGGCCGTAGTTTGAGAACCCCTGCTCTAAGTGATACAGTGTCAGCATATTGTCCTCAACAATCTGGGTCCTCATTTTACCAACCTCAGAAGGATGGAAGGGTGAGTCAACCTTGAGCCGATTGGATCAAACTCCTGGCTGTGGGCAGAGTTAGCCTGCAATATTTCATTTTAACCACTGTGCCGCCAACGGTCTTTTCATATACAAATAATCTTTATTTGAAAAACAAAAATTCTATACAGCTGACAGATATTTTATTTCTCATATATTGAGATAATCCCTCTTCATTGTAATACCTCTTTAATAATAACCATATCATCTACAAAGCAAGTTTGATAATTGAAGACATGAGAATATGTGACTATTTTCATTAATAAAAAGAGACTTTTGTGGGGAGAAACCTGCCAAAGAAAAGATCTGTAATATTCCTGGTTGCATTATGTCTTGGGTGCTTTAAATTTGAGCAAGGAGAGGCCTTTGTGCACTTTTAAATTTGATGTTGTATCACTAATATACTTGATTTATCATTTGATGGAAGGCAGAAGCTTAAGGAAATAACTTCGCAAAATTTATCTTAGAGAGATCCATAGGTGTCCCCAACAAATACCTAGGAAAAATATGTAGATAAAATTACTGTGCTGTGGAGCTGGGTTTACTATATATTCATATTAATATATAGTATATTTAATACAATATTGTTGCTGGAGTTCAATTACTAATATTCTATTTTCATTTAAGCAATGTCTTCATGTCTGCTTAACACAGGCTGAAGTTGTCCATTATTTATTGGCTAATTTTATCCATTTTGCAGCTTTGATTCCAGACAGTCTTTGCTTCAGTCTGCCTCATTCAGTCTGCAGAATAAATTTTCAGTGGTTTAAAACAAAAACAGTAAGATGTATAGAGAGATATAAAGACTGGATAGAGAGAGTAGTGCCATGTTATGTAGGTGAGAATAACATCCATCAACCATCTCAGATACCAAATTACTTTACAAAGGCACAAGCATGGATCATCAATTTTAAGATCTAATTTTAGTGTACAGAACCATAGAAAATGCTCTGTGGTATCTTAATGGGATGGGCAACCTGTTGCAGACTGCAGCTTTCACTGCTCTTTACCATTTTCCATATTGGGTAGGAGTGATGGGGACCAGAATTCAACAACAGGCTTAGTTGCGAAATAAATCTTAAGCCAAAAGTGATGCATAGTCCTACAATTTATAATTTAAAAAGAGGACATAGGTATGTATAATGTTTGCATTTACTAAAGTATTTTTGGATGCAAATTTTACAATTACTATAATTGAATAGAATAACAATGTATCATCTCTGACTGTTTAATATTTATTCCTATGGCCTCGTATTCAACAGTAGATAATATTTAATATATTATCTGGATGATATGTAAAACTGGATGATATGTAATGTCTGGCAACATGGAACTGTTGACATGAGACAATAAGTAATATACAATTACAATAAAAAGCAATTTGAAACATTAAGAGATGAAGATAAACTCTCAAGCACTCTAACGCATTTAATGCTTGATTTAAATAGTTCACAATAAGAAGCTGGTCTTCTGTTTTATAACTCTTATAGTAGCCAATTAAGTTTTCTAAAATTAAAGGTATTAATTACCTTGTAATAAGATTTTTTTTTCTTTTAAATTGAATTGGACAGTATTAGTCAAACTTTGGCTAGGTCAAATTGGCCTGGTTCAAGATGATTCATTAGGTAAAATGGAAGACCTAAGAAGCAACAGGAACTGGACTGAGATGACCAAGAAGCTGTATGAATTATCTGATGCATTCATGAACAGCATAACCAGAGGTTCTGATTGTGTTTATATGAAAAAAAAAGTCTGACCTAAGATGGGGGAGGGCTTGGGGAGTCAGTAGGGCAGGAATAGAATAGAATAGAATAGAATAGAATAGAATAGAATAGAATAGAATAGAATAGAATAGAATAGAATAGAATAGAATAGAATAGAATAGAATAGAATAGAATTCTTTATTGGCCAAGTGTGATTGGACACACAAAGAATTTGTCTTGGTCTCTCAGTGTACATAAAAAGACAAGATATACTCGTCAAGAACCACAAGATATAACACCCAGTGACAGTCATACGGTACAATAAGCAATCAAATCATACTGGGAAACAATCAATATCAATATAAAGTGCAAAGATACAAGCAACAAAATTACAGTCATGCAGTCAGAAGTGGGAGGAGATGAGCAACAGGAACAATGAGAAGACCAATAGCAATAGTAATGCAGCCTAATGTGAATAGTTTGACAGTGTTGAGGGAATTATTTGTTTAGCAAAGTGATGGCATTCAGGAAAAAAACGTTCTTGTGTCTAGTAGGAAAGGAATAACATTAAGTTACTGACAGTTCTTGAGTGGCCTGCTTGCTATAATAAACAGAATGTTTTATTTTCAGTGAATGATCTACCTGAAAATCTCTCTATCTGAAATTCAGAAGGACGGGTCCCCACTGGACAACTAATTAATGTCATCTAATTCTGCCCTAAAGAAGTGTCATAGACCTTGAAAAATGGAGTTTAAGAGAATAGTTCTAAATGGTCTCTACTTATTTTTTTTAAAAGCAAGATCAAAGTATCTGCTCTGCCAGCATTTACTCCTAAATCAACAAACAAACAAACCAAGCAGACATTTGGGGATCATATTTTGCCTTCAATGCCTCTGTAAAATCAGTCAATCTCAATTATTTTCCAAAGTGCCAAATTGCCTCTAAAACAAATCCGATGATCACTATTATTCACTGGAATGTTCGTTTGTCAAAATGTATGGACCACTTGGTGAGCATTAACTCTCCCAACTGGGATTGGAATTCCTTCTAGTTCAAGACAAATAAGAGCACTAAAATTTCACTTAATTTTCTTATACTTGGTTAAAAAGAGACAACTTCCCATTTAGAATGAATTAGGGTTTTTTTAATTAAAAATTAATTAATTAAATTAATTTATATGCCTGCACATCCACCTAATGTGACCCTGGGTACCTAACAAATATTTTAAATTATTTAAATATTTTAAAATGTAATTTTAATTACATATTGTGCACCAGTTGCACTCAATAAAATATAATTACAAAGTAAGGTGGTCCATCAGATAACCTGGCTGATGCCATTTAGGACTTTATAGGTAATAAACAGCACCTGAAAGCACTTGGGGAACTACTGCAACTCACAAAGTAAATATATAAAATTGACTTCTTGATCAACTGAACATTTCAAATACTTTTCAAGGTCAGTCCCATGTAATAGCCTGCTCTGGAATTCACGAAGCACACATGTAGAGGATAAATAGGTTGGCCTTGACAGAGATAGTGGATATCTGATACCAAACAATAAAGAGGGGAATATTTCTGGTCTGATATATATCAGTCTCTATCAGCTGAGAATGAATCGTTTTGCACAGTACCTCCTGATTCAAAAAAAGAGTGCAGCTGGTACATAATATGAAGCTGTGCAAAGCCCATCTGGCCATGGCTGCCACTTGTTCTTTGAACAGGTGACATGAGTTCAGAGGACCAGCAAATGACATACCAGTCCTGTCTTGCATAATGCAACTCCATCCAGAACTAAAGGTGAAAAAAAAATCACCTGCTCCAGGAGAAAAGCCACTTCAAAAAACAAAGCCACTTCATCTTGCTAGATCTCAGCTGATCTATCCAGGCTCCCACAGCCTAAGGTACTAAGGTAGGACCTTCACAACATCACTTGGATTGTAAAAAATCCAACATGAAATTTGGATATAGATTGGTTTGCAAACTAAATTCAAGTCTCAAATATTGGATGTAAAATGATTTCTGGTACCTTCCAAAATAAAAACTAATTCATCTGCAAATGCCTGTAGCTTATACTTTTCCTTTTTTATTTCTATGTCTTTTATCTCTGTATCTTGTCTAATATTTCAATTTAATACTTCCAATGTCAATACAAATAAAAGGGGAGGCAAGGAGCAGCCTTGTCTTGTATCTTTCTTAATGCTAACCTTTTAAGTCATATCTCCATTTACCATCACCTTTGCAGTTTGTTTATAATATATCTCCTTAATCATATTAATAAATCTCTCACCAAAGTCCATATCTTTTAGTTGTGCTAGCATGAATTGCCAGTTTCAAATGCTTTCTGTGCACCTAGGAAGATCAATGCCATTTGCTTCTCTGGATGCACTTCATAGTACTCCAAAATATTTAAAATTATACTCATATTGTCTTTAATTTGTCTCTTAGGTTAAAAAAAATTGATCTGGATGTATAAATTGATTTAAAAATCTTTTTAGTCTTTCTGCAATTATTGAAGCGAATATTTTATAATCAGCGTTCAGTAAAGAATGCTGGTAGTGGCTCTTCAGTTCAGCTGTCATGGATTATGTTTTTAAAAATGGAGGGGAAAAAACACCAAGGATCGCATTATGTGAGATGAAACCCTGACCAACAAATCAATATAAATCTTCAAGGCAATCTGTGTGATTAGTTATGTGAATCGAAATTCGGGCTTAATTAGAATTCACTACATTTATGAATTATGAATAATACCGTGTTTCCCTGAGAATAAGACCCTGTCTTAGATTTTTTTTAACCCTGAAATAAGCATATGGTCTTATTGCCATGCACTCAAAAGCCTGATTGGACTTATTATCAGGGGATGTCTTATTTTGGGGAAAACAGGGTATTAATGTTCTTGGTTAGTCTGCTATTGGAAAAGTTTACTCAAAAACAAAGGGTCTTGAAAGGTGGAGTTTACTGAGGTATGTTAAAAATATGATAACATAACCTATGTTATGTTACCTTAGTTGTACATTCTGCGGAAACAAATATGAGAAAAGATTATGGGCCTAGACACTGGAAAGTGTCTGTTGTTTGTTATATATAACTATAACAAAGAAGGGAGAATCAAGAAAATTTTCTACTTGCTCTTACTACATTACTTTTACACTTCAGGCAAATAAAACTTTGCTTAATGTCTTATAAGGAAAAAAATATACCTATATCTGGATAGAGAAATTCTTGATTTAAAAAGTGTTAGGAAAGGCAGAAAGATACAAGATTGTATCGGTGACATAAGAATAATTAAGGGAACAACTGAATACCAGAAAGAGGTTTATTCATACTTTAATGATGGCAGCAAAGTCTTTGATTATGATCATGCCAGGAAACAAAATATATTAAGACTAATAGGTGGTAAATATATGTAGCTCAAAGTTGCTATGTGCATGGTTGATGTTCTCTGAGCTTGGTTTTGGGGTTGCAGAAATTTCATTACTATATTAGGTAATATCATGAGTTTTGGCAAAGTGAGATTTGTCAATCATCTGGGTTGATATAACTTTTTGAAATGCCTGATTTGTCTATTCTTGGATGGGATAGTCGTATTGATAGATGTTGTCCTGTCTTATCTCTGCATTGGTAGTTTCCTGTATAATCAGTAGTCTTGACAGTTATGTGGTGAGGGTGGCTTGCTGTGAGGATACTTTTCTTGTGTTTGCTGAATTTCAGTGGTTTTTTTTAAAAAAAATATTAGGTTCATAAGGAAATGGTTGTCATATATATGAGTGTTGTTTAATTGCTGTGTGAGGGGAAGAATACTATTGTCTCTTGAGCTGATGTGCTAAAATTGAATGGTTCTTTCTTTCTTTCTTTCTTTCTTTCTTTCTTTCTTTCTTTTTTTTTTCTTTCTTTCTTTCTCTCTCTCTCTTTCCTTCCTTCCTTCCTTCCTTCCTTCCTTCCTTCCTTCCTTCCTTCCTTCCTTCCTTCCTTCCTTCTTTACCATGTTTCCCCAAAAATAACACAGGGTTTTATTTTCTTTTGACCCCCAAAATAAATGCTCGGCCTTATTTTGGGGAGTCTTTTTTTTTTTTGAGGTGCAGGAGGCTCGAGCTCGCCATATCTGGGGGTGTGGGTGGGCCACGGAGCTGCAACCATTGAAGCTGGCGAGTCCAACGACAAGCAAGGCTGTGGTGGTGAGACACATCAGGACAGCACCAGCAAACCACTTATCAGCAGGCCACTCTCCTGGTCGGGTCTGGCCACGAGTGGCAATGGCAGGCAGTGGCAATGGGACATCCAGTTACAGGGGCGTGGCCGAGCCAAAGAACTCCAAGACTAGAGCCATTCAGTCTTTCCAGAGTTCGGTTTCAACATGTTGCTATACATCCAGCCCCTAACAGCCTCCAGGCACTGCAAGATGGAGGTCACTGCATTTCTTAATTCATCACGGGCTGAGATATAGCTGAGTGTCATCAGCACATTGATGATATCTCAGTCCATGGTGAAGGGCAATCTCATCCAATGACTTCATGCAGATGTTGAATAGGAGTGAAGAGTGTACCAAGTCCTATGGGACCCCACAAAGCAGTGGGCAAAGCTGGATCTTCCATCTCCCTATTAACACTGACTGAGAGTAGCCACAGAGGAAGAAAGTGAACAGGGATAGCATAGAGCTCCCAAAGCTGCTCCAGAAGGATACCTTGGTTGATGGTATCAAAAGCCACCAAGAGGTCAAGTAGAGCGAGGATGGATGCACTACCCCCATCCTGCTCCCACCAGAGATAAACAAAAAGTGTGACCAATGCTGTCTTTTGATAGCTCCATAGACAGACTTTAAGATTATGTATTTGTTTATTGGTGCTTGGTTGGAGTGCCATTATTCTAAAAATTCCCTAGTGAGGATCCCTTCTGAAATGTTTTCTATGCCCTCCCTTCTTCTGTGGGTTGAAATGACTTTTACATACTGGTTCTCCAGCCTGTTTCCTGTTTCCTAAAATAATTTTCACATATCTTTACAGTTAGTGATGTCATAAAATGGAGTTTTGTGTAATTTTTGACATAGAAATTAAAAAACCCAGGCCCATTTGTTCTTGCATTGCGATTTATCCTTACTTCCCAAAAATAAGACCCTGTCTTATTTTTATTTATTTATTTATTTTGAACCCTGAAATAAGCACTGGGCCTTATTGCCATGTGCTCAAAAGCCCGATTGGGCTTATTATCAGGGGAAGTCTTATTTTGGGGAAAACAGGGTAGATAGAGTATTAATTTTTTATACTCTGCAATTTACTAGCTGGGGAAGAGGGAAGAGGATCTATGACAATTTATTATCTATTAGTATGCTGAGAATTTTCTTAATTCAGTTATCTGCTTTTGTACAGATATACTATTCATTAGACTGTAGGTTCTAATGTGGTTGTTTGTTAGTCAGGTTCATTGTGTTATGTCCATGATGACTGTAGTATAGAATGCCAGAGGAGTTCATTTTTCTTCTATGAAAATTTTACAAAAAGACAGGGGATGTAGTAAGAACTGAATTTTGAAAAACAGAGTTGTTCAGAATAGAAAATAAAATATTTACCCCATGTTTGTTCAATTGTTCATTATTGATGACCCACTTATAAATTAAATGAATATATTATTAAGAATGGCAGTACTAGAAATCTGGAATCTGAATCAAGTTAAATATATTAAGAATTTGAAATACCCAGGAAACATTTTGTTAAAGAAAAATAAGAAAGATTTGGCAGAGATCATTATATAATATAATGAAAAATGAAAAATCAGGGTTAAGGTTAAACAAAAAACAAAATAACCTCAACCAATATGGGAACTTGTTGCTGGTTAATAGGTAAAAGAGATAGATAGTGTTGTGTTTTTGTGCCAGGGAATAGATAAAGATGGTCAGTGTACTAGAATACTATAGAGGAAATTAATCTTCAGCAAGAAGGCATTGACAAATTTGGACAACATCATGAAGGATTAGGATCCTTTTATGACAAGAAAGATCAAAACACTTTAAGTAATGGTACTTCTAGTAATAATCAGTAGATGAGGGGGTCTCATTTACTCATTAAGAAAGAGAGGAAAAAATAACTTACATGCCTTTGAACTATGGACCTAAAGATAGTTACCAAGAGTAGCAAGAATTGCAAGAAGCAACAATCAATCCCGGAGCAAATAAAAACTGATGGATCCCTTGAGATGATAATTAAGGAGCAGTTACTGACAGACTTTGGTCATGTGCTATAAACGGATGATAAACTAGAGAAAATGACTCTACTTGGCAAAGTTGAAAGAAGCAGAAGATGATGATAATGGATAAAGTGGATGGACAGTATAAAATAAATTATAGCAATGCCCTTGGAAGAGTATTTTTGGAGACAAGTTGATGTGGTAAACATTTGTCTACACAGTCAACAGAAGTTGAGCCTGACCTGAGTATACTGAATTAATTAATGGTGAATTGGCTGAATGATCATTTCTAAAATATTGCTTTGAGCAGATGAACATGCACCATGGACTTGCTGATGTACAGAAGAAAGAAGGTTCAATTTGCATATATATATATGAACAAAAGAAGCACATAAAAATTACAATATTCATTCTGGTACAGAAGATTGTAGTTTCTAAATAGATTACAGTCCAGGGGTGGGTTCTAAATTTTTTTACTACTGGTTCTATGGATGTGGCTTATTTTGTGGGTGTGGCTTGATGTTCATGTGACAGTTCTTTAGGATTTAGCAGAGGTAATGGTCTACCAGGCTTTTATCTGCTTGCAGAGCTGTACCAGTCTACTCATTTGTTTTTGGAGGCACTGGTCTACCCATTTATTTTTGCAGGCACCTGTCTACCCATTTATTTTCTTTTAATACTGATCAGCTGTAGGGCGGCCCTTTGAAGCCCCGCGGCAAGAGTTTAAACAGTTTTTTTTCCCTCTAGCCGATAGCTGGGACTCAGGAGGCAGCAATAGATTGGGGGTGGGGCCAAATAAAAGGTAAGAATAATTCAGGGGTGGTGGGTGGTGGGAGTGGGGGCAGGGGGCGATGGGGGCAGAACCGATTTGGTGATGTCATATCATCACTGCTACCAGCTCTGTGGAACCGGGCCGAACCGAGAGGAACCCACCACTGTTACAGTCTAATCTATCATATCTGCAAGTAAGAACACATAGATCAGTACAGTTTTATTTTACAATATTAATTGTTTCAGGACTAAACCAAAGCTGAAACTTCCATTTCTTCAAGATCTTGATAACACATTAGACTATGCAGACTGGGACTGAGATTTTTAGTCCAAACTTGCTTGTCCTTCTTCAGGAATGGTACATAATGTGAGAGTATTCTTAACTTATGCATAGGTCCTGCTTGAGTAGCAGGTGGCAGGAATAGCCAAGAAGGCCCCAAATTCATCTGGTGCACTAATCGTACTTATTCCTTAACTAAGAAATGCTTAGACACTAGAAACTGGTGGCCTTATGTTTGGACTGTTTCAATGAGTTCTACATGGGGTTGCCTTAGAGATGAAAAGCTGCAACTATTCCTGAACACAATGGCATGGGGGAGTTACGAACATGTCATGGTATGCCTGCATAACATTGCTGCTTTGTAACTTTTATTGGTGCCAGTTATCTACAGTACTACATGCAATTTACATATAAAACTTTTCAGGGCCCAGTTATTTGAGGGAACATCTGACTTCTGTGGTTTCTATCCATCCTATGAATAGAATGTCAGTATGCTCCAGATCCCATCAATTACATAGGACCTGGGCCTTCTCTGTCACAGATTCTGCTCTCAAAAAAGTGTTCCCAAGAAACTTGTGCGGGCTCACACCCTGATTCTATTTAAACAAGCCATTAAAATCTGGCTTTGTCCCTAGATTTTAGTGGTTAAAAGTTCCTCTGTAGACGCTTGCTGTGATGATGCCCTTTTCCTGCATATTTGTTTTGTATGGATTATCTTGGGGAAGGGTGGTACTCATTTTTTATTCAGCAGAACTGGTGGCAAGTGAAGTATTTAGCCAACCAATTTTGTAAAAGTTAAGTATTGTAAAACTTACTTAAAAGGAAAATAAGAACTACTATGAAATTACAGGGGGTAGACCTGTTTGGGAAACTGAGAAACATAGTGGAAGAAGATACTGACAAAGCACTTTAATGCAATCGCCAAGAGAACTGTAGGAGCATGTCCATCAATTCATCAGGAGTTCAGCATGCTTTAAGAGACCCTTTACCTTAACATATGGTTAGACCTTATGCTTCTTTCTCAGAGTGGCAGAATGCCTTCCTGTTGCTAATTTCTGGCAATTGCTTTTCAATGCATCTTCAGCATAGAGAAAAATATTGGGATTTGCATGTTTTCAACATGCTCTAGTTAGCTACTTTTTAAATAAAGGGGTCTCCGTGCTAATGGATATGCAGGAAGGAAATAAAAAAAGAGTTATTGAAATTATTTATTTTTAGATAAGTGACTTTTCATGTGTATTAGAATGAAATTCCTCAGTTAAATTTGTGTCTATGCAAACACAGCAATATTGTATAAAACACAAATCCCATGATATTTTGTTGCCTAGCTAATTTAACAGCTTTATTTATAGTACACGCAACCCTCTAATTTTAATCATTATAGAATTAACTAGTAACCATAACTAGTGACTAGCTTGTTTGGGCATTAAATTATGATGTACCAAATGGAACACTTGATTTAGATCAAATATTTTGATTACTCTTCTTTTGTGTGTGTGATTACAAACAATGATTTAAATTACTTCATTTGGAGTCTGTCAGCAGGCTGTGAATTTCATTTCTAACTTCTTTGTCAATTGTGATGGCTTCTCAAAAGCACCATGATACAGGGAGTTCATACTGCACAAAATGTTATTCCTATGTCTTCGGATCAGCTACTGTTTTGCATCTGCTGCAGAAAAAATGAATAGACTCTTAAATATCATTTCTGATCATTTCTTGGTGGTTGGACTGTTTCTAAAGCTCCTTTTGTTACTGCCAGACATTTGTGATAGCTTCAGGTCTGATTTGGGATTGGTCAGAAGGCCAAACAGTTCCTTTCAATGATTATATTAAAAAAGCATATCACAAAAATAAAGATTTTTTTTTCATTTCTTACTCCCAGAAGCGATTCTTATATTTGCTCTCCATTTTCCTGTTCCAAATTAGAATTATTCAATTCTAATTTATTTACGGTTACATAATTCATAATTTCATGGTTCTAGAGTCCAGAATGTTTTTTTCATGTATTATTTTTAGCTTCCATTTCCCTCTTTAAAAAAAAAAAAGTTTACTGAAGTTCTTGGACTTCTTTTCTTCTTTCCTGACCCTCCCTGTCCCAAAGTCATTAATGTAGCCTCAGATGGCAAGTTTTGGGTAGAGAGGTAATGTTTCTGTCCTCCTTTTACTGCTCCTTAAAGACTGCAGTTGCTGTCAGTACTTAAATCTTCCTGATTAACTACTGGCTACTATGCCAGAATAGCCTTAGCTTCTATCAAATTCCAGAATTATGGGCTTCCTGGATCTTTCTGCTCTGCTGTTATCAACCATTGTGTAACAACATTTCTGGAATAACTTTTTGTGGCTTTTGGTGCTCTGAATATGTCATTTTGGCAGAGATTTTGTACAGCTGCTACTCAACTGTTACTACTGGATTTCCTCTGATCTGCCAGTGTTGCTGGCCCCACATATTCAAATCCAGAGGTTCTGCAATTTTTCTCCCCTAAGTTCTAGTGTCTTCAGCTCTCTTCTGGTGTTTTGTGCTTTCTCCTTCTGGTCTTCTTAACCTTCCATTCTTATTCACTTATTTTTTCACTGGTTTTTTTTAATACCACATCTTCAGCTTAAGAGGCTTCTCCCTCTCACAATGGTGTATATATTGAATGGTGATCATAAGATTTTCATGGAATCAAGGAAATCTCTCCCCCAACCCCCGCACCTGATATTAAAAAAGAAAAATCCCATAACAATAGCTTCATTATCAAGCAAATCTTTCAAGTGAACCATTACTTAACTGCCTAACAAATTAAATCTGGATCAGAAGTACAATTACAGTGTGTCGTTAGAGGATGTCATTGGCCCTGCATTAATAATTGTCTGTAATTAATATAAGTGAAGAGTAGAAATACCGGGTGATTTTTCATCTTATATTACCAAGCTAAGAAATGTTTACAAAAACATTTTATAAAGAAATTCTCCTGATAAAATACAATAAGAAGTGGACAGAAGCCCTCAGGCAAAACCTATTGGTCAGAATCTACTGAAGCAAGCAAATGCCATGTATATGGATATTGATTTAGATTAATCAATTAAATCAGAAAAAAGATGAAATTCCTGAAGATTGTATATCCAGCTCATGACCAAGCAAGGGAACTATCACAGGAGCCTGTGTAGCGTAGAGGGCTAATGCCTCCTACTAAAGGCAGCAATTAACACCAGCTGCCTGTAATTTCTCTGAGTTCAATCCTAGCCAGGCTCAAGGTCGACTCAGCCTTCCATCCTTTCTAAGGTGGGTAAATTGAGGACCCAGTTTGTGGGGGCAATAAGCTGACTTTGTATAAATATAAATATACAAAAGTATGAAGGCTATTGCTTAACGCATTGTAAGCCGCCCTGAGTCTCCGGAGAAGGGCGGCATATAAATCAATTTTTTTGAAAAAAAGGAGAAGTAGTATAATGCTCTTTCCAAAGGAATCTTTTGTTGTTGTTGTTAGTTGTGAAGTCGTGTCCGACTCTTCGCAACCTCATGGACAATGTTTCTGCAGGCCTTCCTGTCCTCTACCATCCTCTGGAGTCCATTTAAGCTTATGCCTACTGCTTCAGTGACTCCATCTAGCCACCTCATTCCCTGTCGTCCCCTTCTTCTTTTCCTCTCAATCTTTCCCAGCATTAGGCTCTTCTCCAGTGAGTCCTTCCTTCTCATTAGGTGGACAAAGTATTTGAGTTTTATCTTCAGGATCTGGCCTTCTAAAGAGCAGTCAGGGTTGATTTCCTCTAGGAGTGACCAGTTTGATTGCCCTACAGTCCAAGGGACTTGCAGGAGTCTTCTCCAGCACCATAGTTCAAAGGCCTCAATTCTTTGGCGCTCAGCCTTTCTTATGGCCCAACTTTCACAGCCATACATTAAGATCAGTGCCAATCCAGAAACAATTCTGGTTTTTTAGATTTAAAAAAAAGAGAGAAAAAACTCTAGTAACTCTAGGGACAAGAAGTGCACAAGTTCTATCTGCCTCATGTTTGATTGTGGCTGGCTATCCAAATATGCAGTGATGCAAGAATGATGGGTGGATGACTACAGAATTATATAGAGCATAAAAATCTGACTATCATCTGCTTCTGCCTACACTATATTTTTTTATCTTCCTCAATAAAGGTTACTAAATGATAAGCAATAATAAATAAATGGTCCAAGTCATTTTCCTTTGAATCCAGTTTAGGTAACACTGCTTAAGATTTGTACTCTAACTGATAGGAAAATGTGAGCAAAACATACCTGAAATATCCTGATTTTTTAAAAAAGAATGTCTCCATTTTTATCAAGAATATCTGGAAAAACCTTGAGTATTCAAGGTAAAAATTCACCTTGGCTCCTAACTAGGCATGCAGGTACTTAACAATACCTGAAAGGTGAGGAATCAGTTGCATGAATTTAGGATTGTCAAAGAGTGGTTTCATTTCAACCTTACAACTAAAGTGACAGCTGTGGTCCTGGCAAAAGGACCGTGCTGTCAAAATACTTGACATTTTGTTGCCCAAGGCAATCAATTTCCCCTAGGTCTTCCAGTTCAGTATTCAAGGCTGTTTTGCCACCTAAAGAAGAAACCTGCACAAGTGTCTCTTCCTGACAGTAGAATAAGAGTAATAAGTTCAGCAACGACTATTCATGTTCTGCCCTGAATTCTTAACATGCAAAATCAACCGCTTAGAGCTAAGATTGGACATCTCATCCTATCAAAAGACAAAAATCAGTTGTTCTGGGGATGGGATAGAGCACAAAAGGTTTCATGAAAAGCAATTCACACTCCAAGACTGGAGAGGAAATAGGGCCCATTAAATGGATGCACAGGGACCTACTAACTCTAGTTTATTCTTAACAGACCTGATCCTGCAGCTTCTTAGAGGAATGAATGGGTTTCAGATCCCAGCCCAACTTTATCCACTCTGACCCCATATACTCAAATGTTCCGGATGCAGTACTTCATGCTAATTCTTAGAATCTTAGTAGCCATGTTTAATTTACAAGGTGCACTGAAAGTCAGGCCCCACAGACAAAAATCAGTCCCATAGACCATTTATAATATAAGTTATATGAATCACCAATAGTTAAATTGGTTGACGTTTTCTGACTCATTTGGTTTCCTAATCTTTGAACCAGTGGTGAAATCCTCCGTGGAAGGAGGATTGCCACCAGTTCATTGCCTGTGCATGCGCACTGCCGGCGCGCATACGCAGTGTGTGCCAAATATACGCTGCGTGTGCACACATGCACAGTGCATGCCAAATGCACACTGCATGCATGCATATGCACAATCTGCACTAAATGCATGTGAATGCACAGTATGCACCAAACACGCGCTTCACGCAGAAAAAGGAGCCATTTGAAGGTAAGTAGAACAGTGAGGATGGAAAACAGCTGTGCCGCGCGATTTAGATTAATATAAATCATGTGGCACAGCTGTTCATCAAAAAGACGGGTTTCGGATGAACTGGTAGCTTTTATTACTACCGATTCGCCTGAACTGGTGCAAACTGGTAGCATTTCACCCCTGCTTTGAACATTCCTAAGTACAGTAACATTTTCTTTGAAACAAAACAGATTGAAATAAAACATATTGTGATTGGCCTATGGGGTCTGACTTTGGGTACACCTTATGAAAACCTCAGCATTCTAGCCATGGAATGTTTGTGGAATATTAGAACATTTCATTTTTATTTCTTAGAACATGCCAGTCCAGCTCTTCAGGGAACAGTGCATTCTTTCCTGGGAAATTCATTTGTTCTCAGAACAGCTAGATCAGAGCATTCTGGGAGAAAAGTGGAATATTCTGTGATGAAAAACACCTACACACAATTAATGTACGGTGCTGTAACCATACCTTTTGGTTCAAATGCCAATAGAATTAACTGTGGAATAATATTTAATTATTTATCTACTTATATAATAATACCTATATGATTATTTCACAACTTATAATTATAGGCAAATTTATCCCTAAACTCAAGCTGCTGATCCTGTAGGGACAATATTCTAATCCAATATAATTGAGAGGATGTAGAAAATAGCTGGTATTTGAAAACTTTCTTTATTATTGTGTGTGTGATTCTTAATTGAATGGATTAAACAATCTTTAAAAGAACAAAAATTGTAAAGTTTTATGGCTAATATTTCAACATTTTATACTGTCTATACTTCCAATGACATCTTATATCGCACTTTTCTATCTGACATTAAAAAGAAACAACCTTAATGTGCATTGGTGTGTGGGAAGAAATATCCATTTGGTTCAGTTCCAAGCCGGGAGAAAGACAATGGAAACATGGAAGCTGATTGGAAAGAAGGTTTAATGATGAACAGAACCACCAAGGACATCGTTCTGGTGCCCCTGAGCTCCCTGTTCCTGTGTAAGAACACTTATTCTATTCACTGTTGTCAGACTCCCATGAGGCCATGTAGGAGGTATGTAGGAGTCATAGCTGCTCTATAGGCAAAGTACAAATCCTAGGTGTTTGTCTGAGCTATATTTTGTTGAAGTTTGGACTGCTCTGATGGTGATGCAATAATTCCTAATGTGGCTTAATTGCTTTTTCCTGTATTGGATCTTGAGTGATGACTGCTTCTAATCCTACCATTCTGACTTTGTTTCAAAATATCCTGTCTTTAATGGATTACCAAATCTGCATTTCTAAAAGCTGGCCTCAGCATCTGCTGGGGCTATTAAGGAAAGTGAAGGTTGCTTTCTGCCTCTAAAAAAACCCATGTTTCTCCATTTCTCCCTTTGAGGAAATATAATAATCTGCCCTTTTTAATATTCCTCAAAATATTTCATTCTTCAAGGAGGGGGGTGGCTTCCCACAGATGTCACAGCCATGATTCAATACATGCTTATCAGAAATTGGCAATCACAGACCACATGCAATACCAACAGGCACACTAAATAGGAGAAAGTGCTCCATTTCCTAGCAACTAAATGTTGCCATTTGAGTGCTGGGATAATATAACATCCCCACAGCAAAACATCAGTTTTGAATGAGGGCATATGGATCCTATGCACACAGAAGTAGTAACAGCTGTCCATTATTGTTCAAACCAGTCATCCTGAAAGAGCCATCAATCTCTGAGAAGTGACCTACATTCAGAAACATTGCTAATCCAAACTGCTATACTATGGTCAAATGTACTGAAAGCTTTGAACATTTGAATACTCCCCTAAATCAGATTGCCCTTTCCTTAGAAAATTAAGGACACATGCCAATATCCGCATTCCATACAGAAAAATTATGTATGTATGTATGTACCTACATATGTATGTATATGACTTCTTTGCCATTCTATCTTTTGTGGGTGCTCTATCACTGGAGGTTTTAAAGAAGAGATTAGATAACAACTTGTCTGAAATGGTATCAGATCTCCTACTTGAGCAGAAGACCTCTAAAATCTCATCTCATCATCTCATCATCTCATCTCATCTCATCTCATCTCATCTCATCTCATCTCATCATCTCATCTCATCATCTCTTCCCTTCCCTTCCCTTCCCTTCCCTTCCCTTCCCTTCCCTTCCCTTCCCTTCCCTTCCCTTCCCTCCTCTCCTCTCCTCTCCTCTCCTCTGTTCTCCCTTTTCCTCCCCTCCCCTTCCCATTAAAAACTCAGTTTATCAATAAATGTTATTGTTACTCTGTAATTGTTATTATTACTATATTGGGACAGGATATTTTCCGCATCAGTTCAGCATAATAGAAGTTTATTGCTGGACAATCTAAGACTGCTGTACTGCATTTTTCTTCACACACTCTCTCTCTCTGCCTTAAATGCAATGGAAGAAGAATATATATTATAATATAATATACAATACATATTTAAGACATCTAATTGAACTAAGCAGGGTTGATGTTTTCTAACGAGTCCATCCTCCCTGTTATTTTCCTCCCAATCTGTCAAAATATGCACCATTCTAGGCTAAGAATTATTTTTTTTAGTATTATTATTATTAAATCTAGAAGTGACTGGAATTAAATTAGCTTGCCCACAGATTTTGAATCATAAACTTGAAGTGATGAAACTTAAATGGGAAAGGACAAGCTATTATTATAATTAGAAATCTGGAGCGGTGCTAGTACTCTTCTGCTAGACTAAGAAGTTATGATAGGAAGTTAATATAGTATATAAATGAAGCCAATAAAAGGAAGTTAGAAATCTGAAGAAACTTGGGTGGACAATGTTGTAGAGCAGTGGGTCCCCAACCCCCTGTCCATAGACCAGCTGTTGCTGTTCTAGAGAATATAAACTCAAGGGATTACGAGACATAAAATGAGCTAAAGTAAACAACAACGACAACAACAACAAAGGAGGCTAAACCAGGAGTCCCCAACCTTTTGAACCTTAGAGACCACCAAGTTCATAACTTTAAATTTTGCGGACCACTAATACGAATCCAGCACACCACTTGCTGAAGCACCTGGACAGGATGAGGTCCTTCAGACACTCTCCTTCCTCTCTCTTTCTTTCTCTCTCTCCCCTCTCTCTCCCCCCCTCTCATTATGATTCTCTCATTCTGATTCTCTCTCTCTGTCTCTCCCTGATTCTCTTTCACTTTGTCTCTCTCTCTCATTCTCTGATTCTCTCTGATTCTCTCTCTTTCATTCTCTGTCTTATTCTCTGTCTCTCATTTTCTCTCATTCTCTCTCTCTCTCTCTGATTCTCTGTCTCTCTCTGTCTCTCTCTCTCTCATTCTCCCTCTCATTCTCTCTCTTTCATTCTGTCTCTTTCTCTCTCTTTCATTCTCTGTCTCTTTCTCTCTCTGTCTCATTCTGATTCTCTCTCATTCTCTCTCTGATTCTCTATCTTTCTCATCTCATGGGCCAGCAAGTGTCTTGGGGTTGAGAGGAAGTCAAGCATCTCTTTGAGAGACCGAGGTGCATGGAGCACCAACAAGGGCCAGGAGAAGTGCAGGAGTGAAGCACTACTTGAACTTGTGCGGCATAAGCACTCACCTTGGTATATTTGTGCCAGCCGGTGGTGCAAAGCAGCCCTCTTCTCCTGCCACTTGGGACTCAGAGTAGTAAACAGCGACTGGTCTAGGGAGCAGCTGGATTTTGCTCTCCATTGCAGACACCAGATAGGCCCCCTGCAAGCTCTGGTCTCTTGAGGAGCCTGATCAAAGTTTCCCGTGCCACTTCAAGGAGCCGGTGCACCCTAGTGGAGGAGCTGCTTGGGGATGACCAACAGGCCGGTCCTGTGACTACTACAGTCCCACCCAGAGGCCTTGCAGAAGGAGAAATGTAGGCCCAAAAGGCGGCTGAATTTAACACCCCACCACCAGCCGGAACCCATTCAGCTGAGCACTGCAAGCTCTTGGGCTTACCATCCAGTTCCAATTCGTGTGGCTTGCACTACTCTACTCAAGGTGAAGGGTACATTCAGCCTTAAGAGTGGGGGCTGGCATGTGGACAGGGTGATGTGGGCGGTGCAGTTGTGTGTTTCCGTGCACAGGCCAGATTAATTCCTCTCAGGGGCCATATCCGGCCCAAGGGCCATAGCTTGAGGATAAATGCAATATAAAAAATGCAAAAATATGAAAATTTCTCCACAGACTACCAAAATTTTCTCACGGACCACCAGTGGTCTGCAGATCACTGATTAATGACTACTGGGCTAAACTTCCAATATACAGACTTAACTAAAATTGCCTTATTGTTACTGGCATCATTTGTATTATTAGTAGCATGGGAAAGAAATCCAGTTATTACAGCATTGGATATAGCAATTCAAATTCTTTCTTTGTTTATTTCTAGAGAATTCATTGCATGTAATATTTAGAGTAATTTGCCTGAACTATATTTACTTTTTAAAAATGCATAAAGAGGTAACTGGTCTCTTCAACTTTTTTTTAACAAACAAACAAAAAAAAAACCACACTAAAAGTTAAGTACTTTATGAATAGAACGGGTTCTTTTCTTTTTCAGTACTTCTAGAACTGACCATATAAAGTTGCTTCAGTTATTTACTTAGTTATTTACTTACAAAGAAATTTATCTCTCCTTAATGTTGCTTCTGATAGCTCCTTTCTTGGGACAAACGCTGTGTTTTATGTCCCCAGGACTGACTGTTATCAGAAAGTTTTGGAAATTCAGCCTGCTCCAATGAAAAAGATTCTTCATAACAATCGAGACAGCATTTAGTGTTTATACAAAGCCTGTTTTTAATCATTTGAGGATTCAGCTATCACAGGCAGAAGTTACATGTTTTATGCAGCATCTTGAACATGAGATCCATGCTATATTGAAAAAAAAACCCATATAAAGTTATCTTTCACTTAGTTTAGTTGAAGTTCTATGTGTACTCACAAAAAGTACAGCATAGATTGTCTTAAACAGCAAATGTTTTTGTTGCTGTAAGGCAAAAATAGTTAGATTGTTAAGCATTTTTCTTTACCAACCGTTAAATATTGGGGTTAAATATCATAATACTTATTCATCACCCTTCACCATCAGTATTATGGGAATTTAAGTTTGAAATAGTATGTTGATATAGACAACTTCTTCTATTTATATAGATTCTAATTAAGAATTGCTACAAACAGTTATACCATTAGGGCATTTTTATCATGGTGAGAGTAGGCTTGTAGGCATGTTCTTCCACTTAACATGCAATGATGAAGAAAAAAACAGTTGAAATGTCATCACTAACACCTGATGGAAATATTTTTAAATGACATAGAAAAACCCTACAGTGACAGCTTCGACTTACTCAAGCGTTCTGCAAACAGCTAAACTCAACACACGCTATTTGGCAGCCCATTAGCTCTGTCTCTGACATCTTGTCTCTGATGTCAGCGTTGCTAGAAGGCTCTTTTTCCTGCATTCATCAAGAACATTTAAAGAGAGGATGCTTTGTATCTGCATGAAACTGTGTTAAAAGAGAATATTGCATTGTGTGGAAGCTTCCACATATAATATGTATAATGTGCCTGATGCATGAGGATTAATCCTTTCAAGCTGTCACACTAAGTACACAAATACCTCCAGGACCTCCTGTCTGATGAGTATTAAGTAAGTCTAGTTGGTCCTTAGGCTCTGGATTCAGTTTATTTCTTTCCAGAATGTCTCAATAAGGGCCATAAATGATAATCTGCTTTAGATAGATAGCTTGCTCCATATAGCAGTGTAAAATGAATTTCAACATGGATTCGGTGAGGAATTTGCAGCCTATCCGAAGGGGTTAGGCTAAGGAACATTGATTTTCATTGTATTTTTATTTATTTATTTATTTATTTGAATGCATTAGCTATCTAGCTCCAATAGACTATGGGCAGTATACAAGACTGGAAAATCCATAAAAGTACAATAAAAGTCAAATCAAATGGACAATCCAGTTAAAATAATCTTATAGAGAACAAAAATCAAATATAACAGGACCCCTACATAAACAATAATAGGCCTGGAGCTGAAGCCTAATTTTCTGAGCCTTCTGGAACCATAAGAGAGGGGTACAGACCAGTAGTGGGCTCCACTTACCTTTGCTACTGGTTCAGAACTGTGAGTGTGCGCACATGCTCACTTTGCTCACACACTGCGCTTCTGCGCATGCGCAGCATTTCCATCATGATGTCCAGGTGGGTGGGCAGAGCCTCCTACTGCTGCCGCTACAGTTTCTCCTGAACCAGGTAGAAACCCACCACTGGTACAGATCTTAATTCTGGTGGAAGGGTATATTTTACTTCAGGGAATAGGGACTGCAACAGAGAAAGTACACTTCCTTGATCCCACAAGATGATAACATTAAATAGAAGGTTCTTGGTCACTCCCCAAATGCCATTTTTAAAGAAGGATGTGGGTTCCCAAAATCTTGCCAAAATCTTGCCTATCATAATTTTTTACAATCAACATCTCAACGTGCAAAATCATGACAACATATTCTTAATCAATATTATTTTAATAATATTAAAACAGCTCGCAAATCTTATTATTTTAAATAAATGTTAAAATATTCAGAAGCAAATTCTTCAATAAATTCAAGAAGCACATAGCATGTATCAGTTAACAGTTGATGGCAAAACAGAAGCTTAACATAAAGTTCCTTAATATATCAGACATGGCTGATGTATTAAGGTAAACAGAATATGGCAGAACTCAATATTGATTCATTTGAATTCACATTCCAAAGGTTTGAAAAGTGAATAAGGTTCCAAATGGTTGCTTTGCTTTGCTTTGCTTTGCTTTGCTTTGCTTTGCTTTGCTTTGCTTTGCTTTGCTTTGCTTTGCTTTGCTTTGCTTTGCTTTGCTTTGCTTTGCTTTGCTTTGCTTTGCGCTGCTGGCTGGGGGACTCTGGGAGTTGAAGTCCACTCATCTTCAAGCTACAAAGGTTGAGAAACACTGTAAGAACAGGAGAGAATCAAATGTCTTGGTGTTATTGTGCTGCAATATTATGCTGATTTCAACTGTTGTGCCTACCTGGATTAGACAGCTAATGCATATTCTAAGAGTGAATAGGAAAATAAACAGAGAAGACCTGAAATATAAGAGATTCAAGCAAAGAACTAAACAGTCCATTTAATTGCAAGTAAAACATAAAAATGTTCTCACACAGCTATCACCTGTGTGTCTGTCTGTCCACATGCTTGCCTCAATCCAGCTATTCTGCTCACAGTGAAATTAAGTAACAATAATTTAGATGAGGAAGCCAAGTCATCTCTGGAAATCTATCTAGACCAGAGGAGTTAACATTTTTCACCAGAGCCTAGAAAGAGTCACATCTAGGGATGCAGCTGTAACTTTGAAGTCTCATTCCTGGCTTATCATGAAGACTTAGGACTTCAGAACGATAAGATGGCAAGCGAAAACCTAGCTGGAAGCAAGTACATTTCTTCCTTACATCAAACCACTAAAGATAAGGCTTACATGAAGATGTGGACTTAACCAGGATGTGCAAGCAGTGGTACTCATAGTGGGGGGAATCAAATTTGCAAAATGACAAGTGAAATGTACATGCATACACACATGGAACAGGGCTTGGCTTTGTGATGTCAATTATGTTATCTTGAAGACTTTAGTCTGGATGCCTCATGTACTATATGTCTTGGCTCTAGAGCCTTTTATTCTGTGGTAGAAAGCTTGCTGTAAGACACTTGCTGCCTTGTTTTTGTCTGTACCAAATACTATACCAATTTTGATGAAGTTCATACTAGATTTTTTTTTCAACATTTCCCATGCTAATTCAGCAAGTTCAACAAATCTGCAATAGCTGACTTAATGAATACTGGATTATTTCATTATTGATAATTAACTATGTGTACAGGCTCTATCTTCGCCAAGGATTATCCACTCCTGCCTACGATGGTTCATATTGCTTAGCATGAAATCATTTCCATTTCAGCTCTCCCAGGTAAAAAAGACAGGAAATCAACCAAATGAGTTGATTCTACTTTATATAAGGCTTTGTTAACAAAACCTTGCAGGTTTGAAGGTACAAACGTCCCACTACTTCTAACTGCCTGATCAATTAGGGAAAGTCCTTCCTAAATTTCTTTATCTACCATTAATTCACTGGGAGCTCCTGCCTCTCTTGTCAAATTGTTTCCTAGGCAGCATCTCTTCTGTTCTTTCCCTAAAGTAATTCACATGTTCCTTTACATCTGGTAAAGGGAAGCAGCTCTTCTCATCAGTTTGAACCAAGTGGCAGCAGGTTTGACTGCTGGTGCAAATCTCATTTGGACTGATTGAGACAAGCTCCAGTGAGCAAGGAGAACTCCCTTCCTATTGTTTACAAACACAGTAACTCTGCAACATTAATTTAACAAGGAGCACTTCTGAGCAAAGAGCTTCTCTCTCTGTTGGGTTGTTATGAATGATTGTGGTGTAAAACTATATTAAGCCAATTAAGCATCTGTTGTTCCCCAATTTACAGTGTATTGTCATTCTCCACATTTGTTGTTTGTTTCCACACTGTAGTCCTGGGATGTTCATTTTAATGTTCTCTTTTTTTGTTGTTTCTGTATCTTTAGAAATAAACATTCAGTTCCCTGGAGCAAGAAAGCTACTTATCTTCATCCCCACCATAGCTTCCCAAAAGTCTAACTTCCCCTGTGATAATCTTTAGAGTCAGGTCTTTAAATACTGAAATATGAAGGTAATGCATAAGTTACTTAGCATAAAGAGAACAGAAGACTGAACCATTTACCAGCAAAGAGATAAGCCCCTGCTGAAATTATTCCTCTGACTATTATTTAACAAAGGAAAGTTGGCATAGAGACTCATGCTGTAGTCTAGGATTGACATGTGGCTTCCAGAATCTTCCTACAGTACTGAAATGAACCAGGAAGAATTTTTTCCCCATTGTTATTGTAGAATATTAGCAGTACGTAATAATCGTGGTCCATTTCTGCAACCTAAGAAAGTTTTACTTCAACTTAAGCAAACATGAAAAAGAGATAGTAACTTTTCTAAACCCTTAGAGGTTGCCGGGGGGGACTTCTCTGTGCAACTGCACATTACACAAGGCTTCCAGTTTAAAAAGTCACCATCAGTGAGGTGTAGGGGATAAGGTGTTAGACAAGAATGAAAAGAGTCTGGCCAAAGTCCATCTCACTAATAAAGGTCACCTCATAGCATTTTTATTGTTGGGAAACAATGGAGATTCCCATATCAGTTGTCTTGATCTCCTGCAGGATAGATGTGAATTATTTTTTATAAGCAAATAAGTTAACAGTGGAACCATTATTTCTTTAGCGAGGCCAAATAAAGCAGGGCAGTGACGACTTTCTGACATTCTCCACCAAACGATTTCACCAAGAAAAAAATAGTTTTCAACTTCTCAAATTCCTCTTTAACAGGGGCATGATATCTTCTTTACCTGAGATTTAATTGAAGTGTGGGAAATCAGGAATGTTGGAGAGTTAAGCCATATAGACTGATGCTACCTTGTAATTTAAAAAAAGGTGCAAGAACATCATAGCTCACTCATGAGAATGTCACCAAAATTCCTTTCTAAATTTCACATTTAGAACATTTTCACATCTCCTGTGAAAACGTTTGAGATCCATTTTCTTTTCATCAAAATGGGCAGCCCTGTTCCTTCTACTATGTATATTTTGAATATATGCAAACATAACTTTCTAAGATGCTATAGTCAAATTAGCTGTTAACACTTAGGCCTACACAATTAATAAATAGCTTGCCAGTCATGCAACTACCATACCAAACACTTAATTATTTTTTCTTCTTTTACAATCTCAGCCCCAATACACAGAATCTCAGCCTCAACACAGAGAAATATTGACAGAAAAAGTAAATATTAAGCATACTTCCAAGGGCCATCATCTATGTCTAGTGGATTCACTGTTTTTTATTTTATTTGCATGTTGCTGTTGTTTAAAAAAATAACCCTACCATATTGCATTATTTCATATTTATATAATTATATGCATATTCTAAAATTGTATTATATAAATCCATATCCAAAACCAGTTCATTTCATGAATGGGCAAGATATGCATACCACTGTTCTCAAGAAATCAGCAAACTTCACCTAAAAAATCAAATGCCTTCAGACATATTTCTGATTCAATTTAAAATATTCTGAAACATAACACTAATGTTCATCAAGAAAGAGACAAAGAGGAAAGACAAAGAGGAAAATTGATAGTTGGATGTGAAGTGATTGACTTGATATGATAACTTGTGAATATTCAGTAAAGATTTTCTTAGCCTAATATTCTGAAAAAACAAGCATGTTCAGTTAGTGTTGGGAGGAGCATTTCTGAACATCATCCCTGTTCCAGTTGATTGTTTAGCCAGGGTTTGCACATGGTAAGGGGAGAAGGATCATCTTTCCAAATCTTGTAAGATGGAAAAAGAATTATCATTTTTATCTTAATTTCATTTCTCCAAACTTGCTTTAGAAAACCTATTGTTTTATTTCCAGCTCAAGAAAAGCCAAATACTATCTCAACAAGAAAACTACCAACAATTTCCTGGCATCTTATCCAGGTTCACTGGATTGGATGCTGCTTCTTGTGAGAATCGGTGACAATGCATATTAATCACTGCAAGGGACATCAGCATAACAACCCTGCTCAGAATGGAACCAGCTGAATGCATTTGCCTTCATTGCAGACTGTCAATAAGCAAGTGCAGATCAAAGCAGGAATGTTTCATTTCCCTTGGGATTAGAACAAGTTGCTCTATGTTTATTTTTGTTTGTAGGAAAGATCAAAGATATGTCTCCTTCAAAATCTATTTTCATTGTGTATTTTTGGTTGGCAGGCAGACTTAGCACCCTAACTCCTTGTGATGTCTCTCTCTTGGCCAGCGATTGGAACCACATTCTTAATGGTGCCAAAATCCATGTAGTCACCAACTCTTTAACTTGACTTAAAAGAACCCTTGTGTCAATGGAGGCGGGGGGGAGAGGGAATATCAAGCAGAATTTTTCTAATGATCACATGAAAAAAGTAATCCAAAATGTAAAACAAAGACTTTCTACCTGGGGCTCCACATGGGTGTATCCCAAAGTTTCAACTGGTGGCACAGGCAATTTTGCGTGCTGTGGAAGGACAACTGTTACACCTCTGTTCTGAGAGTGCATTGGTTGCCAAGTCCAATTCAAGGTGCTGTTTTTGACCTTAAATGTGGCATGGGACCACTGAGTTATACCTACCCATCTTATCAGGTCTGGCAAAAGCCCCTGTTGCATGTCTATCCACTAAGGCATTTCATCTGACAAGACCTAGCAGATGAGACTTTTCTGCCATAGCATTCACCCTCCAGAACATCATCCCCTCTGAGGTGAGATTAGCCCCAATCTCAATAACTCTTCAGAAATCTCTCAAAACATTATTTTTTTCAGCAGGCCTGGGCATCTGTAAGTAACAGGTTGCCCATGAGTTGGTTGAATTATGTGTGATACATTCTTACATAATGTTGCTCATAGTTATTCTAAATAGTATTTTTTAAAAAAGAAAGGTTTCATTGTTGATTGTATTTTATGCCACCCAGAGTCACTTTGTATGAAATGGGTGGCCATAGAAATTTGATGAATAAATAAATGAAGTAACAGTTGAAGTAACAGAAAAACATATCCCTGTTGAATATTATTAAAAATTTCTTAACTGTAACAACAGTTTGATGTTTGAACTATCAGGAGAAGAAGTAGGATCCTTTTCACTAATATATGTTCAAATATAACTGAAGAAACATCTACCAAGAAGTTTAATGTAGATTCCCACATCAAAGAGGATTGGGTTTGATGGCCTAAAAGGCTCCTTTTTATCATATGATTTTAAATATAATTTGTGTAATGATATGGAATTCTTGAATCATTAAATAGCAATGCTTGGATTATAAAGGTAATATTGCATATTTTATTTTGCTAGTCATTGCCAACTATAGGAGTGGTGCTCATCTCTGTTTTAAGACCATTGAGACAGTGCTATCTGAAGACATTTTCATGGTCATGACATCACAGAGTGCTGTTACCTTCCTTGGATTACAAAGAAGTGCTTATTATTTTCCATTTTATAATGTAAAGACCTGATTTATCCATATTTATATATTATTACAGAATCTGAATAATAATCCATTAGTGTTGCTTCCAAAGCTTGTAGTCTGACTATGGAGATGAAAACTCAAGTAAGACAACTTTGCATTAAATCATTACTGCTAATCTTTGTTTAGAGTTTTGGAAATCAACATATAATGTTACCTTTATGAGAATGTCTGGTGGGTGCCATCATGAAATGATTTGTAGTGAATGTCTTCCAAAAGGAAACCACATTATCTTTCAGAGAATCAATTTCCATGTAAGAATATACAGCCAACTTTATTGGCATGCTAACCAGAAATTTTGGGAATTGCAATCTCCAAAAATTTTAAAAATGCTGAACTAGAAAAACATTGCCATTCAGGTCTATGGAGAATCTCAATTATCCAGGTCCTGCTTGTTTTGGATGAGAAGTGAACATTTTCAAAGAAAAAAACAAAATCCAGTTACCTTTTGAAAAGCACCTTATTGGATTACTATATGGGATCATACACATAATTTTATGCCATGAAAAAAAAAAACTATTAATAACCTTGACATATTAAAATTATGCTTTGATTTTACACAAATGGACATACACCATAGCAACCCTGAACCTCAGAAAAAGCAACAGATCATCTATACCCATGATGGCAAACCTATGGCACGTGTGCCACAGGTGGCACGTGTAGCCAAATCAGAGGGCATGCCAGCTCAGCTCTGGCACACATGCGCATGCCAGCCAGCTGATTTTCAGGCCTTCTGGGCCCATCAGATGTAGGGAAACAGGCTGTTTCCTGCCTCTCTAGGGCCTGGGTGGGGGGAGACCCGTTTTTCTTTCTTACCTGGCTCCAGATCTTCTCTATGTATCTGCGGAGGGCAAAAACAGCCTTTCTCACTCCCTTGGAGGCCATCCTGAAAGGACCCATTTCCTAACTCCCGGTGGGACCGGAAGTAATTCTTTTTTTTTTTTTTTTTTTTGCTGTCCCCAGCCTCCTAGAGAGCCTCTGGAGCCTGGAGACAGCAAAAAAGTCACTTCTTGTCCCTCCGGGAGTTGGGAAATGGGCCCTTTCCTCCCTCAGATGGCTTCCGAGGGAGTGAGAAAGGCTGTTTTCGCCCTTCCCAGATAAATAGCGAGGATCTGGAATCAGGTAAGAAAGAAAAACGGGCCTACTGGGCCATTGCATGCCAGGAGTGGCAGGGGAGGGGGGGTTGCACGTGCATGCGCAGGGCAGGGCACATAGAATTATCGGTGTGGGCACGCACACACACGAACATCCCCCACCCCCCTCTCCTGACACAGAATGCTAGCCATCACTGATCATCAATGATGACCAAAGATTAATATAAACATTAATGCTAGACCAACAATCTCCAGAATTATGTTGTAAGGCTCATATGTAAAATTTGTACCAGTAAGGTTGTCCTAGTATTTCAATAACAATAACATTATGATAGTCAATTAAATGCTATTGAGCCAAGTTTAAGTCTTGGTGGTTTCATTGATTAAACAGTCACCAATTCTGTCTGTCTCTTCAATAGCTCCTCCAATAATATTCCTGCAATTTCTTGGATCTTTTTTCCCCCCATACATCATTGTATTATATGTTCAGATATAAAGATTTCCATTTTCTAATCTTCACCTATAAGGGACAATCTGTCATTATTTCATCTAAGATTGATTGGTTGCTTGTAACAGCATCCGCCTTGCTCTTAGTAACCATTTCAAAATCCATAATTGAAAGACATCTATCTTCTTCTTGTGAGTGCATTTGAAAGTATGCATATATAGATTGGTGGGAGTCGACTGATATTCTCCAATGAATAGTGAAACTGGAGGAACTAGAGATGAATTGGGGAGAGGGATGTGCAACTTTCTGAATGAATGCAAAACAGGAGAAATATTATTCTACTTGCTGACAGGAATGAATTGGTAGAAGTGAGATGAGAAAAACAGAAAAAATGATTGGACAGGTTGGAAATCCGAGAAAAAATGCACATGGCAACTGTTTGGGAATATCTGTGTCAGGCCTGGAAGCCAATTTTGCTTTTGGCCTTTAGGCCTGCCACATTTAGTACTGTGGGAAACTGGGAGGGGGGATTGTATAGAGCAGGGGAGATATATAGTCATAATAACATTTCTTTCTCAGAGAGTCAAGGACATCTTGCGCTGCACCTGGAGGGATGTGACTGGGAGGCCTCTCCAGATGGGACAGTGCCTTGATTGAACCATGTGATGGGCATGTGGGTGCTGGGCAAGGACCTGGACTTTCTTTGGGTGGGGAAAACCTGGAAGCTTTCAGATTCGGGTTTTCCCAGATGTGCCAATGTGACATCTCTAATAAAATGGAACTTTGAGGAACTTCAATCCTCAGAGGCTTCTTTCATTGGGGATGTTACTTGGAACTCTGACATTCTGCTTGGAAAAAGACCTGATATAAATATACAACTTAAGCATAACTGTATTCATGTGTTCACATTGATAGTGAATGAATAGAAAAGCATGCTTGATTTGAAAGTTTACAAAGAATGATTGCAAGTCAGTGGGTAACCCTTTCTGAGTAGTATCAAAAGTAGATTTTGGTGGAAGGAACATGGAAGAAAAGTGATGAAGGGTAGAAACAATAAGAGTTTTTTTTTATATTAGATTTATATGCCGCCCTTCTCCGGAGACTCAGGGCAGTTTATAATGCATTAAGCAATAGCCTTCATGCTTTTGTATATTTATACAAAGGCAGCTTATTGCCCCCACAAACTGGGTCCTCAATTTACCTACCTTAGAAAGGATGGAAGGCTGAGTCAACCTTGACCCTGGTGAGATTCGAACTTACAGTAATTGCAGACAGCTGGAGTTAATAACAATGCATTAGTCTGCTGAGCCACCAATAAGAGTTGAGTGAAAGTAGAATAGAGAAATGGTAAATTAGTTCTGAATTAAACGTGTTAGAAAATTTATCAACATAATGAATAGAAGGTAGCTGTAAAAAAAAAAGTGGATGTGGAGGCTGTTTCAAAAAGAGAGAACAGAATTGTGTCACAGAATGTTATAGAAGTTTGTGAAGTTAACTTAATAGTAACATTTTGCTAAATAAGTTGAGTGTAACATAGAGCCAATTAGAGATTACTAACAATTGATCTCTGAAAAGGCTAATGCCCAGTGCACACCTCAAGAATCTTTCCTTTATTCAACTATAGAATTCTTGTGCAGGAAATAGTGTCACTGAAGTAGTTTCACTAGTTAACATTATTTAAAGGCATGTCACGTTGAATGCTGCCCAGTTATTGACTTTTCATAATCAAATGACTAATTTGAGAAGACGTACTCTGCCTCTCCAAAGACTTCAAGGCTAACAAGTAATAAATTATCACTAGGATGTTCATAATCTATAAAATGTATCCTGTATTGAATAGATTATGGTTTCGTGACAGTCAACTGCTGGTCTTTTGGTATGCAGGGGCCTTTGATTGCCTTCTTGCTGAATATCAGAAAGATATTGTAAACTCTCTTCTCAGAACCTTACACTTGGGCAGAATGAAACTCACTAATCAAGAGAAAGAACACAGAATGTAATATTAATGATAAATGCACTGATACCAATATTTGACTCAACTAGCAACCTTATGAGATTCGCCTTCCATCCCTCAAAGAGATTTGAGTAAAATGTAGTGAGGCACTCCACACATAGAATTCATAACCCCAGGACTTGATTCATTCTCTTGATTTTTCATCTATTAGCTTACACTACTAGGAATTCTGTTATAGAAGGAGTTTGAAAGAATGCTTTATTTATTATTAATTAATTTACTACAGTAATTTGTATGCTGCCTACTCATCAAAATCTCAGTGTTCTGACATAGGCTTCCTTATAAAGTATACAGCACAATCTTAGTCACGGCAAAACTCTTTAATTCAACCGGTTGGGAATTATTGTCATCCTAGTCTGAAAGGCTTCTCAAACAGTCTATCAGGGGAGTGTTTACAAACACCCACCTTATCTCCCATGGAATGCTGCCAGAGAACTAATTGCCACAAGCAGGGCAAGGCCAAACTTAGCACAGAGTCAAACAGAACTTTCCCAGAGCTTTTACCGACCAGATAAACTAATTGCTCCCTGCAAAAGCTCACATCCCATTCGCTTCTCTTTTATGTCTTATGGGAGGAGCCAATCATCTCCAAGCCTTACTCCCAAGTTGACCCTGTTTTCTTAATTGTTCCTGTCTTCTGGCAGTTCTGCATATGTACACACTGGGAACAGGCTCCCGTTGTTCTTCTGCCTCGCTGATGTCAAATTCCTGAGATTCCGGAGGCAGCAAAGAACTACCAGATGGCCTTGCCCCCCTCTCTGCCTCTGACTTAGAGCCCTCATCTGAGCCTTCCCCAGACTCCAGGATTGGCCCACGTTCCTCCCCAACTCCTCACTATCTGAATCTTCTGCCAGCTCTGCTGGCCACTGGTGGGCCACAACACTAAGTAGCCTGTAAGATGAAAACAACATACAGTATAAAACTGTATGTTGTTAACGAAACTATCTCAATTGCTGCGCTCATTAAAAATGTTTCTCTCCAAAATATCTGATATAGAAAAAGGCTTTACCATTTTCTGAAAAGATAACAGGATGGGACTCATCTAAGGTCAGGAGGCAAGATGGTCTATTGGAACAAGGATACTATTGAAAAGGTCATCTTTGGCACCAACTCCCTGGGTGTAAGCAACCAGCTCACTACAAGAAACAAAGCAACTAATATGAAGCATGGCTGCAGTTATAACTAAATGCCTAGGATCCAAAATCAACAAACAAGAAAAAAAAAGCCACAGCGCACAATCAAAATGGAAGGTTAGAAAATAAAGATCAGCATACCAAAGTCAGATGCAAGCAAGCTAGAACAGATGAATAAAAAGAAGCTGAAGAGCAAGAAAATCAAAGAATATTGATCTAGAAACAAGAAAGATTAAGGAAGCACTGGATATAATAAAGCAGCAAATAAAGGTTATAGCCAAAAGACACAACATATTGCAAGGAGGTGAAATGGAAGATTGTTTAATATCTGGCAAAACTTACCTGAATCTGAAAGATCAACAAAAGAGGCAGTATCAAACAACCATAGGCCAATTACCTGCTTCCCAACAACTTTCAAATTATTAACTGGTGGTGTAGCTGATGCAGTGCAAAAGAATCCAAACAAGCTCTTTCCACTTGAGCAGAAAGGAAATCACCCAATCAACAGAGGCACAAAAGATCAGTTCCTAATTGACAAGCTGATTTTGGAAAACTGCAAGAGAAGGAAGACCAATGTGAATATGTCTTGGACCAAGTACAAGAATACGTTCGATTCCCTGCCATATGACTGGACAATCAAATGCCTAGAAATAACATCAGAGGCTTTGTGCAAAGATAAATGGCACAATGGAAGACAGTTACTAGTCAATGGTGATAGATTGGGGGAGGTTAATAGTAAGAGAAAAATCGTTCAGGGAGATTCACTTTCACCATTTCTGTTTGGCATTGCAGCAATTCCTCTGTCAACAATGCTGAACAAACAATGGTTATCAAACATAATAAGAAGAAAAATCTGCCTAGCTAACCCAAGTCCTCTACATGGACTATCTGAAGCTCTATGGAAAAACACAATCTGAAATAGAATCTGTACAGAATCAATCAAATACAGAAGACAGCTGAAAAAGAAGAAAAGGAATTGGAAGAATGTCTGAAGGACAGTGAAGAAGATGCACTAAATCTAGTACACCATGAAATACCAAAGAAACCTGGCCTATAAGAAAGACCAGATGAAGAATGGAAAAGAGACATAGCAATACAAAATATAGCCTGGCTAGGAAGAAGGAGGGAGGGCAAAAGAGTGAGGAGGGAGGAGGAAAAGGAAGTAGTAGAAGTAGTAGTAGAACAGTAACAATAAATCTTGTCAATGTCTAAGAGAAGAAAATTAAAGAAAGAGACAGAGGGGCTAATTCTGACTGCACAGGATCAAAAGAATGCATAACAAAGCTAGAATTGGGACATTACTGTTGCAAGAAGATTGCACAGACCGATTACATGATAGACTTGATAAAGTAACAACAATTGCATATTGGAATATTTGCAAGCAATGGCATTCACCTGCAAGCAAGAAATGGTGAGACCACAAAATAGACAATATTATAGAAAATGAAGAAGCTAAAGTGAAATGGGACTTTATAATTCAAACAGGCAAGCACCTGCCACACAACATCCTGGACTTAAAAGTTGTTTATAAGAAAGAAAAAAAATCTGGATAGTGGGCATTGCAATACATACGCATTGCAGCAGAATAGAAGAGAAAGAATATAAAGTAGAATAACAGTGTAAAGAATGTACAAAGATACAAAGATATTACCAATAAAATAGGTACCTTGTATGCAATTCTAAAACTTCTGGAGCACCATTTGAACATTACAAGCACTGAGAAGATCACTGTCTGTCAATTGCAGAAGGCAGCTTTACCAGGAACAGCTTACATCTTTCACATCACCTTGACTATTATTAAACATCTGGCTGTCCCAGGTTGTTGATAAGGACTTGGTAGTTGAACAAAAATATCAAATCCAGTCTAAACATCTGGTTAACAATAACATGACTAATATGAAACCAGCACCAAAGGCAGAAATTCTGCAGCTCAATATTCCCAACTATTCTACATACATTGGCTACTGTATATCATTCTTCAGCCACTTTGTTGGTCTATTTTCCATCTAGCTTATTAAAGGTTTACATCTGGCACTGATGGGCAGGGTATGCTCTTGTAGGCATCTGTGCAGAAAGAGTAGTTGTTCCATGATGGAGGTTTGCCTACAAATTTCTCCCTTTTGTCCCAAAGGTGCTGTTTGAACAACACATTTGGGACAACCATGACCTGGATAATTGAGAATCTCCATAGACATCTTCTCATTTGTGTGCTTTCTGAATTGTTTGATATCCAATGTGGTACCAATAGAGGAGATTATAAGTAGCTCAGGTTTGAATTTTGGAGTCCTTGGTGCTCTCCAGTCTTGGTTGTCTGCCTGCAGATATTTCATTACCCAATAAAATACGTATCATTATCAGAAAAAGTAAAAATGGGGTTTGTTCCTTGTTTATATACAGTAGCTTGCCCTACCAGTTTTGGTGGACCTATATATATTCTCTTTTATTGAAAAAGGGCCCCTTTTAGCATTATGATGTTACCTTATAAAATGTAAAAGCAATTCCCACCCTTGGTTTTATGGGTATACATCACCACAAAATGACTCTGCATTCAACATGCTTAGGAATTTCCTTAGATGACTGTGGTTTCATCCATGTCTTAATATTTGATTTCTCTTCTAGTTCTATTCTAAATGCCACTGAGTAGATAGCTTTTTATTTACATTAATAACCTTAAACAAGTAATATGCCAAAACCTAAATACCGTTGCCTTTAAGATGAAGAAGTAACTCTCTATTAGCAAAAAGTGTGACCAAAGGCTATGGCAAAGTGCAAATTGCTAGACTTGAAGATCTTAATTTTACATTCAGAACCTATGTAAGTGGTACAGCTAATTAATCATAAAATATGTGTACTATGGCATTATTATAATACTTTATCTACAGTTAATTGTTATTGGCTTTTAAAAGAATAATTAAGAATTAGGTCTCGTGCACTTATCTACTGAAACACAGAGTAGATTGGACTAGAGCTAGGCCTTTGTGCTAGAAATAATTCTGAAGTTTATTTATATTCTCATAAACAAGGAATGCAATAAGATAGGGATGTTTTACTTTCAAACTCTCATTTCCTTGAAAAAACCCGTGAGGCATAAATCTAATTGTTTGGTAACATTACAATAAGTAACCTGGCTAAATATCATACATTTACATTGAGAACTTCTGTTCTAGGTCTTCTGTTTTCAGTCTGTGTAACAAAATCACACAAACAAAATATTTTTGTTGGGTTTGGTGTTTTTGGGTTTTTTTGGTTTGTTTTTTTTTTTTTTTTGGTTTTTTTTTTGGGGGGGGAACCATGGGGAATCTAGCTCTATTACTAATTTCTCAGTTTCTTGTTGTAATGAAAACAGGGCAATACCTCCAGGCATTAAAAACGTTTTTTGTCAAATTTCAAATATAATCTTCTTTGGAGATTTGAGATGGTCCATTGTTTTCTCAGTTTTCATTCCTTTTTTTTCCTTTTTAGTTTAGCTTTTGATACCATATAGCCGTGTTGGCGAACCTATGGCACGGGTGCCACAGGTGGCACGTGGAGCCATATCGGTGGGCACACGAGCTCAGCTCCGGCACGCATGTGTGTGCCAGCCAACTGATTTTCGGGCTTTCTGGGCCCACCAAAGTAAGGAAACACAGTGTTTCCAGCCTGCTGAGGGCCTCCGGGGAAGTGGGGAAGGCCGTTTTTACCCTCCCCAGGCTCCTAGAAAGGCTCTGGAGCCTGGGAAGAGCAAAACAGGCCTACCGTGCCATAACATGCCAAAAGTGGGGGGAGCACGGGGGAGTGGGGTACATAAGCGGAGTGGATGTGGGCACACGTGTGTGTGACCCCCAACACACTCCCCCCGCTTTTGGCATGTGATGGCAAAAAAGTTATCCATCACTGCCATATAGCATTTGCTGTATCCTAGTTTTGATTTGGTTTAGTCATTATTGTTAAAACCTATTCCTGATTATTATTGCCTCAGGCAAAGTTGCTGCCCAGTTTGTAGTAGACTCCTTTATTAAATGGTATTTAGAGTGTATAGGGGATGTGGTGGCTCAGTGGCTAAGACACTGAGCTTGTCAATCAAAAGTTCAGCGGTTTGAATCCCTAGTATCGCATAAAGGGGTGAGCTCCCATTACTTGTCCCAGCTTCTGCCAACCTAGCAGTTTGTAAGCACGTAAAAAATGCAAGTAGAAAAATAGGGACCACTTTTGGTGGGAAGGTAACAGTGTTCCGTGCACCTTTGGCATTTAGTCATGCTGGCCACATGACCATGGAGACATCTTTGGACAGCGCTGGCTCTTTGGCTTTGAAACAGAGATGAGCACCGCCCCTTAGAGTCAGGAACGACTAGCACATATGTGTGAGGGGAACCTTTACCTTTACCTTGGAGTGTATAACCAAAACCAAAATCCAATTTACTGTTTCCTGATGTTGAATATTCCACATATTGATTATATCTCTGCTTCCATTCTTTCACGATGCTTTAGTATACTCAGAAACATTTTCATCCAAGCACTGGCTAAACTTAGACCTGTCTTATTTCAGCACACTTACTTTGTTGTGTGGTTCCAGTTCAGGGAATACCACCAGAAAGTTGGGCTTTTGATTTTATTTATGGCATGCTGGTGCCATGGGTAAGTCCATCATTGAGCTAGGCCTCTGGTTCCAAACAAAGATTAGAAGAGCTAAAGGCCTAAATCACATGTTATATATCATTCTTCCTCCGCATATTCTTTCTACTTTAATATTACAATGCCTGCCAGCCGAGCCAGCATATCCAATGGTCAGATTTCATGGAATTTAATTCCAAAATTTGGAGCAAACTATATTGGAGAAAGCTGTTGAATGACATAGCAAACTATTCTCACAGTTAGTTAAAAGAAAAACTGTCGTGGCCAGCCGTATAAAATGGAAAATGATTCTAAATATTGCAAGGAGTAAATTTATTTATTTATTTATTTACTTATTCATTCATTCATTCAGACATGTACGAGAAAAGAGGTATAAATTTAAACATGGACATAAACACAGGAAATGAGTACAAATAAATTGGGACAGTAGGACAGGGACAGTAGGCACGGTAGTGCGCTTATGCACTCCCCCTTACAGACCTTTTAGGAATGGGGTGAGGTCCATGGTAGACAGTTTAAGGTTAAAGTTTTGGGGGATTGGGGAAGAAACCACAGAGCCAGGTAGTGAATTCCAGGCATTGACCACTCTGTTGCTGAAAACTCGTATTTTGAGTTGGAGCGGTTTACCTTGAGTTTGTATCTAATATTTGCCCATTTATTGTTGAGATTGAAATGGAGTAAGTGGCAGTAAGATTACCCAATCACAGATCATTGTCCCACCGACTTAAAATCTATGTTATGAGCATATCCCTAATTTATTTTTTTCACATACAGAAAAACTGTACAATGAAATAGATACATAATGAACATCATGCTTCATGTAATCCATTAGTAAATTAGACACAATATAAAGGAAACATGTAGGCTTCTATTTGCCAGAGATATTTGAAAGCATATACTTAGCATGATAGCCCCTTTTACAGCTATTCATTTTCTTTTCATTGGTTACTGCTATTCCTTCTGTCACTCAGTTTGAATCTCTATATCTTTGTCTCTATTATGTTTCTGTTTTATGGGGTGATATATCTGACCCTTCATTTTGGGAACATAGCCAACTTCTATCAATGTACTGAGAGAGAAATGGTATTTGTGCAAGAACAACAACAACAACAACCTGTTTAACAGATGTGTCAATTCTAGACATACTAGCAGTCCCCACACTATTATTACTTATAAGTGGTCCATTTTCCTTTCTGAGCATCAACAGCTAACAACCTCTGAAATATATTTAAAAAACCTGCCTGTGATTTGGATAAATTTTCCCTGAAAGTTGCCTTTGGTTATTTTCCTTTGTTCTGATAATATTCCTTTTCACTTCATTTTACCGCTAATCATTATATCCTGCCTAGTGCATTGCTTTGCAGCCTTAAACCTTTGTTTAAAAAAAAAGAAAAAGAAAAAAAGCAACAGATTGTTCAAATACACCAAATCCAGCTGCTTCTTTGCAATTGGGCATTTTTTTTTAACAGAGCACTTCTCAAAATAACACCATCCAGAGTAACAAATTAGTAACGTTCTTAGCAGCAACAGAAAGGTGTGGGGTTTTTTTTTTTTTTTTTTAGAAATTAAGAGAAGGGAATTTTTGCATTATTGTGGCCAAGAGGTGGGAATACAGTGGAAACATGCTTCACCCAGCATGGGCAAAATCAAAAGGATACCCACTGGGAAGTGTAAGGATTGAATGGGACACAAACTCCTAGAATTTCCTTAACAGTATTGTTACAATATTGTAAGTTGTTATGAGTGCCAACCAGAAGGAAACACAGCAGCCTGACAGTCAGGTTGGAATGGTTGCAATGGCAGTGACCAGCCACTGGAAAAGAAGTGATGTGCCAAGAACTGCAGATAATCAGAGCTGGGGTTGCTACTGGAACCAAATGAAGCAGTGGGGACCATCTGATCTGAAAACCATAAGAGAGTTTAGGTTAGAAAACTACAACTTTGATTTGAAAGTGGAAATCACAGACACAGGCAGTGGTGGGCTGCTGATGGTTTGGACCAGTTCAGGTGAACTGGTACTTGTAACAGCTCTGCCCACCCACCTGGGTACAATCCTGTCCTATATTGCTGTGTTTTTGACACTGCATGCATGCGTGGAAGGTGCGCATGAGCAAATTGCCATATTTTTTGATGCTGCACACATGTGTGGATGGCACGCGTGAGTGAATTGCTGTGTTTTGCAATGCCACATACAAGTGTGTGCGCTCATATTTCCAGTGCTGGGTGAACCAGTTGTTATAGTATGTGACGCCCACCTCTGGGCACAGTGTGCATTTTGAATGGGCTGGGGGTGGGAGAAGGATGACATTCCTGCGCTTAGGAAGCAGTAGGCGGCGTGTACTGGCAACGACCAAGCAGAGGGTGAAAATCTACTCTCAGATAGGCATCCTTGTGAAATAAGAGCTACATAGCTACAAGATGCTGTTCAGTGTTTGTTTGGTTTCAGATTGCCCTCCTTTGTGTTTGCCTTTTTCTTATCTGAATACATCTAATTTTGCGGGGGTGAAACCTGATCAGTGAATCAGAAAATACCACTTATAGATGTATGCTCCATTGTTTTACTAAAAGTCATCTTCCGGGCTGAAGACCAATCCCCTGCTTTTCTATAAAGAACTCATCTCTTATTGCTTGCACAATCCTCATTTTGGCTCAGGATGAGAGCTTGTATATCATGAACAATAGCTCCCGCACAATCTTTTGCTTCCATTTACTCTAAGACTTGGAGTCTAGCTAGACCCTTCTGCCTCTTTGTTTAACTGGCTTGCTTGCAGCCGAATTGTCATGCCTTTCTTCACTGCACAGTACTCTAGGTACTGAATAATACAGGCAAATAGCATCTTTATCTAGCATGATGAAATGCAATAATAAAATGTTGCTTTTTGATTTAGGTACATTAGACTTTACCATTTCAAGAAAAAAAATATTGCCACAGGCAGCGTCCCATAAACAACAACGAAGGCAATAATATAGTAAATCTGTAACTAGCAGTGCAACTCAATGCATATCTATTCAAAAGAAAGTAACACTGCTATCAGTGCGGCATAATCCCGTAGCAAATTGGATTATAATCTGGAACATACTATTTGTAAAAATGAATGATAGAAGAGAAACACCTCTGCTTTTTCTACCCAAATGTCAATGTATGAATAACCTTGGCAAGAAGAAAAGATCCCTATGAACGTAAGAGACCTGCTAGCAATGGTCCATCTAGTCATCTCAAAGGTGCTTTTTTCAAGAGGCAACTGGACTTTCTGATTTCTCTTTGAAGGCAATTAGCTTCTCATCCAAGAAGCTTCTTCAGCTTTGACTGGATAGTGGAATGGAAGGATTTATACTCCTTGCAGACAGCTGGATATTTGCATTCTTTTAGCTGTCTGCAAGGTGTATAAATCCTTCCGTTCTCCACCATCCAGCCAGAGCTGAAGAAGCTTCTTGGATGAGAAGTGAAACATCTTCAGAGAAAAACCAGAAAGTCCAGTTGCCTCTTGAAAAGAGCACCTTTAGGACAACCATGAACTGGATAACTAAGAATCTCCATAGACATTTAGGGGTCCATCTAGTTCAGATGGTAGCCATGCAGTTCCATATCCCATGGAACAGGTTTTCTTTTCCTGCCATGTACCTTTGTTGTTTCCTTCTTCTCATCTCCAGCCCATGAGTGAGATAGCCTTAAGCTACAGTTAGCTAGATCAGTAGGAACATAGAATTTCTCCCTTAATCTGACACAGTCACTGTCCAAGGGTATCTTTAAGACATAAGGAAAGTGGCTTACGTTTTATATGGCTTTGCCTGATTTGGAAATTGTTTGAAACATGTCTTTTGATTCACATGCTAGCAGAGCAACATCCTGCTTCTAGTTATAGCAGCTGAGTAGTTATTTACACACACACACACACACACACATCAGGATTGAGAGTGTAAAAGACTTTTTGCAGGTGGGAAAAAAAGATATCCCTGCTTTCAGGAGTCAATTCATTAAAATTACTTTTCAAGCAGAAGCTTTGAAAGAGATGGTTACTTTAATGAAGTGCAGAAGGCGTGCTTGTCCAAGGTCTAAAGCACTTCTTCCTAATTATTTTTAAAGCTTTCACCATCCTAGACATTAATGCCTCTCTGAAAGTCGGGGGGCGGGGGGGGGGAGTTTGGAATTAACTACTGATTTTCTGAAATTCTTATTAAGGGTATTGATCTTGAGCTGAATGTCAGACCTTTGCAAGACATTAAAGAAATATCCATCTCTCAATACACAGCTAATCTCCGGAATCTCTTTTTTTCCCCCTTGCTTGGAAGTTTGTGATATGTTTAAAGGGAAAAGGGAAGTCTCTCCATCTCATAAGATGCCGAAGATACAGCTGAAGTTACACCTAACGTATTACACTCAATAATAATTCTCACAGAGCTTCTGTGCGAGTCCAGGCAGCACAAAGTTCAAGATGACAGCAATAGCATCACCCTGTCTCAAGAAGTCAAGCACATTTTTGGCTATGATCAATAACTGCAAATTGGATTGCTTTTAATATTTCCCAGCTACCTCATATGCCAGCTGATGAAATGGAAGCATTTTTGAAGCTTTCTTTCGCCACCGTCACTAAATGCTTTTGCAATAGTGTCATTTGCTCTTTACGGAAAGAAGACAATGCTCCTCTCAGGATATGAGATGAATGTACGTCTCAGTCATTTCCAGCATCCTGTAAGCTTTATAACATTTAGTGAAAAGCAATGAATAGTAATCATACTAAGCAAGACTGACATGGCAGGTTGGCAGTTCTTAATCTTGAAGGAACATTGCATAACTATCTGTGAGCGTGAACTTTAAGAAGCACCATAAATACAGCACCATAAAAGGTATGACATGACCAGGTAAATATAATACTTAGAATTACTGAAATGCACTGCAACCAGATATATCACAAGTGGTCTTTTGAGATTTTCTATTTTATTTGCGGTAGGAACTACACATCAGAGAATTTCTCAGGGTCCAGACTCCAGAACATAGAAAATAAATTTTACAACATTTTTCTGGGTTGGATTACTCGATGTATGACTTCAACTGAGCTCAAAATTTCTGTTGCTAAGCGAGAAATTTTTTCAGTAAATTTTGCCTCATTTTACAACCTACCTTTGCCATTGTTGTTAAGTGAATCACTTAAGTTAGGAACATGGTTATTAAGTGATTCTGTCTTGATTTTGTATGTCAAAAGGTCACAAATGGTAATCATGTGTGGATACTGCACTCATCATAAATATGAGTTAGTTGCCAGGTACCTGAATTTTGATCACATCACCATGGGGATGTTGCAACAGTTGGAAGTGTGAAAAACACTTATAAGTCACTTTTTACCATTGTAACTTTGAACAGTCACTAAACAAAATGTTGTAAGTCAAAGACTGCCTGTCAGGTTCCAAACAGAAATAAAAGGAGACAAACCTGGATGGCTGCTACCTTAGTTTAATGACTTCTTGGCACTCACTGACAATCACAGATGAAAATCTTGTTAGGGCTACTGCTCTGTGCTTCCCACCACCATTTATCCATTAGTTATCACCACCCAACCAATCATGCATGCTGCTCCTTCCCATGTGACCCGGAGGTTGGCTTATGTTTAATTCTTTTTTTTTAATTGAAAAAGTTTTACAATACAATTTTTTTTAATTTTCACTCCCCCTCCCCAATCCCCCCTTCCCAACTCCTCCCATCCTCCCTCAACCCCAACCCCTTCCCTCCCCATCCCCCCCTGACTTCCACTACAAATTTTAAAAAACAAAATTTAGAACAAGAGAAAAAGAAAAAAGTTATTAAGTATTCAAATTCTAAATTAAAAAAATTTCGAAAGAGGAAGAGAAAGAAGGATAGGAAGAAAAAAAGATAAAAAAAGAACAAACAAAAGAAACCCAATAATTATAACCAAAAAGTAAAACAGTAGACCTATAAATGTTAATATATTTCTAAAATAAACAATGATGTAATAAAGAAAACCAATAATAACCATTATAATTTTATCCCAACTAGACCCCTTAACTAAAAAGCAAAAAACATAAAACATAAAACCATAAAAAATATATATGCATATATTATTATAATCATGCAATTATGTCATAAGAAAAATAAATTATCTTTTGTTTAAATCGTTTTTCAGTCTCCATAATCCAAATTTCAGTTTTCTCTTCATCTTGATTGAAGTTGAATACATTTCTCCAACATAAATCCAATTTCGATAAGCTTCATCTTCCCGCTGCCCCCATCAGCAAAGTAAAACATTTCTCCGCACAACCCCCCGAGTGACTTTATATAAATAATATCCAACCACGAAGGTATTCACACCTCTAGGTAGAATCATTCAAACTAGCTTATGCTGTAACACCTAAAAATAGGAAAAATCCTTTGCAGCTCCTCTTAACATTCAAGCCTTGAAGAAAAGAAAAAAAAAACCAACTAGGAACTGCATTCCCAGATGTTCCTTTAAAACTCTTTCAAATCCTAACACCCTTTGCAATTCATTCCTTCGGGTTGTAAGATGTTTTCAATTTCATTGTCTTCTCCTAGATGATGAATTCCACAAAAAGATGTATAATAGGGTAACCAGTGATCGCTGCTAATATTGCAGCAATCTATCGACACTCAGGATATTAAGTCCAATCCAGGATAAACTTCATGGTAAAATTTTTATAATCCATTTTGATATATGAGTTTAAAGTCAGTCCTACTCAGGATGAACTTTTAACAAATTGTTATACATCTCCAAAGTTTTAACGGCTATGTACAATAGCTAATCTTCAAAATAAACTTCTTAGAGAATTTTTATAATCCATTTTTTCCAAATCTTTCAATGTTTTCTGTTACAGTATCAAACGATTCACGATACTCCTTAAATTTATCATCTGTGGTTTCCAGTCGGATTTCCTCATTAACTTCTAGTTCCTGTCGATTAGCATCACCCCCCATTTCTTGAGGAGTACTGGACCTCTGCTGCTGTTCATCTCGAAGTGTAACTTTATTTTTTGTATCTTCCTCCAGCAGTTCAAGGTCCTGTGTTCCCCCTCCAAGGTCACTTGGATGCTCAATTTTCTCATCAGAAAAGTCCATAGTAGAATCCTCTGGCAAACCACCTGATACTCCTTTTTCTTCTAACACACTTTGAGTTTCTTCTTTCTGATTGCATTTTGTAGACTCTCTTTTTTGTTTTTTATTCTTGAAATATTCCGGGGCTCCCTTAAAAATATTTTGGTAAAAATATTCTGCTTTTTCAATGGTATTCAGACAATGTCTCACACCATGATATCTAAAAATTATACCAACTGGTAAATCCCATCTAAATGGGATATTACTTCTCTTCAATTCCTTGACCAAAAAAGCAAACTCTTTTCTGTCCTTTAAAACCTTCGGTGGTAACTCTTTAAAAATACTAATTTGTGAACCTTCTACCTTCGCTCTGTCAGAGTAGGACTTTTGTAAAATATCATCTCTCAATCTTTTATCAGTAAAATAAACAACAATGTCTCTAGGCAAGTTCCTTTGTTTAGGTACACGTGAGTTGACTCTGTAGACTTTCTCTATAGAACCCAAAATTGGTTCATCTTCTAGCTTTAATAGTTCTGCAAAGGCCTTTGCACAAATTGTTCTTAAATTTTCACTCTTGTTTTCTCTTATACCTCTTAATCTAATTGCAGATTCCATAGCTTTAATTTGAAGCATAACAACATCATTCTGTATGTTCTGATTTTTGGCCTGAGCTTCCAGAAGTTTTCCTTGTAATTCTTGTATCTGTGATTCAAATTTACTACTAATCTCAGTGACTTTCTTCCCCATTGCAACCACCGCACTTGAAAGATCTGAAGCTACTTGAGCAATGGTTTGACTTAATTGGTCATATTTCCCAGAAACCAACTCCTCAAGATCCTTCTGTGAGCCTTTTATCTTGTCTACAACACTCTCTAGAGACCTTGTTATTAAATCTTTTAAGTCCACATCTGTAAGTTTCTGCAGATGAGTCATTTCAGCTTTGTTCAACTGACTCATGGGGGAGCCCCCACTTCCTTTAGGTTTAGGAGTCATCTTTACTTTTCAAAAAGACCAGAAAAATTCTTCTTACTTCAATAAAAAAGAAAGAAAAAACAGGAAAAATCTATTTAAATCAACCTTTGTTTCTTTAATTCTTTTCAATAGCAAAATATTTCTTTTAAAGTCTCTCAGCACTAAGCTCTACATTCACTTTCTTCTGTCAGTTTTCTTTCAAGCAGAGCCGGTCGCCATCTTAGAAACACTTTCACTCTTCATCCTCTCCTTCCCCTTTCCCTTCCTTCCTTCTCCAAAAAATCAGTAAAAAAAAAACCCATACTTGCATTACACTTGTCTTCTTCCTTTTCCAGCTTGCTCAAGTTGTCAATTCAGTCATGGTGTTGCTCACAACGTCTGGCTCCGCTAATTAACTAATTAGCGGAGATCCCTCTCGGCGCGGAGCATACTCTGGGGGTGGATAGGGAGCCATCACTCTGAGCCTTCCCCAGGACAAAAGAGAGGTTCCTGGGGCAACTCAGGGGGCTCAACCTCACCCCCAGAAGCTCTCCCCGCTCTTTAAAATAAAGAGCGGGTTTTTCGAGCCGCCTGCCTGCTGTGCGGCGGCTCTTAACGCGCCGGGAGGCCGGCGGTCATGAAGAGACCGCCGACGACGGAGGCGCCACCGGAAGTCATGTTATGTTTAATTCTTGAGTATTTACAAGCAGCATCTAAACAGTTAATCCACTTGTTATTTCTGACTGGCCATGATGATGTCATCCCCCAGCTATTCTGTCCTGTCAATCCTATCAGTTCCTGGGAGGCTCAATGAAGCAGATGCTGGGCTGAAACGAGGTTTGTGCGTTCTTCCCTCCCAAGAATGGCAGCTCCATGCCGACAGCACACTGGAGCTGACACTACCTGCAATTCTGGATAAGTAAAGGCAATATAGCTAAATTTCTTTTATTTCTCAGTTTCCCACCTGGAAATATGGCAACCGTTTTGCAAACTTCATAACATTCAAACCTTGGATAGTGTTGAATGATTATAGTGAGAAAATAGCTGCCATAAAACTGTGTGTCTTCTGAGACATTTTAGTTCACTACATAATTGTTGTTTACAGGCTGATTTTTTTTCTTAGTTTTCACATATTCCTTGTGAAATAGAAGACAACTTTGTTGATTTTAATAATGGGGAGTTCTGGCAGGGAGATAATGAATAGTATAAAAGCCCCCCCACCCCCCGCCCTGGGTGTGTTCTTGTCAGTTTTAGTACAGGTTGTCCTCAATTTACTACCACAATTGAGCCCAAGATCTTTGTTGTTAGGTGAGAAATTTGTTAAGTGAGAAATTTCCCCCATTCATGTGGGGAATTGATTGTCAGAAGGTTGCGAAAGATGGTCACATGACCCTGGGACACAACATCCATCGTAAATATGTGCCAATTGTCAAGCATCCGAATGTAAATCCCATGATCATGGTTATAAGTGTGAAAAAATTATCATAAGTCTCTTTTTACAGTGCCATTTTAACTTCAAACAGTCACTAAACGAACAGTTGTAAGTCAAGGACTACCTGTACTTCGAATGTAATTGTTATTCACTTGTGCTAAAATTCATGTTGTGTGTGTACATGTTTACTTCATTTCTCCTAACTATATCATTCATTAGGTATAGTCACAGCTTAGTAATGGAACATGGCAAAGGGAGAAAATAAATTGTTTACTAAAACAGTAAACAAAACAAAACAAAACAACAACATAATACGCACTCTCATTTTCCCATGTTTGTTGTAGTCTCAATTTTTAGGACTCATGCTAAACATTCTAAACAAAGATATCCTTCCCCAAGCAATGTGAGATAGATCATTGTTAAAAATAAAACCTAGATCACTTTTGTTTGCTTATAAAGCAAGGCTTGGGTTTTATAGCTCTAGGCTATAAACAAGCCTTGGTTTAGCTCCGTGCATCTTTCAGCTTAATTTCAGAAGCCCTTTGCAAGCAATCATCCTAATCAGAAATAACTGTTCCTCCTTGATAGACTATTCCTGGAGAAAAAGATAAGAAAAAGAAGAAAAGAAAGAAGGAAAACAGGAAGAAAAAAAGGATACCAGAAAAGGGCTATTTATTTTTATTGGCCACTTAATGAGAAGGAAGGACTCACTGGAGAAGTGCTGGGAAAGAAGGGAAAAAGAAGAAAGGGACAACAGAGAATGAGGTGGCTGGATGGAGTCACTGAAGCAGTAGGTGTGAGCTTAAATGGACTCCAGAGGATGGTAGAGGATAGGAAGGCCTGGAGGAACATTGTCTATGGGGTTGCAACGGGTCAGACATGACTTCACAACTAACAACAAGAACAACAATATTTTTATTCTTGGCTTTCATCCTGCCTACTCTATGGCCATTTACAGATTACACACAAGGAATGTGCCTCTCATAAGAAAAAAAATCACCTTGGGAAAGGTTCTTTACTGGGAGATTTCATGATTATAGTAGTTCAGATACGGTACTCTTTTGTTTAAACTTTAGGTCACTGGGTTGCACTAACTTTAGGTCACTGGGTTGCACTAACTTAGTCTACAAAAGATATGAAATTCAGCAAGAATGTGTTGGATGGTTGCATTATTGAAACAGTCTTGCTGGACTGAGCCAGGTGCCAGTCTATCCTGCATTCTGTATTCAGCTGGATGAATTTCAGAAACTTACAAGCTTGGTTTAGAAGCCAATACTACCCCCTTTTCCACTGTGACATCCCACTAGCCATTAATAGTCTGATCCTCATGACCCTGTCTAGTCTTCTTTCAAAACCATCCAAACAGACTCCCATTGCCAGAACTAATTGCATTAGATTCCACAGACCAGCCATGTGTTGTGTGGGGAAAAAAGCTTCCTTCTGTTTACCCTAGATATAACTGCATTTACTATAGTTTCAATCACTTGTTTTGTTTAATCCAAAGCCATTTTCTTTCAATCAACCATTCAACCAAAATGTTATAACCTATTGCTGCTTGGCAGTTTAAGAAAATGTGATAAATAAAAGTTATACCCCAGTCCTGGCTCCAAAATTAATTTGGCATTAGTTCACACAGGCACATCCTAAACCATTCTTGAATAGACAAAACAGATTTCAGTGAAATTTATTTATTTATTTATTTATTTATTTATTTATTTATTTATTTATTTATTTATTTATTTATTTATTTATTTATTTATTTATTTATTTATTTATTTATTTATTTATTTATTTATTTATTTATTTATTTGATTTATATGCCGCTCTTCTCCAGAGACACAGAGTGGCTTACAACGCGTTAAGCAATAGCCGTCATACTTTTGTATATACCTGCTCAGTAGGGCTTTTGGCCCCCTCTAAGCGATGTTCTTTTTTATACAAAGTCAGTTTATTGCCCCCACAATCCGGGTCCTCATTTTACTTACCTCGGAAGGATGGAAGGCTGAGTCAACCTTGAACCTGGTGAGATTTGAACTCGCAGTAATTGCAGGCAGCTGGCAGCTAAGTGCTACTTTAACAACACTTTAGTCCACTGCACCACCAAGGCTTATTAAATGGCCTTTGGGCTAGAGAGCAGTGAAATATGGGTAGTCCTTGACTTACAATAGTTCATTTAGAGACCATTAAAAGTTACACTGGCACTGAAAATAGGACTTATGACCATTTTTCACACATATGACCATTGCAGCATTCACTTGATTTACATTCAGATGCTTGACAACTGACTCATATTTATGATGGTTGCAGTGTTCAGGAGTCACGATTGCCTCTTGTGACCTTCTGACAAACAAAGTCAATGAAGAAACCAGATTTAGTTAACAACTGTATTCCTAATTTAACCACTGCAGTGATTCACTTAACAAAGCTGGCCAGAAATGTTGTAAAATGGAGCAAATCTCAGTTAACAAATTTCTCACTTAGCAACATAAATTTTGGGTTCAATTGTGGTTGTAAGTCAAGGACTGCCTTACAAATGATGATGAACTAACCTTTTTTTTTCCTGCATTTTTTTGATCCTGCATTTTAGCCAAATTGTTTCCAACAATTTTTTTTTTTTGCCTCCTGGTTAAAAAGAAATGCAAATAAAAACAGCCCCTTTCAGGCATATGAATTTATGATTTGAAAGAGCCCCTATTTGAAGAATGATTTCTCCATATGACCAGGAAGCCTTGAAAAAGAGAGGATCCTTTAGCTCTTGAGCTGAATGTATGCAGGTTAGGAATATGCAAAATCCCTCCATTTTTTTCCAGTGTCTTTATATAATACCTGAATAGAAGGCTAATATTAACATGTTAGTTGCAACGGTGAAACCCTGCACTTCCTAAATAAAGGCATTTTATTTTCCTGAACTGATTAATATTCACAGAGAAATGTGAAGATTTCCCCTGAAGTACCATAGTTCAGTGAAAAAGCATATGCTTTGCATTTAAAAAAAAAATGTCTTAAATTTAATCTCTAGTATATGCAGATGAGCTGAAAAGTTTCCCAGCCTGAAGTCTTGGGGAGTAGAAAGTACTTATAGCATGATCTTGATATAATGTAACACCCTATTTTCCTAATAGAAAAAAATAATACTAATTAGGTCACAAAGAATGAGCTGTTGCTGTTAATGCCGTGCTAAAATCTGTCTTGTGTACTCTAAAAGTTTTCTTCCTCTACAAAAAGAAAGTTTTTATACCATATTCTCAGGGCGATGGAACATTTCTTTCAAAATTTTCTTGGTGGAATTTTTTTTTTAATTCCAAAGTGTGCCTAAATGCCCACGCTTCCCAGTCCAGAAAGAACTACTGGGAAGAGTTTCTCCTGTTAGTTTCTTTGGGATGAAAGCATAAGAAACCTGCAGACTTGATGCAGAGATCATTTTATATAGGAAAAAACAGTTAAATCACAATGAACTCTTGGCCTTCTCCAGGGGTGGGTTCTACTTACCTTTACTACCGGTTCGCAACGGGAGCGTGCAAGCTTCTGCACATGCACAGATCATCAATTATGACATCTGGGCGGGTGGGCGGAGTCTCCCACCGCTTTTACTACCAGTTCTAAAGAACCAGACAGAACCGGGAGCAACCCACCACTGGCCTTCTCGCAACTAAATTGATGCAAGAGCACCATGGAATCCCCTTTAGAAGTAGTGCATTGAAATGCCCTTTAGAAGTAGTGCGTTGAAATGCCCTTCTCCCTTTGCAAGACATTTCCAAAGCAAATCCTTTTCCATCAAACTGAAGGAGAATGGTAGGGGAAAATATGCAGGAGAAAATAATGTGGATGGGAGTAGGTAGGATAACAAATCAGTTCCAAAGTTTCAGATTTATCTTGCTCCCTTGAAGATGTCTTTTTGTGATCGCTGACTGCTTGGAAGAATTGTGATGCAGTGGGAAAATGTAAGTCCCCCGACTGAATAAAATACTACTGCCTACCAAAGGCATTTCACTCTCTTAAAAAAAAGAACCCCAATCCATTTTAACTACTGATCTTGAAGAGGATCATAAAGCTTTTGAAATAAAATAAGTACATTTTTTTTTCAGTTCATGTATTCTCGGGAAGAAGTTGCCAAGATGTCATGATCTCTGTCTTTTGATTGAATCCCCATATTGCTTGAAGTAATGCCAGAAGCAAAAGTCAACTATTACTTAGTTTCAGCCGTGGAGCCATGACTTTTTAAAAATGATTGTGTGTGAGAGAGGGGAGGGGGGGTGAAGGAGGGAAGGAGATGGAACTAAGCTTACAATAATCTATAAACCTCTCTTTCACTTTTAGCCAAATCCTTATTATGAAATGATTCTCACACAGGTTGATTATTCAGGCATAAAATAGCCTTTGATATGTTTATAGGACAAAGGACAATGAACCAATCTTAGATACTGGTTTTTAAAGAGCACACTTGGAAAATTTCTCTCCTTTTTTAGAAACAGATTAAAAACTGTGATACTGTCATGAATCATTTCTCACTACCAATAACCCAAATCTACAAAGGAGCAGTTAAACACAGATATTGATGTATTCATCAGCAATTGGGCAATTGGGATTGTGGACTCTAAGGGTGCAAAATTTTAGATAAATATCCTGAATGCCCCATGTGTGGTTAATGCATTGGGCTGGTTCTTTGCTACAGTCATACAGTCTTTGCTCTTTTCCATAGTTTTTTGTGTTCTTATGACAAATAAGCACAATAAATGGTAGCCTCCCACTCCAAATATATCATTCATTTTAAGCTCCTACATATATAGTTGTACACGTAGAGGACTAATCATTCTAAAATTATATGAAGCTATATGAGATGTTTAGCTAATATGGCCCAGATTGATAAAGCTATGACTTTAGAAACAGAAAAACCCACCTTAGAAGAACTATGATTTATCTTAATATGATCTACATTGCCTATCAATAGCCATCTGTATTTTCTATTGCCTATGTTATCACTGACCTTTCTAACTATAAAGTGCTGGGATTGAAGCTAGTACCCTCTGCATGAATTATGGTCGCTTCAGATCAGTGGTGTGCTTCAAAAGTTTTTATACCAGTTCTGTGGGTGTGGCTTGGTGGGCGTGGCTTGGTGGGCGTGGCAGGGGAAAGATACTGTAAAATCTCCATTCCCACCCCACTCTAGGGGAATAATACTGTAAAATCTCCATTCCCTCCCCAATCCAGGGAAAGGTTACTGCAAAATCCTCATTTCCTCCTGATCATCTGGGACTCAGGAGGCAGAGAATAGATGGGGGTGGGCTAGACAGAATTTTTACTATTGGTTCTCTAAACTACTCAAAATTTCTGCTACTGGTTCTCCAGAACTGGTCAGAACCTGCTGAAACCTATCTCTGCTTCAGATGTACGCGTTGAGACTTTTCAGATAATGCAATACTCATCTATCACTGGGGGATAGTCCCATAGAAAATCCCAGGTTAAGCTGCCAGTATATTCCATGAAGAAATGATGTCCATTAGGTAATGAAGAGTCAGAAGCAACTGAATGACTGAACAAGACCAGTCCATTAATCTAGAAAAAAACAGACAAGTAAGTCCAATTACATATGGACAATACTATTTTTTGCCCTGGCTGACTCAGTATAAAAGAGACTAATGCATTTCTAAGAGCCTCTACACGTGTTAAAGTATCTAGTTTCAAAATATTAAAGCCACACACTTTTCCATGGAAGAAAGCTATTAGCTGTTGGTTCATTTGGCTAGGTTGAAGGGCTAGGTCAAAGCAATCAAACAGATACGATTTAAAATAAATACTTCATTTTTTCCCCCTGCAACTATTTAAAATTGAATTATCAATCATATTAGGGATTTTTTAATAGCACGTTTCCATCTTTCATTTATCTCACGAGAAGAAATTCAGTCTCTGTAGTATTTATCTTTTCGCTAAACTTTTATTTAATTTTAAGTAACTACAGGCAGTGCTTTAGTGACCACAGTTGGGACTAGCAAGTGAAGTGGCCACTAAGTGAAAAATCACATGACTATGTATGTGCTTACAATTTTACTTCAGCTTTCCTTTGCTTTACAATATCAGAAGGATATGACTCCAAACAGCAGAGTGAGAGCAAACAGTGGGGAAAATTTATTGAACTTATGTCCCAAAGGGCAAATCTTATACCTCTTTTTTCCCCATTCTCCTGCTTTTTGGAACCCTCATCTCAGAGCTGGGATGATTAGGAAGAAGAGAAATAATGTTTGCATTTACATTCATTGGAGAGGAAGGGATTACAAGACAACTTGTAAGCACATAGTGGGGAATACACATTGAAAGGAGTGAGTTAGAGCCAGCTTTTTGCCTAGGGCACTTGCTGCCACAAGCCACTTAGGAGGTAAAGCAAAGCCTTTAGCATAAAACTGACTAGGGTCTTGTCAGTTACAGGCAGCAGCTGCAGGCAAGTGGGAGGATTCTAAGCAACTAATTAAGGTCACAGATTAGAGTTAGTAAACTTTCAGCTAGTGTTTTTTTTAATGATATGCTGTGCTAAAGAGAAAAAAGTGGATCAGACACAAGACAACGTCCTGACTGTTGTCAGACATGTGACTGAGACAGAGATGCTGTGAAAGTCCTAAAGGAGGGCGCTAATCACAAAATTATTTTTCATGAGTGTTGTAACCTCAAACAGTCAGTCTGAGATGGTCATTAAACAAGGACTATCTGTAGGCAAAAACAATATTCTCTTTTATAATTTGTCCATTGTCTTATCACTTACGCATTTCCTTTTTCAAGGGAGAGGGAAATGATTTTCTTTGATAGTTGTTTTTTTAAAGATCGTATTTGTAAAAATGGCCCATACATCTCATTTTATTGCAATCCCACCCATTTCCCATTTTGCTAGAGCCTTAGCAAGTATTTCCCACAATGGGCAGAATCTCAACAATTATGGGAATTGGCTTCTTTTTCTGCTTCTTCATTTTAGAATTAACATGACCAAATATGAGGTGAAAACCAATTTCAAAAAGTTTCCTTCAAGCAAGTACCCTTTTCTTATTTGAGGGTGCTTTTATAACTTTGTAACTGGGCCAACAGTTCTACTGTTTAGTGCTAATCTCCCATTCAAGCGCTAAACAAAGCCAACCCTACTTACCTTTCCAGCTCAGACAAGGTCAACTATGTGCTGCCACCTGCTGAGACAAAGCCTTGTTAAATGCATTGAATGAAATACTGTTATGGCTGATAGCTCCAAGGATTCTTTTGTTAAATAGATTACTAGTTAATAGTCCATAATGGCTGGTTGATGTCTCTTTATGGGTTCTAATTGTTAGGAGATAACGGGAAAGCTCTCTTGAGTATTAGGGAAAGTGACATATGTTCCCTGTTAAGAGGAAGGGACAGGTGTGCCTGGATGCAAAGCAGGAAAAGGTCTGTCTTTTTTGCAATGCAAATGAGAGAGAGAGAGAGAGAGAGAGAGAGAGAGAGAGAGAGAGAGAGAGAGAGAGAGAGATGAGCATTAGCAAAAGACCTGACATTTTGTACCACAGGTTCCTTTTGCTCATGATACTGGTTTGCAATTTTTTGAAAAAAAAATGTAATTATTTGTCTTGCTCATTTATAAGACAAGACAGATACAGAAAGTTTTGGGAAGCTGAAGTAGGCCAGAAAGAGGAAGAAGTTCCTAAATGCATTTTATAAATTTCTTTTTTAAAAAAATAAATCAACCCTCTCCTATAAAACATTGTAGATTAGGGTGTATTTATTTGAATTCACTAGTTTTCCCCAGGTCCCAGAAAGCCCCTCCTGTGTTACTTTTTGCAGATGAAGGTTGGAAAGGACGTTTGAGTTCTGGTCCAGCTCTCTGTCCTGTGTGCGAATCCACTACTAGAACGTCCAGCTTCTATTTGAATACATCCAATGAAAGAGAGCCCAGCTCCAACATCTTCAATAAAGGAGGGCTCATTACTGAACAATTCTTTATCACACAACCCCCCCCCCCCATATCCAAGTAAAATCTGCTTCCTTGTAATTTAGAGATGTTGTTTCTTGCATCACCTGGTGGAACAACTTTGAAAAATTCTGCATGCTACATGATAGCTGTATATATAACATGTGTACTATATGATAGCCTTTCAAATAGTTGAAGACAGCTGTCTTGTCTTTCAGTACTGTTGCCTTTTCTAGCTTAAATGCACTCAGTATCCAAGCATTCCTCTGGATACAATATCCTAGACATGGGCTGACAATTATGGGATAAAGAAGAAGCCTTCTTTTCATCTTGAGATTGTACTAGGGATTTGCTTCTTTTGCAACTGCATCACAGTCAGTTCATGTTGAGCATGGAAGCAACTAAGATACCCACACTCTGGCCAGTATGATTCTTCCTGTCATATACCAGTGTCCTTAACTTTTCATCCTCCAATCCATTTATCCATGTGGAATACTTACCTTACTATTTCTGCTCATTGTTCCTTGCAGCTTATTTTAGCAGGATCTCCCTGAATTTTGCTGCTGACCTCTAATTTGTTTTCTCTTCCTTTTTTTTTCCATAAGATTGTTCATTGATTAGGTATTATGTTCTGCTTAATTGTTTGTCTCAGTTAATCCCTGCTTATCTGGTTGTTGGCTACAGATGGTATAGCATTAAAAAGTATACATGGTAACATTAAAAGAGAGATATGATAGCATTAAAAATACCTACTATCCTGATACAGCAGGATCACAATCCAGAAAGAAGCATAGCAGAAATCCTGAATTAAAAATTAAAACTCACCCATTGCTGAAATGTATTTTTTAAAGAGCATTGTTTGCTCTGAAACACAATTCTGCCACAATTGCCTATGATCCAAAATTGAACAGAATCTGATGAAATAGACACAGAATTAAGAAAAAGAAGTGAGTCAACACTGTGAAATTAATTTTGGCCACACCAAAATTAGGAAAACTCAGAGGTGTTAGAGACTTTGACATTGATTTAAGTTCTTCTTTATAAATTATAAATAATAACACAAGGCTAGAAAAATTAAGTGATGCAGAAGGAGGAAAGATTTTACTTTAGCTGAGATTTTAATCTATCAAGATGCATTATAATGAACTACAGTAATGTATGCTTTGGAGAGCTTGAGTGTTTTATGCAATCAGTTATCTTCAGACAGTAGCTCCTGAGCTTACTTTAATCTCAGGTTTCTTTATATAAATCATGGTATAAACCCTTGCTTGAAAAAGCAATTTGAAAAAGAAAAATAGTCTCTGAAAAAGGAAGGAGTCTTTTCAAGCCTGTTGAGAAGAAGGAGGAGGAGGAGGAGGAGGAGGAGGAGGAGGAGGAGGAGGAGGAGGAGGAGGAGGAGGAGGAGGAGGAGGAGGAAGATCCTATATATCTTTTAGACTTTGAGGTTTCTTGCTTTCCAGTTTTGAACATACTCCAGAATGACTGTTACAGTTACAAGGGCAAACATGAGTTTGGCTTCATGGATGGATGGAGTCTCAACCATGGAAATTCATGGGATGAGTTTGGGCTAATCACTGTCTGTCTCCTGGAAGAAAGGTGACAAATTAGATACAATATTTTACATGATATATGATGGATGGATGGATGGATGGATGGATGGATGGATGGATGGATGGACAAATAGATGGACAGATGGACAGACAGATACTCCTGTTGACTGACAAATCCTTTGTAGTTTTCTTGGCAAGGTTTTTGAAAGTTTTTTTGCCATTGCTTCCCTTCCCAGGGCTGAGAAGGTGTGACTGGCCAAGCTGACGTTGTATCTAAAATGGGACTAGAACCAGGGGTCTGTATTAGTGCATTGGAATTTTAGATTCTGCTTGACTCTCTTAGTAAAAGTGCCTCTTTACTTCAACCAAATGGACTTGAGAGTTTCACTTCCCTAAGGAATCAGACTGGGCAAATCTCTCTCTCTCTCTCTCTCTCTCCCCTTCCCTCTCTCCCTCCCTCCCCCCTTTTTCTTGCATACATACCTTAGTGGTTTGCCATTGCCTCCTTCCTAAGATTAAAAAAGAGTGACTGGCCCAGAGTCATCCAGTTGACTCTCATGCCTAACACAGAAATAGAATTCATAGTCTCCCAGCTCCTCTAACCTTTAAACACTATACTAAAATACTAAAATGCTTCTCAATATTTATTAGAAAGATTTATAAGGCTGCTTAGAGTCGTACTCTTTCAATTGGGCATATTTATAAACCTTATTTATTTCAGCTTTTCTACGAAAAAAATCTGATCTCCATCTTATAAAATCATAATTAGGATTTCAACTATTGCTTTGGATTTTGCACTTCTCTAAATTTTGTGATGCTGCTACGCTGAATTGTGCATGTTGAGGTAAAATATAAACTGCTTTACAGCATGCATTGAAAAATTCTTGTTTTATCTTAAATATTTTGCAAAACATGCCTTTTGTGTGGATTTTTTTCCTCTGCTATAATTAAGCACAAATACTGTTATTTAGTAAAAATTATTAAGTAAATAAAAAATGGAATAGATTAGAAGTTATTCTGTATTGTATGGATCTCTCCTTTCCTATTGTTAATGTATCTTTCTGAAGTAAGGATTTTTTTAATTGAAGACTTTTGCTTTGCCAGCATGGGTTTTCTATAAATGTGCAAAATATCTCAGAATGTATTTGCTATGAAGCAGAGATCCTCGGAAAGCAAGAAACTTGCCATGGATGATGAACTATAATGGAAGAACTGAGGAAAAAATACTAACTACAGAACAGAAATGCCATTTACCAACAGAGCTATCATGTGGGGTATTCGCCTTGTAGGAAATTGCATTCGCCATTATGAAATTCTTTCTAATTTTAACTTGTGTGTCTTTAAAGTAAGTTACTCTTTGCATGGCACATTTGTCATGCTTGATGCACACACTCATACAATGATTCTGATTATTCCCCTTAAACTAGTTAATTAGATATAAATTTAGTGCAAGGTCAGAAATAATCTTAGCCCTAAACTATGCCCATGGAGCAGACAGTGCTACTGATTGCAGACTGTCCTTTTGATTTGCCAGTGCAGGACAAATATTGAGTCTCTGCTCATATAAAATTTTACTACTTCTATTCTGCAAATAGAATAGTGGTGTAGACAGCAGATAGAGAAGAGTTATGAACAAAATGTCTCACCAGCACTCCAAGGTAAATGAGATAAGAAACATGACTAAATTAGCCAATTTTACTTTATTGTAAAGCTATTTTAACAAAATCTCACAAGGCGCAAATCTACAAAGCACTTTTAGCCAGCCAAACAATTAGGGCGGATCCTTCCTAAGTTTCTTCCTCTGCCCATTAAACCACTGGGGGCTCCTGCCACTGTTATCTGATTTTTTCCTAGGCTGCATCTCTTTCCCTCATCCGTAAGGTCATTCTTTCTTACCATTAAATGTCTACTAATTCACTGTTCTTTCAGCTTTAAGATACCTTAGCACATGAGAAGCGATAACCACATTCAGCCACAAAAAAAAAGTCGAATGAATCTTTTTATTAGGGTCAACTTAAATTATACATTTTAATCAGATAAAACGAGGTCTAAGCAATACAGCAAAAGGTTCATTTTCAAGTCAATCCCAGGTAGGGGGCAGCAGATCTGGGTTACCAATATCTTATCATAAGTCATAATCGTAAGTTTATTTGTCAAGCATATATAACAGGTAAAAGTATAAACATAATTTGAATACATGAAAAGAGTAAGTAAAAAGGAATCTTGATAAGTGCAAGACTTACACATTGTTGTACCACCTTGTGACCCATGTTTTTTTACACTCCAGGCTTCAAAATCACAGTAGACTGAGACAGTAATAAGTGTTATTAATGTCAAGTTGTATCTAATATTAAGGGACAAACAAACACCATTCACTCTTCCTCAGTCTGAAATATATTTTAGGCATCTCACTTGCTGCTTTTCCAGGTTTTGCTATGGACATAGGCTGCAAATATTTTGGAGATCAACAGCTTCATGTTCTAATTACTTGAAGAACTGAATGAATGGCATCTGAATGAAGTTATTTTTATTTTAATTAATCAATAAAAGATCTTGGAGTTCAATGAACATGTCAGCCTTTAAATGCAGCAATGGTCAAGAAGGCAAAGTCCATGATAAAATACCATTTAGAAGAAGATTAAAAATAAAACTGCCAAGAGAATGATTTAATTAGGGCATCTGTCGGAACCCTGACAAATACACTTATTTTAATTTTTCCTGAATTTTGGATTACAACAAGCAACATGGCACCAGTAAAATGTGTAAGTAAGAAGAATATAAAATAAAACAATTTTATTGTTACCTGGAAATAAAAGAATGGGGCCTGCAGCTGGATACATCTAAAATTGTACACAGGTGTATAGAACTAAGAAGCAATTCATCAAGATTTGATCAAACAGAGAACAGAGAACAGTAACCAGCTAGTTGTTTATTACCATTCACTAAGTCATATTTGATTCTGGATTCTATAAGGTTAATGAAAGCCTTCTGTTGGCATGGAAAAAAATGTATGATGAACACTGCCAACAAAAGATAAAAGAGCAAGCTGTTCAGGTCTTTGTTGCAAGGCTCCATTGTTCAGATCCTCCACCTGTGATCTATAACTGTCTTCTGCAACAATGCAGATTGAGCTCAGCCAACTCAACCATGGGTTCGTATGTAATTTAGTATGTATAAATGTGTGTTTGAAAGGTTTTCTTGGAAACTTTAAAAACATTGAAGTGTTACTACTCCTGAATCTCAGTGTCTTGTATATTGTTCACTGCACATGATTAGGCTATCTTTCTGAAAGTGGCAACCATACATCTATATCACTCCTTTATTTGTATCAGAAGATGAACTCATTAATCCAACTGTATGAGAAAACAAAGAATGTTGGAGTTGAATTCCCATGAAACAAGCAAGATTTAGCTATGAGACTTGATTGCATCTTACCTTCTGAATCACACATAAGTTATGCAAGTCTGGATGGTCAATGTATGATCTAGAATGCCAGGCTGGGTGGATATTTGATAATAAACAGGGTTCTTGTGTTCCTTTAGAATAATTGTATATATGGAATTAAGAGTGTTGGAGAAAATGAAATTCAGATTCATCTATTCCTGTTTTAAGAAAAGGGGTAATAATACCTAATATTTTTTCATGTCAAGAGTTATGTTATTCTTCATTTATTGCTATATTTTTGGTTGTGGCATAGCCCAATGAGAATTGAAATATGAAAATAACACATTTTACAAAACATTAATATATGAGAATCTGCATTTTTTGAAAGAGAAAGAAACATGGGAGAGATGACAACAATTCATGGGGAAATGCCTTTTCTCTTTTTCTCGGTCTCTCACTCATTGGTAAACATTTCTCTTCCCCTTTCAACTTTCCTGGGACATATTTCATGGAACAAAATTGTGCTAGTTTTTGTTTGAATTTTGTTTTCTCCCATTGCTTAAAGCAGAAATAGAAGCTATAGTAAGCATCTATCAACAAGAGTTTAATTAAAACATTAAACATTATGCCACAGAGAAATCTCCCTTTCCAGCAATAAAATTTCACTGCTGAGTTAATTATTTAATGTAAAGTATTTGTTTCATTCTATCTGGATATGAGAGATTAACATATTAATGCAAATGTAATCATGTTGTAAACTTCCTCCTTAATCTCTAGTATATTTCATCATGTAATGTTTCCATGCAATTGTTTTCTTTCTTTCTTTCTTTCTTTCTTTCTTTCTTTCTTTCTTTCTTTCTTTCTTTCTTTCTTTCTTTCTTTCTTTCTTTCTTTCTTTTCCTCTTGTTGTACAACTAAATTACAACTAAACAGCATCTTTCTTTCCTGGCAAGGTTTTCTGAAGCCATTATTGCTATTAAAATACAAAATAATCCTAGTTAGTCCTGGTCTTCATCAGAACACAAAAATGCATTTGGAAATTATTTTTACCACTTTAAATTTGCACATATATTCAAGGACTATTGATGTCATGGGCTAGAAGCATAAACTTAGGGGGCATTTTTCAATATTTGTGTTGAAAGAAGACATGTGACACGTGATTTTTAAAGGATCACTTTCATTCTTATAAAACCTCTGGCTCGGTTAACAGCTATCAAAAAAAAATTAAATCAGGAAGACTACACAACTATCTTTTTCAATAAACAAATAGTATAATTGAAGTTGGTGGTAGAGGAAGAAGGAGAAAAGGAAGGAAGGAAGGAAGGAAGGAAGGAAGGAAGGAAGGAAGGAAGGAAGGAAGGAAGGAAGGAAGGAAGGAAGGAAGGAAGGAAGGAAGGTTCTGTGATGATCCAAGCCTGATAATGATCTGACTCAACTCTTGTTTTCCATTACAAACAAATCTTGATTCAAATTCAGAAACAAAAGAATGCTCTTTTAAATTCCACATTTCTGTTCACTGTGAGTTGAAGGCTATTTTTGTGGATCTTCTAAAAGCATTATTCTTTTTTTGAATATCTGTAGAGACAAAAGAAAACTTATTCATTTTAGAACCTGGAATTAAAGTACCATTAAAATAATTTTTAGGCCACCAACCTAGGTTTTATTTGCAGATAGTCCCAAATTAAGCTTCAATTTCTGACAAATACTCTACATAGTATATTCAACAAAAAGAATAAAACCTCTGTGCATATATTTTAAATAGAAGTAGTTTGGGGAATTTTTCTAAGGAATCCTATTCAATCATAAAATCATGTTGAAGATGAATCTGCTCCAACAATAAAATAAAAGTGAAACAAATTACAGCCTTCATATATTCAGAAGACAAATTAATTTCCCATTTGGAATACTAATTGCACACTATAGAACTCAGATTTCTATAGTGTTCCTCCTTAGACTGTCAGAACAGAGGGTTCCTTTTGTTGTTGTTACTCAACTAAAATGAATTAAATCTCTGTCCATTATAACAAAGAAAGGCAGAACAGAAACTCATGGAATAGAAAAAAAAAAATTAATGTGAGCCCAACTATTCTTTTCCTCTCTATGGACATCCCTTGCAAGCAGAGTTTTGAACGTTGTTCCATCTGTCCTGTGAGGCTTGAACTAAGAAGGAAATGCATTTTAATGAATGTAGTAATAGGCCTTTTGAGAATTTAATTTGACATAATTTTTGTACAGTTCATTGCAAGTGCAATGAAAGCAAAATGGAAAGGGGGAGGGAAATGGGAGTGGGGGAGGGAAATGGGAGTTCTGATATTGCTTATACCCTAAGTATGTTATATTTCCCTGAAAGCTAATGCTATTTGCCAGAAATAAAAAATAGCTTTGCTTCCAGAATACACACACACACACACACACACACACACACACACACACACACATATATATATATATATATATATATATATATATATATATATATATATATATAATGTAATATATATATTACATTACAATATTCTCATCAGATCTAAGAACACTTTCCCTTTATATATATATATATAAAATAATATATATATATATATATATATATATATATATATATATATATATATATATATATATATGTATGTATATGTATATATATATATAAAAAGGGAAAGTGTTCTTAGATCTGATGAGAATATTGTAATGTAGGGCTGTCAAACTCCTGGCCCACGGGCTGAATGTATCACACATTGGCCATGCCCATGCCTGGTTTAGTGAAGGGGGAGGAAGTCCTGATACATCATGTGACGCTGCCGTGACGACGTGAGTTTGACACCCCTGTTGTAATGGAAGCAGAGCTTCTGCAGGAAGTACACATGTCAATGTCATCACAATGGCAAGCACAACTGAGTGACAGAAACTCCTTCCCCTTTCACCTCCTTCAAATGCATCACCCATACATAAAGGAGCCTTTGATTGCATGGTCATGAGTATTATTGTTGATGCCACTAAGTTACTGACACACACACACATACACGCATATAGGTGACCTGAATTGCAGCAGAAAAAAAAGGACTCAAATGTCCAACTTTACAGAGCATAGTCATCTGTTTGTAGGCCTCAGAATAGACTGAGCATTTATGAAGAGACAATGACATAATGACAATGACACAAGAAGTGAATTAAGTGCTTTATCAACACTCATTTGGTAAAAAAATGAATTTAATATATTGCAGGGAACACATAATTATTCTCCCTAATATGGGTAGATTTGACTTTGGAAAATACTAACATTCTTATATGGAAATCTGAAGATTAATTTAATGGTAATAAAAGAACAGTATGAAGAGAAAACAGGGTTTCTACAATGTTTTATTTCAAGAGTTAGCATCTGGGAAGCACTCTGCAAAGGCAGGCATGCCATCCAGTCAGTCTTTGTTAGCACGGTGAGAGGTTTAATATTTCTGTCTGAAATAATTATCCCCAATTTCCTCCTGTGTATGCCTGTTTCATATTGATTGTCTATATTGGCTGCTGGTAGATACAAACCTGCTACTTTCTTGAAAATGAGGTTAGAACTTGAAATATATTTGCCATTTACTTATAATGGCAGCATGTGAAACAGTTTTAAGAACAAGAAAGGAATTACAAAATATTATGCCTTAATATTTTGAGAAAAACAGCAGTCCCATAGCTTTCAAATCAATATATTGAACATAATTATTGTTCCTTTGTAATATACTGGTAGGCATTTTGGTCAGTATTATCATTTATAAATTAAAGCAGAGTAAGGAATAAGATGTTCATAAATAATTCCCTTGATACTTTTAATCGCAACTAAATTCCAAAATTTTTTCCATTTATTTTAATTCTAAAAATATAATATTTAAAATGCCATGGGAAGGTGACAAGGACCAAATAAATATAATCCATCATATAGGATTAAAAGAGGTAATAGGGATCAATATCACAAAAATGACTTCTAGTAAATATGTGTGATATCATTGGCCATGACCACTACAGCTGCCATTTTGTGAGTAGGCAAATGCCTTCCTAGAGGGCATTAAATGCAGATATCTAATACATGTGTTCAAAATTTTAGAAATGTTCACTGACCTAGAAGATTTATCTGAATTTTAATTAGTATATTGTCTGAGCTAAATCCTATCCCATCCCAATCCATCCCAATCCTTCCATTACCTTCCCACAATGACTAAATGTGTGAAATATTCATTTGTCTACCTGCAGGGCGCAAGACCTTGCTACTAGGGGACAGCAGCTAAAACATGAAGAATGATTGGAGGGGCTGAGTATGTCTAATTTAATGAAAAGAAGGACTAGGGGTGTCATGGTAGCAATGTTCCAATATCAAAGGGGTTGCCACAGAGAAAAGGGGGTCAACCTATCTTCCAGAACACCTGAAGATAGAACAAAAAGCAATGGATGAAAACTAAACAAGACGAGATCCAATCTGAAACTAATCAGTGGAATGACTTGCCTCCAGAAGTTGTGGGTGCTCCAAAACTGGACGTTTTTAAGAAGAGATTGGACCATTATTTGTCTGAAATGGTATAGGGTTTCCTGTTTGAGCAGGAGGTTGGACTAGAAGACCTCCAAGTCTCTTCCAACTCTATTATTCTGCTACTATGATGACCTTCATATAATGGTTTGGCAGAAGCTATTTCTAGCATCTTGCTACTTCAAAATACAATGCTACCCGGAGGAATTTACTTTTGCAATGTATGATGCTTCTTATCAAATTAGGTTGATTTAAAAATGGATTTCACAAATTCAGTGAGGACAAAGCTGTCAATGGCAACTAGATATAATGGTCATACTATGTATACCAGTTGCTAGGAACAAATAGCAAGAGAGCTTTTATCTTTTGCCCTACATATGGACTTCTAAAAATTGAACCAGGTTATCCCTGTGAGAAGCCAGATGCAGGATGAGATACATAAATCTTTGGTCTGATTCTGTGTGGAACTTCTGTCCTATTGTCATCTAAATAATTAAATAAACAGTCAACACAAAGTACATTATCACATAAACAGATGAGTTTAGGAAACCTTATTTTTCTAGTCTAGGAGATTTGAAGAATTTTTTTAAACTTCATAAATGGGTGAAAGGATGTTTGATGTTGAATTCACAGAAAATACAGTTGCAGATATTAGTTGTACATAAACTTTGTTAGTAAGAAATTGCTAAAATATCAATTACTCAGCCCAGATTAGTAGACTAAATAAGCTTTCTGTTTGTTCATTTTTTCTTTTTCGCTTGGATACTTATTGGGCCAATTTCATATCTTATTTTTATACTAAAAATCTGGATGTAATGAATGCTTTAGTCATTCTCTTTACTGTACTGCTATAATACACATTGCTTTTCAATCTATAACAGACAAGAAAATAAAATTATAACCAAGTACAAAAGCAAATGAAAATATGGAAAGCAACCATCACCACCCCTAGAAAATAATGGAGAAAAAAAGGAAAGAGAAAAAGATGAAGTGATATATAAAATACTTAATAAAACAATATATGACAGAACACAAATCTTAAACAACACATTGAACCTTAGCACACAGAAATACATTGCTCAGATCTATCAACATATTGGTAAAAAGTCTTCTGAGGTTTTGGACTCGTGCTGGAGCCCATCTTCAGGGAACTGGGCTCCAGCATGAGTCCAAAACCTCAGAAGACTAAACTTCTGGTCCAGGTGACCAATGCAAATTGCATTTGCATTCATGTTTGTAAAAAATCATTTGATATACCCCAGGTCCTTCCTGAAATAAATCACTTCTAGAACAGAGTGAAATCACTGCAAATAACACAGTGTAGGATGCTCAACAATTACTGGGTCTTCCAAACAATTCATCTCCAAACAATTAGGCTCAAGGTTATTATGTACATGTCCATGAAACTAAAAATGAATGTTTTTGCATAGCTAGAGTGGTGACTTTAATACCATCCTGCTGCAAAAAAAAAAAAAACTAGTTTTGGGTATTGTCCATCCTCAATATATGTCAAGCAATGGACATCCAGTAAATGCACAACTCATGACTGCATTCTGGAATTTTCCCTTCCTCAAAATGGAGCAAAGGCACAATAATTCCATCAACACTGTCAAACTATTTACTAAGTCTGCATTACTATTAATCTTCTCATCGTTCCCACCACCCATCTCCTTCCACTTATGACTGTATGACTGTAATTTTGTTGCTTGTATCCTTACAATTTATATTGATATTGTTTCCTGATTGCTTATTTGTATCCTATGACTATCATTAAGTGTTGTACCTCATGATTCTTGAACGTATCTTTTCTTTTATGTTCACTGAGAGCATATGCACCAAGACAAATTCCTTGTGTGTCCAGTCACACTTGGCCAATAAAAAATTCTGTTCTGCTCTGCTCTGCTCTGCTCTGCTCTGCTCTGCTCTATTCTATTCTATTCTATTCTATTCTATTCTATTCTATTCTATTCTATTCTATTCTATTCTATTCTATTCTATTCTATTCTATTCTATTCTGTATGTATGAGAACTGTATGAATTCACTTATCTTTCTATTTTTGTCAATAGTTTTAAAAAGATTAGATTCCTACAATATGACTCAAAACAATGTAAGGCTGCATTGAGTTTTCTTAATTGGAATTCATCAGAATTAATGAACCTTTGCAGGTCCACATCCACTGTACCTTTGTGCTCTCAGCAAGCTTTTTAAAGCCCCTGAATTGATAGCTGTTTGCAGGTCATCCTTTTGCATTCTGGCCAGCCCTCAGATTGCCTAAACTAATTTGCTACATCCATTAGTTAAACAGCCAGGCAGCATGTGAGTGTTTTGTATATTGGCCCTGTGTTTATTTCAATCAGCTTACATAGCAAGTGTAACGAAGACAGGATGTTTCATTTCTGCTTATTCAATCTGCATCTGCTGTCATAGATACACCAAGCCAATTGAAGTTTCAGCCAAGAGATAATTCCAAAGATGGAAAAAGGGACGTTTTTTTAATATGGCATTCTATGACAATCTATTCTACTCCTGAACTGATATGCATTTTGTGCTCCAGACAACTTATTGGATAAGAGGCTTCCAATTTGGAAATCATGGCCCAGATGTTGAGCTATTTAAAGGCTCATAAATCCATGGATGTGCTACTCTAGAATGTCTGAAACTAAAATCCAGCCAATTCTGTCTACAAATGAGACACCTGCCATGCATATGGTGGATCTGAAATTAGGTTATTGACTGCCACATAAGGGCAGATGACTGTAATGAATGGAACCCTCATTGATATGGAGAAGGGAGATTGATTGGTCCAAAAGTTTATGAAAGAATTCAAGAGCTTTCCAAGTCTTCCATGAAACTCAGCCAGAGAAGACTGAGATTCTTACTGCCCTGTGATAAACTCTGCAGTCAGGGGAATTACAACCCAAGGCCAACAACATTTGCAGGGAAAATCAGGATGGTGGTTGTGACATTGCAACCAAACTCCCATCCTGTTTGCAACATTAACACACGTAAAAAAGACAGTGCTTCTGTCATTATACCAGATACAGATTTACAGAGTTGGAAGGGACCTTGTAGGTCATCTAGTCCAACCTTCTGTCAATGACCACCAGCATGACCACCATCTTGCCTGTTGTAACCCAGCATCCATGGACATCTCCCTTTTGTGCTCTGCAATTCTTCTTCTACCTGAATGGTATACCTGAGTGGTATAAGAGAAGGCTGTACTAGTAAAAAAAAAATAGAGAAAGGAAAAGACACAAAGGAAAGGAAGATAACCATGTTCCTATTTTCATTTCTGCTGATTAAAACCGTCTCTTTGTTTCTCTGAATTGAATGTCAGAGAAACCTTGGTTTGTTATGAGCGAGTTCTATCCCTATCAATAAGAATTAGTATTTGTTTCTTAATAGAAGTTAGACATAATTTCATCTTTAGAGAAATGGCAGATCAAGTTATGGAGATAGGTGCCAATGTCAAAAATAACTTTGCATTTATTTTGCAAAACAAGTCTGATTTGGAAATTTTCAGATTAGATGGAAATTCCTGATAATTATTTTTTTTCAATTAAATTTTTTTATTACATTTCCTGTCTTCGCTAAATCCTGATTTTGCTAAATAGAAACTAAATTGCTCAGCTTGACTCATATTATATTGCAAGGCTAATAATAATTCTGCCTTCACTCCAGAGCGTCTTTGCCTTTTGAGCAGGTTGATGTGTTAAGTTCTTTACCATCCTACTAGCATACAGTAATAAAGAAAAAACCCCTTTGGCATTTAATGACAGCTCTAAGGCCCTTTACGACAATAAGTTTTTGTTTCTTCTTCTCTTTTTTTATTGTTAACTTAGCATCTTGAAGCTCATTTATATTCTAAACATTGCTCACTCACCTTGCCCAGTAATTCAATCCATATGTCTATCACCTCCTTGCAATCTGTTCTTCCCCCATGTACTCCTAAATTGTATATTATTAGATTAAATATTTTTGACACCCTGGCACAGATTATGTATCTTCACCAGCTGCACCAGTCTTTTCCCCTTTAACATGAGCAACAAAGTTGCTTGCTAAGTCTTTCAATTCCAACACAGGCAGTATATCCACCCATATCTGAGGAAAAAACCCGTAGCAATATCAGGATTTGCATAAAGTCAGAAGCCATTGCTGGAAAATCAATTGCCTCTTCCCTACAATGTCAACATTTTCCTGATTGAAAGTATTGCTCTAAGGTAAACTACATGGTGGCCACGGACATCAATATGCCCATCAACATTTCTCTAGTATTCTTCATGCTTCTTCACAAAATCGTTTCCTGAAGGTTTCAGTTGCAAAACATTGCCTTGTTTATCAAAATATGCAGAGGTCCCACATAAACATTCTTAAGAAATTTTTTAAAAAAAAGATGAATAGCAGCAATGTTTGTCACTATGCCCACCAAAAAAATTGCCCATTGATCTATGAAAACGTGGCAAAGATCTTTCTTACTAGTTTGTCCTGTGATAAATAGGTGATAAATAGGCAAGCCCCCTCATTCCCCCCATCCCCAGTAGCCATTCTGTGAACCAATGAGCTCCATGACAAGAATCTTGTGAAACTGTTCAAAAATCTATTAATAACAATTTGTCAGCACAAAACGGAGTACCTTTCACTTAATCCACCATTTATGAGATCTTCAATCAATTTAAGACAATGTATTTGCCATGTTTCCTTCCTTCTTTAGTAATGCTACCAGATTTGGACTATGTCCAGGATGCCCACTGAGTGGAGATCAATACAGGAATTTTTGGTGTCTTCTCTAATGGCAAATTTGAAATCAGTTCTTTCTCAAGAATATATTTAATGAATGAATTTCTATTTGGGCTCTGTCGCTTTCATATGTATTCAATAAGTAGTTTTTTTTAAAAAATGTATTTATTTTAGATGACACTTAATGAACATAAACCATTTAGCCTGAGTCTAAATCATTAGCCTATTCCAAGTAACAAAATATAGTTTACTGAAGCTTCAGAATCATAAAAATGGGAAAGGGAAACAGAGTGTTGACTTCCTTTCTTTTTTTCCTTCTTTTTTTGTGTAATAATTGTAGTTGACCTTTGAACATTAGCTTTGTGCTCCAAAATGTATTAGAAATCAGGACAAGGAAACAAAAACAAAATCTTTTCTTATGTAATTTGCATAATCATATAATTAAACTATTAAATTAATCAAATAATGCTAATATATTCTCTGTAGCTTTAATAATTTCCCCCTTGTACCATATTAAAAAATCGCAATGTACTGGCAAATTTTAAAAGGGCTCTGAATGGAGCCAAATGTTCTGCTTCTCTGATCTAACTGGTCTTTTGTCTTTAAAAATTCTAACAATTATCATAAATTGCCCATATTATGAAGTCTCCAGCTATATATAAAGCTTGGATCAAAATACAAAGAAAAGAACCAGGAGCAGGAAATATAACTGATAGTAAAAATTCTATTGGCCAATAAGGTGAGTCACTGAAAAGGGAAATGCTCAAAATACTTTTTTAAGTTTGAAACTTGAGCTAGGGGATGTTCCATGTTTCCTGATATAAATTCCTTGTTGAATCAAATGGGGGATATTATGAAGAGTTTATAGGTTTTTCTGTGGATAGAACATGAGACACTGTGGTCATCCATATAGAGCACATACACATGCATATATACTAGAATTCTGATAAATGCTAAGCATGAGACGAATATGGAAAAGCAAAGATCTGGCAACTGAATGTAGATTAGTCCACTGTTGTGCTCCCCATAGCAACTTATGGTTGTGAAAGTAAGACCTTACAAAAGCAAGACAGGAAGAAATTGACTCATTAGAGCTGTGGTGCTAGAGAAACCTCCTGTGTATTCCTTGGACAGTAAAGGTGACTAACAAGCAAGTACTGGAATGCATAACACCAGACATGTGACTGGAAGGCAAAATCACGGAACTGTGTCTCACTTGCTTTGGCCATGTCATGTGGGGGAATTCACTGGAGAAAGCAATTGTGTTGGGAAGAATTAGCAGGTAAAAAGAAATCAGTCTCCCAAAGAAGACAATGACTGGACACCATCAAAGCTGACATCCATCAGAACATAGAACAAATCAAAGTAGAAGTGCAAAATCAGAAGACATGAAGATACCTGACCCATAGAATTGCCTAGAGTCAAACTTGATGGATATCATCATCATTATTATCATCATCATCTATCTCATCTTCTGGTGACATATATTTTGTTAATGTTTTACATTAAGATAGTTACAGTTCATTCAGAAAGTATTCAGACTCTTTTCACTTTTGTAAATTTTATTATGCTGCAGCCAGGGGTGGGTTCTACTTACCTTTACTACCAATTCACATGCGCAGATCACTGATGATGACATCCGGGGTGGTGGGTGGGGCCTCCGGCCGGTTTTACTACCGGTTCTTGTGAACAATCCACCATTGGTTGCAGCCTGATTTTACAGATGTTGAAATTCATTTTTTTCTTATTAATCTACACTCAATACCCCTTAATGACAAAGTGAAAACAGAATTTTAGAAATTTCATTATGGGGTACTGAGCGTAGATTAATAAGGGAAAAATGAATTTCAACAATTGTAGAATAGGGTGCAGCATAACAAAATTGACAAAAGTGAAAGGTGTCTACATATTTTTTTGAATGCAGTGTATGCTTCTCCATGTTATATATTTTCAAGAGCAAACTACTGCCTGGTTTCTTAGGGGAAGACAACCAATTCCAGAATAAAATGAACACTGTACTTAGCAGTCAGAAGAAAGCCTTCAGCAATAGGTAAATAGTGGGTAGATTGGATAGACCTATGAAAACTGAAATATAACTTAAAAGGGCACAATCCTCATCCACACAAAGGCACAATATAATAAGACTTGAGGATTCTATCATTATAGTCAACCTCAATTAAAGGTGTTGTAAACATTTCGTTAGGATTGATTTCATGGTCTGCTCTATTTTACGGGGATGACAATAAACTTGAAAGTCTAATTGTGTGGACCTCCTCCTCTTTCTCCTTACGGTTCATTGAATTAGGAAGGTGTCTGAAATGTTACCTGGAGATTCTGGATTTAAAAAATATTTTACCCCTCGTCACCTTGGTAACAGAATATGCAGTACATATTTGGTCATTTCCTCTACTCTCCATAGTTTGCAACCAGTGACCAATTTCTACATTTTGCTTTCTGTACTTACTCATTATTCATTGGTTTATAGAACACCTCCAAGAGAGAACTGCCAGCTGTAGAGTTGGATACATACTACACATTGCTTCCATTTTGGCATGAAGTATGCACAAATGACTCGCCCTGGCTGAAGTACATTTCATTCAAAATCTGATGGATATAACAGTGGTTTTATTCTTTCTTTGTGTATACAGAATAGGATATTTTATTATATTGTTTGATTATTTGGTGTGTAGTTGTTTTTTTTAATGGTGCTGAGATTGTGTAGATACATTGTGTCTGATTGGTGGCTAGGGGCATTGTGAAGTAAACCATAAGAAGTGTACCTATGCTAGAGCACTTTCAGTGTCAATATCCCTAGCAATGCTGGATAAAACCCAAAATAATATTTGGTACATAAGATGCTTTTAAAGATGTGGCTTGACAATTTTTATTACATTACACTGGGCTCAAGATTTATAATCTTATCAATTTCTTTTGGAGTTTCTACTACTGCATCAGCTTTTTGAAAAGAATGTGCCTATATGAATGTCTCTTTATATTACTCTGTTTTTATTTTATTTATTTGAAATAAATTATACCACCATTATAATTTATATTACCTTTACATCAGATTTCAGGGCCATGTACATGTACAGCATAAAACAAATCTTGTCTTCACTGATCAGTTAAATAACAATGGTTTTCAAAGCTATTGTGTTGTCTGAATTTACTCCAGTAAAAGTAAGCCCTGTTTTCTTAAATTGCTTAGCTTTAGAACCATAAAAAAACATTTAGGGTTTTGTTGCTTTTTTTTTTACCCTCTACTACCAATAAAGTATCACATCCAAAAGTGTTTTGCCTATCACAGATATAATCAACAGGTGCATTATACTTGATGTGATCGTGATATAGGTATATAATTTTGTAACAGTAACTATGAACCTTAACCCTAATGGTAATCTTATGGCTGGAAAAAAGTGCAAGACAGTTGAAATGATTGCTGTGCAAAACTCAAAGATAAGCAAAAGAAGCCACAAAGTCCAACAATTGCTGCTTAAAATTAGTCTACAATAAGATAGATCTTAATAAGGTAGATTTTAGTGTTATCTAAGACAATGATAGCCTAACTAAGCAAGGTGATAATGATACAGAGACATTGCCTTCTCTAAGACCTATTCCAAGATTATTTTGTCTGATGACTGTATTAATTCATTTAATGTATTTCATTGAATAGAAACAAAATGGGAATAAGGGCTTTTCCAATAAGGTCTCAGCTTCAGAGGTGTCTGCAGATTCCAATGATCAGAATGATGAAACAAGACTCACAACATGACAGGAACTCTGCCCTTTATGTACTTGTGTTGTATACCATGACCTAGTTTTACAAAGGGTGGAGTCTGTATCATGAATATGCAAACTTAATCTGCAAATGAGACACTAAGTGTTATGCATCAGTAATATGAGAGCCATTTCACTCTATTTTGAATTTTCCCCTAAAGAATCTTAGGGTGACAGTTGTGATTCAATGTATCTAAAGGGTCACAATTTCTGAAAGACTGCCCTACAAGCATTCAGATAATAAGATTTTAAACGAGGTAAAAATAAATGTGAGAAGGCATTAGAATTTAAATGTTTACTGAAAACTATTTAGAAGTGGGCTGTATTTTTTTTCAATAATTTTGTCATCTCCTGTTTCTTAATATCTTCTTCTTTCTCTTAATATTTTCTTCTATAGTAAGATGCCATTAAATGCTTTGCTGTTTGTCTGCTTTTGCCTCTGCTATTCTATTATAACCTAGGGTCTTAATTTTCTCTTTTTGATTCATAGCGAGCTGTGTTGTCGTGAAGCTAAGTAGTGTATTGTTAATATTGCAATAATGAGCTATGCGTATATGGTGCTATTCATCACAGGCATTCAGCATGCATTACAGAGGTGTTTATATTCCTTGATTCTGTGTATAAAATTGAAAAGAGAGGCATCAAATGTCAGTCCCAAGCCTGCTTTCTAAACTCTAATTTATTGTACCTATCAAAGTTTTTGCAATTATGTATTAATACATTACTACATAAAGATTAGCATGTCTTTCATCTTCTACTGTTTCTAAGTAAAGTACCGATGGAATCTGAAATTGATTTACATATTTTCCAGCATGGAAGTGTGTACAGGCCCAGAACAAAAATATATTCCTATTAAAAGTGATTCTTTTTAAAAAATGAAAAAAGTTGCAGTCCCAAGTCTCCTTTTAATGGCCACAGAAAGAGCCTTTTGCTATAATTTTAATTCTCTGTGACAAAGACAACTTGAGTGCTCAAGGCCATGATAACCATGGGCTCATCCCAAATCATTGCTGGCCTGACACATATAGTTAAAATCAAGATAGGAGCTCTGCTCACCTGAGGTAAGGAAATGTTCCAGCAAGGAACGATCTTGAAAGAGAGACTAATCTGCCCACTCTTCAAAAGGTCAGTCCTGAATCTAGAGCTAATAGGTACCCTGTTTCCCCGAAAATAAGACATCCCCTGATAATAAGTCCAATCGGGCTTTTGAGCGCTTGTGCTAAAATAAGCTTCCACCCAAAAATAAGCCCTCCCCAAAAATATTTAAACGCAAAGCTGGAAATCAGGTAAGATGGGAAGAGGAGCCCCATCTTGCTCCACACGCCTCAAAATAATAAGACCTCCCTGAGGCGCTTATTTCGGGGTTCAAAAAATATAAGACAAGGTTTCTTTTCAGGAAAACAAGGTAACAAAAACTGAATGTTTGCTATAATGTTGGGGGAGGGAGTACTAAGTGAGAAAGTGATAAGTTTGCAATTTAAAGAGTGCTCTGGAGAGTGTAAATTAACTGGTTCAAAAGAATGTGGTTTCAGGCCTAGGTATGGGATGCAAACCACACACAGGTCACTTTCATGGAGAATTTGGGGCATAATTTGGATCCTTGCACTCCAAGAGGTCTCAGTAGTCTTTGATAATAGGAATCACACTCTCCTTCTGGATTGCTTCCAAGGTTTGGGAGTAGGAAATGCCATGTTATGAAGGTTTCACTCCTACCTGTTTGGGCAGATCCAATCAGTGGTGATAAGGGAGATTTTGGGATATATTATCTGCCAATTCAAAATAAGATATCATTGAGATATCTGCTATGTATCTGCAACCAGGGCCCAATAGGAGATGTGGTGGAAGTTCTCCCCTGTATATTGGGAAGCTCTTGGAGAGAAATAGGCTGTCTTAACCCTGAGAGCGTATGCACCAAGACAAATTCATTGTGTGTCCAATCACACTTGGCCAATAAAGAATTCTATTCTATTCTGTTCTGTTCTGTTCTGTTCTGTTCTGTTCTGTTCTGTTCTGTTCTGTTCTGTTCTATTCTATTCTATTCTATTCTATTCTATTCTATTCTATTCTATTCTATTCTATTCTATTCTATTCTATTCTATTCTATTCTATTCCATTCCATTCCATTCCATTCCATTCCATCCCAACCTAACCTAACCTAACCTAACCTAACCTAACCTAACCTAACCTAACCTAACAGAAAAATGTACCTATTAATTCTGATATCTCCTGGTTCAAGGGCTATATCAAATTTGACAATGCAAAATTTGACTATAAATTTATCGCAGAGAGGGAGGCTTATAATTTAGAAATCTTCCAAATCATGGTTCTCAACCCTGGCACCTTGATTATTTATTTATTTATTTATTTTATTTATCAAGCATATATAAGATAACAGGTAAAAGTATAAACATAATTTGAATACATGAAAAGAGTAAGTAAAAAGGAATATTAGGACAGGGATGGTAGGCACCCTGGTGCACTTATGATGCTTACAGACCTTTTAGGAATGGGGTGAGGTCAATAGTAGACAGTTTAAGGTTAAAGTTTTGGGGGTTTGGGGAAAAAACTACAGAGTCAGGTAGTGCATTCCAGGCATTGACCATTCTGTTACTGAAGTCATATTTTCTGCAATCGAGTTTGGAATTGTTTACCTTGGGTTTGTATCTATTATTTGCTCGTGTATTGTTGTGGTTGAAGCTGAAGTAGTCATTGACAGGAAGAACATTGTGGCAGATAATTTTATGTACTATGCTTAGGTCAGACTGAAGTCGGTGTAGTTCTAAATTGTCTAAGCCTAAAATTTGAAGTCTGGGGGCATAATATTTTTTAATCCTTTAGGATGCAATGCTGGCTGGGAAATTCTGGGAATTGAAGTTCACACATATTAAAGTTGCCACGGCTGAAAAACATTGTTCTAGATCCATATCTCCTGCTGGGAAACCAAATGTGAGACCTTTGACCAGCTTTGGTTTGTGCATTTGGAAATGGAGGTATTTAAGATGGTCTTGTCACCTATTGTTTAGGTTACAGAAATTTGTTCTATCTGAGGCTGCTCTTGAAGACAATTTGGAATCTTCGGTGTGTCCCAAATGCAATTGCCTGCATGTTCATTGACTAATCGTAGCACTGCCATATTACACAGATGTTACAAAAACTACAGTGGATACCAGTGAGTTTTAGTATAATTCAGGATGCTAGTTACTACCTTATGTCTGAGCACTGAGGATCTAAGTGAGTGTTTCTCATAGATACATTCTACCTGCCTGATCTTGGCATTTACGAAGCACTTTCTGCGATTTCCCATTTATCAAGAAGTACAGTAGAGGTAATTATTCTTTGAGGAGGCTTTTCTCCCATGGAACAGAATGCCTCCTGAACAAGAAAGTCCCCCCCACACACACTCAAGGCCTCCTAAAAGATAGTAAAAACGTGACACTTACTGACTGCATTAGTCATGATTGTTTATTATTATCTAGTATTACTATCAATAAACTACCTAAAGCCTGTTTGGCCTGAGGCAGTGGATAAATCTAATCATTTGCGAAAGCAAATAGGTTATCCAGAGCTGTTGAGAGACAGGCAGCATACAAGTTTAATACGTTAGGGATACTTTTCCATCATTCTGAAGCAATAAATGCATTACCATACCACCTGAATGAAATGTCTATGAAGATTCTCAGTCATCCAGGTTATGGGACACCCAAATGAAATGAAATCCAAATCAAACTGGATCAAATCAATCACTCAATGATTGATATCTAATTCTTACCTACTGTACCTTTGTGATGTGGCTCTGATCACTTTGCATCATTATCTTGCCCCTTTGAACACTTGGTTCCCCAAAAAATTGGTGAGTGTGATCCTCAGTCCCCTCTTGTTTTTTTCAAGGGAGAAGGTATGTCAAGGTTGTCCCTCAAAAGTGCCTGGACAATAAAATAACAAATCATACAGGTCATCCCATCATAGGTGATTTCCACTATAGGGAGCACAGAAATGTTATATTCAAGATCATTCAGTTCTCCAAACACCTAATCTAAAAATACCATATAAAGACTATGTCCAGCCAATATACCTTTTTGAGTTATCCTTCGTAGTCCATAAAAAATGTTGGTTTGCTTATTCATTACCATAATTAATAGATGGGAAAGTTAAGCTTTAAATTTTAGGGAGACTATGTCCACAGCAGGAAAAAAAAATATTTTAAAGGATATTGTGTTTTAAAAAAATCAAGCAAGTCTGGGAAATCTAGTATGCTGGGTGTGAAATCTTGGGAGTTGAAGTCAACACAACTGAAAATTGACAAGTTTGAGAAAGTGTGGTTTGGATATCCTCCAGCTGAGTGATTTACAACCTGCTATATTGGCCTGTGATGAGGTGGGGCAGGGGGAGGGGGAGGGGGGGAGGGGGAGAAGGAGGTATGAGATAAATAAGGAGTAAAGCTTGTTCCTTGTGTTTGGAGAAGGAAAAAAAGTTAATAAATATTGAGAGTGAAAATTAAAAGGTTACAAACAAAAGCTTAAGTATAAAAATAAAGCTGTAATACATTCCAGGACGTTTGGCAAATAAGATAAGAAATAGAAAATATAAAAATAGTGCACTGCATTGCAGTATAAGAACAGTTCTTTAGATCAAATACAGCATAACTTAAAATAATGAAATAAATAGAAACACAAGAGAAATTTGGCTTCTGATTTGCTACAGAGAGATAAAGTAAAATAAAGAAGCACAAGTCCATAAAAATAAAAGCTACAAAGGTAACAGTAACATTTTTAAAAAATACATCCTTGTTTATGTAAAAATGAAGTCTATTTTGCAACAAAATATTATTTTCCCAATGAGAGCTGAATGTGACCTACAAGATTCCATCCCTAAAAAGGATCTGCAATGTATAGCAAGGGTCTCCAACCTTGGCAACTTTAAGCCTGGAGATCCTCCAAGCTTACAGTTGCCAAGGTTGGAGACCCCTGATGTAAAGTGTAAGATTTCTGCAGATGAGAGATTTCTAGTTTTGAGTCTTTGCTATACTGTCATCTCTTAGAAAGAAGCTTCTGAAATACATAAAACTGAAATGTTCAATTCAAAGATAGGCACTTTGTAGAGGAAGCTGGCTGGCAGGCTGTCTAGCAGGGGAATTCTGGGAGTTGAAGTTCACTCAACTTAAAGTTGCCAACAGCGAGAAGCATTGGATCTATTTAGCAACACGGAGGCAGGAGAACACTGTACACATTAGTAGTTGAGTGCAAAGAGTTAGTTAGTACCTTTCTGTAAAGAAGATGCAATATTTCCAAAGGCACGTTAATGCATCTAACACAAGCTCGGTGGTTGTTCTTTACAAGTTGAGTGTTCTTTAATTTGTTTATAAGAATTTAGGAAGAAAGTTTAAACCCAACTCTCCAATGCATTTTTGAGCCATGTTTCTAAACTAAGGGATTTATTTATGAAAACTTTGGAGCTATCATTCATAGATTATTGTGAAAAAAAAACATACTGTAATGAGTTCTTGGAAAGATGATGAATCACCAGATGTCAAAATTTGATTTTAACAAATGTAAACATTTTAAAATGTTTCAGCCTTTGAATTACAGCCAGTCCTCATTAAGTGGATTACCTCAATTAGTGACTGTTCACAAATACAAAGATAGTAAATGATAATTTTAAAAAAACAAATAATTTTCTTACCAATGTGCACATTTACAACCAAATTTCTGTACCTCACAACCTCACATGCCTGAGTAAGAGGACACAAAATTTTATCTAAAAGACAAAGCAGCAATCAGCAACCTTCATAGCATCTCAGTCACATATTCACTTAGTGACAACTTCACTGAATTGAATTATAGTCATTAAATAAGAAGAGACGGTAATTATTTATTGATACTGTGAAAAAACTACAGTATGTGACTATACATTGCTAACCTATAATTATTTGTTTAAATGTTGAACTGCAATATTTCTTAATTATGTACAACCATCTGCTGTAATTTATGTTTTTGTATTTTGGTAGTTGTTTTTGTATCTCCTCCTTCTAAATTTATGGGGTGGCTCCTTTGTACTTTATATGTTTTCTTTTCTTTTGTTGTGTATTAAAGCAATAAAATCCATAAAAATATGTGGATTTGCTCAGGAGGATAGGGAGGGAAGATAAAATTGAAACAAACTAGCAGTGAAGCAAACTGAATTTGCCATCTTCTCTCAACTGTTCACTTTCTGTCACAGTAAATTGATCTTGTTTATGTGCATCAGAAGCCTTTAGATCACTCATTTCAAGGCAAAAAGTAACAGAAACATTAATAATATTTCTTCCTTTGCAAAGTGAGTAGGGTTCTCAGATCCTGATCCCAAGGTTTTTGATCCCTTTTTTTAAGAATACAGAAAGAAGAGTTTTACCGGATGGTGTTTTTGTATCAAAGCAAAGTCTTTGCAGGAGAGGTTTGTACGAATGAAATCCCTCCTTCTGTGCAATCTTTAAAGGTAATATTTGGAGCTGTTCTACTACAATGTTTGGAAAAGTTAAAAGCAGATAAATCACCGTCTCCCAAACCCTGCCAAATGCACATCAGGATGGAAGAGAGGAAGGGTGAATAGCATCATCTTCCCTCCCAGCTTCAGCTCATTGCTCACACCATTATTATATTTTTAAGTTGAACAATTTCTTTCTTCTGTAAAACAGTGAAAGAAAAACCACCCATTTGCAGTTAGGTTTTTATCTGGCCTTTCCTTCAGGAACTAAAAGTGGCTTACATTTGTTTCATTCCCACAAGGACTATACTCAGTGAAGTGGCTGGGCAATAACGAAGCAGCACAGACAGGCTAGTGACAACAGCTATTTATTGTATGGTGAGACTTCAGCAGCTCAATGGTGGCAGCAGCCCTCTTTATATACAGTTGGGCTGCTGGCCAGTAACCAATCAGAAACAACCCCTAGTTTGAAATTCCCGCTCTAAACAGCAACAACATAACACTCAGTATGATTCTTGGAATGCTTCAGCAATATGATGTGGTGGAAGACAAGGAAAATTATATTTTAAATCACAAAACTAGAGACACCATTTCCAAACTATGGAAAGTAATCATTCTTCTCTATTCTGCTTTGGTGAGATCTCACCTCACGTACATTGTGTGGTTTGGGAGACCACTGTATAAGGAGGAAACTGGAAGATATCCAGAGGATGATGAGGGGACCAGAAATAATGAAGATTGATAGAAAAGATTGAGTATGTTTACATTTCAAAAAATATTGTATTGGTATGGGAGGATATGATAGCACTTTTCAAATATTTCAAAAGAGTCACGCAGTAGAAGATTAAAATCTGTTCTCGTATTCAGACAGCAGGAAACAGGGTAATGTATTTAGCACAGAAAGGAAAATGTACTTAAATGTTAGTGGGAAAGCAGTTCAACATAGAAAACGGTGACTGAAGAGATGGCAAGTTCTCCTTCATTTGAAGGATATGCTTCCTTTCCTGTTTTGAGCAGAAAACTGGATTCGATGACTTAAATGGTTCCTTCTAAGTCTTAGGTCTCCATGACTACTCTAAAGTCCAGGAGTGAGCTTCCTAGGTTGGTGGTGAATACAAATCTGTGTCTCTTCAGACCTATCCCAACACTTAAGTACCATACCATATTGTTATGGTGGGTTTGGATGGGTCTAAAATGTGCATTTTCTCTCTTTATATACCCTCCACATGTCAATACTCTGAAGCTAGATTAGAACTCAGTTGTGAATATTTTTGCAGAAGATATCTAAGTTTAGCTCTTGTCTAGTGTGTCCTGTGACCTTAGAGATACCATAACTGTTATTCTGGACTGAAATAATTATATTCTGCCTTTTATAATAAAACATATTCAGTATATCTAACATATACAAGAAAACAAGAATAAAATATAGCAGCATTAAATACATCAAATTAAATGGGACCAATTATGCATAATCTAAACTCCCTTTTTACAACCCTGTAATACCTAAACAGTAATATATCACATCTTCATTTTTCTCATCATATACATACTAATATCTAAGGGATTAAATTCTGGATATCAATCAAGACTACTTTATTTCCTCAACTATATAGAACTAGTGCTCTTTTTTTCCTCATCTCTATATTTATTCCTTCATTATATTTTCCTATTAGCATGCATATCTTATTCATTCATTCACTCATTTCCTATAAGAATTTTACAGGTTTGATATGCTGCTATAATTTTATGAAAGTAAATATAATTAAAATATATTTCTTAACTGTAATGGCTTAGAATTTTTGGCCAGGTATATTTATTAATGTCTCTGATGATTTCTCTTCTCCAAAATGCTGGATGCAAAGGCAAGAAAATCCAATATCCATATATCAACAATGAAAGCTTGTTGGCACAACTTGGGATCTGTCTCCCAATCCCTCAATGTAAAAAGTATGTCAGTTTCTGCAATTCTAATCTCTTGATGAATATGCAGTTTGTTCTAATGACAGCAGGAAGGGGGAAAATAGCTGGTGAATAACAAAACTTAATAATGGAGAGAATTCTCAGACTAATGTTAGTGGGCACACTGAAACAAGAGGCAAATAAGCAGGCAACAAAAGCAGATGATTTTCCCTACTGACATTTTGGTGGAAAGTTGCACTCAGTTCTATTTCTGAAAGAAATTCCTAACTTACCAAATATCCTAATTTTTAATTCAAGAGTACAAGGCATGTTCTTTATGCCTCATTGGTCAATGGAGAAAAAAATCTTTTTGACAAACCACATGATTTCTCTGCTTATTCCTGAAGTCTTTTTCTAGGTTCTTTCCTTCTGTCTGTTTCTTGCCTCTGGGCTCATTCATGTTTCTCATTTGTTCCAGCATGAGGATAAAGCACCCACTGTTTCTAGACAGCAGGAATGGATGATATTGTCTTATGTGAGCTGATTAGAAACTGGACTTAGGATAAGAAGAATGGTTTCAGGAATTGGATAGTTCTAATTTAATTAAAAGAACAGGGGTAACAGTATAATAGTGTTCCAATATTTGAGGGGCTGCCACAAAGAAGAAGGGGTCAACCTATTCTCCAAAGCACCTGAGGGCAGGACAAGAAGTAATGGATGGAAACCAGCCAGCCATTCAACCTAACACTAAGGATAAATTTCCTGACAGTAAGAACAATTAATCAGTGGAATGGCTTGCCTTCAGAAGTTGTGAATGCTCCAACACTAGAGGTTTTTAAGAAGAGATTGGACAACCATTTGTTTGAAATTGTGTAGAGTTTCCTGGTTGAGCAAGGTGTTGGACTAGAAGACTTTCAAGGTCCCTTAACAATTCTGTTATTCTGTTAAACTTCTGTTTCTGTCCTGTCCAACCCCAACTTTCTGAGAATATGACCTTCATCTAGGTTTTCCTGGTCTATATCAACACTAATGGTTTCCCTTCTCAAGTGCAGGTAGGGCAGTCTAGTCCACCAGCCACACTTCATTCTCTCTTATTCAAACACCTTCCTACCAACTGGTTGTTGTGTGATCTGGCAGGCATTTTTACAGGGCTGCCTGTCATGAAAGGTGGGACTTTTCATTGGTGGCTTATTTTGGAGATATCAGGAATGGGATAATGAAATGCTGGCCATTTCATCATTTGGGTTGTTAACTGAGTGAAACTGAGTGAGTTTGTCAAATGTGAATCTAAAGCTGGCTTTAGAAAAAAACCAAAGAATATGAGTCATCATTATTGAACTCAAAACATCCACATCAGCCAGCACTGTACCCTTTTTTTGGTTAACAAAGGTCATTTGTTAACCAAAGGTCATTGCCTCTGTTGTCCCAGAAAACTCAGTTCCTTTTACCTAAGTGCAGGTCCAATGAACCACAAGGAATAAGACTTTTATTTGCAAATAAAAGGTTATCCAGAAGCAAAATGGGCACACTCCTGTTTGAAGTGGGTCCTCTTTTATAAAATTCAAAAGCATACATTACCATAAACCAATAATAAAAAAGCAACATCATGCATACATCGTGCATATATAATTAGTAGTCATAGTAACACAGTTCAACCAAGTTTTCGTAGATTCAACGAAAACTTAGAAGTCATACTAATGTGTCTGTTTTATCATTAGCATTTCTACACTAAAAGATTCCTAAATAATCAAATCCCCTTGATGAGGAGGCATTCCTAAGGGGGAAAGCAAATGGTTTCATTTTCACTATGCTGTCATCTCCTCCTAACAATGGGTCAACCAGCAGTCAAGGCACTTCCAAAAAGCTATACTTACTATGTACTAAGTATTAATAAATGCATGATTAAAATACATTAAAATGGGATGCTCCAGTACCTCCTCCTGTCTGCTTGATGCCACGTCTTTAGACAAGCCTTCTAGATGTTTTTAAATGATGAGAAAATTATAAGGAAAGAGAAGAACAACAAGCTTAGATTCAATTGTGAATGGACTCAATTAAGAAGTGTTGAAAGACCTTAAGGACCGTGTAGAGAACCTTTCATGGGGGGGGGGATCTATCTATGTGGTCACTAAGACCCAATACTAACTTAATGGCTGACCATTATAATCATCATCTGTCAGTTTTCCTTCTAGCCCAAGTGACAGAAAGAACTTAAAAATTGTAGTCCTCCCATCTTCAAAAGTCATGCCCTTAGAACATAGAACAATTAGTACTTTCATGCTAGGAAAGGAGAGGATGAACTGCTCCTTTCCTAGCATGAAAGTATTAATTGTTCTATGTTCTCTTTGACTGCATTGGACTTCCTCCAATGAAGTCAAAGATAAACAGATGCTTTCTTCCATCCATCCATTTGTCCCTAACAAGTCTGTGAGGTATGTTAACTGCCATTTAGAAATAACACCTGGCCATCACTCTGGTCAAAGTGGAGGAAGGACTGGAATCAGAAATGGATTTCTTAAGCTTGTTTCATTTCCAGTTGCTTTACATATGGGAACCAAGCAGCTTGAAGCTGTGGTGCAGAAAAGCCTCCTGTCTCTCTCCAGTAACTGCTTGCAAAGGGAAGAACATACTGTATTTTCATTGATTCAATGAATGTTTATCACCCCCTTCCTCCAATGAAGTCAAAGAGAAACAGATGCTTTCTTCCCATCCATCCCATTTGTCCCTAACAAGTCTGTGAGGTATGTTATTTTGACCCAGTGAGTTTTGATTATTGTGATATGATGCAAATCCGAAGTTTTTCCTTTGGATTTGCAGGAAGAAATAATCTGTGGAGGTCCCATTAAGATAAATGAGACTCCTCTCCAGGAATCAGAGCCTTGAGATGTCAACTCTCTCTTCCAATATGGTAAATGACAAGCACAAGCTGCTCTGCTGAAACAGATTTGTTCTGCCTTTTAGTGCAGAGAGAGAATGCAGTCACATGCTGGGAGGGGAAAGATCTCATAGTTTTTGCTGGAGGTTCTTAGTGATATCATGAAATATGCAAAATCTGTACAAATATAACAGGCAAGAAGGTGAGTCCCAGTTTAAATATCAACCAACAAGACAAAGGCAGATTTCCAGCTTCTCTTATCTAGTGAATGCTTTATCTCCCGAGTGGGGAAGAAGCAGATATTCTGTCTTTCAAATTCACTCTCTTTGTGTGAAGATTCACACAATGTAGCAGGATAACAGGGGAAAAAAGTATTGGCAAATAGGTCAAGGAGGTGGAGGCATCCATAGGGAGTGAGAGAAGAGTCTAAGTACCATTTGAAAAGAGAGGTCAAAGCCGTGCTTGTGTAATTGTATTATGGTTATATGTATCCAGTCATTTTCAAAGGTAGAACACAGTGAAGTAATAAAATCAAGATTGCAACCCTAAGAGAAGAAGTGCATTTATACACATATAAGTCCCAAAGAAAATGCTACTTCTCTATGGTTTGCAAAGAAGAAATAGGCCACTGCAATCTGCCTCTCAATAAAAGCAAAATGTAACAAGAAATTCATTATTTCAATCCATCACAGACCCCTTCTTTCAGGATATTCCATTCCATCCCACCTCCTGTTTTATTTTCTTCTACTGTTTCTCCCCAAACCATCGTGTTGGAATTATTTAAGCCTCTCAAGAATTCATGACAAATAGCTGTCTAGCCTCTGTTTGAATATTCCAAAAAAGGAAAGTCCATCACTTCCCTATATCATCAATTCCAATATCATAACTACTCTCAGAAGTATTTCCTAACTGTCAGCTGCAATCTGCTTTTCAGCAACCTAAAAACTTTATTCTGTGTCCTACACACTGGGGCGACATAGAAGTAGTTTTGACCTTCTGTGTATTCAAATTGCTTTTAGGTGTTTGAAGAATGTTATGATATCCTTTCCATCTTAATCTTCTTTTCCGAAGGCTAAGCATATCCAGATCTCTCAATCTCTCTTTCTAAGATTTAATTTCTAATAACCTGATCAATCTGCTTGCAGCTGGCCTAGTTTCTCTGAATATTTTTTAAAGGACAAGGTTCAAAACACAAGTCTTCCTTTCTTTCCTTCCTCAGCCAATGGCTAGTAAATTGTTCTTTGATTGTTTTACTGTTCTGGTGTATTTGTCTTTACAATCCACTCAGAACACTCTCATTGCTGATAGGATTTTTTAAAAATATTTTCCCTCTTTTCATATTTTTTCTACTTTCATAAACTGTAAGGTTTTATAAGCCTGTTTACACCTTCTTCCTAATTTTAAGTAGCTTCACATATCAGAATTCATTCTTAGCTTTCACCTACAGATTTTTATGATTGGTCACAAAGTCAGCCAGATGTTTAGAGTGGATTTGGCATTTTTATTCACCTACTGAGTTCCTTCCATGGATCTGGGATAGGCAGATGTCCTTGCAAAATGTAAGCTGTTCCAAATAAAGCTGTTTTCTGCATTTGATTGATGGTGATTTTATCAAAGCTAATGTTGGTCAAGTAATGGTCCAGATGTTTTGGGATGGAACCCAAGTTTCCCAATACTATCAGCAATATATTTCTTTTGCCACAGGCCTTCTACTTCTATTTGCATGTCTTTGTATTTTGTGATTTTCTCCAGTTGCTTTCTCTTGCTCGGAGGCAACTGGCATTTCTTGCACTTATTCCAATGCACCATTGTTGCTACTTTGACATGCCATTGTTTGTAATCAGTCTGTGCAATCTTCTTGCAACAGCTGACTAGATGCTTCACTTCTTAGCTTCTTTCCCTTGGATTGTGGTTGTGTTGGAACCGGACCTTGTCCTCTGTGGTGAGGGGACAGTGGACCTGGGCCTGTGAACATTTTTTAGATCTTCCATGTCTTTGTACTCTCCCTTGGATCTTTTATTATGGACCTTTAGAATATGGTTGTGCGCACCTGCCTTGATCAAGATTTACTCAGCGACGGAACTTCTTGGTCTGCGAGACTCCCCCCTCTCGCAGGCTTGGCCCTTCACTCTATTGAGGGCCTACCTTGATGATGGGTTTTGGAACCCCGAGAGGTGGCATGCCGCAAAGAGGGGTTGCGGGTTTTTTTTTTAAAATTGTCTCTGTCAAATCTTTTAGGGGGTTGAGGGAAGGAGCAGGGGGAGAGGGTTATAGGCTGGGTTTGTCACAGGGGCCTGGAATAGAAGGCGGGGGACAGGGTGTGGAGGAGCTCATTGCCGAGGGAAAAGAGGGTGATTTCATCAGAGCCGTAGTTGGGAGGGGCAGATATGGTGGGAATAGGGGGCCATATCATGTGAGGGGGGCATGTACCCACTGTCTTCGAGCAGTGGCATGCCCCAGCCCTCAGGACTCTTCTTGCTCCCCGGACTGCCCAGAGTTATGGTGTCCGGGCCTGAGGCTGATGTTGTGCAATGCTAGATCCGTGGTTAATAAGGCCCCCCTCATTTGTGACCTGATTCAGGAGGGGGATGCGGATCTGGCAGGTATTACGGAGACCTGGTTGGGCCAAGAGGGGGGGTCCCCCTCGTAGAGATGTGCCCACCAGATTTCCGTGCATTTCATCAGCCAAGGGTCCAGGGTTGGGGTGGGGGGGTGGCGGTAGTTATAAAGGAGGGTCTAGATCCAAGGGAGGCCACTGTTCCTCAGATAGCCGGATGTGAGTCTCTTCTGGTGAAGTGGGGCCATGGGGTGCAGGTGGGCCTGCTGATCGCGTACCTGGCTCCCTGCCACATGACAGCAGCTCTGCCCTAGCTTCTTGATGTTATTGCCGGGGTGGCGGTTGATACCCCCAGGCTTTTGGTTATGGGGGATTTCAACTTGCCGTCTGCTGGTGAGACGTCTGGGTTGGCTCGGGAGTTCATGGCTTCCATGACAGCCAAGTAATTCTTGGCCCTACTCATGTGAGGACACACTCTGGACTTGGTTTTTGCCTCTGGGCAGTGGTTGGATGGTTGGGATGTTGGGGATATAGTCATCGAACCCCTGTCATGGTCGGACCATTCTCTCCTGAGGCTAGACTTTCTGACCCCTGAACCCCACTGCAGGGAGGTGGAACTGGTTAGATAGTTCCGCCCCAGGCAGGTTCCAGAGGGAGCTTGGGCCAATACCTGTAACTCTGGCTCACAACTCGGCTGAAGAGCTGGTGGCTGCCTGGGATAGGGCAGCTGCCAGCACCCTGGACTGAGTTGTGCCTTTGCGGCCTCTGATGTGGCGTTGAACCTGCCCAGCTCCTTGGTTCTCTGAGGAGCTGAGGGAGATGAAACACCAGAAAAGATGCCTAGAGAGTGGTTGGAGGGCGAGTCATTCTGAATCTGACTGAACACTAGTTAGGTCCCATCTTAGGACCTATTTAGTGGCGATAAAAGTGGCAAAGCGTTATTACTTTTCCGCTCTTATTGCATCGGCAGATAATTGCCCAGCCGCCTTGTTTAAAGTGACCTGCTCCCTCCTAAATCAGGGAGCGTGGGAGGACCCCTTGCAAGGGCGGGCTGAGGATTTTGCACAGTATCTGCATGATAAAATCACTCAGATTCGGGAAGGCTTGGACTCTGACTGGGTAGATTCCGGCAGGGTGACTGAGGCCAGTCTTGAGACTATTACTTGGGAGGAGTTCGATCTTGTGACTTCTGAGGAGGTGGACAGGACTCTGGGGAGGTTAAACGTAACCATATGTTTGTTGGACCCGTGTCCTTCCTGGCTGGTACTGGCCACTCAGGAAGTTACACAAGGCTGGCTCCAGAGGATTATAAATGCTTCTTTGAGTGAGGGTTTCTTGCCTGCTACCTTGAAGGAGGCGGTGGTGAGGCCCCTCCTCAAGAAGCCTTCTCTGGACCCGGCTGTTTTGGCAAATTATCGTTCTGTCTCCAACCTTTGCTTTATTGCGAAGGTTGTTGAGAGTGTGGTTGCGCGGCAGCTCTCTCAGTACCTGGATGAAACTGTCTATCTAGATCCGTGCCAGTCTGGCTTCACACCTGGGTACAGCATGGAGACAGCATTGGTCACATTGGTGGATGATCTCTGGAGGACTCGGGACAGGGGTTGCTCCTCTGTCCTGGTCCTGTTAGATCTCTCAGCGGCTTTTGATACCATCGACCATGGTATCATGCTGTGTCGGTTGGGGAGTTTGGGGGTGGGAGGCACCATGTTGCGGTGGTTCTCCTTCTATCTCTCCAGCCAGTTGCAGTCCGTGTTGGCAGAGGGGCAGAGGTCGACCTCAAGGCGCCTCATTTGCGGGGTGCCACAAGGGTTAGTCCTCTCGCCGCTCCTGTTCAACATTTATGTGAAGCCACTGGGTGAGATCATCCGTGGTTTTGGGGTGCGATGCCAACTTATGCTGATGACACTCAGCTGTACATCTCCACCCCTGACCACCCCAGTGATGCCCTCGAAGTGATGTCCCAGTGTCTGGAGGCCGTGTGGGTCTGGATGGGGAGAAACAGGCTTCGACTCAACCCTTCGAAGACCGAGTGGCTGTGGATGCCAGCTTCCTGATATAGTCAGCTGACACCATCGCTGGCTATTGGGGGTGAGTTTTTGGCCCCCACAGAGGGGGCTCAAACTTGGGTGGTCCTCTTGGACACACGGCTGTCCTTGGAGGGGCATATGACGGCCGTGGCCAGGGGCACCTTCTATCAGGTTCGCCTGATACGCCAGTTGTGCCCCTTTCTGGATCAGGACTCCCTATGCACCGTCACCCATGCCCTCGTCACATCTCGCCTGAACTACTGTAACGCTCTCTACATGGGGCTCCCCTTGGGGTGCACTCGGAGACTCCAGCTGGTCCAGAATGCGGCTGTGCAGGTGATTATGGGAGCAACCTGGCGCTCCCACGTAACACCTCACCTGCGCGAGCTGCACTGACTCCTGGTGGTCTTCCAGGTGCGCTTCAAGGTGTTGGTTCTCACCTTTAAATTGCTCCATGGGATATGGCCAGGGTATTTGCGAGACTGCCTGCTGCTACCGATAACCTCCCGCCAGCCAATACGCTCACACAGAGAGGGCCTCCTCAGGGTGCCTTCGGCCAAACAATGTTGGCTGACGGCCTCCAGGAGGAGAGCCCTCTCTGTGGGGGCTCCCACCCTGTGGAATGAGCTGCCTCCTAGTATACGTTTGATCCCGGACTTTCACACCTTCTGTAAGGCCCTAACGACTTACCTATTCCAACAAGCCAGCCTAGCCCAAAGGGTTTTTTAATAGGGTTTTTAAATTATATGGGGTTTTAAATTGGAATTTTATGGATTTGGGGGTTTTAAATTGAGAAGCCAAAGATTTAAATTTATTCATTTTAGTTCCTTATAACTTTTGTATTTTATGTATTTTAATTTTCTGGCTGTTCACCGCCCTGAGTCCCTTTTTGGGAGAAAGGGCGGTATATAAATCCGAAATAAACTAAACTAAACTAAACTTTGCAAAAACTGCCTTTTGCTTCTTAGTTCTGGCTCTGTATGCATTGGTCTTATACAGCCAGAATTAGTGCCTCTGTGTCTTTCTTCAACTTCCTTGCTCTTAGCTATTGCCAGATCTTGTTGTTACCTGCTTATTATTTTGATTTAATATAGATACCCAGTCCAAGATGTTTCCTATCTCTAGTTTATCATGTACAATAAGGCTAGGGAAAGAGCATAACTAAATGAGGTGAATGATATCAGATTAAGGAGCTCTAGAGAAGGGAAGCTCCTTCCAAACTCCCACATCTAGTCCCCCCCACCCCTGTCTTTTGGGCATTCCCTATCTTGGATGGATGCTAAGATTACTGGAGAAATGAGGGATCATTCAAGGGTATGGTAGAAAGTATTAGAATAATTCATTTTGCTATGATGGTTTGGGTCAAATTTTCTGTTTTTTCACAAACAGAAATACTTCAGCATCTTCCAAATGAAAATAAATATGCAAGCAATAAGGAAAAATAAAAACATGGAAAATAACAGAACAACATTTGATCGAGTCAAATGCTAAATTCTTCATTTAGGAAACACATCAAATGTACAGATTGTAGGAGTGTGGAATACTTGGTTTGGTAACAGTATTTGTGAAAAAGGTCTTGCGATAGGAGATGATTCCAAACTGAATATGAGTCAGTAATGTAATATGGCTTTAGAAAATATAAGATGGATGGTGAAACTAGAGCCCGAGTAGCGTAGGGGAGTAATGCCTCCTACAAAGGCAGCATTTAAGATCCAGCTGCTGCAATTACTTGCTAGTTCAATCCCAGGCAGGCTCAAGGTCGACTCAGCCTTCCATCCTTTATAAGGTGGGTAAATTGAGGACCCAGTTTGTTGGGGGCAATAAGCTGACTTTGTATAAATATAAATATACAAAAGTATGAAGGCTATTGCTTAACGCACTGTAAGCCACCCTGAGTCTCCGGAGAAGGGCGGCATATAAATCAAATTAAAATAAAATAAAAATAAAAATAAAATAGTGGCGTTATCTGAGATTAGCAAAATGGACCACTTTTATTAAAGAAAAGATTTTGGCTAGTTTGGTTTCTTTGTGGACTTTTTTGCATTAAGGAATTAAGGAATGCAAAAAGGAAATGAAATTTTATGTTTGAGATTTGACAGAATTATTTATCATTGTAGAAATAATCATGAATTTTAGAGCACAAGGTTAATATATTTTATATTTGTAATTATTGAAGAAAAAAAAAATTTTTTGCTTTTTAAACTGCATTCCTTTCTCACTGTCTTTTTCTTTTCTAATTCTTTTCCTTTTTGTTTTTGTTTTTTTAATTCTTGTTGAAACTCAGAAAAGATGTGTGGGTGGGGGAGGGAGAAAAGTCAACAATAATTTTATTTTTATGTTGCAGCAGAAGCGTATTTTAGAAACCAAGAAAACATTTTGCTTTATTCTATGCTGATCAAAGCCAACTTTGAGTAACATGTCCAGTTCTAGATAATTCTCGTTAAGAATTCAGACAAATTAAAGTTCAGAGAAAGGCAAAAAGGAAAACCAAGATATTAAAACAATTTAGATTTTAAAAGAGAAATCACACATCATTCGACCAGTGAAGAAGTAGTGGAAATTGCTAGAGTCTTCCCAGTGTTCTTAATAGTTAACCTGACTTAAGTTTTACTGAACTAAATAATCTAAAATAAGATATCCATGACTAAAATAGTAAAAAGGAAGAAATCAATAAAAGTTGTTTGTTTGTTTATTTATTTGTTTTTTCGTTAGATAATACACTGTAAGCCTTTTCCATCACACTGTGCAACAAGATTAATGAGAATGAGCTACTGTGGTCATTGTAAGTTTTTCTTGTAATAGCTCCTGAAGAGTCGTGCAGAGCTTCTTCTGTCAAAATATTTCAGTACAATAATATAATGTAGAACAAATGTGTATCTGCAAATCTAACAAAATCTGTTGCTTCCAATGAACCTGCAGATGGAGCAGGATAGGCAAATAGGACATGCAAAGGTCCCAAATAGAGAATAGAACAGAACAGAACAGAACAGAACAGAACAGAATAGAATAGAATTCTTTATTGGCCAAGTGTGATTGGACACACAAGGAATTTGTCTTTGGTGCATATGCTCTAAGTGTACATAAAGTAGTATACAGATTGTAGCTCCTTGTAGTATTTTCTGCTCTCTAGTGAATTTTAATGGTTTAAATAATTCTGAAGGTTAAAGGAATACGAGGCCAGAGATAACTTTTTTCTGATATGTATCTTTTCCAATTCTGGGTTTTCTTTTTCCTAAATTGAAAAAAAAAAATGCACTCTTGGCTAAGATCAAAGGAAGAATAATAGTTATACATGGTCAGGATATCTAGAGTTTTAGGAAGGCAACTGACTTCTATGAATGGAAAGAGGGGAAAAAATATACTTCAGACTGTTGCCTGTTGTGAGAATTTGTTCCAAATATTCTGAAAAGGAACTTTAGAGAAGTGACATTCAGACTGGCTTGTTTCAGATGCCCAGATATTCCAACACTATCACTCTGGATATTCATATTGGCTTGTAATTCTAAGATAACTTCTTGTGGCCTATAGCCACATAAGATATCTATTGCTATAGAATCAGAAAAATTAGAGTGAATCTTTAGATTCACTGTTTCAGAGCAACTATTACTATTCAATAGAAGCTGAGCAGTGGTGGGATTCAAATTTTTTATTACCGGTTCTGTGGGCATGGCTTGATGGGTGTGATGTGGCTTTGTGGGCGTGGCGAGGCTTAGTGGGCATGGCAGGGGAAGGGTACTGTAAAATCTCCATTCGTCCTGGTCAGCTAGGACTCGAGAGGCAGAGAACAGATGGGGGCAGGGCCAGTCAAAGGTAGTATTTACCAGTTCTCTGAACTACTCAAAATTTCCGCTACCAGTTCTCCAGAACAGGGTTAGGAAGTAAATGTTTGATGTTAAGGAACTAATAATATCTATCATAAAAGTTGTGAGAATATTCTATCAGACATTTAATCCCAAGCAATATGATGTGAACTGCCAGTGAAATCTATAATAGACTCATCTAATAGCTATCTTTTGAAATTCCCTAGCTAAAACCTTGGATGCAAAATATATACATTTGGGGAATTATATTTTTTTAAAAGACCTGTGGTTTCAAACGCTTCACTGATTAATTAGTTGATCATTAGATTAATCATTACAACTAAAGTTGAAATTATATTACTTCCTGTTTTAAATGTTTACTTTCATCTACCAGAATCTGGGACAGTAATTAAATTGAATCATATGGGATTTACATTTTTAAACTTGTAAGATATTTATTACCAAAAAACAAAGCTGCAACAAATAAATATCTATATATTAAAATATAGATTTTTTTTAAAGGAACAGGGAATCGTTCTAATTTTTGCGTTAAAATTGTGTATATACATTCCATGGAGAACGTATCCTTGAAAATGTGATAGTGCTTTGCAGATAGCTCATCTGAAATTGGAAGGGTAAAACGTCTTCTGAGAATCTAATCAATCAGATAAGCTCTATCTTAGTGTTGCCAGATGAACATGTACACTACAAGCCATCATGTACTTTTTCAAGAGTATTTTTGCAAGCCAAATATATTAATTAGTTTCAGATTACTGCCAATATTAGTGAAGAAAAATGTAGAGAATGATGATAACTGGGAGGATACTACAAGGGCTAGTAATCTTGTATTTCAACACGGGGAGTTGATTGCTAGATCAGGCTCATAGACAGCAACTCTAGCGCAAAGTGTTGAATTAAAAAGTGTTATACAAAATATATAACATTTTCTGAAGCGTGTCAACTTATGTACTGTAAACAGGATGACTAAAATGAAGCTGTAATGATTTGTGAAAATCCCTGGACAGTGATAATGCCCTTTATAGAAAATATACCTACTGGATTTTCCTCCGATTTACAGAGAACTAACTTTATCCTGGGGAGAAGGGAGAAATCCTTTAATATTAATGGAGAGGCAGTGGATGGAGTAATGATAAAAAGTGGGTGGAGGAAAATTTATTTTTTCTGATCTTTGGAAAGATAACTTGTCATTTGCTCCTTTATTATTGTTGGTCAAATTTGTGGAGGAGAGATTATATTATATTGTGTTTATCTATCTATCTATCTATCTATCTATCTATCTATCTATCTATCTATCTATCTATCATCTATCACCAAATTTATTGGATGCCTATCTTACCACAGGGTAACTTTGGACAGATTACAATATTAAAATAAAATTATATAAATATAATGCTACAAAACTATTGTAGGAAGTTAGCACCAACCCCTTTCCTAGAGGAATGAAATATTTTGAGAAATATTAAAAAGGCAGAATATATTTCCCTGGATGAGAAATGGAGAAACATATTTTAAAGACCAAGCAGCTCCCACTTTCCTGCCTCTCCCCCTTTTGTTAATGGGCCAGAGGCAGAAACCCAATCCTTTGTCAAAGAACCATCATCTGCAACACAATAGGACCCATCTATTGGGAAGATTACATCAGCCAGCAAGGCTAGCTAAAATTCCCACCCCCTGGGAGTCTGACAACTAATCAGGATATTCTTTCTGGGCCCCAGGAAGTTCAAAGCCATAGAGGGCATAAAACCCGGGGACTCACCCCTTTTCTGTTCAGGAACTCAAACCATGTGATCCTGTCCACCATTAAACCATCTTTCCAAGCAGTCTCCATGTTTCCAGTGTCTTTTTCTCCACTTGGAGCTGAACCCAGAAGTATATTTCTTCTTACACTATAAAATACAAAATGTAAAATACAAAGTATGATAGCTAAAAAAGATAGGTAAAAAGATAGGGAGGGAGGGAATAGTTGAGGGGTGGTGGTTTCTGATATATATTTGCAAGCCAGTTCCAACATGAAGCCCTTCCTTTGGAGTCCCAAGACAATTGACTGAGCCAGGTCTTTAGGTTCTTACAGAAGATCAGGAGGGCTGGAGGAAACCTAAGTCCGGGATGGGGGGGGGGGCACAAAATGTTCCAAAGGGGTTTCCCATGTTTTCTGAAAAAAAGTTGCAATTATTTCTAGTAACTATCATTGGAGGGGCTCCAGGAATGTCAAATAAGGGGTTTTAGGACAAAATGTAGCTATGGACCTTCACATTATTCATTGTCTGTCAGGATTGGCATTGCCTGTCTGCATATAGAAAGTGACTGAAACTGAGTATGTGCAGGGAGAAAGATTTGAGGAAGGGGAAGCACTGCCCTTGATTGATTGGCCAATTTGATCCTGAAGAATTGGCTTGTTTTGGGTTCCTTCTCTTAAATAACATAATCCGTCAGGACCCCAGAAGTGGACCTTCTCAGTAGCAGTGCTGGAACAAGGTTTTCCTCAAGATCCAGATGTCTCCCACACTGCTGTTCTTTAGGCCTTTTGCAGGGAGGAGTGAAATTCCTTGTTTCATATGTTTTATCAACATTTAATTTATGTTATTACTGTGAGCTACCCAGGGTTTTTGAGAGTTGGGACAGCATATAAATTTAGTAAATAATTATTTTGACAGACACGGATAGAACAGTAATAAAAATGATTAATACTAAGAAATGGTACAATCTAAGGACCACACACAAACTATATCGGGAAATTATTTAAATCTTTATCTCTCTCTCTCTCTCTTTTTTGTAATTGTAGGAAAAGTTTATTTCAGGACAGCCTCAATGGTTATTGTTATGGTTGCAAACTAGTTTGTATGATAAAGATGTATCAGGCCTCTGAAGCACTATAACATCATAAAAAGGTAAAGTCGTTGGATTTCAGACTGTTTGAATTATGCTTTGAAAACTGGGATAACAAATTCCTGCTTCATAAATTGCTTCCAACCCACAAGTCCTTCCCATCTGCACATAAAGCCATCAACTGAGACCATTCACTTTCTGCAACCAATGTCCTTTCTATTCATCTATGAAAAGATGCTTTTTTTCCCCCAAGCCAAAAGACTGATCTAGTATAATATTCCTTTTCAACTCTGGCCAGTTAGATGTCCACAGAAAATCCACAGATAGAACAGGATAGAATAACAATTACTTCTTTTCTTTTTTAAAAAAAATTCTTTTGTGATTCTTTACAGCAATATCCGGGGAAATCATAAAATGCTGGTTGCAGTTCAAGCCCCACCCTCTTGTATCAATATCACATATATTCAGAAAAGAGATAGGTCATAAGTTATTACCATCATGTCTATCATTCCAATTTTGAGCCTCCTCCTGTGGATATCACTAGCAGTTAGCACTGACTTTGCCTTTTCACTGAAATCATATCTTGATCAACATTTGTACTGAATTGGCTGCTTACTCCAAAGACATTGTGATTTCAGTAAATATGTAAAAATATTTAAAAATAGAAGTATATGAAAGTAGGAATATATTTTGTTGCAAATTGTATTAGTTCATATTTATCTTGAACTACATCTTCTACTTTAAAGCTATTCTTGAATTTTCAGCAATTCCCTGTAAAAATTTCTGCTGTCCCCTTTGGTTGTAAATGGGGATATGCTACTGTGACCTTAAATTCCCTTTTTCCCCCAATTCTTGGGATTGCTTCTGACTATGGCTATTGAAAAAGGGACGTGTTGGCTCAGTGGCTAAGATGCTGAGCTTGTTGATCAAAAGTTCAGCAGTTCAGTGGTTCGAATCCCTAGTGCTGCATAACAGGGTGAGTTCCTGTTACTTGTCCCAGCTTCTGCCAACCTAGCAGTTCGAAAGCACATAAAAAATGCAAGTAGAAAATTAGGGACCATATTTGGTGGGAAGGTAACAGTGTTCTGTGTGCCTTTGGCATTTAGTTATGCTGGTCACATGACCATGGAGACGTCTTCAGACAGTGCCGGCTCTTTGGCTTTGAAACGAAGATGAGCACCGCCCCCTAGAGTTGGGAACGACTATCGCATATGTGTGTGGGGAACCTTTACCTTGACCTTTATGGCTATTGAAAATGTACTGAATAGTTTCTACTCAACCATCTATTCATCCATTCACTGTAGATTTAGAGCTCCATAAGATACAGGGAAGCTTAACAGATTGAAGAGTAATAAACCAATAAAAAAATAAGAAACAGAAGACATGAGCATCTGGAAATGACAATGTTTCAGATAAATACATTCTCAGCATTTATTGTAATCCAAAACCTGGAGCAACAGCTTAGTTTTCTTTTTTTTAATGGTAATTTTATTTAGAATTATAATTTCAGCAATAAAAGCAAATTCAAATTAAAAAATACAAATTAATAAAAAGAAAAAATGGGCAAAAAAGGAGAAAAAAGAAATAGGAAAGAAAAAAATAAGAAAATGAGAAGAAAAAGAAATATATAAAAAGTTACTTCCAACATTCATTACTATTTATTTATTTTTTTATTTTTAATTTGATTTATATGCCGCCCTTCTCCGGAGACTAGCATAAATAATTTTAATAACTTATTGTCTTCTCTTAATAAATGTTATAAATGATCTTTTCTCATACCCCTTATCTATAACAACTCCACAAAGGCTAATCATTTTAGTGCTGATTACAACAAAAGGCCATAAAGGTTATAAGAACAACATTAAGGGTAACCAGACAATGGTTACCAAACATCTCTCTTTTAGCCGTGATCAAGTGAATTAATGTTATATTCCTTTGTTTTATTAGTAACAATCTTGATCTTTAGTCCTTTCAAATAATGTTGTAGAATTTGATTTCTTTTCATTTTTAGTTTGTCATTTCTCACAATTTTTGTAACACTTTAACAAGTCTATTTTATAAATCTAATATAGGAAAATATCCAGGTCACTCTCCTAGTGTGCTGTCCTTTTAATTATTAAAACATCACCAATTTCTTTGGTATGTCAAGTATAACATCTTTTTCCATATCATTCTAGTAGCCTGTCATTTTTAAATGTACTTTCAACTCAGTCTCAATCTTGTTAGATAAAACTTGTTACTCTTCCATAACATCTTTTGGAAACAATCTATCTACAGACACTATTAACTTCTGGAACCATTATCCAATGATGTCCCATAGTATGTCCAATGTTAAAATATTTTACTTCATTCTATAAGTCAAGTTAAAGCATTCTTCTCTAATTTAAATTTTTAATTCCTTCTAATTCTTTCAAGTGTCCAATTATAAGTCTTGTTAGTTTTTTTTAATCAAAACAAAAGCATTTTGCCATGGGAAGGTTTCTTTATAATTAATTCTAATTTTTTATTTCAAATTTATCTGGATTTTTAGCCCATTTGTAAAATCAAATATCTCAAAGAATTATTATCATGAACATAATGGGTGACACAATCAACTGCAATCTTCCTTTCATCTGTAATACAGAGGAAATTTATAAATAAAACACATGCTCAGTACAGGGGAGAAAACTTTCAAGTATATACATAACCTGAATAATCTGGATTGTGATCTCTTGATCATCACAACACAGTATTGTGTAACTCTCTCTTTGCCTCTATTGGAATGTAAAAGAACCAACATTCTTAGCCATTCAGAAACTTGGTTATAAAACCAATGCATTTGGACTGGCTTAGTAGTTCCTTTTATAAACTGATCCCATATGTAGAATAAATGCATAGAAGGGGTGAATATTATATAATGCTCCCTCTTTACCTGACATTGCATGCTGTGCTTGGTCTATGCCTGACAATGAATTTGAAAAAAGGAGTCTGTGCACATGCAAGATCTCTTCACCTGGGAATCCTTTCAATGGTGGGTTGTTACCAGTTCACCCCAGATCAGGCAACCCAGTAGCGACAGTAGTGGGAGGCTCACATGCGCAGAAGTGTTGTGCGTGTACGCACACCCACGAGCGAATCAGTAACAACAGGTTTTGAAACCCGCCCCTGAATCCTTTGCATATAGAACCTGATATTCAGGCATTGTATTGAATGAGTAATGATGGGAAAAGTAAGAATTTTCTCTTCACATATTTAAAGTATATGAAAAGCCAACAGGTGGAGAGAACAGATAATATCATTACAAGAATTCCTTTTCACAATGATTCCTGAAAACGTAAATGTCTTGGGATGACAAGGCAAGAGGAAGATAATATGTGTGTTAAAAATGTCCCTATGCAAATGAACTGGTTTGTGTTATTATTATGCACATATATCATAATTTGTTCCATTTGCATAATTATTTCATATTTATGACAACACAGTAACTTCTGTTGGATGCAGAACTAAGGACATATTTGATGTATGGTTTAGATTGTTGAAGACAGGTTCAACAAAGCTTTTGACTGCTTTGCAGTATGTTGGCAAACCAAATCTCTCCGCAAACTTAATGTCTTCTAGCAGTTTCAATCTGAGTTCATTCCATGTAGATTGTATAAAATATTTTACAATGCTTTGTATAAAATATTTTACAATGCTTTGTATAAAATATTTTACAATGCTTGTTTTCTGAGGTTTTTGCGGGTGTTTGTATGTAGGTCTTTGGTTATTCGGGTCTTCTCCCCCGTAGAATTGGAAGTATCTTGGCGATGTTCCGACAAAGTCTCATTTGTCATCTTCAGGCTGGTATTCTCGGCTTCGTGCTTCCAGGAGCAAGTTAAAGTTGCTCCTGGAAGCACGAAGCCGAGAACACCAGCCTGAAGATGACGAATGAGACTTTGTCGAAACGTGGCCAAGATACTTCCAATTCTAAGCGGGAGAAGACCCGAATAACCAAATACATACATACATACATACATACATACATACATACATACATACACACACACACACACACACACACCTTTGGGGTTATCTAAGTGTTAAAGTTTCGGTTTCATCCTCGAAATAAGTTAATTTCCAAGCAGCAAACTTTAGGAAATATTCTCTTTATTGAGCGATGCATCCGTGCCCGACAACTATGCAGACAGTACTGGCCCCTTCCATCCAAAACCCCTCCTATTCCTTCCCCATCCACTGCTCTCCATTGGCTGTCTTCCAGATCACTCTCTCTTATCTGTCTCTTCAGCACACAGGAATGTCACCCCTCCCATACATCTTCCAGGAGACTGAATTCACCGAAAGCTTTTCTAGGTGAAATGTCAACCTTTTTTCCTCATTGCTTCTATGTCAGTATTGGAACACTGACACTAAGAACTTCTTGTTTCCCACATGTCACTCAAACATCATGCCAGATGATGACTGTACAAGTACCTGGAAGGACACAAGTGAATAATTACTAGAATGGCCCCTGGGTATTATTCAAAGTGCTAAAAGTAGGTGGATTAAATAAATAGTTTTTAGTATGGAAGAGGAAAAGGAAGAGTTAACATCACTGACGTGGCCAGAGATACAAAGAGGTGACTGAAAGGATTAAGAATAAAGTTATTCTTTTATTGTACCTTTCATTGAAGAAGAATGCTATGCAAATATCAATCCACTGAACATTATAGAAACTGATTTGTGTGACATAAAGAAAGCTGGAGAGGGATCGCTTGAACTAGCAATGATTCATATGTATTTGAGATCATTGAGCAAGAATTCATACTAGGCATAAAGCTAAAGGCTCAGACCACCTTTGACAATGTAGAAATGAATACTTCAAAATGAAGATGAGCATCTCTGGAAGAAAATATGGGCCTGTCCCTGAAGTGTTACAAGATCAATGAAATGCACTTTTAGCTGTGACTTAAATGTCACAGTCATTTCCTTCATTTACATGCACAGCAGAAAAAGGTAGCTTGGAGAGAGGAACCATTGGCTGAACTTCAAATCCCAGCATTCCTTACTATAGTGCATACTGGCTGGCATTACTGGGAATCTTCCAGTGAGAAAAACAATGTCTGGAGGGCCAGATCTTCCACCCACTGAGGTAAGGGAATCCTGATATGCTACATGGATGTAGCACTACAAATAAAAAAGATGGTCATCATTTCTAAATGCTTTTCTCAAAACGAAAATCCTTTTGAAAACAAAACCAAAAGGACACAAGAGGAATAGATGTTGTCTAATGATTACGAGACAAAGAGTATTCTTCACAATGCAGACTGAAATCTCAGTAATGCAGAGAGAGAAAAAACATGGAGAAAAAGAGATAGCTCGTAAAATGAAAGATTAAACCCAATCTCACACTTTCTCATAACCTGCCATAGAAATATCAACCAAATGTTCCCCATTTCATGGAAAATGAAAAATAGCTTTCAAAAAAGGGAAAAAGATTTTTCACCAGTTTTAGAATCAATATATAAAATTCCTACACAATAAAATTCACTTTTATTGTAGAATAAAAATTATGACATTTAAGACATTTCACATTTTAAAAGAATAAAACCATAAGCAGTAAATTGGAATTCACTGCCGGGACTTAGATTTCATCACTTTAACTCTAAGGTGAGATCTATTAGAACAGAGAGTTATCAATAATGAACGTTTGAGAGAGGGAGAGACCCTAAAGCAACAGTTTCCCTCCAAATAACCACAATAGCTGGGCTCCAAATTCACCTGATTACAATGTTTGGAAGAAGAACCAACTTTTTAAGGCCTACCAGAAGGGTAAAAGCATACAGGATTTCTGAGGTATTTTTCCTAGACCCTGCTAGATGACAACCTTGAAGAGAAGGAATCTAGAGCATGCCACCCTCTGTGATCTGGTGGAATGAGAAGATATCCTCAAGGGAAGTAATTCTTCAGTAACCTGGTCCAAGATGAATCCTTGTAGGGTTTTAAAGATAACCAGAAAAAATTAATGAATTGCATCCAGGAAAAAAAACACCATGCTGCAGTGGAGAAGAACAGGCAAACAGAGGTGTACCTGAGACTGCATGAGCCCCTGCATTCAGCTGTGATTTTCAGGATGGTCTTCAAGGGCGATCCCATATATAGTGTGTTGTACTAAAGTCACAAGGCATGAGTGAATTCTAAGCAAGATCTCCAAGTCCAGGAATGAGCATAATTGGTGCATAAACTGTAGTTGTACAAAGGCCTTTCTATCTATGGCTGCTACCTGGTCCTTGAGCAGGAGTCAAGAGTCCAAGACAACCCCCAAATTCCAAAGAATCTGAGCAAGACTTGCTCTGTCAAGAATCACTTCTCCAGATTCCTGAAACATTTCATCTTGCCATTTCATTTTGCTGAGGCTGAACTGGAACTAATTCATCTGCTTCCAGACCCTCCCAGCACTGGGACTATCTGCATTGACACTACTTGCTCAGCCAAGGGTAGAGATGTACAGTATAAGTGGGTAACATCAGCATTCTGATGATACTGCACCTTGTACTGTCAAATGACTTCCCCAGTGGTTTCATGAAGATATTTTAAAAAGGAAACAATGAAAAGGCCTGAGACTGGAGGCACCCAACACTACAGGAACCTATGGCTGGATCTTTCTCCTTCCTCCAATAAGTCACCATGGAGGAAGGAAGAGAACCACTTGGGACCCCCACTTGCAACTGTCAAAGCCAGTCCAAAATCTCCAGCTATAACTATACTCAAAAGCATTTGTATAATGTGCTTTATCCAATGCTCTCCACTCTCTCAACAACCTTCCCTTAAAAGGAAAAGTTGGAGACTGGGTGGGTGGACTGGTTGGGTCCATGAATTACCTGTTAAGAAAGCAGAATATATCATCATCTCCTTCAAGACAAGTAGCAACATCAACTCCAGCAAAGAAACATAAATCACTACTTGGACCCAACCATATACCCCTTCCTGGGAAACTTTAACCAACCAGGAAAGATGCATAGATCCAGAATGCAGAGTGGCCCAAAACACAGCAAGTTAAATATTACTTGGCAAAAATGAAGCCAATTTTTACATGCTGTTGCCAGATCCAACATGAGGAAGAGAACATTTAAAAAGGAGAAATAATGGAAGAGAGTCTTAAGGCTTCTCCAAATCTTAAGAAATATTACTTCTGCTACCTGTAGAAGAGGAGGTACAATGTCAATTGTTCAAGAAGATACATTGAACTATAAATTCTGCCATCATTTTACTTCTATCTAGGAGATTAGTAAAATTTGGGTGGCTTTTTTTTAATACAACAAAAAACTAGACAAATGCAATATTTATTATAAGCTCTCGGTTTATGTGATTGGCTACCTCCCAGCACTTATTCTCAAAAAGATTATTTTAAACAGCATGGGAAATAGAGTGATTCTCTGAGTCACACTTACTAATGTCTAATCCATATGCCTGGAGGCTTCCAGTACTCTTTTATGAACATTTAAGCAGAGAAAATTAAGGGAAAAATAAATTTTGGGGATACTCTTCTTCAATAGCCATGGTTCTAAAACTTAGAACAGAAGCTTAGCAGTACTGGATATCTGAGTCACTGATCTGTAAGCATGTGAGTTCTTCATGGAGTTACAGGAGATTTTGAAAGAGTTGGGCTGTTTGGCAACAGGATTGAAGAGTCAAGCCAGCATCTGGCTGATATCTCTGGATTTGGAAGCTAAGTAATGACAGAATTAGATTAATACTTGAATGAAGTACCACTAGGGCTGTAGCCAAAACTGAACATTTTAAAAGCTACCTTTGAAGAAAGCAACAGTTAATCCACTTCTCTGCTGTTATCAACAAAACTGCATGGGTATAATCAGTAGCTGAGCCTGACTTGAGGCCATCTGGCTGGTCCTCTTTCTGCTGTTGTTTAGAAGAATCATGAAGATTTGATTCTTCATTCTGCCTTTGTCAAGGTAGGGTGAGACCCCCTCATGTCATTGTGCTTGCTATCTTTTACTTTTATTTCTAATGCTTGATTGATTTTATTATAATCCATTTGATTGTTGTGAGCCACCCAGAGTCATTGAGAGTCAGGTGACACACAAGTTTAATCAATATAATAATTGGTGATAAATAAAAGTTAATAATTAAAAAGTCTGAGGTCTAATGGGATAAGTAGTTTCATGTTTGAATTCTAAAGTACTAAAGTGCTCTGAGACTTTAGAATTCAAACAAACAAGCACCATATAACATAAGCATAACACCACAAATGTAACAACTGGTGGCAAAATAGAAAAAAAAACCTGGATAGTGGAGGTTGTAGAATCTGAGATGGCAGCTAGAAGGAGAATTCACAAAATACAAAGACTTGCAAATAGAACTAGAACAACTATAGCAAAAGAACACCATCGTTCAATTGCAAAAGGCAGTTTTATTTGGAGCAGCTTACATTCTTTAAGAGCATCAAACAACATCTGCCTAGCCCAGGTCTTTTGGAGGGATTCAGTAAATGGCTAAAAATGTCAAATCCAGTCTGGCTGAGTGGAACGAGCCATAGCAATTATAATCATTGTTGATGAAGATTCCCAACACCCAGTGGAGGGATTCAAATAATTTAACAACCAGTTCTCTGCCCTAATGATTTCTTCCAACAACCAGTTCACCAAACTGCTGAGAAAGATAACAACCGGTTATCCGAAGTGATGTGAACTGACTGAATCCCAGCACTGTCAACACCTAAGAAGAAGAAGAAAATGAAATCTGAAAACTGGAGAAACAGGATTTCCCTACAACTCTGATTACTATTCATTATATATTATCATCCTGCAGAAGAGTTTGGCAGATGCAATGAACAGCAAGGGGGTGGGGAGAGAGGTTAGGAAAAAGACCCTCCTCCAACTTCCCTCTCCCTTATATCAATTTTAAAATTAGATGAGCTTCCCTAGGGATATCATAGCTGGTCAACAAAAATGCAATGAACATTTAATGATAACCAAGCCATACATAAAAGTTAATTCTTTGCTATCATCCATTGTTCTTTTAAAAAAAATTGCTTCCTTCTACTTTTTTATGTTCTCCAAGCTGCACTGTTCTCTATTACTAAACAGTGGTTGAGCAGAATACAAGGCATGCATTCTCTAAAAGCCAATTACCAATATAGGCTAGTGAGCACTGAAACTTTAATGTCCATGCAAACACTAGTATAGAGTCAGAGTGGTTCTAATAAAGATTGGCAGGGTTTATTAAAGTTGGTATATGTGCAGGAATAAGCATGTCTTCTTCCATTTTTCAGAGCCCAGTTTATGTCCTGCTTAGAAATACACGAGTCAGCATCTAGCTCATATATAGAATAACTGAAAGATGCACATCTGAAATGCAGGGGGAAAAAATCAACTGACATACCCATATTTTGCGCGCGCGCACGCGCGCACGCACACACACACACACACACAAATAAGTGTATTCTTCAACCTGAATGTTGCTTTTTGTTGGCCAATATCTTTGCATATTCAATCATATAGGAGAAATGTCAACTTTTTAATAATCCAGAACATCATTTTATACAACACTCCAGTTTCATATTGTCTTTCATATACCTCAGATTGCTAGATGAGGTAAGCAAAGTGTTTGGTTTCTTTGCCACAACAGCTTCTGCAAAATCAGCTGGAATCATTTCTCTTTAGCAAACAATCTCCTCAGCAAAAATAAACTCTGATTATGTAGACATTTAGACAACCACTCATGTTTTTGGCTCTCAGATTACGACCTTCCGAGTCAGATCACAGGCCTTTAATATAAAATGTAATATTTTATATGCGAAGGATATAACATTCCTGCCCCACACTCAGTGGAGAGAATTGACAGAGGAAGACCGTCAAATCTCTGAGCAAAGAATGAAAACTGAGTGAAATTACAAAGCAAAAACTAATGCATATAGAATCTGGAAAAGAGTCTGGAAAAATAGACAGTTTTCAAGGATTGATTTGATGGAAACTGATTATTAACACAATTATTCAAATGAATTTTATTTGTTGTAATTTTGCAATCAAAGGAAACCAGATGAAAACTTTCATTAAAAATGAATAGGTGTGGATTTCTAAGTGGTTTATTCAGATCAAATGTAGAAATTCACTGCAGGTTGTCTTCATTAAAAATAATAATAATAACCACTGCTGTAACCTAAAATTACTCACATCCATCATTACTTAAATAAATGTGGTACATTGAACTTGGCCCCTAGCTGTTGGAGAGTTTGCAATTTGAATCAGAGAACAATTTTCAAAATATATTAAGGATTATCACAATCCTTCCCTTGTGATTAACTATTGCTGCCTAAAACTAATCAGGATTGAATTATAATTAAGTATCCATTGTCAGAATAAATCCTAGTTCCCTGAGCAGATGGGTCATGGGATGCTATGGCTTGTCCTAAAAAGGAAGAAGAAAATGTACATAGACTATTGTATCTAGGCTGCAAAAGTCTGGACAACCATTTGATGGCGATGTACTTTTATATTATTCAGGCACACACATACACGCATACACAAATACCTATCAAACTATTTCCTGTAAAGGACATTATGTGTGGTGCAGCCTAAAAAATAACCTAAGAAATAAAGGTATAAGATTAAAAAAAAGAAGTGTAGTTAAATTTTGATACAAATCCATTTAACATAGTTTTCTGTCTTTGGCAACCATCTGTTTTTTTTAAAAAAAAATCTCACCTCTTTCATTTTGACGACTCCCCAATCCCATCCATTCACAGCTTTTTCAATTTTCGCCAGTCTTTTTACATTCCTATATTGGTTTAGCAATTTCATCCTCATTCTCTCTCCATGATCAAAGCACTTCAGTGAACTAGGTTAAACAGCAGGAGTGAAATGTTCCTGGTTCGGACTGGATCACCCAATCCGGTAGCGATGGCGGCAGGTGGTTTGGAGAACCGGTAGCAAAAATCCCTGCCCCCCACTCATGCCCAGCTGAGCTGCATGATCATCAGAGGCTTTTTTTTTTTTACTTGTAAAAGCATTTTTTCTACAACCTCAGGTTGTTAAAAAAAATGCTTTTAAAAGGTTAAAAAAAGTCTCTGACAATCCCAGCTGAGCCACGCAATCGTCAGAGGCTTTTTTTTTACTTTTAAAAGCAATGTAGTAAACCGGTTCAGATTTCACCACTGTTATATAGTGAAGGAGTTTTCAGAGGTTGACCATCTTTTCAGAAATAGGCTTCATTTGGCCATTGCAAGACAATTAATTTCTTCCCATCCAATTAAGGTGTGATTTTCTGTTTTGACTGCTTAAGAGAGCAGAAACTCATCTCACAACTTCTTCTTTTTGTGTAGTAGTTTGTCCAGAGAAATATCATTCTCATAAAAGAGCACAGTGGGTTTTCCTTTTGATAAGAGGAGAGCAAAACATGTAAGATAGCAGGAGAGAAACAATGAAATCGATTAGGAAATGTGCAATACCTTTCTCTGTTAAACAAAAGTATTCAACTGACCGGGCTAGAATATGGAAGGGATCATTGTGTACAAAAAGCAGCACTGAACAACATCATTGCAAAAAAATTTCTGTACAACCAACTGCACTTCTTAAGATACTTAGACTTTATTTGATATCTGAGGGAAGATACACAAGACAGTATTTTCTACACAGATCCAGTACTTCAGAATATGGCTAACCAGATTCCAACCTCACAACTCCTATTACCTTCGAAATAATTTCTGAAGGTTTCCTTTTGATCTATTAGGGTAGCATTCTAGGTTTTCCAAAGCTAAACTTTGTTAAAGAGCATTTCTATTGATTGTGATTTACATTTTAAACTGTACTAGGGACTATTGGCCTATATGATTATGAGACTCTAATAATTATATAATTTATTAGACTATATATGATTCCCCATCTTTATTCCTCCAGATGCTGCTGAACTATAATGCCTTGCTATACCAGCTGGCTGATGTTGAGATATAATTTAAATTTTAGTTCACTGACATGTGGAGGTCCATGTTTTTTCTAAAGGAAAGGGAAGAATTCCTTTCTAAATACATTAATGTACACAATTTCTTTCAAGGTTGATGCTTCTTTTATATTTCTAGACTTTCAAATTTAAAGCAATCTAAATTGACTGTTGTACAGGTTGGTTTTTGAAATAGACCAGCTGCCATGTTTTATTTATTCACCTGTTCCCTTTGGGGTAGATTAATCTCAGAGAGAATGAGTTGCATACGACTCCCCCAGCGGTTTTGGATGAGGAGAAATAGGAATTTGCACTTAAGCTCGGATCATAGCAGTCGCCAGATCTAAATCTGACAGACAAAGGTGAAACCTGTCTGAGCAGAATAAGCCATTTATATAATGAGAACGTATTTTCAGCCACAGCCTGTGCATTCATGCACAGCAGCAGAGATGCTCTATAGCAAATCTGAATTAATTGAAGACCTATACATCACCTCAACTATCTGAGGCTTAGAACTGCGGCTTTTTTGACCCTGTTTTGTCACCATCTCCGCACAGCCATGGTGGCTCAGCAGACTAATAGCACTGTGATTAACACCAGCTATCTGCAATTACTGTAAGTTCAAATCTCACCAGGCTCAAGGTTGACTCAGCCTTCCATCCTTTCTAAGGTAGGTAAAACGAGAACCCAGTTTGTGGGGGCAATAAGCTGACTTTGTATAAAAATACAAAAGTATGAAGGCTATTGCTTAACGCATTGTTAAGCCGCCCTGAGTCTCTGGAGAAGGGCGGCATATAAATCAAATTTTAAAAAAAGTTGCTAAAAAGTAGCAGTGGTGGCATTAGCTATAAAAATAGGCTTGATGTAGTTTTAAAAATAAAAGAAGTCCCCATATTCCCTCCAAAGTCAGGAACTTCAGAAAATTGTGGCACTTTCCAAATATGTAACATGGCCCCAGTTGCTTTGTATCAGCATTTTCCAGAGTGATATTCCCTCTCCGCAAAATATGGCCTATTCTTCTTCTTCTTCTTCTTCTTCTTCTTCTTCTTCTTCTTCTTCTTCTTCTTCTTCTTCTTCTTCTTCTTCTTCTTCTTCTTCTTCTTCTTCTTCTTCTTCTTCTTCTTCTTCTTCTTCTTCTCCTCCTCCTCCTCCTCCTCCTCCTCCTCCTCCTCCTCCTCCTCCTCCTCCTTCTGGATTCTTTAGAGATGTTTTATAACTATTAACACAACTTTGATTTTACGCTATTACACCTTTAGAGTAATCTTGTAGTGTTTTCACATATAACATTTATATGTTACTGGTGCACTCATTTCAATCTGCAGTAATTGACTATGTGGATGAGGAAGGAGAGGTGTGACATGTGGAATACTTATCAGCATTCTGGGCAAAGTTCTACGATTTACATTCACAATTGCAAACCATGCTAATAGAAGCTTCTGCAGGTCAAAAATGCTGTTGGTTCTCACTCCAAAATATTTTTTCCCCCAAAGCATAGTGAAGGTGTAAAATGTGTAAAGCCTTTGTGTAGGAATATCAGAAAATTTTCTCGTTCTGTTCAGATCTCAGAAACTCTACTCATAACATTATTAATTCAATTAATTAGTTGAAATAGGATCTTACTGATACCCAGCTCTAATTAGAAATTAGTACCATTAGCTTTTAGCTGTAATGGAAAAGACTCTACTTATTATTGTTTAACCTTTGGATTTGACACCCCACCCCCCAAACTGCATTCCTGTATTCCCTTATTGTACAAAGAAATTCAAATGAGTTCAGTAGAGTTTTCTTCTGAGAAAGTAAATATTGCTTTTGAGATGATTGCCCTTCTCTTCCTTTCTATTCTGTCATGGGATAGGCACAGTGCAGACCACAACTGCATTTTCTTTTTTGTGTTATTTTTTAAAAAAGTCCATGTTAACATTCTACATACATACTTACATACTGTAAGTATGTACATACTGTAACAATGCATTGTATATCATAACCTGCTGTGGTGTACTTTGGAAAATAGGTTATCACCAAGTTGTGTTTTCTACAAGCCTTGAGTGAATCATATTGTCCCACATTTTCCCTACTATGCTCTATTTGAATTGGGGTTTTCCCCATTTCTTTTGTTCCCCATTTTTAATTGGATTTGTCTGTTGTCATCCTGTCCATCAAAAAATCAAGGCAGTTAGCAACAGCAAAGAGAATACAAGCCACACCAATGAAATTAAAATCTAATAAAAATCAAGCATAAAAGTAAATAATTTAACAGTTAAAAGCCAGGCAGAGGATATATGTTTTTACCAACTTGTTAAAGGCCAAAAGGCTAACAATCTCTTAGTGCATCTTTCATAGCATGAGAACCATTCAGAAGAAGGCCTCTCACCTGTGTGTTGGTCAACTCTCTTGTCTTGAGAACAGGGTTTTCTTATTATTCTTATAAAGGAAATAATGAGCCCTGGTGGTAGAGTGGTTAGAGTGCAGTATTGCAGGCTAACTCTGCCCACAGTCAGGAGTTCTATCCTGATGGGGCTTGAGGTTGACTCAGCCTTCCATCCTTCCAATGCCAGTAAAATGAGGACCCAGATTGTGGGCAGGTGGGGAGGGAAATATGCTTATGTTGTAAACTGCTCCAAGAATTCTGTAAAGCATTATTGAGTGGTATATACAGTTAGTCTAAGGACTGTTTCTATTGCTATTAATTTATTCACTAATGACCTCATGAGCAAGATTGGGGAAACTCTGGATTTGAAAGGTATCAGGTTTATGACAGTGAATTAAAGGAAATGAAACAAGAGATTATCTTTTTCATAAAAGGATTTTTTTTAACAAGAATGCCCATTTTCTCATTATTGTCCTCTCGCAAAAGATGTCAACTTCATTCTGTACCACATTTGTGAGTAATCAGTTTTCCCAAACTATTATTTGTGCAATCCAGATCAATTAATAATTTTTAATTAAGTTTTGTTCTGCTTCCATCTTCTAACAAAGAGACATTAATTGGCATCTTGCATTCCATGGTGGTCCCAATAAGCCTTCCAGCGTATCTAAGAACTCTAGAAACAAGACCCAAAGGTGATTTTTCAAGAGGCAACTGGACTTTCTGGTTTTTCTTTGAAGATGTTTTGCTTCTATCCAAGAAGCTTCTTTAGTCTCCAGAACTGAAGAAGCTTCTCGGATGAGAAGCGAAATGTCTTCAAAGAAAAATCAGAAAGTCCATTGCCTCTTAAAAAAGCACCTTTGGGACAACCATGACCTGGATGACTGAATATCTCCATAGACATCTAGAAACCAGAACTTTTTTTCTATTTTTAACATTGTCCTTCAAAACAAAATGATTGAATAGTTAAAAAGAAAAAAGATGTATGAGCAAAAGTCAAGCAAAAGGGTGGGAGGGAGCGGGATCCCTTCCCCTGTATTTGGAAAGTACTCTCTTTATTTACACATGCTGCATTTTAATGGTTTTACTGTTGTTTAATTGTTGCATAAAACTGCAATTGGATTTCTAAGAACAAAACACTTTGAGAAGATCTTTGGACTAGAGAAAGATGTCAAAGGGACATTTCTGAAATTGTAGAGAAGCAGGAATGAAACTACATATCAAAGTATTACTAGAGGCGGATTGGATTAGAAAAGATGAAGGAGTAAAAATTGTCTTTGTGGTTTAAATGTACTTTCTGTCTTTCTTTCTCTCACACATAGAAATGAGAAGAATGAACAGTACCTTTGTAAACCTTTTTTTAAAATCCTGGAAAGAATTGATATTTTTGGCTCAGGATTCAAGGTGAATGAACAGATGATTAGTCCTGTTTTTTCTTACACATTCAAAATAGAGGATTTTTAACTGTGTTAAAAATGTCTAAAATCAATATCAACTTCTGAAAGCCTATTCCTCATTTTAGAGTGCTTTGGCAACATTTAATCCCACAACAAAGTTCTTAGAGATTCCCATCTGGAACAAAGATATAAACCTCATCACAACAAAGTTAAAACTCTTTCCAGCTAAATAATAAATATTAAGTTAAAGGACAGAGCATTACCCTGAAAAATAAAAATGCACCAACATGATCAGTTCCTAAGTCATTTCTTAAAAGCAATTTCCACTAATATGAATAACAATTGGTCCTAAGCTAAATCTATATGCTATTTTTCCACTAGTTCTCAGATATAACATCAGAGGGTCAACATTCACTGATATGCATATCTCTGCAGATTTGTTTGCTTGACTGTGTTTTAGCCTGAAGGACTGAGAAAAATCAAGATCAGCAAAAATGCGGTGTATCCTGATAAAAGAATAAGATCAATCTTCCCTGGGAACACATAGCAAACTCAGTTATTGTGTGGATCATTTTACTTGTGAGGGGAGTGTATTGTATGGGACCAGCCACCCATGCTGCATTCTGTAAGACATGATTAAACAAACCATTGTTTAATATGTCTATGGAGATTCTCAATCATCCAGGTCATGGCTGTCCCAGAAGTGCCTTTTCCAAAGGGCAATCGGACTATCTTTTTTTTCCCCTTGAAAACATTTTACTTCTCACCCAAGAAGCTTCTTCATGCTGAAGGTTGCTGAAGGGTGGGGAATAGAAGGATTTATATCCCTTGCAGTCAACTGGTTGTTAGACTTGAAGGTTGTCATTAGGTCTCTGAGAGTTGCTGAAGCCACTTGTGGGTTTATCTGTACCTTCAGGGTCACTGAATCAGAATGCAAATGGAACCTTCTTGAGACTGCTGAAAGCACCATGACAAGACATAAGTGGTGTCCTATTCCTCCCCATTCCATCAATTTTAATATAAAGGGCTTCTTGGGCCGTTTTTCAAACCAGTGATCCTCTCTGTCCAGAACGTGACTTTGCTGTCTTCAAAAGAATGGCCTCTGTCTTTCAGATGCAGGTGGACAACTGAATCTTGTCCTGATGGGTTTGTTCTCATGTGTCATGCCATGTGTTTCTGAAGCAGTTGCCTTGTTTCCTCAATGCACAGATCTCTACATGTCTCACTCCATTGCACCACATATGCCACATCGAGTATGTTCATGTAACACATCTTAAACCAATTGTTTGAAGGGTTGGGATTTCAGTATGAGGCAAGCTTGCACACCTCACAGTCCCTCAACTGAAATAGAGACCATCAGCTATTATTTTGCCTCCTTTTATACTCCTTGGCTAAGCAGAAGACTATGTTAGTACTTAATTGAAATACGTTTTGAAAGAAATAGCCCATAAGGCCAATTTTTTACGGACTCATAGGACCTATGGAATGCTATGGAATTATGAAATGGGGCATTGGCTGGAAAATAAAGAGGATTAGATTGGAATATAGTAGTAGTAACCCTTGGTATAAACAGCGGTTGGCATCCTGTCCCCATGGGACACACATAGGCCTAAATACCATTTTTCCCCTCAGAAAGTCCATCCCCCCAGATTCAACAGAGGCTGTTGATTTTTACAGTACTGCAGAGTAGGTTTATAATAATAATAATAATAATAATAATAATAATAATAATAATAATAAATGTATTATTAATTTTTATTACTTCAGAAAATACAGTTATTATATTTTATAATAATATTACTGCAACACCCTCTACATGGGGCTGCCCTTGGGATGCATCCGGAGGCTCCAGCTGGTCCAGAATGCAGCACACAGGCAGTTACAGGAGTTCCTCGTTACTCCCATGTAACACCTCTCCTGTGTGAGCTGCATTGGCTGCCGGTTGCTCTCCAGGTCCGTTTCAAGATGCTGGTGCTTATCTATAAAGCCCTACATGGCTTAGGCCCAGGGTACTTGCAGGACCATCTCCTGCCTTCCTCCCATCGTCCCATGCGCTCCCACAGAGCAGGCCTCCTCAGGGTGCCGTTGGCCAAACAATGTCGACTGGCAGCCCTCAGGGGGAAAGCGTTCTCTGTTGGAGCGCCGACCCTCTGGAATGATTTGCCCACCGAACTCAGGATAGCCCTGGACCTCCTCTCCTTTCGCTGCAAACTGAAGACGTGGCTTTTCCATCAAATAACTTGATCTGCTAGGGGTTGCACAAACTGTGATTTTAAATATGGTTTTAAAGGGGTTTTTAACTTATTTTGTGATTTGTATTATTGATTGTTGTTGTAAGCCGCCCTGAGTCCTTCGGGAGAATGGCGGCATATAAATCACACACACACACACACACACACACATATATATATATATATATATTGGAAAGCATCCCTGGAAAGGTTGCCTGACACAGAAAGTAAAGACAGAAGTGACTGACTTCTTGATGCTGTACTACACCTTTTCCTGTCATTCATAGGAATTAGCATGTAGGTTCAATGCTATCATTAAACTCCATCTTGAACCTTTTAGTACATTATAGAGGGGAAAAATCAGAAAGATATGGAGGAAGGTGTATATTGCCCTTTCTCTCTGTATTTCTATCCACCCTGCGTATAAATCCTGAAATATTCTGTCTTTTTGTTGCTGACTGGAAAGATCTCTGCCCAGTGGTGAAATCCATTTTTTTTACTACCGGTTCTGTGCGTGTGGCTCAGTGTACATGGCAGGGGAAGGATACTGCAAAATCTCCATTCCCATCCCACTCCAGGGGAAGGATACTGCAAAATCCCCATTCCCTATCCACTCTTGGGGGAAGGATATTGCAAAATCTCCATTCCCACCCCACTCTGGGGCCAGCCAGAGGTGGTATTTGCTGGTTTTCTGAACTACTTAAAATTTCCGTTACCGGTTCTCCAGAACCTATCAGAACCTGCTGGATTTCACCCCTGTCTCTGCCTCTAAGTATCCTTCCAGATGAACTAGAACACTCTGTTGGAATCCTCACTAGATTACTGCTCTATTAGGAAGCAGTCTATCAGGATGAGAGCCCAAGCCACACTCCTGTAAAGCTTGAACAGCCTTTATTTCCTCTGTTACAATGTCACTGAGATAATGACTGCTAGTCCAAGCTAATATTGAATGTGATTTATCCACTAGGAGTGCTTACAGAGAGAACTGCAATATAAATAGTTATTTGTGTAGTTATTATTACAATCTGGGTCTGCATCATGGCCTATTACATTTTTATGTGAAAGAAGATTTTAAATAAAAATACAAAGTCTCTGTAAAAATGTTTTTTTGGGTATACATACTCTATATATCCTTAGATATATAGAGATATATATGGAGAGAGAGAATTTAAGCAATAATGGAGCAAGAAACCCTGTTTACTACTATTTCAACAATAGCATATAAAATATGAAAAATGAAAAATGAATTCTGGGCAGAGAGATTTCAATAGTTTTGTTGGGGTCCCTGGAAATTGGTTATGAATACCACAATCCTGGAGATAGCTGTCATTGCAGTACATACTAGTTTCACCATGTTATGGCCTTTATTTTAAATTTGTAGAAAGATATAAGAATGCTATATTTCCTCTAAACTGAATTCTGACATCACCAAACAATCCATTGTGCTTATAGGCAATGACTTGCTATCAAAAATACCCATGCCCAGTCAGGGAATGTGAAGGAAAATATAAAAAGCAGTAATGGCATTTTATTATTAATTGTGATAACATTCCTCACAAAGATTGCAAGCTAGCGTTATCCATGACAAGAAAACAAAAAGGCTTCCTCAAGAAACCTTTCTGCAGGCAAGATATGAAATATAAACCCCAGCAAGTCCTTGTTTGGTTGACCTTTTCCTATAGGGATTTTCTAAATATATATATTGGCAAGAATATAAATATTTGCCCAGGTTCTATAGAGTAATTATATCATTAAAATGTCGTAACTAAACAGAATTACTTATTCTTGCAGTAATCTACCATTTGGGCTCTTAAATTCAACAGAATTGATTCTTCTATAGAACCATATGGGACCTGGAGAACATTTTAATATGCATTATAAATTAAATGACAATTGTTTAGAATCAGCATTTTAAAGCATTTTAAAGCATTCAAAGCATTTAAAATTTAGAAGTAGCATTTAAAACCACAGGGCTTGCTACAAAGACCCAAGAACACATGAGTCAGACAATCATACCACAGATCAAAAGAATACAGAAGAAGTACCAACTCAAATCAACGGACAAAGCAGTCCTGGAAAACTTAAAGAGGACCGAAACCATTACTATCCTCCCAGCAGGAAATATCAAACTAATTATTATGGCGAGAATGCAATATATAAAACCAAAGACTTACTGTAAGACAAAGAAATCTCCATCCCAGTATATACCAAGACAATACAGAAATTGGACAAACAGACCAAGAGAATCTTCAATGATGTAGCCAATAAAAGTCAAATCACAAAAGAAGGAATTAGAAAAATGAAAAGTGATGGACCTGTCTTTCCACCCTTGTATGGAAGTCCCCAGATACACAAGCCCAACATATCTCTCCATCCAATTGCATTCCCCAACGTATAGTCTAACCAAAGAACTTACAAAAAGCCTGGACATTTCACATAGGGGAACAAATATTCTTTCAAAGCTACATGCTAATGCCTCCAGAAAATCAAAAATCTAAAAATAGAAGATGAAATAATGTTTCCATTCAATATCATAGAACTCTTTGCATCCATAGTTGTAGAAGTAGCAAAATAATCCATGGTGACATTAATATACAACACACTAAGCCAAATATATTAAAATCGAAATACCAGAATCATGGAACTCATTAACCTCTACCCCTACAATCTACTTTTAGTTTCATAGACAAATAGACAAACAAATCAGAGGAATACCAATGGGAACACAACTCTCTGGACACATTAAAGAGACTGTAATGCAACATCTAGAAACTTGAAGATTTTCACACATACAACCAAAAATATGGATACAACATGAAGACAATACTTTCTTCATAATAAAAAGGGAACAATTAGAGAGGGCACCTGAAAAAATCAACAACGTTTTCAAAGAAATAAATTTTACAAAAGAAGACAAAAACAACTCACTTCCCTTCCTGGATATCCTCATCAGCAGAGGACAATAATTCTGAAATGAGTTGGGCAGCAATAGAGTAAAATAATAATAAAAATATAACATGGTAGTAGACAGCCCTAGGTCTCCAGATGTCATCCTCCATTTTCAAAGCCTTTCTAAATGAAGTTAGTATAGGCCTAAACCAAATCTCAGTGGAAAGATTGATCCTTAAGATTCATACAGTAAACACATATAACACACATACTGTATATAGTACACATATAATGCAAAATAAGTTTGCTTCTATTTATCTATCTCCTTAGTGATCAATCCTCTCTAATGTGGCAATAGTGAGCTTGATTCCTCCTCTTACTAAAACACTTCCTGAGAAGAGAAAGGACGTTCCCTTACTCTTTTGTACGAAGCAGAGCCTTAACTGTTTATAATGGCTTAGCCCCACGTTTTTTAAACTTGTCAATTTTAAGATGTGTGGACTTCAACTCCCAGAATTCCCCAGACATCTAGCAAGTAAAATTCACACATTTTAAAGTAGCCAAGTTTGAAAAACACCGGCTTATCCCATAATAAGAAACAGGCCACTTTATATTCTAGAGGATATAACCACCAGCTATTATATTGAATAAAATATTCCAGACTCTCAACAAAATGACAGTATGAAAATGGAAGGAATTAGCTATTTGGAACAGATGAAGTAGAAAACACATAAGATAGCAATCTGGTTATCATCCTTTGAGGATATGAAAACCTGGGAAATGATTTCTTACAGATCAAATCCAGATCTCAGAATTTACTGTGGATTCTGCCAAAAAATTAGTTAGGTTTCAGATACATAAACATAAACATAATGTTCATAAACTATTATCACTTCCAATCAATTATTTCAAATTGAGTTCTGATTCCAGCTGCTGGGGACATACTTTATTTCCATGTTCACATCTAAGCCTCATGCAGTTAAAATGTTTTGGCTTGCAGAACTGAACTGATAGGTAAGATGTCTGAAATGTAATTGCTGAAAAAAATACATCAATATAGCAATAGGGACTGTTGAAGTTATTCACAAGAATTGAATAGGATGTTTGTCTTTTTTTTCAAATTTGTAGTCTCAGATCTCAGTATGCAGCAGTGACCAACAAAGCCATAACAGAGGCAAGAAGACCTGAAGGGTAAAGTAAACATACCATTTCCCCCACCTTCTGTTTTCTCCTGTCAGTACTTCCCCAGTAGTAACACATCATTTACCTTCTGGTGAATGAGCCCTATATAATTCTGGTGAATTCACTGATATTTTTATTTTAAAAGTTTTCAACAGAATAAAAACAATAAAACTTTGAATAGCTGAGAAGAATAGGGAAAAGTAATAAGAAAGTGAAAAAGAAAAAAATGGCTTCTGATCTCAATAGCAGTTATAAGCACATTTATATTTTACCCTCTCTTTCTCAGCTTACATCATAATTTTCTTCTTTCCACAATCTTCCCTTTCTAATCAACAAATCCATAAACCATCAGTTCATTTTTTTTCTTTTCTGCAGCAAAAAAGTCCATAAGGGATTTCCAGTCAGTAATAAATGTTGTTGTTGATCTTTCTCTTAGCCAACAAGTTAATTTTGTCATTTGTGCTAGTTCTGTCACATTCACCAATCAATCCTCCATTGTATTTCAGTCTTTCCATTTTTGCATATATAGTAGTCTTACAGAGCTCATCATATATAAAAATAATCTATGGCTCCTCTCTAATTGTCTCTCCATTAGTCCCAGCAAAAAATGTTCTGGTTTCGGTTGAATATTAGTCTAATATTAGACTAACAGCCTGAAAGATGTCCCAAATGATACATGCAAAGACTGTGACTCTAAACAGACAATTGTGATTAATCAGAATGAATTGTCTGGATTACCTCCTCAGAGAATGTAGGTAAGTGAACTTGCACACTTCAGTTTAGTATATTGCATGCCTATGATCTGGTGAAAGCATCATATATTGGATATGCTACGTACCAGTGGTGAAATTCAATATTTTTTTTTACTAACAGTTCTGTGGGCATGGCTTGGTAGGCGTGGTGTGGCTTGGTGGGTGTGGCTTGGTGGGCATGGCAGGGGAAGGATACTGCAAAATCTCCATTCCCACCCCACTCTAGGGGAAGGATACTGCAAAATCCCCATTCCCACCTCACTCTGGGACCAGCTAGAGGTGGTATTTGCTGGTTCTCTGAACTACTCAAAATTTCCACTACCAGTTCGCCAAACTACTCAAAATTTCTGCTAACGGTTCTGCGAACTACTCAAAATTTCCACTACCGGTTCTCCAGAACCTGTCAGAACCTGCTGGATTTTACCCCTGCTACATACAATATGTTTTAATTCTTGGGGTCTCACTAGTATTACTTTTTCTGGGAATTTCAGGATTGCAAACACCAGAAAAATCTGTTCCTGACTCTTTTGCCTTTTGTTTGAGCAATAAAAAAGACAAAATGCTTAGGAACAATAAAGCAGCTGTTTCTAATACTGGAGTAGAAGGACAGCTGCAGCAGGCATTCCCCTTCCTCATATCTCTTAGCTGAAATTATTATGCCTAAAAGGAAATATATATATATTGAATCTGCCATCACCTTAGCTTGCAAATGTGCCATAACTTAATGATACATGCTATGAATCAGTTCCTTTTCTCTATTCTCTATGTGCAAACAATGGTTTCGACTAGCTTACATAAAATATCTTATTCTTAGAGAAAAAGCTAAAAAAGTCACTGCTTTCTAGTCAACACCAACTAGGGATTCGCAAGTATCTGGTATATTCCCTTAGTTCAGTATACTGCTTTCCTTTTTTTATTTCAGGGAAGATTTTTCAACTCCCTGCTTATTTTTTTGTACAACATAAAAAATGAACAAGCAAATTGTATATGTGCACTAATTTTAACGCATTTTCTAGGGACACAGAAGCAACAGCACAGTAGTTACTCCATTTTTATGGCATTATTAACAGAAGTTATTTTCTTGCAAAGCTTGGGTTATTTAAGTTGGCTGAAGAAAGGAAAGAGTTCACTCAGGAGTCACAAATATAGCTCAGTTCCTCTTCCAGGCCTGTAGGGAGCCAAACTCATCTCTTTCAATGCAGCAGCAGTGTTTTGAACAAAACTGTCTCCATAAAGGTTTCTAAACTTTGTATTTTGCACTAATTTTTTAATTTGTTCAGATAAAGTGCTCAGGAGATAATGCAGACCAAGTCACTAGAAACAGATTCAGAAGTTTTGTATGATTACACAGAAATAAAAGCCTGGTTTATTCTATCAGTGTTACCCAAATTAGGATTCAAGTCTTTAAAAAAAAAAAAGAAGAGGTATTAAAATAGCTTTCAAGCTCACCTTTCATTAGCAACCAAATAGCAAACAACAAATTCCCTGATTTTCTGTCTGAGTTTATCCTATAAAATAAGAATTTAGTTGAGATTAAGTACATATCTGTGCTTAAGATAATGCTGAGATAAAGATAATGCTGACATAAAAAGGCATCTCAGCGTCATAGAGAAAATCACAGCCCGATAAAATAGCTCCAATTTATTTCAGTCTCCAAACCTATCATCAGCATTGACTTTCCTCCAGTCTTATTCACACTTGTCCTTTTGCAAATAGTAGCCACACAAATTTATTCAGAGATAATATTTTAAGACATCTCTAGAGTTGTTTGAACAAGGCCAGCAATCCAATGCTACAGAAATAGCTTTGTCTATTTTACCTAATCTTGTACATATGGGTTTGTGAAAATTTAAAGGAACATATCAGATTAGTAACTGTTTTACAGAAATCTATATAATGATAGTTGTCACTATAAATTTGTCATCAATCTGGATATCAGAATGAAGTGAGAAATGATTTCTTTTTTATTTAACATATATTTTGGTTTTTATTTGTTTATAAAACAAATTTATAATTATACAAGTTTATAATGTAGCATAAAAAGAAAATACAAAAGCAAATAATAGAAAAAAAGGAAGGGGAAACTGAGGGAACAATGAGGAAAAAAGAAAGAAAAGGCATTGACTTCTGACTCCCTTTGGTGCAGTAGAATAAGGCATTAACATCAAACCTCAACTTTTTAGTTTAACGTAATAGTTTAAATTAGCCATTTTGATTATAAGAAATCTATCGAATGGTAAAACCCAAAGTCAATGAGGAAGGATTTCTTAATCAGATAAAACATGTGAGAAAGGAAGCCAGAAGTTAAATAAAGTTGGAATTCTTTACTGTACATTCTCATCATTGGTTGCATTTCATCTCCAGTTGGATGGGTAGGTCATCAGCCAAGATACTCATAAAAGGCTCTTGGTATGTACACGACACCATACCAGAGCTAAAGATCTTAGTAATATTTTCCCCAGACCATATCTTTAATATCTCCTCACCAGGACTATTGGTCTCAGGAACTTCAGAAGGGCTGGAATGGGCCACTATTCCACCACTATTCCAGTGGTGGAATTCAAAATTTTTTACTACTGATTCTGTAGGCGTGGCTTGGTGGGCATGGCATGGCTTTGTAGGTATGGCTTTGTGGGCATGGCAGGGGAAGGATACTGCAAAATCCCCATTTCCTCCCAATCAGCTGGGACTCAGGAGGCAAAGAATAGATGGAGGCGGGGCCAGTCAGAGGTGGTATTTACCAGTTCTCCAAACTACTCAAAATTTCTGCTACTGGTTTTCCAGAACTGGTTAGAACCTGCTGAATACTACCTCTGGCCTATTCCAAAACTTAGCAAGAGACAATTTTTATTTTCCTCACTCTTTTTTGAAATGACAATTCAAACTTTCTGTACTCTGGATTATAATGTCATTGTGCTCCAGGAAGCAATAGAACAGTAATAAACTTCCTTTATAGCAACCCAAGATTAGAGATGGCTTTGTTACAATGTAAAGAGTCAGTTTCTGCTGTTAAGAAGTGATAAAATAGAATAACAAGGAATGAGTGTGCTGAATTGAAAGAGAAATTACACAGTCCATAGACTGAAGGAAACTTAAGAAAGAAATTCAAAATAACTAGATTCTAATTTTGATTAGCATAAACAAAAGTCCAAAAGAAATTTGGACAGGTTTTCAAGATTCTATCATTATAATTTTTAAAAAAGTAAAGAAGCATTCCTGGAATTCCTGCAGCATCTGGTGGCACAGTGGTTAGAATGCAGTGTTAAAGGCTAACTCACTGCTCACTGCTAGGAGTTTGATTCTGACCAGCTCAAGGTTGACTCAGCCTTCGATCCTTCCCAGGTTGATAAAATGAGGACCTAGATCCGTGATGGCAAACCATATTAGTGGGCATGCCAGCTCAGCTCTGGGGCACATTCACGCACCAGCCACTGATTTTCGGGCCTTCTGGGCCCACCAGAAGTAGAGAAACAGGCTGTTTCCTGCCTCTAGAGGGGTGGGGGTGGGGAAGGCCCATTTTTCTTTCTTACCTGGCTTCACATCCTCTTTATTTATCTGGGAAGGGTGAAAACAGTCTTTCCCACTCCCTTGGAGGCTCTATGGAGACTGAAAGGGCCCATTTCCTGACTCCCGGTGGGACAAGAAGTGACTTTTTTGCTGTCCCCATCCTCCAGAGACTCCTAGAGAGGCTCCTAGAGACTCCTAGAGAGGTTCTGGAGACTAGGGACAGCAAAAAATGTTACTTCCTGTCCCACCAGGTGTTGGGAAATGGGCCCTTTCAGCCTCCATAGGGCCTCCAAGGGAGTGGGAAAGGCTGTTTTCGCCCTTCCCAGATAAATAGAGATGATCTGGAACCAGGTAAGAAAGAAAAACGGGCCTACGGGGCCATCATGTGCCAGGAGGAGGGGTGGAGGGGATTGCACGTGCATGCGCATGGGCATGTACACGTGTGACCCTCCCCCGCCCCCCCTTCTCCTGGCACGCGATGGCAAAAAGGTTAGCGATCACTGACCTAGATTGTTTGGGGGCAATATGCTAACTTTGTAAACTGCTTAGAAGAGGCTGTAAAGCAATATGAAGTAGTATATAAGTTAAAGTGCTATTTCTATTTCTTAACCTGGCCTACCTCAAAAGGCAGACAGGTGAGAACAAGAAAATATAGCTAGATTCAAGTACATGAAGAAAAAGTATAAGCAAAATGGCATGATGAGAATTTTATAGTTCTATGTCTTTTACTCTCTTAAATTTTATTAAATTTTCTTCTTACTATCATAGGTATTCCTCATTTTCTCATTTTTCCTTTCACTGTTCTGCTACTTATATTGCTATGTTGTTATTTATAGACATTTAGGAAAATCAGAGAAGAATCTGCCATGCCAATACAGACATTAAAGTGGAACTCTTTTATACTATCTGCACATCCCTAGTTCTGATTTATAGTAATCTACACATTCAAATCTGTGACATTAGGTATCTGGATTCATATCAGAGACTTTTGTCTCTTGGTACCTGCTGCTGCTAACCTGCCAGTTAAACAATGGCAGCCAAAAACAGGCAGATGCACCATTTACCAATCAGTCTGATGTTATTGCCAAGTTAGCTCTCTTCCCCATGCCCATCCAGCATTTGTTACCTGGCATATGCTGACATAGAACATCTCAGATTTGTAAATTAAAACAAACAACAGCAACAGCAACAACAATATTTATTCCTCTCAAACGCTTTCTGTGAAGAAAAGATGATATTCTTCCTAACCTGTATAGCCATCTTAAGTTTCAAGTACTAGCTTCATTCAACATGACATTCTATCTCCTGCTTCAACACTGCTTAGAGCAGAGTCAAATGCCTTCCAGAAAAATAAAAGCTGCGAATTGGCTACCTGAATTATGTAGCAAAAACTGATTGACAGACAGACCTGTCCATTAAAGCTCAGATTTCTAGGGATCTGAAAATGTGCAATTTGTATCAACATCTGCCATTTATGTTTTAGGATTACACAATGCTTTTTAAACAGGGCATTTCTCAGCTTTGAGCAGGATGATCCAAAACAATTTCCTTTGCTATTTTTCCAGGGCTGAGTTGAATGGAGAAGCTGTACTAAAAAAATTGAGAAAAACTACCAGCCAAATAGACTAGGAGGTGTCAGGAGATGCAGCCAGACTGGTGATAAGCAAAAAATAAATCCCTTTAATGGGAAACCCTTAGAAAATGATTCTATTGAATTTTTTGTTGTTGAATTTGCTATTCAAATGCTATTAAATCTTTTAAACTATTCCCTTTTCTGGCTAGTAACCAAATGGCAAAAGTACAAGGTGATTTTTAATGAGGTGTCACATACTAACATCCTTTCCTTTTCCTCTCCCATACTTTGGCAGGATTACTTTTAAAAAATCAGTTACTCCAACAAAAGAATCTTTAGATGCCAGCTGCTCCTTTTTTTGAAATAGTGAGCAGTGACCATTGTGGATGGAGGCTACTTAAAATCTCTTTTCTGTACGTAACTTCAAATTCTATGCCAAACTGTTGACACTTACCCGTGGAGGGTGACCATAGTTCTGTAGCAATTCCTCTCTACAAAGCATTTTGTAATTGACAATTCTCTTAGGGGAAAAAGTGTTCAAACCCAATTATATATTGCTTGTGTACACACTCTCCATTTGCCCAAAACCAAATCATCTTTGAAATAGGACAAAATATCCAATCTTGGTAATTTGTATTACACTGAATCATTGTGACGTAAAGATGTTCTATTTGTTTCAATGTTGCACCCCACTATACAATTCAGTAGTAATATTCTTTGCTATTCCCCTTTAGCTATCCATTGCGGTATAGAGAAGTAATAGCTTGTTATTTACCATGGTTCTGTATTATCATTCTCCATTCCCTTACCTTAAACAAAATGATTGGTTATAGATGGTGGGATACTTTTTGGAAAAATATATATATGAAAAAGCCAAGTCAGAAAACGTTGTTGAAACAAAAGCTCAAAACCAGTATGGAACTAGAAATATAAACTCATATACTATACGGGAGGATGGTGGGGTTTTTTTAGCCAGCTAAAGAACAGCAATGATGGAAATGGGAAATAGATTTGTTGTGGCCCAGCTTCTAAGACAATCAGAACAAGAAAGAATTTTGTTCAGGAGTCCAGATGAATGAAGAAGCAGGATAAAAATTGGGAAGAAAAGATAGGTAAGGCAACTGACTAAAAGTGTTCATGTTGGGGCTCCAGATACTTTTTCCTACTGCAACGGAAATAATACATTTTATACTGCTATAGTTAACAGTTCAACCCATCAATCCAAAAAGACCCACAGTGGTGAATATAAGAGCATTAGAAAATAATTTATATTGAGTCTATACAAATCCAGGATTGCTGATCCTGACTGGCTAAGGATTTCCATCTGAATATGTAAAGTATTAAATGTATTAAACCTTTTATTTCTGCCTTACTCATAAACTAATCATGCTGATTAGCATCTATTTTTTCACTGAGATTAATCACATTCATTCCAAACTGTTATTTCTTTCTGTAGGTTGGATTCTTCAGCAAGCTTCTTAAAGAAATAAATCCCATTGATTTACTGGAGGATTCTATTTTAAATAAACCTGTTTAGAGTTGGGCAATAGACTTACTTGAGTCTGGGAGAATGAAAATGCTTAGCTTTCCTGGTTACCAGGGCTGACAGGATACATTAAGATACTTTATCTTTCTTCATGTTCTTTTTTCCAAAGACTTGGATGGATCTTTATGTTACTGCTTATTTCAGGGAGATGAATTTTAGCAAAGGATTTTTTTTTAATTATTGTTTTGGTACATTTTTATAACAATCTCTGACATTTCCTTAATAGAAGTGAATATTTATAAACATAATAAAAAGGCTACCTGTTCAAATTTACTATGTGAAGTTTGTGTAGAAACAATAACTTTATGTTCTGGGCCAAATTATCAAATTGATGTCTAGAAGTTCTAGCAATCCCTAGTCCTTCAGATTCAACAAGGTTGCTTCTCGTTCTGACATGAAATTAAATCTACACTAATATGAAACTTCTATAGGAAAATGCTTAACTATTCTGCCCACCTTCTTTTCCCATGTTTATATTGTTGTATATTATACTTTATGCTATTGTTAGCTAAAATTATATCGCAACATATAGATATCACAAAAAGTCTGGCTCTATAACAGCAAAAGAGCCACATTGCCAAACTGAATGGCCATGTTGTAATTTCACAACTTCATAACCGGGAGTACTCTTATTATTATCCGTTAATTATTGAACAATATCCATTTGCTTTCTGTTGCATCTGGGGGGGGGGAGTTTAATTCTATCGTTAATTTATCCCAGCTTTCATAACTTCTAAATACCTCAGAAATCAACATTTTGAACAAGAAACTAAGGCAGATATCTCTCAATTTTAGCAGCTGAAATAAATTCTCATTTTGCTTTGTTTTTGTGTGAAAAACATTGCTTATTTTGTAGAGACAGCTGGTTGTATTATATAACCATGTTATACAACAATTAAAAGAAAGTCCTGTTAACTTCCAGAGCTGCTACATATAAGTCAGATAATATAGTATTTGCAATATAATATTTGGGTTTAGACTCATAAGATATGTGATAAGATAGTGCCATGTATGCTCTATCAAAAGGAAATGCATCACTAAAAATGACGCAGTAATTGTACAACTATGTAACAATGCAAATTATAATAGTTGTCATGTATACAAAAATGCAATATATGTTGTGAGAGTTAGAAACATGGTGATCAAACATTGTACAATAGATGGGCAATTCCAAGCTTCCTGCTCTCCTTTCTTTACATTTAATCCAAACCTGGATTTCACAGTCCTTCAAACAAAGAGTTGTCCTCTGGAAATCTTCTCTCTAAGGATCATGGCCTTTAGGCCAAAAAGGAACTTTGTCTGTGCTACTACTTCACATTTAGCCATAAAATATATTCAGGCAGTTTTGCTTCATGGGACTTTTCAAGCTAGTTGTTGTGGATTTAGTTTATGCCAGCCATGAGCCTGCTTGTTTGTTCCAGCACATGGTAGGAATCATAACAAGGAGAGGGAATTTTCAGGGGTTTTTATTTGGGGATTTGATAGGCATTGAACAAACAGAATAGCCATTTTGAAAGAGCTTTATCATTAGCCTAAGTGAGGCAGCAGATCATATATTGTGTTGAATTGTTTGTATACCAAAAAGAAGAGCCTTGTGAGACTATTTTTTTCCTGAGCTTGCTTCCAAAGTATCTTGGCTGATGTTGACAATGTGCACCTTTGGTAGACCAGGGATAATACCATTTCCTCCTGCAGAGAAGTGAAGCTTTCAGTATTGTTTATGCATCACAGAGGTCTTGAGGGAAAACAGTGATTCTTTCTAGCACAGCAAACAAGAACTACATGGCGGAACGATAAAGAGAAGATAGAATTCCGACGATTAGATCTCCGCCTTTCTAAGACAATATTTCTAGAATCTAAAAGTTCTGCTCCTCTACTAACACATGCGGAAATATATTCAGTACCTATTTTAAAAACAAATATGACTCTGAAGAGATGTGGTATATTCACTGTTAAATCCTGATTCTACACCGTCCCTCCCCTCTTTGCTTGCAGAAGCCATTTTGATTTTCTATCTCAAAATGCAATGCAGAAACATCCCATGGGATGGGATGGACTTTCCCATCCTCCCTCCATTTAAAGAATTAATGCAATGCCATACAGCATTCTAAATTAAAGGATTACAAATATCTCCTTATTCCAGAGCAACCCTTATACTAAAAAAAAAATCAATCTTTCTTATATAGTATATTTAATTAATTTTACTTATTGGAGTATGTTACATAAGAATCAATTTTATAACAAAGATACATAAAATAAAAATGAACTACTCACCAATAAAAAAGCAACCCAACAACAAACAAAAAAATAAACACAAAAAGCCTATCATTACCAAGGTATTCCTACTTCACCTGATTTTATAAATCTTTGGAAATGGAAAATAAGCTTTCAATATTCATCTAGATGGTCCAAGCATTTGATCCTGATGGGGCTCAATGTTGACTCAGCCTTTTATCCTTCTGAGGCCAGTAAAATGAGGACCCAGATTGTTGGGGGCAATTATGCGGACATTGTAAACCTCCCAGAGTACCGTAAAGCACTATGGAGCAGTATATAAGTCTAAGTGGTATTGCTATTTTAAACCTCTTTTATATAATGTCAGGTATTTCATAGACATATCTAATGATTCACCCTGGTTAACTAAACATTGTCAGAATGGTTTATACAATCCACTTTCCCACAAACTCTCAATGCAGAGAGATAAAAATATTACATTATGGCTTCTTCCATGTTTTACTTAACTTCCTCTCCCCTTTAAATGTTTTAAATCTGGGAATGATAAATAATGGGAGACACGAGGGTTCAAATGAAGGATGAATTAAAAGATTAAGGTGTTAATGAAGAATAAAGCAGCATTATAAATGTTATAAGCCCATGTGAACTATTAGTAAAGTACAAAGTTCATGTGCCATAAAACTCCAATTTTTTAAAAAATGGTACATTTGCAATCTTATCTAAAGGTGTCAAGAACAAATTTCTGGTATAATCATATCCATCTCTGTCCTCATTCAGCCTCTGAATGAGTGAATTAAAAATAAAATAAAACAGTGCAAACCATTTTACAAAGATGATGATCCTTCAGTAAGTACCTGCTGTGTAATGATCCATGCTGAACTCAGCTTTAGTACTTGAGTCTTCTAAAGTAAATGCTATAAATATTACAGAATGCTGCACTAAGAATTCTGAACATTACATTAGCTAGCTTCATTACACATATTTCAGTGTTTGGGGATATTTCTCTGGTTGTAATACTAGAGAATATGATGTTAAAAGCAAGACTAACATGAATGTTGTGTATAAATGTCTTTTCTACACAACAGTGTTAGAAGAAGTTTTGGGTTATTATTTCAGTATCCAGAAGACAAATATGGAAATCACATTACTTAATGTATAATGATTTATTAATTCTGATGTCCTTACATTTTTCTTACCTCCAAGTGAAGCCTTCTATGGTTTCTATATGGTAAATCAGGGTCCAATAAAGAGAGTGTGTGTGTGGGGGGGGGGGGGATTGAATCTGAATTGCAGAAACAAATCCTACCATCACAGGCATCCAGTGGAGCTCACAATCATGTCATGTATATCTTGACATCATTATGCAAATGAGACAAATTATGTAATTTATCTCATTCCATCTTAAAGTGATAGACAAGCGAAGTACAGCATAACTTGCATCATGACAGTCGTGATATCATTTGTTCACACACACACAACCAACAGGTGCCCATTCTCTCCACTCTATGAATTTATCCATTATGTAAATGTAGTTTCATGTCACCATCCATATCCTGCTAGCTACAGATTTTATATATATGATGAATACATACTCTACATTTCACATACGGGCCACAGCAGCTCTTTTGTGGAAAATCCCATCATTTTTTCTATCACTTAGCTTACTCACTTTTAGTTTGACAGCTAGGGACAGATCTCTGTCCCCCTTCCACCAAAAAAGAGAAAAAATGGGTGTCCTGAGCAGGTATTGTTATCAATCAGACAGACGTTTCCTAATTATCACCCTATCTTGAACTCTTGCTCATGACTGCTGTTTCTTTGATGCTGCAAAGTCAAGCCTCCAGTGTTTCTTGGAGTATTTTCAAGGCCTACTAAGAGATGTGAGGAATGTATCTGAGATATTCTTTGCACAAAGTATTTGCTATAATACTAAGCCAGTAGTCACTTTGATTGGGAATTGATTGGGAAACAGAATTATAGGCTAATGCAGGGGTGTCAAACTCATGAGAACAATGTGTCAAAGTGATGTATCACAACTTTTTTCCCCTTCACTAAACCAGGGGTGGGCGTGGCCAGCACATGGGCCACGAGGTTGACACCGCTGGTCTAATGCATCTGGAAGATGCTTTAGTTGCCAGGTACATAATCACAGAATTGGTAAAGGGTCCATATATTATCAAGTCATACCACATGTTTACTATTCTGTTTAACTGCTCTCTAAGCCAGCGGTAAACAGCCTAATCAAAGAACCTCTAAGACCATCCCTATCAACACTGATAGGGCAAACCACTAGAATATAAACTGACAGCAAACCACACTCCTTACTAGTACTTGATGATGTTACCTAGTTACCTAGATAATGAAATGTCTACAAGGTCAGAGAGCACCAAGGACCCCTCATTTCAACCCTGAGCTACAAATATTCTCCTCTATTGGTACTTTCTTTTTGTTTATGTCTTTATTTTTGAAAAGAGTTTCATACTCCCCCTCCCCTTTAAAGTCAGACATGATAATTTCTGTTAGTAAATAGGACAGAAACAAACAAACAAACAAAAAACAAAACACCATCCCAATAGTTTCTATAACGTATATAGCAACATTGATACCCATCCCCTTGTTATGATTAGAAAATGGTGCTTAATATTAAGAGTAGGTTATTGAATCCAGGGGAGATCAATGCTTCCTAAAAGCTCAGTAATACCAACCTACAGCCAATATGGCTTGGTTCATTGTGACATGTTCATTTGTCTATGCACTGTTCATTTTATATTTATCTGTTCATTTTATGTTATCACAAGCAAATAATGTGTGTATGGGGGAGAGAGAGAAAGTCAGGAAGGGGGGAATCAGGGAGTGTGCCTGTTTAATGGTGTGAAATAATCAGCAAGTGTTTTTTTTAAAGGAGACAGTGCCAGCCATTACCCAACAAAGAAAATAATGCAATAAATTGGATGGGAATGTCAAAGTATTTTAGTGTACAATCCTCAATTACTTGTCATTAACATTGAAACAGACCAATACATGCTACATTTATTTTGTTAATATATGATGGAAGTTCTTCCTTTGTTATTATTGGTAATATTTTCTTAGCTAGTCATGAATTTAGTTATTGGGATTTTTTTATTTTATTATGCTGCATTGTAGCTATGATTTTAAGCTGAAGAATAGGATGTTTTGGTATCTTTCATTTTTTTTTCTATGATTATTTTAAGAAGCCAGAGACTCTCACATAGATATTGTCACCATGGCAATTTCTTTATAGAAGTGGCAAACAACCCTCCTTTTAAAAAATCTTTTAAATTTTCTGTGTGAGGTAGTAATAATTGTTGTTGTTTATTAATTATTATTGTTGTTATTATTATTTTCTGTTTTAGATGTATGGAGGCTGCATAGACTTGGTATACTTTTTTTCTTCAGTTTCCCATTAAAAACATAGTCCTGTCCTTAAATGAAGTGTTCAAAATGTTTTCAGTTTGAACTGTTTTGAGTTTGAAATGGGCTGTTTGGATAACACTGAAAAGTTCAGCTTTGAAATGGTTTGTTCAAAGTCAAACCAACCATATTTGTTTCGAGTTTGAAACAGCTCTTTGGTTTCAACCTGAAATGTGTCATTTGAAGTTCAAATGAAAAGCACTACTGTTAAACAATCTTGTTAACATTATCTAATAAACCCCATGATATCACGAACATATTCAGGACTTATCAATGGATATCTCAGTAAATTATGATCAAACTGATGATTCAGATGAAGATCTGTAAGACTGAATCTTTAAATGTTCTTTACTTTAGAAGCTATATGTCCAGCTCCAAGGAGGAAGAAAAAAACATCTTAATTCTTCTGAAAACCATGAGTTACTGTAGCTAGAAAAAATAAATGGGGAAAAGGCTGGCACTCACAGGGAGACCTCATCCAGTAGATATTCTCAATGGCCCAGTGATGATGATCTTTGGTTACTCTTTCCCTCAATTATTTTTGGATATATTTAGGAATATATACATATATGTCTGCATTGAATGAAGAGGAACTGACTTGTGCCACATATAAAATATATAATATAGTTAATGTATGTAAATCACATAATAATGTCACATGTTTAGGATTTTGTGGAGTCATGTTACTAGCTGTCCAAGGCTGCATGTAGCCTACAAGCTATGGGTTGGAAATGCTTGGTGTACAGGCAGTCCTTGATTTATGGTCATTTGTCTAATTATATTCAAAGTTATGATTGTACTGAAAAAAGTGACTTAGGACCATTGCAGCATCACTATGGCCATGTGATCATGATTCAGGTACTTGGCAATGTCATGTATTTACAATGGCTGCAACATCTGTTGTGGCCCATCAGTGGCCTGTGCAGATTGTAGCTGACTCTGACAGTGAGGAGGCTGGTGTGGTGTTGCACCAGCAGCCTGTGCAGCTGGCATTCAAGTCAGACAATGAAGAGGCTGGAGAAGATATGGTGCCAGAGGCAAGGATTCAGCCAGGGCCTTCAGAATCTCCAGAAGTGAAGAGGACAAAGAGGAGGAGCCTCTTCTCGATGCACGGGTGTGCAGAGCGGCCAAAAGGCAGGAGTGGCTCCTCAGAAGGAGTTCTTCTCGAGAGTAAGGCTTGGGGCTAATTGGCCACACCCTTAACCTATTTAAGGAGGAATGCCCACTGAAGGAATTTGTAGAGAACAACTTTAATTCACTCTATTTTACATCTGGATTCTCTGCAAAGTGCTTCTGGGTTTTCTGCCAACATTAGTAAGATTGTGATTACTTTATCTTTGGTTTCTTGTAGGCTGTTAAGAAAGTTTATTAACAGCCTTTGTTTTTGATAAAGACTGAGTTGTTTTAGTAAATTAAGTTTTGTACGAACTGTGTGTGTGCTGTATTCTTTGGGGTCCATAGCTGGGGCAGAACAACATCCTGGCCTCACATGATTGCCATTTGTGACTTTCCCAGCCAGCTTCCAAAAAGCAAAATCAATGGGAGAAACCAGAAAAAAAGTAATACAATCAGGCACAATCACATGATGACTCGCTTAATGACTGCCTCATGTTGTGATGCAAATTCCGGACCCAATTGTGGTTGTTAATTGAGGACCATCTGTATTGCTAACATCATTCATTGTGTTTAGTTCTAAGAACATTTCATAACTTTTCATGAAGCGTCATAGTGGACTGAGATTCAGAACAGGAGACCAACAAGGAGCAGCCAGCTCCAGAATTATCAGATGGAGGCTGTCTGAGCAGACTGAAGAAGCGGAGCTGTTCAGCAACCATCAGGCAGAGATGCTGCCACTGTTCAAATAGGAAGATGCTGAATTGCCACCCGTTACAGCACAAGGGTTCATCACACTGAGAAATGAGCAGAGCAAAGGTACTCTACAAAACTGCTCACAAGGAAGGGCTCTCATTCTTCTTAATGAAGGACACAGTGGATGCTTGCTTTTAACTACAGAAGCAAGCTCAAGCCCCTCCCTTCACAACAACTTTGTGAAGTCCCACTCATTGACTCTTGTTCTATGAACCTCAAGACTCTGGCTCTGGAACCGGACTGGGAGATGAACCTTTTACGATGGTCTGCCACTTGGACATTGCCTGACTATGCTTCTGCTTGTTGTTTTGAACTGGAACTCTTGTATTTGTATTTTTTTTTTTTTGTATTTATTGGATTTATATGCCGCCCTTTCTCCACAAGGACTCAGGGCGGCTCACAGCAATAAGCAACAACAAGTCCAAATTAAAATTCAAACAATAAAAGAATCTAAAATTCCCTTCAGGCCAGCCTGGACTGAAGTCATGGCGGAAAGAGTGAAGGTCAGGGGCCACCCGGAGCTCCAAGGGGAGCTGATTCCAGAGGGTAGGTGCCCCTACAGAGAAGGCTCGCTCTCTAGGGGCCATCAGCCAACATTGCCTGGCCAACAGAACCCCAAGTAGGCCTTCTCTGTGTGAGCGCACCGGGCAATGGGGAGCTGTTGCTGGCTGCAGGTGATCCGCCAGATATCCCGGGCCTAAGCCATGTAGGGCTTTATACCAACACCTTGAACCTCACCCAGAGGGCAACCGGTAGCCAATGCAGGTCACGCAGGAGGGGTGTGACATGGGAGCATCGGGGCACTCCCATCACTATCCACGTGGCCGCATTGTGAGGCAAACTTACTAAACTTTGGGGAGAAACTTCTCTCTCTGCTGCGTGTGTGTGTTTGTTTGTTTGTTTGCGCTCACTTGTTTGCTTACTTACAAACTTCAGTAAAGTTCAGTAAACTACCTCTGCATTTGGGTGGGCATGCTTGGTCTGGGGCAAGATAGCTATTTAAAGAAAAGCAGGAACACACATAGAAGCAAGCAAGCAAATAAATAAATAAAAGCCATCATCCACAGTTATAAATCCACAATGAATTCATCTGATGGCAGGACCAAATATTTTTACTCAGACATTTGGTTACTAAGTTGGATTTACCTATTAATTTAATTGATGGGGCTTTAATGATATCTTTTCATTAATCCACATGTTTTAAAAATAATGCCTATCTTTATTTTTAACAACTCTGTTTTAGAAAGCAAGAAAAGATATAAAATTCAACCAATCAATAAAAATAGCACCAAACTTAAGAAATTGTTTGATAGTAAGAGGAACCCAATCTTATTCAGGAATAATTAATATATTCATATATTATAATTCCCCATTTAGTCACTGGAAAATAGAAACAAATTGTTCGCGTGGCATCAGAAGCAGAAAGATTTCTGAGTTGAATGAGTCAGGAGATCAATATCCCAAACTGGGAGATCAGATGTTCCAAATTTCAATCAGAATAGAACTGGAAGGGATCTTGGAGGTTTTCTAATCCAACCCCCTGCTCAAGCAGAAGATCCTGTGCCATTTCAGATAGCTGGCTGTCCAGTCTCTTCTTAAAAATCTTCAGTGATGAAGCACCTACAGCTTCTGAAGACAAGCTGTTCCACTGGTTAATTGTCCTCACTGTTAGGAAGTTTCTCCTTAATTCCATGGAGAATTAAGCCATAGAGGTTAATGATTTCTCTCCATGATTTCTCTCTTCTTTCCATGATTAGTTTCCATCTATTGTTTCTTGTCTTTATTTCTGGTGCTTTGGAAAATAAATTGAGCCCCCCTTTTTTTGTGGCAGCCCCTCAAACATTGGAATACTGAAATTCAGAATATTAAGGATGTCTCTTTGGTTGGCGTGTTGACTCTGGAAGAATTTTGGCCCTGTTGAAAGGGCTGCCAGCTTAGGGAATAACAAATATAATGAAAGTAATATGATCTGGGGTACTTAACACTTATTTTTGCCAGTATATCATATTAATTTTCATTCCTTTTCATTCCAAGCAGCAAAGATGACTTTTTCACTTCATGCAAATGAATATATTAACATGTTGGCAAAGTCCTTTACAGGATCAAACTCCAATTCAGGAAACATATGTGGCAAGATAGATTTGAAAATCAGATGATGAAAATTACCGCTGTATCCAATTAACTGCTGCTTCCTATGTGAAGTTACTTAAATTGGAATAAAGTGAGCACTACTACACCATGTTGAGATAAGTTAATAATAGACATTTATTACCTGCTGTCTCTTTTGAAGAAATAACTGGATATTTCAATGGAGGAAAGTAGCTTTCACAATATTACATTTTGTTTAAAATTAATTCCCAAATGGTGGGGTTATCATCAGTAGCTTTGCAGTAATCCGTGGTGAACTTAAGGGGACTTGCGCAGAAATGGAGTTTCAGGCATTCACTGCAAAACAAACAACATTGCCAGCTGGTTATCTCAGAAGGTATTTTGGAAAAAAAAAACGAAGAAACCATGGGGGGAAAAGTACCTTGCTTTCATACTGCTTATCTTAATAACAATTGCTATTTTTTTATTGCTTGCATGTTTTATTTTTACTGACACAACAATTCTTTTAATTTTTAAACCTTATAACTAAATGCATCTTTCCCTTTTTAAATTATTAAGTGTTATTAATTCAAGTGATCAGCCCCTATCTAACATGTAATAAATAGATGCTATCCTGTTGGTACAGTTGCTTTAAGCTATGCATTAATTTTAAATATACCATTCCGTAAATATCTCAGTTGGTATTTTTTATTTGCAGACATTATATTCACATATTTCCTTTATTTATGCCAAAACCAGGGTTTGGGCTGCTCTTCAGACTTTTGCTAAGCTGCAGCAAAGCAGGAAATAATAGAAAAATACAGTCTGCTATCCAAAACATAATAATAACAACAAAATCTGTATGAACAAAATGTGTCAAAATAAGCTTACCCCCAAAAGTCTTGTTCATTTTTTTCTCTCTGTCTCTCTCTCTCTCTCTCAAATCCAAATCCAAATTTAATTAAATCAAAAATCAACATTTAATCAAATGTGAAAAGCATTAGGGCCAGTCCTACTGTTAGGAAGTTGAAGTGATTGTCTCAGGTGGCCTGATAGCCTCCTTAATGTTTTTCATTGATTCCCTGGATGTTCACCTCCCCAGACAGACAAAAGTGTGAATGTCATGTAATCTGTCCTGAGACATTAAATTAGCCTGATGCTTCAAAGGTGGCGAAGGACATTGTTGCACTGACTGTGCTAAATTGAGTTCAGTACCAAGTCTACATGGTTTGGGGAGAATGCTTTCTCTTTCTTGTTATTTTCAACATTTGTTTAACTTGCCACAAAAAGGATATAACATTGTTTTGAGTCAAGCTTCACTGGAAAGGAAGTTCTAATGAATCAGTGCAGTTACCCACAATATATATATATGCCTGGATCTATATAAAAAGTGGCTGTCCCTCCCCCAGATATGGCAAACCCCAGGTTTAGGGTTTGACAGGTAGCTCCCTCCCTACCAGGGCCACACCTGTAAGACATTAGCAGACCATTACACACGACTTTCCATGTCCCTCCCCGGTTTGTGGGGATGCTCCTTGTGGAGTTTCTTTATCAGTTGGGCTGGCCTAATATTCCTACTTGCCTCTGTGATGGCATAACCTTTCCATCATACCAAGATGGCCGCAAATCCAAAATGGAGCAAATCCAAGATGGCTGCCACAACATGCTAAGCCTCTGCTTAGGGGCTGGTGGCATTTGATGAGATAAGGGGATACCCGGGGTCTATTCTATGCTAACCCCGGCGTGGTTTGGGGGGAGATTACTGGTGATCCAGATGGTCTTTGTGTGCTCTTTGTGAGCCCACATGTGGAGCCCAGGTGGGTGGAGAGATTGGTGGCCGCTTTGAAGGAGGTGGTGAGGCGATGGGGGCACTCGGCACTTGGTATTTGGTGTTTGGCTGTGGAGCTGTGGAGTTGACAGCTGCAAGCTGTAGGTTGCGGAGCTAGGGCTGATGTTGCTTGAGCAGAGTGTGAGCTGCGAATTGCAAGCTGCGAGCTGTGAGGAGATCGGGGTGGCGGAGTGACAGAGCAGTGGAACGGTGGAACAGTGGGCCAAGGTCCTGAGGAGCCGAGGAGTAACTGGAGCTGAAAGAACAGCTGGAGCCTGTCCGGTGACATCGGGGAAGCTGGCCCTCCCCTGGGGCTTGGGAAAGGGCCACCTGCAGAGTTTGGAGAGCCTGGGGGGTTTTAGACCGGTTGGCATGAGGGTCAGAGGGAGAGATGCTGTGCTGTGGAGTAGAGGAGGAGGGGAAAAGGAGGGTGGCAGCTTCACTTAGCTCCAGTGGTGCTGAGGATGCTGGCGCTGTCCCTGTGGCTGAGGATATCAGACCTGGTTGCTGACCAGTTTGCTCTTCCCCTCCCTACTGGTGGTTGTGGACTCCCCTGGACCAGCTGTGGTAGACTGGCTGTTTTGCGCCCAATGCCATTGGATGGTGGTGGAGGTCTACCAGGCATTTAAGACCTGAACTTGCTTCCCTGCCTCCTATGAATGCGGAAGCTCCGATCCCACATTGAACATCTGGAGTCTTTTCACCAGAAGACCAGCATGTGTGGATCTGAGACAATTTAGGACAACCAAGAGATCATGGTTTTTCCCTCCACTATGGTTTGGCCAAGGTCTGGGACATGGACTTCCACCACCATGAGAGGGTGGTGGAGGTGGCCATGCTGGGGTGAGAGAACAGCAATTGGCCGAGAATCCCACCAGGGGATCACCCAACAGATTACGGGACCTCGCCGTGGTGAGAGAGCGGCAATGCTGGTTCATCTGTATTCCCCAGGTGTCGTGAGAGGGCACCCAGAAGGAGGCTCCCAATGGTTGGGGTAGTTTTGGCCTAGTCCATCTGTTCCCGCCTCACCATTGTCATGCCATATACCCATGGCAGATGATGGATATTCAAACATATACAAGAACATACTTATGCGCTTTGAGGAATGCCTTCCATTCCTGGAAGTGGTCTATCAGCCTAGCTAAAAAGTACCTTAATAATGGATCCTGGGATCCTGAGAGGTAGCATGAGGATGTTACTGTTTTTCAAAGCTCTTTGGATTCTTTTTTAATTAGGCTTTTAGGTGGATTGGGGAGGGGGTGAGGTTATGAATACCCGATGGGTGGCAGGAGGGGCTTCCATGGGTTGTGGGTAGTCCAGGTCAGGGGAGGATCATGATGTGGTTGGAGCGAGGGTGAGGCTCCCTGGGACTCTGGGGGGGGAGGGGCTCTGATTCCCATTTCAATGTGGAACGGCCACAGGGGGACGAATGGGAGGCAGTGTCTGTGATCAGGGGTGTGTGTGTGGTGGCCTGCTCTGACCCCCTGGATACTGCCTGTTTCCCTGGGGGTCACAGAGTGAGGGCCCCTGAGCTTACGTTGGTTTATTTTAATGCCAGGTCCATGGTTAACAAAGCTCCCCTCATCAATGAACTGATCAAGGAGGAAGACGCGGACCTGGCTTGCATTACAGAAATCTGACTGGGCTCAGAGGGAGGGAGGGGTCCTCTGCAGGTAGACAGATGTGAGTCCCTCCTCATGAGATGGGGACGGCAAGGTCAGTTGGCCCTGTTGATTATGTACCTATCTCCCAGCTGCATATCAACAGCCCTGCCCAGACTGCTGGATGCCATATTGGGGCTGGTGGTTGAGTTTCCGAGGCTTATTGTGCTTGGGGACTTTAATCTACCTTCCCTGGGTGGGGCGTTGGGAGTGGCTGGGAGTTCATGGCTTCCATGGCAGCCATGGACCTGACTGAGATAATACAGGTCCCATCTCATTGGGGGGGGGGGGACACGTCCGATCTGGTTTTTATCTCGGAGCAGTGGCGTAATGAGTTCAGTGAGGGCATGCCAACTTCTCTAGTGGTGATGGAGGCAGAGAAGCGAGCTCACTTCTCCGCCCTCATCGCATCCACAGAGAATCACACAGCCACCCTGTTTAGGGTGTCTCACTCCCTTTTGCATCAGGGATGACCCTATGCAGGGGCGGATCAAGGAATTTAGTGAACACCTGCGGGATAAGATCGCTCAGATTCAGGAGGGGCTGGACTCTGACTGGGCAGTCAATGGGGGAGGTGGCGATGGTTCTGGTGATTTGGGATGAGTTTGATTCTGTTACTCCCAAGGAAGTGGACAGGATCATGGGGAAACTGAGTACCACCACATGTGTGCTGGACCCGTGTCCCTCCTGGCTCATTTATTCAGCCAGGGAGGTCACACGTGGCTGGATCCAAACAATGATAACTGCCTCCTTGAGTGAGGGAAATTTCCCAGCCGCCTTGAAGGAGGCGGTGGTGAGACCCCTCCTCAAGAAGCCTAGCCTGGATCCAGCTATTTTGAATAACTTCCATCCTGTCTCCAACCTTCACTTTATTGCAAAGGTTGTTGAGAGCATGGTGGCACATCAGCTCCCATTGGCCCTGGATGAAGCAATATATCTGGACCCGTACCAGTCAGGTTTCAGGCCCAGATAAAGCACAGAGACAGCATTGGTCGCTCTGGTGGATGATATCTGGAGGGCTCAGGACAAGGTTATTCCTCTGTCCTGGTCCTATTAGATCTCTCTGTGGCTTTTGATACCATCAACCATGGTATCCTGCTGCGGCACCTTGAGTGGTTAAGAGTGGGAGGCACTGTTTTATGGTGGTTCTCCTCCTACCTCTCTGGGCGTTCGCAAGCGGTGTTGGTGGAGGGACAGAGGTCGGCCCCAAGGCCCTTCACATATGGGGTCCCTCAGGGTCAGTCCTCTCTCCCCTTCTGTTCAACTTCTATATGAAGTCGCTGGGGGAGATCATCCGTGGTTTCGGGGTGGGGTATCATCAGTATGCTGATGATACCAACTTTTTTCAAAAAAATTTTTTATTGAAAATTACTTAAAAAATACAGAAAAAAGTATAACAATATGGGTAGAATTGTAGAGAGTAATATAATACATATAGAGTTTTAAAATATCAATTTTCACCTAGAGAAAGTACAAACCTCCAATAAACTAACACATCAAAAGAAAGAGAAGTTTATCAGAAGAAAGAATTCTCAATTGCCATGCAATGCTCTTATAAATATTTACTCACGTTCACATTAAAGTTAATATTTTAATTCTTCTTAAGATTTCTTTTTTTGCAGCCAAGCATACCACTTGTCCCAGCTCCTATATAACCCCGATTCTTGTCTATCTCGCAAAAGTCCAGTAAGTTTGTCTGCTTCTGCACAGTCCATGATCTTTGCGGTTAACGTAGCCTCCGATAGGATATTTTTGGATTTCCATTCTTGCGCAAATGACATCCTGGCTGCAATGATGATGTGGCGAGCAAGATACCAATTAGATTTGTTTAAGTTCTCTGATACCAACTTTTTATATCCACCCCGAATCAGCCCAGTTATGCCCTCGATGTGATGTCCCGGTGCCTGGAAGCGGTGCAGCTCTGGATGGGGAGAAACAGGCTTCAGCTCAACTCTGCCAAGACGGAGTGGCTAAGGATTCCGGCATTACAGTCCCAGGAGAATATTCCATCGTTGGCTATAGTGGGTGAGGTGTTGCCCCCTGTAGAAAGGGTGCACAATCTAGGCATCCTCCTGGACTCACGGTTGACTCTGGATGACCGTGTTACAACAGTGACCGGGGGGCATTTGCTCAGATTCATCTGGTGCGCCAGTTGTGCCCCTACCTGGACTGTGATGACCTGCACACAGTCACTCATGCGCTCGTCAACTTCTGGATCAACTACTGCAATGCTTTTTACATGGGGCTGCCCTTGAAGACCACCTGGAGGCTTCAGCTGGTGCAGAATGCAGCCGCACAGGTAGTGATGGGAATATCCTGACACTCTCATGTTACACTCCTCCTCCGCAATTTGCATTGGCTAACAGTTGCCCTCTGGGTGAGATTCAAGGTGCTAGTAATTACCTATAAAGCCCTACATGGCTTAGGCCCGGGGTACCTTGCAGACCATCTGCGGCCAGCGACAGCTCCCCATCACCCGGTGTGCTCTCACAGGGAGGGTCTTGGGGTCCCGTTGGTCAGGCAGTGTCAGCTGGCGACTCCCAGGGAGCGGGCCTTCCCTGTGGGTGAACCTACTCTGTGGAATCAGCTCCCCCTTGGGCTCCGGATGGCCCCTGATCTTCGCTCTTTCCGCCGTGACCTCAAAACATGGCTATTCGCCTGGCCAGATCGGACTGAAGGGGTTTTTAATGGGGATTGTATTGGTTTTTATATTTGAATACTGAATTTTATGTGTTTTTTATCATTGTGAGCCGGCCTGAGTCCTTTGGGAGAGAGGGCGGCATACAAGTTTAATTAATTAATTAAATAAATAAACAAATAAACAAACAAATAAATAAATAAATAAATAAATAAATAAATAAATACCAGGTATTGCAAACTTCTCGTATGTATCCAGGAATCCAACACCTGGTCTATCTTGTACTGGGTCTCTCCCCCTCCCCCACATCTTGATGCTGGTTTAGGTCCAGAGTTTGGACCATTGAGAATGGCTAGCTTTTTGTCACCCGAGGGTTATATTTAAAAATAGTTGATGTAATCACCAGAATAGATAAAGTCCTAGGCTTTAGGGAAAATTTATTTGTACCATTCCCCCCTTTTCTAAGATGTATTAAGCCTATCATTTAAGAATGCTTTTTCCAGAAAAATGGCAGGAAACAGCACCACCATTTCTTAGCCGCCTGTCCAAGGGACAGGGGCAGAAATCTGAGAAGTCAAGATTGCAAAAAGAAATTTGAAAGCCACAATATGGACTGCAGGATACTCACTCCTGCTCTAAATCTTTGACTCCTCCATCTTAACATGGGGGGAAGGGACCCAAAACATAATTTGCTCTGCTGATCAGAAGAAACCAAGATAGAAATTTTGGGGAAAAACAACTATGTACAGTCTCAGAACACTTGGAGATTTAATTGTAGGGCTGAGCTGAAATCTCTCCAGCATTCTTTTTATAAGGAGAACTGGAGGCAACATGCTTTTGGCCATGGTCTGTTCAGACTGTTCATTCCTATACTAAGTATAGATCTCACATTACACTGTTAAATATTAAAACTAACAAAAATTAGGTAAGATAGGAAACAATTATTGTGCTAGTGTATGAAATTAAAATATATTATACAATGCACAATCTGTTAAATCTCCTTTCTTTGGTATTAGTATGTAGAGTGATTTTTTTCAATCCTAGATTTGCTAGATAGTTTGATCAGAGATTTCTCTGATTATTTTACTGTTGCTTTCCATATTTCTTTATATCAATTCCTGTAGTTTTCTGACTCCAATAATGACTTCAGTGCTAAATAATTAGCACTGAATTAGCAATAATTAGACTAGAGGTTATTGCTAATAGGGAATAGTTTCTAAGGTATGGTGGAAGTTGATATGTCTGTTATAGATTTTGGTATCCCCTTTCCATTTTTGGTCTTTTTTGAATCAGTTACTATCTGTCTTTTGTGCCCTTTACTATGCCAATTTGAACTTGGAGTTTCCTTGGAGTCTTCCAGAAGTTTGAGGAACTTCTGGAAGACTTTTCTTGTTCTTCTATGCCTCTTTCAACCTTCATTCTCCTTTCATATATTGCTGTGATGCTGCAAACCTGCCTCTTCTAACAGCTTTCCGATATTCTTTGTTAAATTCTTTCTTGGGATCTTTGTTTATCTTGGCTTTATTTGTTTGTTTGTTTGTTTTTAAATTTATCAAATTTATTTGCCGCCCATCCTGCAGTTCAGGTAACTCTGGGAGGCTTACATCAAGATAAAACTCTCTTTGTCTTGGCATTTTCTGTGTTTTATTCTGATATTTAATTTGTTGTGTTTCTTAGTTTTTCACAGTATCTTTTTACATTCATCCACAGCAACCTCAATTTCATTCCACAGTTCATGTAGTTTTCTGTCAACTTTCAGTGCTTCAAAGTGATTCCTGGTGTTCTTCTTCAAAATGATCAGTACATGCTAGATCATAATGTGCAAACAGGCTGCCTTTCTTCTTTAGCTTAACTTGAAACATGCACATAAGCAGTTCATGATCTGTTCCACAGTAAGTCTCATCAACATCACATTTTTACTGTTTACTCTTCCATCACTGTTACTGAGATTGGCTATAATAGGTGAAATAAGGTGGGTGGACTCAGTTACAATGGTGATGAGTGCACTATTGGAAGATCTGAAAACCAGGTTAGGGGTAGATTATCATGGGCAATCTCTCTCTCTCTCTCTCTCTCTCTCTCTCTCTCTCTCTCTCTCTCTCTCTCTCTCTCTCTCTCTCTGTCTCTCTCTCCTTGTATATCACAATCAATACCAATGTGAGAGCACTTCATCAATCATAACAGAATCTTGTTGATTAGATCATGTTATTCCTCTCCTCTGCCTCTGCCTTATACTTCAATGAATTAGAGAATTGTCAGCATTGTTTGCTCCTGAATGATATCTTGCTGTTAAAATGTTTTACCTCTTGGGCTTGCATATCTTTATCAAGGTCATCGGCTGTACTTCCTATCTTTTAACAATCTTACTGTTGATTTGATTTCTATGTACTCCATTTGGTAATATATATGTATATAACTACAGTTTGGTTGTTGAAAACTATGCTAAAAGTAAGAAAGCACTGTTATTATCAGAACACTAAGAAAGCACTGGATTATTACCAATAAGCCAGTGTCCTGTTTCATTCTTTCATTCATTCCCTAGTTTTTCCTCCTTATCATTTCAAAAATTTAGGAATCAAATTTCAAAAAACAAGCAGTATATTTTATTTGCATTTCAGATTGAACTTGACCATAAAACTCTTCAGTGTCTTCCACATGAGTGGTTGGAGCATAAATCTGGATAACCATTCTGTTAAAGGGTTGCCCACAAAAATAACAATTGATATTATTTTGTCATTGGCTACATTGTATGTACCCAAGAATTGTTTTTGCTGTCTTCTTTCTGATTATGAAAGCGTTGCTGATTCTTTTTTGTTTTGCATATCCTGAATTGTCCACAGAAAGATCTTCTGGCTGGAAATGTTCCAGTACATTTTAGCTCACTGATGCCTGAGATATCAGTGTATGGGCAATTCTTTTCATTGTTTCACTATGTTGACATTTCCCATTCTGGTGCTTCTTATGTGTCATATTTCCATTGTAATTCTGTTTTTGCAGTTTCAGATTTTTTTCCCCTTCATGCCAACATCAGCAAGTATATATCTCAAAGGCTTAATCAACTATGTCAAAAATGCTATCAGTACTTTGGTAGATTCTCTGTTCTTTTTCCATCCACCCTGTGGGGCTCATCATCTGGCACTCTGTCATCAATTACTTTACCTTTTGTGTCCATATACTGTAAATTTCTTGATAAAAGCACAGAAGAAGTTTACCATGGCCTTCTCCCGCATGTATGAACTGATGCCTTTGAGATTGTCACTAAAGTGATCTCCCAAGAATCTTGGGTGATCCTCCAAGGAGTACATTATTTTTGCAATACACTCACAGACTTTTTAAATCAATTGTCGCAGGAACTCACATAGATACTCGCTTGTGAGCATGGCTTTGCCTGGGCATAACATGTTGTCAGCATTTATTTGTGACCCCATCTCAACCCACATTTGGAATAGGAAAAAGCTTGCCTTCTGCCAGAAGAAAGTGTCACATTTTAACTTTAATTTGAGCACCATTTCTTCCCCCTAATTACTTATTAATTATGTGCTACTGTAGAGTTGTGGTCACACTTATTTTCTTGTACATCCCACAGGCACTTGCTACCCAAAGCTGTCCTTTCCTCTTCACCTCTGTCGCTGGGTCACATGCAATAATGCAGTGTGCTAATATTGCTGCTGATTTATTCCTGTTTGTTGTGTTATTTTCATAATCTAGGTGTTCAGCCTTCCTGTTATATAGTTGGTTGCTGAGCAACACCATTCTCTCTTCTCTCTCCCATAAATTGGTGACAGTAGTTTTATTTTTGTTTTGTTTTTAAAAAGGCCAATAGTTTTCAAACACAAATCTCTAAAAAAATCAGGTGCCATTTAAATAAATGGAAGCAATGCTTTATATATTGATTTGATTGGTGTGTGTATATATATAGCATGTGTATATATATATATACCATCCTTACACAAACATATATACAAAGATAGACAGACACACACATAGAGAGATAACCTCTTTAAGGATTACACATTTCCTGTCAGTTATTCCTTCTTAAAGAATACACAACTTATTATTTTTTCATGCTGGTAAATAATAGAGTCCTTTATCTTCTTACTGATTGACTGAGAAGAGGGAGGGAGTGAAGGAGGGAGGAAGAGAGGGGGGGGTGTTATGCTGTTTTAGATAAGGATTATCTAAAAGATTTTATGGCATCCAATATCTTTTTAAAAAAATCATATAGATTTCCCTTAATGGCCCCCATCCCTCTATCTTCTCATGATTACACAATCTGCAATTATCTAAGTCTTGGCTGCCTTCTGCCTCAGTTGTACAATTTGGGACAACAGGAAGTTCCATGCTTAAAGAAAAGTATAAACTTGGGACTAATTGTAATTGCAATACTTGGTATGTGCCATGGAAATTTGGAAGTAGAAGATTCAACTTCCCCCATTGATAGATCTCATCACTCTCAGGAAGAAACTCAAATCCAAATGAAGAGAGAAGACCATCATAATATATAAGCAACATACAGTATAATAGCATATTTCCCAATTTATATTAGCTAAGGCAACATATGCCATTAAAATACAAAAGTCTTTCAAATCCCTGGGGTATCTATTGTGACCCGATTTCAAGACCCATATAACACCTGGAACATCACTTGTTTATCAGTGTATTCAGACTTTAGATTTCCTTAATTTTCAGAGATGGTCACGTCTTACTCCAGGTGTTTAACTGTCCTTGATTTTTCTTCCTGCCTGAGTTCTTCCACAGTTCCAAAAGAGTTCATTCTTTACAGGAACAATCTTTTCTCCCCTCAACAGATTTCCAACCACTTTGATTCCCTGTTGCCTAGGCAACCACTTTCTTGTGTTAGCCCTTAGACAGGAAGGGACAGTGTATTGTCCATAGGCACCAATGTCCCCCTGGATACATCCTGTGCTGCTGCTATTGCTTTTGATGGGCATTAAAAATAGAAAAAAGTAGCCTAATGAACACCTGGAAAGCTGAAATTGTTATTTCCAAAACTGAATCAAAGATCTTGCAAAAATAAAAACTCAGTGGGTGCAGCTAAGGTCTTTAATTTGAAGAATGTCCACCTGCCCAGAACAAAAATAAAAGTTTGCTATAGTGCTAGAAAGCTAAAGTAGAAGCAAGGAAGCATGTGCTCAACTTCTGCAGCTCCCATTGCAGTTAGTTATAAAGCAACCATTTATTTATTTAGAAATGTATAAGGCAGCTAAGCTATATGATTCTGGGCAGCATACAATAGAAGCAATCATACAATACATTTTTTAAAAAAAGAGGAAAAGAAAAAAGGAAGAAAAACAATCATTAAAATCACACAAGACCTGTTCTGATAGAACCAGATTTTCAGGGCTCATTTTCAGGGTTACTGTAGAGTCAGTGGAAGCCATATTAGGCCGGAAGCTTCCATGCTGCCACTGTATTTCAGAAAATGTTCTAGAGCAGGGGTCTCCAACCTTGGCAACTTGAAGACTTGTGGACTTCAGCTCTGAGCCAGCAAAGGAACTGAGAAAGGGGTAGAGGAACTCTGGGAGTTGAAGTCCACAAGTCTTCAAGTTGCCAAGGTTGGAGACCCCTGCTCTAGAGGGTGGCTGCTACGACAGAGAATGCTCATTTCCTATGTCCCATCTGCTTAATAGATCTGGAGTATTGCCAATGCTATCTGAACATAAGCAGAAATCTTTTAGCTAACCCAGCCCTATGCAATGAATGGCTTTATAGGTGATAACCACTTTTATTTTCTAAGAAATATGGCACACATAATAACCCAGAAAAACAATATGAGAAACATGCAAATTAAATTAAAGGGGGTAAGAGGGAGGAAGAATTTTAACTTATTAAGCACAGCTTGCTTTCTTTTAAAAATGAATTGTATCCATGCTTCAGAGCTTATTTTCAAAAATGCAAATATGGTAGAGGTATTTTATAAATTTAAAAAAAAAACAAGCACAATGAATATTTTGAATTTAAATGAAGGAAAATTACTGGCAGACCTCAAGGGAATGGTTCAAGGTTCCTTGGGAGCCATATGGTCTAGAACTGCTCTTTTCCACCCACCACCTTTTCTTATAATTATTCATAATTTTATTTTTATCCATAACATGTCTGGAAGCAACAAAACAGAATAATCTTAAATATTTACACACACACACACACACACACACACATATAATCATATTAGTGATTCCCATTAAAATGATCTAATGTTAGGGATTTTTTTCCCCCAGTGTTCTTTCTTTTCTAATTATATCGGGAATATCTACTTCTGTTCCATAATGGAATATGAGGTTTACATTGAGATTTGCCCTCCTCCTTTGATACTCCTAAGGTAAATTGTTGAATGGAAATATATGCTGCCAATTCTTAGTCAACTAAACATGACGATACTATCTGGCTGATGACATAATACATTGATCCCAAAATATTGTTCAGGCATTCATTGGCAAGTCAGAATGATTTCCAATTAAGACTTGGAATCCAATTCAAAGAAATTTTAAAATCTTAACTGTTTATTAAAATTGCAATTGATTTCCAGGGACAGTGAAGGGATAAAAAACATCTACATTGATTAAGTAAATGTGTTATTAAGTTCTAACAGGATTGGCATGATTCATGTTTCTCATTATTGAGACAATCCCATCTAATGTGACCCAGGAAGAGTGATCACTGTTTGTGACACTCACTGCTGACTTCAAAGAAGCAAAGTCAATGGGGAAGCTAGTAGGAGTGATCACATCACATGAATGGTGATCACATCATGTTGCCCTTATGTCATGGGGTTCATTTAACAGCGGTCATCAGAACTGCTGGAACTGTTGTAAGTTGGTGCAGTTCAGAGGTGGTATTCAGAGTTGGTATTTACGAGACTGCCTACTACCACCAATAGCTCCCACCGGCCTGTACGCTCCCATAGAGAGGGGCTCCTCCGGGTGCCGTCGGCCAAACAATGTTGACTGGTGGCCCCCAGGGGGAGAGCCTTCTCTGTGGGAGCACCTACCGTTTGGAACGAGCTCCCCCCGGATATACGGAGGATCCCGGACCTGCGCACCTTCCATCGCGCGCTCAAGACCTACTTATTCCAACAAGCCGGCCTGACCTAAGTTATTTTCCCCTTTTAATTATGAATTTTAATTTGTTTTAAATTATTGGGGTTTTAATTGTCAGCCAAATTATTTAATTCATTTTATTCTATTTTAAACTTTTGTATTTATATGTTTTATTTATGGCTGTACACCGCCCTGAGTCCCCCAGGAGTAGGATGGTTTATAAATTTAATAAAATAAAATAAATAAAATAAATAAATAATTCAGCCGGTTTGGATCGATTCACCTGAACTGGTGGCAGAAATTGCGGGTGGGTCCGCCCCCCCCCATTCCGGCTAAATGCCATCCTATTTAGGCATGTTTTTGAGACCAGGTGCATGTCTGGAAGGCGCACACACCAGCAAAGTGCATACGTAGAAGGCCAGGTGCATGTGTGGACGGGGTGCATGTGAGCGAAGCAAGCTCACATTTGTGAACCGGTATGGAAAGTAAGTGAATACCACCCCTGGTGCAGTCATATGATGTTGCACTTCATGACAGCATTATTTATTTATTTATTTATTTATTTATTTATTTATTTATTTATTTATTTATTTATTTATTTATTTATTTATTTATTTATTTATTTATTTATTTATTTATTTATTTATTATTGTGATTTATATGCCGCCATTCTCCCTGAGGACTCAGGGTGGCTTACATACAACGATCATCGATTCAAATCACAGTAAAACAATTAAAATTAAATTAAAACCCCCATTAACACCAATCAAACATTGTAAGATTATAATGACCAGATTATTGTTGACACGGCCTTTAGTCCGCGGCGAAAGGAGAGGAGGTTGGGGGGCCGTCCTGAGCTCGGGGGGCAAACTATTCCAGGGGGTCGGGGCTCTGATAGAGAAAGCCCAATAGAACGCCTAATTCCAGTTATTGTTAGTAACCAAGGAATACCAATAAAATAAAATAAAGCTTCAGATAAAAAAGGACGCTGGTGTCTTAGTTTCCTTTATATATCTTTTTTTTTTCTTAAATAAATATCTGCAATTCTGTAATTGGAAATAAATATTATCTTTTCAGGATAAAGCTGCCAAAATCTGGAAGATACACTTTCTGTGCTAGGGAAACATTACAGTTCTAGCATAGTTTAAAAGGTGTGTTTATTTTTGCACTGTTGGCAATATTACTAGGTAAGTCCCAAAAGTGCTTTATCAAAAGACAACTGGACTTTGGGGTTTTTTTCCAAAGGAAAATAAAATCTAGTTGCCTTTTGATAAAGCCCCTTTGGAACAATCATGACCTGGTTGACTGAGAATCTCCATAAACCTTACTAGGTGAGCAATTTTTATATAAACAGATGGTCCTATAATATTGTTATTAGGCAAAAGCCTATCAAATTATGGAAAGAGGTATGTGATAGATTTTGTTCTAGAACTACTGTAAATTAGTTTTTTGTATGAGAAAGCAAAATAATGGATTTAGTTGCCCAACCTTTCTTTGATCCAGTTATCTTAGAAGCCATTCTCCTGCTGAAGTTGCTGTGTGATGGGTGCGTATAGCTTCAGCAGATCTCTGAATTTCATATAATTCATCTGGCTAAATGGATGGTTGTCTAATACCAATATTTTATTAGAGCTTAATGATGGAATTGAAAATCACTGTTTCATTACCTCATAATTGCTTTATATCACATCTCTACTGTGGCCTGTTTAAACTTTGCTTCTTGTTGGCGAAAGCTAAGAACAAGATTCCTAATTGACTGCCTTCTGCACGCCACACTTGCTTTTGCCTTTATTCTTGTTACTTGATTTCTATGCCTCTGACAGATCAAAGGGATGCTGCCCTCTCAAATAAAAGCATTTTAATAGTGATTCAGTGCCCTAATTACCTCCTCTCCTCAGATATTTTCCGCTGTGTAGATAGGTCTTATACTGTGATTCTGCTTCTCAGTTGTGATCCAGAACCACTATTTGAAATATATATTTCTACTTTTCCAGAGGATACATTGGTGTGTGTGTTTAATGCGTGTGGAATATATTTGTATAAACTTTTTGACAGAAATGCTTGGCATTTCTTCTTCCTGGTGCTCTTCACAGCTACCAATTTTGTTACCAGGCTACGTATAATTGATTCACCAGATCAGACCAAAGGTACTCAACACCCCATCTTTCTCTTGTGACATACATCAATCATTTGTATTGATGCCTTCTCTAAACAATAATTAATCCTCCCTTACATTGTGACAGGATGGATATGACTAGGAGAAACTTCAGAGTATGGGACAAGTTTCTATATTTTATGGATATCTTTTTATTGCATGCAGTTATTACTGGAATAAATACAAGAAACTAGTAGTTTCTTGTATTTTATGGTCATATAACCAGGAGATACTCATCTTTAAGGAGAGATGAAAATTATACAATATAATAACTAATAGCTAAATTTATACATGAATGCATTCTATTAATTGACTGTAGTATTAGATTTTTCCTTTTTATGTGGATAATCCTTCACAGATTTATCATAATCTTAAATGGCCATTGTTTAAAAATAAGTTTATATTGAGTGAGGTGAATATTCTGATAGACGTTGCCTCTCACCAATACCAAATCACCTCAAGCTCAGTGTTTTGCTATTTAAATAAGTGCACCCAGTAGTGAATCATCTGGTATCAAGTGATAAAAGTAAAGCAAGTTCAAATTATACACTTATTTAGCTCTCTGACAGGATGCGCTTGCAGTGAAACTTGAAATTAAAGTTTTTGATGAGTGAGTATGGTATTTCTTAGCTTAGAAATGACCCAAATCCTCGTGTCTGAATCCTCAAAATCTTACATAATTTCCACGTAATTTTCCCAAGCCTGGAAAAATCACTATACAGTATTTTCATTTTAACATTTGACATTTTCATTTAAAATTCACCATCGCAAAAACAATGGGCCTATTATTTACCATCAGTCATTTTTCTCCTGCTGCAGTTGAATGTGCTCTGTAGAGCAACCTAGAAGGGTGGGAGGAGAGAGTGAGGTAGGCAGGGGAGTTGTAAGGAAGTTATGCACTGCAGTTGTAAGGAGGATGTGCTGCCAACTACCCATATTTAAAATCACGTGACCAGCAGGATGCTGCAATGGCCATAACTTCAAGCCTCAGTCATAACTCCCTTCATTCAGCACTGTTTAAATTTCGAATAGTTACTAAATGAATCGAAGACTACCTGTACATACTGGAAGAATTGCAAGGATCTGTAAAATAAAATAAAAAAAGAGTTAAATCAATCCCAACTGTACTTTAAAGTGAGTTAAATAAATAAAGTTGTATGTATTTGTCCAGTAATATGCAAAACCACATTAGACAACTGCTACAAAGCAAAACCTATGGAGAGCACAACTCATTTTGTTCCATAGCAACTTGTGGACAGAGTGTTCTGTTAGCTGAAATCTGGGAAGCAACAAGGCAAAATGAGACAGGTTACCTTCCAAAGAAAAAACAGACATTCTCTTGCAAGTTGTATGAGACTCTAACTCCAACCCTACCCCTACCCCTAACCAGAGTTGGGTTCTACTTACCTTTACTACTGGTTTGCAATGGGAGAGTGTGCACTTCTGCGCACGCACAGATAGTCCATTATGATGTCTGGGTGGGTGGGCGGAGTCTCCTGCCACATTTACTACCGGTTCTAAAGAACCAGACAGAACTAGGAGCAACCCACCACTGCCCCTAACCATCTGTATTACAAATAGAAGATTCTTAGCTTGTGCAGAATTTTGAATATACCACTGAGCCCTTCATTGTCCTACACAGATGAAGATATGAAAACATGAAATGTAATGGCTGATTCTAGACTGGTGTAAAATTCCCCTTATGTTGGGGAATATTAAGAAACCACAAGGACATTCTTGGGGAAAGTACTGTGATGGGTGGAGTATGATTGCTCTTTAGGCATTAGTAGTTTTAGCTACAAAAAGTCATGAAGCAGCAACACTCTCTTTATGAATCAGGTCTTCTTGGATACTTACTTTTTATTTGCTTTATTTTTCATACTTTTCCTTTATATCTGATCTCTCATTCGTCCATATATAACCGTATTTTATCCTACCTCTAATGTCAGTTTGACATCTGTATATATCTACAAAAAAATCATACAGATGTCCTTTGCATACCTCCTACTCATCCTTAATGTATTTATGCATATTGATTTTGTTTTTTGCAATTTCCTGTAATATAAAGTGCTTTTGTTCCTCAGTTTCATTAATGCCCATATTTCTGTGCATGCTTCCCCCTAATATGTGCATTTGAATGCATTTTTTTAAAAAATGGAGAAATATATTAGAAATTATACTGCAAATGCAAATTGTGAAGCAAAATATCCAGTTTTGCATATTGCATATTTAATGCACATTTGTAAAGTGCACTAAAATGTGGGCAGAATAAATTTCTCCCTTATTTCCACTTGAGATTTAAGCAGCTTAGATGAGGATTCAGCTGTTATATCACCATCAAAGGTCATCCATGTCAGCAGTGAAGTTTCTGCCTCTGATTCTACCAGAATAGAATTGAACACCATAATAAAAAAAATGGATTAGGTTTATTAATTGGCCTGAGCTGCTGCTTTTCACAATAGCTTTGTGTTGTTTCTCTTCTGCTTTGCTATGAGCTGCATCCTGTCTGGCAAAAGTCAAGTCTGACACTCTATACTGCATTGACATAGGCAAATATTGGCTTGGAACAATAAGACTTAAATTAAAGACCATTTTTAGCCACTCCATGACCTTGGGCCAGTCACACACACACATACACACACACACACACACACACACACACACAGACACACACACACACACACACACATGGATCTTGCCTAAGGCTTCCTACTGGATTTTGTTATGGGAAGAACTAAATAAATGGAACATCAGTGGTATATTAATTAAAGTAACAAATCAATAAATAATCAAACAAACTTTAGCTGAAACCTGCCTGTTAGATATTGCAGGCAATTGAATTTTTAATGTGAGTGAAAATAAAAATTATTGAATGCGTGCATTAGCTCTATTTGATGTAATTTTATTCAACTGAAAATAACATTAATGTTTGCCTTGGTTCTGATTGCTTCTTTGTCGCTGCTATGCCTATTTTTGGTGTCCACTTATAAACGGGATATTTAAAATCAGAGTAATTTCAGACTGAGAAAGCTTACATGCCTGTGATATATCATTATATATATAAACTTCTGCACTTTATACCTTATTTCCTTCCACAAAACTAATTTTCCTTCATTTTTTAAAAAAACTCACTGTAGAGCAAACAATACAATAAGGTGATGTTGTTTCCATAAGAATGATTTTAACCATAGAGCTTTGAACTCCTATGAATTTTCTTATAAAGCTATGTTGAAAATCAATTTGTGCATGTTTTTAATCTTTCAGCCTGAATTACAGTGTTTTTTGCATTAGAGTGGAATCTGTTTATTTAGCTATAATTTTTATCTTGTTTCAACTGATCGCTTATTTTACTCAGGTTAAAGGCTACATAAAATTGAAAAGCTTTATTCTATAATGATCACATTTCCGGCAAATAACTATAAATATATTAAACACATGCATTACTAAACATACAATTTAATGCATAGGCATAAGTAGCAATCTATAGAAAATGATTCAGTAAATGGAGTGTTTCATTCATCTTAGTCCTGATATTTGTCCTCTCATAGAATCATAGAATGTATGAGACCTATAAGTATCAAGTCCAACCTTCTGGTCCATGTGAGAATCCGCTGATCCATTCCCAACAAGTTAATAGCCAGACATGGGCATCCACAGGTTCCTGGTTTCATCAAAATGAGGCAACAACATTACATTATCATACTGGGTGCCACACTGCTTTTGGGGTGTGTGAATTATCACAACACATGTACGAAAAAAACATAGTTTTTTTTAATCATTAAGATAGGACACTGCTTTTGTCTGATTAATCTGTTTGACATCCCATCTCACTAGACAGATGCTATTGTATATATACTATATAGATTATCTCAAGAACAAGTCTGCCCCTGTTCTGGGCAGATTCTTCTACTACTTAACAAGTCTTACTTACATAATCTTGACCCTCCTTTCTTTTAGTCTGAACCCATTGATTAAAAAAACCAAACAGGTTACTCTGTATTATTCATGACAAACATGGCCAGATGAGCTAAACCTACTTTATTGTAAGGTTACATCAATCAAATCTTGCAAGTCTGAAAACATATTTCTCCCCCTGTCCACTTTACAGCATTTTGGAGGGTCTCTTCTAAGTCATTTAGAAGAGACCCATATTCCTGCTACACACTCAGCTGCCTTTTATCTGACCATTCGATTGGTTGCATCTTTTTGCTCTGTCTTCTCAAGGTCATTCACATATACCATTACAATATTATTCTCAGCTGGTATGTCTTTTAATTTTTGTATTTATGATGAGAATCATTTTTAATTAATTAAGACTGTTCACTGCCCAGAGTGCAGTCAGGTAGTCCTCGACTTACAACAGTTCATTTAGTGACCCTTCGCCAGCATCCTCATAATTGTGTGTTCAAAATTCAGATGCTTGGCAACTGGTTCATACTTATGACCACTGTTGTGCCCCAAGGTCATGCAATCACATTTTGCAATCTTTTGAGAAACAAAGTCAACGGAAAAGCCAGATTCACTTAACAACCAGGTTGCCAACTAACCAACTACAGTGATTCACTTAACATTTGTAATAAGAAAGGTAGTAAAATGGGGCAACACTCACTTAACAAATATTTCACTCAACAACAAAAAGTTTGGGCTCAGTTGTGGTGGTAAGTTGAGGACTAGCTGTATTTGTTAAAATGGGCAGCCATACAAATTGAATAAATAAAATAAAGATAAAACAATAAATAACCAACCATTGATGCAATCTGCAAATCAACAAGACTCCAGTGTCAAAAAGATTTTATTATAGACTTTGTTAAATGTTTTCCTGAGTTCAAGATACGCTGCATCAGAAGCAGTTATTGGTCTACCAAACAAGTCATTCTGTCAGGAAAAGTAGTGACATTAATATGATGCAACTTGTTTTTGACAAAGCCCCTGCTATCTCCTGGTAATGGGAGCAATTTTTTCCAAATATAAAAATGCTGCTTGACTTTCCATCTTCTAATCACAAAACTGAAGGACAATAAGAAAATACATCGTGGCAAGCTTAGCACTAAGCCACATAATACTTAATGGATGCTTTATTGCTGTGTGCTGCGGTGATGGCAGGGAGGAGAAGCTGCTAGAGAGAGATGAGAAAGAGATGAGAAACAAAAGAGAAACTCTGAAAAGGAGGAAAAGAATGAGAATTAGTAATATTATATTACTTCCTCCTGTTTTTCTGCTCAGGCTCTCTCTCTCTCTCTCTCTCTCTCTTTCTCTCTCTCTCTCTCTCTCTCTCTCACTTTTATCCTAGTTATGGTTTGCCTACCTGTCTAATTTATTCCTGTAAATAAAGCTCTTTTATGTGAACATTATGAAAGCTGCTTCACTAATCATTGCTCTGATTAGATTCTGCTTGGAGGATGCTTATATGCATACCCAGAACATTTTAACAGGGACCACCTCAATTAATTCTCTCTGGTCCCAAGAGCTGGTTTTCAGAATAGTCACCCCCGTTGGGAATGTAAAAAAAGACAAAATAATCTGGAAACAGCATAAACCAGGGTGACATAAACCATTACACCTCTCTACAAAATACACATTCATTTTAAAAATCAGTGAAAAACAAGCTCATCGAGTCTCGTTCATGTAACTGATTTGTTTTGGTTTTTAAAAAAAATAAGATTATGATGTAGACAAAAAGCAATAAAACAGGAGAAGTGAATGCATATTTACTTATAATATTTTATAGTATTTTATATTTTGTATGCACTTGTATTTATTTTCAGTTGCCTTAGAGACAGAGATTTGTGTTGGGCCTATTAGCAGTTCATAATCTTTAATCTACCCATAACAGGTGTGAAGATAAATCACCAAATGCCCCTTTTGTCTTAAATAACACATTTTACTGCACTTTTGCTATATTATGGTACTTCAATTAAAAGTGCATACTGATTAAAGAATTAATTTAGAGCCCTCTCTGGCAGTTCCAAAAATATGCCATGTTATTGTAGAGCAACTGGAGGCTGTCTAATTTGACTCGGAAGCTAAGTCTTCCTTTAGCACTTTAATGCTTTTGTACTATCCATTTATGATCATTGAAATCTGCAAATATCGATACCTTTTTCTCCCTTTTTCAGAATATAATGAAATGGTCATAATAGGCTCCTTTGAGGAAAGAAGCCTGTCAAATTTCAAGAAAAAAAAATATGTACAAGGGATTAAGGGACAGCTACTGTTCCACATTGATTTTTAAGAAAGAAAAAAAAAACCTCTGGCCAATAATATTTCTATTTCTTGCTACGATTGGATAACATTTGCAAGCATGTCTGCCCAGTGGTGGGATTCAGCCATTTCACACTACTTCGGGAGAACAGGTTGTTAACTTTCTGAGCAGTTTGGCAAACTAGTTGTTGGAAGATATCATTAGGGCAGAGAACCAGTTGTTAAATTACTTGAATCCCACCACTATGTCTGCCCCTTTGGAGGAATAAGTGGGTTCAAGACACTGTTTACAATTCGGTTATACACATATACAAGTAGATATAGATATAGATGTAGATGTAAATACATACAAAACAATGTACTTATCCCAAATGCTTTTGGAAAAGGATGGGATCACTATGAAAGTAGCATGCACTGAAATACTTTTTGGGATCTGAATTTGAATCTTTACAGAGCACTAAAAGGAAGTATATTAAGGCTTTGGATGCAATACAAAGGATGAGATAAATGCTGGAAAAGGAACACAGGCAAATAAATCAGACCATTCAGTATTGCCCCAAATCAACCTAACACCCTGGTGCCACATTTTTCATATTCCTGTTCTTAGAAGAAAATAACCCAACAACTAGCAATTTTCATTGAACACAGGAATAATCCTGTGGTAAATGATATTTAGACCTGGAAGTCTTAATATCAGAATTAGAAACTATTATGCACAGGAAGAGTCGCAAATATCATCTCACTGGAGCTCTACTTAACATCCAGAGATTCTGAAAGTGGGCAACTGAGGAAATGTTACTCTCTGTGAGATAATAGCTCAGTGAGATAATAGCTGCTGAGTGATTGAGCACAAAGAACATCCTAGGAGACAACTTCTATCCAGATAGCAGATATATATATCTGCACATAAAAACCTACGAAAATAAAATAAAATAAACATTTGATTGTTACAGGGCGGAGTCATGAAAAGGGGGCGTGGCTGGCTGACGAAGGCAAATAAGCCAGAAATAGATCTATCTCAGTCTCTCCCAAATCTCCAAACAGACAGCAAAATGCTGCTTTAATGTTTGAGAAAGCCTAGAAACTAGTAAATGAGATTGCACTGTACTTTGGCCTTCTGGCTGATGTTCTTGGTTTGGTGCTTATGGGCTTAAAATCACACAGTTTGCCCATAAGCACCAAACCAAGAACATCAGCCACAAGATGACAAATGTGATTTCGTCGAAACGTCGCTACTATCCTTCTAAAGATATGTTTACAATTACACGGGAAGAAACCTGAGATATTACCTGTACACACACACACACACACACACACACACACACACACACACACATATAGGGATCCAATCTGGGTCAGTCACCAGGAACAGAGGTTTAGTCTTCTGAGCTGTCAGAGTCATGCTGGAGCCAAACTTTAGGAAACTTTTCTCCAGCAGAATGTGCTTCTGGCTATTCTGTCTGTGGTATTTATATGGTGCCTGTTGTGTATGGCTTTGTAGATGTTGATTGGGCTGTTGAAAGCCCAAAACACACATTCTGCTAGAGAAAGGTTTCCTGTGGATGGGTTCCAGCATGAGTTTGAAAGCTCGGAAGACTAAATCTCTGGTCCCAGTGACTGACTCAGATTGGATCCTGCAATATTATCCTGGGACACATATATTCTCCTTCATTCATGACAAATATTCTTGTTTGATTTTTGATCATATATATTTTAAAAAATTCTAGAACAAAGCAAATCAATTTAGATTGTAAATCCTAAATCCAATCTCTAAATAGATCGTAAAATGTTTCAGTTCAAGGGTAAATTTGAAATTATATATCTAAGAAACTTTAGTAGGGAAGAATATGATGCTGTGTCATAGAGCTTCAGATAATAAACTAAGTTTTGGAGTAGGAGTGGGGGAGAACCAGATTTAAGTCTATTCTTAACCAAGGAAACTCAGTGGATGAATGTGGGCCGATTATAGGCCACTTATTATCTCTAAATCCAGTCTATCTCATAAGTGATGTATTGTGGGAATAATTAGAAGAAAGATGTAATGAAAGACACTTTAAGCTTCCAGGAAGAAATTTGGACATTTTAAAAACAAATCTTCATGAATAAATTATATTTTCAAATGAAAGGTTTAATAAAGGAGTTGACCCAATATGCTATGAGTATATATCCTAATGTCCTTCAGGAATTTTGAATTATAGCTTTCTTACTCTTTGCCTTTGGCTTATGCTAGTTGGGACTCAAGAGACTATCCTTGGAACTCTTGGAGTAGATCAGGTTCCTAATCTGCTACAGAGATTACATTCTGTGATATTCTAGATTAAACTGTTGCTTTTCTTGACAGTTTACAAGTAGGGAAAGAATAATAGGAAACTACACAGTAGAAAGAATTCAATAAAAAATATCAGTAGTATTTGAATTATTTTCTCAGGAGGCCCAATCTAAAAAGATCTGTGCTTAAAGAATGCCAAAAATTTGCTGCTGCTATTTAGCCAATTTATATATAAGCATACATAATTACTAGCACTGATGATGTTACCTAATGAAATGTCTGGAATGCTTAAGGACTCTTCATTTCAACCTTGAGCTACAAATATTCCCCTTTATTAGTACCACCAGTGAAAATCCATTGAATACCCTTATTTTGAATCTGGCCAGGGATATGGAAAGATTCTGTAAAATTTTTATTTTTTATTCTTTATAATGGCATCTGAAGAATGTGACATTCACTAGGTCCGGGGATTTTGGAGGCAGTTTGTGGCCTTAGTGAGGGTGAATTGTACCACTGTAATCATGTCAGCAAGAAAGGTGATACATTATCAACACTGAGATATGATGATGGATGGAGGAAGGAAAGTGCATGAAGAACTGTAAGAAAAAGGGGGTGGACCCAGGAGGCATATGGACGAAATTGGTTGCAAAGAAGGATGGGGGAAGATATGATGAAATAGAGTTTGGAGCAAGAAAAAGATGGAAGAATTGCTAAAGCCATGTGTCAAAACCATCCACCAGTCACAGCATGCTGTGATTAGCAGACAGTTTTTAGAAATGGGAGGGCAGGAGTGAAACAGGATTTAATCTGTTTAATAAAATCTCACATGCTGGATAAGGACCCAAACTTATTGCAGAAGCCAGAAGAGAGACTAAAGTTAAGATAGCAATTGACAGAAAGAAAGAAAAAACACATTTTATGCCATTTTAGTTTTCTGCCACCTCATGACCAGTTGAACACTTACTAATATAGGATCTCCACTATATCAGTGCATTTTTATAGTGTAACTATTATTATTTTTTAACCAGTAGCTACAGTTCATGGCACTTTTGCTCTCGTGGTTATACAGAGTTTGATGTCTACAGATTACAAGCAGAACTGACTAAAGACATGCTGGATAAAGTAAAATTGTCTTTCTCTCTCTTTACATGAGCTAAATATTCATGAGCACATTGTTATTTTCTCCAGGTACATCTGTTAAGCAATAAATAGCTTTTTCACTTTGCTACGCTTTAAGCTCAGTAAGCAACATGTGAATTTCCAGCTGCATTTTTGGAGTGTAATTGTTTAGGTGAAGTCACATGCTAATATTTCTGTTTTCCCACTGACTGAACATTTATAATATAAACATGACACCAAATTTGGCTTCTGCAAATATATTTTACCCACATGGTTGGAATCAAGCTTCAAAATGTATAGTAAGAAGTCTGCAGCAAGAAAAAGGCTGAGGGAGGGAGTTCTGCTGTGACTGAAATGAACTTGCTGTAAAAAATAAACAACTAGGCAGACAATGTTCTGCAATCTTTGCTCTCCTTTAATTGAATGTATAAAGTGCATTCATTGTGGATGAATAAAAATGGTAAAGCCATTTCTGATTTGTAGGTAGGTTTCAGAGGTAAATGAAAGGCGAAGGAATTATTATTCATTTCACATTGAATCAGGGCTATCATTATTACTTTCAGTAAAGAAGGAAAGGTATTTCTGGAGAGTTGAGTGGGTTGCATCTCCAGACTATGCAATTTAATTAATTAACTAATTATATATATAATCAACTTAGTAATTAGAGTTCTCTGGCCAGATTTTACAGTTAAAATAAAATATTACAACATAGCATAGGGAAGGAAAAAAAACACATGCATATACCAGCATAATGTATGTATTTCATATCAAAACCATCTGAAGAAAATAACTACCCTCATCAGGCCCCAAGATGCTAACAGTGTAGGCATTGAAGAATGCAGTCCTTCTCGTAAGAAGGCATTCCACAAACAAAGATCTAGAACTGAGAACGCCATCCATATCATAGCTACTTACTTAACTTGGTGGGACATATGGAGATATAAGACTTCAGAGAATTATCAGAGTGTTTCCATAAGGCAACTCATGGAAGAACATATTTTTGTAATATTCTGACCCAAGGTTGTCTACGGAGATTCTTAGTCATCCGGGTTATAGTTGCTCCAAATGTGCTTTTTCAAAAAACAATTTGGTTTGAAAGAGGGGGTCAAAGACACCATATACATTAAGACTGAACAGCCCGCTCTCAACAGAGGGAGGAGGATATACCACCTATCTCCTGTTTACAATACAGTTCTTTCAGCAGTTCCAAGAAGGCTCCACACCCATTTACACCATTTAGATGACCATTTAGGGCAAAGATAAACTTCCAAGTGGCCTCAACGACTCTCAGAAAGAGTGCTAATGACCAAATGAAGATCCTCCGCCATTCAATCAGAACTGAACAAGTTTCTTGGATGAGAATTTAAACATCTTCAAGGAAAAGCCAAGTCCAGTTGCCTTTTGAAAAAGCACTTTTGGGACTGACCCAAAGTTGTTCATCATCAACACATTTGAATCCTGCCCCTTGGTTGATGGTATCTAATTAGCAAGTTAGATATTTGATAACTGACTTAAGTACTAAGGAGCAAAAGTTTCATTTAAAAAAATATTTCCTCGGAGTAAGACAGAAATTCATTTTTCACCTATCATCCAACAAATAATTATTTTATTTATTTTTTTATGTATATTCATTAATCAAATTTATATAGCTGCCCATCTCTCAAAAAGGGCCTCTTACAAAAAACTATAAAATAATAAATATATCAAAAAAAAACAGTCATTGTTTAAAAGTTTTTAAAATTATAAGGCATAAAGAGGATGTTAGCAACAATAATGGAGGTACTTCAAGATCTCATCAGTCCTACATAAGGCAGCAAACATACATAATAGTTCTTCCTTCTCCTATTTTCCCCACAATAATAACCTGTGATGTGAATTGGGCTAAGAGAATGTGACTGGCCCAAGGTCACCCAGTCAGTTTATATGCCTAAGGCCTAGAACTCACCATCTCCTGGTATCTGGCCTGGAACCTTAACCACTAGAGTCTGGGTTCCCAATCTTTTCTATAACCTTATAACCTATAAGAAAAAATGAATAATTATATGTATATAATTATGCATATACATTATAATTTTGAAACTTCTAAACCCAAGTTTTCACACCCACTGAAATATTGTCTCACAGCCAGGGGTGAAATCTAAAATTTGTTACTACTGGTTCTGTGGGCATGGCTTGGGGGTGGGGGAGTGTAATGTGACTGGGTGGGCATGGCCAACTTTTTTTTTTTTTTACTTTTAAAAGCATTTTTTCTACAATCTTAAAACCAAACTGATTAGACCAAACTGACTTATGTCAGTATGAAAAATCACCAAGATTTGCCAGGATTAGTCAAATTCCTTTAGAAATACACCAATAGAAATAACAGTTTAGTTTTGTCCTCAAAATCAACAGTTTATGAAAATAAAAAAAGTATCTTTATACTGTGAATAAAAAATTAAAAAATAATTTGGTTTATATACACTAATAGAACTAAAATCCATATAAATACATCACTAGATATGAGAGTCAATCCAACTTTTTTGTAAGCCATGATGACTTCTTTTAATTAAACAATTTACATGCCACATTGTATTAAAAAACATCTGCATAATTTACTTTCTTTGCATCCTGCTGTTCATGTGAAGTAGACTTTCTCTTTCCCCTTTCATTTGATGAGATGCATCACTTTGAGTTAATGTTATTTTGCATTTGTAGTGCAGATGGAATCTGTTGGGATCATTGTTCAGGTCTTGAAAACAACCAAGTCCTGGTTGAAATGAAGGGTAGTATCTACCCAGATGTGAATTCTGAGAAAGGATAACAGAGTTCTAAAGGATGCATTCAGTCTGAAAGAAAATATGAGAGTATGCTGTAGATAGTATACTAGGACCTTAAAGTTAGCAGTGACTTTGTCCTCTGTGATTAAGACAGACTACTGTTTATAATATTGCATAGCTTCATCTGTCTCTATCACAGTTATGACAGTTCCTCCTGTTTCTAATTACAGTTAATGGTGTCTGGACAACAAGAGGACAAGGTTGATACTTTGTAGCCCAGCACATTGACCTTGTATGAAAGAAGGATGATTAAAATTGGCAATCAACAAAGATTTGCTCAGGGACTCCAAACCTGAGCAAACTAAAGACAGCACCTGCCTGCAATAAAACTCAACCATCTATCTTTCAGCTTCCATAAATTGTCAGAAACAATTGTGATTATAATCCTTTTCCATTCTTTTTGTTGCCGCTGCTGTTGCTGTTTTCAGCAGTGGAAAAAAAAAGGTGGGGGGGCGGAATGAACATGTTAATAAGCCTTTCCCTCCTCTATCTTTCACCTGTAGAAAACAAACAGCATTCAAAACATGCACAATGGAAAATAGATTGTTTTAAGCTCAGAATTTTGAGTTGCCTACAGCCCAGAAATTAATTCAGTGTTCCTGGTTATAGGAAGGAAATGCCAGGAATTCAGTATGTCCCCTTGGTTTTAAACCAGGGACACTATAGGAAGTGGAGAGAGATTCTATGTTGAATGTAATCTGCTACCCAACCTATGTTGAAATTGGCTAAAAAGAGACAGAAAGGAGAAACAAAAGCAATTTTTCTATGGGGATTAATTCTGTCTGGGATGTTCAGTCAGTATAAATTAATTTCAGAGCCAAAAGAGACCATTTATGCAATTTTGTCCAATCCCCCACTCTGTTCAGGAGTACAATTTAAAGCATTCGCAGCAGATGGCTGTCAAGCTTCTACTTGAACATCTCCAAGGGAGGGGAGATTACCTCTCTTGGTAATTGGTTTTCATGGTGGGACTGCTTTTGCTGTTAGTAAGTTATTTCTTGTGGTCAATTGGAAGTTTCTTTTCTTTGCAATTTAAAACCATTATCCTGTGTATCCCAGACTGGAAGAACATGATAATCGCTAAACTCATGTTTCTGATGTACATTTTACATGTGGGAAAATAGAAAGCTTCTTTCTCAAGACCAGTTGAGCTTCTCTAGCTGGTGATAATGGTGATGAATTCCTTAAATGTAATTCCACCATAGTTAAAGTTCTACCCCTTATTCACTTGACCCCTTTTGTACCTACCTCGATCTTGACATCCAGGTAGGTACGAATGGGAGAAGGCACTACTTTAGGTGAAGTGGTCCCAAGTTGCTTAGGCCTGAAAATAGTAATAAAAAGGTTTTTGAGTTTGATCCAGAAGCAAACCAGCAAGCAGTGTCGATGGTATAGTGCAGTGATGGCTAACCTTTTCTGGACCGAGTGCCCAAAGAGCATATGTGCGAATGTGCGTGCATGCATCTGAATGCCCAAAATGCGATGTGCATGCGGCACCCTGTGCATGTGCCCTGCGCATACATGTGCAGGCCCCTGCATGCACCCTGCGCATGCCCACATGCTCCCACACACACAACCCACCCCCAGGCAGAGACCTGAAGACCAGCTGGCTGGCGGGAGGCACGCACATGCACATATGCAGTGGAGCTGAACTGAACTGGGGCGACGGCTCACATGCCATCAGAGAGGGCACTACATGCCACCTCTGGCACCTGTGCCATAGGTTCACCATCACGGGTATAGTGTATGGGCATATTAGTCCCAACAAGCACTACTGAACTAACTGAAGTTTCTAGGCCATTTTCAAAGGAAGCCCCAAATATAGGACAGTGTAACAAACCAACCAGAAAATTAGCTCTTTCTGTCCAAGGAAGATTAGAGTTGGTAAATTAGTTGTAACTGATGAAAGGAATGCCATGACACTAATGCCATCAAAATGGTATCAGAATCATGATGGTTTCTTTAGTCCAAATTTGGGGCAATATAGGGGGCTCCTTATCAGGGGTGAAATCCAGCAGGTTCTGACATGTTCTGGAGTCAGAAGTGGAAATTTTGAGCAGTTTGGAGAACCGGTAGCAGAAATTTTGAGTAGTTCAGAGAACCGGCAAATACCACCTCTGGCTGGCCCCAGAGTGGGGTGGGAATGGAGATTTTGCAGTATCCTTCCCCTTCCCCGCCCACCAAGCAACGGCCACCAAGCCATGCCCACAGAATTGGTAATAAAAAAAATTGGATTTCCCCACTGCTCCTTATGTATTGCAATGCACCTGAAATTTCTAGTCTCAGAAATAGTAAACACCTGAAACACTGAGTAGGTTACTTTCAACAGGACGAGGAAAAAAATGATTCCTGCCATATATATGCAAAATTCAAGGTCTGACATACTAGATTCTTGGCCTCAATTAAATTAAATTCTAACAATGCTAAATTTCAGAGTGAAGAGGTTGTAATAAAATACTTTCAAAAGGCTCTGACGATCCCAGCTGAGTTGTCTGATCAGCAGAGGCTTTTTTTCTTTTAAAAGCCTCTGACGATCCCAGCTGAATTGCCTGATTGGCAGAGGCTTTTAAAAGAAAAAAAAGCCTCTGCCAATCAGATAACTCAGCTGGGATCGTCAGAGCCTTTTGAAAGCATTTTTTTTACAACCTCTTCGCCAAAGAGGTTGTAGAAAAAATGGTTTTAAAAGTTTTTTTTAAAATGGCCACGCCCACCCAGTCACATTACCCCCACACATCAAGCCACGCCCACAGAACTAGTAGTAATGGCGGAACTGCTTGCACTGCAAGATGCCTCCCTCCCGCGACGATGGCCTTCTACGTTATCGAAGGCCTACCTTAAGGACGGGCTTTGGAGCCCCGAGAGGTGGCATGTTTTAAAGTGGGGATTAAGGGTTTTTTTTAATTAGGACTTTTAATAATTTTTTAAGGGGAACTGGGAGAATGACCAAAGGGGATGGGGGGGTAATCCACCAAGGTCGGAGCCGAACCCGGCACGGGGTAAGGGTTTGGAGGGTGCAGGACGAGGGAATGGGGAGGAGGCGGAGGGTTATCCTAATGAGGGATGTACCACCTTCACGGTGGTTGGGAGGGGCAGATATGGCGGGAGCAGGGGACCATATCATGTGTTGGGGATGCGCACTTGCTGTTTGAGAGCAATTGCGCACCCCGGTCCCCAAGGCTCCTCTCGGACACTAGGTGGCTCAGATGGTCAGGACCTAGGCCTCCGGCTGATGCTATGCAATGCCAGGTCCGTGGTAAATAAGGCCCCCCTCATTCATGATCTTATTCAGGAGGGGGGAGCAGACCTGGCAGGTATTACGGAAACCTGGTTTGGACCAGAGGGAGGGGTTCCTCTGGTCGAGATGTGCCCACTGGGTTTCAGAGCATTCCATCAGCCGAGGGCCCAAGGGAGGGGTGGGGGTGGCGGTTATCATTATAGAAGATCTTGGTCCGAGGGAGACCACTGTGCCACAGATTGCCGGATGTGAATCCCTCTTTGTGAGATAGGGTCATGGGGTTCAGATGGAAACCCCATGGGCTTGCTGCTTATGTACCTGGTTCCCTGCCGCATGGCAGCAGCCCTGCCTGAGCTACTTGAGGTGATAGCCATGGTGGCAGTTGATACACCCAGGCTTATGATCATGGGTGATTTCAACTTGCCGTCCATTGGTGAAATGTCTGGGATGGTTCGGGAGTTCATGGCTTCCATGACGGCCATGGACCTAACCCAATTAGTTCATGGCCCCACTCATGGGGAGGGGGACACACTCTGGACTTGATTTTTGTCTCTGGCCAGTGGTTGAGTGATCTTATTATAGGGGATATAGACAGGGAACCCTTATCATGGTCAGATCACTCGCTCCTTTGCCTAGATCTTTGAACTGCTACACCCCGCCACAGGGAGGCGGAGCCAATTAGATGGGTCCGCCCCAGGCACCTGATGGATCCTGATAGGTTGCAGATGGAGCTTGGGCCATTTCCTGAGGATTTGGCACATGACTTAGCCGAGGACCTGGTGGCTGCCTGGGATCGGGCGGCTGGTGGGGCCTTGGATCGAGTCATGCCTTTGCGGCCTCTGACCCAGTGCCGATCCCTTGTGGCTCCTTGGTTTACCGAAGAGCTGAGGGAGATGAAGTGCCAGAAAAGATGCCTGGAGAGCGGTTGGAGGGCCAGTCTCACTGAATCTACCGAACACTGGTAAGGTCACATATTAAGACCTACCTAGTGGTGATAAAAGCGGCAAAGTTTAATTACTTTTCCACTCTTATTGCATCATCAGAGAATCGTCCAGCCACCCTGTTTAGGGTGACTCACTCCTGCTCCATCCGGGAGTGCGGGAGGACCCCCTGGAAGGTAGGGCTGAGGATTTCGGACAATATCTATATGACAAAATCGCTCAGATCTGGGGGAGTTGGGTAGATTCAGGCAGGGTGGCAAGGAATAGTCTTGAGAATGTTACCTGGGAAGAGTTTGACTCTGTGACCCCCGATGACGTGGACAGGATTCTGGGGAGACTTAGTGCGGCCACATGTTTACTGGACCCGTGTCCCTCCTGTTAGTACTGGCTTCCCGGGAGGTCACACGAGGCTGGCTCCAGGGAATTATCAACGCTTCACTGAGTGAGGGTTACTTCCCCACGGCCTTGAAAGAGGCAGTTGTGAGGCCACTCCTCAAGAAGCCTTCCCTGGATCCGCCAATTAGCCAATTATCGTCCTATCTCCAACCTTTGCTTTATTGAGAATGTGGTCGCACAACAGTTTCTGCAGTACCTGGAGGAAACATCTTATCTTGATCCGTTCCAGTCAGGTTTCAGGCCCGGGCACAGTATAGAAACGGCATTGGTCGTTCTTCTGTTCTGGCCCTGTTAGATCTCTCGGTGGCTTTTGATACCATCGACCATGGTATCATGCTGCACCGATTGGAAGAGTTGGGGATGGGGGGCACTGTGTTATGGTGGTTCTCCTCCTTTCTCTCTGACCGGTCACAGTTTGTGTTGGCAGTGGGGCAGAGGTCAACCTCGAGGCCTCTCATATGTGGAGTGCCTCAGGGATCAGTCCTCTCGCCCCTTCTGTTCAACATCTATGCGAAGCCGCTGGGTGAGATCATCCATGGCTTTGGGGTGAAGTACCAAGCTGTACACCCCAGCTGTACATCTCCACCCCGGGCCACCCCAACCATGCCCTTGAAGTAATGTCCCAGTGCCTGGAGGCTGTGCAGATCTGGATGTGGAGAAACCGACTCAAACTCAACCCTTCCAAGACTGAGTGGCTGTGGTTCTCGGCATCCCGATATAGTCAGATGACTCCATCTCTGACTATTGGGGGCAAATCTTTGGCCCCCTCAGAGTGGGCTCGCAATCTGGGAGTCCTCCTGGATACGCAGCTGTCCTTAGAGGATCATCTGACGGCTGTGGCCAGGGGGACCTTTTGTCAGGTTCGCCTGATACGCCAGTTGTGGCCCTTTCTTGATCGGCATTCCCTGTGCACAGTCACTCATGCCCTCTTCACCTTGTGCCTGGACTACTGCAATGCTCTCTACATGGGGCTCCCCTTGAGGGGCACCCAGAGGCTCCAACTGATCCAGAATGCGGCCGCGCGGGTAGTTACAGGAGCTGCTTGGCACTCCCATACAACACCTCTCCTGTGTGAGCTGCACTGGCTCCCAGTGGTCTTCCGGGTGCACTTTAAAGTGTTATTACCTTTAAAGCCCTCCATGGCATAGGACCTATCAGCAGGCGGTATCTTCGAGACCACCTGCTGCTACCAATGACCTCCCACCGACCCGTGCGCTCCCACAGAGGGGGTCTCCTCAGGCTACCATCAGGCAAACAATGTAGGCTGGTGACCTCCAGAGCGAGAGCCTTCTCTGTGGGGGCACCTACCCTCTGGAACCAACTGCCCCCAGAGATAAGGAGAATCCAAGACCTCGGTACCTTCCACCGTGCCCTTAAAACTCTCTTTTTTCAGCAAGCCGGGCTGGCTTAACACTTTAAAATGTCTTAATTGGTTTGTTACTGTTTTTTAATTATGGGGCCAAATTTACATATATCTTTTTAATCGTATTTTAATGTTTGTACTCTATGTTTTTACTTGGCTGTACACCGCCCTGAGTCCCCAGGGAGAAGGGTGGCATATAAATATAAAAATAAATAAATAAATAAATAAATAAATAAATAAATAAATAAATAAATAAATAAATAAATAATTTTAGATTTCACCACTGGTCTATCCTGATATGATGACTAACACAGAAGAGTGGGGGAGAGTCAACCATCATTTTTCTAGGATAAAGAAAGTTGGTCCTGCTTTTATCATGCTATCTTGTGAAATGCATGTTTCCTGTGCACAGCTAGAAGGAACCAAAAAAAAAAAATCTGACAACCAATTGGTTATAGGAGGGAGGGGAAATTCCACGATAGTGAAAAACATATGGATGAGACACTGTGCTGCTGAAAGGACTGATATATCATGCTGTATGTGAAAACATTGTTATTCACATGCAAAATGGTCTTATAGTGCAGAAGAACTGACATAATAATTCCAAGACAGGGAACAACAGTATCAGAAGGTAATTCATCACTTCTCTATAGACAGATCACTGTTGTGCTGAAACATAAATATTACTTCTGTGATTTTGTGTGAGGTATTCAGAATATCATAGGATTAAAACAACGCAGTCACCTATGCCGCTTATTTCAGAACAGGACCCAATAGTCCTGCTCCCATAGTTCAATTAATTTGGTCAACAAGAGGTAGAGGGAAGTGGAATTTTTAACCTCAAACAGGTCTGAGAGTTTCTGTAGCTGAACTAGCCTTTTCTGGTCAACCATGACATGCACACAGTAATGAGAGAGTTAAAAGGTGGTTGCTTCTTGCTGCCCAAATAAAAATTAAAGCCTCCAGCCATTTCCTGCAGACTCATAAAGAAGAATGAAACATGGGAAGAAAGCAATTGATGAATCTTCCTCTATGCCATCTTTGACTCCCTCCCTTCCTTCCAGAATTTAAAAAATAGCAGCAGAAAGTTGTAGCATTTGGGAATCTGTCAAAAAGCTGTTCCATATCAGACTATGGTATGTCATATTAGGTGCTGCTAGCAGTTGGGGAGCTTCCCACACATTCTGATTAAATACCTTGATCACCTCAATATTCAACCATAGGAATATGCCTATGAAAGGTGTTATGTATGTATCTATTTTGTGTGGGAAATTCAAATGTTAGAATGTTTGTGATTGGTTAACGGTTATTCCAGAACTGTATATAAGAAGGGCTGTTGCCTGTGATTCTTTGCTGAAGTCTCACTCTGAATTAAAGAGCTGTTGTCACTAGCTTTCTTGTGCCCCTTGTTATTCCCACGCCACCACATTGGCAATGAAGGTGGGATAGAGGCCATAAGAAGCAAAGCAAAAAGAGCTTTGAGTTTCAGCCAGGGTGATGAGCGGACTATGGAGACTTATGGCAATGTCTGCCTACGTTCCGCCCAAACCCTTTGACTTGACCCAAGAGAAGTGGGGGTCATATCTGACCAGGTTCGAGTGTTCCCTGGAAGCAAGTGATATGCAGGATCTCTCAGCAAATCGGAAGAGAGCCCTCTTCCTAAGTCACTGCGGGCCAGACGTTTTTGAGATGGCCGAATCCCTCTGCGAACCTACACTGGTTCAGACGGTTTCCTGGGACTTCCTACAAGCAACCTTGAGGGCCCACTAGGCTCCCGTTCCTTCGAAATTTGTACAATGTTACAAACTCCAGCAACGAGTACAAAGAGAGGGAGAACCGGTCAGCGCATACATGGCCACACTTCGAAAAGCCGCAACACATTGCGACTACCGGGTTCTAGATGACACACTCCTTGAACAGTTGATTTGTGGAGTTAGAGACACTCGTTTACAGAGGCGGTTGCTTGCAAAGCCAGATTTGACATTGGCCGGTGCACTTGATGAAGCAAGAGCACACGAAGCATCCACTAAGGCTTCCGAAGCACTACAATGTCCACCGCTGGGTAAAGAGGGCCCCAAGTCAGCACCTGTTCATCGAGAGGAGGCGCGGACCAGCACAGAGGAAGAGTCAGATGAAGACATCTTACATACAGACAAAAAGAAGGGCGAGCAAAGTCGTCACTGTGAAAATTGCTCGAGTTGCGGTGGAAATCATGAGAGACAGTCTTGCAAATACTGAGACACCATTTACAGGCACTGTGAAAAGAAGGGCCATCTAGCAAGAGTCTGTAGAGCTCCATTTCCCAGAAATAACAAGTCACATGACCACAACAACCAATCAGAACCGACATGCTCAAACCAACCAACCAGAGATGGCGGCGTGAGAAAATGGTGTGAGAATCAAAAGCGAGACACCTACAGCACGAGGATCGGCCAAGCCAGCATGTCTGTAGAGGAAAAAGTCTTCACCAGAGTGGAGATTGAAGGGAGACCATGTGATATGGAGATCGATACCGGGTCTGCCCTGTCAATCATGTCCTGGGCAATGCTTAAATCACTGCTACCGAAGCTACGGAGAAACCAGCTATCAAGGCAACGAATTCAACTCCTCGATTACCAAGGAAACCGAGTTCCTGTGGAAGGCGTAGGCACATTCCAGGTCACCTATGGCAAGTTCCAGAAACAGCTTCCACTGACAATCGTCAGCAAGACGCTTCCAAGCCTCCTGGGCCTTGGGTGGTTTCAAGCCCTTGGCATGGGTTTCACGGACGTCCACAGCCTCAGCGGACAATCCCTAAAGGACAGCCTCCTGCACGAGTTCCAGGATGTTTTGAGGATTTGCTAGGCAAGTACGTGGGGACCCCTATTTCTTTCAACCTAGACCCTAACGTAACCCCGATTAGGTTAAAGGCGAGACGAGTACCATTTGCCTTAGAACCAAAAATAGATGCAGAACTAGATAAATTGATTAAGCAAGGGGTGTTGGTCCCTGTAGATCACTCTAAGTGGGAAACCCCAATAGTCACGCCAGTCAAATCAGATAGATCAGTCAGAATCTGCACTGATTACAAATGTTCAATCAATAAGGCGCTCCAGCAAAGTGCGTACCCAGTCCCGATTGTCCATCATTTACTTCATTCCTTGGGCCCTGGCAAGGTATTCGCTAAATTAGACCTTGCGCAGGCGTACCAGCAGCTGTCAGTAGATGACGCTATGGCAAAATCACAGACCATAGTAATGCACAGAGGTGCATTCCAATGTACTAGACTGCAGTTTGGGGTCAGCATTGCACCAGGGCTCTTCCAAAGCACAATGGAGCGCCTACTTCAAAGACTCCCAGGTGTTGTTCCCTATTTTGACAATGTCCTCATTAGTGGCCAGAATGAGGCGCAGCTTGGAGACAGAGTTAGGCAAGTGCTCACAAGATTTAGAGAAGTGGGACTTAAGCTCAAAAAGGCTAAATGTAAAATTGCAGTTCCTTCTGTGGAATTTTTGGGCTACCGAATTGACGGCTCAGGGATCCACCCCATGGAGAGCAAAGTAAGGGCCATCCAAAACGCACCCACACCAAAATCGAAGGCCGAACTGCAGGCATTTCTCAGACTTCTGAACTTTTATACTATGTTCCTTAAGGACAAGGCTACCATTGTGGAGCCCTTACACAGATTGCTAGGAAAAAACGTTCCTTGGGTTTGGGGCAAGGCCAAAGCGGCAGCATTTAAAGCAGTAAAAAAACTTTTGTCGGAGGACAGTTTTCTTATCCAATATAATGCCGCTCGTTCCTATCTGCGATGCGTCCCCTTTTGGAGTGGGCACTGTATTGAGCCATAGACTCCCAAATGGGTTAGAGGCACCCATAGCATACTACTCTCGCACCCTGTCCAGTGCAGAATGAAATTACAGCCAGCTGGACAGGGAGGCCTTGGTGGCTGTGGCAGGAGTAAAAAAATTTCATGAATATTTGTTTGGCCAGACTTTTGAACTTGTAACGGATCATCAGCCATTGTTGGGACTTTTGGCTGGTGACAAACCAACCCCGGCCACTCTTTCACCCCGGATGACCAGGTGGTCTATTTTCCTGGCCGCCTATTCTTACCGACTGTTCCACCGACCAGGCCGGACTCTGGGCCATGCTGAGGCTCTCAGCCCATGCCCATTGCCTGATTTGTTGGAGAACCTGACTCCGGAAGCCCCTGTATTACTGTTGGATGCTGTGTCCATGGGGCCTATCTCATCTAGCGAGGTGGCAAAGGCATCTGCAAAAGACCCTGTTATTAGCACTGTTATGGGTTGGGTCATGAGAGGGTGGCCAACCAAGGTGGACAGTGGGAAATTTCAAGTATTCTTTATGAAAAAGAATGAATTGTCTATGCTGGGTGGCTTACTGTGGGGCGATAGGGTGGTCATTCCCTTGTGATTGAGGCAGTGGGTATTGGAACTACTGCATGAGGGACACCCTGGTATAGTCCGGATGAAAGGGCTGGCTCGTAGCTATGTGTGGTGGCCACAAATTGATCAAGACGTTATGGAATGGGTGGGGAAATGCACACCCTGCCAGGAGTCCCACCCGGATCCCCATGTAGCTCTGGTTAGAGAATGGGAGAAGCCTACGGGTCCATGGGGGAGGATTCATATTGATTTTGCAGGGCCTTTCCATGGGCAGAATTTTCTGATAATTGTTGATGCTTTTTCTAAATGGTTAGAAATATTGTTAATGCCATCAACCACTTCCGAGGTGGTAATCAAGGTCTTCAGAAAGTTATTCACAACCCACAGTTTACCAGACACCCTGGTATCAGACAATGGGCCCCAATTCACGGCAACACAGTTCAAAAGCTATCTGGCCGAGTTAGGAATAAGACATGCATTGTCAGCTCCTTTTCATCCAGCTTCTAATGGCCTTGTGGAGAGATTCATAACAACAACCAAAGAAGCTCTCTCCTGTCTAGATGCAGGGGACTGGCAAGCCAGAATCGATCAATTTCTAGCAGTACAGCATGCCACCCCATGCCCTGCCACGGGGCGCAGTCCTGCAGAACTTTTAATGGGTCGGAAACTAAGATGCACCCTCGATCGGTTACACCCAAATTACTCACAAGATAGCTTCAAGGGGGAAGAGAGAGGATTAAGGCAATTCCAAATAGGGACCCCTGTATTCGCCAGAAATTATGCTAGAGGTCCACTATGGTTAGGGGGGACTATTGTAGGAATCACTGGGCCGAAATCATACACCGTAGACGTAGGACAAGGTAAAATTTGGAGAAGGCACATAGATCAATTGCGCAAATGTTTAAACTGTGAAGCCTGTGAAAATCCAAACTTCGTTGAACCTGACATCCAAAGTTTCCCCAAAACAGCTATCTCAAGCCCGAGTGCACCAGAGTACTTATCGGGTAAGCCTGGGCTCCAGCGCCGCCCCAACAAGTTGACACTCCCAGCCGGGGATAACCACACCTCTGATGAAATCCAGGAGGTTCCATTGGCGGAGCCAGGAGAGACAGGAGGTCCCTCTGACCGGCTCGATGCCTCACCAACCAACTAATCTGTGCAGATCAACCAAAGTAAAGTCACGCCCTGGTCACCTGATTTTGTATGTAAATATGTAAATAGATAGAATAAGTGCTTTCTGGGAATGGAGGGGTGTTATGTATGTATCTATTTTGTGCGGGAAATTCAAATCTTAGAATGTTTGTGATTGGTTAACGGTTATTCCAGAACTGTATATAAGAAGGGCTGTTGCCTGTGATTCTTTGCTGAAGTCTCACACTGAATTAAAGAGCTGTTGTCACTAGCTTGCTTGTGCCTCTCATTATTCCAGCGCTACAACAAAAGGCATCTGGAACCTGAAAAGGGAACTAAAAAGTAGTGAAATAAACCATTCACACATTATGTCCTGAAGAAATAAGGCCTTTCAGGGCCAGGTGATTTAATGGTTCAATCTTTAATGGGCCAAGAGAGAACCAGACTCACCCATTGATTGACTACAGATCTTTTAGGTGACTTTAGGCTAGTCACTTTTTATTGGTCCTGTTTACAAAACCACACCTGGAATACTGCAACCGATTTTGGTCACCGTACTACAAAAAAGATGTTGAGACTTTGGAAAAAAAATCAGAGAAGAGCAACTAAGATGGTCAAAGTTCTGGAGATTAAATCATATGAAGAACAGCTGCAGGTTTTGGGCCTGGCTAGTGTAAAGAAAAGAAGAATTAGGGATGACATGATAGCAGTATTTCAGTATTGGAGGGGTGCCACAAAGAAGAAGGGGTCAAATTATTCTCCAAAGCACCAGAGGGCAGGATGAGAAATAATTGTTGGAAACTGGTCAAAGAGAGAAGCAACCTAGAATTAAGGAGAAACTTCCTAACAGTAAGGAAACTGTTAGGAAGTTACAGTAACTTCCTAACTTCCTAACAGTAAGGACAATTAACCAATGGAACAGTTTGACTTCAGAAATTGTGGGTGCTCCATCACTGGAGGTTTTTAAGAAGAGACTGGACAGTCACTTGTCTGAGATGGTATAGGCTCTCCTGCTTGAGCAGGGGACTGGACTAGGAGACCTCTAAGGTCCCTTCCAGCTCTATTTTATTCTAATCAAACTCTGAGAACTGTAGCTATAATCAACCCATGAAAGCTTTATAACTTTTCAGTAACATATCAATGTTAATAAATAGTACTATTGAAAAATAAAGAGATGAAAAAAATAGTGTTGGATAAAAGGCCACAACTTTCTTCATTTTTTTGTCAAAGAAATTTACAGTGTTGGCATCTGTGTAATTTCATTGCTTGGATTAATTGCTCTATACAAGTCAGCTTCATTCTTGAGTTTGCAGCCCTTGCAAGCAATGTTTCCAACCAAATGAAATCTGTGAAGTTTTAAATGAGTGAGGCACACATCCATTTTTCAAAGCACTATCTGATAATTTTGCAAGAATACATTTTTTAAAAAAATTAGATTTATATGCCGCCCTTCTCCAGAGACTCAGGGCGTCTTACAATGCATTAAGCATTAGCCTTCATACTTTCGTATATTTATACAAAGTCAGCTATTGCCCCCACAAACTGGGTCCTCATTTTACCTACCTTAGAAAGGATGGAAGGCTGAGTCAACCTTGAGCCTGGTGAGATTCGAATTTACAGTAATTGCAGACAGCTGATGTTAATCACAATGCTTTAGTCTGCTGAGCCACCAGCCCCTGATGATAAATACAATAAATTTTATCAGATTTAATTTGCTAGTCTGCATAGGTTTGCATAGCAGGTATAATTGCACAGCAGGTTTATTTGTAAAACAGGTTTAATTATAAAGCAATTAACCAGATAAATGTTCTCCTCAAAATCAAACTTTTAAAAAATAATAATAATATAATTTTTAAAAATGAGTACCAAAAGTTAATACAAATTAAGATAAAGTAAGAAGGAAAAATAAGAAGGAAGAAATAATAGAGAAAGCTAAAATGAAAAATGAAAACAAGAAAGATAATTCATTTAATAATAGAATAAAATAGAATTCTTTATTGGCCAAGTGTGATTGGACACAAAGAATTTGTCTTGGTGCATACGCTCTCGGAGTACATAAAAGAAAAAATACATTTGTCAAGAATCGTAAGGTACAACACATAATAATAATCATAGGGAACAAATAAGCAATCAAATCATATTAGGAAACAGTCAATAGGAGATGAAACAATTTATGTCCAGGATGCAAGGGGTCTGTAAATATTTTCACAGCCCTCTTTTTGACTCATGCAGTATACAGGTCCTCAATGGAAGGCATGTTGGTAGTAATTGTTTTTTCTGCAGTTCTAATTATCCTCTGAAGTCTGTGTCTGTCTTGTTGGGTTGCAGAACCAAACCAGACAGTTATAGAGGTGCAGTTGACAGACTCAATAATTCCTCTGTAAAACTGTATCAGCGGCTTCTTGGGCAGTTTGAGCTTTCTGATTTGGTGCAGAAAGAACATTCTTTGCTGTGCTTTTTTGATGATATTTTTTATGTTAGATGTCCATTTTAGGTTGTGAGATATCGTAGAACCTAGAAATTTGAAGGTCTCTACTGTTGATACTGTGTTGTCTAGTATTGTAAGAGGTGAGAGTATGGGAGGGTTTCTCCTAAAGTCAACTGCCATTTCTACGGTTTTGAGTGTGTTCAGTTCCAGATTGTTCTGGTCACACCACGAGGCTAGTTGCTCAACCTCCCGTTTGTTTGCAGATTCATCATTGTCTCGAATGAGACCGATCACTGTTTTGTCATCTGCAAACTTCAGTAGTTTAACAGATGGATCGTTTGAGATGCAGTCATTGGTATATAGAGAGAAAAGAAGCGGAGAGAACACACAGCCTTGTGGGGGGCTCTGTGCTAATTGTACAGGTATCTGATGTAATTCTGCTTAGCTTCACCTGCTGCTTCCTGTCTGTTAGGAAGCTTATGATCCATTTACAAGTGCCATTTACAGGTACCGCTAGCTGGTTTAGCTTAGTTAGAAGAATGTCTGGAATGATGATGTTGAATGCTGAACTAGTCAACAAAGAGGATCCTTGTGTAGATCTTTGGAGATTCAAGATGTTGTAGGATGTAGTGCAGAGCCATATTAGCAGCATCATCTGTTGATCTATTTGCTTGGTATATAAATTGCAAGGGGTCTAACAGCGGATCTGTGATAGTTTTCAAGTGGGACAGCACTAGCCTTTCAAAGGTTTTCATAACTATAGATGTTAAAGCAACTGTTCTGTAGTCATTCAGTTCCTTGATGGTGGGCTTCTTTGGCACAGGGATGTTAATAGAGTCTTTGAAGCAAGAAGGAACAGTTCTTAGTTACAACAGTCTTGGAAAAAAGGGAATTACAACCCATCCTTGAAGTTACAATCATTATACCATCTCCTAGGTCACATGATCACAATTTGGACACTTGGAAACTGGCTTGAATTTATGATGGTTGCAGTGTCTTGCAATCACATGATCGTGATTTACAACCTTCCCAGCTGGCTCCCAGATATCAAAGTCAATTGGAAAATCCAGATTCACTTACCAATCCCAACGAGAATGGGATTCACCTAATGACCATAGTAAAAATGGTCATAAAGTTGGCTCTGGTCATGTGATGACTCACTTTATGACCACACTGACTTACAATAGAAATTTCAGTCCCAGTTGTGATTGTAAGTCAGGGTCCTGTATAGGTTACAATACAGCTAAGAGCTTGATTGAAATGTTTTGATTCCCCAGCCATTTGACCAATGGTGGGTTGCTACTGGTTTGCACTGGATCAGGCGAACCAGTGCAAACCAGCAGGAGGCAGCAGCAGGAGGCTCCACATACCTGCCCGGATGCTTCTGCGCATGCACAGAAGCGTCGCGCACCCACGCACAGGTGTGCCCATGAGCCAACCGATAGTGATGGGTTTTGAAACCTGCCCCTGCATTTGACTCATGTGCCCACTGCATAAACCTCGGTTCCAGCTCTCTCTTCACAAGGAACAACTATCCGGAGTACAGATAGGGGATCTTATAACTTGTCCAAAGAGACTGCACTAGTCAGAAATTACTATTTGGTTACTGATCTCTGTGCCAAGGCTGTCTTTTCTCCTTCATGGACTTTTAGAACCTCACAGAACCTCGTTTGGAACCCCAGATCAAACTGTTCAAGGGAAAAAAAAGACAATTTCCTCTTAAAGAAAAATAATTCCTACTTTCTTTATCTCTTAATATCATAGATAACATAAATTCAGAAATGGCCAGGATATTGGTTTTTTTTTTAAAAAAATAGCCTAAATTCTCCCCGATTTTAACCAAACAAAAGTAACAATTGCCGTTGTATAGTTTATATCCATCAAAAATTCTTTCATATGCCTACCAAATCCCCAAATATGCAGCTGTTAGAAAGACAGACACTTTGAAGTGTCTTGGGGGACTCCTGTTCTGCCTTACTGAAATCCATTACAGAGCTCTTGTTTCAATAAGGAAAGGTACTTTCAAGACACAAGTCTAGGAAGGAAAATGAGACTCCACCACCAAGTGTAAAAACTGTGACAAGCCAGCTACAGATGGAGATGACAAGAGTTCACTTTCTGCAGACAAATTAGGAAACATCTCAAAATATACCAAAACCACAGGGAGTTACAAAATTTCAGGCAAAATCTGATGAAAGCAAATGTGGTTCAGAGCCCTGACTATGTGGTTTGTCAAACTGCCTCGATGCACGAAGTATATGATGCTGCTGTTTACTTTTCTTTTTGGCAGTCCTATTCCCTTGCCTGTCTCTTCAAGGCCAAGAAGATTGGTCTTCAACCTAACAAACAGCTTATCGGTATTTATTTCTGAAAGCAAGAACCTTTTTTTTTTTTTTAGTGGCAAAAGACATATTTTTGCACACAGAAAGTCTTTACTTCTATTCCAATGCCTAGGAGATTTGAAGTAACACAACTCTGAAGCAAAATAAGCCCATGGTCTGTCTTCTATATTTCTGTTGCCAGAGTATATTTCCCATTATGTATTGATCTTGCCATAATGGACTTGTATTTTCTAAAATTCTCAAAGGCCATTGTTTTTACAGTCCTTTGACTAGTTTTCTGAAATAATGGCACCACTCAGATGTGTGAATTTCACCTCTGGAATTCTCAGCAATAGTTTTACTGACCCCTGGGAAATTCTACATATGGAAGGCACCCCAGTTTGTGAAGTTTGCCTTATGTGTATATCCAACAATTTTTACCAAGTTTGGATCCATCCGTGATATCAGCTAGTGTTATGCCAAAATCTGAATTCCAATTTTATGAAACCTTGCTTTACAAAGTCTTCTGACTGTGGTTTTTAAAAACTTCTTTCTTCTGAGGGAACTGAAAATTTGATGTGTGCATTTTCTTTTTCTATGACACGTCTTTCCATCAGTCAGTTTTTTTAGCTGTCCAAACTCCCTAACTAGGAACAGTCTTATGAGAGGAATCATGTTATATTTCCTCTTGGATTTTGAGTGATATGCAGAAATTTTTTGGAATTTGAAAAATGATTGCATGGTGACCTAAAGGACACAGATTACACTTAGCCACCTTGGGTTTTAGGTACACTTATAATACATACTATATTTACATCCCTTACAAAATAATAACATAGTTGATTTAAAAACCCACATGAAGTTAGTTAAGATCAAGCGTTTCAAAGAAAGAAACTGAAGGGCTTATTTTAGTGGCTTAAAATCAAGCTTTGCAAATGTTGCATGAAGGTGAATCAACAACAGCAAATATCACTTTTGTAGTGAAAAGGATGAAACAACTGACAATTTGATTTGTGGTTGTAGCAAAATTTCACAGACTACAACCAGTATCATGATTGAGTTGGAAAAATTATTCACCGGAAACATTGAGATTTGGGCTCAAATGTAGTAAAACCTACTGGGACTATTAAGTTGTGAAGGTTTTGGAAAACATTTTATGACAGAGGTCCCCAACCTGTGGGACCTCTGGCACTACCGAGCCATGGCCTATTCACAACCAAGCCACATGAGTGGTGGGCCAGCATGCACATGTGTGTCCACAGTCCAACTCACACAAGTGGGTGGGTGCCAGTGCTCGCAGCCCCATTTGTGTGAGCAGCATGCACCACCACTTGCAGCCCCACTCGTTCTAGTGGTGGGCCTCAGAGCTTGCAGCCCCATTCCCGCAAGTGGAGGGTATGTACACCCACTGCTCACACAAATGAAGCTGTGTGTGCGCATGCATGCCTGCCTCTCACACAAAACCATTTCCTCTTCCCTCCCCTCCCCACACCAGGCTGTCAACCCAGAGAGGTTGCGGAATGCTGTGTTATAGAATTTTCAGACCCAAACAGACAGGCATCTTGTTCATAATGTTCCTCATATAACAGGTATTGGAAAGAAGAAAGTCTGGCTTATTGCTGTTGCTATATAAGGTGATGTGAGGATTGAGAAAAAATCTTCATTAGACAAAATTATAAAATACCAGGACTTGCAGACTGAAGTTGAAAGTTTATGGAAAAATCAATCCACTGTTATATCAATTGTGATTAGGTTCCTTACTGCAATACCTAAAGGACTCCTTTGATATACAAAAATATTGAATTTATTGGAACTGAACACCCTAATTTTTTAAAAAAATAACCAACCCTGTTAGAACTGCCAGATTTTTTAGACATTGCTTTAATAATTCTTAGACCCTTGATTAGGGTTTAAATTATTAAGTTTCCACTTACAGTCCTAGATTATAAATCTAACTGTAGATTATCCACACTTAATAATAATACCAGTACTCATAATAGTAATAAGCATCTTGGGTACAATTCCAAATCTTCTGGAGCATCTCTTGAACACCATTGGCGCTGACAAAATCACCATGAATCAATGGCAAAAGGAGGCTTTATTTGGAATAGCTTCCATCCTACCACAATATCTGTAACACCATCAAACATCTAGATCTGCAAACCCCAGGTCCTTAGTAAGAAAGGAGGAGGAGGAGGAGGAGGAGGAGGAGGAGGAGAAGAGGAGGAGGAGGAGGAGGAGGAGGAGGAGGAGGAGGAGGAGGAGGAGGAGGAGGAGGAGGAGGAGGAGGAGGAGGAGAATTTGATAAGAATTCCTTTTAAAATGCAAAAGAATTTTCCAGCACAGGACAAGTGTCAACAGAGAATTGTAGCTTCTCCCATTCTCAGAAATATATGTAGATGCACTTCCATAGTTGATACACATCACTGCTTTTTTTTTTTAATGGATATCTCTACTGTGTCTACTTAACATATTTATCTGTTCAAGAATATCACCTTTGGCTTCTTCACACGAACAGAAGTTTCTCTGCATAGCTCACTCCAGATTGAAAACACATAGAAATTAACCCTAGGCAAAATTCTAAGAACAGGATTTTTGGAAACTTGGCAGGAGCTGTTCTTCATCAGCCACTGAAATCATCTGGAAATAATTCTGACATTCTGGGGCATTCATTCATTCATTCATTCATTCATTCATTCATTCATTCATTCAATCAATTTCTATAGCTTCCCATCTGAACAAATCATTCTTTTGTGCTATCATTTCCTAGTTTTTTTATTTAAATCTCTCCTTGGTAACACACTTCACGAAACTGAAAATCTACTGTGTGCTTTGTAAGAGGTTTTCTGGTTCTACAACCCCATTAATCCTACAACTAGCTTCTCTAACAATTCAGTCTTTTAAGGAATAATTTCTTCTTATCCTCCCAAAGAATGGTTTTGTCTGATCCTGTGGTTTAATTTAAACAACAACTACAACTAGCAATGTGTAAACTCCTCTCAGCCTAATTTCAAACAAATACACTGATTTGCTGAGGGTTTTTTTTTTCCCTCCTGGGTCCCTGAATCCATTTGCATTCAGTATCATCCTAAAATGGATGACACATAACTTGTTCATTACCATCACTTTCTTCTCACTTTCCATATTTAATTATTTAGATCAGCATTTCTCAACCTTGGCAACTTTAAGATATCTGGACTTCAGGATTTTACCAGCCAGCCATTATGTTATGATCTTTATTTCTTTAAAAAAAAATCCCACACTGGACTTCCTATTGGCAAACTCAACAAAGAAAAAACAAGTATGATTGATCAGATGCTATTGGGTAAGAAATATTCTTTACATGCTTTCAGAGTTCCAAATGTAGTTAATGTTCCAAAAGATTGTAACCTTTTTTAAAAAAAACATCAGGATCATGTTCTTAATATCTTATCTACTAGTATGACAAGCATATGAAACTATACTAAGACACCAAATCTCACACACACACACACACACACACACACACACGGCAGGGAAGAAACTCTCATTGTGCCTAAACAAACATTATTACAGAATTTGGCACTTCAGTAATTATTCATAAAATTCCTAAGATGATCTCAACAATATCCACTGACAGAATAAGAAATTTTGCTTCTACCTTTAATGAGACCTGCTGCTTTATAAGCATAAAGTATCAAATCCAGGAAATATACCTCAATTTCAGAATCGTACCATGATGAAAAGAAGTAATTTTCAGCATATCATCATATACTGTTATTGAAATTAGGAAAGAACTGATTGGATTTTCTCTTATAAAAGTCAGATATGAACCTGTAATCTCCTCCTTTGAACTCAATTTAAATTTTATTTTAGCATATTTATTTTTCACTGTATTTTTTTGGCTTCAGACTTTTCTGCAAAACTAAATGTTGATCTCCTTCAAAGGCAAGGAATGTTGTGAACAATTTCAGCATGAAATCATGCAAGTGCTATTTGCAGGAAAAGATTAGAGTCCTATTTAGGATGTTGTTTGGTAAAATGTCTGTATAAGCTAAGATAAAAACAACAGCAAGCTCTTTATAGTTAATTTCCAATCTTTTCTCTTTGTTATTGGAGTCATTTGAAATAACCACAACAACCTAAACACTGATCAGTTTTATTATCATCACATTTCAAAAGTGGCACTCAGAGAATGGGGCATTGCCATTGAATGTATTTTTTGGAAGTGGGAGGCTACACTGTGACATTACAAGAATGTCTGCTACCTGAATAATTGATCATTTTGTACAGTTAATGAGAAAGAACCACACTGAACTCATGTCCTTAGTCAGAAGGTGAAGACAATGTTCTCTTCTATCTTTAGGAGGTGAGCTTTCCACAACTACCTGTGTTTTCAGTTACAATTGAATTGGATTTCTGTACATTCAGGAAATGTTTTAATAGGTGAATTGTTTTCTTCCAGACTGTTTATTCAGGCAGATTTTGTGAAATGCTATATTTCTGCCTAATTGCCAGGGCATAAATTGCTTAACTGTTACAACTTTTCATAAGCAACATCTGCCACAGATGTTCACAGATTTCAGTCCTATATATAGATTATAATAATACTGTCACTGAAGAGATCTTCCTTTGGTTCTTTCTGGATATTCCTATGAAGATTTAGGCCAAAACTTCATTGCTCTCATTATTTGAAATTTGGTCCTGGAGTTTGTATTAAGAAAAGGTTGATTAACCAAATATACATCTGGAATTCAGTACTGAGTCTTAGGAAATTTGCAACTTTTGAACCCAATTGACATCATCCCACTCTTCTGCAAATAATGTGATTTTTCTCTCTACATGAACATAGATGTTGCTCATAGAAACCTAGCTGCTTAGTGGAAAAAATAATTAGTGTAATCTTGCCATTAATATGTAGTTGAGAATTTATAATCCACCTGGTCCTTCATTCATTCCCAAGTGATAAAGGCTCAGGAAACCTTTATGCAACATGGCTTTCTAACTTGAAGGTCAATTAGCATAATACTTTTAGGAAAGAAAACCACACACATGGTTTGTTTGTTTGTTTGTTTGTTTGTTTTTATGTAATACCCAGTTCCTTCTTGCCAGAGGCAATGTTATATTAGGAGTGGGTTTAACCCATAAATTGCAAATATAGAAATACTTTGCCCCCCCCCCCCTTTTTTACAACCCTGTAATCTCTTGCTTCAGGGCAGTTGGTCAGGGCAGTTGTTTGGAGCTGAACGTTTACTGGTAGGATGACCTTTCTGATGCCTATGCAAAGTTCACAGCAGATATTTTTTTTCTTTTTGCAACCTGATAGAACAACATCTCAAAAGGTTGAAGTCTCAACCTTTTGAGTGGGAGGCGAGCATCTTCACCTTGAGGCCACCGCACCACTGCAAACATAGAGCTATCTTATGCTCCCTTATCCAAGATACCACTCTTAATTTTTCCATTTCCTGAGCCCAGTAATTCCATTTGCAGGACTTATTTTAGCAACATTTATTTCTTGATAAAGGGTCCTCATTGTAGACTTTAGTTCAGCATTCAACACCATCATTCCAGATATTCTTCTAACTAAGTTAAACCAGCTAGCGATACCTGAACACACTTGTAAATGGATCATAAACTTCCTAACAGACAGGAAGCAGCAGGTGAAGCTAAGCAGAATTACATCAGATACCTGTACAATTAGTACAGGTACAAGGCTGCGTGCTCTCTCCACTTCTCTTCTCTCTATATACCAATGACTGCATTTCAAACAATCCATCTGTTAAACTACTGAAGTTTGCAGATGACACAACAGTGATCGGTCTCATTCAAGACAATGATAAATCTGCATACAGATGGGAGATTGAGCAACTAGCCTCGTGGTGTAACCAGAACAATCTGGAACTGAACAAACTCAAAACTATTGAAATGATGGTGGACTTTAGGAGAAACCCTCCCATACTACCACCTCTTACTAGACAACACAGTATCAATGGTATAGACCTTCAAATTTCTATGTTCTACCATATCTCATGACTTAAAATGGACACCCAACATCAAAAACGTCATCAAAAAAGCACAACAAAGAATGTTCTTTCTTCGCCAACTCAGAAAGCTCAAAGTGCTGAAGGAGCTGCTTATACAGTTCTACAGAGGAATTATTGAATCTGTCATCTGCACCCCTATAACTGCCTGGTTTGGTTCTGCAACCCAACAAGACAGGCACAGACTTCAGAAGATAATTAGAACTGCAGAAAAAACAATTACTACCAACCTGCCTTCCATTGAAGACCTGTATACTGCACAAGTCAAAAAGAGGGCTGTGAAAATATTTACCGACCCCTCACATCCTGGACATAAATTGTTTCAACTCCTATCCTCAAAATGACGCTATAGAGCACTGCACACCATAACAACTAGACACAAGAACAATTTTTTTCCTGAATGCCATTATTCTGCTAAACAAATAATTCCCTCAACACTGTCAAACTAGTCTCTAAGTCTGCATTACTATTAATCTTCTCATTGTTCCTATCACCCATCTCCTCCTACTTAAGACTGTATGACTGTAACCTTGTTGCTGGTATCCTTAAGATTTATATTGACTGTTTCCCTATGACTATCATTAAGTGTTGTACTTTATGATTCTTGTCAAATACATCTTTTCTTTTATATACACCAAGAGCATATGCACCAAGACAAATTCCTTGTGTGTCCAATCACACTTGGTCAATAAAGAATTCTATTCTATTCTATTCTATTCTATTCTATTCTATTCTATTCTATTCTATTCTATTCTATTCTATTCTATTCTATTCGCTTTCATAAAACCACTATCACAACTATCTTCTCTGTGATTATAGAATTCACATACTCATATACCATGACCAATACATCTTTTTCCCTACTTCTTTCTCCTAATTCACAGTCAATGAAAGTTTGGAGGATTAAGCTTTTTAATTAACAGATCCACACATGCCCAAGAAAAATAACCTCCAAATGCAATCAGATTAAACCCTAAAGTTTTTAATCAGTGCCCTGCAATTTTATATACATAAAGTGGCTCTTTTACTAAAACTATTCTTTGCTCAAACCCAATGCTGAATCGGTAATCACAAATGCATTCAGCACGTGGCAAAGTGTAGACAACCACAGTGTATAATATTAGCAGAAAAAAAGGGTTTCAAATAGTGATCCTTCCTACAATTATTTATTTGCTTCTGTTTTAATCTGCATTATGTTGGGGGATGTGGATTCAGAGGAACCGAGAATGCTAAATGGTAACAGACAGGTTCAGAATCTAGAATTATCTGTGAGTGCTAAGAAGTAGAGAGGGTATTCATTTGCATTTAGAATTGCTATGCTTGATTAATAAATTAAGATGAAAATATCCACAAAGAAAGAAAAAGTCGTAATAAAATGTTACATGAAAATCTTACATGATATGAAAACAATAAGGTCAATGCTAGAATAGCATAACTGGGAAAAATATTGATTAATAGGGTTAAACATACTATCTTTTGTTCTTATATGATCAGATAAAATTTGAAGATTCTTTCCAAACAGGGTTACCATATGGTTTCTTCAAGTGGCACATTTACTTTATTTATAGTTCTATGTGAACTATATTTGAAAGCAGCAAAATTATTGGTTATTTCATTATCGCCTTCTGCTACCGATAGCCTCCCACCGGCCAATACGCTCCCACAGAGAGGGACTCCTCAGGGTGCCATCGGTCAAACAATGTCAACTGGTGACCCCCAGGGGGAGAGCCTTCTCTGTGGGGGCATCTGCCCTCTGGAATAAATTGCCCCCGGAGATAGATGATCGCTGACCTACTTACCTTTTGCCGTGCCCTCAAGACGTTTTTATTCCAACCAGCTGTGCTGGCCTAAACATGAATTTTAAATGGTTGTTTTATTTTTAATGATATTGGGGCCAAATTATTTAATATGTTTTTAAATTGTTTTTAAATTTTGTGTATAGGTGTGTTTTATTGTTGGCTGTGCACCGCCCTGAGTCCTCTGGGAGAAGGGCGGTATAAAAATTAAAATAAATAAAATAAAAAATAAATATTAAGATTCTTTGAAGGGAGTCTTTCGGTTTGTTGTTTTGAGATCTAGCTGAGGAATCACCATTCTCCCATATCTTGGCACTGGCATTATAACCTTCAAACTCTCATCAAGTGAAACAGGGAGCAAATACATCTCCTTCCACTACCACTCCAGCAAAATAGGCAAATAAGTTATACCCAATGGTTCCTGAGGAAAATACTCAATGCCCCCTTCACTTTATAATATGTCAGAAAGGAATAATGGAACTGTCTTCTGCTACCTTTTCTCTATCCTTTTAGGTGTCTGCTCATCATTCATCTGCGCACACTCTACACACAGGGGGTGGGGGGGGGATGACTTTTTGATTTTTCTGCTAGGCAGTTATAAAGTAGGTTTATTGTGATTATAGAAAATTAGTTAGATTTTTTACTTTGTTGTTTACACTTTGCTCTTTTTTTTAAGCACAGACCCTTATAAATAAAATACAACTCTGGTATAAAAATAGTATAATTTAGCAAAAAGGGAAAGAAAAAAAAATAAGAGCATCTTCATTTATCCATTAACAGAAAGTAAAGAACCAAAGGCAAACTCCTTCCAAATCTAGCTAACCAGGTATGTATTATTTCTGATTGCACTAGAGATCAGATGTTAACTGATTTTTCTTAATGTCTTTTTTCAAGATGAAAAGTATCTCATTTCAAATGTGCTACATTCAATTTCATCTTCATTTTACTATAGTTCCTTTTACAATTTATTTTTTAAGCTGCCTTCAAGGATGTTCTTTTATAAATCATACATCTGAAAAGCTGTTATGTTAGATATATGCAGAACAGTAACAAAAACTATTAAACAGAGTGAAGGATGATAGTGCTATAAGAAGTGGCACAACTTTGCTTTGTGAAAATAAATCCACTCTAATCTTAGAAACAAAAAGGACCAACCACATAAAAAATTTGGGCTCTCCCTTCAGCTTCAACTGAAGCGTCAAGGCAGTTTATCTTAATGTACCGTATGTCAGCTCTGCATCTGGTCCTAGAAGAAAATTGGGTGATTTGGGGTCAGTCTAGGGGTGAAATGCTACCGGTTTGCACCGGTTCAGATGAACTAGTAGTTTAAAAAATGCTACTAGTTCGTCTGAACTGGTATTTCTGATGATCAGCTGTGCCACGTGATTTATATTTGCTAGACAGCAGAAAATCCTGCTGTCTAGCGAATATAAATTGTGCAGCACAGCTGTTCCCCCCTCATTATACTACTTACCTTCTTAAGCCTTTTTTTTCCACGTGAAGTGTGCGTTTGGTGAGCATTGCACATGCAGATGTGCACAGTCTGTATTTGGTGCACACTGCAAATGTGCGTGCAGTGTGTGTTTGGCATGCATTGTGCATGCACGTGTGTATGCATGTGCGCAGCATGTGTTTGGCGCATACCGCACATGTGCGAGCAGCAAACCAGTGGCAAACAGCAGAGGATTTCACCACTGGGCCAGTCACTTTCTCTTAGCCCTAGGAAGAAAGCAATAGCATACTCCTTCTGAAAACATTGCCAAGAAAATTGCAGTTTTCTTGGCAGTTACCAGCAGTCACAGTGATTCGAAGGCATGCCTGTACATACAAAAATCTTTATATGAAGTTTTTCCTTATAAAAGATGATTTCTGATTAGAACCTTCACTTTCCTTACCAAAAATTATATGAATAATTTCCTAGGAGCAAGACCTGCTTTATTGATTTATATTTTTATTTTATCCGCCAAAGTTCTGGGAAATTTATAAGATATGATCATTTAAATGTATTTGCTACATTGTATATGACATCTATGGAAATGTTATGGTCAACAGAATATATGACATTAAATTTGAGAATGTCTTAATAAACCTTTTATGCACCTTTCTAAACTGTAACAAACAGAGGAGAGGCCTCAGTTTTCAGTGTTTCAGTTAAACACTGAAATTCTTTAATCTAAGCTGCGTATATGTTTGCATAGGTAAATCCCATCTGCACTGCAGCATGCTTTGCAAGTAAAGGATTTCATCTAATATATTTTGTTTTTCTATATATGAGCTCTATTGAAAAATATAAGCAGTATTTCATATTATGAATTTTAGGGCTGTATTAATACTTGATTTGAAAATCCATTTTGAAGATTTGACTGAATTTCTTACTAAGAAGGAGAGTTTAAATAATCAAATGGAACTAAATACTTCTAAAACTAATTTTGAAAATTTGGATGCTAGTGCACATTCAGAGAAAAAGCTCTTTCTGAATTCAGAATGCCAAATCTACTTGATCTGATTCAACAATTCTGATGTCCAAATCAAACTGAATTGATTTTTGAATTTCTTCACATAATCAAATCAAATCAACTTTAACTTTCTAAATCATCTTATCAATGCAAATCCGCTGTTACCTGATTTGCATAGAAAAAATTAATTCTCTACCTTCTTACAATCTTATGGTTGCATCAACTCCCATAAAAGGAGTAACCTTTTCTGGCTTTTGCAATATCCTTATCTCTGAGCCAGCACAATTTCTTTTTAAAAAATGCAGTTAAGTCTAAGCCTGTAAGCATTTTCAGAATGTGGTCTTGCTGCATCAATTTTTCTGATTCCTTTCTTTGCTCACCAGGCCATTTCACCACCTCCTTGGCAGAGATTTTCTGTAGTCTCCTCAGGCATCCACTGTTCACTGAGGGAAGAAAGTTTCACCTCACAGCTCTTCTGGAAAAATAATTACAGCAATCTATAATCTGTTAATATCCACGGGAGGGAGCTGCGGAGAGATACATTGGGCTTGAAATGGAATTAATACATTAACTCAGCAAAATTTTTAATCAACCACACTGAAGTAGTGCTCTCATCATCCTGGGAGTGTAGGGAGGGGGGAGGAAAAAGAACAGCTATGAGATGAAAGCTCACCTTCCTGACAAAAGTCTTGGACATGGATTTAAATAGACAGATGTTGATTGCTAATAGTAAGGTGACCAATCATCCTCCTTTAGGGAGGACAGTCCTTCTTTTGTAAATTCTGTCCACTCTCAAAAAGTGTCCTCCTACATGTCCTCCTTTTCAATATTTGAAGACTAATCTGTAAAACTCTGTATTCGATCCGTGCCAATCCGATCTGTTGCGTGTGATTGTGACGTATTTGTATTTGACATGATGATTTGTCAAGGCTTGGTACAGTGCGGCGAGACACGGTTATGAGACGCATGCGCTCCGCACAGGAGAATTGTTTTGAGAGAGTGCATCGCACGCAAGAGTGCGCCACACGCAAGTGGCTTTGTTTACTTCTTACCAAAACACAACATGGTACACACACATGCATTAGACTCCTTGTTGCAATGAATAAAATGTTTCTTTTATTTACGATTTTTTTTCTTCAATTTATTTGTGTCCTCCTTATTGTAAAAATGTTGGCCACCTTACTAATAGTCAATCAGCCAGCTAAAGAAAAGATGCCTGGTTCTCACTCATTGTTGCTCTTTTCTTCCTATCCTGCGAGGAGACAGTTTGACTTGCTTATTTATTTCATTTATTTACTTATCACATTTTGGAACTGCCCATCTCTCTCTCAGAGGTCTCTTTTTTCTTAATTCTCTTATTTACTTATTTGCTTCCTTTTCTAGAACCATATCCTGCATTTCCTAGCACTTCGTCCTCTGCTTCCTGGCCTAAGTGAGAGAAACAGAGAAAAACCAAGTGACCCAATTTCACCCCATGAAATTTCCATAGCTGAAAGTGGAAAAGAACCTGGGTCTCCTTGAGGTTTCCTTGCTCCTAGTCTAAGACCTTAAGTGCTATACCACACCAATGTTCTTGATATTGAAAAGTAGAATTATTTCTACGATACTTGTGCATTATTTTCAGAATGCCAGGTCCTTGAACATTGTTTCATGTAACTACACATACCAAGTTGAAATTTACCAGGAAAATGATCAGCCACAGACTGAAAAAAGGTATGGATAAAACTATGAACTTCTTTTTTTAATAGCAACTCATTGCTTATTATTAAAGGCAGTGCCATTTCTCTCCAAAATAAGCTAAAACACAGTTTAATTTTTTTAATGGATAATATTGATAATTTTGTTGATAAAAATAGGATTGCCAATATGATTGCCAACGTCTGGTGACAGATATGGCACAAGAAGAACATCGATAATTTGGATTACCTCTGTTCATGTAACACTGTGAAACACAAGCCAGTCAAGACAATTTAGACATGTTAAGTAAATCCAGATCATTTTATTAACTGAGTGAGCCATGGTTAAATCATATAAATGCTGCCATTCTTTCTATTCCATTCCCAGGCTCACAGGAAAAGTTAGACATGACAAGCAAGTTCAAGAGAAGAGAACAGTAGTGTTCTGATTAAATCCTTTTGCTGAGATCATTCAATATCCTCCAACTCCTTTTATCATATCATCCTCATCATCTAGAAAGTCCATTTTTCTTTTTGTAGAAAAGCCCAAAGATGGTTTCAGGTTTTACCTACAGAATTTAAAAAAAAAAACAAACCCAAGGACAATGTATCTTCTTATTTTTAAATGTGTTACATTTGTTGCTTTATTTTCAGAGGTGCAGAAACTGATATTCTTAGCGCTGGATGCAGTACCTGAAAATCTTTGATGAAGCCTCCCAGAGTTCTTGAAAGAACTGTTACCAAATTGTAAATTTATTTTGAGAGAAGAAGGAAATAATCAAATATGAACCTGTTCTGTGTAGTCACTTCCTTCAGTCTTGGACAACTTCCTGGATAAGCCCCTAATTTTTTTAGGCAACATTTTCAGAAATGATTTGCCATTTCCTTCTTCCTATGACAGAGAGAGAGAGAGAGAGAGAGAGAGAGAGAGAGAGAGAGAGAGAGAGAGAGACTAACTAGCCCATATTCGCCAGATTGCTTCATGCCTAAGGCAGAAATAGATGATCTTTTAGTTTTTAGCCTGACGCCTTTAATCGCACCAAACTAGCTCAAACATCCCTTTTTAGTCTTATTGTCTTTGATATGATGCCTCTTCTAATTCAGTCCAGAACTTCATTACCCATCTAGCAACTGTCTCTCTGATCACTCATCCTCATCTCTCACTTCTGTCTGATGTCAGATTCTGTATCTAAGTCCTTCTCTGGTGTAGTGTTGCCAAACCATAGATCCCCCATCCTGTTATGTGTGCTGTATGTTTTTATCCTTAAATCTAATACCTTACATTTATCTCAGTTGAAGGACACCTTTTTGTCACACTTAAGGTACAGCTTGCCCTTGAGATATGTATGCTCTGCCCTTCCAGAAGGCCTGAAGTTAATAAAAGACTGTTTTTGTGTCGGTGAGATAGATGGATAGATAGATGGATAGACAGACAGACAGGCAGACAGACAGACAGACAGGTAGATACACACACACGTGTGTGTGTGTGTGTGTATGTGTGTTTGTATGTGTCTACTTGGTTTAATAAAATAAAGTAAAATAAAATCTGTTCCAAACTGTCCAGATCAGACTGCACTATCATTTTGTCACCTAAGATGTTGATCAGACCTTCCAGTTTTGTTCCATCTGCAAATTGGGTAAGCAACCTGTCAACCCCTTTACCTTGTTGTTTAATAAATTGTTGCAGAATGCTGACCCCAAGACTGACTCCTGAGGAACTTGTTACTGCTCTCCAAGTTGATGTAAAGCCACTAATGCTCACTCTTTAAATGTAATTAGCCAGCCAGTTGTGGACATAATTTTCTGTAACACAATCCAAACCACACTTTAATAGATTATCAATTAAAATGCCATGTGGAACAGTAAAGAGGAAGTAAAAAACTGTTGCAGGCTTAGAAGGTGATGACTCAAATAATTATGGGCGTACAATATGCTCACCTCACATTTTTATTTTGAGAACCACACTGGTTGCCAGTTGGCTTTGAGCACAATTCATGGTACCGGCTATCACCTTTAAAAAGCTTTCTCTCACATGAGACCTTCTCTCAATGATACCATCATCCCCAAATGGAAGCATGCCTTTTCTGTTGCTGATCTCTTCCTCTAAAATAGGCCCAAACATTCAGATGGCCTCCTCCCTCCTACCTTTCAGAAAGTTGTAAAGACTTGGCTATTTCATCAGGCCTCTGGTAGAGGACTGTTATGACTATTCTTCCAGCATGTAATAATTGCTTTTTAAATATATTGGTTTTGATTTTTGAGTTAATTTTAAGTCAGAGTTAGTTGACTGGAGTGATCTCCCATGCCCTGTAACTTAACAAAAGAATGAATGAATGAATGAATGAATGAATGAATGAATGAATGAATGAATTTCATGAAAATGAATTTTCTCATATGTGTGCTTCAGGGTACCATAGTATTCATTGTATCCAACCATTATTGCATAACTGCTGAAACACATTTCATATCAATATGCTAATTCAGGTCAAAAATAAAAAGCATCATAGGCTTGCCCATGTAAATAAAAGATGATCTTGGTACCTGAAAAATTTATCTGCTATAGCCGTCCTGATAGAAATTACATGAATTCTGAGAAATCATTTTTATCACTTGTAGAAGAGCCGTGGTGGTGTAGTAGGTAGAATGCAGTACTGCAGGCTTCTGCTGACTGCTGTCTCCTGCACTTTGGCAGCTCGATTCTCACCTGCTTAGGGTTGACTCAGTCTTCCAGTCTTCCAAGGTTGGTAAAATGAGGACCCAGATTGTTGGAGGCAATATACTGACTCCACTTAGAGAAGGCTGTAATGCACTATGAAGCAGTATATAAGTCTAAGTGCTATTGCTATTGCTAGATTTCAGATGGAAATTTGTTGCCAGTCCTACTATAAATATGCATCTGCAGAATGTTGTGCCTCACTTTGCTATGCTAAAACATATCCTTACATAAACACAGGATATGTATGCAGATGTAAACAGCTAATTCAATCATATTATTATCAAGCTCCTTTGTGAGCACTACAGGCAAGGTGCTTTTGCACAATATGGAACACTTTGAGTGTTTTCTGTTCTCCTACCAACACACCATCTCTTTGCTTCTTGATTGCAAGTATTCCTAACATCTGTACACAATGATGTAGACTATCTGTATGGATAATGATACTCTCAGTGTTAGAAAATAGAACCTCTTTCAAGAAAAGCAAGGAAGGGGAGGAGAAGAGAGTGCTGAAGAACAGAATGCCTCTCAAAAATGTTACCTTCATAACAGTCTATGTTTTGATAGTAAATATATATTAGAATAATAAAAAGTATCCATAAATGCAGCTTGTAAAATAAAAGAGGGAAGGAAATCAGCTTAATACTTTCTTACAAATCGGGCCTTGAAGTACAATTTTATTTTATTCTAAAAATTGGAGGTTATTGCATTGTGGTAAACAGAAAAATCAAATAATCATATATTTTCTGTTCTCCAATATATTTTTTTTTCCTGCAATGCAGTGTTCATCACTATTATGTCATTCACTGTGATGGCACAAGCAAGCTTCAAACATGTTAAAATTCCCTATGTGCACACTGTAAATTAACTGTTATCATTGGGATTTTAACTATGCAAACTAATAAAAGCAGAGCATAAAAGATGGGAAATACTGTAGAATAAGGAAGCTGAATACCAAGAGTCCACTGAAAAGAAATTAAGAAAACAATCTAAAATAGGTTTTCTTAATTCTTTTTTAGAAAACTGAAAAAAGAATACTTACAAAATAGTAAAAATGAGGGACTGGTGAATCATTTTAAAATCCACTAGTGTTAAATTATTTCTCCACTTCATAACAGTCAAGGGAAGTTTAAAAGGACTGGAACATGTCTTGGGACCAAAGATGAAAATGGTAATTTTTGTAAAGGAAGCAGAATGTTTGCTACCTGATGGTAGAATATCAGGGGCTAAACTTCAAAAGATTGCAATGGACAGAACAAAGAAAGGACTACATGTAGGATATCCAGCCAGATGTAGATGATCTTACTACCGGTAACTACTGTTGAACCATGGTTGATTTGAGATTCTTTAAAGCATAGTGACAGTACAGCTTCAGATATTCAAATAGGATGCCAATTATCTCAACCCTTAGTCTTAGGGAAGAAAGAATAGAGAGCATGACTCTGTAAATCCTGTTTGACTTCTCGGCCACTTTCAATTCTCTTAATCATAGTATTTGATTTACTTCCCTGAGCGAGAAGCACTGAGTTCCACTGGCTCCATTCCTATTTATAGAGACACTTTCAGAGAATTGCATTTTTCTGCATACTTCAGTATGCTGGCAACGATGCTATAAGGCATCAGAAAACACTGTGACATAATACCTGTCAAAGAAGAGGCTACACATGTTTTGAAATAATGTCTGGATCAGGTAATGATCGAATGATGAAGCCTAATAAATAGAGATGAACTGGGAAAGATGGATACTTTTGATGGATGGTTCCTCCTTATCTGAACTGGGCCATTTGCTTGTTTTAAATCAGGTGGCAGAGCAGGCATTACTAGAGTCATTACTGTCATGGAAGACCCAATTGACTCGCATGAGCAGGCATCAATATTAGCAGTGATATATCCCTTCCTAGACATGAACAGCCTAGATGTAGCTCTAGATTTTGTAGCTCACAAAAACACATTTAGATTAGCATAATACACTCTATGTGAGTCTATTCTTGTATGGATTTGGAAACTACAGCTGGCGCACAAAGGGGGCTGCAGAAGGGATATCTGGATACTTAGATTTGAGATTGGTGAAACTTTTCTACTTGCTGCCAACCCACTCCCATTTTTATTATTCACAAGCTTCTAGAGATATCCATAATTTTTTGAGCTCAAAATATTCCAATCTAAAAGCCATCCTTCCATACAAGTATTGCACTTGGAAACAAAACTTGGCTGTTTCAAAAGTATAGAGTTGAGAGCAGGGGTGAAATGTAAAATTTATTACTACTGGTTCTGTGAGTGTGGCTTGGTGGGGAGGGTGATGTGACTGGGTGGGCGTGGCCTACTTTTTTTAAAAAAAACTTTTCAAAGCATTTTTTCTAACGCTTTGAAAAGCCTCTGCTGATCAGGCAACTCAGCTGGGATTATCAGAGAGGCTTTTTAAAAAATGCTTTGAAAAGCCTCTGACGATCTCAGCTGAGCCACATGATCATCAGCGACTTTTTTTTAACTTTTAAAAGCATTTTTTTCATCAGAAGAGGTTGTAGAAAAAATGCTTTTAAAGTAAAAAAAAAAAAGCCTCTGATGATCGTGCGGCTCAGCTGGGCATGGTGGGGGGGGGTGGCGCACAGGGATTTTTGCTACCAGTTCTCCGAACCACCCGCTGCCATCACTACTGGATTGGGCGATCCAGTCCGAACCAGAAGCATTTCACCCCTGGTTGAAAGCCACTTCAGTTAACATAACAGAACAGTAACAGAATTGGGAGGTATCTTCGAGGTCATCTAGTCCAACCCCCTGCTCACACAGAAGACCTACACTAGGGATTTGAACTGCCAAACTGCCAACCTTTCTGATCAACAAGCTCAGCGTCTTAACCACTGAGCTACCTAGTCAGGCTTTTTGTTTTGCAGTATGCTTAACAATGAAAGGAGGTATCTGTGCATCTGCGTGTAATGCAGTGGTGAAATGTAAAATTTGTTACTACTGGTTCTGTACTACTGGCTTGGTGGGGGGGTAATGTGACTGGGTGGGCGTGGCCAACTTTTTTTTTTTTTTTTTACTTTTAAAACCATTTATTCTACAACCTCTTCGGCCAAAGAGGTTGTAAAAAAATGCTTTTAAAAGCTTCTGATGATCCCAGCTGAGTTGCCTGATTAGCAGAGGCTTTTTTTTTCTTTTAAAAGCCTCTGACAATCCCAGCTGAGTTCCCTGAATGGCAGAGGCTTTTTTTTCTTTTAAAACCATTTTTTCTACAATCTCTTCAGCATAGAAGTTTGCAAATCCCAGACAACTCACAAGTAGGCCAGCAGATAAATGGCTGCTGTTGGTGTGGAGGGCATGAAGGGGATGCACGAGGAGCCAATACAGTACAAACATGCTGGAACATGGGTTAGCTGCTGCCAGATGAGAAAGGGCAAGCAAAGTTGTGTAGGGGCTGGTGTAATGTAGAGCAAGGATGGTAGGGTGGGGTGGGATGGGGTTGAGTGGCTGCTGTGGCATGTAGGAGAGTTACCAGAACAACCTGTGACCTTCTCTGCCAGCTTTCCTATTGACTTTGCTTGTGGGAAGCTGGTAAGGAAAGTTACAAATGGCAATCACATGACTGAGGGATGCTGCAACTCTTGCAAGTTCAAGCCAGATACCATGTGCCCAGATCTTGATCACATGACCACTGGGGCAGAGGTGGTATTCAGCAGGTTCTGACCAGTTTTGGAGAACCAGTAGTGGAAATTTTGAGTACTTTGGAGAACCGGTAAATATACCACCTCTAACTGGCCTTGTCCCCATCTATTCTCTGCCTCCCAAGTTCCAGCTGATCGGGAGGAAATGGGGATTTTGCAGTAACCTTCCCCTGGAGTGGGGTAGGAATGGAGATTTTACAGTATCCTTCCCCTGCCATGCCCACCAAGCCACACCCACCAAGCCACTCCCACAGAACCTGTAGTAAAAAATTTTGAATCCCACCACTGCACTGCGGCAGCCAGAATTTCAAGGAACATTTATTAAGTACCATTTATTCAGCATTGTCATAACTTTGAATGGTCATTTAATAAGTGATCATTAACCATGGATTATCTGCATGCCCCTTAGCATATTGAGTGTCATAGGCAAACTCTGTGCTAGGCATTATAATAAAAAATTACAGGACTGGCTAGACTGGAACAAGCTGAATTTCATATAACAAGCTGTATAGTATATCAAGTATTTGTGCTGCACCATATAATGGAGAAATACATTTATAAATATACATTTCCCTTATAGGGGGCATTTCTTGACTTCTTTTCTTGGCTTCTTCAATGTTTGATTCAATATATCAAACCCTGTTATGGGAAAACTTTGAAGTACCAACATCAACAGATGACTGTTATTTCTAATTCAGAAGCTATATACCAAAATCTCACTTCATGTAAGATGCTTACAAGGAACATGCAATACACCCTTTAAAAAGTGTCAAAGAAGGATGTATTTTAATACCCATACTATCTAACTTTCATATCAAGGATACAGTGAGAACCGTATATTCCCTTGTTGCCCATGCTCCATGATGATGATGATGATGATGATGATGATGATGATGATGATATCTGTTCAGTCAACTCCAACTCTTCATGATTCTATGGGCCAGATCTCTCATACCTTCCAATCTTGCAGTATTTCACTGAGTTTTTCAATAGTCTGGCTGTTGTCAGCTTCGATAGCATCCAGCCACCATGGACACTTTGATGGCCTGGTTTCCTTTTATCACTAACTCTTCCAAACATAATTGCTTTCACCAGTGAATTCCCCACATAAGTGACACACGGTTTTGTGATTTTGCCTTCTAATGTCATGTCTGGTTTTATGTGTTCCAGTACTTGCTTGTTAGTCACCTTTGCTATCCAAGGAATATACAGGAGGTTTCTCTAGTGCCATTGTTCAAATTAGTTGATTTTCTTCCTTTCACAGACATAGATAGCTACGGGAACTTTCATAGACATAGGTAGCAATGGGAACACAATAGAGCAAACTAACCTAGATTTGGTTGCCAGGCTGATGTCCTTGCTTTTGCATATTCAGCTCATGTTCATCATTGTTATGTCACTCAGTGCAATCCGACATTTTATTTCTGTACTGCATTCATCACTTTGAGCTATCTGCGATCCTAGTAAACTTAATTTTTCCACACATTCTATCTCTTCACCGTCAATTTCTATGTTTTGATGTTTCTCTTCCTTTCAGTGGTCATGAACTTGGACTTTTTAATGTTTAGGAAGTGACCAAAACTCCCACTTTCTTTTTTGATTTTGTTGATCAGATGTTCCAGGTCTTCTTTGGTTTCTGAGAGGAGAGTTGTATCATCAGCATATTGAAGATTATTGATGTTACCCTAATTCTATATGCTGATGACTCTCCTGTCATCTCTAATTCTCAGATTCTTGTCAGAAGATTGTTGAATGCTGTTATACATGCTTTTGTGTCTATAAACTAAACATTAACCTTCAGAAGTACAAAATAATGGTTTGTTCCTATAAGGCAAAGTCACATTCATGGATGCCAGATGGAACCCATATAGAACAAGTGTACTCCTTCAAATACAGTGGGAAAATATTCCATACCTCATGGTCCTGGAAAGCCACCATGAACATATAAATGAAACAGCAGCTGGATCCTCATGGCCCATTAGAATATTCTTCTGTGAGAGAATGAGAATTTGTCCTTGGATCCCTTAAACACTTTGAGGCCAAAACTTTGGCCCAGAACTTTATATAAAGCACAGGTTCACTTATTTGTTAAAAAGAACCTCACAGAATCATACAAACTGAATTTTTGAAATCCTGCTACGCCAAAAATGATCTCTAATGCAACCCTATCAACCTTGAAATACAGATGGTCAAAACTGAACATAAGGCTTGGAAGGCAGTTTTGAGTTATTGGTCAAAACTTCTGGATTTTTTTCCAATAGACCTAGCACCATTGATTTTAACAGTGGATTATGCTTCTCTATCAATTTTGACAGTAGAACATAAATTAGCCAATATTGTCCTACCTAAAGAATAGTTTATCTCTGCTGGTTATGATCAAGTCAAAATGAATATATATCAAAGGCTGGAGGGTGCAGAATTTCAAATCAACTAACTACCTAACATGGTGCTACAGAATGCTCATCACCATGAACACCTGGAAATCTGCAGATTATTTGATTATGTTAACCTTCTTAGCCTAAGGAAAGAATTATTTTGAACTAGACATAATATATTGCCTTCTGCCCTTCTGCTTGGCAGATGTAATAAAACACCTATTCATGAAAGACTATGTCCACAGAATTCTGGAGGAATAGAAACAATCAAACATGTCCTCTTTTACTGCAATTCCTATAGATATCTCTGAAAGTCCCATATAGTACCAGTTCTCCAGCAATTTCCAGGCAAAACAGATGAATCCTATGTTTAACTATTATTATCAGACACTAATCAAGATATAAGAAAGAGAGTAGCCACCTATTTGCCATCCAATAGTGAAGGTATAATGTCAACTGACTCTTCCCCCAACTATTTCTAATTTTTGTTTTGTAATTTACATTTAAAATTTTATTATCTGATCTTTGTCATTTGTGATTATAATAGAAGAATTGGATTTGATCCCTGTAGTGCATAAGTACTTCAGCATGGGCTTAGCCATTAAAAGGTTGTCCTCTAATGCTTTAGAAAAGATGGCCAGGTAGCAAGAACAAGGAGGAAAGATCCTAGAGTTTGACCAATAGTCCCTTTTGGAAATAGCAGTAATTTATCCAATGTGGCACCAGAGCATGTATCCTAGCATGAAACATTTTCATAAATTCAGCATACAGTATATGTGCAACATCAATTGTGAAAAGTCCCAATCATCAACACTATAAATTACAGATATGACTGGATCCATCTCATAAGAATCTACATGATGATTAGGACTCTTTATGACTAACAATAAGAGTTGGATCACTTCAGATCTGGTGGTGGATTAGCTTTTTGCCCTGAATTACAGCTCCCACAGTTCTCAATCCAGATTGAGGAAGCCAAAAATATAAAATCTGATCTCTGTGTTTTACTCAGTTAATATGAAACATGCTTTAATGATGGTCCATAGGATGTGGACCAACCCTTGATACATTTATTGGTTGGCAGATTACAAGATAGGCTTTGGTCAATTTTGACTTTCTGCGCCAGTTGCTACTGCCACTATCAGCTCATTTTTTCATACAATCTCATTCAAGCAATTGCTCCAAATTAATACGATGGAACTCTCAAATTTGTTTTTCCTGGATTGATTCCAGAACCTGGGCACTTTGGAGATATTTTTAATGCCATTCATTTGATCTGAACTGAACTTTGGCAACTCAGCTCAGTCTATCTCTGTGTCATTTGGATTTTAATTGGATGAAAGCCATTATTAATCATCCAGATTTTTAAATGTGTGGGTTTGAAAAGGAAGCTCCTTTGTTCTTGGAAATGCTTATTTTAAAATCAGATTGCTGTCTCCTATCCTATCTAGTCAATGAATAATCCTTTATTCTGACTGCTCTAATTCTGTTTTTAATCATTTCGTCCTTGCCCTATAGGACTCTCAGAAGGGTGCATAGATTAGTCTAACTATGTATGAAGCCAATCTGCTTCTAAAAGTAAAAGTATTCTGATTAAATGTAGGTGAATCAGCTCAGGTTTGATTTAGATTCAGGATCAGAAGTCAAAGGTGTCAAGATTCAATCTGAATTTAACTTCCAACATTCAAAAGCTTTAAGGAATTGATTCAAACCAATTCCAGATATGATTTGATAAAAGAGTTTACCATAAATGAGAAGAGAGGAAGATAGAAAAATATATAGATGCCCTTTTCCCCCTAAAATGGGAAGAAAATAGCAGGAGAGTTGACCCTTTATGGATCATTAACTTTGCAATGTTTTAATCAGATAGCTTCACCATAATTATCTTTATGAATAACCTTGCTGTACCTCCTTTAAAACAGAGAGAGCAGAGATGGGGGAAAGGTAGCAAGTAGCCTCTACATCAGTGTTTCTCAACCTTGGTAGCTTGAAGATGGGTGGACTTCAACTCCCAGAATCCCCCAGCCAGTGCTGCTGGATGGGCGATTCTGGGAGTTGAAGTCCACCCATCTTCAAGCTACCAAGGTTGAGAAACACTGCTATACATTTTTCAGCAAAGAGCCTTATAGCAACATTGTGTTAAAGCAATGCAACATTGTTTCCAATGTCAGAAAACACTCACTAGCTGATACCCCCCCCCCCCCTTTCCCCTTTAAACTGGAAAACATATTGGCAGGGCTCATTGGAGAGATTAGCTTCTTCTGGGAGTAACATATTATGTACTTCTTGTTTAACATTTTTTGAAAAACCAATATTTGAGAAATGTGTGTTCTTAGTGTTGCCTTCACAGTAGACTAAGATATAAACAAATATTTAGAATTACCGTATAAACCACAATCTAATATAAAAGCCCACTATCTCAGAAACATTCAAAACTGAGGACGTTTCACACAAGCATTGTAAAATAGAGATAGATAATTCAGGGAAAGAAAACAGCTTTATTATTTTTAAGATGGAGAAAATGAAAGGGGGTGAAAGGAGCTATAAACAGGGACTGAAAAGGCCTGAAGAACAATAAACTGACTTGATAAAGAGACTATGCTCTAAGCAAGACAAAGATAAGGAAGGTTATAGACAAAAGAATATTAAATTAGGAAAACTGAAGGATCACAGAAGCGAGTATAAACTAATGTTGCTTTAAATACCAGCAGAATATCTCATTCTCATTCCTAGGAAAACTACTACAAAATTAGCAAATAGACACAAATGGCAGGGTAATCCTTCTGCAAACTCTCTGATGGGCAGCATTTGCAAAGAAGATAAAAACTAATGTCAGTACCAGATCGCCCATTCAGAGGTGTCTGCAAGATCTGAAGCTTTCATTAAAATGACAAAAGCAACCGATGCAAGTTCCACCTCTTTTGTACCTAAGTGACATCAGGAGGCATGCACAAAAGGGATAGAGCTTCCATTGTGATGTCATTTGCCCCTCTTTCATAGAACCTTTGAACTTGCTCTCTGTGCAATTAAGAACAACTGCAACATTTAAGGTTCAAAGCGAGAAGCTGCAGATCTGAGAAGCACTTTAGAAGCTCTCCAAAGTCATTCAGAGCCACCTGCTCCATTTTGATGCTTTTAATGACTGCAGAGATTTGATCCTAAGCAGGGAATTGATCAGATCCCTTTTGAATCAGTTCCTTTCTTTAAATCTTCACAGTGATATAGAAATATGCCTCAAATTTCTTTGAAAATGTGTAACCCACTTTTCGGTTAAATAATTCTCAACATCCTTGAAATCGTTTCTTTTTCTTTTATAGACACACAGTACTTAATTCCCTAACAGACACATGGGGCTGGAACTTGCTTCCTTCTCACTCTGAGGTGACAGAGAAAATCTTTATGTCTGGTTCTTTATAGACTTTTCAAGAGGAGTTAGCCATCATTATAATTAGCATCTTTCCACGAAGTGAGAAAATTAGGAACCTTAAGAACAACTACTGAGACTACTTTTGGCAGACTTAGCAAGAGAAGTTCTAGCTTTCTTTTTTTTCCTCATAGGAGAATAGCAACTGCACAAAACAAGCAGCAGTAAAAGTGCTGTGAGGTGGAGCCGGAAAGTATCCTTTTAAAATCTCTTCTTTCCATTTTGATTGGAAGGCGGGAAGTTTAAATTAATAGATTGTTTACTTAAATTAGAAATGGAGTTTGGTTGAAAATTAGAAATGTAACTAGGAAAGTAAAAATGGGAAATTAATAATGTGAAAGAAATAAATTATACTGTTGTGGAAATATATGTTAGAGGTGGACCTACCCAATATTAAGAAATGTAAGCATTGTCTTAATATATTGAGAGCATTAAATAAATCGGCATTAAACTTTGTTGTCTGTAAGAAGCCACTATAGTAATAAATTAGTTTTATTTCATTCATCACAATGTTCATTTAATTCTCTTTTTATCCTTGGATGAATCAATATCAGATTAAGGGTTTTTCTTATGTTGTAATAAACAATATTATAAATATAGCAATGAGAGTTAAAGTTGTATTTTAGAATGTGTTCTATCACAAATGTAAAATGTTCTGACTTAGATGGAAGCAAATAGATGAGGACCCTTGCTAACTATTACGTGGCTTGATCTTAATGTAATTTTTTTTTATTCTTGACTTGATGCACTACCTATTAGTAGGCACCATTTATGAGAGAAGACAATAAAATCAGCATCCCCCCCCCACTTCATCCTGGCTCAGCTGTTTTCTTGAAACAAGCTCCTATACATTTCTTCCACCTTTCTTCCGCCTTTAGATTCTAGCAGTCCCTCAATCTCCTGTTTTTTGTTTCTGACATTCCAATTTTTTCCTATTTATATCTACTCCTTGTCTTACTTCCTCTGTCCATTTATCTTTACTGTTTCTATCCATAAATTTTAAATCTGATTTTTTTTTCCTCCCTATTCTTTTCCCCCTTTCTCCTTTCTCTGTCCTGGCTTTCAACATACTTTCTTTCAGTTTCTCTCCTGTTCCCCTCTTTAAAAACAAAAACTGAGCAGGTCTCAGTAGTGGCAGATGGAAAAGGGATGTTCCCAGCTAGAAATTCATTTGATGAAAAGAACCTCAACTCTTTCTCTTTGGGAGCATGTTTATAACATCCATGAAGCATACATTCCCCAAAGTAATCTGTGCAAGTGTTTCAAACTTCAGTGAGTTATTACAGAACAGAAAGCATAACTAGTGCACAGAATTTAGGGCTGGTGGAGAAGAAATGTTATTGCTGTTGTAAATCAGGAACCAGAAATTATCATCAAATCCAGAAATCTAGAACTAGATCCAGATCTTTTATTATAGAAGATTATTAGAGCCTTATCCATTATTAGAGTTCTTTTTCTTTTTAATTTAAGGAAAGAGTTAGGGGAAATTCTCTTTTGGAATTTGAATTTGCTTAAGTATTTGCCTGCCTCCATTCATCACAAGCAAGTCAATGACTAAACTATAGCAATGGGAACTAAAGTTTAGTTTTGCATAGAGAAACACAGCAGATCCTATGGAAAGAGGCCATAGGTACAATGGAAAGTCTCTGTCAGATGAAGCATCTCATCGGCTGTTGGTTATTTATACCAAATGTAAAATATAATTTGACTTTAATGTAAAATTATTGAATATCAATATCCATCAGGTGAGAAGAAAAAAATCCCCATACTAGGTTTTTTTTTTCAAAGCAGCTCCAGTTCTAGTGAATTATTGATGGATTTCATAGTAATCATATTTAAATGGATCTTTGAAACCTTCCTTTACTCAGCAGTTTATTTTAAAAGTGCTAAATTTAAGATTGGAAAAAAGGAGAGATTGAAAGAGAAGGTCGCATCACCAGCACTCTCTATTTTCAGCTAACGTGCTTAACACTTCCAACCTTAATACATGTTTACTCTGACATGCGTTTGTCCGCTATCTCTCATTGATCATACCCAGAAGTCTTTAGGTCCAGAGATTCAAGTCAGACAGAAGGGTTCATTTCATGACATGTATAACTGACATATTAAAACATGTGGCAGATTTACAGTATGAGATGGCCGAAATTGAGAAATTGTCATTTGCTGTGATTGATGGCAGCAAACTGGTGGGAATTATTCCCAGAGACAAGTTTACAAATGTGATATCCGGTGTGCAGTGAGAGGGACTCAGATATCCCATTGCTTGAGGCTTTGGTAAAGAAGAAACTTCTTACTCTACTTGGACAAAGTGTATCTTGGGAATTTCACAAAGTGAATCTCGGGAAAGGTATTAACTCATTTTCTGATGCAGGCTAGACTACCTGGTGCCCTTTTTTTCAAGTCAGAAAGCACTATATGGCACACAAATTATCCAAAAATAATAATTTACAGTTTTAATTTATTCAGTGTTAGCAAAGAGAAAATGTTACAATTTTCTGCATAATTATTGTCAGTTTTTCAATAGAAAGCTGGCTTCGTTGTTGATCAATTTGGATTACAACATGCATATGAAAAGTTAATAGATTCCAGTTCTCATAAAATAATTTCTATATTCTCTCCTTGAAATTAATTTATTTACTTGAATTTAATAGCAATGATGAAACATGAAACAAATTAATGAATTAAGCAATTAGAGATTCTACTAATCTAGAAGGTGTCAGTAAAGAATCAGAGGATTCTGTTTTTCTTTGCTGCCATCTAGTGATTGCTCAGGATTTAAAAGATAGATGAACCCTAGTGTCCAAGTCATATCCCACCAGATGTCAGGAATCAAAAGAAGAACAGTCCCCAAAAGGGACAAAATGTCTTCCAGCCAGCAGAAGTAGAAGAATGTCCAAATGTCCAGACATTTGGGCAGTCTAGGCCACAGCCACAGACCGCACATAAACCTGTAAACAGAGACAAAGGCAAACTAGTTAGTTAGTTAGTTAGTTAGTTAGTTAGTTAGTTGGTTAGTTGGTTGGTTGGTTGGTTGGTTGGTTGGTTGGTTGGTTGGTTGGTTGGTTGGTTAGTTGGTTAGTTGGTTAGTTGGTTAGTTGGTTAGTTAGACATCTTAGAACTCACCCCAGTGCTGAAGGACATGGCTGAGCTTCTCCTTTAACTTGACCTTCTGAGCTCAATGGATTTGATGCCTACCTGCCAACAGTAGTATCTGATAATAGACAAAAAGGAAGTGAATGGTGGGATGACAAAGAATAAGATGCCCCATAGAATCTATTTGATTCTGCGGCTCTTCACCTTCCTTATTTACAAAATAAATTCCAAAGCACTAAAATAATAGTGAAAATAAATAGCAGGACTTCAGAACCATGTTACAGCATGAAAATATATTACCTCTACAAACTTAACACTGCTGCTAAGCACCAAATTTAAAATTTGTCTTTTCCCACTAATGATCTTGGAATTAGCATCTGTGTTATTTTTAACAAAACTAATCTGCTATTGTTAATGGAACATTAGATGTCATGTTATTCTGTTGTTCTGTTATGTGTCCTATCCTTGCTGTTATGGCTTCATTTAAAAAAACTGAACAGAAAACCTCCAAGGCAGAAACTGAAATAAAAGTATTTTTTTTAAAAAAATCTTACTCAAAACGTAGATAACACTGAATCCAAGAAGAGAGACTGGCCTCCTTCCCTATTTTGCACAGTTTTTCTGTTCTTTAGGGTGTTATACTCCATGGGTCAGAGAAATAAATAGCAATAGCCAAGCATATTTTCAAAATTATTGTGCACCTGGCAAATAATGTATCTGTGAGGTTGCCTATTAATTTCACTGTGGAAAAATTAGTTCTATTTTTCTTGTTATCTTGCTAAGCCTTTCTGAAAAAGTGTAAAGGGAGGGTTGTTGCCAGGGGTGGGTTCTAATTTTTTTTGCTGCCGGTTCTGTGGGCGTGGCTTATTTTGTGGGCATGGCTTGATGGTCATGTGACAACTCTTTAGGATTTAGCAGAGGTACTGGCTACCAGGCTTTTAACTGCTTGCAGAGCTGTACTGGTCTACTCATTTATATTTGCAGGTACCGGTCTACTCGTTTGTTTTGGAGGCACTGGTCTACCACCAAACTGCCTTTTACCACTGATCAGCTGTAGGGCGGCCCTTTGAAACTCAGCGCAAGAGTTTAAACAGTTTTTTTTCCTTCTAACCGATCAGCTGGGACTCAGGAGGCAGCAATAGATTGGGGGTGGGACCAAATAGAATAAGAATAATGCGGGGGGGCAGGGGGAAGAGGGGGCAGAATGGTTCAATGATGTCATATCGTCACTGCTGCCAGCTCAGCGGAACCGAGTGGAACCGGGAGGAACCCACCACTGGTTGTTGCTGATTTTTCTTTCTGAATATCCCATTACAGTTCAAATAAGGTTTGTCCCTTATTCCACCGGGCAAAAAAATTGCAAAGCTTTCTCTTTCCCCAGGCTTGGAGGACATGGTCCTCAGAGATGGGTTCTACTTACCCTTACTACCAGTTCATAATGGGAGCACACACACACGTGCATGTGTTTCTGCTCATGCGCATGCTTCTGCTCATGAGCATGCTTCTGCTCATGTGCAGATCATCCTTGATGATGTTGGGGCGGGTGGGCGGAGCCTCCCGCTGGTTTTACTACCGATTCTATAGAACTGGACAGAACCGGGAACAATCCACCACTGATGCTTCCTCACTTCAGGGATTATATCTTGTCTTTAGTGTTACCTCTTGTCAGCCTGCTGACATTCTTAATTTTTTTTTTTTCTGGTAGATCTAGATCTTGTAGGATCTAAATCTTCCTTTTGTTGGAAGAAATGTTCATCTGGGTTCAGTTCCAAGTGGGGAAAGACACTGGAAACATGGAGACTGCTTGGAAAGATGGTTTAATGCTGGACAGATGGTTTAATGCTGGACCGGGAACAATCCACCACTGATGCTTCCTCACTTCAGGGATTATATCTTGTCTTTAGTGTTACCTCTTGTCAGCCTGCTGACATTCTTAATTTTTTTTTTGTTTTGTTTTGTTTTGTTTTGTTTTGTTTTGTTTTGTTTTGTTTTTTTGGTCCTGGGCAAAATGAGCACATGGAAGGTACACACACACACACACACACACTTGGGCCCCACCTTGGAGCTTCCTGTTCCTGTGTAAGGGCAGGTATACTGATTGGTTGTCAGACTCCATGAGGCTATGCAGGGGTAACTTTCTAGGTTGTCATGAGTCCCAGGCTTGGTTGTATCTTGCTGGGTGATGATGTAATGGAGAGAGTTTTGGACAATTCCTATTATGCCTGAGGGCTAATCCTAACTGCTAGAACTTGGGTGAGGGCATTTGCTTATGAATAGACCTAACCATCTCTTTATCTCTTAAATGCTGACATCTGCTGTGGGCTATTGAGGAAGGTGGGGGCTATTAAGAGTGAGACTGCTTCCTGCCTAAAAAAAAACATGTTTCTCCATTTCTCATCCAGGGAAATATAATATTCTGGCTTTTTAATATTTCCTATAATATTTCATTCATCTAGGTAAAGGGTGGTGCTACCTTCGTACACTTTCTCACCCTGCTGCTCTCTAATCAGCAGAAGACCTTCCAAGGTCAAAGGAATCAGAGCTTATTTCCATTGAGAGGTTAGAAACCAGTTTAGACCCTAGTATAAATGGACCAGAGCACAGGCTGGTATGGCGCAATGCTGTAAGGAATAAGGAAACCACAGAGACGTCCTCCTAAAAACTAGATAGACTTTACAAGACGCTTGAGCAATACAAGGCACTAAATCACATTTTTGTGAATTTATCTTTGGTGTAGTGCACTCTATCAATAAGAGAGCCCGAGAGAAGTTACTGCATAGATCTTGGCTGTAGAAAATTAGTCTACATTAGAACAATGTATGTGAATGTCTAAGTCTCAGGAATGTCTAAGTCGAATTAGCTATTTTTTTTAAAAAAAAGCCCAGCAAATCTACAGGAGCCTGGATAGCTCAGCAGACTAAGCATTGTAATTAAAACCCAGCTGTCTGCAATTACTGCTAGTTCGAATCCCCAGGCTCACGGTTGACTCAGCCTTCCATCCTTTCTAAGGTAGGTAAATTGAGGACCCAGTTTGTGGGGACAATAAGCTGACTTTGTATAAATATACAAAAGTATGAAGGCTATTGCTTAATGCATTGTAAGCCGCCCTGAGTCTTTGGAGAAGGGCGGCATATAAATCAAATTTTTAAAAAAATCTACATGGTTCGGAAAGAAAACATGTTAGTGTATCCAAAGAGATTAAAGTAGCTGTTAAACAGAGACTGCAGAACAGATTGTGATAGGCTTGGGATCAGCCCAGTACATTTTTATATGATAGCATAGCATAGCATAGCATAGATCAGCAAGCTTCCTTGCTTTGCTGGATATTTGGTGAAGTTTCCCATAAATTATGTACATTAGGTAAATTTGTTTACAAAAATACCTATTTTGTGTTTTTGACAGTAATTGAGTGTCTGGAGCTGATGCAGAAAGGAACACCTCCACTTACATTATTTTTCATCCTTTAAATATATAATGTAGGCCTCTTCAAGATTTCAGATGCAAAATGTATAAAATGTAAAGGGATAAGTAAAACTGGAATATTGACTTGGTGACACTCTGACCTGTCTTGTGCTATTTTCATTAAGAAAAATAAATATTATTTGGAATTGACTTCTAATGGGAGGGGAAATGGGAAATTAATTTCCTTCTGTTACATGATTATTTTATGCAGCATAATTACAATCTGTTACTAGCCTCCTACAAGCATCTTATTTACAACTTTCATTTTAATGAGCAGGCATCTCAGCTAAAGGACAATGCCTGTGACCTCCCATATAACAGTAGGAAAGTCACAGAAGAACATTAGTGATTTATTCATATCCCCATGCCCAAATAACTCAAGATGTGTTGTGTGTGTCATATGCATGCATGCATACATACATACATACATACAGGTGGTCCTCAAATTATGACCAAAATATAACCTGCATATTACAGTTGTAAATTGCAACAGTTTCTAAGTCGTAAGTTCCCTTTTTTCAGGTAAATTATAACTTTGAACAGTCTTTAATGACTGGTCATTCCAAAGGTGCTTTCTCAAGAGGCAACTGGACTTTCTTGTTTTTCTTTGAAGACATTTCGTTTCTCATCTGAAAAGCTTCTTCAGCTCTGACTGGACAGTGGGGAATGGAAGGATTTATATTCCTTGCAGACAGCTTTGTATCCTTTTAAAGTGTTGTTGAGGTCACTTGAAAGTTTATCTGTGTCTTCAGGGTCACTTGAATGGTCCAAATGGCTGTGGAGCCTTCTTGGAACTGGTGAAAGGACTATGGTATAGACTGGAGAAAGATGATGTCATATCCTTCCCCCTCTGTTGAGAGAGGGCTGTTCAGTTTTGATATAGATGGCCTCTTCCACCCCTCTTTCAAACCAGTGGTCCTCTCTATCCAAAATGTGGACTTTGCTATCTTCAAAAGAGTGGCCTGTGTCTTTTAAATGCCAATGGACTGCTGAATCTAGTCCTGAGGGGTTTATTCAGGACCATGGAAAAGCACCTTTGGGACAACCATGACCTGGATGACTGAGAATCTCCATAAACGTAAATGACTGGTTGTATACACTGTATATTGAAAGAATGGAAAGAAATGCATGGGGTGTTGTAGCTGAAAATAAATTGGCAGTATATAGTGTTCTAATATATGGGAACAAGAATGGTTTGCAAAGATAGAAAAGAATGGAGAGGTAGATTTAATGGTGATGGTGTCTATTTCACCCTTGTTTTATTTTTAGCTTTAATTTATTTTGTTTACAAACTCTTATTCCTTTTCTGCTCTCTGCATAATATATTTCTTATCCTACCAGGGAATAACAAAATGTGTGTGTGTGTGTGTGTGTGTGTGTACGTACATACTAAGTATAATTCCCTTCAGCCCTTCAGCCTGTCTGATGATCGATGACAATGAGTCTGTAACATCAGAAGAACACTCAGTTAGAAAAAAGCAGTTGCAAGAAAAATAAATAGGTCAAGAAATCCTATTCTCATCATTTTATAGATAGCAGATTTATTTGTTGTTGTTTTCTTAGTGTTGTCAGAAATATTTTCCTTTCTTTTGCAAATACAGTTAATGCCTCTCAAAATACCCTTCCTTAAAACCTGTAGTTAAAAACGCCATTGTTCCTTCAAAGGCAGTGAAATAGTAGGGAAACATAAGCCATTCCAGATGCTAGAACAGAAGCCCTCTAGAGTGTGTTTACTTGAAAATGAATGTTAATACCTTTAAATTCCATGTAAACAAGTTAAGGGTGTAGTAATGATGTACTTGTAGTCCATTGTTTTTTCTAGATTGCCATGGGTATTTATTTATTTATTTATTTATTTATTTATTCATTTGAAATCCACACCTTGACTAATCTGAAAAAAGAATAGCTGGATATTGGAGACTCAGGCAGCCTTCACCAAGCTTCGGAAATGCAAGCCCTGAATTTTAAAAAAATGTGCCTTTAAATTATTATAGCTGCATTTTCAGGATGCATATTAACATCTATAATGTGGTTATACAGTTCTTTTTTTAAAAAAAATTAAAGGTAAGGGGTTTATACCATGTTACATGGTGGAAGAGGAAGGAGAATTTAATTCTTGCTATAGTTATGCTTTGTGTATCAACTAGTGATGCATTTAAAAAAAGAGATGCTTCCAGCTGTGCTTTTGTCACTGCACAACAAAGCGACTGAACATGTACACATGTGTACAAACAGCTGGAAGCAGTTTATGAGGTAGTTGCACAAGCCTGGAAAAAGATAAATGTCATTGATTCAAAGGGTTGTATGTGCTATGTATTCTCATTCATTGCAGTGAACCGCTCAGGAAGGATTTGCTCAGCCCTAATTGTTCATGTCATATGTATTTAATCTGCTCTAGGGCTGTCAATCAGTCTTTTTTTTTTAATCCATCTGCTTGTTTTCATTATTGTTTTTATATGTGGTGATGTAAATCAAATATCTTTATTATGATCTTTGACCAGCCTGTGTGTGTGAATAGAGGTAGATGGGCATGCAGATATAAATGGTATAGAAAGCACTTCATTATCACTTTATCACTTTATCTTTGTATACAAAGGATAGTGCTAATATTGAAAGTGACACCTTCAAAGGATTCTGCAAGTCCATCAAAGCATCCCACTGAAGCTGTCTCCCTTATTCACACCTTGGGATTGTCGGTTGGTTGTGGAAATTTGGACAGGGAGTTCCTCCTTACAAGTTTTAGGGGAGGCACAAGGCTGTAGTTTTGAGTCTTGTGGCTCCACCCCCCCCCCCCCCATCAACATGGTGCTTGCTTTTTGTAATAAAGAATTGGCACTCAGCCTTTTGCAATGTGGGCAGTTGTTTAGCTTTCCTCCCACAGACTTTGCTGAAGGATGTGTGCATCTGAGTAGCAAACAAAGATAAACAGCATAATACAATTTGCACATCAATTTAAAGAAAGAGGGGAGAAAAGACAAAGTCAAGGCCCCAATAAAAATATCATACCCAAACATCATACAGAATAACACCAGCGATAGATGCCTGTGACAAAGTACCACATTTAAAAGATGTTCATAGTTGTAATGTTTTCTTTTTTCAAACAGAATCTCCCAGGTATTTATCACCTTACAAAGAGGTAGATCAAGTTCCTGGTAGCACCTAACCAATTTGGGATGATCTCAAAAGCCTAGGCAAGATTAGAGTGGTTAATGGTTGGATTGCAGACTACCAGAAAATCCCAAAATAGAAGTTAGACTTTTTTGGGGGGGAGGGAGATTAAAATGCTTTCACATCATTTACTGACAAATTGTTTAAATACATTCATACTTTTGATTTGAATGTAGAATTGTAACATTACTGTTTGATGATATGGATGTTTTCAATCAGAATAGAGTTGGAAAGGACCAATTCCCTGCTCAAGCAGGAGATCCTATACCATTTCATACAAGTGTCTCTTGTTAAAAGCCTCCAGAGAAGCACCCACAACTTCTGAAGGCAAGCTGTTCAACTGATTAAATGTCCTTTTAGGAAGTTTCTCCTTAATTCCAGGTTGCTTCTCTCCTTGTTTAATTTCCATCCATTGTTTCTTGTCTTGCCTTCTGGTGCTTTGGAAAATAAGTTGACCCTCTCTTCATTGTAGGGGTTTATCTTTATATTATTATTATTATTATTATTACTATTATTATTATTATTATTATTATTATACTTGATTGTTACAAATCATTTTCATGATGTCAAGAGAACTACATGGACGTGTTCATGAAGCTGCTTGGGCTTAGACTGCAGTCAGAGACCTTCTCTGACAAAGATTTTAGCTGGAATAAGTAACAAGTTTTATTTTCTCAAGTAATGACATGAGCTGGGAAAATGCAGCAGAGTTTGAAATCTATGCAAAGGTGCAGTTTCTCCGTGTGCGTATCCACATGAATATCATGTGACAAAGAGGTAAGAGAGATTGCTCAATCATAGATGTATTGCACTGAGATGTCCATTTCTGCATTTTTTAGGAGCTGGAAGGAAATGTTTTCCCAATATATGTAATGCACTTTTTCTGCTGAATTTTCCTATCATCAGTTTTTTGTTTCCAAATTTAGGGTAGTTTAAACAGAGACATCAAAGCTTCTAATAGGAAAGCAGTTGAAAATAATGTTACACCTCTGATCCAGGCATAAATTCAGAGAATACACAGGTAGATCTCTCGTTATAAGCCTCACTGAAATGAGTGTGTGAGAAAATATCCTTTTAGATTGCACCTTTTAGCTTCTGGCATTAGCACGTAACAAATCCTGCCTAGTGGGCTATTAAAGCTGGGTGGATAATCCAGGAGCTTTCTCAGGTCAAAGGCTTACAGTTAACTGGAACCTGGCTACAGAAAATCATTGACCATCTGCTTTGCTAAATGGCTTGGAAAATGGAGGGTAAACTTGTCACTTTCATGCTCGAGAGCAGACCATTTGATCCTATTCATCTCTAGTTCTCCTTTATATTCTTTCACTGCTTTTAAAAAAAAGATTTGGCTCACCCTCCTTTTTTTCTCTTATGCACAGCAGAAGAAGTGAATCACAATTCATGCCACTGGGACTGGGGCCCCACTGCATTTAGATAGTTGATGAGATCTTCTGGGATTTTCTTCCTCACTAGAGAAAATATTTACAGAAAGATGCACTGCAGTGGCATCTCCAAGTGGGGGCAAGAAGGAGAGGCCAACAAAACAAGAGGTGCGCAAAGCAGTACAAGGTTCAGCTTTTTGTATTTGTGATGACATTCACATGAGAAGGGGCAGAGCTTGTAGTGTGACCAATGCGACAGGTCCTTCTGGTGAAGTGGCAAGATTCAGAGTGGAAAAGCATCTAATGTTCAAATATTGGCTGATTTGCATGTATTCCCAAAGCTGCCTTCACTATGATGATATCACTGTGGAAACAGGCAACATTTCTAGATGAGTATTTATAGGCAACAAAGGATATGTAAACATCTAGGCCTTCTTACTCACAGACGCAGACAAAAAGACACATGCTCACTCGCATGCACACTGCTCTTAGCAGTCATTTATATATATGTGCCTAAAATGTATTATAGAAGACAGATATAAGGATTTAGGAGATGTCTGCTAGTTCAAAAAAAAAAAAAAAGTGTCCATGGCCACAAGTCCATCAGTTTATTGTAGTTGCTGATGAATAGGGCGGGATGCAGGTAATTATGCTCTGTTTGATCTCATCTACTAATCCATAATAAACTCCCTGCTGGTCACTTCTTCTTTCCTGCGCCGATCTAACACTGGCGACGAAGGTCTAGAGAAGAACCTCCGCGTGGCACGATCGCCATAACGAGCTGAAGTCACTCGACGCGGTCTGAGAAATGGCAACGCCGCAAGCGCCGTTCGCCTCGCTGGCTCCCTTCAACCCCAGCCGGGAGAAGTGGAGTTCGTATATGATACGTTTCCGCCAGTTCCTCCGGGGAAACGGCTACAACAACCTAGACGACGAGAGGAAGAGGGCTCTCTTCCTCGCTCACTGCGGCTCCGACGTTTTGGAACTCGCCGTCAACCTCGTCGCACCCAGGGACATTGAAGTCATGTCCTGGGTGGATCTGCAGACTGCCCTGCAAGACCACTATGCACCAACGGGCACCCCCATATCGAACCGCTTTACCTTCCGCCAACGTAATCAGAAGGAAGGCGAATCGCTTAAAGACTTTGTGGCGGCATTGCGTCAAATCGCTGCGAACTGCGAATTTGAGAACGTTGACAATGCCTTACGCGACGGGATCGTCTTCGGGATGAGAGATGCCAACCTCCAAAAGAAGTTCCTGAGCAGAAAAAGACTGTCCCTGAAGGACGTTCTTGAGGAGGCTACGGCTGCTGAAACATCCGAGACCGCCGCTGCTGCCATGCTCCAGTCCCGAGGGATCCATAAGATCCGCAAACCGTCATCTGAATCGTCCGAGGACTCTGCCACACCAACCGATTCAGAGGGAGAGTCGACCGTTTTGAAAGTTTCCCGCCCACCTAGGCGGGAAATTCAAAAAGATGGCCGCCGCGCCGCTCAGTGTGGCAGTTGCAAGGGACACCATCCCCGCCAATCCTGTCACTGGCGGGATGCCACCTGCTGTCGCTGTCTTAAGAGGGGGCACATCGCGGAGGCATGCAGAGCCTCTGATCCGGTTCCTGAATCGATCAAGCCCCAGAATCCAGAAAGTCGTCGCGACTCCCAGAGGTCATCCAAACGGTCCTCAATCCAGCAAAATCGCGACGACCGCAACAGTTATCATGGCGGCGCTGTGAACCAGACAACGATCGCCCTCACCAGCACCAACAGTGCCACAAAATTCCACGTGACACTGTTGGCAGAAGGCTTGCCGTGCACGATGGAAGTCGACTCAGGCTCCGTCTATTCGATCATCGACTGGCACCAGGTCAAGAGACTGAAACCGAATCTCTCCAAGCGCCAACTTGAACCTCTGCACTCCAAGCTGGTGGATTTCGGCGGCAACCCCATCGGCGTCATCGGGAGAACCAACCTCCGGATCGCCTTCAAGCAGTTCCAGGGCCAGCTTCCCATAACCGTCGTGGAGCATAGCCGCCCGACCCTGCTGGGCGTGGAGTGGTTCCAGCCGCTGGGGCTTTCTATTGGAGGCATCCACCAGATTAGCTCAGGCGAACTCGACTCACTCATCGGAGAGTTCCAAGAAGTCTTCGATGGTAAGTTAGGGACCTTTTCAGGGAAACCCATCTCCTTTAATCTGGACAAGGGGGTAACCCCAATTCGGCTCAAGCCCCGCCGGGTTCCATTTGCCTTGCGGGCTAAAGTAGACGCTCAGCTAGATAAGCTGATTGCCCAAGGTATCCTGGAACCCATCGATCATGCTTCATGGGAAACTCCCATTGTGACTCCCATGAAGCAGGATGGATCTGTGCGCATCTGCGCCGACTACAAAGTGACCATCAATAAGGCGTTGCCGCAGAGCGCATACCCCGTGCCAGTAGTGCAACATTTGCTGCACTCACTCGGCAAGGGCAAAATTTTTGCAAAACTGGACCTGGCCCAGGCTTACCAGCAACTGCCAGTAGATCAGGAAACGGCGGAGGCACAGACTATTGTCACCCATAGAGGCGCGTTTAAGTGCAACCGTCTCCAGTTTGGAGTCAGTGCAGCCCCAGGCATTTTCCAATCCATGATGGAACGCCTTCTCCAAGGCGTTCCAGGGGTGGTGCCTTATTTCGATGATGTACTGATCTCTGGGGACTCAAAGGCTCAACTCCTGGACCGGCTGAGGCTAGTTCTCCAGCGTTTCAGGGAGAAGGGCCTGAGAGTCCGGAGGGACAAGTGCATCATTGGGGTACAGGAAGTCGAGTTCCTGGGCTATCTGATAGATAGTTCTGGCATCCACCCCACCAAATCAAAAGTTAAAGCTATCCATGAAGCTCCCAGCCCCAAAAACAAAGCGGAGCTTCAGGCTTTCCTTGGATTGCTTAACTTCTACGCTATTTTCCTCCAGCAGAAAGCCACTGTTGCTGAGCCGCTCCATCGCTTGCTGGCGAAGGCGGTTTCCTGGAGGTGGGGACGTGAGGAAGAGTCTGCATTCAGAGCCGTTAAGCAACTTCTGACCTCTGACAGTGTGCTCATTCAATACAATGAGACACTGTCCCTCAGACTGACCTGTGACGCTTCCCCGTACGGAGTTGGCGCTGTGCTCAGCCACGAACTGCCTACCGGTCGTGAAGCCCCCATCGCATTTTTCTCAAAGACTATGTCTAGTGCTGAGCGCAACTACAGCCAACTGGACAAAGAGGCGTTGGCTATTGTTGCAGGGGTGAAGCGCTTCCACGAATACCTGTATGGACGGCAATTCACCATTGTCACCGATCACAAGCCTCTCCTCGGCCTACTAGCAGGGGACAAGCAGACCCCAGCATTCATGTCCCCCCGGATGACGCGCTGGTCCATATTCCTCGCCGGCTACTCCTACAGCCTCGTCCACCAGCCTGGTAAAGCCATCGCAAACGCCGACGCGTTGAGCAGGTGCCCATCCGCCGAATCCGTGGAAGACCCGGCCCCCACGCTCGAGCTGCTGCATATTGACAACGACAGTAACTGTCCCGTGACATCTGCCGACGTAGCGACGCACACGCGAGCTGACCCCATCCTCCGGCAAGTCCACTCCTGGGTCCTGAGAGGCTGGCCGACTCGAATTGACAGCGACGACTTCAGCCCGTTCAGCCGCAAGCAAGGGGAGCTGTCCACCATGCGCGGCTGTTTACTATGGGGAGATAGGGTGCTGATTCCCAGCACTCTGCAACGAAGGACTCTTGCTGCGCTGCACAAAGGACACCCGGGCATAGTCCGGATGAAAGCCCTGGCACGGAGCTACGTCTGGTGGCCGTCACTGGACAAAGACATTGAACATTGGGTCGCCAGGTGTAGCCCGTGCCAAGAAGTCAGAGCCGCCCCGCCTCAATCTGACCCGATGCCCTGGGAGACTCCGAGCTCCCCCTGGTCGCGCATTCACATAGACTTTGCTGGCCCCATTCATGGGCACCACCTCCTCATCGTGGTTGATGCCTACTCCAAGTGGTTGGAAGTCGTCCCCATGGCATCCACCACAACAGAAGCTACCATCCGTGCCCTCCGGCGCCTCTTCGCGACCCATGGACTCCCAGACGTGTTGGTCTCAGACAACGGGCCCCAACTTACGTCCGTGCCCATGGAAGCTTTCCTGGCTGGCTTGGGCATCCGCCATGCCCTCTCTGCCCCTTACAGACCGGCCGGAAATGGGCAGGCTGAACGGATGGTGCGGCTCACGAAGGAGTCACTCGCCAAGATGGGCCCGGGTGACTGGCAGGAGCGCATTGACACTTTTTTGCTTACCCAGCATATCACGCCTCACTCTGCCACCCGAAAATGCCCCGCCGAACTTTTAATGGGCAGGAGACTCCGGTCACCCCTGGACAGACTGCACCCACAATACTCCTCTGAGGTGCCCGCATCCGCCAGTCGCCAACTTCGCCAGTTTTCCGTCGGTGATGCCGTCTTCGCTCTTAATTTCCACGGCTCGCCTAAATGGCTTAAAGCTACAGTACACAGCACAACCGGTCCCAAATCCTCCCGCGTTGAGCTGGACGATGGACAGATCGTGAGACGTCATCTCGACCAGCTCCGCAAAAGGTGGAGGGAAGTGAGCGAAAACCACCCCGACGAGGTAGGCCTAAACCACCCCGGCGCAGTAGGCCTAAACCACCCCGACGAGGTAGGCCTAAACCACCCCGGCGCAGTAGGCCTAAACCACCCCAGCACAGTAGGCCTAAACCACCCCGACGAGGTAGGCCTAAACCATCCCGGTGCAGTAGGCCTAAACCACCCCGACGAGGTAGGCCTAAACCACCCCGCCGCAGTAGGCCTAAACCACCCCGACGAGGCAGGCCAAAACCACCCTGGCGAAGTAGGCCTAAACCTCCCAGACAAGGGAGACCGGCGACCCGAGGGAAGAACAAACACCCCGGCACCTAGCCTAATACCAGATCCGGCAAGGCAAGTAGACCGGGGACAACCCAGCAGGGGAAGCCAACGTCAACCCTGCGAAGTGGGCAACCGGCAGCCCAGAGTTGGGGACCTCCAGCCAACATTCCAGGAGACCCTACAACAACCCGCCAACCGCGCAGAAAACCAACCCTGCAAGGAAGGCCTCCACCACCCCGGCAGGGTAGGCCAACACCAACCCGACCAGGTCGAGCAGCCCAGCGGCCAGAGGGAACATTCGGCACCACCGCCAGACCAACCGCGCAGAGAGGGCCTACACCACCCCTGCAAGGTAGGCCTACGCCACCCCGACAGAGCCGACCAGTCACCATTTCCGTCCGCCTGCCGCCCCGGGAGTAAGCCGGACTCAACTGGAGAACCCGGGGGCTTAACTCAACCACCACCGCCGGACTCGCACCCTGACCCAGACCGGCGCGACCCCAGCCCAGAGGGGACCCGAGGGAGACCCAGGGACCTACCGTGGCTCAGGAGTTCCGGACCGGCCAAGAGCAGGGATCCACACCGGCGGCTCCACGATCCGTGCAGGAATGAGGCAGACCAGCATCGCCCGCAGGCGGAGGTCCGTGACCCGGCCGGAGGTTCGGACACAGTGCCCGCGTCCTCGACGGCCAGATCCAGCCCGGCACCGGGGAAGAAGCCCCGAGCAGAGCAGACACCCTCCGTCCGGGAGAGTGTCCATCTTGACTCTGAACTGCGCAGGTCTACGCGGGCACGTAGACGTCCTGTTTATCTTAGTGACTATTTCCCTGATCGACTGACTAAGAACTAGGGGGGAGGAGTGTTATGTCCTTATAAGGACATCCGCCTGGGATTGGCTGAAGATCCTTTCGGCGGGAGTTTTGAATCCCTGTCAGTGGGCGGTGCGTCTGCCGGAGTGTATATAAGGAGAGCTCCGGCAGCGCACAAGCTGTTCAGTTCTTGTTATTAAAACTTGTTACTTGAACCCTGCTGGTCACTTCTTCTTTCCTGCGCCGATCTAACAAGTACATTTAGTCAATTTAGTAGAACTTAATAAGAAATTCTCCCATTTTTGGATTAGACAACTTTATAAGAGACTGAAAGCTGTTTGTGGGTTTTCTACATGTTAAATACAATGACAGATGGTTAACCGACAGATTTGAAGGTTAATGTAATGTTTGGGTTAACCTGTTGACTGGTGTTTTTTTTTTCTTTTACATATATATTGTGATTAGAAGTTGGGTCGATTTGATTATTACACAGAAAGATTTCTATATCTTTGTATATTTAATGTAGCATTTTTTGCTAAATATAGACGGAAAAGTGTATAGCTATTTGTAGACCCATTATGCAAGGGAAAAATAACATATTAGGTTTTTTTAATCCATTTTTCAGCATCTAGATGGATTTTATATGTTTAATGTTAGATCTATTTGACATTTGGGATTCTTTTTCTTTCTTTCTTTCTTTCTTTCTTTCTTTCTTTCTTTCTTTCTTTCTTTCTTTCTTTCTTTCTTTCTTTCTTTCTTTCTTTCAACTGAACACACTCAAAACCGTAGAAATGGTGGTAGACTTTAGGAGAAACTCTTCCATACTTCCACCTCTCACAATACTAAACAACACAGTATCAACAGTAGAGACCTTCAAATTTCTAGATTCTACCATATTGCAAGATCTAAAATGGACAGCTAACATCAAAAACTTCATCAAAAAAGCACAACAAAAAATGTTCTTTCTGCGCCAACTCAGAAAGCTCAAACTGTTCTCCAGTTCTACAGGGGAATTATTGAGTCTGTCATCTGCACCTCTATAACTGTCTGGTTTGGTTCTGCAACCCAACAAGACAGACACAGACTTCAGAGGATAATTGGAACTGCAGAAAAAACAATTGCTACCAACCTGCCTTCCATTGAAGACTGTATACACACATCAAAAAGAGGGCTGTGAAAATATTTACACATGCTTCACATCCTGGACATAAACTATTTCAACTCCTACCCTCAAAATGATGCTATAGAGCATTGTACACCAGAACAACTAGACACAAGAACAGTTTTTTTTCCCGAACACCATCACTCTGCTAAACAAATAATTCCCTCAACACTGTCAAACTATTTATTAAGTCTGCACTACTATTAATCTTCTCATCTTCTCATCGTTCCCATCACCCATCTCCTCCTACTTATGACTGTATGACTGTTGCTGGTATCCCTATGATTTATATTGATACTATTTCTTGATTGCTTATTTGTAACCTATGACTATCATTAAGTGTTGTACCTTATGATTCTTAATGAACGTATCATTTATTTTATGTGCACTGAGGGCATATGCACTGAGACAAATTCTTTGTATGTCCAATCACACTTGGCCAATAAAAATGCTATTCTATTCTATTCTATTCTAATATATTTTTCTTTTTGTTGTTAGTATTGACAGTCCATTTTTCTGTTTTGTACTTTATTTTTGTTGATAAAAGAAAATAAATTTTATTTTTTTTAAAAAAGAAATTATCCCATTCATTTTTCACTTAGAAAAGCTTCAGTTGATATAAGCAGTACCTTTCCTTTCCAAATCTCTACAGTACAGTAAGGCATTATCTTCTTTCTCAGATTATCTACTAAGGACTTCTTTTCATTTTTGGAATCAGCATATTTGGCATATCTTATATATTGGAAGATGTTGGACCCTACTATCTTAGAAATCTAAAATTCTGCCTCCAACTTTATTGCCTAGGGAAGTGGAGTGTGCAATAGCATACCGATTCCAATTTGATCCTTATGATCATGCTAAATCGGTGCTAGGAAGCAATCCAAATGTCATCCTATTAATGGAGAGCCTGGGAAAAAAAATTAAATTAGTTAATGGGATCAGATGGAGATCTTCTTATGCGAGGAGCTGCCATATAAGCTGCCATTACTTGCCAAGATGCTCAGAGTGACAATATTATCAATTTAAGCACGTTTGGATGTTTACATATGGGCTGGTAGTTCTAAGTGCTTCAAAATCCACTCTATCTAGCAACAGAGAATTTAACATATTTTTACAACATAAAAATCCTATAAAAGCTATTTATGACTGGTTGTTGGAATATGATAAATGTTCAAAAATATTGAGAGTCGTAGGATAAAGGACTGGAATGTTCAGTAAACACATTTCTGGCATTTCAATGTCACATCTCTACAGATTTAAAATTACAACTTAATCAACATAAATTCTTTCAGATATTTTGGACATCTATAAAGCTTTTTGCAAAGAAATTGGCAGTTTTCACTTAGAGGAGAGAAACTAATCATGTAATACAGTCATGTGACGAAAATGAATCACAATATCTGTTCATGTACTACAGTAACTCCCTTCTGTATGGAAATGATTTCATATTCATTTATTTATTGTATAGCCACCCATCTGACAACAGACTGACTCTGGGAGGTGTAGGTTACTTAATTAAAAAAGAAAGCAATATATTTTACTCAAATACCAACAGTTCTGAGACTAACTAAAGGACAACAGAAATGGAACCAGTTGGTGGTATATTGCTAAAAGGTAGCTAGAGCTGAGTTGAAAATCATCCTCATCCTCATCATAATAATAGCCTTTATTGTCATTGTACATTATGTATACAAAAAAATTGGTTTAGCCTTTACTGGTGCAATCCATAACAGAAAATACAAGACAACATAATAGTATAAAGAATAATCCTTATACAAGTATTTGGGGGGCAGGAAGAGTAGTCATAGGTTTCCATATGCATGTGGAATGATTGTGATTGTCTTTAGGAGTCTGACAGCCCACGGGTAGAAGCTGCTTTTAAACCTGTTTGTCCAGCTGGCTATACTTTGATGTCTTCTGCCCGATGATAAAAGTGAAAAGAGACACTGGTCGGGGTGTGAATCATCCCTAAGTATCTTCCTTACTCTGCTGAAACAGCAAGACCTGGTGATGTCATTCAGTGGTGTTAGAGGGCAACTAATGGTTTCTTGTGCTGAATTAATCACTCTCTGTAGTGCCTTCCTGTCCACAGCTGTTAGACCAGCATACCATACTGTTATACTTTCTATCATGGACTGATAGAAAGAAGTCATCAGCCATTGTTCCACCTGATTTTTCTGCAGGACTCTAAGGAAATGAAGTCTCTATTGAGCCTTACTAACCACCAGGGACGTGTTGTTTTTCCAGGTGAGATCTTGACTATGGAGCACTCCCAAGAATTTAAAAGAGGAAACCCTCTACACACAGCTCCCCTCGATATACAGTGGGGCCGGTTCCTCTCTGTGCTTCCAGAAATCCAGCACCATCTCCTGTGTCTTTGTCATGTATTTTCCATCAGCTATAGAAGAGTCTGAAGGACTTATATATCTATTTTTTAATAAGTTTTTAATCACCTGGCATTGGAGGACAATTAAAAATTGGACTAGATACACCAATTTATATGATTTCCCAGTTTTTCTATTCTATCACTATACAAATGATATGTTAATAAGTTAATTATTTAATCAGTCTGAAATATATCTAGGACAATTTTTGTGTTTGTGAGTGTGTGTTTATACCTACATATGGTATATTTCTGTTTTGCTTTTAAGTTTAATTTTCTTCATTTAATACTTTAAAAAGGCAAAGCTATACTTTAAAAAAGCAAAGCAATCAAAAAGGAGGAATGGTGTGACTGAGTGTCAACCAGCAACACAGACTGCCATACAATTGGTTAATTCTTCTTCACTAATGATTTTCAAGACAAGCTGTAAGTTTCTAGTAGATCCTGCACTGAGCAAAAAGTTGAGATGACCACCAAGATTGCACTCAATACTATGATTCTATGCATATATAAAAGGTACCATTTGTTAAGTTTTATAAAAAAAATGAATGAAACACATTGAGCAACAATTGTTTTTTACTTTATGGAGTAACCCAACTTTAAAAATTGAGGGTGGAAATGATGATATGGAAAAACTGAATAGAAACAGGGATATTGACTTTGGACGAACTGATACATGATGAGAATGAATTTTTAGCATATACTATGTTAAGAGACAAATATCATTTATTGGATGTGACCCAATGACAATATTTGCAGTTACGTTTGTTGATAACATTATTATTAGTTCATCAGATTTGCGTATAGATAAGAGATGGGATATGGGAAGAAGAAATCATTTGTTTTATTTTAAGAGAAGGTAATAAGTTACTAAAATCATTAAAATCTCCTGTTGTGATGAAGAAAAATGTCATTTCTTAATATATTTATTTTCTTTTTTCTGCAATTTCTGCTTTTTCTTTTTGTTTTGTTTTCTTTTTTCTTTTTTTTGGTTTGCATTAGGTTTTTATTGTTGCAAATGTAAATTTTAATATTAATTAAAAAGTTTAATAAAATTACTATTAAACAATTTGAAAACATTCTGGTAAAAGTAAAGATTCTTTTAAATAGACAAACTGAATGACATTTTCACTCAACTTGAGTCAAAGGAATTAACCAGTCTAGCATTTGCAATTTTCATAATTAGAGAAGCTGTAAACAAACATGGAAACCAAGATTTGGGTACAGAAAAAAATGAGCATCAACAGAGAGCGTAAAGTGTCAATCTTACCTAGCATCAATGATCTGGATGAGGGGTAAAAAAATATCTAGATGGTAGCCATAACATTGCAATCAAATCCTTGCTTCTTTTTACTGACATGACTGAGTCGCATTTCCAAAGCTGCCACCTTTCATTGTAATGAAAACTGGCCTCAAGGAATCTTAAATAACTTTGGATGGAAAGTAGTAGGGTGATTCCTGAAAATGCAACTTTGAGTTATGCAATAGTACAAGCATCACACACACACACACACACACACACACACACACACACACACACACACACACAAGCTACTTTTGCTGTTGGCTACTGCAATTTTCCTGGCATATTTCTGACATATCCTAAAGCCATGGGAAAGAACATGTAAATGAATATATACCAAAAGGAAATATAGTAAATCACCATTGGGCATAAAATTATAGAAGACAGATATAAGGATTTAGGAGATGTCTGCTAGTTCAAAAAAAAAAAAAAGTGTCCATGGCCACAAGTCCATCAGTTTATTGTAGTTGCTGATGAATAGGGCGGGATGCAGGTAATTATGCTCTGTTTGATCTCATCTACTAATCCATAATAAACTCCTCTGAACATGGCAATTGCCTTTAGCTACCATGGCAACCATCCTCTGATAAAACTCTAAATTCATATAATATTCTAAAAGACCTTCTAAGATACTGCTTATTACATGGAATTGAGATCATCTGATCTTGTCAGGGAGGTGCTTGTTTTTTACATGCATGCTTATTTGTATGTATGTGCAGCAAGGTATGTGTGCGTGTGCAGCAATCTGTATTGGCTTGCGCCAAACGGTCTCTCAATTCATTCTAGAGCAGATAGCAATAGGGCCATTCAATTCAGGCCCATGACATGGTGTTCTTGCATGAACATTGCCTTTCTGCACATGTTCCAAGCAGACTTCATCTGAAAAGCTGCTTTTGGAGTTTAGAATTTGTTTAGAGAGGCAAATAAGCAATATAAACAACTGCAGCTAGAAAGACTAAAAGCCTTCCTGCTTATACATGTGTTGTTTTGCACCCCAGCTTTACATCATGCTAGGCATGTTAGTCCAGGTTTTGGGGAGCCATTACTTCTGGAAATGAGAATTTGGCTGCTCATTGCAGGCCTGGAGCTGATTAATTTAGTTTCAAGATATTGGCATTTTCTCAATGGAAGCTTTCTTTTGTCTGAATAGGTGTGTGCCCACACTTACTTTTCAGGCACCACTTTATATCACAAAAACCTAGCAATATTGCATTCCATTTTTTTTAAACTCTCAGGTGCTTCAGGTTCTAATTAAGTATTGTTCAGATTGTCTAATTTGAGAAGCCATTTTCTAGGAATATTTAACCTGCAAGTAATATTCAGAGAAGGAAACATTGTGCTGGCAATGTGAATTGAGTAGCCATACAGAACTTCTTGGCTAATAAAACATCCAGTTGAATTTAAAGCATTAAAAATAATTACAAGTGAGGATGTGGGGGAATGGATGGATGGATGGATATATACACATACATACACACAAACACAGATCTACATACACATTTGTATGGTATTTATTTAATTAGCATTCAGCCCAAAAGCTTGCAGTGATGTAAAAAAAAATGTTCCCAAGAACATTTATTTATTCATTTGTTTATTGAGAAAAATTGTACATGCTCTGATCACACCAGTCTGAAGTTTATGCCTCAGAAAACAGGTGGTTCTGCCTGCAGGTTCTACTTTAGAGCTACTTTAAAAATCAGTTGTTTCCAGCATATCATCCATCGGGTCTCTCATACCTACATAGTGATGTCAATCGAAACAAATGAATAATATGGCAAATGCTATTCTTAAATAGTTTACGTTTAGTAATGCTTTCTGTCAGCCAGACTTTACACACACACATACATACACAGACAGAAATAGATATATGCACATACATATGTCTCTATGCATACATAGAAACATATGTATGTCTCTATGTATGCATGGAGACATACATATTACACTTCCTTTTTTTGCCCAGTGACTTTGAAAACAAAGCTGCAACTATAAAAAGCACAAAAGCTCAATTATATTCAACCTTTTCACATCAATATCCTCATTTCTTCTGAACTGCTGAGATCAACTAAATGGAAGGTAAAAATATTTACCATGTATGATTTCTAATAGATCTTCACAGATAGCACCCCCAGGATCAACATTAGGATTCATATTAGTTCACAAGAACTGTTGACTCTTCCAGACTCAAGAATGAGTCCACCTATTTACGGTAATTTAAGCAATTGATTGACATTTAGGCCATGGGTCATAAAATAACTTAAAAAGGTTACACCCATAGTACTGAAATGACCAAAAACAAAAAAGCAAATTCTTCTGAGAGGGAAAATTAACATCCATGGAAATTTGATATAGAAAATTCTTAGATATAAACAATTTTACAGTTTGCAATTTATGAGAGAATAAATATTAAAATAGATTTCATGATGAAGTTTACATTAAAAATGAGCCTGTAGTGTCAAAAAGCTCAAAACCATAGGATTTTTAAAATTATTATTATAGATATTTTATTATATTGCTAACCAAGTAACAAGAGCCGGGGTGGCGCAATGGTTAGAATGCAAGTATTGCAGGCTAATTCTGAAAACTGCCAGCAATTCAATTTTCACCGGCTCAAGATTGACTCAGACTTCCATCCTTCCAAGGTGGGTAAAATGAAGACCCAAGTTTATGGGAGCAATATGCTCACTCTATAAACCACTTAGAGAGGGCAGTAAAGCCCTTTGAAGCGGTATATAAGTCTAAGCACAATTGCATTTGCTATTGCCTAAGAAACGTTCTTCATATTGCCTAGTTGTCTCATGATAGCATGATCATAGGACGAGTAATTTAAATGGTAAGGGTAGATATATATACTGAGTCCCTTATACTGTAGTTTCAGATTTCCTCACACATTTTGAAAGTTCAGTCTCTTGTGCTGGGCTTCTTGATAAGGTGCTAACTTATCAAGCAAAGGGATTTTCTAAATATGAACAGTACGAAGTGTTTCATTTTGTCAGAATGCCCCTGTCTGCTGGAAAAAGCAGATTATGAAATGATTTTGCTCATATTAGTTTTCTTTAGCAGAAGAATGAAATGGGGGTTGACTGAAAACCTTTGCTTGTCTTCAGAATTGCATTGCTTTGTATTGAAAACACATTCTTCATTTAAAAAAATGCAAGACTGTTAGAATTTATTGTGCTTTTAATGCAGCCTTCCCCTGTGTGATGGTTTTGTGTGCTGCATATTGTATGTCTGTGTGTGTGTGTGAGAGAGAGAGGGAGAGACAGAGAGAGCGTGTGTACACACAGACATACACATATGCACAAACACACAACCAATTTCTATGTTTTAAAAAAATTACAATTCAAACAGAAGTGCATTAAACCTGGAAGGAAAATTCAATCACAATTGTTTTTCTTCAAACATACATTCAAAAAAGAAGTCCAGCAGAGATGTTCTAATAGAAACAATCATTTATCCACAGACAGAACATATCTGTTGGGTCAGTTCCAGAGGTGGGTTTCAGCAGGTTCTGACCAGTTCTGGAGAACCGGTAGCAGAAATTTTGAGTAGCTCAGAGAACTGGTAGTAAAAATTCTGACTGGCCCTGCCCCTATCTATTCTCTGTCTCCCAAGTCCCAGCTGATTAGAAGAAAATGAGGATTTTGCAGTAACCTTCCCCCGGAGTGGGGTGGGAATGGAGATTTTGCAGTATCCTTCTTCTGCCATGCCTATCAAGTCACGCACACCAAGCCATGCATGCCCACCAAGCTACACACACAGAACCGGTAGTAAAAAAAAATTAAACCCACCACTGGTCAGTTCTAGTTAGTGACCTGAAATGTTCTCTCTCTCTTCCCCCCCACCATACTTTTATCAAAGATTATATTAAACAGATAAAAAGACGTCAAAAACCTACTACAAAAGGATATATTAAAGAAAAAAGAAAAATATTAAGGGAGTGAAAACCACCAGAAGAAGAAGAAGAAGAAGAAGAAGAAGAAGAAGAAGAAGAAGAAGAAGAAGAAGAAGAAGAAGAAGAAGAAGAAGAAGAAGAAGAAGAAGAAGAAGAAGAAACTTTTCGCTTTGTTGCCAGAAAGTATAATCAACATTAATAACTTATCACTGTCTCTCAAAACACAACCAAATGATCTTCACTCTGTACCTCACTCCGTTTTCTATAAACTCATTTCTAAATCCTCAACTTGCCTTATTAATTAGCAAATATTCAATAAAAGTTAACAAAAATACCAAACAACCAAATATATGTTGCCACTTCTCTTTGAAATCTAATCCCCTAATGCCACATAATAATAAACAAAGTCTAATCCAAATTAACTATTCATCACTGCAAAAAAATTTAAAACTACTAAATATTACCAGAGATAATCCCTCTTTGATATATCGAAAGTACCAGCATGCATATTTCAAACCAATCCATTTCAGGCAATAAACAATTCCAAAGCAAAAATTACCCAATAAAAATAGCTGTAAACATCTCCAGAGGTTGTAGACCATTATTATAATAAACCCTTATTTATAAACCAACATTTCTACTTATTTTTGTCTGTCAGTTAAAATAAGACATATTATATGACATAACATTTAAAATATAAACTACAAGATTAAAATATGCACAAATTAAACAGATCTTACACAGAAACTAGCAGCATTAATTGTGTTCTGTTTTGCTGCCATCAAGTTCTCAAATATACACTGATCAGGAGACAAAGGGCAGATATACATATGTGTTATTGTCTGCATGTCACCACAGTCACAAAGGGCAGAAGCCCCATTCTTTAAATTTCATTCATCAGGTCATAGTGCTTTATAGCCCTCTCTAAGCAGTTTACAAAGTCAGCATCTTCCCCCCAATAATCTGGGTCCTCATTTTACTGACCTCAGGAGGATGGCATGCAGAGTCAATCTTGAGCCGGTCAGAATTGGACTTCTGGTGGTGAACAGAGTTAGACTGCAATACTGCATTCTAAGCACTGGACTACTATGGCTCTATTCTCTCAAAGTCCTTGCCTTCTTTATCAAAGTCTATTTGTAATTTCAGTGTAGACTTTCCAGCAAATCTCTCATTTCAATTTAAATAAGAAATCCACATTATTCTTTAATATCTTATTTGCCCTGTAGTTTTTTTAAACAGTCTTCTAGCTGCATTTGTAAGTCCAGTGTTTCTATCTCTTTTTTGTAACTTGTAATAATAGGGTCTTCTATAATATCGTTTTCAATTTTGTTGAAATAACCTTGATTCTCTTCAATATTTTTGGTTGCAGTATGAGATTAAGTAGCACACAGATCTTGAGTCTACAGATCACTTTTCTTTTAAAGTAATCTACCAGTACTTTCTAATGGTTAGCCTTCAAAGCCTTCTTATCATCAACTTATAAACACAGAAGCTCATTCTTGGCAGGAGAGGATATTTTTAGTTAATTTCCACATCTTTCTTTAAATCAACTTCATCCCAATTCTTAGTATTTAAAAACTAAAACAACACACTACTAATCCTTCCGCTGTATATTACAAAAATAAAATCTTACAAAGCTGGAAATGCATACTTTTCTTTCTTTTCAAATGGCTTAAAGAGAGATTTCCCCCCAGCTGCAGGTTCTGAAGGGTTTTCAATCTGAAAGAGATAATAAAAAGAAAATCCAAGGTGATTAAAAAGATGAGATTAGCTTGAACTTTGAATCCTTAAAAAAGGCTACATTAACAGATGATTCCCAGCTGGTTAAAAATGACTACAAAAATATCAGTTTCTATTGTTGACTCATTAAAAAAAAAACCAGCTGTTTGGAACACAGGAGACTGATCTCAAGATCTCTCCTTATTCCAGAGAGAATTATCAGCAGCAGTCCAGATCTTGTATCCAGCTGCTTTTGGACCACAATGTCCTCTTCAAAACGCAAAGTGTCTATTTGCCCATCTCACAGGAAACTTTCTCCTTTGATGTTTTCTCTCTATGTATGCTAATTTCTCCAAAGTCAGGCTTTTCTTCCCAAGAAGCAGCACTGATAACTTTTTTTATGCATGGAAAAATTACTGAGTCATAGATAGCTAGTGAATTACTATGCACATTAATTGCATCTGACTTAGCCATTTCCCCTTTGCACAAACACACCTATAACTCTGAAGTACATAGGTAGTTTTATTAGTTAGTTTGTGTTCTCATTTCAAGGAAAGCTGTTGCCCATTTAGCTTTTATGAACAGTATACTGCCCCTGATTGGGTTCTATGAGAGAAATGTGTGAGAATCGGGATGAGATTTTCTTATTCTTTAGCAAATGTTTATAACAGACAGAAATCAGTAATACCAGATGAGGAATCTTCAGTGAATGCTAATGACAATGACAATGGGTAGACCAATTCTATGGGATGCAAAAAGATAGATCTAAAGTCGAAAAATAAATTCTTCTATATGCTACTTTCTGCATGTATTGCAAAAAATGGTGACAGTGAGCACTGGAACTCATAATGAAAAGGGAAATTCTATTTCATTTCTTTGTTATTGTCCTACACTTGTATACTCTATATTATTTTATTTATTCATTCATTCACTCACTCACTCACTCACTCATTCACTCATTTATAAATACAATTAATCAACTGATCAATCAATCAACCAATCAAAGTTTACATGAGCCAACAGCAGGACATTTGCCATATGAACAGCACTGGCATTAGAGGAAGTTAGCTTTCAGCCCTAAGGATCACCAGAGATTCTTTACAGCAAAACAAATATGTATCAAAACACAAAAGGGAGAGTTAAAGGTGAATATTTTTTTTATAGAATCCAAGCAAGCATGAAATCTTAGAGCAGCTCTGACAAACAGGACCACCACTTTTGTTAAATGAGGCTGTATTTGCTTTAACAAACTTTAATGGTCATGACTTCAGGTTTTGTCATATAGTGCCTTGACCTATGACTGCAATAACTTATGACCATAATTGCAGTCTCTCTTACAGTTGTAAGTTGAGAACTACCAATAAAAAGCGTCAGAAAGTGAGTTTCCCATTCACTACCATGATATTACTTCCCATTTGACCAGAAGTTGATGATTACATAGTGCCAACATCAAAAGATGTTTATTTTGGAGAATCAGTTGACTGGGTCCATTGTATTTGGAAACAAAGGCAATAGGTATAATATCTCTTGAAGACCGGTGTCTATAGCAATGAGTGGCATATGGGAAAGAAGTATCAAAAAAATCAAGATGGCAACCACACACAAAACACATAAAAAGAGGGTGGGGCTTCATGCAGCACCATCTTGATTTTTTTTAACCTTTCCCATGGACTTCCTAATAATATTGAGTCTTAACTGAAATCTTGCAAGATGAAAAAGAACTGGTAGAAGATCAGGCATTATGCTGTACTCTTCACAATTGTAGGAAGTTAGCACCCACCCCTTTCCTGGAAGAATGAAATATTTTAGGAAATATTAAAAAGGCAGAATATTATCTTTCCCCTAAAAGAGAAATAGAAATCTTAAAGGAAACAGAAACTCATAGCCACAGTTCCCTGCCCCCACCCTTTTGTTAATGGGCCAGAGGCAGAAACTCAATCCTTTGTCAAAGGACATCTGCAACACAATGGGACCCATCTAGGACGAAACTCACCACATAGCACCTGGGAAGATTACATCAGCCAGCAGGGCTAGCTAAGACCCCCACCCCCTGGGAGTCTGACAACCAATCAGGATACTCTTTCTGGGCCCCAGGAAGTTCAAAGCCAGAGACAGCATAAAATCCGGTGACTCGCTATATCTGCCCCTTTTCCGTTCAGGAACTCAAGCCATGTGATCCTGTCCACCATTAAACCATCTTTCCCAGCAGTCTCCATGTTTCCAGTGTCTTTTTCCCCACTTGGAGCAGAACCCAGAAGGATATTTCTGGGATATGTGAAGTTTTATGTAATTTCTATGGAAATAGCTTGGGGCATGGTCTGTATGAGCAATTATTTGGAGTAGTTAATGAATCTGCTGCTATATAGATAGAGAGAAGTTTGACCCATTTAAAAATCTCAGTCAAGCTGAGTGACCTGTGATTATTTCAAAATTTCATAAAGTTAACATGACATAAGATTTCAGCCTAAGCATTAATTTTGCTAATTAAGGGTCAGCTATTCTATTTCTTACCAGTGAAGCCAATAGTTTACAAATTAGTGACAGAGGCTTTTTATATATAGAAAAATAAACTTTTTTATAGTTTAGAATGTCTAGTTTTTAACAGAATTCCCACTTCTAAGAAATTGAAACAAGGAACAAGCACACCGCCAGGTATAATTGGAGCAGAGAAAAAGGGATGGTAGGACTACATATGTGGTGCTAAATGAAAATCTAGTTGTAACAGACCTATGCATATTTGTATTTTATTCATTTCATCCAGTTTCTAAGTGAATATTTTAAAAATATCATACTATTTGGAAAATGAGATGCAATTTTCTGCAATGCATGTTCTGTGTAATTGTGTGTGTGTATTTGTGTGTACACACATTGTAATTTTTTGCCTACCTGCTGTGCCTACTATATCTTGTCACCCAAATTTCATTATATGTTTATATAATCCTAATCCTAATCTGCGTGCTTTATGTGCATATATGTGTATGTCTGTGTTTCTGTATATATCACTCTGTAATACTAAATTTGCATTATATGAATTTGAGACATCCAACAGGTATTTTTTTGTTTTCTTTTTAAATTTATGTATTATATTTTTATGCTGTCAATATCCCCATAATGTGACTTATAGTGGCATAAAAATTTAATACATATTTTTTTCAGTTTTTTTGCTCCTATATGGAATATTTTTTTTAAAAAAATGGGACTAATTCAGCGGTGAAATACTCCCAGATCGGACCAGATTGCCTGATCCAGTAGCGATCTTTGCCTGTGGTTTGGCGATCCGGTAGCAATGGTGGAGCAAAGCTCCACCCACCCAGAGAGGTGTCATTACTTCCTGGTTGTAACTAGGAAGTAATGTGTTTTTTATCTTCCATGCATGCGCAGAAGGTTTTGTGCATGTGCAGTCTGTGTGCACCTGCAATGCACACACATGAGCAAAGGGAGTACGCACGACATGTGCACTTTCAAACTGGTAAGGAAGGTTAGTAGATTTCACCCCTGAATTAATTCAAAACCCTTTTTCATGGTTGAATAGGATCCAATATCATTGTATGTATTATATCAAGACTTGTTTTAAACTTGAGAAAAACAATAAGACAATCCACTGGCCAAGACTGGAATGCAAGGGATATTTAATAGGATTAATATAGCTAGCCCAAACATGCTACCATGGAACATTCACAAAATGTTCTAATTTGTTACTGGAAGGCTCTTCTGGTGATGATGATATTACTATAATTAGTAGGCTGTGCAAATTGAAAAAGAATTTCAGTTTGAGGAGATCTGGTCATCACACCCCTTTAAAATGAAATGGCAAAGCTTAATTGTTGGCCTAGTTCAGAGCATTGGCTCAGTCACAAGGAAAAAAAGAGTCATTTCCCATCTGATCAATTAAAGTAATTGGATCCCCTTTGATGTTTCCAATCAGATCATCAAAGCAGAGTGAGCTTTTTCAGACTGAAGCACTGCTTCAAAACAGATCACTTTGAAGACTCGATTTGAAACAATCCTTCAAACAGCATTGCAACCATACTTGAATAGAAGGTAAAGATTATTTTTCTGCAAATAATTGTCTTTCAGATGGGTGGGTCATTTTAGATTTGCTAAGAATAGAGAGACCGATTATTTCTTCCTCTGCATGAAGGGAATATTCAGTAATATTCTGTATCATTGGTTATATTCTTTCAGATCATCTCAGACTCCTCTCCATTGCTTAAGGAGCCCCTCATGGCTCTATATTATTCCATAAGCTTTCAAAGAAGAAATGCTTGAAGAGTTTATTGAGAGTTTTTCTGATGTATCCTTATCTCTTTTTTTAATGGCTATCAAATGTTACCTAAATGCAGAAAGAGCAATAAGTTACTAATTAATGGTTACTGTGGACATCATGATTGGAGAACAACTTATTATGAAAGTTTTATATACTTACTTTGAAAGATCCAAATTCCTGTAGGAGGCATTTAGATACAGCTGGCAAAAGCTCCAGTGACATTGTTATAACATTTATGTGACACAAATGGTATACTTACGTCATATTGTTCCACAACACAAATGATGCAAGTACATTATCAGCAATTTCACTTGCAGCTATCTCTGCAGATGACTGTGGATGTATCTTAATCAGCTTCTTCTGGTGCATTTTTTAAAGAGAAAGTGGATAGAGCTGTAATAATGGATGTCTTAATTACCTCCTCCTTTGACAACTCCAAGTTTTTCTTTCCAGGGGCTGCCTTAAATGTGTTTTGAAAGTACTGCAGCCTTAAACAAACTATGTTAGCTACCCATTTGTGTGAGAGGTAGTCATTCCACATTTAGAACAAACAACCTGATGCTACTTTTAACCACAGCTGAAATAGGAGACAGAAGGGAGCCACATTCTCACCCAAAGGGGAGTGCATCAAGCCTGTGCATAGGGCAGGCAGGAAGAAAAGGTGCAACAATTGAACATTGACTTTACTAAATAAGTATATCTCATTTTTGCACATAGTGATTGCTAGAACTGCAAAGAAGGAAGAAGGAAGGAGGAGGAGGAGGAACAGCAGCAACGTTACCCTGTTTCCCCCAAAATAAGACATCCCCTGATAATAAGCCCAATTGGACTTTTGGGTGCATGGCAGTAAGGCCAAGCACTTATTTCAGGGTTCAAAAAAATGTAAGACAGGGTCTTATTTTCGGGGAAATAAGATAGTAGTACTAGTTCTTGTTGTTCCTGGATTCTTTATGTTGGTTTTTAAAGGTTCCAGTCCATCTTGCAAAGTAGGATTCTGAAAATGTGTTTTTGAGCCCAATTCCATTTATTTATAAAATCCAAATCGTTTGGCATAAAAAATACCACCTCCAGATGATTTTGCCCATAAATATGCCCATGCATTTTGTCTTTCACTTCACCCTCACTCTTATATAAGCACATAAGCAGTTTAGTGCACCATTATTCAGCCAATTGCATAGATAATAAATAGATAACCCACATCCAATGTGGCTATTTATATGAAACTGTAGATATGTGGGAATATCATGATTGGCACATGGATCTTTCTTTGCATAAAATAAGTGTGGGGAGAAACATTCCCCTTACAATTGCTTGCCTGAGGCTACCTAATGTGTTATGGGCTAAGGTGAGACTGAATTAAATATTTTTCAGGTCACTGCTAATACAATTCGCCATAACATACTTTGGATGTTAAAATAACATTAAAAGATGTTACTTATTTGTTTTAAAACATGTCAGTGATGAAGACAAGCCTCTTCAAATTGGTTATTATACCAGGATATAATTATAGAACTAAAAAAATTACAACTGGGAATATTTAATTGCCATTAATTAGTCCATGTTGACCCAACAATCTAAAAAATATTTATAAGAAAACTCACACCTAAAATATGACCAAGCACAGATGTGTGATGAAAAAGAAGTTATAAGAGTTAAGTAAGATAGAAAGAAAAGCCGAGAGAAGAGTCTCTTCGAAATACTTTACACTATGAAAAAAGTGTATGAAAAAAGCAGAGCTATGCAAGTTTGATTGGATGACTTGATTCAGAAGAGATTCAATAGAATTACCCTTTTGAATACATTTCTGACATCAAATTGAATCAAATTTCACTTCAGAAAGATTCTGAAGTTTCAGGGTACTTTCTACCTTCATAGACTGTCAAACATTATTGCACTGTTTTCCATACATTTGCAAAGATAAAGAATAAGGCTGAGTTGTGTTTTGGGTTTTCTGATGCTGGTAGAAGCAGCCAGTCAAAATTATCATCTCTCAATTTTACCTATAGCATTAGAGTTCTGGGAGAAAGCAAGCTATGCCATTTCTGCCTCTTACTCTTCAACTAAAATTTGTTTTAGGCAAATTTGATTAGAAAGAGAGGAAGAAAGAAAATTTCAGATATTTGCATTGTGAGACCAGATCTGAAATGGCACATTTCCTATGATATATTACATCATATTGTTGCATATAAAGAAGATACCATAATGTAAAATACCCTGAATAATATCATATATTCATATAGTATATATCTTCCTGGGGGTGGCTAACATTTCCACCGAGCTAACAGTTTACATTTAGTAAAAGTTTAGTTTTAAAACAGAAGTTTGAAAGTTTGCAATGTTAGAATTCGTATTCTTTACCAAGTTTGTTTCTGAGCTGGGATCAAAGAAACAGCAGGCAGTAGCATAAAATTAAGTTCTTTATTCTTCACCCAAGAGCAATAACAGCAAACTGTTGGGTAGCAGCCAGAGAAGCCCCGGCCCCATCCCTCCTTCCTTCCAGCATATTATATACCAGTGATGGTTAATCTTTTCAGAACCGAGTGCCGAAACTGGAGCATGTGCGTGTGCATACCAGACAGCCAGAACTCGAAAGAGAGCAGCTGGCCAGTGCACATGTTTGCAGCAGCCAGCTGCTCTTCCAGTTTCCATCATGCGCATGCACACCTGCCAGCTGCTCTCTTCCAGGTTCCAGCATGTGTATGCGCACCAGCCAACTGGTTTTTGTGCGAAAACCAGCTTACCGGCGCGCATGTGCACGACAGAACCCCGGAAGAGCAACTGGCGACAGTGCACGTGCCCACAGAGAGGGCTCTGAGTGCCATCTCTGGCACACGTGCCATAGGTTTGCCATCACTGTTATATACATTCCTATAGCTTTCCAATCACCTGGATCCCATCTCAGCATCATTCCATGTAAGGGTCTTCCTTCTTCCCTTGCTAGGACTTCTAACCTTTCTAATAGAGCCTTGGTGGTGCAGCAGACTAAAGTGCTGTTAAAGTAGCACTTAGCTGCCAGCTGCCTCAATTACTGTGAGTTCAAATCTCACCAGGCTCAAGGTTGACTCAGCCTTCCATCCTTCCGAGGTAGGTAAAATGAGGACCCGGATTGTGAGGGCAATAAGCTGACTTTGTATAAAAAAGACCACCACTTAGGGGGGGCCCGAAAGTCCTACTAAGCAGGTATGTACAAAAGTATGAAGGCTATTGCTTAATGCATTGTAAGCTGCCCTGAGTCTCCGGAGAAGGGCGGCATATAAATTGAACCAACCAACCAACCAACCAACCAACCAACCAACCAATAAATAAATAAATAAGATTATCTATCTAAGAAGAAGCTATCCTTGGAATGTACACCTTATCTTATTTCTATGGGTAAACTATCTATGAAGACCTGAAAGAAACGGAAAGTAATAAGGTCAACAAAACCCTAAAGACAGAGTTTCAAAATCTTAATAAAAGTATTTAATAAAAGTATTCTAACAGTATTTATTGCTGTTGCTGTTGCTGTTGTTATGACAGTATACACAGCAAATGAGATGACCATGCTGGATTTCGTATCCCAAATCACTAGTCGAACACCTCCCAAGTGTTTAGGACTGTGTGATGTATCGGCGGATTACGCGAGCAGATCCCAGTAAAGTGGCCTTCCGCAGCTGACTAATGGTGATCTTGTCAGTGCCAATTGTTTTTAAGTGCTTGCCTAGGCCTTTAGGCACAGCACCCAGTGTGCCGAGTACCATGGAACCACCTGCACTGGTTTATGCCAGAGTCTCTGCAGTTCAATTCTCAAGTCCTGATATCTGGTGGTTGTTTCTTCTTCTTCTTCTTCTTCTTCTTCTTCTTCTTCTTCTTCTTCTTCTTCTTCTTCTTCTTCTTCTTCTTCTTCTTCTTCTTCTTCTTCTTCTTCTTCTTCTTCTTCTTCTTCTTCTTCTTCTTCTTCTTCTTCTTCTTCTTCTTCTTCTTTAATCTGTAGTGAGATTCACAGCCTTTGAGGCCGGTTAATAGCTCAGCAGCTCGAGTCCTAACCAAGGACCTAGGAACTGTTAAGGTATCGTCGGGGGATGTAAGCTGTTCCGAGTAAGGTGGTTTTTTGTAGAGTCAAAATGTTCAAGTCCGATAAATTTAGAATTTCTAAATAATGGGGTAGCCCTTTGGGTATTGCTCCAAGGGCTCCAATTACAATCGGGATAACACATGATTTCTTTTTCCACAGTGGCTCAACTACAATTTGCAAGTCCCAGTATTTTGTGATTTTTTTCTTGCTGCTTATCTTCAATCCGTGCATCACCAGGTATTGCAATGTCAATGAACCATACTTTTTTCTTTTCAACTATTGTTATGTCAGGTGTGTTGTGGACCAAGTGCCTGTCAGTCTGAATCCTAAAGTCCCACAAGATCTTGAGTTTCTCATTCTCTAAAACTTTCTCAACCTGATGTTCCCAGTGGTTTTTGCTGTACTCAAATCCAAACTTCTGGCATAATTTCCAGTGGATGATCTTAGCAACACAGTCATGGCATTGTAGGTAGTTGGTTTGTGAAAATTTGTTGCATCCACTGATCAGGTGGTCGACTGTCTCATCTTTCTCATTACAGAGGTGGCATTTGCTGTTGGTAGTAACATGTTGAATTTTTGCCTTCATGCAGTTTATGGCTAGGGCTTGTTCTTGAGCTGCCAAAATAAAGCTTTCTGGTTTTTTTTCAGTACTCCTGATCTTAACCAGTTCCAAGTTAGTTTCTGGTCAGCTTTGCCTTCAATACTTTTCAAGTATTGGCCATGCAGAGCTTTGCTTTTCCAATTTTCAGCTCGCTGCTCAATTACTTCTTTCTTATATTTTGCTTTTGTTTTAGTTGTCTTTAAAAGGCCTCCTATATTTATTTCCTTAATCATTGGTTCTTCACTTTTCTGGATGTAATCATTCAAGCTGTATTTTTATTATTGTTGTTGTTATTGTTATTGTTGTTGTTGTTGTTGTTGCAGCACAAAGCACCAGAAGACAAGACAAGAATCAATTGATAGAAACTAATCAAGGAGCCAAGCAACTTAGAACTAAGGATAAATTTCTTAATGGTGAGAACAAGCAAACAGTGGAATGGCTTGCATTCAGAAGTTTTGTGTGCCCCATCACTGGAGGCTTTTAAGGAAGAGACTGAATAGCTATTTATCTGAAATGGTATAGATTCTTCTGCTCAAGCAGGGGGTTGGATTAGATGACCTCCAAGATCCCTTCCAACTCTTTTTTTGTATATTCTGTTCTATAGTATTATATATTCCTTTCTGCATTGGTTAGCACCCAACTTGTCTGCTGACCAGTTTCAAGGTTGCTAGGCTTTTTATCCCTGCTACCTCTGCTTTTAAAACACAGCAGGGAACAATATTTCATAACATTTTTATGGTGAAATCTTTGACTTTAACTTTACAAGACTTAATATCCTCTAGAGTATTGCAACTATTTTAATCATACTCTTCTAAAAAAAATGAAGACAATTTCAGGCATTTGATGCTTCTCTACTATAGCCGATAGCTAATAGCCTTAGTGTCACAAATGTCACATATTGAATCTCAAATCATAAATTGATTTGAATTACATACCTTTGCTTTTGAGTCTCAAATTTGATGTTCACGTTCATTTGTGCAACCTTCAAATCTCATATTTGAACTGGATATTGTTTATTAGCATTCTATTAAAAAATAGTTGCTGCAGCCAAAATTCACCTACCTTATGGAAACTAATACTTTTGATCAATTTATAAGTCAATGTATAAATCATAAACCTTCAAATCTGATTTCAGTCTTGAATAATCACATTGATACAAGATTTAGCACCATACCTGGTTCCGTAATCACTATAGCATTTACCGTATGCAGGAAGGAATATGTTGAGTTTATTTGCATAACAAGCTGTCCTAAAGAAATCTACTTTCATCCTTTACCATAGACAGAGTTGGGAGATATTAGTCACTACTACAATTTTAAGTACAAAAGAAAGAATAAATTTAAGTAAAGAATAACTATTTTTATTTAAATAAGAAATAAACAAATAAAAGAAATAAAGAAATAAAGAAATAATTTTTTTTTAAGAGCCAAGGTGGCGCAGTGTTTAGAGTGCAGTACTGCAGCTACTTCAGCTGACTGCTAGTTCAGCAGAGCAGCGGATCAAATCTCACCGGCTCAAGATTGAGTCAGCCTTCCAACCATCCAAGGTGGATAAAATGAGGACCCAGATTGTTGGGGGCAATATATTATTTACTATACTGTCTTTGGTGTAAGCTGCCCAGAGTCCTCGGAGAGTGGGCGGCATAAAAATATGACTAATAAAATAAATAAATAAATAAATTTAGGTAAAGAATAAATTGTATTCTGTTTTTAATTATTACCATCATAATAATTTCAGAAGGAACTGAATTTCAGAAACCACACTATCACAACAAACCTTTTAATTCTGGGGTTAAGAACACAACTAGTAAAGTCCAAAAAATTGAATGCAATTTTTATTCATAATAAGAGTTTTAATATTTAATCCTTGAGGGACATGTAAGCGAACTTTTTTTTAAATTGTTAACTTGCCATCAGGTGTGGCTATGGACAGTCCTTGTCTTATGACCAAAACTGAGCCCAAAAGTTCTGTTCCTAAGCAAGACAGTTGTTAAGTGAGCTTTGCCCCACCTTTGCCATAGTTGTTGAGTGAATTGCTGCAGTTATTAAGTTAGTAACATGGTTGTTAAGTGAATCCGGCTTCTCCATTGACTTTGCTTGTCAGAAGGTCACAAAAGGTGATCACATGATCCCAGGACATGCAACTGTCATAAATATGAGCCAATCATCTGAATTTTGATCATGTGACCATGGGGATACTGCAATGAGTGTGTAAAAAATGGTCATAAGTCACTTTTTTCACTTTTGTAATTCTAAATGGTCATTAGATGGTTGTAAGTTGAGGACTACCTGGCTTTAAAAATTGATTGCACCCTGGATCATCTTCTTAAAATGGGGGTTAGAGCATTGAAGAACGGAGTTAGAGCTCTTTGTATTACTTTTAGGCTTTTAAGTAGTCATTACTGATATTAAAGAAGACTATTCTAAACCAGTGGTGAAATCCAAATTTCTTTACTACAGGTTCTGTGGGCGTGGCTTGGTAGGTGTGGCAGGGGAAAGATGCTGCAAAATCTCCATTCCCACCCCACTCCTGGGGAAAGGATATTGCAAAAACTCCATTCCCACCCCACTCTGGGGCCAGCCAGAGGTGGTATTTGCGGTTCTCTGAACTTTTCTCTGAAAATTTCCACTACTGGTTCTCCAGAACCTGTCAGAACCTGCTGGATTTCACCCCTGTTCTAAACCTATAATGCAGAACATGGTCAATTTTTCAAGTGTGGATCACTGTAATGAAGAGGGAAGAAATGACCTTCCCTACAAAGCAATATTTCCATGTTTTGTGGCATTTAGACATGAAAACATCCATTATGCCCATTTTTAAGTTGTGTGGGATACCAGAAAATCTTTTTCTTCAGCAGAAGAGCTGAATGAACATGGACTTTTCCAGGACTGATGAGACTGAATGCTTGTGAATAGCCTTTGATAAAGATAAGGAAGCTCTAAACATTCACCTGCAAGGCCACAAAGAGTCAGACTTGAGCCAAATTATTATAATTATAAACAAGAGAAATCCATGATATATTAGGGAAATTAGCATGAGTGAAGAGATTTTTGGAGTCCTATTGTATCTTGGGAAAGCTGTCTAGCACTATCTGCCATCTGTTTTTGCCTTAAAACAAGACAGTGGAGGGTCAGCTCTATTAATGTCACAAATAAAGAACCAGTTTTCTCCAAATCACTGGTCTAGATCAAGCAATTATTGTTTTGAGCTGGGATAATGTGGTCCTTCTCTAGCCACTGGAAGGAAAGACATAACAAGAAACAGGCTTACTGCTCTTGCCTCTCTATAAGCACATCTACAATTGGTTTAGTTTATTGTGTAGGGATAAAAATACTTGTAGATGCTGAATCACAATCATATATCATCATCATCATCATTAAGCAAGAGCCTATTTGAAGTGGTCCAATTATAGCTAAATAGGGGAGGGAAGAATAAAGGTGAATACAGATGACTTCTCTACCCTTCTTAATCAGTGTCTTCTATAAATTCTTTAATATGCATATTATTTTCTTTTTCTTCCTCCCCCAAAGATGAAAACAAATTGCACTCAGAGGCAGATGTCACTCCCACTTGTATAACAAGTTCTCCTCCCACTAGTAGCAGATTATCTATCAAGCAGTAAATGCTCAGAGTGAAATGTTACAAAACCTTAAATCTAGCTCCACTTTCAAGTACATAGACGTCTGGTATCAGTCTGTAGCATCTGATCATCTTTTTTGTATGATTTAAGTTCTGTAGCATGTTCCGTGAATAAAGCAATTTTTTAAAAAAAAAATAGTATAAATAAAAGCTCTTGAGATAAATGCACACTGCACTCAATTCTCTTTTAATGTATAGATTGCTATCTACAATTAACTTGGCTCTGAAATCATATGGTGATTCAAGGAATTAAAGCCTACAAAAATATCTTAATTATTTGCGTTGCATGTGGAAGAGGACAAATATACCTGCCCACACACCTCTATCAGTGGTGGGTTGCCCCTAGTTCATACCAGTTCTATAGAACTGGTAGTAAAACTGGCAGAAGGCCCTGCCCACCGACCCCAATGTCATCAAAATGCTTCTGCGCATGTGCACAGCCCCACTATGAACCGGTAGTAAAGGTAAGTAGAACCCACCCCTGACTCTATCTGTAAGATGTATACATACATAATAACAAGTATCTGTTGGTGAGACAATTGAAAAAGTAGAAAGAAGGTGGGGCAATCTTATTTCTGGGGAATGATGTTCCAAAGGGAGGGAGCCACTACAGAGAAGACCTTCCTTCTAGGTCCCAGTCAGGTGTATTTTCTTAATAGATGGGACCCACAACATACTCAGCCTTCCCACTCTGGTGAGCTGGGTAGATGTAATTAGAGATAGAAGCAGTCTTTCAAATATCCTTTGCTGTTTTACTTTATTTATCACATCTTTTTCAAATACATGTGGTATTTTATTTTGTGGTGGTTGTTAACAAGAACAGATGTTAATGGCTCACTAATAGTTCACTGTATTAATGGTTCACTACTCTTATCCACACCATCTGAGCACATTGGGTCAGTTCAGTCTCAAGATCCAGGATAGATTTGTTTATATATATATATATATATATATATATATATATATTTCAGTTGCATTTTCTGCTTCCTATGTTTTCAGATAACATATCCTAACAAGCCATGTTTCAAAGCTATTGTTTACATAGTACATTTAAAAAAAACAATAGGGTTCCCTTTGAAACCAAAGAAAAATTTAGTGGTTAATTCTAAATAATTGGACTTAATTTCCCCCCCAGATGGCATTCCAAATAATTGGGTCTTTCCCCAAGGTTGGCATTCAAATATTTAATATTTTTTTTTAAAAAAAAATCTAAACTTGTATTCTGATATCCATACTGAAAGGTATACAAAATTAACAATGATGTAAAATGCAAATTCATTGATCCCTTTCCCCATATTTTTTGAAAATATGTATCTTGTCATTTAAAAAAAAGCACTTTTAAAGGAAGCTCTTGTTCTTTGCTTGGATGTCAGATTGGAAATTTGGGCTACAAAGAAAATCCATGTATTGAAAAAGCATATACCATTGCCATGACAGCCAGAGACAATTCTTAGCACAGGCAGCCTCCCCACCCCTAAGGCTGAATTTCTTCAAAGATCATCTCTTGAAAGCCATATGCTAAAGATAAAGCTAGAGTCTGGTGATCTACATCATGAAAATTAGATTGCATACATTTCTGTCTTAAGATCATCATCAGCCAATCATGCTTTCATTTCACAAGAATCTATTTTCCTTTCATCTCAAGAGCAAAGTTTCAGTAAAGAGAAACAGGGGCAAATAGTACTATGGCGTAATTGGACTTTTGGCATAATTGGACTTTTGGAAATGGCTACATATCAGTTTATTTGCAGAATACTTTGTGAAACGACAAACAGTTGGAAATTAACAGGATCACAAGGAAAATAGATACTGCTTTTTTTATATGGCTGCATAGAGATTATACAGTAGAAGAATACACATTCACCATCAACTCTATGATAACCTGATGAACAATTTTATTTTTATTTTTAAGCAGACAGTTTACCACTGGATCCTTCTGTTCTGACACAGCTCCCCAAACACAATAAGCACGCTGTTTTAAACTGAATGTTCCTTTTATTAGCAGTTCCAGCAGCCCCAGTCAAGAGTCTCTCTCATATACAGACAGCAGGCTAACAAAGTCTCTAAGTGCTCGCTCCCTTTCCCCCTGAAATGGTCCCAACACACCAGGAGTCTCTCTCTCTCTCTCTCTCTCTCTCTCTCTCTCTCTCTCTCTCTCTCTCTCTCTCTCTCTCTCTCTCTCTCTCTCTCTCTCACACACACACACACACACACACACACACACACACACACACACTCATAAAGGAAATCCTGGAAGGTGCTCTCACTCTTATACAGCAGCAGAGAGACACACACAAGCTGAGTGCCTGGCTCTCAGTGGCATAGATTGCAAGATTGCAAGTGGCATAGATTCCAAGTGGCATAGATTCCAAGAAGGAATTCCGATAACGTTTCTGACAGGATTCAGAAGTTCAGAATATCAGTGGCTGACCAACAGGAAGACAAATAGTTGTCTGCCACATATATTCGTCTCTGCCCCCTGCCTTTTATTCTCAGAGCTAGGGTGGGGTTTAGCTAGCAGCGGTGGCTCTTCTATCCCGAGGACCGGCCCATGGTTTCCCGCTGCTCACATCTCCTCTGCCTTCTGTGCATCCGTGCATTAGGCACTGGATCCAGCTGCTCCTTCTCTTCCTCATCAGCCACTTCTGTACCTGGGGGCTGTTGCTTCTTCATCTGGGAGCTTTGTTGGGAAGGTAACAGCACTCCGTGACCTCATAGTGACCATATGATCACAGAATTATCTTTAGATAATATCTTAAGCTGTGAAAAATGATCATAGGTCACTTTTTTCAGTGCCATCGTAACTTCAAACAGTCAGTAAATGAATTGAGGATAACCTGTACATTAGGTTACCTCTCACTTCTGGATAGCATCATTTCGGAAAAATTCATTTGTTCTACTCTATGACTCTTCAGAAAGTTACTTTCTGGCATTTTAAATTTTATTTTATGTTAACAAGATGGAGGATGGCATGGTGACTCAGTGATTAAGATGCTGGGCTTGTTGACTGGAAAGTCTGCAGCCCAGGTTCAAGACACAAGTTCCATATAACAGCATGAGCTGCTGTCTTCACCTCAACTCCTGTCAACCTAGTAGTCCAAATATATTATCTAAAGATATTTCTGTGGTCATGTGGTCACCATGATGTCATGGAGTGCTGTTACCTTCCCGACAAAGTGGTACCTATTTATCTTCTCACATTTGCAGGCTCAGAGATCTTGAAACAGAGATGATCATCACCCCCTAAAGTCAGCACTATTGGAATACAAGATAAATGGAGTTAGCAGGGATAGATGCATATATACATAGATTAATTGATACATGTATAAGCATACACACTCACATATCCATACATACACACATACATATACAATGACACATGCCAGTCAAAAGAAGAGTGAAAATGTTATTGATAAACATTGATCCTATGCAGGGGAAAAGATTGATAATAAAAGGTCCACAAAGTGCTGCAATTTTAATAGATTTTTCTTTGGTCATTCAGCAGCCCTACATTAGAATTTTAATCATATTTTTCATGTGTATACTAAATACATGAACAGAAATAAATTACAACATAACTCTCTTTACTACCTGATGTCCAAAAAGAAGGAGCAAAATTCCTCCCACCGACCAACACACTCCCACAGAGAGGGGCTCCTCAGGGTACCGTCGGCCAAGCAATGTCGACTGGCGACCCCCCGGGGAAGAGCCTTCTCTGTGGGGGCACCCGCCCTCTGGAATGAACTTTCCCCGGAGATAGATATGATCTCCGACCTGCATACCTTCTGCCATACACTTAAGACCTTACTTTTCCAACAAGCTGGACTAGCTTGACAACAATCTGGACTGGGTGTTTTTAAATTCTTGGGTTTTTAATTTGTGGAGCCAAAATATCTAATTTGTTTTAAATTTTTTAAAATTTTGTTTGCTATGTTATTTTACTGTGGCTGTGCGCCGTCCTGAGTCCTTCGGGAGAAGGGCGGTATAGAAATGTAATAAAATAAAAAAAATCCTATAAATGATCATCTATAGGTTGGAATTTATTTTGGCACCAAATTTCTAAACAGATGGAGCAGGGGTGTCAAACCCAAACGCATCCTGGGCTGTATCATGATGTATCCAGTGGTGGGATTCAGCCAGTTTGCACCACTTCGGGAGAACTGGTTGTTAACTTTCTGAGCAGTTTGGCAAACTGGTTGTTGAAAGAAATCATTATGGCAGAGAAACGGTTGTTAAATTACTTGAATCCCACCACTGGACGTATCACAATGTGTTTTGCCTTTGTGGAGCCAAGGTGGGTGTGGCCTGTACAGGACATATCCAGCCCAAGGGCCTCTAGTTTGACACGCCTGACATAGAACATCTGTGTACATCATAGCCTTCTGGATGTGAAATTCTTTGAGAAATAAGAGTGTTTGTCCCACACACAAAACAGGCAGTGCTTCAGTCACACCAACGCGGCTACTGTCTTAAACTTTTTTTAGCCATCGCCTGGAGACACTTCCACTGAGGGATGCCATGGTGAAGGCAGAAATATCCAGATGAGCATTTTTATTTATCATTTATGGGTAGTCCGCAATGTATGACCATAACTGAACAAAAATTTCTGTTAAGTGAGACAATGGTTAATTTTGCCCTCTTTTATTGCCAGAGTTGTTAAGAGAATTGTTGCATTCATTAAGTTGGTAACATGGTCATTAAGTGGGGAACCATTGACTTTGCTTGTGCTGTGGTCCACCAGCAGCCTGCGGAGCTGGCGGCAGTCAGACAGCGATGAGGCTGAGGAAGAATTTGGGCCAGTCCTGGAGGTTGGGGAAGGCCCGGATGAGGGCTCTGCATCAGAGGCAGAGATGGGGCCAGGGCCATCAGGGAATGATGTGTGGACTTCAGCCAGAGGCTGAAAGTAGAGAGGCAGAGGAACAGGAGGAGCCTGTTCCTACTGCACGTATGAGAAGAGCTGCCAGAAGGCAGGAGCAGCTAAAGCAGAGAGGATGACTCAGGATTAGGGCCAAGAGATGACTGGCTCCTCCCATAAGGTTTAAAAGACCAGCAACAGCTCTTGGCCTCTTTGCTGGAAAACAACATTGAAAGATTGGCTTCCTGTTTTGCTGTATTTCTTTCCTGTCAGCGTCTGCTGCTTCTTGACAAGAAAAGCCTTTGGCAGTTTGCCTAATTATCCCAAGGTCAGTGATAAACTGAAGAATGGTGTTTTGAGGACTTTGCTCTAATCTGGACTATGAGTTAATTCTCAGCTGTTCTAATAAATTCTTGTTTTGTCAAACTGTTTTGCGTTTAATACTAACTACTTGGGCCTGGGTCACTAAAGAGTCTTGGTGGTGCAGCGGACTTAAAGTAGCACTTAGCTGCCAGCTGCCTGCAATTACTGTGAGTTCAAATCTCACCAGGCTCAAGGTTGACTCAGCCTTCTATCCTTCCGAGGTAGGTAAAATGAGGACCCAGATTGTGGGGGCAATAAGCTGACTTTGTATAAAAAATAACACCGTTGGAGGGGGGGAGTGAAAGCCCTACTAAGCAGGTATATACAAAAGTATGAAGGCTATTGCTTAATGCATTGTAAGCCGCCCTGAGTCTCCAGAGAAGGGCGGCATATAAATCGAACCAATAAATAAATAATAAACAATAAAATAGCTTGCCAGAAGGTCGCAAAAGGTGATCACATGATCCCAGGACACTGCAACCATCATAAATATGAGCCAGTTACCAAGCATCGGAGTTTTGATTAGGCGACCATTGGAACGCTGCAACAGTTGTGTGAAAAATGTTCTTTCAGTGCTGTTGTAACTTTGAGCGGTCACTAAATGCACTGTTGTAAATAGAGGACTACCTATATTTATTGATCCAATTTATTGGCTGCCCGTCGTACCACAGGGTAACTCTGGGTAGCTTACAGTATTAAAAAAATAAAACTATATCACTACAGAAATTAGAAACATAAAATACAATAGCTAAAAAACAGGGAGAGAGAAGGCTGAGCGGGAGGGGGGGAGGGTAGGTGGGATCTGATATTACTCTATCAACCACCCTCAACCACCCTGTACAGCCTATGAGAGCAGGACTAGCAGCATAATACAATCTGCCTTTTCTCCATACTTTTTCTTGATGCAGAATTAAGATGCAGTTAGGATTTGTGTTCATTGGTATTAAATAAATATGCAGCTATTTATTTCCAGTACTTGACAGTAGGTTTCCTTGCAACCCTTCTATTGCCATATGTCAAAAGAAATAAGCACATGAAATTATTTCCAATCTTCCTTCTGGAAATGTGTCCAATAAAAACACAATATCTTCCTTTTGTAACATTTCTGAATGATTGTCTTCAGATATCATGTCTGCAATGATCCTATTAACAAATTTTAATTAAATATTCAATAAAACAGTCATTCACCTAAAATAAAACTAAGAAAAATAATTGAATTCTTGGGCTAAATGAATACAATGTTATTTCACAGGGTTTCTTAACTATCTCTGCCTCTTCTTATTACAATTGAGTAATCTATAATTTTATTTATCAGGAATGCCTGAAAGCATGCTAGATATCAAGGTATATTTTAAATTGGCATTCAATTTAATACATGAACTCCCCTTCTTTACCCATTAAAATGCAGGTAGTCCTCAACTTACAACCACAATTGAGCCCAAAATTTTTGTTGCTGAGTGAAACCTTTGTTAAATGGATTTTGCCCCATTTTACGACTTCTTATGCCACAGTTGTTAAATGAATCACTTCAGTTATTAATCAATAACACAGCTGTTAAGTGAATCTGGTTTCCCCATTGAATTTTGCCTCCATTGAAGGTCGTAAAAGAGGATCACATGGTCCTGGGACACTGCAACCATCATAAATATGAGTCAGTTGCCAAGCATAGGGATGCTGTAATGGTTGTAAGTGGGGAAAAACAGTCAAAAGTCACTCTTTTCCATTTGGTTGTAACTTCAAACAGTCACTAAATGAACTGTTGTAAGTGGAGAACTACCTGTAGTAACGTGAATTTCCAACTGAGCATTCACTAGAATGCATGGCAAGCTCACTATGTAATTTTGAATCAAATGAAATTTATTGTTTATTGTTTATTTATTTATTGGTTCGATTTATATACCGCTCTTCTCCAGACTCATGGCGGCTTACAATGCGTTCATATTCCTTCATATTTTTGTATATACCTGCTTAGTAGGGCTTTTGGCCCCCCCAAGTGGTGTTCTTTTTTATACAAAATCAGCTTATTGCCCCCACAATCCAGATCCTCATCCAGATTAGATGACAAATGTACTTGCTTTTAAACAGACCCTGAAAATCTTCCTACTTTGAATGGCCTATATACGTGTATTCAGATGGATGCCTGAACAGAAATATAACCATCCCAGTGTTGTGACCTGTCAGCAGCCTGTGCGGATTGTAGCTGATTCTGACAGCGAGGAGGCTGGTGTGGTGTTGCGCCAGCAGCCTGTGCAGGTGGCACCCAAGTCAGACAATGAGGAGGCTGAAGAAGATGTGGTGCCAGAGGCAGGGATTTAGCCAGGACCTTCATAACCTCCAGAAGCTCCTTTAAGTTAAGAGGACAAAAAGGAGGAGCCTCTTCTCGATGCACGGGCACACAGAGCTGCCAAAAGGCAGGAGTGGCTCCTCATGAGAAGGTCTCCTTGAGAGTAAGGATTGGGGCTAATTGGCCACTCCCTTAGCCTATTTAAGGAGGAAGGCCAACAGAAGCAAGTCATAGGGAACAACTTTAGTTCACTCTACTTCGCGTCTGGATTCTCTGCACATGGCTTCTGGGCTTTCTGCCAACCTTCGTAAGATTGTGATTACTTTATCTTTGGTTTCTTGTAGGCTGTTAAGAAAGCTTATTAACAGCCTTTGTTTTGAAAAAGACTGAGTTAGTTTAGTAAATTAAGTTTTGTACAAACTTTGTGTGTGCTGTGTTCTTTGAGATCCGTAGCTGGGGCAGAACACCCATGTACTATGTTTAAAACTGGCATCTTACACAAAAATCTGGTTCTTGGAGTGAGAGAGACCAGCCAAGCCAAAAATACAATAAAGTAAAATGTACTTGCTTTACTAGCTGCATATCAGTAACAGGACAATATCCCCAAGAATGTTGGTGAGTCCCTTGAGAGGAACAATATTTCCACCCTTTCTTATTCCCTTGAGGAAGAATGTCTTATATTTAAATGAAGATTGATGAATATAAACAATCATGCAAAATAGAGGCGGAGCTATTTCCTTTTGAGATAGATCAGTGATATGTGAAATGGCTTTCTGTGCACTTCGTCTTAATGCCAAATGAGGCTGTCAGTTTTTGTTTCTCTATCCTGCCTCAGCATTTTTGCACTTAGAAGGAAATGATCAGCAAATGTGCAGCCCACAAGTGAGTGAATCAAAAAAAAAAAAAACAGATCTATTTATCATTTCCATTTTTTTAAAAAAAAAAAGCTTTTAAACCAAAATTATATTTAATGCCGCTTTTTCCAACATGCTATTTCTTTAATTTGCCCTAGGGTAGCAATATGATCAACACAGATTTCAGATACATAGACAATAAAATGGAAAGTTTCCATTTTGATCATTGACCAAAAAAAGAAATCCCCCTCCCCATCAAATAGTTAGTATTAAAGGGATTGTTTTGGATGAAGCAAAACTTCAAAGAGCTAAAAGAAGTCTCAGGGGAGTGGGCTTAGAAAAAACAGAATGAAGGGAAAACTGTCCTCTTTTCTGTTATGGATGCTTACGGCGATCCATCTGTTGCATAGAAAGATAGGGCAAATTGTAGACAACCAGTGGTAACACCTTTCCCTGTTCAGTGGTTTTCTATAGAGTTCTGCAACATTTAAAAAATATTTGCCTCTATATAAAAATAGCCAGAAGCACTCTCTTACAGACCCTATTTTCTGCTTATCGGTCAGAAAAAAGGGTCCCTGGTGAGCCTGGTGAAAAAGGTGGGATCCATTCTACTTGTAGATTTGTTGCAAATATGGGACTGATTGTTGAAAATTTCTCTTAAAGAAATTCAAGAGAAATTTTGTATGGGAAAGCTTACATGAAGTTTATTTACAGAGGAAATATTGAGTCTGTCATCTGTACTTCTATAACTGTCTGTTTTGGTTCTGCAACCCAACAATGCAGATACAGACTTCAGAGGATAATTAGAACTGAAGAAAAAACAATTGCTACCAACCTGCCTTCCATTGAGGACCTGTATACTGCACGAGTCAAAAAGAGGGCTGTTAAAATATTTACAGACCCCTCACATCCTGGACATAGACTGTTTCAACTCCTACCCTCAAAACAACGCTATAGAGCACTGCACATCAGAACAACTAGACACAAGAACAGTTTTTCCTGAACGCCGTCACTCTGCTAAACAAATAATTCCCTCAACACTGTAAAACTATTTACTAAATTTGCACTACTATTAATCTTCTCATCATTCCTATCACCCATCTCCTCCCACTTATTGCCTATATGACTGTAACCTTGTTGCTGGTATCCTTAAGATTTATATTGACTGTTTCCTAATATGATTTGATTGTTTATTTGTTCCCTATGACTATCATTAAGTGTTGTACCTTATGATTCTTGACTAATGTATCTTTTCTTTTATGTACACTGAGAGCGTATGCCCCAAGACAAATTCCTTGTGTGTCCAATCACACTAGGCCAATAAAAAATCCTATTCTATTCTATTTGCTGGCACAATGCCTTCTTTTAAGTAAGGACCCTAAAACTGTGGAGATTACCTATCCTAATACTTCAGCGATGATACATTTACAAAGAAGCAAAAAAAAAATGAAATTAGAGAGTTATGGATGCATGCTGATAGGAGAAATCTGAAGGGGAAGAGGTGAAGGAGAAAAGAAAAAAATGAATTGCAAAGAGAGGGGCAGAGAAAGACAGAGAGGGAGGAAGGACAAGAAGAGGATAGATGAAGAGATGGCTTCTAAATCTTGCCTGAGGTTTATCTTTTGAAACTTCTGCTATCTATTTGTTTGTAAAGCTGAATTTACACACCTTTAAGCTTCTCTGGAAAAATCACATTGCTATCCCTGCTCCTGAGGAAAAAAAATATTTGAGGAAAGAGCACTACAGATGTAGTATGTTGCTCAGTTCTTTCTTCAGATTAAAATCAATGAAACGAACAAATTTTGTACCAAGAGGAATGTCTGGGAGGAAATTCTGGAGCAGTCAATCAATGCTTTATAGAGGTGTTAAGCAAAGTAGGCTTTGCTGAAAGTTTCAGAAACTTTCCATTTTACAAATGTACACAACCTTCTGTCAACCATTAGACAGTGATAAGATGGTAGTATAAAGTTAAAATAACATTTATGCAAAAAATCCATACTCTCTTATATTTACAATATGGTTATTGGTCAGACATCCCATTCCCTGATAATACTGTTACTGTGTTTCCGGTATTTTGTTTTTCCCATTTTGATGGCTTTACTTTTGTGACAGTGAATTGTTCATTTCTTTGTCGCTGTTGTTATCGTCATTACAATTGTCATTATTATTTTAGGACTATTTTTTTAAAAAATTCGATTTATATGCTGTCCTTCTCCGAAGACTCAGGGCGGCTTACAATGTGTTAAGCAATAGCCTTCATACTTTTGTACATTTATACAAAGTCAGCTTATTGCCCCCACAAACTGGGTCCTCATTTTACCTATCTTAGAAAGGATGGAAGGCTGAGTCAACCTTGAGCCTGGTGATATTCGAACTTACAGTAATTGCAGAAAGCTGGTGTTAATCCCAATGCTTTAGTCTTCTGAGCCACCAGGCCCTTCTTTATATTCTCTTGTTACAATTATTTATATTTTATAAGATATGTACTAGCTTCTAGTTAGAGAGTTCCTTCAAATAAAGAATTCATTGTCCTCTATAAAGCATAACATTTTTCCTTGCTGAATTTCTAGGTTTGTGCCCCTAGTTTTCCTAATCAAGCTGGATGAAAGCTCTTTTTTGTGCCCAAGTAATTAATTTGGTCAAGATCAAAAGAATGAGAGGAGAATTCCACAGAATAAGATAGCATGAACTTGCTGATCAATTACATTTGTACAAATTCATTGAGATTTTAATATCTAAGCTTTTTAAACAGTGGTTATATAATTTAATGTTCTAAAACCAGAAGGAATAGATGTGTCAACTATTGCTGGAGAATAAGTACAGCAATCCCCCCCAAAAATCTGTTGCTCATCAGTATATTGTACTCTGTTGGTGTGCTTTTAGGCTAAATTTTATATTTCTAGTTTTTTAAGAGTAGGGAAAGTATCACATCTCCTCCACCAACACCTCCCCCTCCTTGACAGTTTAGATGGCATGTATGAGAAGCAGGAGGAAAAACAAATAGAATGACAGAAAAACAGAGTTGGAAAGGACTTTGGAGGTCATCTAGTCCAACCCCCTGCTCAAACAGGAGGCCCTATACTTTTTTCAGACAAGTGGTTGTCCAATCATTTCTTTAAATCTTTCAGTTCATGGAATACCCACAACTTCTGAAGGAAAGTCATTCCACAAGGAAGTTGAAAGAAAGGGATGCAAAATAAAGCTATAGTTAAAAGGCAATGGAGATTTGTTTTAAGGCTTTGACTCAGAGGTGAAATCCAATTTTTTTACTACTGGTTCTGTGAGTGTGGCTTGGTGGGCGTGGTGTGACGTGGTGGGTATGGCTTGGTGGGCGTGGCAGGGGAAGGATACTGCAAAATCTCCATTTCCTCCCCACTCCAGGGGAAGGATCCTGCAAAATCTCCATTCCAACCCTACTCTGGGGCCAGAGGTGGTATTTTCTGGTTCTCAGAACCTGCTAGATTTCACCCCTGCTTTACAAGCATATTTGGACCCTTTAAAACTGGATTTCTCAACCTCAGCTACTTTAAGATGTGTGGACTCCTACTCCCAGAGTTCCCCAGTCCCTGGGGAATTCTGGGAGTTGAAGTCCCAACATCTTAAAAATGGACAAGGTTGAGAAATGCTGCCTTGGAAAAAGAATCCAAGTTGCAAAAGAGATGTTTTCTTCTGCCTCGAAAGGTTTTTCCCAAAGATTGCACCGCATATCTGGAAGGGAGTTTCGGAAGAGTGTATAAGAGAACTGGAGCAAATAGGACATTTCGCAAAAAATTCTTACTCGACAAGAAAAGCTAACTGGAGATGATCAAGTCCTGCAGAAGTGGCTAAATGGAGGGTAACACTTACCAAAAACAGATCCTTGAGGCCAGAGCTGCAGGAGGCTGCTGAGAAGTAGCTTCATTATGGTGTTTCCTAAAGAAAGAGCAACAATAGAAGTTTGGGGCTTTCAGGCTTCTACTCTAAGTCTCAGATCGGAAGAAACTGCTTCTTCCAATCTGCCCCCTTTTCTAACCTTGGGGGGGGGGGAGAATCACCAGGAGCAAAACAAGTTGGGCTTCTTGTTGACCTACCTACCTCCCAGCTGCATGACAACAGCCCTGCTTGTGCTGCTAGAGGCAATAGCCAGGTTGGCGGTGGAGTTCCCCAGGCTTATGGTACTGGAGGACTTTAACCTACCATCACTTGGCAATTCCTCAGATGGGACTCAGGAGTTCATGGCTTCCATGATAATCATGGACCTGACCCAAGTAGTTCAGGGTCCGATCCATGAGGGGCCACACACGCTTGACCTGGTATTTCTCTCGGAGCAGTGGAGATATGATCTGGAATTAAGGGGTATTGAGATTTCTCCTTTGTCGTGGTCAGTTCATTTCCTGCTGAGGTTCGACTTTAAGTCGCCACTCCTCCATCGCAGGGAGGCAGAGCCGATTAAGTGGTTCTGTCCCAGATGCCTAATGGACCCTGTAGGGTTTCAGAAGGAGCTTGGGGAGATACCTGACTCCCTTGTCCACAGTCCGGCTAAGACCCTAGTGGCTGCTGGCATAAGGCAGTGTTGGGGGCATTGGACCAGATTGCGCCTTTGCGACCTCTCAATGGCAGCGGATCCAGGAAAGCTCCCTGCTTTACTGAGGAGCTCCGGGAGATGAAGCACCAGAAGAGACATTTAGAGCGACGCTGGAGGACCAATAAATCCGAATCTGACTGAACACTTTTGAGAGCCTTTGTTAGGACTTACTTAGTGGCGATACTGGTGGCAAAATGTTCACATTTTTCCACATTTATTGCATTTGTGGAGTCACCCTATTTAGGGTAATTCGTTCCCTCCTTAAGTTTGGGGGAATGGAGGAGTCCTTACAGGGTAGAGCTGAGGAATTTGTGCAGTTTCTGTTGGATAAAATCGCTCAGATGCGAATGGACCTGGACTGTGATTGGGCAATACTGACCAAGATGATGGGGGTGGGTCTTAATCCTATTGTATGGGAGGAGTTTGAGCCAGTGACTCCTGAGGAAGTGGTCAGGGTTGTAGGGGCAATGAGCTCCTTGCTGGTTTCGGCCAGCAAGGAGATGACACGAGGCTGGCTCCAGGCTTTAGGTAACGCGTCCTTGAGGGAGGGGTCCTTCCCGCAGCCACTAAAGGAAGCAGTTGTAAGGCCTCTCCTCAAGAAGCCTTCCATGGACCCAGCAGAATTAAAAAACTTTTGTCCAGTCTCCAACCTACCCTTTGTGGGAAAGGGTGTAGAGAAAGTGGCAGCACTTCAGCTCCTGCGGTCATTGGAGGAAATGGATTATCTAGACATTTTTCAGTCCAGCTTGAGACCTGGCTACAGCACGGAAACTGCCTTGGTCACACTGATGGATGATTTCTGATGAGTCCGAGACAGGAGACATTCCTCTATCTTGGTGCTACTTGACCTCTCAGCAGCTTTCAATACCATTGACTATTGTATCCTTCTTGGGCGGCTAAGAGAGCTGGGAGTGGGAGGCACTGTGTTACAGTGGTTCACCTCCTATCTGTCTGGTTGATCACAGTTGGTGCTGGTAGGAGTACAGAGGTCCTCCACTAGGCCCCTCATTTGTGGGTGCCTCAGGGCTCGGTCCTCTCTCCCCTCCTATTTAACATCTACATGAAACCACTTGGTGAAATCATCTGACGACACGGGGTGGGATATCAGCAATATGCTGATGATACCCAGCTGTATATCTCCACCCCTCGTCAGTTCAGTGAGGTGGTAGATGTGATGTGCCGGTGCCTGGAGGCTGTGAGGATCTGAGTGGGAGTCAACAGGCTCAGACTTAACCCAGACAAGACCGAATGGCTCTGGGTATTGCCCCCTAAACACTATGTTGATTGTCCATCCTTGGTTCTGAGGGAAGAGAAAGTGCCTCCCTCAGAACGGGCTCATGATTTGGGTGTCCTTCTAGACTCACAGCTGAGATTGGAACAACATCTGACAGCTGTAGCTAGGGGGAACTTTGCACAGGTTCATCTGGTGCATAAATTGTGACCCTATTTGGATCAGGAGGCTCTCCTCACAGTTATTTATTTATTTATTTATTTATTTATTTATTTATTTATTTATTTATTTATTTATTTATTTATTTATCTATCTATCTATCTATCTATCTATCTATCTATCTATCATATTTCTATGCTGCCCACTCTCCTGAGGACTCTGGGCAGCTTACAACAATCAACAGTATACTAAATAGCATATTGCCCCCAACAATCTGGGTCCTCATTTTACCTACCTTGGAAGGATGGAAGGCTGAGTCAACCTTGAGCCAGTGAGATTTGATCTGCTGATCTTCTGAACCTAAATGTTGGAGGTGTGATTGTTTGGATGCAACATATTTTCATATTTGGTGGACGTGCAGAAAATTGAAAGCATTTTGGATCAAACTTTGGTGGGTAATGCAGAACATTTTGAAGCGGAAGCTTGATTTCTCACCTCAGTTTTTCTTGTTGGGAATAGTCAAAGGTTGCTCATCAACTGATACTAGATTGATTTTACACATGATTACTGCAGCTAGATTACTGATTGGCCAAAATTGGAAGAAGGATAAAGTACCCACGATAGAGGAGTGGGTATTGAAGATGTCTAATTTTGTAGAGATGGCTAAAATCTCTGCATACTTAAAAGATAAGACTCATGAAGTTTTTGCTAAGGACTGGGTGAAATGGGTAGAATATATGAAGCATAAATACCAAAGTAAGAAGTTTCAGTTAGCATTTAATTGAATGTATATTTTCTACATCTAAGTAATTTAAAAGAAAAATGTATTGAATTTGACAATCTCTATTTCTACTTTATGTTAAATGATGGAATTTACATTATTAATTTCTGGTTATAGTATAAAGAGAAATGTATTAAGTATATTGTTTGATTTAGATTATGATAGATGAAAAAGGGGGAAGTAGAGTTAATGCTATATATTATTATTATTTATATGATATCTTAAATCAAATGCTTAAAATTATTAGATTTTTTTATTAATAAAGGGAAAAATTGTTACGAGTTAGGATTTTATTATATAAAATAATGTTATAGTTTTAGTTTATTAGTTGGATCTCACCTTGAAAAGTGGATAAATATGGATTGTTAATGTTTGTTTAATAACGGAAGTCAAGGGGGGGTTGGGGAGGGAGGGGAATGGGTAGGGCGGGGGGGTGGGGGGGGACAGGGGTTCTTTATAAAAAAATTGTAATGTAAAACTTTTTCAATAAAAAAAAAAAACAATCAACAGTATACTAAATAGCATATTGCCCCCAACAATCTGGGTCCTCATTTTACCTACCTTGGAAGGATGGAAGGCTGAGTCAACCTTGAGCCAGTGAGATTTGATCTGCTGATCTTCTGAACTAGCAGTCAGCTGAAGTAGCTGCAGTACTGGACTCTAACCACTGTGCCACCTCGACTCATGCTCTTGTCACCTCACGTTTGGACTATTGCAACGCGCTCTACATGGGCTACCCTTGAAAAGTGTTCAGAGACTACAGTTGGTCCAGAATGCAGCCCCGTGAGTTATAGTGGGTGCACCTAGATACACCCACATTACACCAATTCTCTGCGAGCTTGCACTGGCTCCCTATCAGTCTCTGCGTGCAATTCAAGGTGTTGGTTATTATCTTTAAAGCCCTACATGGCTCAGGGACAGGCTATCTTCGAGACTGCCTTCTACTACATAGCTCCCAGCGACCGGTAAGATCCCACAGAGTCAGTCTCCTCTGGGTCCCATCAGCTAAACAATGTCAGCTGGTTGGCCTATGGGGGAGGGCCTTCTCTGTGACTGCCCAGGCTCTCTGGAACCAATTACCTCCTGAAGTCCAGACCGCCCCCACCCTATTGGCGTTCTGCAAAGCGGTAAAGACTTGGCTCTTCTGGCAGGCCTGGGGCCATTGATCTCATTATAGTGATCTTGCGAGACCCAGCCACAAATTGGAGTGTGTGTGTTTTAACGTTTTAATGTTTTAATGTCTTCTTTTAACTTTTGTATGGGATATTGTTGTATTGTTTTATTTTCTGTTATAAGCCACCCAGAGTCCCTTGGGAGTGGGGCGGCATAGAAATGTGAATGAATAAATGAATGAATGAATGAATGAATGCACCAGAAAGGGGAAAGTTGCAGGCTTGTAACCAATGGCAGGAAAAGACCAGAGAGAGAGTTATGCAACAGATAGAAATCGGAGGAAGTCTCTCACTTTTCCTGTTTCGCTTTAAGTGATAGTAGGATTTCAGAAAGTGGCTTTCAGATCAATAGCCACAATGCTGTTTTCCCATCTAGAACACATTTTAAGTTATTTTCCAAAAGCGGTTTATGAGTGTTTCTAGGTGCATTTCTTTCTTTCCCTTTCTTTTACCTTTTAAAAGCATTTTAAAAAATGCTAAAAAAGTTTTTTAAAAAAGTTCCAACGATCGCACATCGCTCAGCTGATTGTTGGAACTTTTTTTTACTTTTTAAGGCATGTTTAACTACCGGTTCCGGAGAACCACTAGTTAAAAATCCTTTTAAAAGGTAAAAGAAATGCTTAACAAGTAAAAAAAAAAAAGTTCCAAAGATGAGCTGAGCGACGCACATCATTGGAACTTTTTTTAAACATTTTTTTAATACCGGTTCGGCGAACCAGTAGCATTTTTTACTACCACTTCTGGAGAACCAGCCCAAACAGGTAGCATTTCACCCCTGCTTTGACTGATAATTTTAGCCCACATTAACAATAGATAGATATCAACAGCTACCCAAGATTTCATTGTATCTGTCTGAATGCCACTTTTGACTACTAATTTACTGTACCGTGTGTGTGTGTGTGTGTGTGTGAATAGTACAGTGAATTATATATGTATTTTTCAGAGTATAAGACTCACTTTCCCCCCCCCCAAAAAAAAAGACACTGAAAATTTGGATGAATTTATACTCCAGATGTAGCTTTTTGGAAGCTTTTTTTCAGCCCTAATGAGGCGCTAGCGAGTGAAGCGATCTTCCACACTTTGCCTGCTTTTCTTATTGCTGCTCCCTCCAATGATCACCTGTGCTTTAGAAGCTGCTTTTTATCCCCAACCTGCGTGCAGTCAAAACCAGCAAACTAATGTGCTGAAGCTGACCAGACTAAGGACGCTAGCCAGATGAATACTTGGTAGGCAGATTTTTTTTCCCTCCCTAAATACTAAGGTGCTTCTTATACTCCGATGCGTCTTATACTCCAAAAAAATACAAGTTGTGGGTAGGGGCACCTTCAGCTAAATAAAATCCTTGACATCAGTGGGAAAGAAGAAACATTTTGTTTCCATCAGTTAATGTAGAACAAGGCATTTGTCTATTGCCGGATGTTTTTAATCCTGCTTGAAGTCTTAACAAAAGGTGCACAGATCATAATGTGGAGAACTTGGTTTCCCCAAGGAAAGGAGAACAAAATAAAGGCAGCAAGAACAGACAAAGAACCCACCTGGGAGGAAAAGGGAAAGAACTGTCAAAATCACTGACTCATTCATTGTTTGACTGAAGTTCATGTTACTGAATAGAATATTTATGTGAGTTTGGAGATGACTGAACAAAGCAGCAAGGAGGAAATATCTCTTGTAAATTTCTATTTCATTAGGGCTTCTTGTTTTAAAAGAAAATCCCCAATTTTTTTATTTTTTTATTCAAAATATTTATTGAAGGGATGAGATCAGGAAATATCCTGGCAAGGCTGCATGGTTTTTGGTACATGGGGCCCTGGGACCAGAAAGTCCAGTTGCCTCTTGAAAAAGCACCTTTGAGATCCAGGACATGTCATCTCTGCAGTGGTGGTATTCAGCCAGTTCTATCCTATTTGGGAGAACCGGTAGCAGCGGCTGCAGGAGACTCCGCCCAGACGTCATCACATCCCATTTTTGACTATCTGGGGATGCACGGAAAGCTCTGTGCATGTACAGAGGTGGTGCATGTGAGTGAAGCCAGTGTGCACGCGAGCTCACAGTTGCGAACCAGTACTGAAAGTAAGTGAAGACCACCCCTGCATCTTTGACTCTGGATGAGGTGGCACTGCCCCAGAAAGTCCTGGTCTCCTCAAATTGTGATTCCTGTTTGCGGAACAGGTGGCAGTTGCAGCTAAGAGACCTTTGCACAACTTAGTATTCTGAGCCAGTTGTGGCCTTTCCTGGACCAGGATGCAGTGCACTCAGACATTCAGTCCCTACTCATCACATGACTGGACTATTATAATGCACTTTCCATGGGCCTATTCTTGAAGAGCATTTGAAGCTACAGCTGGTGCAGAGTGTGGAAGTGTGAGTAGTTTTGGGGCTCCCAAAAATGGCCCCTGTAACACCGCAGCTCTGCGAGCTGCCTTGGTTGCCAGTCTGCTTCCAAGGGCAATTCAAGGTGTTGGTGATCACTTTTAAAGCCCTTTATGGCATGGATCCAGGCTACTTGAGGGACCATCTTACCCCACTGGGATTGCCCTGTCCCCCTGGTGCTGGCAGAGGAGGCACGCTACAGGTCAATAATAATAATACAGCCTGATTATTCCAGCTGGTGGGGTCCAGGAGGAGGACCTTCTCTGCTGTTGCTCCTACCTTCCAATGTGAGGTTGGTCCCAACCCTCCTATCTTTTTTTAAGGGCCTAAAGATGTGGCTTTGCCAGTCGTCTTGGAGCCCCAGTGGAGGAACAGCACAACAGAGGTGATTGATTGATTAATAACAGAATCTACCTCTCCCCCATTCTGCCTTGCCCCATGTTTCTTTGGTTTTGCTTGTTGTTAACTTTTTATGTTTTAGCTTAGATGTAACTGTAAGCTGCCCAGAGTTACCTTATGGTAAGATGGGCATCCAATAAATGTAATTATTAAATAAATTCAATCATATGCCTTTGGTTGTATGCACATACATTTTCTAATGTTACATGTAATTTTTTAGCAAATGTTTTAGCAATCTTTGCTGCTGTTAAATCAGTCTTATTCTCCTACATAATTCAGACTAATCTAATAACACTGTTTTGTATGCAGTTATACCAATATATGATTTATTTAAAAATTAATCTTAGCATATTTTAAGATACAATATACTGTTCTGTTAGTACAGCTTTTTCAGATGTGCACTAAATTTAATTAGCTTTCCTAGCTTGACAAACATTAATGGGAATTTCTTTCTCATTGTATAGCAAAGCATATTTTGGTGGACTCTGGCAAATTTAACCTAAAAGAAATATGTGAAAGATTTCATTTACAGGTAACCCTTGACTTATGACCACAACTGGGATCTTTTTTGTTGTTGTTGTTGTTGCTAAGCAAGGTGATTTTGAGGAGTCACATCCAATTTTACCTTTTTTTGCCATGGTTGTTAAATGAATCCCATGGTCATTAAGTGAATCCAACTGCCACCATTGGTTGTTTGTTGAAAGCCAGCTGGAAAATTTGCAGATGACAATCACATTATTTCAAAATGCTGCAAGTACCTGAATTTTAGTCATGTGACCATGGGGATGGTACAACATTTGTAAATGGGAGGGCTGGTCATAGATCATTTTTTTCCTCTGTTGTTGCAGCTTTAAATTTTAAATGTTTGGAAATCAAGAACTACCTATATACTTCTGGCATGTTGACGGAAGGAAGGCATCTTGAGTACTGCTCAGTGAGTTAATCCAACATAGTTCAGTGGTGTGCTGTCTCTCTCGCGCGCACACATAAACACCATGTAACCATGGTTTAATGGGTTTATTAATATTCTTCAGCAATTTGCTTCACCCAGAACTGTCCCAATTAAGTCCAGCCACAAGCAGTCCAATGCTAGTCCACAGAGGGATGGTCACTGAGTCCATAAAGCACTTGAAAGTTTCCCAATCAAAATAAACTCACTAGGCAAAATTAAAGCCATAATACAAGAGGCTCAAGGTTGACTCAGCCTTTCGTCCTTTCTAAGGTAGGTAAATTGAGGACCCAGTTTGTGGGGGGCAATAAGCTGACTTTGTATAAATATACAAAAGTATGATGGCTATTGCTTAACGCATTGTAAGCTGCCCTGAGTCTCTGGAGAAGGGCGGCATATAAATTTTTTTTAAAAAAAAGAGGGTTCACTAGGCAAGAAAAATCCAGAGTTCAACAAGGCATGATCCAAGTCAAGGCATGGTGTCAGTCCAAGGCAGGCAGGAATCACAATTAGGTAGTCAGCTTTGGGAGCAGCCCATCAAGAAGGATGAGGCTTTCTCCTCAGAAGTAATCTGTCTGATTTTCACTGCTTTTGCCCTATGTGTTCTTTGATCAGGTGCAGAAGGAAATTCCTCTTCCTCATTCCTGACCAGCTATAACTGCATGCTTTCTTCACCTGAGGCCTCAGGGCTGTCCTGATGCAGCTGTGCTTGAGCCAAATCCCTCTCAGTTGGCTGCTTGGAGTCATTTACCAACTTCAGAGGTAGCATTCAGCAGGTTCTGACCAGTTCTGGAGAACCGGTAGTGGACATTTTGAGTAGTTCAGAGAACCAGTAAATAACACCTCTGACTGGACCCACCTCCATCTTTTCTCTGCCTCCCGAGTCCAAGATAATCAGGAGGAAATGGGGATTTTGCAGTAACCTTCCCCTGGATTGGGGAGGGAATGGAGATTTTACAGTATCCTTCCCCTGCCATGCCCCCCAAGCCACACCCACAGAATCAGTAATAAAAAAATTTGAAACCCACCACTGACCAATTTCCATCCTGACATGGCATCCTCCCCTGAGCTGACATCTGAAGAAGTATCTGGGGAAGTATCTGAGGAGACCTCGCAAGTGGTTTGAACTGTGGGTTCATATCAGAAATTGTTGATAACGTTGGCAATTGTCCTGATTAATTGCAGGGTTTATTTGTTCTGCATGATGCTCTCCTAGTTTTGACAGCAGTGCTGATTACTGCCTGAGGCAACAAGAAGTTTTTGTTTTCAGCCAGTTTGTCACACAGCCTGGCCCTGATTAGGACTGCAAAGAGTGATGGGTCTAAGGTCATCCAGTTTGCCATGGTTGTTAAGGGACAGGATGAGAACCTGAGTCTCCCCAACCCTACTGCAGCACCTGACTGCCTTACCTCATATCAGAAGTAAAGATTTAAAATCCTGATCAGAGACAAGCTCAATATCTGCCATGCAGTAAAGTGCTATGGTCTATTTCTTAGCCTATTTCATAGTGTGACTAGGATCATTAATTCCTGGGACTCTTTGTGTCCTATTCTGTACTTTGTAACAATAGCAGAAATATAACAATAATATTATAATTTAAAGCAGTAAATTAATTGTGCAGGAGATGTTTTCCTATTAAAAATTGGAAGCCATGATTTATCAATATGACTATGCAAGGTCTCCTGGAATAAAGTAATAAATCAATAGCTTTTTGAGGCGGTTGAGAATAAGAAGGAGAAAAAGTAGAACTTTCTCAACTTTATGGTAAATGGTTTCTCATTTCAGAACAGTTTCAGCCAGGCAGATTTTACTGTTTCCTCTTAAGCTAACTTCTGACTAAAAGTGTATAGAATTATAGCCCTCTTAACAAAAGAAGCCTGTTTATTTTCTTGTGTGATTTGTCTATGTGTCTGAAAGAGAGAAGGAATGAGTGAGTGTGTGAGTTTGTAATAGTCTTTGTATTACATTATAGATGTAATATGAAAAATAGGTTGTCATAAAAATACACAACCGTTACCATGAGTTTAGGATGATTGTTTGTTTGTTTGTTATTGGAATGTTAAATATGCTCTTGTGAAAAACAAAAACTAAGACCATTTTAAAAACAATCTCTTTAGAGCCACTTGGAACATTGTGTTAAGATGAGGATATAAGACAATTTGTTTTAATTAACTCTAATTTTTGACCTGGGTTTTGTTTTATTGTCTTTTTTGTTATGGTAAGCAGCCTAGAATCCAGAGAGAGAGCATACAATTGACTATAAATACATTAAAAAAAAGATATTGTAGATAAATAATAAATATCCCATGCTAAATTTCTACATGGTAGAGTTTTGTACACCATTTGTACATGGTGGAGTTTTAATAACACCCATTGCTGATTTGCTACTCACTGTAACACAAGAACAGAACCTCCAGAAGTTGTTGCAAAAGTACATTTCCAAAAGTTGCAACCAATTAATGACAAGGGATTGTGATTCAGCAGCATCCCAGGTTTCTCACCTCTGCATTCTAATAGCAGAATAAAGGTTTTGTTTGTTTCTATTTAATCATGTCCAATTTTCTGAGACTGCAAAGACAGGTCTGGTGGTTTTCTTGGCAAAGTTTTTCAGAGGTGGTTTGCCATTGCCTCCTTACCAAGGCTGAGAAGAGTGAATCCAGTAGATGCACTTGGTTACAGTAGAGATCAGTAGATAGAAAGAAAAAGTTAGGGGTAGATCAACATGGAGAAAATCTATATCATCACTAGGACTCGAAAATGATTTGATAGCATATAATCAACCAATCATCTTTTATACTCTTTCAAACAGAATTCTGCAAAATGTCTTTCCAGGAATGTTTATCAACTTAACCCCTTTTATAATTTGGACATTATTTCTTATTACATAGAATCTGGCAAAAGAACAAGTGGACAGCAGAAAATGAGGTGGCTGGATGGAGTCACTGAAGCAGTTGGGTTGAGCTTAAATGGTCTCTGGGGAATGGTAGAGGACAGGAAGACCTATAGGAAAATTGTCCATGGGGTTGCGATGGGTCAGAAATGATTTCACAACTAACAACAACATAGAATCTATCCAGCTGTTAGTATTTTAGACAAGGCTTTAAAGTGTTGTTGTTGCTTTTTACTTTTACCTGGAAGTGTTATTGTTCAGCTTCTTTATTAAGTATGCTGAGTTTATTGTTTAAATTTTAGATTAGTTGGCAGATTGATATCTGTACCTCAGCCTGCAACATAGAGCAGGCTGCATGATTAATATTAACTCTTCCTTTAGCACAGAAGTATTCAAGCATATGCTTCATACTCACAGAGAATAGTAAATTACCTCCTTAAAACACTGTGAAATGTGATGGCCACACAATATAGTACATAAGAAATTTCAGCCTCAAGCTAGTCAAAGTAACTAAATCAACTTCAGCTTGCAATGAAAGAGTCAAGCTGAGAGAAAATCAGAAACAGTGAGTGGCTTTATAAAATGAAGCAGAGAGTTAGCTAACTATTATTGTGAAGAATATTTCACCCCAAAAACACTTATGAGGACACCACTGAGATTTCACAGCATGGCAAGTCACCATTTGCCAATTGCCCAAGACAAAGAAGATTTGACAGAAGAAATGAAATTCTAAAGGTTGCGGGTAAAATCTAAGCCTTGTGCAAATTTGATGTGAACTGGAGACTCAAGCTTACGTTTGTCTTTTCAGATCTGAAACCAAATTATTTTAAACTCAGCTGGATCAGGAAAAAAAATGGAGGATTGCAACCATAGTTCTGTGTAAGAGTACTGTGGCAGACAGGCTGAACTGATGTTTGTTGTCTCGATCTGGAATGTTTGAAAATATAGAGAAAGGTCTATGATTTGATTCTATATTGAAGCCTAATGATCTAGTACTTCCATTGAAATATAGTCCATACAGATGGACCCCCGAATGATGGTCAGACCTAATGAAGACACTGTGGTGGCACCATGTACAGGAAAGTGTATGCAAGCATAATTCAGAACCTCCTCTCACCACTGAAACCTACTTTAGTTCTGTCAGAAGAATGTTCTTTCAAAATGCTGAAACCTCTAAAGATAATAGGTTTGAGCTTCAGAATGGCTATTCACAGCATGTGGTAGGAGGTTAAATTGTACATCACAGTCAAATGGGCCATTGCAGCAGAACAAAACTTTCCTAAGAGCTGACATGAGCATCTCTCTCTCTCTCTCTCTCTCTCTCTCTCTCTCTCTCTCTCTCTCTCTCTTCTTTCCTTTTCTTCTTTTTCAGTGAACTTGAAAGAGTATGATGGGGTCAATTGAAATACCCACATTTTCATTACATTCTAGGAGGCAAAGAAAAAGGCTTAATTAGGAATAAGGAATAAAACCTGTTTTACAATACAAGAGACAAGAACATTTAGGTCAGAAAGCTAGAAAATACTTCCTGACAAAAAGATGTATTAGGTAAGCAGCCACTTTGGAAATTATTAGAGAGGAGGCTTCTTTGTAAAGTAATAACCTCATTTATTTACTACAGAACTACAGGTTGAACAAATACCTTATTAAGAGTATCTCAGATAGACTTTTAATTTTCAGAGCAACAGCATATATGCAGGGTGGGGGTAGGGAGGGGAATTTAAGTTGGTCACCACAACTACTAACTTGAAGCCTCAGAAAAACTGTATGTGCATAGATACACATAGCAAGAAACATCCTTCCTTAAACCAGCAGCAAGCTTTAACTTGACTATGACAAGATTTTGATTGCTACTATCAGGGATATTGAAGAAGATCCCAGTGCAAAGTGCATTCTAATTTTTAATGCAGTCCATATGCCAGAAGATTAACCAGTCCCTATAAAAAGGAATGAGATTCCTTTAGGGGAACTAGAGTGACAGATAATTTCTGAATTTTTCTGCAGAAATTCCTATTGTGAAGTATCGACTGTCATATAAGGAAATCTTTAGCAATTAAACAAGATCTATCAACCCCACTATCAACCAAAAAGAAAGTTAGAGCAATCATCTACTTCACAGTATGGGACCTGCAGTTCAACAAAATCAATGTTTTGAGTTGGAAGATGTATCTGTGGCTGCCCTATTTTGAAGTTAGAGGTGATAGACTGATACTTAAATTATCTTGGTTGCTGCAGATGTGAAGACTGGAACTTGAACTGAATCTGTGTTGCAGCAGGGCCACTTAAAACATGTCATGATTCAGAATATGTTCTACATTTGTGACACATAGTATCCAGTTTACATTTTGATCATCTATGTTTGCTTCCGTTTTTCCAGAACAATTCTTGTGCCTGGGGCTAAGAATCCTTTTTTTTAAAAAAAGTAAAGAAAACTATCTCCGTTTGGGAAATTTGGAGATTCTGGGTTATGCAGAGCCATCCTAGGGCCCCAAATGGTGGAAAACTCACCCAATAAATGCTAACCATCAGAGAAGATCAGAACAATTTTATTTCCCAATTGTAACAGATTCAGTCATTGCCAAGTTAAATAGGTCTTATATAGCATCCTGATAAAAGAAAAGTTGACTATGCATATTCACTAATAGGATCTCCAAATAGGTATTTGGGAAGGGAGAAAAATCAGCTTTACAGCTGTTAAGAGAACAAAACAAGTCTAAGGGAGACACATTCATGTTATGAAAGTATTACAAAGCCATTTTTGGGAGTATAGCACAGCAGCTCTGAAAGACAAGAACTGCCAAAACTCTGTTTGAATAATAGTTGACCCTATGCTTGACTGGAGAGAGAGGGAAAGCTAAGAAAGTAAAGCCCAACAACATCCATCCTTGAATCTCTTGACTTTGTTCTAGACATAATTTTAATGATATTCCAAATCATCACAATAGTTATAAGAACATTGTGGCTAAGGGACACCAGGATAAACCCAGTCTACTGTGTTGTTCTAGTAAAATAATTCCAGTAAGTCTGTTTTTTGCTATAGATATTGAGAACTTTTTTTTAAAAAAATACATAAAATGAGATCAATATATGTTCATCATTTGCACAATTACTTTTCATGCAAAAAATGCAAACAATCTGGCAAGGCTGACTTACCTCTGGCCCCTTGAGTTAAGTGCCAACAACTGGCAAGGCCACATTTCTGGAACATTAATGGGTTGTGAGAATCCCTTGGGAGGAAGAGCCACAGCCAGAGCAATGGTCAGATAAACCCAAAGAAGGGGTGGGTGGAGAAAGCATCTCAGAAGAGACTTTCTTTAGTTCTCTGGAACATGAGGCCCAGGGAAGGGAAGAGTGCTTTCAGATTTGCAAGGTTCAGTTACTGTAATCTCACAATAAAGACTCATGCTTTTGGTTTCCTGTCTGGATTACCTCAAAGGGCTGGCAGGACCAGCATTCCCCCCATCTCTATAAAGTCTGTAGAACCCAACCCTGTTGTATTTACATAAAGCCTTGAAAGCCTGCCTTTTCCAGCTGACCCAAGAGATGATAAGATGTGATCCTGTTCCTAAGGTATCTCTGCATTGTTGCAGAAAGTTTTTTTTTCCTGGTTTCCGTAGCATGAGGCTTTTGTGCTTTTGTACTTTTTTACTATGTTGTTACTATTGTTCTTTTTTCTTTCCATTGTTCTTATTTCCTTATTGTAAGCTGCCTAGAGTTACAAATTGCAAACTATGATTGTGGTGGCCTATAAATTTGATTAATAAGTATTTTTTTTATCAAGAAGCTGTTACCCTACATTTTCCTTAGCACCTCTTTTGTTTTATTTATACAAATTTATATAGTTGTCCACATCACAAAACATATGACTCTTTCAATGTGAATTTTCCTACATTTGTTTCTTTTAAATAAGATTTGCCTGCAGCATTATTCCTTGTCTTTCCCAATTGATTCTCTGAAACAATATTTTATATAAATTTATATAACATCTTTTCCCATCCTATCTCAAATATATGATTGTTTGGAAACACAGACTTCTCAGCTCTATGAAGCATACTAATGTAAGCTTCATAAAGATATGTTCTTTTTCTTTTTTCAAAAGTATCTTTCACATACAAATTTGAAGTATTTTAGCAGAGAAAGTGTTTCTGTTCATAATGTAATAGAGTCAGATTTAGTGGATTTTGCAAAACCATTCTACAGAAAATCTCTTGCAAATTTCTTTTATATTCCTAGCTGCATTTATCAGGAATTAAGATTGGTATAATGTCAGGAAGTCAGCTATTCTTTTTTAAAAAAAGATCCAATTATGAAGTAATGGAGATATATAGAATTTGGAATCAGCCAAAGATGAAAAGTATCTAGTGTAACACGTTTTTCAAAAAAGAAAACTAAATTTAATTTTTTTTAATACATGAAACTGCTTTTATGTGAAGAAAGAAAAACCCTGCACTTATAGAATTAAAGCTGGAGGAAGACAAATTACTTAATATCCTTTATATCCAAATTTCTACATACTTAGATATTTTTCCTTAATGAAAAAAGCCATATTCAGTTATAGATTTCTCTCTCCACCCCCAAACATGCAGTCTTAAATAATGCAGTCTAATCCAATATTTTACAAGACTGGGATAAGCTACATTAGGTATCAAGAAAATACCAGGATTTATTTCACATATCTCTGCCCTTCTGCGATTCCACTTACCCTCAGTCAACAGGTTACTTAGTTGCATTCAACTTACAGGTCTTCAGAATAATGTGTAATGGTGAACCTATCTTTGGAGGTAGGCTTCATAGCAATCTCATATAATGTTCAAGATACCTGTTCAGAATGATGCTAAAACAGTCGTTGTCCAGGATGGGAAGTGGATTTTAAAAGTTGCATGACTGATCTAAAGAACCAGTTGGAAAAGTATTGATTTGGTAGGGGCCTTGGTTCAAATTCATTGCACTGCCTAAAGAAGAGACAGTACTTTACTACACCTCACCATATGGTATTTTCTTATAATTTGGTATGTCCTTATTTTTAAAAAATGGAATTATTTTCCCCCTATCCCTAGTCCTGGCTTCTGCTAGTGATTAGTTTTCAGGAAGGCATACTGATACTTAAATCATTATAGTAATCTGGAATGTTTGGGTTTGATGATTAATTGTTTGGCTATTAAAATTAGGGACATCAATATAGCACTCAAATGTTACACTTCCTTATTTGGACCATGAAGATTGTTCTTAGCTCTGATATTCCTGGCCAAATTCTATACAGTATCTAATTTTGTCAACATTGTTATCCACTCCAAAACAAGTGATCGTGTTGCTTGTAGGGTTATAATTTTAATAGCCAAACAATTGATTAATCATCAATCCAAAACATTCCAGATCATTGTAATGATTTAAGTACCAGTATAGCTTCCCAAAGGATGCGGTGGCTCAGTGGCTAAAATGCTGAACTTGTCAATCAGAAGGTCGGCAGTTCAGCAGTTCGAATCCCTAGTGCCACAAAACGGAGTGAACACCCATTACTTGTCCCAGCTTCTGCCAACCTAGAAGTTCAAAAGCATGTAAAAAATGCAAGTAGAAAAATAGGGACCACTTTGGTGTTCCATGCACCTTCGGTTCCATGCTGACTAAACTACTCCGGAGACGTCTTTGGACAGCGCTGGCTCCTCAGCTTAGAAATGGAGATGAGCACTGCCCCTAGAGCTGGAAATGACTAGCATGCATGTGTGGGGAAACCTTTACCTTTAGCTTATAGCTTCCTGAAATGAACTTGTCTCTAGCAGAAACCAGGACTAGAGATGAGGGGTGGGGGAGGAAATAATCTATTTTTCATGAGAACATATCAAATTAGTGCAACAATTTGAACAGAATGTGACATATCCATCCAGGCAGAGGGCTTTTCCTGCTAACATCTGATATTGAATCCATGGGTGTTTAGGCTAGATTGCTGTGCTCGGTCCTGAATATTCAACTGCTAAGCAATCAGTTATGTTCCTGTGATCATTTCCTCTGAATATTTCATGTAGGAAAAACGGTGAAGGGGCCTGGATAGATACTCTGGACAAAAGAGCTTTGTTTTAAGAAAAAGAGGGACATGGCAAGTGAAGCAGAAGTAGGAAGAAAAGAAATGTATTACGAATTGCAAACACAATAGATAGACTGTCAAGGAAGAGAGAAAAAGTTATATAAACTCAATACCTCTCTTCAATTTGCGAAGCCTCAACACCCAGGAGAAAATGGCTGCTGCAAAATAATAAACCCTTGTCATTTCTCAGGCAATGAATTAAATGAGTCACATTCTGGGTGAGAACCCTTCAGTTGTATTAAAGCTCATCCGATTTCTGCTTTATAGAACAGAAATGGATAGGATTGTGTCTTCCTGTTCCAAAACCAAATCCCTAAGCAGTTAATATAATGGAAGGGGATTTTTTTTTCAAAAAAAAAGTTTGAGTGGCTCCTTATAACAGCTGAGGTGATGCAGTGCTGTTAACCTTTATTGCCTTGAGTGCCCTATTAAAATGAGTTATGCTGATCTTTTCAAAGGGGAGAAGGATTACAATCCAGATGTTCAGCTGCTCTTGACATCTGCCCTGTGAGTGGTTGGGATTCCATTGCACCAAAATTCTCTACATTCATAGAAGCCTCAGAGCTATTCTAATGCTGCATGTATGCCACAGCTGATAATTCAGATGAAGGGTTCTGAATATCTCACAAGCTCACCCATTTCTCTGCTATTCATTAAGAAATCCCAAATATTAAAGCTCCTGTATGAATGTGAAAAAATGTCCTATGATTTTAAGGAATCAATACATTCAGGTGAATGTAACTTTTTGGAGCGATGTTTACAGGAGATCCAAAGCATCCCTTCAAATTACTTTTAAAGCAGGCATAACTGTACACATATAGTTTATTCAAAATGGTCTAATTTTCATAAACCACTCTAAAGCCAGACTCTGAAAGGAGCTAAACTATGAAAGGGATTATTGAATTGAAGATAATGCTGTTTTGTCAAAGCCCACTTTTTTTTCAGTTTCTTGGAGACACAGAATGAAGCAAATGTATTAGTTAAACTAGAAAAAGAATGGCCGATTATTTATTTTTACATCTTCAGAATTGCTAAGAACATTCCTTAGAGTTCTTCTCTGGCTGACAACCAAGGCTGACACTGAAGTGGTGAAACATTTGTTAGAAGAAGTAGGATAAATCTTGGAAAGTAAACAATCTGGTCATTTGCAATATAAAATAAATTTAAGCATTAGTCCATTCTGCTTGGATGCAAATTCAGTATAGGGCCTCCCCTTCTTCCCCTTTTCTCTAACATCTTTACTTTATAGTGCACCAGTGTTGGCAATGTGGTTAGTCACACCTGTCAGCTACCCCTAGCAACAATCAGAACTAGAAAAGAACCATCAAAAGAACAATTTTCTTTTGAGCTCAGTTTAAAAAGATGTATTTGGGGGGTGGGGGGGAAGCTGAAACAAGAATCCCAAATTACGGTAACATGCTTTCATATGTGGAACCTATTTATAGGCAATTAAAAAGTATTAGTTTCAGTGTTTCTTCCTCCCACACTCTCTGTGTAATGGGCAGGGTGCCAATTTCTTATGATCCGATAGGCCAGCCTTTCTCTTAGTTTCCTTTTTTTACCATAGTATTAGTGTGAGCCTCCATTCTTAGAATACTTTTCAGTGCCTCAGACTGAGAGATCCTTCCTCAGGGCATCTGGGATGAGACAAACACAGACAACACCTCTGTGGTCATGCTTAAACACAGTTGTCACAGCAAAGTGACAGTAATATAGGCATCTCCAAACTCATCTATCTCCCTTGAGGATAAATTCCACACATATCTAATGGAGGTTTTGGAGAATTCAGTTGCCTGGTTTCCGTTTAGCAGAAAAATTGCAACAGGTTATATCCAATTGGGGTAAGATACCAAGCCAAGGAGGACTTCTAAACCACAGACTGGGGTATATATGATCTTGTGCCCCTAATAATACACCACATTACATAAGCATGTGATCCATATCAGGGCCATCCTTACTTGGATATGATTTTCTCAGTAGGCAGAGAGATTGGTATCATTACTAATGTATCTTCAAAGTCAAATGTATGCTACATTTCATTTCCGTGAATAAGAATTGGGGAAACAGGGTGAATCTGCATGTGTCAAACCATGTCCGCAGCTCAAAACACATGAGCAACAAAATGAAATAGAAAAGCCAAAAAAGCAGAAGCTGGGTGGGTATGAGGGCAAGCAACAGAAGACCGGCCGAGTGGGGTGAAAACCGCAATGAAGACAGGACACATGTGGTGGTGGTGGTGGTAGCACAGGGTGATTATAAACTGAACTTACAGCTCTGGTAAATGACACTAGGAAGTTTGAATGTGCGGGTTGCTTCACCCTGACTGCAAAACAGCTGCAAAGACTGAAAAAGCAGCAGCCACATGCCTAAGGCAATTGGAGAGCAATTAGAGGGGTGGAGCATTGCCTTGAAGGCCGGCGCTGAGAGGCAGAGGCTCTCAGCGCCAATTTTGTATTGTTAGAACTCAGTGTTACTTGTAGCCAGCTTGTAGCTGGAATAAACTCACTTCTGGCAAGCATTTCATGTGTGTTTCAATTTAATTCAAGGGCTCAGCACAAGTGTGGCCAGGAGGGCTGAGAGCATGTTATTAATGGAAGGAAGCAGGGGTGGTATTCACTTATCTTTGCTATTGGTTCACAAATGTGAGTGTGGGCACACGCATGTTTCACTTGCACATGCCACCTCTGTGCATGCGCAGGACCTTCCGTGTATGTGCAGACCATCAAAAACGGGAGATGATTACATTCAGGCAGGTGGGCGGAACCTCCCACCACCACCACTACCGGTTTGCCCAAACCGGATAGAACCGGCTGAATACCACCACTGGAAGGAAGGCTATGTAGTCAATAGTGATGCTGGTGATGAAGTAGGAGAGATTTTAAACTTTGGCTAAGAATGGCATTGCATAAAATTTGCAAATACCATATGTATATGTAAAACACCAATGTATATGTATAGATGTCAATTTAGAAATTGTGATCATGACTTCAACATAAATATATCTCTCCATGTTGGTGGGAGATGGTGACTATGTGATCGGTATGACTGCTCAGTTTGCTGTGCAAGGGCTAGCTGTTCATAGGCCCCTCAGTATTCATGTCAACAGATTTAATATAATAAACAACTCCATGCAGCATTGAATTACAATGGAGGAACTCCTTCAGCTGTTAAACATTCCATCATGGCACATTGCTTAAAGTCATCACTACAGGTTTCATTTTCATAAACAATAGTAACACAACCTTTTCTCACAGCTACTTCCAGCCAATTGAAGTGAAAGAATAGATTATAAAGATTATGTCAGAGCCTCTAGAACAGGGATGTCAAAATTGCAGCCCATGACTGGATGCATCACGCAGGCCACACCCAGCCCAGCTCCGCAAAGGCAAAAAATGTCATGATACGTCACAATACATCATGTGATGTGATGATCAAGTTTGACACCTGTGCTCTAGAACTGCAGTACTGCCATCTTTTGGTGAGACAGATAGAGATTTTTGGACACTTGCACAACAGGTTGTGTTCTTCTTATCTGAGATAAAAGCCTAATTTAAAATAAGTTTCTTCTTCTGTTCACTGCTCTCATTCAAGTTCCTGTGTTGTTTTTGCATTGCTGTAATATTTGTAATACAGATGTCAATGTCATAATCATTGCTGTGAAGGCCAAAAACAGCATGAGGCGGATAATCATACCAGAGGTTAAAAACAGCAGTGACAAGAAATAGAAAAGACTCAGTAATGGAATTCACATATAGTAATTTCATAATCTCATAGAAACAAAGGCAACCACATTATAATTACTGCAATATACTTGGAGCCACATAAAGGTTTCTTCCTTACATGAATCAGAATCATTGTTGCAACAAAAGAGAGGATAGTAGCCATCCAGGGGAAAGCTGCTTCTGAGCAGAATCAGAAGAATACTTCCAAGGTTGCTTTCACACAATCATTTTATGAAATCAATGCAAAAGTCTTTCTAAGCACTTTCCAATTTTAGACGCTAAAAAGATGGGACCTGTTACTATTAATTTCCACACTGTGGACTTTGTTTCTAGACCCTGCTAGCCTTAACCTATTTATCATGGAAGTGAGTAGAAGGACCCTGCATGATCCAATTCCATGCTACAACTTTATCCTCACAATGAAAAACTAGAGCTCCGGAATCATTCTGCATTAGAGAGGCAGGATTCAGAAAGTCATGCCTGCCTCATTCACCACTGCATCATCTCCCCACCCACCCAAATTTCTTTTTTTTTTTAACTAATAGAAAATTCTATCAGTAAATTCTCACTAGAGAGTCTCTTGTACAACTTTTGGTGCCCCATAAAAGAATAGCAGATTGATCACTGAAGCATCAGTGATGAGATGGTACTAAGAGGAAAATACAAAGGAATCATGTTAGGGTCAAAAGAGATGAAATGAGAAGGAAGGTGAAGGCATTCATGCATTCATTTTATTTATTATTTTATGTATTTATTTGTTGAGTACGTTAGATAATATATATAAGTATAAACATGAACTGAATACATAAAATGAATACAATTAAAGGGAACATTAGGACAGAGAAGGTAGGCATGCTGGTGCTCTTATGCATGCCCCTTACAGACCTCTTAGGAATGGGGTGAAGTCAACAGTAGCCAGTCTAAGGTTAAAATTTTGAGGGTTTGGGGATGAAACCACAGAGTCAGGTAATGCATTCCAGGCATTGACCACTCTGTTGCTGAAGTCATATTTTCTGCAATCGAGTTTGGAGCAGTTCACTTTAAGTTTGTATCTATTGTGTGCTCATGTATTGTTGTGGTTGAAGCTGAAATAGTCATTGACAGGTAGGACATTGTAGCGGATAATTTTATGAGCTATGCTTAGGTCATACCGAAGGCGGCATAGTTCTAAATTTTCTAAGGCCAAAATTTCAAGTCTGGTGGCATAAGGTATTTTGTTGTGAGTGGAGGAGTGGAGGACTCTTCTTGTGAAATATTTCTGAACACGTTCAGTTGTATTAATGTCTGATATGCAGTGCGGGTTCCAGACAGATGAACTGTATTCGAGAATTGGTCTAGCAAATGTTTTGTATGCTCTGGTTAGTAGTGTAATATTACCAGAGAAGAAGCTACGCAAGATTAGGTTTACAACCCTTAATGGCTTTTTGGTGATGTTGTTACAGTGAGCTTTGGCACTTAGATCATTTGATATGAGTACTCCAAGGTCAGTATTGGGTTGCCCCTGGTTCACACTGGTTCTATAGAACCAGTAGTAAAACCGGAGGGAGGCTCCACCCACTGACCCTGATGTCATCAAAACGCTTCTGCGCATTCTAAGGAAATCAATTCTAGGTTGCTTCTCTCCTTGATTAGTTTCCACCCATTGCTTCTTGTCCTGCCCTCAGGTGCTTTGGAGAATAGCTTGACTCCCTCTTCTTTATGGCAGCCCTTGAGATATTGGAACATTTGATTTACAACCACAATTGAACCCAAAATTTTTATTTCTAAACAAGACATTAATCACTGCTGTTCTTAAATTAGTAATATGGTTGTTAAATTAATCTGGCTTCCCCATGCACTTTGCTAGTCAGAAGGTCACAAAAGGTGATGACATGATCCTGTGACACTACAATTTGTCTTAAATGCATGCCAGTTGCTAACATCTGTATTTTGAACATGTGACCAGGGTGATGCTGCAATGGTTATAAGTATGAAAAATGGACATGTCACTTTTTTCACTGCCATTGTAGCTTTGAACAGTCACTAAATGAATGGCTGTAAATTGAGAACTACCTGTATGGGTACACAGGTAGGTGAAAAATGAAGATGAAGCTATGGGCTATATGGAAGAGGCCAATTATTAAGGAAGCAGCCGGACAGTACTCTAGCTATGCTATGTGTCCATTGAAGATTGTAGATTGCTTGCACTTTTATCTTATAGTTTGTTCAACTGAGTATATTTTTTTCTATGAACTTTTAATGTAGTGAGCCTTGACAGATGCCTTGCAAGTTCAGTCATTAGCCTAGAGACCTTGAGAGCCAGCTGGATCAGCAGCAATCTAATAAATCTCATATGGCCTCCCACTAGACTTTATAAAATGCAATTAATGATAATAGTATGTTTATCCTTTTACCGGTTTTGGGAATCAGGCACCTATGAAGAATGCAAAACTATAAATGTTTGTGGGATCATGCTTTAAATATGCATATATATACCTATACTAAATCTACAGCATGCTATAAATCTATATCCGTGAAGGCAAACCTATGGCCTCATATGCCAAAGGTGGCACGCTGTGCCCTCTCTGAGGGCACATGAGCCGTAGCCCCAGTTCAGCTCTGCTGTGCATGCACATGCACCTCCTGCCAGCCAGCTGGTCTTCAGGTCTCTGCCGCGTGGGGGTGGGGAGCATGTGGGGGACCGTGCATGCATGTGGGGGGGGGCATGTGCATGCGCAGGGTGGGGGGGCGCATGCAGGGAGCGTGAGCAAGTGCAGGGGTGAGGTGCATGCACAGGACCTGCATGCACATTGCATTTTGGGGATTCGGACAAGTGCACATTTGTTCGTGCGTGCGAGGGTTAGCCATCACTGATCTATATCATCAAATATTTCATGCAACATATTAGAGGGTTTTTTTTTTCAAAATTTTCAATAGCCCAAATCAAATTAACTATAACCAATGGCTTAATGAAACCTACAAAGGACAATCAATTATTATTTTTGTCTTGAAAAAGTCCATTTAGAATGCTATTGTATATGGGAGCCTAATTAGCATTTTGTTTTAAAATTCCAGTATCTTCCAATATTTTTATGGAATACTTATACCTATGTATAAGTAGCTATGAGTATGTATGTTTAGTTCTTCCCCTAACCAGGGAATTTCTGTCATTCATTTGAGGTAAATGAGAACATATGCAGTGCATTATGGAGCTTTGGAAAACTGCCTTTTTGTTTCAAATAATTGAGATTCACAAATGGTACCAAGCTATTGTCTTTTCTTAGTGTTAATTTAATATGGTGAGAAAACTTAGCTATAATTATTTACTTCTAGTTCAGAAGAATGCCTTCAGTTGACCATGTTAACCTCAGGATAAAAGCAATTTACTGCCCTCCAAATTATAATGTGTTTCTCCTCTGTTCTAGCATGTTTTTTGTAAGTTCTTAATAAATGTCTATCATAGACCTTTCATTGAACCTGGCCTTGTATATAATGTTTTTACTGTCATAAAAAACCTTCCACATGATTTCAAACATCTCTGCTCTGCACAGCACATCCATAGCAAAGATCTAATTCATCAGGGAAGTGGAATAATGTAAGTGAATAGCTGGACATGACTAGAGCACAATAGAGACAATAGTTTAAAAGGAAAGAAAGAAATTGAGAAAGAGATATCCTGTATTTTTAGTTCACAGGCTTACCAAAATTTGGTAGCCTCAATTTTGTTAGCTTTCCAATGATTCAGGAAGGTTTTATCTAGCCTCAGTTCACATGTGAGAAGATTTTTCAGGTCTCTAAGACAAAACAACTTACCTGCTTCCCTTGAAAGCAATAGTCTTTTGCTGCAAACGAGATCTTTTTTGGAATTACATTGTTACTGTCACTGAAAAGAATGGGCAACAAGAAAAAAAAAGTCAGATGTAAGGTTATTTATAAGCAACTTCCTCAATCTCTTGTTTTTCTTCCTGAGACCAAAATACCCTTTCTTGTTGCCAGTATTTAAACGTGAACAAGCAATTAACAAAACCAAAATGGTATTTCCTGAGTGTTTACCAAGATATTTCGAGGTTTAGAATAAATCACCATACATTACAATGCCAATGAGTTCAGCTCTTCAGGCATGTTCAGTGAATCTCCAAAGGGGCTAAATATATACTAGTCTTTGTTTTGCCATATGTGTTACTCTCCATCTGAAACTGGAAATCAAGAATGCAAAGCACTGGAATAAGGGTTATATTCAGAGTGGATACCTGCCAACGTATGAAGATAAGAAAAGTATGTGGCTATTGGAATCAGCTTCCCATTCAGTAGTTCAATAACATGGAATGCAATTTTTTTCTCTCATTTTCCCAGCATGCATTTAATCTGGCAAACCAGAGAAATAGGTCTACCAAATACATATATTAGCAACTGGGACAAAAGCAATGTTGCCACAGTGTGAGCCATTTTTCCCTAAACCAAAATGGTACGTCCAATAGTGATTGACAACTAACAAGTTACTGTGAGTTGGATTCTGAATCAGAAATGTTAATCAATTGCTTAGCAGTATGTCTTAAAAGCAAAAACAGAAAAAGTCCAGTTGCCTTTTGAAAAAGCACCTTTGGGACACATGGATAATTTTTTTAAAAAAAATTTCTTTAAAACATTTATATGGCTGCCAATTTTCTAACTAATTCTGGGCAGCCCCCGATCAAAAGTTAAAACAATATATAAAATCATATTAAAACTATAAAAGTAAAGAAATTAAAACATTAATACCAATGAAGATCTGGCACCAAGTCAAACCTCTAATGTGCAAGCTCTCTCTTGATTGCTGTTAATTATTAAAGATAAAACAGCATGCAATTAAAATTCTCAGGGAAAGTATCAGAACACTGACAAGGTATGTGTGCTGGGGGAAAAATAGCCTCTCAATTTTGCTTATTCAAGTCTTTACATCAAATAATCAATGTATATTTATAGAATACGAATTCTGAATATTGGAAGCAGATATGAATTAATTGGCTGAGGCGATACCAAGCCTTGGGAATAACATTTAAGAATGGTAGGGGTCAGAATATTCAGTATAAAACATAGAAGTTTAGCTTGGTTAAGTTTTTGAAAAACTGTAACCTTTGTATGTATGTTTTCTTTTAAAATGTTTATTCCTCTTGAATTAGACTCACATTGCTTTGTGAGGTTCTAGCAAACCCAGGAAATCCAACCTTAACAGGTCTAGATGATTAATATTTGAAGAGCAGTCTATTGAAAGGAAGAACCAAGTTTGCTGAGGTTAGCCTACAAAAACCTTTTAATGGGCCCAGAATCATTTGTGCTGAGATCCTCAGATTCAGTTATAATGAACTGCCAGGAAGAAATCTGAAGTTTGTTTATTTTTATCTTATTTTCAAAGTCTCCTCTCCAGCTGAAATGATTTAACAAAAAAAAAACCTTCTACAAAGGAAAATGTGTGGCAAAAGTCACTAAATAACATAAGGGCCCTCAAAACCCTATTGCAGCACTCATACTGAACCAGTCAGTTGTCTGGAACAATCAACTCTGCTCCACATGGTTACTGCACATAAGCCTTTCTTTTGTACTAACATAAATAGGATGTCAACCTGGATGTCTGAGCAAGCTTCAGAAGAAGCTAGGTATAGAAAGAAGTATAAAGACTGTGGTACTGCTTGTAACTTGTTTTTTGCCTTATATTTAGCCCTAAGGTGGATGAGACTTCAGTTTGGCTGACTTGCACTCAATATATTTCCCATTGATTTTGAGACCGAAAAAACAAGTCTATGCCAACTCGTCCACTAAAAACAATTAAGAAGATGGGGAGTGAATGCTAGCAATGTGCTTGAAACAGAAGCCACAAAATGGTGCATGTGAAAGAAACAGTTTCTCCTATGATTTATTAATTGTGAGTGCAGAATGCAGAGAGGCAGAGAGAAAGATCACCTCTATTGGAGTTTAGCATTCAAGCTGTTGGTTGGAGGCCCTTGTGGCATCTGATAGTAATTGGCTATTTTGGAGGTGCATATTAGAATCTGCACTGCACAGTGACTTGTTGCATGGAATAATTTAGCAGAGATAACTCCAGAGCCAAGACAACTTTTCTCAATAAAGCTGCTTCATGTTTTCAGCTGAAAGCCAGAAACCATGAAATAACTGAGTATAGAGGAATATCCCCTTCACTCTCTTTTATGGCTAAGTGGGTGGCTTATTGATGAGAGAGGTCACAAAATGACACACATTTTCTCCCTACATCCAGGGACATGCTGTCAATTTGTTAACAAGGGCTCTCTAATCACCATGGGGAAGAAAAGTCAGAAAAAGCTTTTACTTGGTGATCTGGAAAGCTAAAAACATTCCTTTTCTCTTGTTTTCCCTTTCCTGCCCTTTGTCTGGGATCAAGAGAATGATTGAGGTTGCCAGGGAACAGTGTAAACCTGCCCCCCTCTCCAGTGTTCCTTCAACACTCTCACTCAGCATATTATTTTATTTATTTGTTTGTTCGTTTATATTTCATATTTCTTAAGCACCCATCTCCCTCCCCCATACCATCCATGGAATCAAGCTGCAGCCCTTGCAGAGCCTGTTTTAAGTCATTTCTGTGCCAGCAATTTACAACATCTTCGAGAGTTATCCAACCTTGGGGTGCCAAAATAGCATTAACACAGATAGGCTTCGGTGGTGATGCTATGAAGATGCTGTAGGTCACTGGTGCGGAAAATATCTTGGTGCCATCACTCTTGTGGATACAACCAGACTGTTGGGAGACAAGCCTCAGTACTTCTGTCCTCATTGTTTCACCACTCTCTATGGTTACAGCACGGATTGTAGAACAGAGGTTCTTAAAATCCCCCACATTAGCAAGGGGCTCTCTTCCAGCAGACCCCTTTCTCCATCCTGGAGAATCATGGCTACCAACTGTCATGCAGGAAGAGGAAGAAGAAAGAAAGAAGATGATGAGCCTGTGTCTGTATAATTAAGTATTTCCCTTTCTCTCCTCCACCTTTCTGCCCTGTCTCCCACAACCACACAAGGGTATCTTTAATTGCCTCATGGGATGAATCTTTGAAAACTTTTTAAAGTTTTAAATAAGGATTATTGTACTTTTATTTCCAATTATTGATATAGTTTATAAACCATTTTAGGAAGATTGTTGTCCTAAAACAGGGGTTAGCAAACTCAAAAAGCCATTTGGACCCGTTTCCCACAGAAAAGAAAACTCCGGGAGCCACAAAAACCTTTTGACATCTAAAATGAAGATAATGCTGCATAAGTTGTTTTTTACCTTTATGCTATGTATAAAAAAGCTATATGTGTTGCAGTTATGTAATCAATGAACTGCTACAGAGAAAACAAATTTGTATTTCTGTATGCAACAAAAACATTTTGAACTCTGGAAAAAAAATGGGTCGAAAAGCTCAATAAATCGTGTGCCAGCGGGTGTCACACATTTGTGGTTGTGACATATGTTTTGAGTGACAGGGAGCTGCAGCAGAGGGATGAAAGAGCCACATGCGGCTCCAGAGCCATGGGTTGCAGACCCTTGTCCTAAAAGACGGGCTATGAATAATTATGAGGCAAATAATAAGTAAAGTAATGAAAGCCTGCCCACGAGAAGTCTTTAAGTTGAGTTACATAGATGAACTTGTCTTTTATTATGGCAAAGTCCAGCACAGAGCAAAATCAGAAGGCTCAGTTCTGCCTTTGAGTTCTTTGCCCCTCCCAAAAAGAAGAGAGGGAGTGAGCCCAAGACTAAAACTCAGTTTAATACCCAATAAATTTCACTTATATTTAATTAAAATTAAATCTATCTTCAGGCATATGTTGAAATAATTTTCCCCTTCTGTCTCATTTAAAATTAAAATAGGCAAAAATTTAAACTGGCAAAATGTTAAAAAGAGGGACAGTGTTATACATGAGCAGATTGAAAAGTTGGCAATAACTTTTGGAGGCCCCCGGGTGGCCACTCCAAATGCTTTCATCTCCAGCACAAGGGAAGGGGGCTTTTCTTAGGAAGCACCAAGGCAATTGTTTTAGCAACCAGAGTAAGTTACCTTTTTGAAAATGGACCTTTTTGAAAATTGGTTCCCTTCTCTAATGGGAAAAGAATAAACCTGGGGGTTTAACCTTGTGACTCGTACCTGCTTCTCACTGAAAATTGCCTCCTGGAGCTGTTCGTAAACACCAAGCACCAATTAACCCCTGCAGCTCTAGAGATAACCAGCAGTTCTAATTTGCTGTGGCAAAATGGCAGAGGGTTAACAGGTCTGCAACATGTTTCTCAAGGCTGAAATCTGACTGAAAGCATTTCACAAAGAATCCCAAATAACTTTTGGGAAACATTCTATCCATGGGTGGAAATGATGAAAATCTCTGTTAGACCTCAGACCCCTCTGAGTTTTGACTGGCAATGCTAAAGTGCTCTATAAGGTATTAAGTAGTTGCAGTTTTCCTGTTTGTAACTGCCTCTTTATCATCACAGAATTGTTTTGTTTTGTTTTGTTTTGTTTTGTTTTGTTTTGTTTTGTTTTGTTTTGTTTTGTTTTGTTTTGTTTTGTTTTGTTTTGTTTTGTTTTGTTTTGTTTTGTTTTGTTTTGTTTTGTTTTGTTTTGTTTTGTTTTGTTTTGTTTTGTTTTGTTTAACTCTGCCCTTAGCATTTCCTTGTGAGGCACTTGGAGATATTGTGACACGAAAGAAGGAGCTAATAATAATATCACCCCAGTTCAACCCTGTGCTACAAATATTCTCTCTTATTAATAATTTTATCAATCAGCTGGGGTCTCAATTAATAAGTGGGATAGAACCTGGGACTTGTCCTTGGTGTTAGATAAAACTCCCATCAGATCTAGCCAATGGGATGAAGGGAGACATAAGAAAGGAAAGTCTCTACAGCAGTGTTTCTTAATTTTGGCAACTTTAAGATGGGTGGATTTCTATCCCAGAATTCCCTAGTCAGCTATTCTTCTGAATCCAATTGCACAAGTGGTCGTTCTTGTTCCACATCCTATTCACATCTGGGATGTAAAATGTTGAGTGTTATCTTAATTGTATATGAAAGAAATGCAGTTGTCCAGCAGATGGAACATTCTTTAGCATTGCTCTTAACTAAAAGGCATCTATGACATTTTCAAGGCCTACCCAACTCAGTAGTCACCAGCTTTCCAAGTCCCATTTGTCAGAGGCACCATTTTTAAGGAGCTTCTGGGTTGAAAGATTAGCTGGAGACATCACAGTTGCCCGGAGGACACTTGGGGGGAGGATTCCTTTCATGTCCCTTTCAAGGAGCTAGAGTGAATGATGGAAACTAACCCCACCATGCAGCAGCACAAGGAGCTTAAATGCAGGCTTGCAAACCCCCAACACAACATCCTAAACATATGAGCCACTGTACTCCTATCAACTATCAACTGTCACAAGTCTCTTACTGATTACTGTAGTAATGGGATGGAATCAGGAACTTCAAAATTTATTTCTAGAGGTATATCAAATGCTTAATTCTTCAGGAGTCAGGGATAATGGAAAACGAATTGGTTTCAATCTCAGATTCTTAGAATCCATTACTGCTATCTATTTTTCATTTCCTGTAATTTCAAAGGTGATGTAGTGAATCCTAGGAATTATATATCCTATAGTTTTCAGTAGTACAGGAATGAACTTATTATTGCTTCTTTATTCTTGTGTCCATTTCTTTTCTTCATCACTCTCTGTAATGCAAAATACTACATTACCATAGATTCATATGTTAAGTGCGTTCTTAAAGATATACCTTGTAGTCTTGTGAGTTTTAATTGTTTCTCCCAGAATATTATTCTATTCTCCATTTTCCAAATATCGAACTCAGATTTAAAACTTTGCTAATTAGTTAAGGACAAAATGCTTTGGTGTTAATTTTGAAAAATTAAACTTGAGAACAAATAACTGTTGACTGCCTCCCAGATACTTCGATATGCTATATTATTGTAGACCTCACAGAGGGGAATCTTTTATAGATGAGAAGATGCCACTATTAAAATAAAAAATCTTTGCTAAAGAAAAAACTTGAAATACTATTGCAGCACAAACAGTGGTTCTCACAAACAGTAATAAACAAAGGACCCCACTAAAATCTCTGCTGTTTTTGTATTTGGATTTGTTTCCCAAAAAGAAGATAACTGAGAACTTTTTTGTCTAGTCATAATGAGGATATTGCTGATCCAGCAAAAATGGCCCTCATTCTAATTGGCCTTTGTTTCCAAAGATGTTGGCACTGGGCTAAATGAACTAAAGATTTGAGCTAGTGTAAGGTACCTGAATATTTAAATAAGAACATTTTGTTACTAAAATTAGAGTTTCTTCTGGGCCAAGAAAAGAGAGGTCTATAGATTAAAGAGCATGCATAAGATTCCAGAATACTTAAACAGGTTTTTTTTCCCCAAATTAACCAAATATTTTTTTTAAAAAAAGAAAAACTTCTCCATATATTTATTTCAGATCATTTCTTCTGCTTTTTGCTTCTTTCTGTTGAAAGCTTTCACTTTCAGCTGAATGAGAGAAGCACACTAATATAGTGTTTCCTGCAACCAATCAATATCAACTGTGAGGCAATTACAGCAATTATATCATTTATGCCAGTGTATTTCCATTGTAAATGTCACAAACTAAAAGAGAAGTAAAGCATGGGGTTCAAATGTTTTTGAAGACAACACTGGAGTTACCAAGTTTCCCTGAAAATAAGACACTGTCTTATATTTTTTGAATCCGAAATAAGTGCTTGGCCTTATTTTTGGGGAGGTCTTATTATTTTGGGGCGCGTGGAGTAAGACGGGGATCCTCTTGGTGTCTTATCTGATTTCCAGCTCTGCCTCCCTAACCAGAGGAAATGGCGGGGACTGGCTGCGCATATGTTTAAATATTTTCGGGGAGGGATTATTTTCAGGGGAGGGCTTATTTTCAGGGAAACATGGTATGTGTGCAAAATTATGGCTAAAAAAACCCCACATGAAAGACATACATGCAAAACCAATTTCAAGGTTTGTGAATTAAAAAAGAACATATCTTGGGAAGATTTGCATTGAAAAACTATATTAGAGGAACCTATCTAGGTAAGAAAGTTTAGCTGACCCCAAAAGGATGAGCAAAATCAAAATCAGATACTAACAAGGGAACTTGTTGGTGTGTGAGGTTTCTCCATCTTTATATACAGTAATTTGCCCTGCCAGTTCTGGCAGGGATATTGTTTTCTGCTTGATTGTTTGTCTGGTATTAATCTTTACTTATCTGGTTGTTAGCTGCTGGAGAGGATGTGTTCTGTATTTTCTTCTTAGCATTCTTATTGTCTCTTTTGAACAGTGTATAAATGTGGTTTATCTCTAGAAGTCTATTAATGGCTGACAGCTAGCTATTTGTTCATTTTTGCTTTTTCATCTTTGTGCTTCCAGGTGGATTTATGGCATTGCTAGAAATACTGCCCAGTTTGGCCAGGAAATCTAGTTCAGAATTTTGTTAGTAGTATTTTGGATAACACCACTGACAAGCACTTCTAGGTCTAGACAGAGTCATTAAGTCAAGGAAGAATTGCTCTAGATGGTGCATTCAATGAATAATGAAATACATCACCCATCCCTACCTCCAACAGCTAGCCACAGCAGCCAGGAAATAATTTATCAGCTAAGATTTTTAGATAATTTGTTCTTTGCTTTACCTTGTATCCAGATGATACATTATAGATACATACATTCAAAGGAGGGTAGTAAAATGGTTGTCCTCTTACTTAACTTCAGGCTATTTTTTGTTGAACAATATACAGAGCCATGGACTTATTTAGAATCAAGTCTATTACATTATTATTTATATGATGGCTTTTTTATAGCTTTAGTATCTAGGACACAATCTTTTTTGGCATATTTTCCAAAAATCTTCAGCATTCAGTGAAACTTTTGTTTTTCCAAGGAAACATGACTCAGATGAAGGTGGATAAAAATGGCTTTATTAAAGAAAATTTGTTTTTCTATAATTTGTCAAGTTTGTTCATGAGTCACATGATTGCACAGGAATACAGCAATCTAACAAAAAACTGAGTCACTATGAATTAGTGACTACTATCTAGATACTTCAGATTTAGCTGGAAATGCAAGCTTTCCTGTATATAACATCCCTGCCATAAATTCTACTGGAGAATAGGCTAATCTAGTCTAGTCTAGTCTAGTCTAGTCTAGGCTAGGCTAGGCTAGGCTAGGCTAGGCTAGGCTAGGCTAGGCTAGGCTAGGCTAGGCTAGGCTAGGACAGGACAGGACAGGACAGGACAGGACAGGACAGAACAGATTTGGAAGGGATCTTGGAGTCTTCTAGTCCAATCCCCTGCTTAGGCAGGAAACCCTATACCATTTCAGACAAATGGTTACCCAATCTCTTCTTAAAAACTTCCAGTGTTGGAGCATTTACAACTTCTGGAGACAAGCTGTTCCACTGATTAATGGATTTTACTGAGTATGTACTGTGTGTCTATAGCTGAGTCACAGCTGAGGGCATTCCTTGAGGACCAAGTCAGTAGCACTATCAAGTGGCATGTGGCAATATCAAAGAACAGAACCAAGTTCAGAATTCATGTACTTAGAATGATCAAGAAACATGCGTTGCAGAATTTCAATTACATACAACACCATGAGTCAACAAGTTTCATTATATCCAATAAGCTAGATGCCCTTCAACCAGGTACCACCAGATTAAATAGTTTAAGATAGTCCTACTTCTGCCAACTGTAACACTCACAATACCCTAGTAGCATACACCACTATAAGACCAGGAGAAAGGTATGGATACTGATAGATTCTTTTCACATCTGCTCTAGGAGAGGAATTCATTGCTTTTCCTCCCTATCGGATGCTGATGATCCCTTGGTCTCCTGTAGACCTTGGCTGTGAAAAGATATCATCCCCTCATTACTATCAGAGGACTCATCAGAGGACTTTTACCAAGGCATTTTTGAAACATTAGTAGTTTCAAGATGTAGATTCAGATTCAAGATTGTTTGATTTTGTAATCTGACATAAAATTTGAGGCAATAGAGGATGTCCAAAAGTCCACTGAATCTTTCATAGCTATTGATGATCCCAAAATTCTCACATTGGACATCTGGAATGATTTGCCATGCTGTATGGTACCTATGCTTTTGAATACTCTTAGGGACATATCCCCCTGTACCTTAAAAAATGCTGTGAAGAAGAATAGGCATATTTATTTCCTAGAGAAATCTCTAAAGGTTTGTGTAAGGGATAATCCTAAACCTCCTTAGTTTGTAGAACTGATTCCAGAATCATTTATTATGTGGAATTTTGGTTTGGCTTGTGATACCATCTTTTTGTTGTTGTACTGCTTCTACTGTTTTTGATATATAGTTTATCTCAATATATTGACAAATATTGAGATATCTATTCAATGTTATTGTTTTAAACTGTTGTACATGCATATGCCTTTGTCAATTATTTGTGATTTATGCTACTTTGGGCTCTATGAAAAGTGGTAATAAGTTGGTGGCTTCACCTGAAACAAAAATGCCATCTTTCACCTGAAACAAAAATGGTGCCTAAGGCTATCATATACTGTAGGGATCACCAAAATCCATATGACCATCAATTGGGAGCAAAGAGTTTTCTTCATTTCTTTAGTGGTCATCTAGATTTTTTTTTAGCCCTAATAAAGGAGAAGCAGAAAATTAAGAAGAAGAAAACTGGAGCTAACATAAAAGAGGAAATTGTAAAATAATTATGTGAGAACATGAAGTAAGGGGACCTGGGCTGTGGATAAGGAGATAAATTTGGGGCAGAAGGACAACAATTAGAAGCATCAAGTATATTTTGTCAGAAAAGGGGGAACTTAAAACAAAACAGGATTTGGAAAAGCAGGGAACTAATATGGTGTGGTATACACAACTGCAAATACAATCTAGGTATTTATTTATTTATTATTTAAATTTTTATACCGCCCTTCTCCCGAGGGACTCAGGGCGGTGCATAGCCATAGTAAAAACTACATATATCATAACATTTAAAAACAGTTTAAAACATATTAAATAATTTGGCCCTATATTAAAACTCAAAAACTAAAACACCCATTAAAATTCATTATTTAGCCAGCCCAGCCTGTTGAAACAGTAAGGTCTTAAGGGCACGGCGAAAGGTATGTAGGTCGGGGATCATACGTATCTCTGGGGGCAATTCATTCCATAGGTATGAAAAAGATGCAAAACTATATGGTTTTTATAGGGAATTGACAGAATTAGATAATATACTAACAAAAACAGATGAGGGAGTGATAAGAAAATTGTATAGCTATTTACTGAGTATTTAAAAAAGCAAAAAAAAAATACTGGGCAAGAATTTGGTTGGAGAAAATGACAGCAGTATATTGACATAAAACCTGACATATTCTTGTTGGGGATTTTACCAGGTAATTATAGTAAATAAATTGTATACTTGATTATTCATGTAATAACTGCGGCTAGAATTGTATTTGCACAGAATTGGAAAGGTGAAGAGATTCCCTGCAGATGAAAATATTGGAATGTGCAGAAATGAATACTGTAGATAAACACTTGCAATACGAGGGAAGGAAGAATCTGATTATTACAATATATGGGATTGATTTTATCAATGGTTAGAGAATAAATATGAAAGTACTATATAGTAAAGTTAAATAAATTAAGAAGAGAAATGTTATGATAATAGATATGTTAAGTATTAAATATTAATATTAAACTAAGAGTAGATATAAATAATGAATATCGTGGTAAGCTTTAACTGTTATGACACAAAAAAATTGTACCCAGACGACACACTGTTTAATGAATGATGGAATGTTTTGTGTTAAAAGAAAATTTTTAAAAATATTTTAAAAAAATAGAAGCATCAAGTAGAGAATTGGGAGGCTTAATGGCAAGGCAAAAAAAGAGAACAAGCGCTCTCTCTGTGCCTCCGTATATGTGAAAGAAGGAACAAAGAGTATGGAGTGATTCTTAAAGAAAAAGAATTGACAAGTTTTGAGATGAGAAAGGTAATTTGGAAGTGAGAAATATCTTGAAAAAGAGAGAGAGAAGAGTGTTTTTGAAGATCTAGGATACTGTTTATTGGTGAAAAGTCTCAGCAACTGGCATTCTATGAAATGGATTACTACTATAGTTAAGTCTTATAGAATCAAAATGTAGCTTTGCATTCTATTAATCAAATGCCACAACTTCAGATACTGAGCAATTAATTTACTACTAGACTGCTTCCATCACTGCGGGTATTTATAATAATGCCACAACACTTTCTCAAAATTCCAAGTGTGCTCAATATTGGGGATAATATTTCATTTTGTTTTGTTTTTCAATCTGACTCTTTTGCATTCTGCACATGCTCAGGAGCACATCCTCTAACAAGGGATCCTGCTGACTTCATATCTTCAGTACTCATCAATATAATGCACTCCCTGGAAAGGAGCCATTTTGGAGGATAATTCTTAGGACACTCTGTAGTGTGAAATGCTATCTGGAAACAGGGCTAACTCTCTGTTTAAAAAGAATTGTGTTTTCCTGGCTATAATTTTCTCTGTAATGCACATCAGAGCCGGCTGCTTGTTTGTTTGGAGAGTTGAGCTTCTTGTAAAAGAGGAAAGAGAATGAGACTGAATAGATGGAACAATCTGTCACTGCTGTTTGAACAAATGCGATCATAGTTAAACTTCAGCATTTACTGGGTTGTCTCCTTGACCTTCTTTTCAATTAGCCTGCTAAAGGTTATGCAGCGCACTATCAAGACAGCAGAACAACAATAGATTAGCTAAGTAATGTTTCCTAACCAATAATTCATTTCAGAATAATCAATAATCATATCCAAGCTAAACTGTAGCAGTCATTATTTAGAGCTGAATTTCCAATATCCTCAGATGAGGTTTCAATCCCTGCACTGCCACCTATTGTTGAATTAATTTAATTCAATATATAAGATAGAGTGGCTAATAATGCCTGTTTTTTTCTCTCCATCCCACTTTTTTTTTAAAAAAAAAAAGGAAATGACTTCTTGCATCCTGACAATTTTTCAGGCTGGGGGGAAAAAATGAGCATTTGAACTCCAAGTCTAATGGGACAGGAAGCATCAGCAAAATAAAGCCACTAGTGACTCCTGGTGGCTTTATTGGCAAAACTGAGTTTTCTTGGCATTATAGATATGCACTTTGAGAATTTTTCTTGAATTTTTTAAGTTCAGCTTCCAATTTTCCAGGTACTGGTATTCCCTAAATATCTAACCAAATACTAACCAGTTCATCCTTTGAGCCACTGGAGTAAAGGCACATGATTTGTTTGCTTAATATTCTGTTTTCTACAGAGGAATTATTGAGTCTGTCATCTGCACCTCTATAACTGTCTGATTCAGTTCTGCAACCCAACAAGACAGACACAGACTTCAGAGGATAATTAGAACAAACAATTAATTAGATAATTAGAAAAAACAATTACTACCAACCTGCCTTCCATTGAGGACCTGTGTACTTCATGGGTCAAAGAGAGGGCTGTGAAAATATTTAAAGACCCCTCGCATCCTGGACATAAACTCTTTCAACTCCTGTCCTCAAAACAATGCTATAGAGCACTACACACCAGAACAACTAGACACAAGAACAGTTTTTTTCCCAAATGCCATCACTCTGCTAAACAAATAATTCCCTCAACACTGTCAAACTAGTTACTAAGTCTGCATTACTATCAATCTTCTCATCATTCCTATCACCCATCTCCTCCCACTTATGACTGTAACCTTGTTGCTGGTATCCTTAAGTTTTATTTTGACTGTTTCCCTATGACTATCATTAAGTGTTGTACCTTATGATTCTTGACAAATGCATCTTTTCTTTTATGTATATCGAGAGCGTATGCACCAAAACCAATTCCTTGTGTGTCCAATCACACTTGGCCAATAAAGAATTCTATTCTATTCTATTCTATTCTATTCTATTCTATTCTATTCTATTCTATTCTATTCTATTCTATTCTATTCTATTCTATTCTATTCTCCATAAAATAGTCACAAAAGGTTAAGACATATAAATATTCCACTTAATATTGCAGCACCTCTAGCATTCCAAAATGTTACAAAACTATTATTTTGCTTGAATGAAAGGAATATGCAAGAAAGGAAGAATTTGAGAACAATCCAGACTGTGGTGGAAGGAGGGGCAAAACAGCAATTAGGACCATGTCATAATTGAAACAATCTTCCCTTTTGTATGTGTATTCATGTAACATGCATGTATAACGGGGTGGATCCTTTGATCCCTCTTGCTTGCTCCCCACAAGCATTATTACCTCCAGTGTCTTGAAAAGAAAACACAAAATAGTTTCACAGGCATTTCAACTTAAACAACAGCAATTGTAACTGAGCTGGAAATAGTTTAGCTGCAACAATACACTGGGAGCCCAGGTTCAAATGCATTCAAACAAGTACAGAATGCTTTGTGAAGATATGTTAACATGTAATAAATTATAATGTGTATGATGCACATATCAATATAATGTATATTATATATCAGTATAATGATTTCCTTATCAGATTAATAAAATCCAAGTTATTAATAGAGGTAGAAATTGAGTTAATATGCAAATAAGTGGAATGAATTAAAAACTTATTTAAGATCTGCAAGCATAAGTATGTGGGAAGCTAACATCTAAAATGGGTGGACAACTATGGCAACCTTATGACCTGTGGACTTCAACTCCTGGCTAGAACAAACAATTAATTAGATAATTAGAAAAAACAATTACTACCAACCTGCCTTCCATTGAGGACCTGTATACTGCATGAGTCAAAAAGAGGGCAGAATTCCTGGCTGGCTCAGGAATTCTGGGAGTCGAAGTCCACAGATCATAATATTACCTAGATTGTCCACCATGGTCTAAAGTGTCTGATTAGCTCCTAATCAATAAGTTAGCTGGGTCAACCATTCCATCTTACATGACTTGGGAAACCTTGATTCATTCCCATGGGGTCCTAATACTCTAAATATTGCTATAAAAACAGTTCAGGTTCCCAGAGTCTCAGGGGCTGCCGGTTTCATAAAAGTGTCTAAGGATATTTATTAATTGTTGATTTTCTCACTTTGATTTTCAGAATTTTTGCCTAAGTATTGCCTGATCATTCCTAAATAACCTGTCCCCACCAAGAAAAATGGTTATGTCTGTCACTTTATGACTCAGTCAGACCAGGTTGTCAAAATAGTCTAATAAATAATATCCTTGTTAAGACTTTTTTTTATTTCTTGGTGTTTTTTTTAATGCTATTGGGTACAGAGATAACTAGCCAATATTGTACAGATAGCAATGGGAAGGTTAGCAAATGTCAGAGACAGGGTGGAATAACCATCATGTTCGATCTTCCCAACCTGACATTAGTGTAATATAATTCCTATATTGACTTTCCCCAATTACATTCTTTCTAGCGTACCTTGGATCTAGTGTACCTTTCTAGTGATACCTTGGATCAAGTGAAGGAAACATATTGTAAACACATAGCATATGAAGTTTTCACATGCTAGAAGTATTTCATTATGGTAGATGGCACCCTTGCTTAGTAAACTTCTCTTCCGTGTGTCAAAGTTCCAAGTAACACCCCACAATGAAAGAAAACTCCGAGGCTAGAAGTTCCTCAAAGTTCCATTTTTAAAAAAATTAGATTTATATGCCGCCCTTCTCCGGAGACTCAGGGTGGCTTACAATGCGCTAAGCAATAGCCTTCATATTTTTGTATATTTTTATACAAAGTCAGCTTATTGCCCCCACAAACTGGGTCCTCAATTTACCTACCTTAGAAAGGATAGAAGGCTGAGTCAACCTTGAGCCTGGTGAGATTTGAGCTTGCAATAATTGCAGACAGCTGAATGTTAATAACAGGCTTTTTTAGTCTGTTGAGCTATCCAGGCTCTATTTTGTTAGAGATGTTATATTGGCACATCTGAGAAAGCCCTAATCTGAAAGTTTCCAGGTTTTTCCCACTGAAAAGAAAGTCCAAGTCCCTTCCCCTGCATCCATATGTCCATCACATGGTCCATCCCTGGACAGTCCAATCAATGCACTATCCCAACTGGAAATGCCTCCCAGTCATGCCACTCAAGGTGCCGGGCTGAATGTCCTTGACTCTCAGAGAAAAGAATGTTATTATGGCTAGATATCTCCCCAACTCCGTACAATTCCCCCTCCCAGTTTCCCTCAGCACTAAATGTGGCAACCCTGAAGATCCAAAGAAAAGATGGCTTCCAGGGCTGACACCATACTTGGCTCCCTGCCTGCCTTTTCTTCTTTTTAATCAAATTAAAACCAAACTAATGACTTTTTTTTCTCACAACAGACTGTTCCATGGGTAACTAGGGAAAGAAAGGTTTATTGCAGCTTTATTAACATATATTAAAATCAATTGAAAACATTCTACCCAGCCAGCTGATTGAAGACCAGGCTCCCTGTAGATATTTGGGTTTTGCATTAAGAAAGTTGTCACAAGTAATTTGGGCAAGAGTGCAGAGCTACAGACTGCCAAATGTTGATTAATTAAGCCCATGTTTGGATTAGTTCTGCTAGATGGTTTCATTAGGGAAAATGACTGAAAATATGGAATAAAGGAACCAAGGGAAAATATGGGGGATTAGAACATCAGTAAAACCTGAGACAAAGGAGATGAATGTTGAAGAGGGATGATCAGATCGCATCTGGCACCTAGTGAATTTATTCACTGACCCTGTGTTTTGCTAGAAGAGAAATAGATGCTATATGAGATTACATGTTGCTTTCTTTCACCAATGCCTCTCATTTGCAGTTATTTCAATACTGTATTATTAGACCAGAGCAAATGGTTGTAGAATTTATTTACTGAAATCTAGCCGGGGGCCATAGACCTGTGATAAAACATATGACTTGCATACAGATGGAGCCACATTCAATAATTAGCCTGTTCATTTTTTTAAAAAGTGAAAGAGATAGCAAGGCCATACAACCCTTTGCTTAAGATCTAAATAAAGGATTCCCAAGATGCTTGACTAGCTGGAAGTACCTGTACAATCACCAACCACTATATCTTTTTTCTAAAGTGCCATAATATTTATGTTAATAGCTTTTTTTAAGTAGTCAGCACAGAGACATGTGTATGTGTTCGAGGTCGCTGTTGGCTTCATTGTAAATATATATCTTTTGAAAACTACAACATGATGGATTTATCCAGTAAGTCAGAATTTTGAGCTCTGGTGGAAAATGCTGCATTATTCATAACAATGATCATGGCTACAAGAAAGTGTGGATTACTACTAAGAGCCTTGGTGGTGCAGCAGACTAAAGTGCTGTTAAATAGCACCAGCTGCCTGCAATTACTGCAAGTTTGAATCTCACCAGGCTCAAGCCTTCCATCCTTTCGAGGTAGGTAAAATGAGGACCCACTTTGTGGGGGCAATAAGCTGACTTTGTATAAAAAAGAACACCGCTTGGGAAGGGGGGGGCAAAAGCCCTACTAAGCAAGTATATACAAAAGTATGAAGGCTATTGCTTAACGCATTGTAAACCACCCTGAGTCTCCAGAGAAGGGCGGCATATAAATCAGACCAACCAACCAACCAAACAAACAAACAAACAAATAAATACTGGAAAACAAAGGCCTTTTTTTTTACTAAATTATTTAAAACATTAGGAATAATGATTTATGCCCATTTATCCCAGGAGGTTCAGTGGGGCTTGGAAATTGGTAAAGGGGAAATAGCCAAAAGTGCAAATAATCTGATAAACATCCAAATTCTAATTTTATGTTTTCGGTTACATAAAGTGATACAAATAGTACAACCGTCAACAGCATTATACAATACTTGTATTGGCCCATGCCTAAATTCATTCAATTGCAGTTATCAAGTGATGGATGTGAATGGGTGAACAGCTCAAGTGATCAATAAATGCAGTGTCAAGAAATTATCATATGATTACATGCATGAATCACCCACACTGTGAATGGGGATCACATATGTGTATTCCATTTGATTATTACAATCTCCATTTTGCAAAAAGGGCTGATATTGTTAAAGATATCCATTCTTCAGTCTAGCTATCTCAAGCGACCTTACTGAACCAGCATCCCTGGAACCTAAGAAATAAAAAATTCTGAGTAAACCTGCACTCATACTGGAAGCAGCTGATTACTCCTACATTCTCCTTCCATCTGGGATCTAACAGCACCCTTGGGTTGGATGGGTGAGCTGATATTTAAAAGTACTGAACTGTTTTATCAGGAAGAAAGCTGTTGTAGCACAAGGGAAATAAAACTTTAGAAATAATAATTTCTAAATAATAATGTCTAAATAATTCTTTACTCCCTCTCTTGACTGAACCAGAGTTGAACTGTCTGGTAATAAAAGTTTCCTAAGGAAGAGGGATTATCAGGAAAGATGTGAAGTAATGTAATACATCAGGGACATAATTGTGTATTTCTGAACTATTTGGTCCTGGTCAATCCAATATCATCTTCCAACCTCAACTTCTAACCTCATTTTCTGGTCTTATCAATGCAGTTCCAGTTCAAAGAAAAAATATACAAAGTTCCAACTATTCCAATTCCATGTGAGTGCTTACAGGAGAAACAAAATCTCCTGTAAACAGAATCAGATTAAGATCTATCAAATATATTCCCTTGTCTCAAGAAGTAGCAAGCCAAGGACCCAGAGATGTCCCTAGAAAAAATTAAGAGAAATTAGTTAATAAAATAACTCTTCCATTTGAGTATCTTAGTGGTAGAATAACTGCTTTGCACATAGAAGGTCACAGGTTTAATATCTGGCATGACACCATAAAGCTATAAAACTCCTTCCTAAACCCACGAGATCCTCTGCCAGACGTTGTAGACAATATTAGATAAACAGAATGAAGTTATAAGGCAGCTTCCAGTACTGAAGATTGCTAAAAGAGAATTTTAGAAAGAACCTCAAATACATCATTTGAATGAGATCAGGCAGACATTTAATTATCATATCAATTTACTTTTAACTAGATCCCCAGAATCTACCCACTAGAATATTATAAAATATTCTATAATATTTTGTATATAAATGTACAAAATAACTGAAGTTTAGCATATATCAACCAGAAATTCAGTGCCAGTTCAGATCTGGAACTCACATATGCACATTTTATAAATAAATTTACTTTACCAATCTGCTCCCCCCCATCTTTATCAGTCTAAATGACAAGAAAAATCTGTTTTATAAATGCCATTACTATTAAACTATTGAGAGTCAGGAACTTGTTTTGACAGATGGCTAATCACCTGGAGATACGCTATTACATCTTGATTTTTCACATGCCAAACTGATTTTGTTTCCCTAGCCAGCTCACTAGTTATGTGATTTTTTTTTCTCTTCTAACCTGTTGGCATGAGCGGTTCTCTACATGCATCCAAAAAAGGAAGAATAACATTGAATGAGAGTTAGTTTGAGAGCTCTGATGAACACAATTCAGTGTACTCCTTGGTGGTACTTAAAACACTAGACTGAATTTGAAGAATTGTGTAGGGCAGAGGAAACTATGTATGAGAAAATAAGCAGCATACTGTACAATTCTGCCTAATAATGTACAGTAGGGATCTGTTCAGTCCTGTTCAGAGGAAATGGGTCAGGAGCTATGAGAGTTCTGCAGCACAGCAGGTAAGAAATTGTTCAGTTTCAATTGACTTTGACACAACTTTCTACTTTGATTATTTAGTCAAATAAATTACAGTTCTCGTAGACAGAAGACATAGGGAATTTGTGGGGAAGGGCAAGAGACATGAAATGATGTTCCTTTTGAGGGGAAAAATAGGCTGGAATTGGATCTTTTCCCATTACTTTTATATTTTGGGTTCTTTTTTCCGAGTAGTTGGGGTTACTTATTATGTTATATTGTATTATGAAAGGGACAAGACCAGTAGTGGGTTTCAAATCCCGTCGCTACCGGTTCGCTCATGGGCATGCGGGCATGCTCAGAGACATCCAGGCAGGTGAGTGGAGCCTCCTGTCGCTGCCGCTACCGGTTTGCCCAATCCAGTGCAAACTGGTAGCAACCCATCACTGGACAAGACCCTTAAGGGTATGCCAGAGTCATCATAAGGTCAGGAGGCAAAAGTATATTTGATTTTGTTATGTTTGAGGTTGATTGTGTGGCGTCTTTAAGAGAATACCCAATCAGAATGGCCATGGAATGAGATGATAGGGTACATAGATTCCTTATGTAATTTCCCATTGCCCATCTGCCTTAGGCAGTTCCTAAGGTCTTTAGCAGTATTCAAAAGGGAGAGAGTTCAATGGAAGGAAATATCTTGAGTTTTGCACACTAAGCTCTTGTCATATTGTGTTATAAAGCTAATCCTGTGGATGAGTGATTACATAGCATAATTCCTGCAATAAACTCTGGGTTCTTTTCAAGGCGGAAGGCTTCTGCAGGTAATGTGGTCTTGAGTTATATGTACTTAGCGTAGAAATCACTATCAGAAACATTTTATTTCTCCAACAAGAGGCCAAAGTCAATAAATTGATTGTGTGCAATAAAAGCTGAATTAATTCAGGTTCCCTCTTCCTCTCTGACAACAATTATGCAAGGAAACTGGATGTGCTGGATGTTTTGATTACTTTGCGACACATTAATATGAGGCTATTGAGGCTATTACCACTATTTCACTGGATAATTTCTACTAGGAGAATTGAACTCATCCCCCAGTGAAATGCCTAGCTCATATTTGAAATAGAACATAGAATAATATGATTGGAAGTGATTTTAGAAATGTTCTAGTCCAACCGCCTGCTTGATCTGGAGTTGTTATATCATTCTGGACAAATGGTTGTCCAATCTATTCTTAAAAATCTCTAGTATTAGAGCACCCACAATTTCTAGAGACAGCCCATTCCACTTATTAATTGTCCACACTGTCAGAAAATTTCTTCTTAATTCTAGATTGAATCATACTTTAATGATTTACTTATCATTCCTGTCTTCTGAAATATTAAAACAGGAAGACTATCGTAAACTAGGAATGCAATTAATAAACAAAGGTCCCTTTAATGTACTCACTTTAATCCTATCCAGGGGTCTGCAACCTTAAACACTCAAAGAGCCATTTGGACCTGTTTCCCACAGATAAGAAAACACCAGGAGCCACAAAACCTGGATGGGTGTGGCCAACTCAACGACACTCCCACCCATTCACATGACACCCCCACCAGCCACACGTACCCAGATTTTGTGGCCAGAGCCATGGGTTGCCGGCACCCATCCTAGTTGGGGGGGGTGTTTCTACTTACCTTTACTACTGGTTTGCATCATGCCCATGCACGTGCGCTCTTCTGCGCATGCACAGATCGCTTCCAGATCAGTGGGCAAAGCCTCCCACCGGTTTTACTACTGGTTCTTGTGAACCGATCTGAACCAGGGGCAACCCACCACTGGTCCTAGTCCTATCCTCATCAACACATTCCTCTATTTTTCTTTTATGAAACATATCTAGGAGTTCATAACTTCTTTCTCCAGGTCACTCAAGGGCTTTGAGCTCACAATCTATTCAGAAAGCCCACATACTAGCCTACTACTGATTTTAATAACTTTAAAAAGAATAACTTTAATTATTCTTCTATTGGAAGAGGAAATTAAACCTGATTTTATATACATCTACTTAGCAAGGCTGCACTCTATAGTATCTGTTTTCTCATGTGATAATACATCTGAGTCTAAATAATAAAACAGACAAATGCAGGTCTATTTAAACAATGAAGGTGAACAGTTTGAGTGTATCATCATGGGCACTCAAAAGTCAAGATAAAGAAACAAAAATTCAGCATACAGTAATGCCTGTACTGAAGAAAATTCTTTGTTTATAAGGGAGTAAGTGATCTAAATCTTTCTGGTTCATGTCAAATGAAGATACATAATAATAATAGCCTTTATTGTCATTGCACATCATGTATACAACAAAATTGGTTTGAATGAGATGATGTGATAGAATGTGATGCAAAATGTCATTAAAAGTTATCATTTGATCAAGAAAGCATAAGCCCCTCCAACAAAAAGTTAAAAAAAAACGACACTTCAAATAAAATTTGAAAATGACATGAGACTTTAAAATGTTTACAAAACCCCTTCAAGGATCATACCTCAAGAATCTACTGTATGTTTTCTGGATAACAGAGCAAGTAACAAAACCTTTTTATAATTGCTTTGAAATAATGTTCATTATTCTAAGGCAATCAGGAAAGAGACGATCAGATATCGTGGCCATGAATCAATTAGAGCTTTACAGGTCAAAATCAGCATCTTGAATTGCATGCAGAAACAAATTGGATAAATGCAGCTTATGTAGTTGGGCTCAGATCTGATGTTTTAATATCACTAGATTGGTTTTCCTTAGACTTCTGCCTTGCAGATGTTTTTAATTTGTTCCCAGATATTTTACCTTTGCTGAGACACGTCCTCTGAATTGAAATGAGCACTTATTACTTCAAGTGAATGATTAACTGGGCATATTAGCTGCCCAACATTACAAAATAAATGAATTATCAATGGAAGTAGTATCAATTATGTGTTCTAACTCAATTGATAAAATTTCCAGATACTGGCGTGAGGTAGAAAATGCAATGTTTTCTATACATGGCTTTAAGTTGAAGGGACAAAAGAAATATATAAATGTTTTAAATAAAATATATAACTTAACAACAATTACCATTTTTTTCTGTATAAAGGAATCCAGCAAATGGTTTTAAATGATTGGTTTTTCCCCTAACATTATTGGGTTATCTAAGATTTTTTTTTCCATATTGTCTGCGAAGGATTTTGCAGAGGTTTCCCAGATATGCATGGAAAAAGTTGCAGTCTTCTATTTGTTATCTTGTTTTGAGATGATTTTTCCCCCTCATCTATCTTTCATTTATTGCTATCTGCTATAATAATGGCAAAAATGCTTCACAAAGTTTCATCAATTCCCCTACAGAGCAATTTGTTCATAGAGCAAGGCAAGCTACACATCTATGTGTACACACATTCAAAATCACTTGATAATAACCTTTCAATCTTCCTTTACTTAGCCTTAATAACAATTTTACTGATGATAAGTAGTAGAAAGTTCAACTAAGCAGTAACTCAACTATCTACTATCTGGAAGCATCTCTAGCTATGGGGGTGACTTGGCGCTCCCATGTAACACCTCTCCTGCGCGAGCTGCACTGGCTCCCAGTGGTCTTCCGGGTGCGCTTCAAGGTACTGGTTACCACCTTTAGAGCGCTCCATGGCTTAGGACCCAAGTACTTACAAGACTGCCTTCTGACACCAGCAGCCTCCCACTGACCAGTACGCTCCCACAGAGAGGGCCTCCTCAGGGTGCTGTCGGCCAAAAAATGTCGGCTGGCGGTCCCCAGGGGGAGAGCTTTCTCTGGGGGGGCACCTACCCTCTGGAACGAGTTGCCCCTGGAGATATGGCAGATCCCTGATCTGCGCGCTTTCCAAACAGCCCTAAAGATGTTTCTGTTTCATCAAGCCAGGCTGGCCTGACCTATTATTTTAATTGTTTTTAATTTAAATTACTAAAATTATGAGTTTTAATATAGGGGTTTTAACTTTGGGCCAAATTAATTTAATTGGATTTTAATACTGTTTTAAATTTTGTATTTTCTGTATTTTATTTACTGGCTGTTCACCGCCCCGAGTTCTTCAGGAGAAGGGCGGTATATGAATATAATAAACCATAAACCATAGCTGGCTCAGCATGAAATGTTCCTAATATGGCTATTTTGACTTCAAAAGGAATTATTTTCCTTTCCATTGATTTTCATAATAAATAATATTAACCAAAGGGAGTAAACTTTGAAGTCCTTTATATATGAGTGACACTTAATGGAATAATCCATATCTGAATATTAGAAGCACTATTATCTATGCATAAGAGCCCAAACTCAGATTCCAATTAAAGCACCTAAAATAGCTGGATGGAAAAAGAAAAGATTTTGGAAAGCTTCCAGTCAAGCACCATGCCTACCTGCAGTTTTCAAAGCCCATTGAGATATTACCTTCAAATTGTGTTCTTTAATGTAGAAGCTGAGGGAAATTATTAAATCTAAGAAGAGTAATCATTAATTTGATGCATATTTGATTTAAATCAAATTTAGTTTTTGCCCTAGGCTGCACACTTTATCATCCTGGCCTCGCTAAGTTTGAGAAGTACAACCTAAGGACATAATTGAAAAGCTTTTAACTCCCTGAAAAATGTTCATCTCTGAAATAGGCTACTCCATTTATTGGATGTTTTTAAATAGTAAAATTTAAAGCATTCTAACATATGCAAAAGCAATATGGCAAAAATATCTTGTGTGATTATCAATGCTGCACAAATCTTGCAACAGAGATGCTTTGAAATAATAAACGAAATGCTTCCCTTTGAATCATTGGAGCAGTCACATTTTTTCCCCCAGACTCATGGCTTTTTCAAAAGATGCTCCTGACTATCTCCAAATGTGTGTACATAAACAACCACATCACACAAGGAAATGTTTCCTCAGCATCTTTTGGTGAAGGTTGTGGCTGCTTTAATAGATTGAGGAGAGGTGCTCCACATGCATTCTTAAATCTTCCTGAAGGATTTGCACAGCTGTGGTGATTCTGATGCAGCTTTCTCCTAAAATTCATTTGTAAAAGCACAAAAGTTAATGAAGGATTCACCGATGAGCTACAAATGCAAAACAAAAAAAAAATAAACAGATAAGTGAGTGTATTTGTCACTAACAAATTACCTCCTTATTAAAACACCAGCCCTAGCATATAGAAATAAGGTTTTCTTATTTTTGACATTCTTTGAATGAACTGTTTTCATGTCCTCACTTTTCCAAATTTGTTTTACCTCTTTCCTATTTTTCTTATCTATGATTTCTCTAACTCTTAAGCCTGCTGTTTTTCCCAGAACCAGCTCTTCCATTAGATGGAGGGAAATGGCTGCTGTCTCAGGTAATGAATACATCCTGAGGTAGCAGCGATCTTAGTAGGAGGCTCCTGAGCTGTCCAGACATTTGCTTCTACTGCAGGTTTTAGCCACATCATATGTCTTGAATTGATCTATTACACAGACCTGCTGTTTTTGGTTACAATAAAGGATGCTTTCCCACTGCCAGTGCAGATATAAAATCCAGCTGGCAATCCAAGCATGTCAATGTGAAGGGAAGAAGCCATTATCTTGTATTCTGTCTGACACAATAAATTGTTTTAGGTCAGTCTCATTCTCTCGTCTCTTGTTTCATCTCCACTGGCTTTGATTTCTCTTTTGTTTTTTTTTCTTGTCTCAGAGTCCTTCTCCTTTATATCTTTCTGGAGTTGTCTAAGTGGTTCCCCACTAATGAGCAACCATGCTCCCTGAATCCCAACTAGTCACAGATCCAACTTTTGTTTAGTTGCCCCTTAGGAGCTGTCAAGATCATAGCATCACTTTTCAGGTCATCTGTGGTTCATGAACTTGTATCTGTCTTGACAAATCCCAGCATCGCAGTTCAGGGACAAAAGTCAAATCCTATCACACAATGTTATATTCTAATTTCTAATCTTGCTTTTGGCCTTTTAGCCTGTGCTGTTCTGAAAATTGCCCTGTAACATTGCCCATGATACCATATGCACTTTCATATAATGCAGATCAAGTAGGACTCTAAGTAGCAGAAAAGTAACCAGTGGATGAAGGAGGGAGAAAAATCTGAATGCTGAAGCAGATACTTTGCAAGTCGAAAGATGATGTAGTTTGGAATCTGACTTTTACATTAAAATTCTTCAAAGATTCTATTCTATTCTACCCTTTCCTTCTTTCTGTTTGCAGTTACAATCTCCCTGGGGGATTTTTTAAAAAAATGATTCCTGTCATTTAAATTGCAACTGAGACTATATATGATCTATACCTCCTGGATACATTCTAGGGAAAGGGAGGAGTTGATATTCTCACCAAGCAGCAGTCATGCCTTTTCTCCCCAATATAACGTCCTTGGGAAAATGCTGAGGACGAGAACTCTGATCTTTGTTACTTAGCTCAGATGCAGAGTTTGTGAGTGCTTTCTAGCGCCTCCAGGCAATCTAGACTTATAAATAGGAAGTGGGGAAAAGGAATTTCTGACATTTATTGGAGCAGCTTATGTGAAAATGTGTTTGAAGATACAATATTTGGCCTTTACAAGAAGAAAGGGCAGATTGAAGAGAGCTTCATGGAAAGTGGAACCAACGATCATGATGGAATGAAGAACCAGCAAATAAACTAGCTCTTTTAAATCTCTCCAGACAAGGAGAAGACTTGAGATCATCCACAAGTACTCCAGACAACTGCTACTTGAGACTGCAAGAAAACAGCCTCTGGAAGGTTTAGAGCTCTGAGAAACAAGAAAATAGCCAACTTGCTTAAATTATATGCCTTTGAAAGGACATTGATTTTGCATATTCCCTTTTCTAATCATTTTCAGAAATTACTTTTCAGTTATAAGGAACCTTTGGATTGACAAGTTGTATAGCACCAGGTGAGTTTCCTTCAAACCTTAGCAGATTTAACTACAAGTTTAAGAACTTAAAAAGTAATTTTATGGGAATAAACCAAAAACCAAAAAAAAGTGATAAAAACTTAGATAAAAACAAGGGCAGTAACTTATAAAGAAAATCATTTTAAAATGCTGCACAGATGGCACTTAGCCCCCACCAGATTAGCGAAGATATATCCAAATATACACCCTAATTGTTGGAAGTGTGGTCATGGACAGGGCACCTTCTTTCACCTGTGGTGGTCTTGCCCCCAAGCGAAAAAATATTGGAAAAAAATCTGGAATTGGGCACAGGAAATATTAGAGGAAGATATTGTTATGAAACCAGAATTATTTCTCCTGGGAATGACGATGAGGGCACTTGGAAAGGACAAGAGATATTTATTGACACACATTATAACAGCGGCCAGGTTGGCATTTGCACAACACTGGAAAGAGAAAGATCTGCCACCAGAAAATTATATAATTAAGAAAATATTGGATTGCGTAGAGATGTGTAAGTTAACATATGAAATTAATGATGAAGACAACTCAGTTTTCTATTCTGTCTGGGAAAGATGGTATAAATGGATAAACGAGAAAATGAAAAAGGGAATTTTAAAAGGTAGTGATATGATAAGAGATTGTTACTAAGAGATTCCTAAATGATTATTGTAAATATGTATGAACGTTGCTCCTCCGATGTAAACAGCATGGACAAATTTTATACATTTTTTGTTTGAAATCAATAAAGTTTATTTTAAAAAAAACTGATTTTTTGAAAGTTACAAATTGACTAGAGGTCTAGATAAACTTGAAATAAGACTTTAGAATTATATATAAAGAATTTTTCCCATAGAAAAATAATTTTATTTTGAATAAAAAATTAAGATAAGACTTTAAAAAATGGATACTAAGGGAACTAAAGATTGCAATTAAAGGAGAAGAACTGTCAGGATTCCAAGTAACACCCCTAATGAAAGAAAACTCAGAGGTTTGAGTTTCCTCAAAGTTACATTTTATTAGAGATGTCATATTGGCACGTCCGGGAAAACCCAAATCTGAAAGTTTCCAGATTTTCCCCACCCAAAGAAAAGTTCAAGTCTCTGTCCGACACCCACAAGTCCACATCACATGGTCCAATCAAACATCATCCCAACAGGAGATGCCTCCCAATTCCAGCCTTTCAGGTGCAGGGCAAGTTGTTTTTGACTTCTTGAGAAAGGAATGACTATATATCACCCATGCTCTATACAATCCCCCCTCCCAATTTCTCACAGTAGTAAACATGGCAGGTCTGAAGGCCTAATACGAAAGATGGCTTCCAGGCCTGACAGGAACACTCAAACGTGATCTATGATTGCAGAATGAAGCAAAATAATTGAACCATTAGCCATTTTGAAGGATAAATTTGAACAATGGATCCACAATTTAATTTTAATAGTGTCTACCTTTACATATAGACTGTATCAAAAAAATGTTATGGAAGAGGAGCTAGTTCTACTTCACAAGAATGAGACTGAATTGCAAGTGGATTTTCAAACTCGATTGTGTCATATGATGTTTCACAATGTTTTTTGCCTTTACGGAGCTGTGGTGGGAGTGGTTTGCATGTGATGCATTGAGATCACAGGCCACCACTTTTGACACCTCTGGGCTACAAGAATGATATGATAAAGATGTTGCAGTGGATATATAAAAGAAATTGGCTAATGTCTTAATAATTAAAATGGATATACCAAAAAAAAAAAAAAAAGCCAAGAGAATAATCTGTTTAATATTACTACACTGGATTTATAAAAGAATTTTGTGCGAAGGAACAAAGAAAAAATAAAAATAAATTAATTTCTAGGATGTTATTTGAAGGGATAAAAGATGAAGTCTATTATTAGTTAAAAGGAAGGAATATAAAATTGAATTATTTGATCAAAGTAAAAAATAGCTACGTATGGTGTTATCTCAGGAAGCCATAATGGACTTTTGCTGATCAGGACTGAATGAGGGTTTGAATTTGTTTATAAATAAAAGATGGGCAATTGGAAGAAGAGATCATTTGTTGTATTTTAAGAGAAAGTGTTAAGTTATTAAAATTGTTTATACTTGTGTTGCATGAAGAAGTCACTTCTGTACATATTTCTTTTCTTTTTCTTTACTATATTTTTATTGTTTACTTGTTTACTTGTTTATTTGTTTGTTTGTTTGTTTATTGCTTTTCTGTTTCTATTTTTTTCTGCTTTTTCTTTTCTGAGGTCAGTAAAATGAGGACCCAGATTGTTGGGGGCAATATGCTGACTCTGTAAAATTCTTAGAGAGTACTGTAAACCAGGGGTGAAATCCACTTACCATTGCTACCGGTTCACAAATGGGAGTGCGTGTGCGATACCTCTGTGCATGTGCAGCACCTTCTGTGCATGCACAGAGCGTCAAAAATGGGATGTGATGACGTCCGGGCAGGTAGGTGGAGCCTCCTGCCACTGGTGCTACAGCTTCTCCCAAGCCAAAATGCACGTCTGCATTTCACCACTGCTCTAAACCACTATGAAGCAATATATAAGTCTAAGTGCTATTTCTACACTTCTGCATTTTCTATTTTTTTCTTTTCTAGTTTGCATTAGTTTTAACTGTTGTAGTTAGAATATTTAAGAATAAGAATATTGAACATTTATTGGACAGCATTAATTTTCTGATTACTGGACAGGAAAGCAACAGAAGTCAAAGTATATCATCCTTCCTTAGTCTGTACTGCAAAAGTAGTGATTGAATGTGTGATTGATTATTTCATGAATATTACTTGATAGAAAAAGTGAATGTTTTGACATCTTAAATTAACAATTTGAGAGCATGAAGAGAAACATTCTGGAAAAATGTCATTCATTTAAAGTGCTTTTTCTGGAATGCTTTAATTGCAATGATTCTGAAAGATAAAGTAAAGAAACTTTGAGTTCTTTTTATGAGTTTAAAAAATTCATATACCTACCTACCTACATACATACATACATACATACTGCTATCCATTGTCTTTCTACCTCTTGTTCTGCTTTGATCTTTTTCTATTTTTCTTTTTATCTTCCTGAACATCGAACATTAGACACAATTATTCAGAAAGCCAGAGTAGACATAGCAAAGGTATCATTTAGTTACAATATAGAAATCTCCTCCTCCCTTCTTCCTAACAATTTTGTTCTTATTTTAAAGATCATTCTTGTATCTTGCATTAAATTATTAGTTGATATTTAAAATATCAACAAATTCTTGGTATGGAAAGAATGAAATGAAATCTTAGGATAACTCCACACATTACAATTTGGAAATGTTTTTCCAACTGTTTTTGGAAATGTTAAATATATATTTTATATTTTTTTATTTTATTTTTATTAATTATATTTCTATGCTGCCCACTCTCCGAGGACTCTGGGCAGCTTACAACAATCGACAGTATACTAAATAGCATATTGCCTCCAACAATCTGGGTCCTCATTTTACCCACCTCAGAAGGATGGAAGGCTGAGTCAACCTTGAGCTGGTGAGATTTGATCTGCTGATCTGCTGAACTAGCAGTCAGCTGTCAGCTGTAACAGCACTCTAACCACTGCGCCACCTCAGCTCTAATATAATATTAGGAATGTCTCCTTCTTAGCTTTATTACACATTATACTGCATTCTAGCCTTTCCTACCTAGGTTTCCACTAGATCAATATTTCTCAAACTTGACCATGTTAAGATACATGCTGCCTGGTGAAGTTCACACATTTTAAAGTTGGCAAGACTGAGAAACATGGCACTTGATTACAGTTCAGTTCCCAGAATTTTCAGCAAGTTGCATCCTTTAAAACGAGTCAAATCAAATATATCAAAGTCTACTTATTCTCAGTTGATATTCTGTTATTCTTATTAAAACTTACCTGTCCTCCTTTGGAATTCTTCAAAAGAAAATCTATTTGAAATCCAGTAGCCTTCCTATTCAATGTAATTGGAGTTAGATACCGAAGTATCAGGTCTCTTGAATATCTTCCTTTAAAAGAGTTTATTTGGAGGATACATTAGGAGAAATACTCATAATTGAACTTACTTGACATAATTTTATTTTGCAATTTTTGAATTTTGAAATCTGTAGAAGATAAGGTGTTATCAATGTGCCAATCAATGCAATTTTCAGAAATTGAGGTCATCAAATAGATGCAATATTTACTGTACAAATCACCTTAAACATTTAACACATTAGACTAATGGATTCCCAGCTGGCAAAAATTCAAAGATAAATTCAAATGTGACAGTTTATGCCTTAAGAGATAATCTCTTAGTACAATTATTAAATCAGGTTGTATAGACTCTGTGAAAAATGTAAATGCATTCGTTTACAAATACAATTAAGAAGGAACACTGGAAAGCTAGTACTTGCTGAACTGCCAAATGCTAAATAGTATCCAGAGGATATTGATGATCTGATTAGAATGCAATGGAGTTGAAAAGCAATTGATTCCAAAATAAAAATGCATTTATTTTGTGGTGATAATGATTAAAACACAATTAATTCATTTGTTTAACAACCCACCCTCAGTATTTGTCAGATCTTTATAGTGATGCACCGTTTCTCATCCTGCATATTTATTCAATTCCTATGAATCCTAGTAACTGTAGCTTACATTGTAATTGTAACTCATGAAGTACCAGCACAAGTCCTGGAAGACAGATAGATGGATAGATAGATAGATAGATAGATAGATAGATAGATAGATAGATAGAAGATAGATAGATAGATAGATAGATAGATAGATAGATAGATAGATAGATCGATCGATCTTTGGTTATTCAGATTTTCTCCCGCATAAAATTGGAAGTGTCTTGGCGACGTTTCGACGAAGTCTCATTCGTCATCTTCAGGCTGGTGTTCTCAGCTTTGTGCTTCTAGGAGCAATGTGTGATCATAGCTGTTTCTTCCTTTTAACTGCTAGTGGGGGTGTGAACTGATTAGGTGGGAGCTTGGCTGTCTGACTGGGTGGAGGTGTGTTCTGATTGATTGGGGGCTTGGCTGTGCTCTGATTGGATGGGGGCCACGAAGCCGAGAACACCAGCCTGAAGATGACTTCATCAAAACATCACCAAGACACTTCCAATTTTACACGGGAGAAAACCTGAATAACCAAAGACCTACATACAAACACCCGCGAAAACCTCAGAAAACATATATATATATATGGAACCATAATTTTTCTGGAAACACAAAAACCAGAAAAATCTTGGTTACGTAGGAAAAACCTGGCTTAAAGGAAAAACACACATTAAACCTACGAAAAGTAAGAAAATAGATATACATATACATATACATATACATATACATATACATATACATATACATACATACATACATACATACGTGTGTGTGTGTGTGTGTGTGTGTAGGTCTTTGGTTATTCGGGTCTTCTCCCGCGTAAAATTGGAAGTGTTCATTGCTCCTGGAAGCACGAAGCTGAGAACACCAGCCTGAAGATGACGAATGAGACTTTGTCGAATAATTGCCAAGACACTTCCAATTTTACATGGGAGAAGACCCGAATAACCAAAGACCTACATATGTATGTATGTATGTACGTACGTACGTACGTACGTATGTATATAAAACAATTGGGCTTCTCTAATACAAGTGCACCTTAAAGAATTGTATTTTATTTATATTATGGTATCTGAAAGATCTGTATTCAATGTAACTTGTACATGGCTGAAGATTTCCATTTGTCCCTACATCTACCTTATATTTGTTTTTAATGACATCATTTCTTTTAAGCTTCACTATATATTTAAGCTTTTTTGCTTTCACAGTGAAACATACATGTCTCCTTATCTTCTTGCCATAAACTATTTTGCCATACCTTACCAAGCAACCCTGCTGGGATCATTAGTTATTATGATTTCAGGTATCATCTGAAACATCTTGAAATCCAATTCTTCAGATTTAACCATCTTAAGACACATCAGAACAATGCATCTCTCTCTTTCTCTCTTATTCTCTCTCTCGCTCCCTCCCTCCCTCCCTCCCTCCCTTTCTCCCTCCCTCTCCCCCTCTCTCCCAGTCTCCTTGTGTGTGTGTGTAAAACATATATGTGTGTTTGAGCATAATATTTACTAGAACAATGCTTCATATAAGAATTTAAAAAGAAAATTTGTAGCAAATTGTAATAACAATGATAATGGAAATTATACACTGATATTCTAGACATTGTATAACCATCACCCAGTCTTATTCAATCACCAAGTAGGCAGAATCTTAACTTTGGGAGAAGATACCCATAAAATAAGTTAGAAAAGTTGACTTTTAAAGAATGCAAATAAAGTATCTCAAAATCATCCATGCTATGCTAAATCCCATTGTGACTATTATACCAGCAGCGGTATACTATGTTAAACATTTCCAGCACCAGAGACTGCTTTGTGTGTTAAAAGACAGGCAATAGCATTCAGAAAGTGTTTGAATATGCTCATGAAAGAAACCAGAGAGTTATAAAAGCATTGTAGCTTTGATTCCTCTGGGTTTTTGCTTGCATTATTATTCATGGGATCTGAATTCCTATTCTGATTTCCACCTTATGATCAAGGAGATTCAACAATTTGAATGTAAGATTAGTTTTCCACTACTGTATTAGCTTGCTCTTGGGTCATTTTAACCATACCCCACATAAAGGATACTCTGCTCTTTACACTTATGAGCACACACAAGACTACTAGTAAATTGCTCATTCATTTTACTAGTCTTTTATGAGAGAGAAGCTGCTAAGAAGTACGACTGTAATGCATTACCTTCTGGACCAGCCCAATGGATAATGTTTGGAGAAATAAAGGGTGGTTGTATGAGATGATGGACACAATGAGAGTCATTTTTAACATAGCCAAATTTGTTGGCTAAAAGCCAAACATTATCTCAGAAGTAGGTAATGGCAAACTATTTTTATACTATTGTTAAGAGAGCTAGATGGATGTTCCCATGAAATTACAAGGGTTAAGACTGATCTGATGTTACAGGGCTCTGGAAGGCAAACTTCCAGAGCCCTGTACCCAAGATCTGTTGATTCCACAAGAAGGAACCACCAATGTGAAATAGCAATAAAAAGTACCTTTGCTTTCTAGACATTTTTCACTAAATTCTTTGTTTTATATCCATCTCTCATAAATGTATTCCCTGGGAAGAAAGGAAAATAATATGGCAATGTTTGTTACTTATTTATTATTCCATCATTATTCCACCATTTCTGATGTATTTAACATTACTACCCAGGATTCAACTCAGACATTTCCCTACCTTCATCTCCTGAATTTCCTGCATTATCTTAGACAAATGGGACATGATATCCATCCTGGTAATATTTCCACTTCTCCCTCCTAGTGGAGAATTGATTGTGGAATGTAAGGTACAAAAAAAAAGAAAGGTTTGGATGAGTAAGCATTGTCTCCTTAAAAGCTTACAACAAAGGAGAAGCCTGGAATCATGAGTGATAAATAGCTTTTCATGTAAATATTTACATCTTTAATTTGCTTATGTCCAAGTGGATAGCAATGCAATATATTACACAATTTCAGATGCAGAAGCATCTGTTTCCACACTCATTAGCATTTGTTATTTTAAACTCCACTATATTCATTTTCAAAAAGAAAAAAGAAAGATCCAGATAGTTGCTCTAGTTATGATGAAAGGCAGATGAGAATTAAATTCTGTGCTTTGCCTTTAATGTTTCTACTATCTAATTCAATTTACAATCCACTGAAACCAGTTTGGAACTCATAAATAACTATTTTTCTTCCAGACAAATTAAAAAAAAAAAATTGTCTCCACCCCTCATCCTCCCAGCACAAACACACCTCTCCTGGACTTTTGTTTAAAAATCAGCTAGGTGCTTCGAATTTAGATTTTCATTTTTTATATGCCCGAATCATAGTCTAAACCTGAACTGCAAACCTACATTTCTTTGCAAAGAGGAAGTCAGAAAGAAAAGCGTTTAGAAATTGTAAGAAAGGAGAAATTACAGAAGGCAGCCTTAGTGACATATTCAAATCTTTCATATAAAAGTGCAAATAGCTAATAAGTTAGTAATTTGTGACAAAGAGTCTGAGAGTAAATTATGAAAATTAGAAGAGCTGGATCAATTTTGGGGGAACATTGGAATGGGCTATTGTATTCTGTTGCTAAAATACTATGAAATTAGATTTCTTGACATAGAAAACGTGTCTAAAAAGCTATTGACAGCTTTGCTAATATTCAAAACAATTGTGAAGCTTTATCTAAGTGTGAAAAAATGCAAACCTCTTGTCTATGTCTCCAAGATTCAAGGCAAACCAGCCCACTGAAAATTTCTCAAAAAATGCATGCCTTCACAACAGCTGAAAGATCCCACTGCTTCCCAAGGGTATGAGTAGCCTCCAAAATTAAGGGTTGCTTTTCTTGAAGAACCATTGCTTTTTCCTCAGAAATCTTAAAAGAGGAAATTTTATCAATTTAACAATTAATACCTAGTTCCTTAACCAAATTTTCCAAGATTCTTCAGGTATAGCAACGAGAGAGAAATTTTTCAGTCTGAATCCACTGTAATTCATTGCTATAGAGCAGGAGTGTCAAATTCGATTTCATTGAGGGCCACATCAGGGTTGTATTTGACTTTGGGGGGGTTGGGGAGGGGGGCAGGGTGGGTGTGACCAGTTCAATTCCACTCGTGTTGGGGGCACCTGGAGTGGCCTGGGTGGGGCTGGGGGGGATCCTCCTTCAGCCCCCAGCCAGCAAAAATGGAGCTCAGGAGGACCACATGTGGTTCTCCCGAGCACCATTTTCACTGGCAGAGGGCTACAGGAGGCCGTCACAACCAAAAACAAAGCCTGAGGGATGTGGCCCACAGACCTTGAGTTTGACACCCCTAATATAGAGTAATGGTCATTTTTCCCCACCACATTTCTCCTTGAGGTCAGTCCATCCCTGGCCTGGAGGGACAATATTTGATGTTTCACTGTTACCTTCATCAATTTAATAAATTTCAGAAATTCTAAAGAACTCAGGCTCAATCATGGAGCAATCACCAAGTATGGCAAGAAGAATAATTAAATGTCATACTTCAGTGCTATACTTTGAAAACCATTTAATGTTCTTGGGTAGTTGGATTTACAAGTTAAGTGCAGAGGTATCTTCCACTACTAGCAGCATTTCCAGATAGATTTCTCAGAATATTCCTGCTGGAAGAAAAGAGAAATAATGTAGTCTAAGAGAAATAATGTAATATAATTCTTCTGAAACCCCCATGTTATATTGTTTCAAAGATTTATTTATTTATTTATTTATTTGTTTATTTATTTATTTATTTATGCAGACACCAGGTGTTATTGCAATGTTCCTTTCAGTTTTTTGTGATTTTTTTATTTTCTTTGGGATATATTTATATCATTGTCAACCACTTGGATTTATTGGATATATGGTAGTATAGACATCTTTGTATAAATAAATTCATTCACAGAGAGTGAGTGAGTGAGTGAGGAAGGGAGGAAGGAGGGGAGAGGGAGGGAGGGGGAGAGGGGGGAGAGAGAGAAAGACATGTATAACCAATCTTCCTGCCTTAGGAATCTTTCAGCCCTGCAGAGCAGATTTAAAAGAAAACAGGACTCTGCATAGGGCAAGGAAATTTAGTCAAAATTACTTCCTCTCCTATTTAGTCATGAAAAGTCATTGTTGAATCAAAACCTTCCTACTTTGGCCAGGTCCAGCTAGATACTGCACTTCCACAGAAGAACTCTGTGTTAGTTTGAAACTGATTCCAGGACTCTATTGCTCCCTGGTATCAAATGTATTGAAGAACTGAAATGATGCAATTCTGATTCAGCTGTAATGTACTGGAAATCATAATAAAATGAAGGTTTTGATTGTATTTCTTTGTTTATATGCATTGCAGTTCTATGGAGTTTATCCATTCTTGCCTTAGACTGATTTCAAAGAGAAAGACATCTTGACCGCTTTGCAGCTCTTCTTCCCAAGCCACAGGAATTGCTCCAATTACTTTCCATATGACCATACAAATACACAGAACAAGAAGGAAGAATGTGGATGGAGTCTGTAGGCTATCTTTCTGAGTTCCATTTTTGTGGACCAAGAGAGAGGTCTCTTTTTTTTTTTCAGAATATGTGGTAGCTTGAGGCAGAACAGTAATCCTTAGCTGCTTAATCTCAGCACTTCAGGGATGGCTGAAAGGAGGGCCATGAATCTCCTTCAAACTATTGTTGAAGCAAAGACATGTAGAAAGACATGGTTTTTTAAGTAGAAAAAACAACGTGAAATACCCTTGAGCCTTTCTGGGGGAAAATGTATTTTGAACATATTGAAAATAACTGAAGTGTCTAACAAGTTACCTCAGCCTGGTCCTGAAACAACAGAAACATCCATGTTATGTGAATCGGAAGGCAAACCTATAATTTTCTTCATGCCACATCCAGAATTGCTTCTATTATTAATTTCTAATTCCAGCTGTGCCTGCCAGTTGCTGTGGACTCCCTGCTGGTCTTTCAGAGCATTTCTGAGGCTGTATTAACCCTCTTTTTGAGGAGGAAATCATAACAGCCAAGCAGCCTCATCTTCACAAGTCAGGCTGTCTGGCATACACCACTGCAGACCAGACGGCATCAGAAGTATACAGCAGTTGCTCTAAAATGCACAACGATCTTATAAAGTAAAGAAAGGTATTATAGGGTGTTAACATTTACATGATGATTAGAATATACAAAAAGTTGCATCATACATTTTTATATATGTAGTGTATGATGCAAATAGTGTGCTAGAGGTGCAGTCATTTCAAAGGGAATTATTTAATTCAGGAGGTTGAGAATGAAAACCAAGAATGACCATGAAGTATAAGAATAGAAGAATTAAAGTAACATCCTCAAGTGTTACTCAGTAATGACCTTAATCATTCACATAGGGCTGATCAATTATTTGTCCATCCCTGAAGGGCTATGTTCCTACGGGAATAATCTGGCAGCAACATCATACCAATTGGAACATAGAAAACTAACCATATTCTCTTCCTAGGACCATCTGTTCTTCCTCCTTCTCTCTCTTCTTTTCCTTTTGCGACAAGCTGCTGAGAGATGTGTACCTTTTGCCAAACATCTGAACCCATCATATCAGTAGACTTTTGACATCCAATCATATATCAGATGCCCTGCATGCATGCTAGAATTGGTGTAATGCATGCTTTTTGCATTCAGTGATACCTTGTTTCGAGAAACAAGAGGTTACACCACTGGAACAATCCAAATAATTTTCAAAATAGCTTCAAACTAATACTTTTTATCCTTCAGTGTGGAAGTTAGTAATTGGTTTGGTTCTGCAACCCAACAAGACAGACACAGACTTCAGAAGATAATTAGAACTGCAGAAAAAAATAAGTACTACCAACCTGCCTTCCATTGAGGACCTGTGTACTTCATGAGTCAAAGAGAAGGCTGTGAAAATATTTACAAACCCCTCGCATCCTGGACATAAACTGTTTCAACTCCTACCCTCAAAATGATGCTATAGAGCACTACACATCAGAACAACTAGACACAAGAACAGGTTTTTTTCCCAAATGCCATCACTCTGCTAAACAAATCATTACCTCATCACTGTCAAACTAGTTACTAAGTCTGCATTACTATCAATCTTCTCATCATTCCTATCACCCATCTCCTCCCACTTATGACTGTATGACTGTAACCTTGTTGCTGGTATCCTTACAATTTATATTGACTGTTTCCTAATACGATTTGATTGCTTATTTATTCCCTATGACTATCGTTAAGTGTTGTACCTTATGATTCTTGATGAACGTATCTTTTCTTTTATGTACACTGAGAGCGTAAGACAAATTCCTTGTGTGTCCAATCACACTTGGCCAATAAAGAATTCTATTCTATTCTATTCTATTGCTTGAATGAGGTGAGGCAAGGCAAGGCAAGGCTCTAATTCTTAAATGTATATGCAGATTGTAAACATTGATATTTTCTGACAAAGGAAATGACAGAATTCTACCACATGACTAATTGTATTGATGAGAGGATATAGCTTCTTGTTTGAGGGATAGAAAAGACCTACATGTGTCTCACATTCTGTACAGTTCTTAAGCATAAAAAAACCAAATGACCATTCCATGAAAAATCTCTAAATGATAAAGTAAATATGGTACAACTAATGAAGTGAAAACTTATTTCATAATGGAAAAATGGAAGTCCCACCATTTCGATGGATTCTTTGAGGTTATATAGATACTTGTCACCTGCTGTGATAAACTAAGACTCCATTCATCCCTGTCCAAATTCATACCTGCAGGTGACAGTTAATTTTTTACTCTACTGTTTATTTCCAAAAATGTCATGAAGCACAATTACTTGGAGGTAAATTAAGCTCGCAAAGACAGAAACGGCTTTTATGTAAACCAGAAATCTTTTTGTTCTGATGCATGTAAAATAAATATTTCCTCAGGGGCAACATTAAAATGGAAAACAAAATTATGTAGGTAGGTAATACAAATTACTGTACTGCGCCTGTTTCAGACAAGCAAGATCTACTTTTTTAATATTCTTGACCCCGAATTATGTGTGACAGTTCTCCAGTGGAGAAAATGTTCGATAACTGCCCTTTTCTACCCTTTGGAGAGATATCAAAAACAGCCTCCTTTCACTTAAGTGCTTTCAGAAGCAAAGAAGCATTTAAATTAAACATCATCAAAGATCTTCAGAGTGTGTATGTGAGCATATATGCCTACACACACACACACACACACACGTGTGTCTGTGTGTCTATCTGTGTGTATGTGTGTGTAAATGGCTCCACCACATTTAGCAAAATAATCACTGAGAGAGCCAAGGCACTAAAATGAGTGACAAAACATCCATTGCTTTAATTTTAATATAGCCACTACAATAATAAATTCTGCTGATTGCACAGAACTGTAGTTAAATAAGGTCAGTATGAAACAAAGGTTTGCTTATGATGCATACATTTTTAAGTTTAAAAAGCCTAGTGGGCAATCATGAACTGATCAATGAAAATGTAACCACAGAATTCTGCATCTGATGGGAAGAAAATGGAAAACTAGAGAACAGAAAGAAGGTCTGTGGGGAGGGGGATAAATTTTGAAGGCTATTTTATGTCATTACATGAATGCTGCAACTTACCTAGTTGCATCAGACATAGTGGTACAAGTTTAGGTTTAGGTTTAGGTTTATTAGATTTGTATACCACCCTACTCCCGAAGGACTCAGGGTGGTGAACAGCCAACAATAAAAATACATGTATACAAAATTTAAAAACCCAGATAAAATCAAATTAAATAGATTTGGCCCAGACAGAATTAAAACACCCCAAACAATTTAAAACAGATTAAAATTTAATGCTAAAAGAGGAAGAGAGGTTAGGCCAGGCCCGCCTGGTGAAATAAAAAGGTCTTAAGAGCGCGGCAGAAGGTGCACAGATCCGGGATCCTCCTTATCTCTGGGGGGAGCTCGTTCCAGATAGTAGGTGCCCCCACAGAGAAAGCTCTCCCCCTGGGGGCCACCAGTCAACACTGTTTGGCCGACAGCACCCAGAGGAGCCCCTCTCTATGAGAGCGTACCGGTGGGAAGCTATTGGTGGTAGTAGGCGGTCCTGCAGGTACCCAGGTCCTAAGCCATGGAGCACTTTTAAGGTGGTAACCAAAACCTTGAAGCGCACCTGGAAGACCACTAGGAGCCAGTGCAGCTCGCGCACAAGAGGTGTTACATGGGAACGCCATGTCGCTCCCATCACCACCCGCGCGGCTACACTCTGCGCCAGTTGGAGCCTCCGGGTGCTCCTCAAGGGGAGCCCCATGTAGAGAGCGTTACAGTAGTCCAGATGGGAAGTGACAAGGGCATGAGTGACCGTGAGTAAGGAGTCCCGATCCAGAAAGGGACACAACTGGCGAATCAGGCGAACCTGATAAAAAATCCTCCCGGTCACGGCCGTCAGGTGCCCTTCTAAGGACAGCCGTGAATCCAGGAGGACACTCAAGTTGCGTACCCTCTCCATGGGGGCCAATGATTCGCCCCCAATAGTCAGTGATGGCGCCAACTGACTATATCGGGATGTTGGAAACCACAGCCACTTGGTCTTGGATGGGTTGAGCCTGAGCCTGTTCCTCCCCATCCAGATCCCCACAGCCTCCAGGCACCAGGACATCACTTCAAGGGCATCATTAGGGTGGTCTGGGGTGGAGATGTACAGCTGGGTGTCATCAGCGTACTGGTGGTACTTCACCCCAAAACCATGGATGATCTCACCCAGCGGCTTCACATAAATGTTGAACAGGAGGGGCGAGAGGACCGTTCCTTGCGGCACCCCACATATAAGGGGCCTCGGGGTCGACCTCTGCCCCCCTATCAACACAGACTGCGACTGGTCGGAGAGAAAGGAGCAGAACCACCGCAATACAGTGCCTCCCACCCCCATCTCTTCCAACCGGTGCAGCATGATACAATGGTCGATGGTATCAAAAGCCACTGAGAGATCTAACAGGACCAGGACAGAGGAGCACCTCCTGTCCCGAGCCCTCCAGAGATCATCAACCAACGTGACCAATGCCGTTTCCATGCTGTACCTGGGTCTGAAGCCCGACTGGAACGAATCTAGATACGTCATTTCATCCAGGTGCCGGGGGAACTGTTTTGCAACCATGCTCTCAACAACCTTTGCCACAAAGCGAAGTTGAAGACCGGACGATAATTTACCAACATTGCTGGGTCCAGGGAAGGTTTCTTGAGGAGAGGCCTCACCATCGCCTCTTTCAAGGTGGCGGGAAAGTCACCCTCACCCAACGAAGCATTTATAATCCCCTGGAGCCAGCCTCGTGTCACTTCCCAGGAGGCCAGATCTAACCAGGAAGGACATGGGTCCAATAAACATGTGGTCATGTTCAGTCCGCCCAGATCCTGTCCACATCCTCAGGGGTCACAGGATCAAACTCATCCCAGATAACATTCTCAAGACCTGCCCTGGTCCCTTCCCCTGAGACTACCGAGTCAGAGTCCAGATCTTCCCGAATCTGAGTGATTTTATCATGCATATTGAACAAAATCCTCGGCTCTACCCTCCAAGGGGTCCTCCCACACTTCCTGGTGGAGCAGGGAGCAGGTCACCCTAAATAGGGCGGCCGGGCAGTTATCTGATGACGCAATAAGAGCAGCAAAATAGCTACATTTCACTGCTTTTATCACCACTAGGTAAGTCCTAATATGAGATCTTACCAGTGTCCGGTCAGATTCAGAAAGACTGGCCCTCCAACTACTCTCTAGGCCTCTTTTCCAGCGCTTCAACTCCTTCAGCTCCTCAGTAAACCAAGGAGCCAAGTGAGATCAGCGCCGGGTTAGAGGCCGCAAAGGCACGACCCAATCCAGAGCTCCAGCGGCCGCCCTATCCCAGATGGCCACTAGGTCTCCAGCCTCAGGAAATGGCCCAAGCTCCATCTGGAACCTATCAGGTTCCATCAGGCGCCTGGGGCGGAACCATCTTACCCACTCCTCCTCCCTGTGATGGGTGCTGCGGTCCAAAGGTCGAAACGAGGGAGAGAGTGATCTGACCATGACAAGGGTTCAATGACTATATCCCCTATATCAAGATCTCTCAGCCACTGTCCAGAGACAAAAACCAGAACCAGCGTGTAAAGGCAGGACTTGTGTTGTGACAGCAGTGTGAACACATGTCATTTTTGTGTCATTGTGGTTGGTTGTGGATGCTGCCAGGAATGTTGAAGGACAATTACTAGTGCCCATTTCACATACAACCTATAATGCCAGATCTAATGTGCTATTCAATCTATTTTAAGAACATTTTCCCAAAATATCAACACACAGGTTGTGGAATAGTCTACTAGTGAAAGACCAATTGGCTTCCTTGGAGCTGATATTTAGAAAGGTAAATAACACATGCAGTCCCTTCTATTGTGTCCCTATGGTTCATGACTATGTTATTTTGGTGTTGTGTCTACACCTAAAAAGATCAGACTAGTGTAAGCCATGCTATTCACTATGAAATTCTATGAAAGCAAAAGTTGGAGCTGAAGAAGCCGAATAGGAAGAATATTGATGCTTTTGAATTTGAATTTTGGTGTTGGAGAAGACTCCTAAGAATACCATGAACAGTGAAGGAAAAAAATAAGATTGTTGAACAAATCAATCCAGTGTTCTCACTAGAGACACAAATGAATAGATTCAAATTATCACATTTTGGATATATCATTTAAAGATGTAGTTCTCTTGAGAAGTCTATAATGCTGGGAAAGATGGGAAGAAAGAGAGAAAGAGGATGACCAGGAGCAAGATTGATTGATGTATGTATAGTACTGATGGGTTGAAAGCCTTAAATATCAGGTTAGGAACAGATTATCAGGGAAGAAATCAAGCAGGGCTGCTACAGTATTAAGAACAGACTTCAATTTGATGTTACACAACCAATTCAATCCCTTTGGCTTTGTTGCTGTTTAGGTTAACTATTCTGAGTCAAGCTGGTTTTATTTCACTGCCCTGTTCTTATGCATCTTTCTTCTGTTAATTGATTTCACGTTTCCCGCATTAAGAATTGTAAAACAATGGACCTGTCTCCCTCAAATTGCAATGGATTTCCTCCTCACTCAAGGTTTTCAAACAAAGTCTAGAGAGCCATCTGCCAGGATAATTTAGTGCAGGGGTCCTCAAACTTGGCAGCTTTAAGACTTGTGGACTTCAACTCCCAGAATTCTGGGAGTTGAAGTCCACAAGTCTTAAAGCTGCCAAGTTTGAAGACCTCTGATTTAGTGTATTCTATGCAGAACAAAAAGCTGGACTAGAAGACCTAGAAGACTCCTTCAACTCATATATTCCTTGATTCTATGTTGATGACAGAAAAACAAAACCTCGGTATTCTGGTAAGGAAGTATCACAGCTAACCTAACCAGTAGTTTTCTCTAGCAGCTGCATAATCCACAGGCAGATGAATTCCCTTTGAATATTTGAAAGGGATTGTGCTATTCATCTGCATATTTTTTTCTATGAATTATTTTCATTTGGTACCTTTGTTGACTGCAAAAATTTGGCATCACTTCAGAAGCCCTGGATATGCTTCTCCCTGTTCAGGCTGCTGCTAATATACCACAATTAAATGCTAATGTATGACAGAATGAGACAGAGTCAGACAAATGTTTAATAAAGCATATAAAGACAATTCTAATTAGCACTAGAATGCACTTGGGTTGACCTCTGTTTTCCAGTACTCACAGACCAGCAAAATGGATGCTTTTCCATGTGTTTATAGATTTGGGAAAGAGAAGCAGAGAAGCACACCAAAACCAATTCAAATGAATATATCTGTTGTTGAGGGTAATGCAGTGTCCCTATTTCAAATATTTGTGTTTCAATGAATGGCAAACAGGACTGAATGCAGATTAAAATAATTCCTCACTTCTCTGCACCTTTAGATTTGCATGGCTGCCTTTCTTGCTAAAGTTATCAATTTTGTAGGTCTCTTTATAGAAAAAAAGTGCCACAAAACTTCTTTTCTGCCTTGTACCTCCTACTAAATAATATCTAGATATACCTTGAAGTCTCCAATGGAAATTTTTTCCTTTTAATTTAAATAAAGCCAGCCTTCCACAGATCACTGTTTTTTAAGAAATCCTTTCCAGAATGATCCATCTGTTGCAATAGTTCTGTGGCTTTCACTTTCAGTACCTTTGGTACTGTATAACAGACAAGCTTTAGAAATTGCTCACCAGTGTTAATACCTGTGCACTGCAGGAAAATGATCTCTAACAAAAAAAATGTTAAAGGGGAAAACTTTTCATTGACTTCTTTCCTCAGAAATCTTTAATATGCTTCCTGGGAAGTTTCTAGAAACACTCTGCCATTTTTCCTGTGTATTTTTAAAACCTTGTGGAAGAATTCCGGTTAGAGGATACCTGCTTTGTCTTGTCTGTCTTTGTTCCCCTTTATTGTTCACGAAAAAGTGTTCATCCCCTTTTGGGTTTTCTGAATTCTTGCTTATCTTTGCCACTGAATGTTATCAAAGCTTCACGAGGACCTTACTGATCTATAAAGAGAATCTGAGTGAACAAAGACATACTAAAGCTTAGTGTTTTTTTCCTCCATAAATGAAGTAATTCAATATGTGAAGTGCCCTTGTAAAAAGATCATTTCAGTAACTAAATTAGTAGATTAAATAACTAGTTGTACCACCTTTAGCTAAATAATTACAACCAAACACTGTAATTGGTGATCTGTCTCTCACATAGTCATATCAAAATTTTAGCATACTGATTCATAGAACTGCTTCAGCAGTAATATTTGAGAGTTTTCTTGCAAAAAAACCACTTATTTCAAGCTGTGCTACAATTCTGAAATGGCATTTAGGTCAGGACTTTCATTTCAAAACTTTGAATTTATTTTCTTTATCCATTCTCTTTTAGACTTGCTTAGATGTGTGGAACTGTTGTCTTACTGTATGACCCACTTACATTTCAACTTCAACTGGTGGATAGATGGCCTAAATCTCCTGTTGGGATTCTCTAATATAAAACAGAATTTTTGCTTCCTTTGGGGATGGCAAGTCTTAAGGCATCAAATCATCTTCAAACCATGTTGCTGTATTATGTTCTCTCTGCTTGACAGTTATTATGGGACTTGTACTGTGTGTTTAGTTTCTGCCAGACAAACTGACACCCATGTTGTCCAAAAAGTTTCACTTTGGGCCTATCTGCCCAAACCTCTAAAAATCTTATCTCATAAAACTCTGGGGATCTAGAAATCCATTTGAATATTTTTGCTAATGTTGAAATAAGTATCAATGAGCATCAAAGCTCTTCTTCTAGACTTTAGATTGATGGAAACTAGCTTTAGAAATGGACCTGTAATCAATGAAATTTTATGGAGGTCTCTTTTAATTGATTATGTGTCATCAAGTCATTTTTGACTCCTAGCAACCATATAGATAGATTTTCTCCATAACAGTCTATTTCTAAGTTGGTCTTTCAGGTTTTCCAATTGTGCACTCATCATTACTGTAACTGAGTCTCATGTTGTTGCTGGTAATTTTCTCCTCTTTCCTTCCACCTTTCCCAGTATTAGAGTCTTTTCTGGAGAGCTAGCTCCTCACGTAATGTACCTGAAGTAGGATAATTTGAGCATGATCATTTGTGCATCTAGTAAGCACTCTGGGTTGGTTTGCCCTTTGGAGACTACTTTGAGCAGGGCAGGGTGTGCCCGTGAAATTTGTGAGGTAAGGACTTTTGATGGATAGTATGAGCTATATATAGGACAGGGTGGCCCAAATCAGACCCAAACATTTTATGGCATACTTGTATTAATACTATCCCTTTAACTAATTTTTTGAACTTGGGGGAGGTACTTTTCACATTGGAATATTGCATTTTATATTATATTATTTGTGAAACTAGCATCATATTTTTTTTAAAAAATATTTATGGTTCACTCACTAAGAATGATTCATTATAATCCACATGGAGTTCCAAGAATATTTAGGGGAACAGATATGCAAAACTGAGGGTAAATGATTCTTCACAGAGCTACATAAGTTCAATTGAAAAGGTTATTCAAGATCTTCCACAATTAAAATGCTCAGATAATCTTGAACTTTTTGTTTCCTAAACTAATCCAATTCTCAGAAAAATGAGAAACCTTTTAACTTTGGGAGGGGGGATGCATCTGTTGAATATAGCGCAGAAGCGTTATTCCCATGCTTTGAAGAAAGGAAAATAAAGAGGCCAGAAGGGCAAAGGATTTGCACCCACCATAGAAGTTCCAGAAAAGATAGAAGTAGAGAACAATTTTCTGTCATTCAATTTTAAACTTTGCTTCCTGGAATTAAAGACTGAATTAGCTGCTTGTGGAACCTGGGGACTATATCATCAGGAAGTTCTGTCAATTGATGCATTTTTCAACTTCAAACCATGTAATGTTTGGTTTCCTAAGGCTGAACCATAGAATCCATGGCTGGCAGAGTAGTTAATTGGCTAGGTTATACGTTTCTCTTGATGGATAAAGCATATGTCTTTGAAGATGCCCACAGCTGTTCTCTGGTTATGGTTTCAATCTGATTCAGAGAAAACTTCTTTGACAACTTGGCAATGCATTCAGACCTCTTATTTCCTCCCCTGCCCCTTTTTAAAAGAGAATTCTATTGATATTTCCCCAACTGTTCATACCGGTAACAGTTGAGGAAATAGTAATGATCATAGAGAGTTTTAATGTAATCAATGTTGACAATGAATGTCTAATCTTTTTAATGTTTCAAAAACTGTTTGATATAATCTTTAAAATATTCAGATAATTTTGCCTATCAGACGGTATCTATTCAGTCAGTCAGTTACTTATTAAATAACCCTCTTAAGAAAAGTATAGGTTTTTATATAGAAGGTGTGTCGAGAAAAGGGAATATGGTAGAAAAGTTTAAAAATGTGTCAAAGGTTTAAAAGATCCAGAGAATTGAACAGTATTATATTGATAACAAAAAAAAAAAAAAAAAAAGCAAAATTGGAACTAGAATATTTCACTTGGTGGTGAAAATCTTCTCACAGTGGTTACTGCCTGTGCAAAAGGCATCCTTTGAGACTCATTCTTAAGGGATTCATAACCAGAGACCACAAAATGACCTTTTTGGTAGCTCTCTTGGAACAGTACCCCATCTGAGATCAAGTCAGCATCAACTCTGTTGATATCTAAGAAAGCTTCCAAGATCTGGAAGTTGTTCTGGAGAGCTTTGGTGGCTGCATGACACAGCACCAGTTGATTGGTTCTGGTAGGAATATTTCCCTCTGAATGTCAATGGCTATTCTTAGCATTTGGGGAATATACTGTTGTTGTTTTTTCTTTTAATTTTCTCTTGTATCTCTTTATCAGCTGTTTAGAACCTTTGGGGATTGAGCATCCTATATAAATCATACATATAAATAAATATTTCCCTGAGCAGAATGTTCTGGGCCTTGAAACCACCACTATAATAACAGCTCTTAAAGCTTCATAGTGAGAGAGGTAAAAACCATCCCTCAGGCTTCGGAGTACTGTAAGAGAACAATTGAAAGTCTACAATATATGGAAGGAGGCTTTCTATTTGATACTGAAGTCTGAAGATCTGAATGTCTCTCTAGGGTAGTGTTTTACATTGATATGGAAATGAACAGAATGAGACAGACTTGGGCTTTAAGCCTGAACATCCCAGTAATAAGTCTCACAGCCTTGGATACCACATTCTGTACTGGATTTCTGGATATTAGAACACTGATTAGTAAAGCCTCCTTTATGGTCTTGTTGCACTAAAACTGCAGTATAGAAAGGTTAATTGTGATTTTTGTAAAAAGTACAATTTAGACCAGTGAGATCAAGAGGGTAATTGGGGATATAGAAACCAGAAACAGAAAGCTGAGAGAAGATAGAATCACTTTTTTAAAAAGAAAAGTTATAAAGGAAAGAAATTGGCTGCTTTATATATTCTAGGTTCAAAAAAAGTGAATAACCAAATTAGAGGGGGGGATTGCTTTTTCTCTATATTTGCTTTCCTAATATTTCTATTTTTCCACATCTAAACGTTTTCCAGTCTAATAGGACTCTTAATGTTATAATTTAAATGCGAACTTGTTGTTTAGAAAATGCTTATGTCTGTCCGTATACCATCTAAGCAAATAACTCAGGATGTCTAACAACACAAAACCAATATAAAATAATTAAAACATAATTAAAAGTGAGCATAATTAGTACAATTTCACAGATAACTCCCAAACTCAAATGCACATACAATAAATCTGGTTGTGCTAACAACCCACCCCAATGCCTGTGGGAAAAGCTTGGCTTTATGGCTTTCTGGAAGGCCAGTGGGATTGGGGTCATCCAGCTTTCAGTGGTGGGAAGGCTGTTCCCTAGGGAAAGCACAGCAACAGTGTTACCGGTCTAACTTTGAATTTGATTTCATTACCAAAAAATAATTAATGGTTGAATCCAGTTCATCCATTCCAGACCAAGGAAACAGCCTCTAACTGTAAGAAGCTTATATGCCATGCTTTGCTTAACCACAATTAATTGAATAAATCATGCTTGTTTGACTACAATTTACTAAGCCACAAACAAGCAAACTATGTTATAGTTTACCGCAATCTACAAGCCTAATATTACCTTCTCGCTGACCCGGGCTGTCTCTCATTTGTCTAATACAGTGATGGTTAATCTTTTTGGCACTGAGGCTGAAAATGTTGGGCACGCTGGAGCACCAGAACGTGGAAGAGAGCAGCTGACTGGTGTGTATGTGCGCTGCGGCCAGCTGCAGTTCCAGGTTCCGGCACACACATGTGCCCCAATCAGCTGTCTGGTGCAGATGCTTGTGACGGAACCCAGAAGAGCACCTGTCAATGGCACACGTGCCCACTGAGAGGGTTCTGTATGCTACCTCTGGCACGCGTGCCATAGATTCGCCATCACAGGTCTAATACTTTGTTCCAGTCCCCATTTCAGCATATTCTTAACAGCTGGTTTCAAAAGGAAGGAAAAATAAACTTGCACTATATGATGGGACTTAATGACATCACATTGCAATCTCCCACGTGATTGTATCTATCTATTCATTGAAAGAATTGGAGGATGAAATGAGAAATAATACGAAAAGTGAAAATGCTAGAAGACAAAGTAATGAACCCAAAGTACCTTGTTTCCCTGAAAATAAGACCTTGTCTTATATTTTTTGAACCCCAAAATAAGCGATGGCCTTATTTTGGGGGAGGTCTCATTATTTTGGGCCCCGTGAGGCAAGACGGAGCTCCTCTTGCCATCTTACCTGATTTCCAGTTCTCTCTCCCTAACCCTAACCAGAGGAAATGGTGAGGACTGGCTGTGCATGCATTTAAATATTTTCATGGAGGGCTTATTTTCGGGAGAGGGCTTATTATCAGGGGATGTCTTATTTTCAGGGAAACACGGTACTAGCTTCAGTCATCCAAGAAGGAGATTCAGAAAAATTGCCACAAAACAGCAAGATGATACCAAAGGTCACTGATAGTTCAAGGAAAATTAAAAGAGTTGCCGGTCCCCCGTCTCTTCTTGCAGAGGTTCTCCTCCAGGCAGAACGAGACTGTTTTGGTGCCAGATCTAGGTCCAAAACCTGATGGGAAATGACTTTTTTTAAAAACCAAACTAAGCCACCCCTTAGTTTTCCTTTGCTGTAGTTTCAATTTTAGTTGTCTTTAATCCACCAAGACTAGAGAAGCATAATGTTGCTTTCTTGCCATAGGAAGTGATTAAAATTAGGATTCCTGTCCACAGTAATCACTTCACTAGTGAATAAAGTAGAGTGTTTAAATGGGGTAATAAAGAGGTTGGTTAAAAGTGATCTGAAAAATACCTATTCCAAATCTTATGGGAAAAGTTAGCCCATTATTGTTTCTAAGCATCCAGTATACTGACTGCTGTAGTAGTTCGTAGATATTCTTTTTCCCTCCTGCAACAATTAATGAAGATAAAGGGAGAAACATTGCTCTGCAGGTTGGAATGATGATAATAATAGGGCAGTTGGGTAGTCGAAGCACTCTGTATATTTATTGTTATAGTGGCTATTCTTCCTGGAGCAGTTAATGATGGTAAAATTAAGTTCAGGAGGAAAGAACAAATATTTCAAAGCATCCTAGAGTTGGGTGATTGATCAATGAGGCTGTATTCAGGCTTAAATTCTGCTTTTCCCTTGAACGTGGCATTCCATTTTCTTTTCACAATTGGTTTCCAATAGCTGAATTAGTCCTTTGGTAAGCAGTTTGTATTCTGGTTGTTAATGAAAGCCTAAAGGGATGGAAAATATTTCACACAATATATATAAAATGGAAACAGTGTAAGAGTGTTTCAACAATCAACACCGAATCACAAGTATCCATAAGGTGGGCATCCAATGATATCATGCAGCTAATGACATCATTCAAAAAATAACTTTATGACACATGTGGTATCATCATGGCTTCTAATGGAAGCCATTGTATCCAATAGGCTGGGCAACTTCTTGTATCTTAATTTCTCATTAAGAACCCTTATGAATATTTGCCTAAGCCTGGCAGGAAAATCTAGAGACCAATAATTGATTTCTTGAAATTGAGGTTTATTTGTAAGGAACAGACAAAGTGCCTAGATTAAGCATCCTATATGACTATTTACGATGCACTGCCTTTAATTTGGGAATTCAAGCTGATATATTTAGCATCCACTCTTCCTTTTTTCCCCTATAACAACTGTCCTGTGTGATGAATTGAGCTGAGTGAGACTCTACCCAAATCATCCAGTGAGCTCCCATTGTTGACAGTGGACTAGAAATTGAGTTCTACTTTTAGTCCAACACTTTAACCTCTACATCACATTGACAGTCCAATTTGAAACAGTTTTACCTTATATTTAAATATGAGAGAAGCTAACTACAAGAAGAAGGGTAATGACTTGTGTCCCTCAAATAAGCTAACCCTTTGGAAACAATTTCTCACATGAAAACAATTTTCTCCTCCATGCTCTGATTTGCTCAGAAGTGAAGTGGTCCTTCTAACAGCTATTATAATCTGTTATTTTCAAATTATTTCATTTTAAATGCATTTTGAGAAACAGAAATGGAGGTAAATTATTCTGCATGTGTGTACCACGGCACAATTTATGGGCCTATTCACTGAGGAAGGAACTCACAAGGAGGCTTTTGGTTTGGATTCTCCTCAAATCTGTAACCAAATCATACTTTATATTATGTTGGAATGAGAAGAGGACAAAGACTGAAAAGGAAACTTTCAGGGAAGAGTATTAACTTATCTCAGTTGTAAGGAAAGTCCTGTGAACATAAAATGCCAGTTCATGTAGCAGAAGAAAAAGATAAACTATATTACATTTCAAACTATGCTCCTAGGACCAATGTGGTAAATTCCAAACTCCTAAATCCACAAAGCTGACAAAAATAAAAATCCATTTCATTAATATTAGAGCCACAGAGGCTTTGACAAATTCTTTAGTGGTTTGTCTGTGAGCAAGCAAACATAACATGAATGTAATCATCAGGAGACTCCAGATAAAATACAGTAGAATTTTTCAGCATTAAATTTTTAAGTCAAAAGATAGTAGAGGGTTATTGAGTGTTTATTTTTGACTTCCAAAAGTATATGTAATTTTCATTAATTTTAGGAAATTTTAGGGAAAAAATGCACAAATTAAGGATTGTCAAGCTTTGTGTTGTGTGATTTTTTCCCCCTCCACTGTGTATTATGTTTAATCTGTTTTGTTTTGTTTTTTATTTATGTATACAAGTAGTCTTCAATGTACGATCACAATTTATTTATTTTTTGTTTGTTTGTTTGTTTGCCAGGCTTATAAACCATCCCAGCTGAAGCTGACATTGAGAGACAAATAATTTCTGTAACTTCAGAACAAATGCAAATAATTAAGCATAGCAATATAAATAATAAGTGAATGACTCAATGGTGTGGGGGGGGGCGGACTAAAAATAAGAATGCTTCCTCCTGGAAGCACGAAGCCGAGAACACCAGCATGAAGATGACGAATGAGACTTCATTGAAACGTCGCCAAGACACTTCCAATTTTACGTGGGAGAAAACCCGAATAACCAAAGACCTACATACAAACACCCGCGAAAATCTCAGAAAACATGTATATATATATATATATATATATATATATATATGTATGTATGTATGTATGTATGTATGTATGTATGTATATACATGTATATGTATAGAAAGAAAAACTGGACAACTTCCTCACACACCTCAACAGCCTACACCCCAAAATACAGTTCACCATGGAAACAGAAGCGAACAACCAACTTCCCTTCCTGGATGTCTTAGTCTACAGGAAATCCAATGGATCCCTAGGACACACTATCTACCAGAAGAAAACACACACAAACTGCTATCTGCATGCACGCTCACACCACCACCCAGGCCAGATCAACTCTGTAGCCAAGACACTTATCTCGAGAACAAAACGCTTAGCTGATGAACAACACCTAAAAACCGAATTACACACTCTCACTAACGTACTAACATCCAATGGATTCCAAAGAAATAAGATTACTAACCTAATCCAAAAAGAAACCCCCACTAAAATTCAAGACAGAGAACAAGAAAATGGCAAAGCCCTCCTCCCATACATAAAAGGCACCACAGACAGAATAAGCAAAATCCTCCACAAACATAACATCAAGACAGCATTCTGCACAAACCGAAAAATATCCACCATCCTAAGGAACCCCAAAGACAAAATTAAGTTAGAAAATCAAGGAGTATATGAAATCCCATGCACCGCCTGCCCCACCACATACATCGGACAAACCAACAGAAGAATAAGTGCACGCATTGAAGAACACAAGAACTCAGTCAGAAAAGAGGAACCAACTTCTTCCCTGGTCCAACACCTTAAAGCCACAGGACATGAAATTGACTTTAAAAAGACCAGAACCATCGCCAAAACTGAACACTTTAACAACAGAATAATCAGAGAAGCCATCGAGATAGAAAAACACCCACATAGCATGAACAAATGAGACGATACCTCCCGCCTACCAGCCATTTGGAAACCCGCCCTTATTGACAAACGAGTCCCTAACATGACGAATGACACCAGACCCACACTCACGAGAGCCACACAGAATATCACCACCACACATCCACGCAGAAAGTAGACTCAAACCCACACTGATAATGAGGCCCGACCAAGGACCAGAAGCCAGACCGCAGCTGCATCATCAGCCACTTTAAACCCCTCCAATCCATACAGACTGACACCCCCCTGAAGAGCTCTCACGGCCACAAACACGAAGCCACAACAACACAAACAACAACAATGCAGCTCACCAGCTCAAATCCCCCTGCAACTCAGACTAAGCCGAGCACAACCAAGCCCCCACCCAAATAGAACACACCCCCAGCCAATCAGAGCACAACCAACCCCCCATCCAATCAGAGCACAGCCAAGCCCCTAACCAATCAAAACACACATCCACCCAATCAGAACACAGCCAAGCTCCCACCCAATCAGCTCACACCCCCACTAGCAGTTAAAAGGAAGAGACAGCTGCGATCTCACATTGCTCCTGGAAGCATGAAGCCGAGAACATCAGGCTGAAGATGACGAATGAGACTTCGTCAAAACGTCGCCAAGATATTTCCAATTTTATGCGGGAGAAGACCCGAATAACCAAAGACCTACATATATATTTAAGGAAGTGCCAACAAACACAGTGCTCCAAATTAACTTTTCCCCTTTAAAGTTGGATCACTTCATTGTTCGATTATTTTCCCTCTCATTCCAATGCTGCCTAAAAGCAGCCTCAACATGTATAAAATATGCTAGGTTTTCTCATCCATTAACTTAGAGGGAAGTGAGATAACTAGCTTTGGTTGGAAATTGAGGCAAGAAAGATGAGAAAGAGATCAGCGATGGACAGCAAGTTTCATGCCACTATTGTCTTCTGCTGACCAAGGACAAAGGAATCTTAATAGTGGGGAACGACATATAGCATGGAACCCCTTTTCTGTTAATACAAGCTATTTCTGCCAAAGGAAATAGGATTTTTCCCCTTCCACCTTGTTTCATTAAAGAAAGGAGACAATCCACCACACTAGAAGGGGGCATATAGTAAAATCAATTTTACACATGAATACATAATAGCACAGCCAATGTAATCAGATAGTTTAAAAAATTAACCAAACCAGAGTGTATCCAATGGTTGTGCAAGCACAAGGGTGGCTTGCATGTCAGTCTCCATCATTCTCTCTTCACCCCTGTTATTAAGCAGTCCAAAACCTTCTCTGAAAAGGATGTTCTTCATAAGAAATAAACATAGCTTAACAACATAAAATAACAACACATTACACAAACCAATAAAGAGGAGTAACACTTTGACAAGAATAAACAGTTTCCTAAAACGCCTTGGCAAACAATAGGAAAGTTTTAATTTGATCAATGAAGGAAGCCAACTAAGAGTTTTTGGGAGGTGGAGGCATTCCAAAGTTGGAACTCCATCACTTCAAAGGCCTTTTCCTTTGAGAGCATTCCATCCTGTAACATTTTGTATGACTGTACTTTTATTGTTCTTTTGTTTTGTTTTAATTATTCACTGGAAATTATCTGCAAAGTTTGGTTGGCTGATCAATCATTCATTGCTTCTCAGTTCATTCATTGCTTCTCGATCAAGACAAACAGGGAGAAAAATATTGTGTAAAATTTTATATTAAATTAACATGAAAATCCCATCAGCAAGACTGCTGATAACATTCAAAACTGGGGAAAAATGAAATAGAGATATAGGATTATGTAACTTATTATTTCCCATTGTTTTCCTACAGGAAGGCTAAAGATTTCAATGATAAAACTTCCAAGAAGGTGAATGTTTGTGTGTTGGAATAGAATTAACCCATTATGTCATCCAGCAAAGATAGGAACAGGAAGGATTGGGTTGAGCTTCATGATATTGATGAAAATTGTTAATTATTTTTCTATTATTTCAGAGAGAGAGAGATCTGTCTACATTAGAAGGTACTATTCTCACAATGAGTACCTTGAACAGTAGTTTAAACCTTATTTCTACAGTGAACAGTTGTTTCATATACATATGAAACATAATCCCACACTCCAGTCAAACTTTGAAGAAAGAACCTTCTGACCCATTATCAAGAAAGGCAGAAATTATCAAGAAAGGCAGAAATCACAATGCTTGAAACTGATCTTAAGAAATGCCAAATGCAAATCAATTTAGTTCAATCAATTGCCCTGCCTTTTAGGGCAAGTTAGATATAATTGCAAACTAAACTTTTTCAGAATTAACTAATCCTATGAAGGATTAATACTTTGGAATTCATCCATGACCTTCCACAATTTCCTCAGAACAATATTTTTTGGAATAAAACTGATATAAAGAGAAATGTAAAATATGTTATACCCAGTTGCTCGGAAAAGAAGAGAATGTGTATGTAAAATATAATCCTAATACATGTATTTATATTGTACTCGGGTTCAAAGACATACAGCAAAAATGTGCATTTCATCAACTGCAATAAACACAAACCCCTACTTTTTTTATGACACAAGTTTTTATGACACTTTTTTTATCCCTTCCCAAGATGCCCAACTTTATTAAGCACCTCTTTTGTTTTAAAAGATAACCTTTTAACCACACTTCAGAGATAATTTCAATATGTGAGAACATAAAGACAGTCCTATTAGATGAAACCTGTCTTGACTTCTCCATTTTGTTTCTCATAGTGTCCAATTGGATATTTCAGAAATGTTTGAAGAGGTGCTACCCTGAACTTGGAAATAACACTGAATCTTCAAGAATGATCCTTTCTGACATAATTTATCCAATTGCCTTTTAGCCAATCCATACACACAATTAGTGAAAATTAGACTGTGCTTTTCTCATTCTTCTTGATGGATTCAGATACTAGATAGTTTTAACTTGCTGACTAGATTCCGAATATCAAAACTGGAATATTCTATTTGATTTGACAACAAAGCAACAATCAGCGTCTTCAGAGGTGACGTTCACTTATGCAATCTTTTATTTATTTACTAGGCTCGTACACCACCCTAGATTCTAAGTGGCTCATCAACCCAATATTGTAAATCAGATCAAAAAGTAAAGTAACAGTAACTTGTAATGATAAAAACTGAGACATTATATGTTAAAGATACAGTTGCCTGCTAGAACATCTTTTCTAGAAAACTGAGGCTAGGTATCAGGAAAACAATGAAGCAGTTAAGAATTTCCAAATTGAAGGATAAGATTTTCTTTCTCTCCAGTCATTATCTCTGGAATTAACTCTGAATCTGTGTTGAAAAGTTAAGGCCTTTACACTTAAGAAATTTAGTGTAAGAACTAGTTCTTACATGGTCATAAGTAAACATACCTGATCTGTCCATTACCAAAATTTGATACTTGGAATTTGGCTTTACTTCCGAAAGAGAGGGTCATCTAGCCTGTGACATTGCTCAGGTGGGAGAAAAAGGCATGGACATTTTGAACTTTGATTTTACTATAAATAGGGCTCACATTTAAGCTGTTTTTGGACAGCGCTGGCTCCATGGCTTTGAAATGGAGATGAACACCGCCCTCTATAATCCGCAACAACTAGCCTGAGTAAAATCCATAGGGACTCCTTACCTTTACCTTAATATGGTATAGAAGATAAACACACAGACTGCTTTTTTTCCCTTATAAACCTATTTATTGCACAAACTTAAATTCTTATTCCTTACTTCTAAACTTATTGCTAATTATTGCTAATTAGCACTACATGTTCTTATCTTAACTTTTTTTTTTAGCTCTTTAAACTTTTTTTCCCCTTCCAGTCTTCAGCATCTCAGCCCATTTGAATATGGAAACCTTTTTTCATTCCTTCATAGACTTGCGAATGGCCTTCTCTCCCTCCTCCACCCCTGCCTCCTGGCACTCACACTTTTCTGTTTCTGGAGCTGGTTTTCACAACTCTGCACCCTAGTTGCTGCACACAGTGGGTTTCATTTAGTTTTCTCACTTGCTTGAGTTTGCAACTTTGTTCGTGCTCTGTTCATATTATCATGACATTCTATTCATGTTATATTACACCAAGCTTGTCTTAGAATTGCAACACTGGATATAGTCTGGAAAATGGAAGGGGGTCATTTTCACATTATTAAAATAACTTGGAAAGTATTCAGTTTAAGTAAAATTAACATGCCTGCAACTGTCATCCTAACAATAACTTCAAATTTGAGCTTCAGGACACCAGTAAACAGTCAGGAGTATGACAACTCATAAGTCAAACAAACCTCCAATTTATTTAATCATAATTAATTTGAATCAGCCTTGTTTTGGGGCCTCAGTGTAAAAATCTTTTTTTAAGAGTATTTAGAACTGAAACTTAAATGAGCTTTCAAAAGAAGAGATATGGGAATATGTCAGGAATATTTTGGAAAAAGAAATACTGTGGAAATGAAATGACAATTTCTGGATTTTAAGGGATTCAAATAAATAGAATCTCTAGGTTTGGTGTGTTGTTGCTACATGAGATTTTCGATGTGTGTTTTTTCTGCAACCGTTTTGCAGATAATTAATATAGTTCCCTAGTGCTGCATTTCCATACCAATCTCCCCTTCTTGAGCCATCTAGGGAAATCTTAGTTACATATTGTGCCAATATTTACAGAGAGTTACTCTTTATTTTTCATATTGATAAATGCAAATAACAGCCACAGTGACCTCAGTTTGCTGTGTTACTAGCAATTACTGTTTTATTTTTTCACTGTGATGCCACAGGAAATACTTAATAGTCATGGCATGACCATGGAAATGAGAAGCTTTACATACTGTATAGCTTCTTATGAATACCAAAGAACCTCAGTCCCTTGGTGTAATGATTGTTTTTGCCTCACTGCATAATTCTCTATAAAGAGACACACCTTTCCCTGTTTCCATGATCCAGCACTCTCTACAGCCAGCCAATCAAGGAAGACAGCTACTATTTGCTCTTCTTTGCAAGTTGTGGCTGGGAGAAAATGGCATAGGGCCAGACTATTTCCAGGCCACTTTTCTCCCATTTTGTATGTCCATCCCACCACACCTATTGGAGAGGGCATGCCCTGAGTCCCTTCTATTAAAAAATGTCACCTTGTTTGACCCTGGAGTCCAATCCCTGCCTTATGGAACAGCATTCCCTTGGAGATTCTGAGGACCCCATTTTGCAAAGCGTTAAACATGTGGCATTTGTGTCATGGGGTGAATGAGCTCTGCTGCTGTTGGTGGTAAGTGGGGTGGATGGTTTTCTTGAGTGCTGGGGATTATTTTGTGTGGTTGTTTTAATTTTGTAACACTCAGAGTCACCTGGCTGTGATGGGTGGCTGTATAAATTATATAAATAAATCAGTATGATGAAAATGCAAGCCAGCTACTGCTGAAGAGATACAAAGATGTTGCTTTGTTTTGTGAGAAAGGAGGGGGCACCATGGAAATTTGGTTTCTAGAATAAATGAATCAGAAGACTCCTATTATCTGGAGAACATACAAGGATACATAATCTAAGGTGGAATTATTCCGTATGTGTGGAAGGGGTCATAATAATCCCTTCAGAGCTGGATGTGTGCTGCAGATGTGAAGAAAGTTCTTCTTTATACCAATTTCCCTATTTAACTGGAAGGAATATTTTTCCCATCATTTTCTGGGTACACACCATCTCCACAGCTGAACTGACTGGGCAGATTTCAGATTGTCAGGCTCTGTGTGCCAACTTTATTGCAATTGGACTTCTAGTTAATGTGGTCCATTTCTAAAAGGACAATATCCATGTGCATTGAAATGTAGAGGGTATACCTTATTTCCTGAAAGATGCTATTTCAACATATTTTATCTCCTGTTGAAACATTAGGAGTATTAAATAGCAGCTCTCTGGAAAGCAGTATTAAACCTCCAGATATATTGGACAGTAAGGAAGAAAAGATGTAACAGTTTTTCAGGGATAGGACTGCATGTAACCTTAATTTAACTTCCTAGGACTGCATGTAACCTGGATTAACTTCAAGTTCAAAGGTCTTATAAAACTGTTGGGACAAGCTTCTGGCATAAGTGGTTAAGTTCTATTTATTGGCAGAAAAAAATAAAAGCAGAATGGGCCAATGGGCAGGAAGAAAAGAGATAGATATTTAAAGGGATGTCTATCAGCATTAAGCTACAAACAGGGATGTGCATTCATTAGATTTTTATCATGCCATTTTTCATATACAACTCAAGGTGGAGAACATACCAATTCCCCCTGAACACATATTATTTATGGTACTGATGCATGACTTGGGACAATTAGCAAAATCTAGTCATTAAGAGTAATACAAATGTAAAAGCATCAATTAGTATAATAAAAATAGAGTTGCAGCAGTTGGAATGAAAGTATATCCATGTGATAAAACAAACAGCTGTACAAACAGAAGTTTGTACTAAGGAAGACCAACAGAATCACCTGGGCAAAGAGGTACACAATTTAGATGAGACCACAGAAAAATAACCTTTCTCTGACTATCATCAATCATGTCTCCACCATAGTTGCAACAGAGAAAAAGGTCTTGCCTTCAGATCTCTAGATATGACTAGGCTAGAATGGGAAGAAGCAGTTTTTTCCATTCAATGCATCCACCAGATGCATGGATTTCAATTTCCTGAATTCTCAGGAATGACCAAATCAGATGGGAATTTCTGACACTTGACATCCACACATCCAGAATGGGATGAGAATCAAGGAAACTGCTTAAGATACCATAAATTGAAACCAGATAAGGAGCCACTTTGAACTGTATCAGGAAACAAATGAGTAACCATTATAGTCCTCCTACAAATGAGAGCACTAATCAGCATATTTACTACTGTACTTCCTCGTGGACCAATTATTGCTTCTGAAGTTGCTCCTCCAGGTAGAAAGATAAAGCTGATTCTTCAAAGCAATACTGTCCTATCTAGAATAGCTTTAATTACTATTCCAAAACCCATCTGATTTACCAGAAATACCTAGGCACTAGCCTTCCAGGTATAAATCCAAATATTTTATTTTATTTATTTTTATTTATTTATTTATTTTATTCATTTATTTATTTCATCAAGCATGTATTTTATGACACATACAAGTGTAAACATAATTATAAATATGAAAAGGATACAAATAAAAGAAAAAATTAGGACAGGGACTGTAGGCACGCTGGTGCACTTATGCAAGCTCCTTAAAGACCTCTTAGGAATGGGGTGAGGTCTACAGTAGACAATCTAAGGTTAAAGTTTTGGGGATTTGGGGAAGAAACCACAGAGTCAGGTAGTGCATTCCAGGAGTTGATAACTCTGTTACTGAAGTAAACAGCAACTTGTAACCCATAACAAATTATTCCTGGTTTTTAACTGAAAAAGGCTCACATTGCCCTCTCTTAGTTTATAATTTATTCTAACATTCTGAAAAAGGAATGCCCAGTAAACTACAGAACAGTACATGAATGCAAAATAACAATATCACTGTTGAAATTTGGTTCCTGCACCAGATGGAGTGAATTACACATGATGAATTCCAGAAGATTTTCTCATGATAATACATGATGATGATGACATTTTAGATGCTGGTTGTCTTTTCTATCCATTAGACAATCATAATAATACTCCATAGGGCTCTGAGCATATGTAGAATTTATTTCCTTAACTATTGACCACAATAAAGCCCCACCTGATCCATAGAATGACTTATAGTCCCAGCCAATCAGAATCTTGGCATCTCCCCTATTTTAATTAGAAATTAAATATTATAGAATGTTTTTCCCCTAGAATTCTTTCATAGGCAGTTATTGCAACTATGTTTTAAATCTGTTTCTGCATGTGTCATATTTCCTTTTTATCCAGCAGAACCTTCGAAATGTATGTAGTTCAGTGGGTCAGGCATTTCACCTTAGTAAAAAGTGAAAAAAGATGAAAGCCAGATTTATAATTTCTCATGATTCCTTTTGAAGCCTTTTCAGCCTGAATGAATTTGATTCTTTGTTACTTACAGGGCAGGCAAGGAGATTAGAAAGGTAATTTTATGCCTCCCACCAAAAAAAGAAAAATGAAAGCTAGACAATTCACTAAATTGAATAGTCTATGCTGCCTGAAAAAACAGAGCAATGAATTTCTCTGTGTTGTGAAAAATTCCCTTCCCATTTTCACTCTTTCCAAAAATATGAGGGGGGTGGTGGCCCATAATATCCATACAAAACTTTTGAAGATCAGGATTTCCCCCATTGAAGCTTTTATTTTAGGCCCTGATACTGCCAAATTGTTGATTTTTCAATGTCGCTGGACGACATTGATAGACAACTAAATCTGGCAAATGGATTGGGAATTGTTCCCTTGCCTCACCCTCCGCCTTACCTCTCCGCATTACACTCTATCAAACATAGGCTCGCATTTATGAAGGCAAGATTTAATGTGATCCCCTCGAATGTCCTCGACAGTAGGCTCTCGGGGGGAGTAAAATCCACCTATTATACATGTGATGGCTGATCCCAGGAATCTCTGTTCCACATTACATTCGTATGTCCCCACTACCATGACATAAGATCAAGATTCATTTCCCCTATTTCCCAGAGATTCCCTGGATCACCTGATCTGTTCAGCCTTTATTTCCTACTCCAGGATGCAGACCCTAATATAACTTCAAAGGTGGCAAAAAAATTTGCTGCAGTTGTGGCTGAAAAAAAATGGGGGAAGAGACAGGTAAACCTACGGCAGAGGATCCCTAGTATTGATAGTACAGATTGTATCTGAGGTAGTAGATGGTGTACTGTCGCATGATCTATTTACATTTGTAAAATCTACCCCCCCCCCTTTTATGTGTATTTTAATTTGGTCTTTGACCGCAATAAAAGCTATCTATCTAATATGGGGGGGAGGATGAGATTAGATCTTCCTACCCTTTGTTTTCCCATGCCTACTTTAAGCATACTACCCAACATACCTTAAGGGAGAAATAATACATCATTCCATTACTCCCCATTTTTATTTCGCTTCTGAAGCAGACAATTACAGAGATGAGTCATAATGGGGAGAAAAGCAGCAGCTCAAAATTCAACCATCAGGTTTCATACACAACCAGAAAAACAAGGCAGGGTTGCAGGATGTTTTCCAAAGAATCTCCAGAACAATGTTCATTTTTAACCTTCGTGCAGCTTTGCATACAAGGCTCCTGAGTATTTCTAAGATGCAGAGGAGGCTGAAGGAGGCAGCTGTTCTCTCTTCTTTCTTCTTACATCGTCTCTCATTAAAAAATATAAATTTTCTTGCTGTCTGGCCTTAGTGTTATATGGTCCGTTAAAAAAATAAATAACCCTAAACCAGAGCAGTTCAGCCCTCGATTTCAGATTCTTTAAAGTCCTTCACAATCTCTGTGGATACTTTCGTATGGTGAGATATTTCAAATTGCTTTGAATTTTAGGGTAAAGCGATTCTTCAAGCTTTCTCTTTCTCAGTCCTTGGACTTTCACCATTTTTTTACTATTCCTGTAGATGTTTAAAAGGAAAAAAAATGGTAACACTTGAACAACTGGCATTTTTACTCTGTCCTAAATTTTTGTTTCTACCCAGTCATTTAAATATATAACATATTATTCTGGTTAGAAGTATGTTTATTGGCAGGAGGAGGATAGAAACAATGAGTTTAGAGGGAATTTGAATGTAGAAGGTACTGATAGTGATAATTACCTTTTTGGCTTTTTCTTTCACCTGAAAAGTTATGAACAAATTAGCTTCAATTTGATTGAATTCAGTATGAACTGCAATGCACATCTCTTTGAATGTCAGGAAGTAATAATTAGAAAATTATGTTTCCCCTGAATGACCAAGAATTTTCCATTAGCTCTGCCAAACTTTGTCTTCCGGATTTTCACAAGTTTTCCTTTATTGTGAGAGAGGTGTCTGTTTTTCTGCCTAATTCCTAGGAGGTTAGAATTTTTCAGATAGTGCTCTTGAGTTTACTTTTTGGAGATGTTAAAAGGTGTTCTATACACTCATGATGGGCTTCCTGTTACCCAGCTTTCCATCCTTCAGAAGCCTTCCTGACTGCCCACATTTTCCATTTGGAAAAAGCCCCATTATCTTATGATGTCTTCCTTACTTACTTACTTTTGTAAGCCATTATTTTATGCATCACAACTCTGGGTGGCTCACAAAACTTTAATGAAACCTATTAGAACAATAAAACCAGTCCCTTCTCAAAAATATCCAATCTACCATGTCAAAAACCTAACCAGTGCTCTCCAACTGACCCACAATTGCAATCCCTGGGCTGTAGCCTCACCTTAGCCCACTAATTTATCCTTGTTGGATCCAAGTGAGGAAGGGCTACCAAAAAAAAATTACCCAACAAATTTGCTACTTTTTAGATGGCACCATTTAAAGGCCTGAAGCATGTCCATGCTATCTGAGATGGTAGAATGGACAGATACCATCAGGAGAGGTGATTCTGCAAATAACCTGACAAATAAAGCGCACTTGGAAAGAACCTGAAAGCCAATACAGCACCTGCAGTGGAGTTATAATAGGGGTAAACTGAGAGGTGCCAAAACTCAGTGTGCTGCAGTTGCATAATGCAATGTAGTTGTATTTTCAAGGACAGCACCAGGTCGATCACACTGCAGTAATTCAGTGGGAAGTTACCAGGTTATGGGTGACTGTAAGGCCTTCTGGTCCAGGAATGGGTACAACTGGTCCTAAGATGAATCAATGCAGAGCCCTCCCTACTATGGTTCCCATCTGCTTGAGAGGACTCCCAAATTGCATACCAGTTCTGTATGGAAAACCAGAGGGGTTGCAGATAAGGTGATTAAATGCAAAGTGAAAGACAAGACATTTGCATCTACCTCTTGCCACATCAACACTCCACCCAAGGGCATGGTATCATATTCTTTGCTCCTTTGGAAGAAATCTTTAAAGGAAATTCTCTTGCATCAAATTAGAAGGAAACTGATAAGAAGAAAAAAGAACCAGATTTTTTTTTTCTTGTGCACAGAACTGGCTTTAAAATCATTAAAACTGCTTCTGGATGGAGAGAATGACAGATTGACGTGTTTCTGAAGAGTGGGGATGACACTGGGGTGAAGAAGTTTTTAAAAATTCAATAAATATTACATACACATATGCAAAGTCATGCAAGGAGAAGCCCCAGAACACTGCAACCTTCAATCAGCACATTGGTTATCTGTTCCCTCCTCTGCCACTGCACAGGTTGAAAATCCTTTTGATAGCCATGAGCAGCCAAAGGAAGTGCTTCAATCAAGTCCATAAATGTTAATCTTGAATGTGAGTGGCTGTAGAAAAGGACAATTTGCCCTTCACATGCCCTTCACAGATACAGCTTGACCATCTTCAGCTAAGTTATGAGCTGCAGCAGGCAACAACCATTTGTAGCAATGAAGTCTTTATTTAGCTGCTTTGGGGTTTGTTTTAATAAGTCTGAGTATTGTAAAGATGGCTGTGGCTTGAAGGCAATAATAAGATACTGATCAGTCGATGGAGCAAAGCTACCACATTCTTTTATCATATAATGAACCTGAACCAACAACTTCAAGGGACATGAAGCTCTAAATAGAAGGGCATGGGGAAGCTGGATAATAGGTGTTAAGCACAAGGGAGGGAAGCTATAGTCAATTACTTCTACTGGGCAAACAAAGCTAGAGAAGGACACATCACGTCTTTTGAAGTTGTGAAAACTGCCAAAGAGAGAATGAAAGAGGATTAATGCTTAATGAGAAAGTGTTAGCATGGGCAATGCCAACAAGCTGATTTATTATTATTCATATTAATAGTGACAACAGTTATAGTGATAATAATGGCAATGGTAGTGGCCAAGCAACTATTTAAGTATTAATGATTATTATTTTAAACATAGATGGTTATTTGTTTTAAACAAAATGAAATAGAAAATAACAAATGTAAAACATATTAAATAAGGCTAACCTGGTAAAATTGTATTATATAACTCCAAAAACTCAGATTTTAAAAAGTGAACGTCCATGGGCAGCTCTTCACAAATTTTGCTTCTCTGATGATTCTCTACAATTGCATCTCCCGTCCTTTTAGGCAGCTGTCTGACAACTTGTGACAATGAGAGTTGGATTGCTCCCATCTGGAGATGCAAGGTTGGGAAAGATCTGGTTGACAATTCCCTATTGTTTATATGCTTTGGGTGCATAGAAAACTTGGGATGTTGTAATAGTCCTTTTTCCCCCCCTTCCATTCAGTCATGTCCAATTTTTGGTGACTGCCTGGACAAGTCCCTGCAGTTTTCTTGGCAAGATTTGGCTTAGTGCCTAAGGCAGGACTAGAACTCATCGTCTCCCACTTGTAGTTTGATGTCTTAACCACTGCAGCAAACTATAATAGTAGCCATGTGAAAATTAATGAAGTGAACCTTTAATGCTAAATCAAGGCAAAATAAGTATTGGGGAAATCTACTGTCCTTTTCTTTTTTTTTACTTAGCAGGATTAGGACATTAATACTTTACTATTCCCAAGAAGCCAGGAGTCAACTATTTCCTCAACAAAATCTACCTTTCCCTATTACCTTTTTCTATTTGCTTCAAGCTGATAACAGGAGCAGCCTAAGCTGTAGGCTCTGAGTGACTGTACAAGCTCATTAAATCTGGGGGGGGGGGGGGGGGACTGGGAATTTAACAAGCTTTTTATAAAGTTTTTAATCATCCTACTTTGCATTCAAGTTATAAGTAAGCAACATGCTTTCTACAAAAAATGATCACTTTCAGAGCATGATATTGATTTTAGCAAAGTTTGGAAATTGCTTGCCACACATTTGTGCATCCTTTTTGGTAATGGTGCAAAATGATAATCTTCATAGAGCTCAAAAGTAAGATAGAATTCATCATTTTTGAGTAAGGTATTCTTCTTCCTTGAAACAGCAGGGAAAAAATTGTTAAAGATAAAAAGAGAGCATTATGTTCAAAATAGGCCACACATTTTAATAAGTATCTTTTCTAGGATTAAGTGTTGATTTTTGAAACTATGACATTTCTGTTGGGGACCATTTATCATTCTTCTTGGGTTTTTTTTAATAGCTCGAAACAAATATCTACAGATTATACTGGCTATATAAATCACAACATTAATCAACATCTATTCATTGTCAACCAAAGAAAAATCTAGCATTTAATAGATGGGGATAAACAAACTATTTTTGCAAGAATTTGCAAGATAAGATACTGCTTGACACAATCTTCTTTTCCATTTTTCTCTCTGAACATTATCCTTGAGGAGTGTACTTCATGAGCTATATTTTATTTTGATCAAGCTATTGCTAACTTGAACTTCTTCCTGGTTTTAGCTACCTGTCCTGTTAGATCCAGTAGAAGAGGCATGTTCTGAGTTCCATCCATTAGGGAGTGTTACCTGATGGGACTGAAGAACAGAGCCCTCTATGTCATAGCATTCATTATTTCCTTGAAAAGCCTCAATGCTACTAATTTTCCATTGGACCTTGAATGCCTGGTTCTGTTAATAAGGCTGGGTCCTAGGTGTGTTATTGAGTCCATATCATGTTATGATAACTGTGCTGCTTAGCTTTATCTTGGCTGTTATTTATTGGGGTTTTTTTAAAACCAGTTTTTATTTCTTGTTCGTTGATCAGTCATATTTGAGATAGGTAGCCATATTAATTGAAGAGAGAGAAAGAAAGATAGATGGATGGATGATAGATAGATAGATAGATAGATAGATAGATAGATAGATAGATAGATAGATAGATAGATAGATAGATGATAGATATTTGGTGCTATTTACAATGCCTTTTGTCCACTTAATCATTAGATCACAAAAAATGCTTACAGCTAAAAAGAAATCAAAAATAAAATTAGCATTAGTGTAATGTCTTTATACAAATCCTAGTGTGATGCCTATAGCTGGTAACTACCTCAAAAAATTCCTTGTGTTTCCAATCACACTTGGCCAATAAAAATGCTATTATATTCTAAAAAGGAGTGGAGAGATGATATTGTGTTTCTAATAACAGTATAGAAAATAGCAGCTAAAATTATCTAGAGGCTGAAACAACTCTCTATAAATAATGATCACAGTATTTGCAGGGTTTTTTTTCATTTAGAAAAAAATACATATGGAAAACATTATAAAGATCTATAAAATTATGCAAGGTGCGATGCTAAAGCAGTGAAGCAGATTAAGTACAGTAAAGCTGTATTTAAATGGAATTCAGGACAGACAAAAGAATGTATTGCATCACATTTTCCTTACTCAAGATATGAGATTCATTCCCCAAGATGATAATTAAACTGGAAGACTTTAAAAAAGTTTTAAACCATTTGCAATAGGTATCAATAATTACTAATCACAATAATTATTTCTTACTTCCAACACCAAAGGCAGTTAGTCTTTCGGCTTCAGTGCCTGAGTTATGTAAATAGGAGAATGTACTCACATCCTTTACTGCTTGTGAGCTCTCAAAGGCATCAGTTTAATGACAAACTATTGAATTAGAAAGTCCTTTCCTAATGCAGATTGAAGGGATGCAGTGGCTCAGTGGCTAAGATGCTAAGCTTGTCAATCAAAAGGTTGGCAGTTCAGCGGTTCAAATCCCTAGTGCCGTGTAACAGGGTGAGCTCCTGTTACTTGTCCCAGCTTCTACCAACCTAGCAGTTTGTAAGCACATAAAAAATGCAAGTAGAAAAGTAGGGACCACCTTTGGTGGGAAGGTAACAGCATTCCCTGGGCCTTTGGCATTTAGTCATGCTGGCCACATGACCACAGAGACGTCTTCCGACAGCGCTGACTCTTCAGCTTTGAAACGGAGATGAGCATTGCCCTCTACGGTCAGGAACAACTAACACATATGTGCAAGGGGAACCTTTACCTTTACTTTAATGCAGATTGAATACTATATTCTTGCATTATTATTTCTTCCCATCACAATTATTCTCAGAAAGTCAAGAAGCAAAGTGTTCAAAACAATAAAGATCTTATAGTAGCCAAGTTATCTTAGGTCTGAACTAAATGAGATATTGTATCAATGATTTGTAACCAGACAATTTTAGAGTTAGTCTTCCTATGTCAGGTAATGGTGATCTTAAACACCAGCTAATTGAGCTTTTTGTTAATTGCCTATTAGAAAGACTGCAGACCTCCTATAATTCCAGCCATTCTTCTGAGCTATAGTACCCAAAACTTTATCTACTACCTACTATTGCATCTATTCAAGTCAGATGGCAATAGGAAATAATTTACACTCTTTCAAACTCTAGCTACTTCAAATCCAGCAGTTCTATTTCCTTTGCCGGTTACTCATACTTCCCAAAGACTATGACATTGATGAAACTGCCATTCAGGATTTACACACAACACAAAGAGAAAGAGAAAGAAAGAGAAAAAGAAAGAGAGATCTGATTTAACCCCTAAAGAATTAAGTAACTGCAGACAAGTGATGGCAAAACAAGTAAGGGCAACTTAAATTGTAGAAATGACTTATGAATGTTCACTCTCAGTTGACCAAGAGTTTGATTTGACCCCTCTCTTTCCAAATGGAAATCTCTCTCCATGTACATGATAGAATAATCCTTAGTAAGATCCTTAGTAAATTTAATTATTTAAACTAAGAGATTGTGTGTGATGAAATTCCATAGCTGGTTCAATGACCTGAAGGATTATCAATTTCAGTCTGGTCAATAAACATACATTTGTTTATTGTGATGGATTTCACAAGTGCAGGGCAATTTATGGATCAAGATTTAGTGTACTAGGCAAGAGAAAACTTGAGAAATGTAAAAAAACTTTAGCGTACATTAAATGAGAATTATGTGTTGCTCTGTACTGGAGTTTAATGTAGGTACCATGACCTTTGAGTCAGTCTTTCATTTATTTTGTCTCTTGAAATGTTCCTTTGCCCTTCCTTTCTCAAGGGATATGCTCCAAAATATTGACAGAGTTAACTGTAAAGTATATAAGGCATCTGAAGTTGTGAGAATTGATCTGTCAATAGTTTGTAGCAAATCTTATGCAGTCTACCTAGTTATGTGATTCAGTTTAAAGTATATGCCTCCTTAATCCATTGAGTAGCATCAGGGGAGATAAACATAGATGAGAGATTCTGTGTGTCTTAATTATTTTTGGAAATTTTAAACTCATGATAAAGGTAAATATGGAATTATTGATCATTTAGGATGTTCATTTGGCAGCTTTTTGCAGATGGTTTGATTTTCTTCTCTTCTGGATTAATAGGTGTCATTGCCACCCTTAACTATTTTGGAGTTTTCTACTCATGGTGACGGCAGATATAAGATGAATTGTAACAGCATTTATCTTTGATTTGAATCAAAACAAATCATACAAGTTTGTTAATTTGATCTAATGATTGTATTAACCAAAATGAATCAAAAGTTTGAATCACATTGAATTTTATTTGTATAGGTCTATTTAGGTCTACATATATGTTTCCAGAATACTTTTAATACTGCCCTCTTCTAGAACTCCATTCATAAGGAACTTAAAAACCACTTCAGAAAGTTTCAATGTGTCCTAGAGTCATGTGATCATTTTTTGTGACATTCTGACAAGCAAAGTCAATGGGGAAGCCAGTTTCACTTAACAACCATGTTACTAATTTAACAACTGCAGTGATTCACTTAACGAATATAGCAAGAAAAGTCATAAAATGGGGCAAATCTCACTTAATACGTTTCTCATTTAGCAAATGAGCTGGGCTCAATTGTGGTTGTAAGTCAATTGAGTAAGTCAAATCAATCTGTATTGATCTTTCCTTAATTCATATTTATACTTCTCATTCTTTCCTCTCTAGTCTTCGTAACTTGCCATGATTTATGCCATAGTCCCCTCTTCTTTATCCAGCTGTTTTCCTTCTCCTCCTCTTCATATAAGATTAGTGGATCAGTTTAGAATAAGTAAAAGAAGAGGCCTCTGGTGGAGCAATCCAAAACTCAGTTGGATATATTATATTCTTCAAGGAGCATTCACCAGACTAAACTACCTGATGATCTCTAGTTGTTTCAGACAATGGATCCCAAAGTCCAGGATGACAATGGTGTTATGAATGTTATAATATTTCTTTATGAGCCAGAATAAAATTGGTGACATAGATATTTGAAAAATAAATACTTACATCTCCTTTGCTATAGACGGTGACTAGTATATGCTTTTTGTTTTTGTGCATTGAAATATTATTATGCTATTTATTTTTGCTGTACAATATATGAAATAAACTGGAAGGAATGATCTGCTGAGAAAAATCTCATTTAAATCCCTCAAGTCCTTTGAAAAATAAATGGTTGGATTTTTTTTGTTGTTCTTTTTTGTCCAATCTGAGCCCTCCTAGAAGTATCGAGATTATAATTCTCATACTTGGCTGGCAATTTTGTGAGTCATATTCCCAATATGTGGAGGACAAGACTGGAGAAGGCTTTTTCATTGTATTATGCCAAGGATAGATACATCATTATCAAGCTATAACAATCTCTGTCATATCTATCACTCCTTATCCAGAATTATTGGAAATATAGGACTACTCCTTAGATCCTTTTCTCTTCTATTAGAACTGCCACACTTCAGTACCTTTAAAACATACTTGTCCATAGCAATCTAAACAACAGAACTCCTTGTGGATTGTTCTCTGTCTAACTGTATCAAGCAAGCCCAGTTCCCACTGACAGTCAGAGTCAATGATCTTACTGAGAAGTTATCTGAGTTACTTGTTTCTAACTTACCTTCTAAAATGATCACTGTGACAGTTCCCATCAGCTAATCAGAAGGGATGCGTTAGGGGTAAAGAGGGGCTTACTTGTCAGTTATGGCCTGCCCATGTCATGATCTGCATAACTATCTTGCAGGCTGGGTAATATGCTGGATGGAGGATGGTGATACTGATGCTGGAAACAATATTTTTTTTTTCATTAAATCCTTAGTTAAAGGTTAATAGGATGCCCCTTTTCAAATGGCCCACTTGAACCATTATAGTATGATGCCCAGCTGAGACCTAGAAAACTCTGGATTTGAGAAGCCCCCAGCAGTCTTTGGGAGCAGCTGTGTCAGCAGTCAGACTGAGGATTACCCAGTGGCCAGGCATATTTATTATTCTTTTTTTTCCCAACAAGGGCAGTGGTGGGCTGCAACCAGTTTTACAACACGTTCAGTAAGCTTGCATGCAGCATTCAAAATACAGCAATTTGAAACTCAGCTGCTTACCTTCTAAGGCAGCCCCAGTAAGTAGAACAGTGGAGGTGCTGAAACCAGCTGTGCCACGTGAATCAGCTGAGCCAGAAAGAAGGAAATATAGGACAGGATTGAGGGGGAGGGGCAGCTGATCATCGGAACTACCGGTTTGCTCAAACCGGTATGAACCGGTTGAATACCACCCCTGAACAAGGGTATTGTCAACCTTGATTAGCTCCCAGCTGGTGGAGGTTCTATTTATGCTAATGTTGGTTCATAAGGTTTAATTGGGAAAGCCATTCATTCAATCTGAACTCCATGTGCTAAGCCTTGAACCACCAGTCTCTGAAATGATATTGCTCTGAACCTAAACCAAATGATGACCTCCCTATGATGCCTAGACCTTTGAATAATGACCTGATGAAGCTACTGCTTTGCACTCACTCTGTTTTGAACTGTTTGCAAGTAGCAAGTTGTTATATGGCTGAGATTTTCTGCAATGTGCACTTTATTTTATATGTTGGAAGTAAAGCTTTAGCAATTTTGCATCTGTATGTATGAATATGTAGGACTGCACAGGAGATAGTTATTTAGTTACATATAATAATAACACTATTCATCACCTCTTCTTCTGATTATTATTATTGGTATTCAACCAAATCATCTAAACTCCCAAAGGCCTACAAGATAAAACACAATAAAATATTCATGGTAATGAAACCCAATTATAACAAAATATCCATAGCAAAAAATAAACTAATAAATACATTTAAGCCACAATCCAGCTAACACCCAAATCCCCAAACAATTCCTAGAATCAAAACCAACAACATTTATAAAATAATGTTAAAAATTAATTATTATGGTGAACAATCACATCCCAAAATATCTCTGGCGAGTTTAGCTTTTACTAGCCTCTAGGATAAGAAGCATACACAGACCAGAAACTTTTATCAAAATTACAAAGCCAGCATGGTGTCATTTCAATGCAAACTCTGCCCTTTTGTATATGTTTATGATTTCACAGTGAACATACAAAAGTGGCAGAGATTGTCCCTAATAATGTGATGATACTTTCATCATCCCCCCTTCCTCTTGCCCTATGTAGGCACATCTATGTCGAAGGCCATTACTAAGGATACCATTCTAACTTCCCCATGGGAGCTGTTTTAAAGCCTAGTTTAAAAAATAATAAAACAATGTTTTCTAGTCATAGCCCTTCTCTACTCCCAAATATGGGCTGTCATTCGCATCTTGGCCTTGGGCTGGTCAACCTTGGTATACCAGTCATCAAAAGCTGTTGTATTTTTGACTACCTGTACTGTGTGACTAGTTTTCATACTTCATGTAGAACCCATTGCAGAAATTAAACTGTGCATTGTCACTGAAGATAGATCTTCCTGCCCCAGGAAGGGCCACATCTGGCAAACTAACAGAAGCTAGGCACAAACCCTCTTGGCCATTGTCTCCACTTGCCCTTCCCACTGTAGCAGCATCTTCAGGAAGACCCACAAGCCATGAGTCTGCTCTGCCATCTGAGAGACAACACTAGAGCTGACAGAAAACTGCAATTAATCTTCCTTGTATTCAACTTTAATCCATTTTCTCCCATTCAGACCTTGAAAGCCTCCAGATATCAAGACAGAACTTTGACAACATCTCTAGTTTGATGGGAGATAGCAATAGAAACTTGGGTATCATCACTATCATTGATAGTATTGCACTTTGAACTGCTAAAAGACTTCCTGCTATATATCCATCCTCTGCTATTGATTGGAATTATAGACAGATATAGGAAAGGAGTCACTGCAGAAGAATGATGCTAATTCCCAGTCCTTGAAGGCAGTTATAAGGACGCTGTAGTCAATACTATCAGAAGCCACTAAAATATATAAAAGGACCAAGTTGAGTGTATTAACTCCATCAAAATCCTAAGAAAAATCATCCACAAAAGCAGCCAGCGCTGGCTCCATCCTATAACCTGGCCTAAACCCTGACTAAAAAGACACCAAATCATCTGTTTCTTCTAGGGTATTGAAGGTGGATCCCCACCATAAAAGTCTGGAAACTTGGTTATAGAGTTGAAACACTTCTGGATCCATAGAGCGCCTACTAAGGAACAGGTCTACTATCCTTGCTTTGAAGGCTGCTGGCATCAACCCATTCCCTTAGGAAAATATTAACCATTCACAGATTAAAGCAAATCATAATAATTCCTAGATAACGGAGCTAGACCATGTCTTAGTCATCACATCAGACCCTGCGCAGGATGAGTCAATTGTAGACAATGCAGTTGCCAAATGGGAGAGCTTCTTGTAAATCTGTCCCATGTAGGATATTCACTACTCTAAGCAAGACTGCCCACTAACAATCCACTGACACCATAACAGAAGGAATGACATTATAGAAATGTCATTATAGAAAATAGAACACAAAAACTAGGTTTTGAATTTGTGCAATATATGCTAATTTAACACATATTTAGATATAGTTTAGATGCAAATTTGGAAATATTACTGTAGTTTTTTAAAAAAAAGATAATAATTTTCTCTAAAAAGGGAAACTGTAGTTAGATTATATATGTATGATATTTAAGTTATTGTTAGGCAATTTCAATGTGGTTCTGTAGCTTTCAACCAGAGTGAGACTGAACTGATTTTAAATTAACAGGGAAAGGAAATTATCCCCCCACCCACCCATTAAACTGCAGTGCCTAGCATCCTTCATCACTGGAATCCAATGATATAAGGGAATGTTTCCAGAAAAGATCAGTCCATTTTAAAAATAATCATACTTGGCCATCGTATCTAATAATAAAGATCATTGAGTGATTTTGATTGGTCAATATCTAATTCCTTGGCTTACTTCATCAGTATGTTATAAAGTGTGTGTGGGGGGGCAGCCTGGCTCTCTGAGAAGGAATGAAGATGGTAATTTAATAAACACTATTGACAAAAGAAACAATGTCTTTCTCAGTTCAAAAAGAAGAGCCTTTGGAAAGACCATAATTGAGAAATGAACATTTCTCCAAAATGCATCTATAGTTATACACAGTATTAATTGCATTGATTTACTAATACAAGGGTTGCATTCAGGTAGAATTCCTATTGATACATTTTCTTTTACCTATATACAATATATAATTTTTTTCACAACAGGTACCTGAATGATTAATGTTTATTTTAATAAGGCATAGATCAGAATCTCAAGGAGAATGACAAATCAATTCATTCATTCATTCATTCATTCATTCATTCATGACCCAGGTTAAATCTGCAATAGAACTTGCCAGGGGCAAGTGTCTTTCTATGGATCTTCATTGTGAAAAATGGCCATGTTGTTAGCATTGTGTTAGCATTGTGAAAAATGCTAACACTAAGTAATATTTTCAAACTTGCTTGAAGTTTTCAGAGTTCTGAAATACCACACTTTTGTTTATTTGATTTAACACAGAGCAATTATAATTGTTTCTTTACAAAATTGAGTGAAATATTGAAATTAACCATGCTTTAATCATTTATTTTCTCTTACAGTACATTTGGAACATATTATTCGCCTTCACTCATTGATTTCTCTGCTGTAGCATTTTCACCCATACTTCGCTTTCTTTGGGGAAATAAATAAATTTCCACAGTTTACATATTTTTGCAGAAATAACATGTGCTGTGTCACCGACCCACAATATAGTACATATCTCATGTACTATATTTCTGGATTATGATGGGTTTTGTACATGTAAAAATAAATCTATGTTGCATTATTTTCCATTGTTGTTATCATTGTCCAATAATGCTTGGTGAAGAGGGGGCTCAGGGGTAAAATTTGAATCATTTTTACAAATTCTTGCAACCCATTTGCAAGTTATTTCCAAAACACCAATGTCCTAAATATTTTTTTTTAAAGAGAAAGAAATAAAAACTATTTTCCTGCCATTTTATTATTTTAATTTTATTTTTACATTCAGTAGTCTTTTTTCTCTTAGAGGAGCTCACCCGGGGTGAAATCCAGGAGGTTCTGACAGGTTCTAGAGAACTGGTAGTGGAAAATTTGAGCAGTGAAGAGAACCAGTAGCAGAAATTTTGAGTAGTTCAGAAAACCAGCAAATACCACCTCTGACTGGCCCCAGAGTGGGGTGGAGATTTTGCAGTATCCTTCCCTCAGGACTGCGGAGGGAATGGGGATTTTGCAGTATCCTTCCCCTGGAGTGTCCCTTGTCACACCCACAAAGCCACTCCCATCAAGCCATAGCACACCCATCAAGCCACACCCACAGAACCGGAAGTAAAAAAAAATTGGATTTCACCATTAGCCTGTTGGTGCCTCAGCTTTAGAGAGGGTCATAGGTATAGAGAGCCTAATGCAACCCACATTATTTTCCTTTTAAGATAGGCTATGTCTTATTTTTGTTTCATAGGAGAAATAAAAGATAGAGGGAAAGTGGATTGTTCCTGTCAGCCTACCCAGGGGAATAGAAAGATCAGGGCTTTTGTTGTTTCTCTGTTATTGATTAGAAGGGCAACTTCTTCAGTTTGCCTGAACAACTGCAGAAAGAAAAATCCAGCAGCAGGGAGATACTCAGTGGCCCGGCTTTTATTGACTGCTTGCTTGCAGGTATAGAGTGAGCCTCAGAGGAAGAAAACCAGATCAGATCTCTTTGGCTGAATCTGTTATTTGTTTCTCTTCTAAAGAGAGAGAGTTTCTTTAAGTCCCTTTTGCTTCTCAGGAGGGACCTTCACTTGGTTTACAAAAAAAAAAAAAAAAGACCTTTGGCAAAATTCATAGCTTTCTTCAGAAATACAAATAGCAGGTCCTTTCGTTATTAAAATTCCAAATGTCTATTGAATAATGGGAATATTTATGCTTCTTTCATAATTATGATGGCTTCCTACACTGTTAGCTTTTTAGAAGATTAGATTCTCTCTTTTATATGATTTTGTTTTAATGCTGTTCAATAGATTTAGAACTAGTTTTATCAGTATAATGTTTAGTGGATGAGAACCAATTTGGTGTAATTATTAAGGCCTTGGGCTAGGAAATAGGAGGCCAGGAATTCTAATCCCTTCTTAATGTCAACTGGGTGACCTTGGACCTGTCACTTTCTCTAGGCCTAGGAGAGAGGCAAAGGTAAACCACTTCTGAAAACCTTGCCAAGAAAAGTACACAGACATATCCAGGCAGTCTCTGAGAATCAAATACAATTGAACAAAAGAGAAAAATGTTTAGTAGGGTCAGACTTGTTCGCTAATTGTCTAGGATACTACCAGAAAGTCTCAGAGCTATAAATTAGATTGGGAGGTTGACACAGCATATTGGGGAAAGACTACTAAATAAATTGTTTGCTTATTTCCCAAAATCATAAATGTCCTAAGTGTTAAAAAAATCATAATTAGTTTAAGTTCATTAACTGATTTATATTGCAACACAATGACAATGACAATATAAATAAACAAAACTTAATGCATTTGTTTGAATTGAATTTTTAACAATTTTAAAAATACTGTAAAAGTCTAATTCAGATTATAATTCCAACTGAGACTAGATCAAAGGGTCTGTGCAAAATACAGTGCATGCCTAAAATCTATCTGAATAAGTTTTAATAGCTTTCCTGAAGTTATAAATGTAGGTTCCATCTGAATCCTGGCTGGAAAGCTTATTTCAGAATGCCACCTTGGCAAATATGAAGCTCTTCTTCTGGACTCCCTCCTCCCACCAGGTTTCAGTTCAAAAGAGACCCACACCATATTAATTTATTTGTTTGTTTATTTTTATTTTATTTTGTCAAACATGTACAAGATAGCAGGTATAGGTATAAACATAAACAAAGGAAGTACGTACAGATAAATGGGGACAGTAAGACAGGGACAGTAGGCACCTAGTGCACTTATGCACACCCCCTTTATGGACCTCTTAGGAATGGGGTGAGGTCCACGGCAGGGGTGGGTTCTGCTTACCTTTACTACTGGTTCACAGTGGGAGCATGTGCACTTCTGCCCATGGACAGAAGCTTCTGCGCATGCACAGATCACCCATGATGAAATCATGGCAGATGGGCAGAGCCTCCCACAGGTACCTATAGAACAGGTATTACTACCGGTTCTGTAGAACCAGAGGGAATTGGGAGCAACCCACCACTGGTAGACAGTTTGGGGTTGAAGTTGTGAGGGCTTGAGGCTATAACAATGGAGACGGATAGAGCATTCCAGGCGTTGACCACTCTGTTGCTGAAGTATTTTCTGCAATCGAGTTTGGAGTGGTTTACCTTGAGTTTATATCGATTGTTTGCCCGTGTATTATTGTGGTTGAAGCTGAAGAAGTCATTGACAGATAAGACATGGTAGCAGATAATTTTGTGTATTATGCTTAGACTGGACTGCAGGCGGTGCAGTTCTCGATTGTCCAAGCCCAGAATTTCAAGTCTAGTGGCATCAGGGATTCTTTTGTGAGTATATCTCCCAAAGAGTGAACAGACTGTACGGAGTCTAGCTAGGAGAGACAATCCCAAGTTGTCCAATGGCCTTCCATTGACTTCATTTTCAAATCATTCTCCCAGAAGGTTTTAAGACTTTCCAGAAAACTTGACATGTTTAAGAGGGTAATATAATAGTGTTAACATTCCCTTGACCTTCAATGAAGTAGATGTCTGCTGTTCTTCAAAATATTGTTCAATAAAGAGATCTATATAATTTATGAAGGAGTGGCTGAACGCTAAAGTGTTTAACCTAGGCTGGAATTTGTGAATCATCTTTTTACAAAATATATTCAGCATGACAGGTGCTCCATCAGTAGTTAAGCCTCTAATTCTCCAAAATCCTGTATTGACCCATTCAGTACTCATTCCTTGTTTTGAAATTTATCTTACTCTTAAAAATAGAATGATCAAAGTATCAGAGAAAAGGAAGAAGGTTGTAAAATGAGAATTAGTTCCATCTTTTCCACATATTTACTTTAAACTATAGATGGATTGTTTGCTATAAAATATATTCAAACTATCACAAGACCGCTTTAACCAGTACATGGTTGTTTAACAGATAAAAGTACAATTCCTGGCCACAAACTATAATTGTTCATCCCTGCTTTAAAATGGAGTAGGATTCCACACAGGTTAGCAACAGTGTACTGTAAGAATTTCTTTTAAAGTACTACATGCTGAGATTTCCATCTGGAGTATTTTAAGTAAAATAGCATCCAACCCACTCTATCACTTTGTTTTCCAAAACAGAATAATTAACTCTGAAATCATATCCTTAATTTAAACAAACAGATGTAATAGGATCAATTTCTAACATTTCTCTTAACAATATATTTGGGATAAAAGGAAAACATTGTCTTCATTTACTGAAGAAAAATATACACGCTATAGAAAGCACTCCTATCAAGAATTGCACAGCATTATTTGAGGGCCGACTCCTCCTTCAAAGATATTTTTTGTAGTCTCAGGAATCGTATTGGGTTGCCAATGCATGTTATTAACAATAACACGCTGTTGTTTTGGTCAGCCATCAATTCTAGATCAGGAATAATTCATAGAGTGGAGGAAAATTCAGGAAAAACTGTGTGAGATATGAAGAATAAATTCACACCTGTTGGGATAATTGGCTAAACAAAATTTGTTCCATTCAATAAGCAACTGCAGAGAACTAAAGTGTTTAGGGAAACTGTGAAGTGCTTTGTAGAATGCTCCTGGAAAGAAAACAGTTGAATACATTAGCCAGATGAGGAATGGATAGCTGAATGATGAATGGATTAACGAAAATATATTTTGAGAGGTGTGTCCCTCTAAATGCCAATTCAGATCAAGGAATAAAAGTACTCAAAGAAAAACACAATCCAAACACTTCACAAACCAAACGCTCAGCTGCAATGCTTTGTGGGGCTTTGATCTCAATGGCATACCTACATCTTGCACATCTGACCTCTTGGCAGATATCCTGAACATCTCCAACAGTTTTTATCCTAGCAAGCAGATGTAACATCTGTAAAAAGAAGCAGAGTTTCAATCACATGTTTGTAATCTTCATGCTTGACCTACCCATCCCTCCTCTAGACACCTATGCTGCACAACCTTCACTTTAAAATGTGATATTCCAGCAGCAAGTAAAATATAAATCAATTCGTAGACTTCTATTATAAGATAAAACTCTTTGCAGAAAAATACAACCTTGTTTTTGAGAGTCTGGTTCTCTGTGCGTATATTCTGTCAATCAGCATATATGCACGTAGCACATGAACTACCTGACCCTGATCCTTATGCTCCAGTAGATAATGAAGCTAAAATATTATCAGTGGCTGTCTAATGCCAGCGTTGAAATCAGACATATAAAGATATGGAATCTATAGAGCTGCGGTGGTGCTGTGGTTAGAATGCAGTACTGCAGACTACTTGTGCTGACTGTCTGCAATTTGGCAGTTCAAATTTCACCAGGCTCAAGGTTGACTCAGTCTTCCATCCTTCGGAGGTGGGTAAAATGAGGACCCAAATTGTTGGGGGCAAGATGTTGACTCTGTAAACAGCTTAGAGAGGTCTGTAAAGCACTGTAGAGCAGTATATAAGTCTAAGGGCTAAGCGCTGCTATAGTTCTCTAAACTGCTATGGATATAAGAAGCTGTAATCTTCTCGATAATACAGGTAAAATCTAGAAAACTGCTTTAATGAGATTTTTACAAGGAACAAAGAATAAAGACCTTAACACAGAACCTGAGAATTGGCATCTAATTTTAGATGTGACTTTTTATACACATATATAATATTGCAATATTGCTAACAACCATGGTTGAAAACAAAAGTTTAAAAAATGCTTTTCTAAACTCTCAGGAAGCAATACTTCAAAACCCTTCTCAATTTTGAATTTGAGAGGGGGTATTTGAGAAGGGCCCTCTTAAATTGCAGCTTAGTCTGTTGGTCTCTCCTGCACAGAGATCCATCGATTCAATTCCCCATTTTGTAATATTGGGATAGTGGGGACAAACATTTTGGGAGTTATAATGCTAACACATTTGAAGATATACCAAGTTGGAGGACATTCATTGGAAAAAAGTTTATTCTTCTTTGGTAATCTGCAAAAGATGAACTACCTTTTAGCAATGAATGTGATGTAGCAATCATATGGGATCTGTAGGTGGGGGAAAGTAAAATGCCAGAGGGATCCACCAACAAAGGTGCTGGAACAGAGTATTCATTTTATCTAGGAAAGAAATGGAATAGATCAGTCTATCACCAGGAGAGGCCAAACATGTCAAGCTTATATTATCTCCCAGCACATAAAGGCCAATGAGATTCCATGCTGACAATAGCAGTCATCAGAGGAATACACAAAGTGAATGAAGATGGATGAAAAGAACTGGGTTTTTTTCATTTTGCTACCATTCCTTCCCCCATTATAGTTGCACTTAAAAGTCATTTTTGTACAGTAGCTGAATTATTTTTTAGCAGAATTTAATCTTTAGCAGAGGCTGCCAGTCTGGGAGCTCTGTTAACAGAAAGTTGCTCTCTCGCATGCTGTGGAGAAACCCTAGTAGTGCAAACTCTACCCCGATAAAGCAATACTTGATGATTTATTTTTAATACACTTGGAATCTATGGCAACAAAGGAGCTCAATCTTGATCCCAAAGCCACCTTCCAGAGCAACCTCATTAAAGAGCCATAACACCAATCAACCTTATGGCATGGAGCAAACAATAATGCATAGTCCTCTCTAGCATCCACTGCTATTTAATAGATTGAGTAAAACTAAGATTTTTGAGAGGTATCATATGGATGCATTAAATTTAGGCTGAAATCCTAAATTACAATCCAAGCCAGCCTTACTCTACTGCTATGCTATATGGCTTTTCCTTAACCATTATCAAATGAAAAGCTGAAATGGATTTGATTCATTCTCTTCAATAAAGACTACTTCTTTGCATGCATCATCTCCATCTACCGAACGGTTTCTTTAATGGTGCAAAAGAGAAGAGTAATCACCTATTGGCCTATATATATGCCGGTGTGTGTGTGTGTGTGTGTTCACACACATACACACACCAATATATATATATATATTGGGTGAGAAAGGAGGGAGGGAGGGAGAGAGAGATCAATTAATAGGTAGATAAATATACTTATCTACCTATTGTGAGAACATGATAGGGCAATCTTTACTGTCTGGTTTGGTTAATATCAAAAATGTTTTTATTTACATTGAAGATCCACAAGCATGCAGTCAGAGTCCTAATTAGTTTTACAATCAATAATGAGTTTTTCTACTTTACAGAAAGAAACCATTACCAAGGCTTTCATTTCCTGCCTATCTTGCCTGCTTCCCCAGAAGTGTAAGGTTTATTTTATATTTTGCTATCCTTTTATCTGATTTGGGTCCCCTAGCCTGGAGTTGTGCACATAAATGTTGGTTCATTACCTGTTCAATCCACGTTCTTCCTCTAGTATATGGCCCTGTTTGATAAGAGAGAAAGAAGGAAAGAACTTGTTTTCTGATTTAAGGATAATGTATCTCCCTTGACAGTTTTCATGGCAGTTTTAAAACTTTGAACAAGACAGTCGGCTTACCCATTGGAACAGAAATAGAAGGAAGTGGGGATAGAAACAGATAATCCTTAAATTTTATTATCCTGCACAAAGTTATTGAAATCTTGAGATATTAATCCAGGTAGATGATCAGATATTAATTCTTTGGGTAGCCTAGAAAAGAAACATATATCTTTAATAATAATTTAGGCTGAACTCACCAGTAACATGTAGACAACTGGGAGTGATTACAGTTTGATTTCCATCTGAATCTAGACATACTATAAACTCTGCAAAATCAATAACAAGTAACTCCTATGGGTATTGTGGCTGCCAGCTAGCTTCTAGTTAGAGAGAATGATCTGTCTTGATATTCAGGGAACAATTCTCAACAACTATAGAAAGAGTTTTGATAGACAGCTAAGAAGAGTGACATGTCCAACTTCTAGAGAGATGGGAAAATTTGAAGGTCCAGTACCTGAACTTTTGCAATAGCTTTTCTTGTTTTTATAACATATAAACAGTTATCTTGATGGCTGATTATAATTTATACAACTTCCAGTCATGGTTCTTCTAAAGGGAATAAGGCAAGTTTATTTAAGACAAATCAAGTTAATCTATCACAAATGTTCTTCTCAGAATAAATGTTCTTCTGAGGAAAGTAAAGAAGGGAGTTGTCAGTATAATTGTATGTTATCATGAGGCCCTGGAGGAAGTTGGCATTTTAATATAACTAATACATATATAAATGGTGATGGTGGCTCTGCATTAAATACCAGTCTTGGGGGATAGCAATGAAGCTTTTACATCCATACCTTTTCCATAGACTTCCTAGAGAAGCAGAATGTGAGGTTAAATAGACCTTTAGAATTCCTCATGATTTATCTGATTTATCTACATGGATTATTTTTTTAGAGTTACAGATTACTCTAATTTTGCCATTCTGGACACCTGGTACAAATTTGGATTGAACTAAAAGCAATCCATAATATTTTGATTAACACAATAGTTAAAGTTAGCTAAATGACTAGATTTTATTATGGTAGTTTAATATTAATCCTAGTTTTAGAGGTGTCTGCTGTGATTCCCTACTTAATGCCATCAAGGAACGCCTAAGGTTTTTAAACTATCTTAATTTCCACCTGATGTTATTCATATCTATCCTGATTTAACTACTGTATGAGTTGAAGAATTATATATAGATAATCAAATGTACAAATATAGACTGAAAGATTATTGTCTTGGCAACATTTTAGAATAAATATGTTATTGGCAGTGTGATAGTTTCAAAATAAGTTTTCTTTCTTTCTTTCTTTAAAACATTTATATAGCAACATTAATCGATCAAAAGTTTTCTAATTGTTGGGTGAATTGAAACATTGTATTAAGCCATGGTTTATTTTATCCAAATCTAGTAGAAGTCATGTTGTACTAAATTATACACTGTTCTCAACAATCAACCATTGTTCAAATTTTAAATGACAATATTCAGTTTCACATATCACATTAAGCCAAAATCTAGCCAATCACACTGAAAGGAGTTCACATGAGAGCTAAGAAAAGAATTATGTTTAATGTGGAAAAAAGAAGACTAAGGCAAGCAGCTCTCTTCAAGTATCTGACAGGATGTCATATAAAAGAGAAAAAGAATATTCTTTCTCCTGCCAGCACAAAAGATGTGACTGAATTTTATTGACTCAAAGTAATCTATCTATTTATTTAAACATTAGTGGTACTTTCTTAATATAAGGAGTCCTCAGTCTTCAAGTAGAAGCAGATTATCTTGGGAATGTACAGTCTTTGGATTTTCTGCATCAGATAGGAAGAGGATTAACTTACCATTTCTATTTTTAAAAACCACTTTTTGTCTTTTATAGCATGTGTTTTACATTTCCCAGGCTGTCCCTTCTGTGCGTGTCCAACTAAAGTTTCCATGCACCTGGGATTTTTGACATTTTGTTTTTAAAACTGCAAGCATATATTTTTATTTACAGTATGCAGTGAAAACAACCTTTGTTATCTTGTGAAGTACCACACTACACATGTATAACACATTTCTTCATTTATTTATTTTTTTATAGTTTTCAGATTTGACAGTTTTGTTCACAGATTTGCTTGATGTGGGAGTCTGGAGTATCTTTCAAAAATGTCCTGTTAAATTTTATTTTACATACCAGTGTATGCTACACATAAATCTCTTCCATAAACTTGTGATGAAAAATTGTCTAAACCATAATATTCTACTCTGTTTTTTCAATCAATTAAACTAGTTTTATATACTGTCTTTCCTTTTTTTCTATCTGGAAATTGGAATATTTCATTTCAAAATATGCCCTTTTTAAAATTGGCATAACATTAAATTAAGGAAATGTTTATTGATTTGTACCACCAGAAATTAGTTCATTTAATTGGAAACTATTATATGCATTTTCATACATGGGCATCTGCGGAAGGAGAAAGGGTTGGTGGGAAAGGGTTTTTTTTAATGCTAAGGCAGCTATAACTATTCAATCAAAGCCTCACCTGGTTTTTTGGTCAGGTAATGTGTCCCATATATGTAAAAAAATAAGGTGAAGTTTTCCATAATTGGAGACACCATATTTTTGTTTTAATCCTCATCATCAGGCATCTCAGCTATCAGGTCATTTCATGTAAACAGAGTTCATTAATGTCACATGCAAGGAACAGGAGGACACCATGAGCTGATCAGAGTTGCTTCTTTATTGTCACTTGCCTAGTTAAGAGAATCCTGTCAGACTGGCTGCATTCTCTTGGGAACAGCCAGGTAAGGATTTCAGGGATTTGGGAGAAATCTATTCTGGGTCATTTCCTGCTGTACGAAAAACTCTAAGTTTGCCAGTCTCTTCATTCTTCCCTCCAACTCTAACTGGAAATTCCACTACACTTTCACAGTAACCCGTAACTTGTTTTAAGAATGGCTTGTTGACCAAGTCAGAATCTATGGATTGACAAATAGTGCTAAGCCACAAACCAATAGCAAAGTTCATGCCACACACTTCATGCTTAACAAAACCACATTATGGCTTTGCACAAAGTGGGAATTCTGTTTGAAGAAAGCTTTTGAATTTGTAATGTTGCAGATACCATGTGTTGTTTTCAAGCAGACATTTTTCATTTTCACATATAATATTTATAAACATCCACATGAAACATTTAGGTAGTTCCCTAAAATGTAATTTGTGCTGTAGCAATCAGAAATATGGTTTGGATTACAATAAACCTGCAGACATTTCCCTGGTTGCAAAATCTCTGACACTTCTTTTTCTTTTTTTAAAAAAAATCTTTCAAATCATCATAAGAGTAACTAGAAACCAGGCATGCTGCAAAGCAAAGCATCAGCCATCTTGATTTACAATAATATTTTCAGACTCCACTTACACAATGCCTATTCCATCAATATTCATCGAAAATAAAAACGATAGGTGCCATAGCTCTGCCTTTGTTTGGAAGGGACCTCAAGAGCGAGGAGTCTCAAGAGTGGGGAGGACAAACATACATTGGGACAATAGACAGCATATCAGGGGCAGGAAGCATCTCCATAGAGGATCAAGGGGTGGGTATGTGAAAACCTGCAAAATGGTAGGCATGGCATTATTTATCAGAATGTACTACAACAGAGATGAGATTTTAGACACAATGCTGTGATCGTCATCTTGATACTTTTAACCCCTCCCCTGCTCCATAGATGTCACTGTTTACATTCACTAGTTTACATTCTGATAAGCAGGTGTTTTATGAATGACCAAGTCCATCTATATGACAGCCATTCTATGCATGTGTCTGTGCTCCCTCTCTATGGCATCCATATTGTGAAAGCACGTGCAATGTGCTTTCCAAGTGCCAAAGTTCCTACCCATTCTGCCCATTCTGACTAAAAAGGCAAAGAGGCAAATTGAGGGACCCCAGTATAACCTATGAAGACTGCTTTATACAGGGAGTAGAACAGTGTTTGGCACAGGACTAATACAGAATATTATTTGAAGGAGGAAAGTGTTAGTGGACAGTGGACAGTCCTTGCTGTAGCATTTGTTATACAGTAGGTTTCTGTTATGGTTATTTGCTTTTTCTTTGGCTTAATGCACTATATTCATATTACACAAATATATTATATATGTCACCATTCTTCAGCCTCCTGTTGTCCAAAGATATGGTTTTTATCCTAGCCACATTTAAATGGATTTCCACAAATGGTAAATTTGGGCCTAGATTGAAATACCCAGGTATTTAGGTGTAATTCTCACTAACCTAGTTTACATCTACTTAAACAGCAAAAACAAAACTAGCATGTTAAAATCAGTCCTGTATTAATCCTTCTCCCTGACATCTGTTTTCTCCATTCTGTAAACAATGTTGTTATTGATGATATATATTAATTGATGGTAAAAAGCACCTTGAAGCATAAAGTGCTACTGTTCAGACATAGGTTGACATCTACTTTTTTATGAAAACTAAGTTTAAATAATGCCTAAACTAATCTCAGTAGGGCTTGGCTATGACATACAAGTGGAGCAACTGGCCATATGTCTTCACAATGCTCCAGGTCTGTTTGCCTCTAAGCAGCAGCTGGGATAGCACAGTGCACAATATAATTTGTTGAATCATAATTGTTTGGCTGGGTTCACACAATATGCTAAATCATAAATCTTGGTTTATAAATTACAATAGCTGAGTACACATATGCGGACCAAAATTAAACAAATGTGACTTAGTGCAACCTAGTCCAGTTACAATTTCTCAGATGTAATTCCTCTTCGCTGCTCATGCCTATTTCAGCATAGACGTTTCTGCTTCTCTTGTGCTCAGACCTGTTCTCATTCTTATCTATTTTTCTATATATCTGTGATACTTCCATCTTTTTGTATACTGCACATATATTGATGGTGAAATTGAAGACCTCATACTGCCTATTTTTCCCAGTGGAAGAAAATGTGGCTAGGTGTCTTTCAACCCACCCACCCAAAAAATGGTATAGTGAAAACTGATTAAGGAAATGTTTTCCTCCATATAAATCTCCTGCTTCAGATTGCAGCTCAGTATTACATCTTTTGAAAGAGTTGCAAGAGTTCATCAACCATACTATTTTGTTAATCTTTCACTGCAGTCTATTTTCCATTCTGGAAGAAACCAATCCAAAGAATTATTTTCTTTTAGCTGCCCAGTCATTCTTTGACTATAGATATTTTTTAAGAAATTGTTTCTATCTCAGTTTTCCACAGATTTCATTTCTTTTTCATCGAAGTAAGTTTTCTGAGTCTTTCTACTTCTTGCCTCTATTTCACTATAGCAACTCACAGTCTTATTTTTCCCCATGTGTAAATGTACAAAGTTTTTTTTTAATCCATCACCTGTTTACCTATTGTGTCATTTAGACATACAACCCAAAATTGGAAATGTGGGGATATCTGTAGCACACTTTTGTTTGTTTAGCACCATCTGTATGTGTAATGGCACCTCAAGAGGACCAAAAAGTTTCCATTTGCTTGGTCTGAATTTTTCATAACAACAAATGTCAAAAGACTATGCAATTGAACAGGAGATGATAGTCTTCCATCAGTGCCTTGCTTCATGTGTTTTCAGAAAAGGACAACCACTTGTTTAATGCCAATGTGAAACCTGATAGCCTTTGGTTAGGCATTCAAATGCCTATAAAAGGTAAAGGTTCCTCTTGTACATATGTGCTAGTCATTCCTGATTCTAGGGGTCAGTGCTCATCTCCATTTCAAAGTCGAAGAGCCAGTGCTGTCCGAAGACGTCTCTGTGGTCATGTGGCCGGCATGACTAAATACCAAAGGTGCATGGAACACCTTCCCACCAAAGTGGTCCCTATTTTTCTACTTGCATTTTTTACGTGCTTTTGAAATGCTAGGTTGGCAGAAGCTGGGACAAGTAACGGGAGCTCACCCCATTACGCAGCACTAGGGATTCGAACAACTGAACTGCTGACCTTTTGATTGACAAGCTCAGCATTTTAGCCACTGAGCCACAACATCCTTTTCAAATGCCTATAATCTGGGCAAAATGATTTAATTGAGAATAATTTGCACAATATTTGTCTTCTCCAAACTCAATCTTGTGACATTGTTCTTAAATGATAGAGGTTATGTCTTCTAACATTGGAGCACCTTTAGAAAGAAGAATTACTCCTTCCCCATGGTGCTTAGAGCCATGAGGAAGTGTTAGCACATCATTACTATCACTTAGGGCTAATATTGATTGCACTTTTGCTTCATTTATTCAGAACTAAAAGATGTTTCTTGGTTATTTTATATCTTTAAGGAACTATAGACTTCAGCTATTGAGTGCTGTGGTGGAATGGGAAACCTGCCCAAAATGATTTTTCTTCTTTAGGCAATGCCAACACTAATGAGATGTACTAATTACATCTGGCCTACTAATTAACTGCTAGAAAGTCACTCAAGAATGTACAGAATATGAAATGAATTTTATTCTTGGGAGAAAAAGTAATAATTATGTGGCTATTATCCCTCATAGCACATTGAGGAAACTAATGTGTCTTGAATTTTAGATGCTGAGCAGTGAAACTTTGACTCAAAACATTTCTTAGGAAACTAGACTGGACATTTGTTCAAGCATTAAGTCATTGATATAATTTGGTAGCTTTGTATGATTTTGTGACAGAAAATATTGCAGTATTAGTTCAACTGCATGTTTAAAAGCTTGCCTTTGCCTAAATTAGCTTCTGTATTAAAGAGTTTCTGCAGAAGCCTTCACAGAAGGGATTTTTGTTGTTGGTTGTTTGTTTGTTTTCTGTATGATCTAGTTTGACTTTTCATATGATGGCATTCATCTGGACCACTTTAATAACAAATATCAGCAAAACTATATGTCTTCCTCCCATTCTAATAAGAAAAGTGGCACTTCTGTCAAATTTATTTAATTGGCTAATATTCATTTCATTCATCAGTTTAGAAACCAGTATAAAATGACAAAACAGCTTTAAGCTGTTTATCTTCCATGCTGAATCAAGCTGGAAATGAAATCAGTTTAAGGAATAGCTGTCTGAGTTTCAATACGGCAAGATGTATTCAGTAGTGGAGCTTCTTGGTCTGTGAGATTCCCCCCTCTCGCAGGATTGGCCCTCCACTCTATCGGGGCCTACCTCGATGACGGGTTTTGAACCCCGAGAGGTGGCATGCTGCAAAGCGGGGCTGCGGGTTTTTCAAATTGTTACTTTGTAATCTTTTAAGGGGTTTGGGGAGGGGGGAGGGAGGGATATAGGTCAGGCCCGGCACAGGGACATGGAACTGGAGGTGCGGAGCGGGGTGTTGAGGGGCTCAGTGCTGGTAGGGAGGAGGGCAATTTCATCAGGACCGTGGTTGAGAGGGGCAGATATGGTGGGAGCAGGGGGCCACATAAGGTTGTGGGGGCATGCACCCACTGTCTTCAAGCAGTGGCATGTCTCGGCCCCCAAGACTCTTCTCGTTCCCTGAGCTGTCCAGAGTCGCAGAGCCCAGGCCTTAGGCTGATGCTGTGCAACGCTAGGTCCGTGGTTAATAAGGCCCCCTCATCTGCCAGTTAATTCAGGAGGGGGATGCGGACCTGGCTGGGCCAGGAGGGGGGGTCCCCCTCATAGAGATGTGCCCACCAGGTTTCTGGGCATTTCATCAGCTGAGGGCCCAGGGCAGCGGTGGAGGAGTGGTGGTCATTATAAAAAATGGTCTTGACCTGAGGGAGGCAACTGTACCTCAGATAGCCGGATGTGAGTCTCTCCTGGGACTCTCCTGGGATGCAGGCGGGCCTGCTGATCACGGACCTGGCTCCCTGCCATGTGACAGCAGCCCTGCCTGAGCTTCTCAATGTCATTGCCGGAGTGGCAGTTGATACCCCCAGACTTTTGGTTGTGGGGGATTTCAACCTGCCATCTGCCAGTGAAGCGTCTAAGATGGCTCAGGAGTTCAAGGCTTCCATGACAGCCATGGACTTGACACAACTAATTCATGGTCCTACTCATACAGGAGGACACACTCTGGACTTGGTTTTTGTTTCTGGTTAGTGGTTGAGTGGCCAGGATATAGGGGATATAGTTATTGAACCTGGGATAGGACGGCCACCGGTGCTTTGGACCGAGTCATGCCTTTGCGGCCTCTGACCCGGTGCCGAACCTGTTCGGCTCCTTGATTTTCCGAGGAGCTGAGGGAGATGAAACGCCGGAAAAGATGCCTAGAGAGTGGTTGGAGGGCTAGTCGTTCCGAATCCGACTGAACATTAGTTAGGTCTCATATTAAGACGTATTTAGTGGTGATAAAAGTGGCAAAGTGTAATTACCTTTCCACTCTTATTGCATCGGCAGATAACCACCCAGCTGCCCTGTTTAGAGTGATCCACTCCCTCCTACATCAGAAAGCGCGGGAGGACCCCTTGCGATGGCATGCTGAGGATTTTGCCCAGTATCTGCATGATAAAATCACTCAAATCCGGCGAGGTGTCTGAGGCGGGTCTTGAGAATGTGATCTGGGACGAGTTCAACCCGGTGATTCCTGAGGATGTGGACAGGATTCTGGGGAGGTTAAATGCAACCACATGTTTATTGGTCCCGTGTCCCTCCTGGGTGGTGCTGGCTACACAGGAGGTTACACAAGGCTTGCTCCAGTGGATTATAAATGCTTCTCTGAGGAAGGGTTTCTTGCCTCCCACCTTGAAAGAGGCGGTGGTGAGGCCCCTCCTCAAGAAGCCTTCTTTGGACCTGGCTGTTTTGGCAAATTACCATCCGGTCTTCAACCTTCACTTTATTGTGAACGTTGTTGAGAATGTGGTTGTGCGACAGCTCCCGCAGTACCTGGATGAAACCATCTATCTAGATCCATGCCAATCTGGCTTCTAGCCTGGGTATAGCATGGAAACAGCATTGGTCGTGTTGGTTGATGATCTCTGGAGGTCTCGGGACAGGGGTTGTTCCTCTGTTCTGGTCCTATTAGACCTCTCAGTAGCTTTTGATACCATTGACCATGGTATCATGCTGCACCGGCTGGAGGGATTGGAGGTGGGAGGCACTGTGCTGCGGTGGTTCTCCTCCTATCTCTCCAACCTGTGAGGTTGACCTATGCAGGGGGGCAGAGGTTGACCTCAAGGTGCCTTGTTTGTGGGTGCCGCAAGAGTCGGTCCTCTCTCCACTCCTGTTCAACATTTATGTGAAGCCGCTGGGTGAGATCATCCATGGGTTTGGGGTGCGGTGTCATCTGTACGCTGATGATACTCAACTGTACATCTCCACCCCAGACCACCCCAATGATGCCTTTGAAGTGATGTCCCAGTGTCTGGAGGCCGTGCGGGTCTGGATGGGAAGGAACAGGCTTCGACTCAGTCCTTCCAAGACTGAGCAGCTGTGGCTGCCGGCATCCTGATATAGCCAGCTGGTGCCTTCGCTGGCTATTGGGGGCGAGTCATTGACCCCCACAGAGGGGACTCGCAATTTGGGCGTCCTCCTGGACACACGGCTGTCTTTAGAAGAGCATATGATGACCCTGGCCAGGGGGGCTTTTTATCAGGTTTGCCTGATACACCAGTTGCGCCCCTTTCTGGATCCGGACTCCTTATGTACAGTCACTCATGCCCTCATCACTTCTCACCTGGACTACTGCAATGCTGTCTATGTGAGGCTCCCTTTGAGGAACACCCAGAGGCTCCAACTGGTCCAGAATGTGGCCGCATGGGTGATTATGGGAACAACATGGTGCTCCCATGTAACACCTCTCCTGCATGAGCTGCACTGGCTCCCAGTGGTCTTCCAGGTGCACTTCAAGGTATTGGTTCTCACCTTTAAAGAGCTCCATGGCTTGGGGCTGGGGTATTTACGAGATCGCCTTCTGCTACCGATAACCTCCCACCGGCCAATACGCTCTCACAGAGAGGGCCTCCTCAGGGTGCCGTCGGTCAGGCAATGTCGGCTGGCAGCCCCCAGGTGGAGAGCCTTCCTTGTGGGGGCACCAGCCCTCTGGAATGAGCTACCCCCCGGAATACAACTGATCCTGGATCTCCGTACTTTCCCCAAGGCCCTGAAGACTTTCTTATTTCAGCAAGCCAGCCTAGCCTTAAAGGTTTTTATAGGTTAGTTTTTAAATTTGTACAGTTGAGGGGTTTTAAATTGGGAGGCCGAATGATTTAATTTATTTTAGCTATCTTAACTTTTGTACTGTATGTATTTTAATCTTGGCTGTTTACCGCCCTGAGTCCTTCGGGAGTAGGTGATATACAAATTTAATTAATAAATAAATAAAAAATAAAATACATTTCTCAGCACCAGCAATAAATCCAGTCAAGCATTGTGCCTCTGGACAGCAGTTACCTTGGGCCTCATTTAGTGGATTCCCCTGCTTCTTTGATCTTCCACCATAGGAAGGCAACTCCACTCATGCTTGTCTCTGCAGAAAGGTCTTCGAATCCATGTAGTTTCCATATATCAATCATTTCCATGAATCCTCTTCTATTTAGGCCAGTTCTGGGGGGGTGGGGTGATGTCATCATGGTGGGTCTGTGAATGCTTTAAGAACTGTTATGACTTAAATCTTGAGTTAATTCTTGCGGGTCCATGGCCATGGTCTGTAGCCACAAAAGGTATTTAAAGGGTGTCCATGGTGAAGAAAAGCTTGAGAAGCACTAATTTAGGTCATAAGTTTAGCAATCTTACAAACAACTGCGGGCACTTTTACCTCTCTTGCTTTCATTAGACCTAAAGATGTCCATGTCATTAATCTATTCACCATGGATGAATAATTGGCAATATAAATAAATAAATAAATAAATATGTTTAGAAAACAAGTAAAAATAGTAGGCATCTTTAACACTTCAACCAGTGTTTCACTTCAAGATACAAGGATCCAATCAGCCCTACCAATGGATTTCAAAACCATTTCTTAATTCAAGACCACTTCTTTCATGTATTTTGAGGTTTTGATTATATCAAATGTTCATGTTTCATTAAATGTATTTGGGAACATCTTGTCTCAGTAAATCTATTCTTTCTGCTCCAGGCATGTCTGTTAAGCAGCTATGCAATAAAGAAAATAATTTCAAAGAAAAAGAAAAAATATACATCAATCTCCACTAATGAAGAATACCAATGGCACCTATGTGAATTCAATAAATTGAAGAAAAACTGTTAAATTAAAAGATTAATCAATCTCTAATAAAAATTATGAAGGGTAAAGAAAGAATTCCCAGAGAACTAATTCTTGGAGACATAAAATCTTACATTTGCTCTTGTGATAGGAAGTACTCTTCTAATGGTACAATACACTTCCTAAGGGGTTTTAAAATGAGATGTTTAAACTCTGCAAGGGCTCACAGTTCCTAAAAGAAACAAACTCATTTTAGCAATCATTTGTACATTTCTGTATTAGAATTTGTATTAAGAATAGAAATCATTCAACAGAATCAGTAATTTGGAGGGCCATAGCTGATATTTCATACTCTAAGTGGCAAGTTGAGTTGTCAGCACCTACCTAGTCAGTGCAAATACGGTTTTCATATTGTGACAGTGACAGATACTCAGTAATCAGCCACAATGCATCTCATCCTCCACTCGAACAATCTATTGTTCTTGTCCCCCTCCTGAGAAATTCTTTTGTCATAAAAAACAAAACAATTTACACTTTAGCTGAAAAGCATTTTTATGTAGAGGCAGAAGAAGTCATGTCATTAAATACTCAGATATAAAACAACATACGCTGTAAGCCGCCCAGATTCGCTTTGAAACTAGATGGATGGCAAATAAATTTAATAAATTAAACAATTAATTAAATAACATATCTTGATTGAACTAAAACAAATATGGGCATTTTACAACCCCCGGGCCACATCCAGTCCTTTGGCTGTTCCTATCCATGAGTTCAATCAGAAATTAAAAATCAGATGTAAATAAGAGTAAGCCAGGCACACAGTACAAGTGCATTGCTTTTATTTTGAACTGTTTTGTTTCATTTTGAATTTACGTATCCCTGTCTATGTGTGCCTACACACCTTCATGGTCCTATTGATTCTGTCCTCTGCAACAGTTCCAGTAATAGTATAGGGAACACAGAGAATAAGGAGATCATGAGAAATTCCACATCGGGCTTTTTTGCTACTCCAGAATCAGTTCCAAAATTCTCTGCTACCGTAGTGATGATTAATTAGATCAGCTTCAGTGTATTCAAAATCACCCCAGAAAACAGAAGAATCTTTCTGTTTTGCAGTGTCAAAGCTCTACAGAACATACACTCAATCTCTTCCTCTTGTCTCACCCCTCCCCACACACACACACACACCTTCCTCACTCTTGAGATTCAGTTGATCTAGGATTTTATTCATGGGTCCTTAAAGATGTGAGATAACTTTTCACAACCAAACAAATACATACAGTATCACTCAGTTGAGACTGATCTGGTCTGTTCCAATTCCTCACAGGTACACACAATTCTTCCCCAACACCATTACCACTACCCCTCCATCAATGCAACCTAGGGAAGCAAGCTGTGCCAAAATTGACCATAGTTCAATTTCACCTCCTCGGCAGAGGCTTAGACTATTTCCATATATCCACCTGCTGCTGCATTTTTTTTCCAGCAACCACTTCAGGACAAGGGAAGCAAGAGCGCTAACAGTGTCTTCAGTTTCTTTTTTGTGTGGAGGTGAGAGGAATTTTTGTTGATCAAGAGGTGAGGGTGAGCTGCTGATAGACATTATTGCATTGGTCACTGGTAGGAAGCAGGAAAGGCAGATGTATTCCTGTTCTGTTTTCTGCACTCTGAGGTCTGCAGCAGTGAAGATGGTCAAATAGCCAGCTTTGTTGGTATAGACAGATTGGGGAATGGAAGGCTGTATGAATAATCCAACAGCAAAAGAACCTAGACAGATATAGAAATAAGAAGAGAAGGATAAACAAAATCAGAACACATTATGTTGTTTGACCTCCCTGGTTTTTAATGCAGCTATAGTCTGAGCTAGCCTTTGTAAAGTTGTAGTTTCTATTACTGTTTCTTCATACCTCACATTCTGATATATGATATGAAAATTACCAACTTGCATAATTAATTTTACATGATATTCACAGGTAAAATTAGTTTAGTATTATCCTCTTTTGTGGCTGGAGTAATTAGACTGATTAAAAACAGTGGGATATTTCATAAAGGAATGACATACTGCTGGGAAAACATTTTCACTACTGATTTTAAAGGAAAGGAGGGGAGGGGAGGGGAGGGGAGGGGAGGGGAGGGGAGGGGAGAGGAGAGGAGAGGAGAGGAGAGGAGAGGAGTGGAGAGGAAAGGAAAGGAAAGGAAAGGAAAGGAAAGGAAAGGAAAGGAAAGGAAAGGAAAGGAAAGGACACAGCTTGAATTGCTGAAGTTTAACAAATAGTGAGGAGACCTCTTTTGTATTGTTTTTGGACTAGTTCTTCATGACAGCTGCAAGCTAAATGCAAACACTAATTTTTGATTGGTTGGATTTTGGTTGCTAAAAAGAATTCCAAAAAATTATCCAAAGTTTAAAAATCACATATTTCTGAGCTACAAAGAGATTGAGTTTTTGGATCTTTCACCTGCATTCAGGATACAGTTAGGGCTATCACTCAAAACAAGGATTTATTTTATTACCCGAACTGAAGGGTCTTCTAAAAAGTAACTGTGTTACAACACTCAATGGCATAAGGTCACATGGTGATTGGACAGATAACCGGATATAAGATTTTACAATAGTAATAATACTAATGTTTTAGTATAACTATGATTATTGTTATATATATATTTTAATGTTTCTGGTTTTATTGGTTGCAAGCCACCCAGAGTCACCTCCATATGAGATGGGTGAATACATAAATCCAATAAAACCGACTTTGGCTGCACAAAAGTTAGTTTTTCTATGAGGAACATGCCATCTTATTAAAAACCATGTTTGGCAGAAAAGTTTAAACAGTTTTAAAACTATTCTCAGTGGTTTCTTATAATGAATATCCATTGAAGATGCAAATATCAGGTGAACGTTTAATAGTTACCTTTGGTAATATTTGACAAGCAGCATGGAGTAGCAGTCAGTACATCTAACGGCATCTGACAGTAGAGATGAAAAATAATATCTACTTGTTTAATGAATAGGTCACAAGTCATAATATAATTATGGAATGAATAAAAACAAATGCAAAAAGATAGTAATCTATACACTGTTATTAATCTCAAACTCCAATCAAAGTAAAAAGATAGCATAAAATTCCAATCATATCTACCTCTTATCAGACCCAGACTCAGATTAGCAGTATTATATTTAGATTAGATACAGTGAGAGAAAGCATGCCACCCAGGGGTGGGTTCTACTTTCCTTTATGACCGGTTCGCAATGCGGCTGTGCACATGTGTTTGCTTCATGCATGCAAGCGCAGAAACATTTTGATGATGTCAGGGTCAGTGGGTGGAGCCTCCCATTAGTTTTACTGCCAGTTCTATAGAACCAGTGCAACCGGGGGCAACCCACCACTGATGTCATCTCTGATTTAAGCAGAAAGTTACTCTGTTCAATGAATTAACCAGCCAGAATCTTATTGTTCAGCATTGCATAGTTGTCTGTAAATGTATATTGAAAACTGAATATTGACACAAACAACATGAAATATTTTTACTGTAGTATTGAATGTGACAAGACCTGACAGCTGTCACATAGTTATAGTCAACCTTTGGCAATATCACAGTGAGATCCTAAGCAGGTTTACATAAATACAGTCTTGCTGATCCAAGTTAGAATAGGACTTTTTCTCAAATGAATGTGCCTAGTAGTGCTGTCTCCCTAGCAAACATTATCTCAAAGTTGAATTACTTCTGAAATGTACTCAATGTTATCATAATCACATTAAGTCAAGGATAAAAACTTTCAAAATTTCCACATCAAGTTTCCATTCCAGAATAAAAATGTTGAATGGAGATTCTAATTGATTTTGTAACATTCAGCTTGGAATGAATAAATGAATGAGCGAAAAGCAGGATCAGACCTGGTTGGATTACAGAATTCTTAGGATTCTGTAAAGTAGACTAGGAAAACCCCTCAAATAAATAAATAAATTCCGGAGTCAAGTAACGCCAAATCATTTTGCTTCTTAGCCTCTATCAATGTTCCAGAAGGTCAGAGAATTCCTAGAATAGATCTAAAGACAGCAAAGAGACTTTATTCTGCTGGTCAATACCAATCAATTAATAGATTGCTTTGAGGATAGGAATAGTATTAGCATCATTTTAGTAAGTTTTAAAGTATGAAACAATGGTTTAAGAAACAACTTTCATGCCCCTGCAGATATTCTGTCATTTGAGGGTTAGGGTTATTACTAAGCATATTATTTCCATGGAAGTTTTCAGAAAAATGCTAGAATGACTATATTGTTGGCATTGGATCCATTCATTTCTAGGAAGTATTCAAGCGCTGAAGAAAAGAAGCATGAGGAATGCAGAAAACTATAACAGAAGATCAAATGAGATTTATTAGTAGATCTCATAATATAATTTGAAACAGAATAACAAGGTTTCTTAACTCAAATTGTTTAACAAGAAGAGTAACGAATGAATGCTTCCCCTTGTTCTAATCTGTACTTAGGAGTGAAAGTATACAGTATATTTAAAAAGGCTCTTACTCTAATCAGTGTTACATTTCTCATATTTAGTCCCAACTGTGACTGTCAGGTAATTTTATCATCTTCATTGCAGCTTGGACATCGTCCAGGCAAAGATAACAAGATTTGTCTACTATTTCACTCGTAAGTAAAATTTACAATTACTTAAACTTGAAAACACATTAATGTTTTATCTCTGTTTAAATGTTGCTCAGCATATTGAAGCCTGTATTTGTAGATGTATATATGGTGCAATCCCTTGCTGATTATTTGCTATCTAAGCCAATCTCCAGCTTTGTAACATGGCTGGTCCCCATCTCCCATTTATCTCCAGATGATACCACTAATGAAATCTTGTGCAGTTAGTACTAGATCTCTCAAAATAATATGGTACATTCAGGCCCACAAAGTGATCCAGTTTAGTAAAGCTGCACCAGATGCATAATGATTTACTACAGTTCAGAACAGAAGACAGGTTGGCAGCAGATGGCAAAGGATTTTTGGGAATCAAGCACTTAAGCATCCCTGCAGAGAAACAATTTACTATCTTTTGCGGTCCATGAATCACAGAAGAGTTTGTTTCTGATTAATTATATCCGAAAATATATGTCTAGGTTTGTTGTCCTTATTGTGATCCTGTGCACATCTCTGCCTTCCAAAGTAAAAGAACAGATCAAAGAAAGGATAAAAGAAGTGTTGAACACTGTAGTATATTTGATGTAATACTTGTACTATTCTGGGCAAACTTTTGGGTTGCAAGAACATGCATAGGACCAAAGTGTTTTGGTTTTTTTATTATTTATTTATTTATTTATTTATTTGTCCAGGAACTCAAGATGCTACACACAACTACCCTTTTTTCCATCCCCCCCCCAAGACTCTATGGTGTAATGGTTACCCCAGTGAGTTTCCATTTTTCTTTGTACTTGGATCATCCTAGCACAATACCTATCCATTACATTCATGGAGAGGATGTCTTCATTTTTAAAACTATGTGGAGCATATTTTAAGGGCTAAGTTAAAATTCTTGATTATATATAAAAGTATTGAGAAAATTCACTGCACCATTGAGTTTTAGAGGTGATATTGAGAGACCCAAAGTGGAATTTAGCAGAGCTGCCAGCTGTCCAATCCTAATTTACCACATCCTTCTCCAAATCTAGTGTCCTCTGAAAGTTGTTCATCAGTTCCAAGAGTTTTTGCTCAATAATTTTGAAGGTCCAGAAAGATGGGAAGGCAAGACAATGAGAATTCTTTTCATTATGATCCTTCTGGATAGATACACTATAGATGTGATTCCCAGGGCCAGAAGTTCCTATTGATTTGTTAACTTGAACTGAATTAACATGTTAATTGAGAAGAGAACAGATACATGTCATTTATCCAAGTCATTGCTATTGTTTCAATGCAAAGGAAAATGTATTTTGTAGAGCTTAGCCACAACAATTGAGGGACAAAATTGAACCTAAAGCATTGCACCCTCTTTTTTACTCTGCTTATTCCTGAAAAATTGAATGGGAAAAACAGAGAAGAAAATAATATTTTGGATAAAGGAATTATTAAATGAACATGTGTAAAAACTTCCAAGATGAATTGCTATGTAATAGGAATAATCTAGAAGTTGAATATCTCAAGCAAAAGGCCTTGAATTCAAACAGCAGCCAAATTCCATCAATATTAGGCAGTATCCTCTTAATGAAAATCCTTTAGGTTAGGATTCTTTTCTATCACAGATAAAGTCCAGGACAAATCCTTGTAAAGCTTCTTCCATTGTTTATTTTTATATGGGTGCTATTAATTTAGCAACAAAAGCCCCAGTCAGACTTTTTCTCTCTCCACATATGGTTTGGGCAATGGGGGGGGGGGGGGCTCTTATACTGCTACTGCATCTCTTACTGTCTGAGCTCTCCCATTCATAATTGGGATAATAACCAAAACATGGGGAAATTTATGAATGTATGTATTAGATTTCTATCCAATCTTTCTTCTGGGGGATCAAGATGGTATACATGCCACCCCTACTTGCATAGACAAGCTCAATACCCTGGGGAGTAGGGAATGCCTGAAGACCGCCAGAGCTACAAAGAATTGCATTCTGCCTTGGAGTTGCTACCATATGGCATTTACCTCATTTTAGCAACAGGGGAGGGAAGAAAAAAGATGCATTGATAGACATGATCTAGCTGTATAAAATATTTACAACCCATTTTTCTGCCATAAGGCAGCCAATGTACCTGCCCAAACCAAATTAAAAGAAACACAGGAATTAAAAAAAAACAAAAAACTCTCAGTTATAATTTTGGAATTTTTTTTATAAAATCTCCAACATCAAATGTCTGTTCAACCACATCAGCAAAAAGTTTTCTTTTTATATCAGAAGCTCTGAGCTTCAGGCAGTGAAGAATTTCACAGTACAGGAACATCAGCAGAAAACCTTGCTCCCAGGGGGCCATCAGTCTAACTCTAGAGGAGAAGAAAACTGAAAGGATGGATCTTTAGCTCTTCTTATACAATCTGCAAAATCATGCAGGCAGGAGTTCCTTTGTCCTGTTCCAAGTAACGTAGGACTATAGTTGGCATCTTGAGTTATACCTGAAAACAAAGTAGTAACATAAGAACTAGGAGTGTGTGAAATCCCCTCTTCAATGCAGGTTTGGAGTCAATATGGTGACATTATTTGAGGCACCATATGGACTTGGTTTTGAACAATCCTCAAGCAAAGGTTTGATGGCTTTTCTGCTGGTTCTGTGATTCCATCAGACAATTAGCAATGCTGCAACTTCAGCACCACAAATGGGAAAAAGTGGAAAGGATGTTGAGTGATAACTTAGCCTCTCTGACATTAATATAAGTAGCCAGCCAATCAGTTTAAATACCTCATTAAACTGTCTGCTGTCACAGCTCTTTTGGACAGGCAAAACTAATGTTGCTTTGGGCAACATTCATTTTCTCAGCTCTCAGCTTCTTTCATATGGTCAAGGCTTGCTTGCTTGCTTTTGTGCTAATGGAATGATACCCTTCTCTGCAAGTTCTGCCAATATAGTTAACTAAACTCTCAGCCTTCTAAAAAGGGATCAGGGTTGACCAGTCCATTAGTATGTACACTTGGGTCAAATGTTTAGATTCTGCATGACTGATTCAAGCTGAATCTCCCCATATTACAATGAATGGATGTCAAATATATATTGTCAGATGGTTACCCAAGGATTTTAACATTTTGAAGAAAGATCAGAAATGATTATGAATTCCCCTTATTCAGTGCTAGCTTCTGTTCTTATGACCTACATTTGCTTCTTTTGCTGATAAAGGAACACAAGATTATTGTTAGCAAGGGTGACTAAGACAAAGTCCTGATAGAGTTTGAGGATCAAGTTTGCCACTCTTGTGGGTACCAAAAAACTAAGTGTTTTTAAAACCACTTTTTTTAAAAAAGTGTTTTTTTAAAAAAGTGTTTTTTTAAAAAATTAAAATGTTGTATTTTAAGGCAGCTTTTCCTTGTTTAGGTTTTCAGTTGAATTTTAATTCCATGTTGTATCAGCCAACTTCTCTAAGCTTTTTCCTAGGCAGTAAATGATCCGTTGTGTTTTCCTCACGTCCAAAGTTTCTGCCTTAAAGAGGCATCGAAGAATGTTTCAGAAGTATGCCATAGTACAATCTTTAAAGGTGTCTAAGTGAAACTTGACAGAGTTATATGTTCCTGAAAAGTCAACCATCCCGGCTATTTTCATTCCATTCTGACAAAACCATCATGACCCTATTTGACATTTCCTTATGAATGAGTGCTTTTAAATTGAATCTTCAATTGGTTCAAATTTAGCTTCCATCAAAGCTTGAATCACAGACTCAGGTTGAATTGTGCCCTTTTCTTATCTGGAATTTCCAGTTTGAATTCAATCCCTGTTGATTCACACAAGTCTAATAAAAACATAAGAACTTTAAAAGACCTCTGCTACATCAGACCATTAGCCATCAGACTATAAACCATGGTTTTGCAACATTTATATTGTCATATGGATGCATTTGAGAAAATCATAAACCTGGACCAAGGATAATAAATTCTTTACATGTTGCCTATGATTCCAAAGTTAACTATGCACTGTATGAAAGAGTATTTCTGTAGCTTCTGTGGAACCCTGAATTTGTCTTCCTGAATTACACAATATATTCTTCCAGAGTATCTTTCAAATAAGGTCTCTTTTAGGTCTTCTAAAATGTATTTCTATCAAATCCATTGCTAAACCTTCTACCAAGAGGACCAGAGGGATTCTAGGAGATAATTTTCTTCTTCCTCCTTCCATTCAATAAGCAGAAACAAATATCCCAACTGTACATATGAACTTATTAAAGCTTTTGTTATAACACAGGCACAATGGTAATATTAAAGTACACTATGCTATTGATGTCAGTGGGGATGAATCTTCAAGTGCCTTTCAGGGAAGCTTGCTCCAAGCTAAAGTCTTCTCCCTCACAACAGCTTGAACAAATTTCTTTACAGTGCATATCAAAACACAGTACATATGCAAACAATTGTCCTCTTTGCTCTGCCTTTCTTGATTAGACTTCTAATAAACCTTAGTTTCTCATCATCTTCTTCCAATTCACCTTTGGCTAAATTCATTGGGAGTTTTCTAAGGTAGTTAAATTCCAATTTCTCTCTCCCTGTTGGCCAAACTGACCATTGATGCTCCTGAATTTCTTGCAAAAAAAATCTCATACTTTCTCTTTCATCTCTTATTACAAGTAATCTGACTCATAAGTAGATGTCTATAGAGAGTCATAGTCATCCAGGTCATGGTTGTCCCAAAGGTGCTTTTTCAAGAGGCAACTGGACTTTTCTTTGAACACTTTTCACTTCTCATCCAAGAAGTTTCTTCAGCTCTTACTGGATGGTGAGGAATGGAAGGATTTATATTCCTTGCAGACAGCGGGTCATATAATCACCAGGAATGCACTCTAGTAGTTGCTTTGTAAAAATTAGGATGATTTTAATATAGTTGATCTCAAGTGCTTTCTCAAAACAATAATTGGCTAAGACTCCTTTTAATCCAAATGAAGTAGGAGCACTACATTATTTGTGTACACTAAAATTGCAATATACTAATTGCCTAACTTTAGTAGTGGTGCTCTGCATTACTTCTTTGGGCCACAATACAATTGAGGTACAAATTGAACAATGTGGAAGCCAAAATGGATCCTTGCCTTATTCCTCTTCGAGTTGGAATTTTTTAATGCAGCTTCTTGCATATTGTAGAAAAGATTAATTTCAGAATTCTCATGGAGCTTGTATTTTAGTAGAAGTTACTGTCTATTGTAGTATTGCTGAGTTTGCCCTTCAGCTTTGTTTTGAAGATAAGATTGAATGCAAAGTTGCAATCAGACCTGTACACAATATGCCAAGTATGATCTCCCTGTGGATTTGTTTAATGGCATTGTATTAGTTGTTCCATTTCAAGTAGTTGGTGATTCTAATCATGGAATGTACCCTTTTTCAAACTACAAGTAATGTTCTTATTTACAGCATTCAATTTACCCATCATTTAGGTATCCCAGTAGAACACATTTTTATGAAGCTCTCCTGCTGGCATATAATAAAGAATCTATTCAGCATGTAGAAGAAGTTCTTCTCATCTAGAACTGTTGAGTTATGCTATACATGCCTTTGGTGTAATAGATTCTCATTCTCCCAGATACAAATAGGCAAGCACACATGATGTCCTATTCTCCTGCTGAATCTATATTTTAGGAGCCAATTGTAATGCCTACAAAGCAGTGGTCAGTTGCTACCCGTTAGTCCCGGTTTGGGCAAACTGGTAGCAGTGGGAGGCTTCGCCCACCTGCCCGGACGCTTCTGCACATGCACCCATCAGCAAACTGGTAGTGATGGGTTTTGAAACCTGCCCCTGCTACAAAGGCCTTTAAGATCACTGTGATATGGCAATCTGAACAAGAGAATATCCTGACATGATGAGCATGCTTTAGAAATGGTAACCATTCAGAAATCATCCTCTACTGGTGAGTTATGTTTTCTTCATTAATAAAACCTCTAAATTTCATACCTGCTCCTTCAAAAGGTTTATTGCAAACAGCATTTGGGACTCTGGTTTTGTTTTGGGCAGCTGCTAATTAAACGTCAGCTAACAAAGAATGCTGGTTTGGTTTTTTTCATGAGCTTAGAGTAATATTACATTGAGATGACTGGTAAATTGGGAACACTAATTTACATTATACATCTGGCATAATTTCCTTTGAGATCAATAGTGCTACATAATGCAGAGTACAAGTAAAGTTTAGTTCTAAACAGTAACCAATTCCTATTCATTTATTCAAATAGTCCTACTTATATTATCATTCTTTGGGTACTTGCAAAGTGAAGGTGAAGCAGAATAGAGACATTGGGTGATGATAAAGATGATCTCTATCTCTGATTTGAGAATCCTTATGCCTGTGAATGAAAAACATTACAACATTAGGGATTACAACATTACAACTTTTTTATTATGAGAACTTTGCTGTCTTCGTCACAATATACCCAAATGGCATCAAAGAAGAGAGATACAGATGTTATGTTACGTTATGACCCTGTGTATGGAATTTTTCATGACTTCCAAACCTTGTTCATTGTGATATGGCATTGTCCTATTTCAGGTTTCAAACTCACACAGTTGCTAGGTAAAAATAGCAATTTATTCAAGGCTGAGTAGATAATGGCAAAAACAGAAAGAAATGTATATCAAAACAGAGTCTCTGAGAAAGAAAGCTTTCTGGGTAGTATTGCTTTCAACAGTAATGTAAAGAAAAGAAGTCTAAATCCAGCCAGAGAGCCAAGTCAGGTTTGTCAATCAATCCAAATGTCAGAGTTTACAGAGATCTTCAAACTTGGCAGCATTAAGACTTGTGGACTTCAACTCCCAGAATTCTCCAGCCAGCATAGCATAGCTGGCTGGAGAATTCTGGGAACTGAATTCCACAAGACTTAAAGCTGCCAAGTTTGAAGACCTCTGGTTTAGGATTTTTACATGAGCAGGATTCATAGGAACAAAACACCAAAGCAGATGATCAGATCATCATTTCCAACAGAGAAACTTGGCTCAGGACTGCCTCTTAAATCAGGCTGTAGCCAACTACTCTTAATTACAATACTTATTCCCTTGCTTGGCAAGGAGCCTTATTGAGCGACTTTGCTCTACTTAGTTCTCTACTTATTGAGTTCAAGGGCTTGGAAGTCATTTCTCCTCATCTTACTGCACCAGTGTTTGATTAGACTCAGGTGATTCTTGGCTTGGTTTCTCCTGAGGCTGACATTCCACTGATAAAGCCAGAGCAGCTTCTTCAGAGTCTGAGTCCTGATTCATGATGGACATAATACAACACCTGTATCTCTCTTCTCTGAAAGCTTAAGGAAAAAAATCACTTTATATACATGGTTCTAATAGCACTCTAGATATTCCTTTGTGCAACTTTTCAGCATAAGGAGTTGGGTAGCTCCTAAAGCTAATGTATAATATTTGGTAATCTAAATTGAACCCCATGGAATAACATCTGGCTATCAATATCTGAAGAGTTCCAATAAAGATAAAAACAATCATGTGGTGCATCCTGGTTCATGGTCAGTGAAACTACATAATTTTGAGTCTCTCTCTCTCTCTGCCTAATCTAACTCATTGTGTTATTGTTGTTAGTGGGAAAAGAGAAGAAAAGAACCAACTATGTAACCTCTACCTTTAGTTCCCAAAGAAATAGTCGGATATAAATATAATTGATGATAAAACATTTTTATTTATATTTATATTTCATATTTCTTAACCATCCATCTCCCTCCGTGAGGGGCTCTGAGAGGTGAAACTAGAAAAAAGTTTAACAATATAAATGTACAATTTCACCTATTGCTTCTACTCTACTCTAACTTCTCTTTTAAAACCAGACCTGTCAAACTCCAGGGTCCCAGGCCGGATGCGTCATGCACTGGCCATGCCCAAGCCCAGTTTAGTGAAGGGGATACATCACTATACGTCATGTGAAGTTGCCGTGATGATGTGAGTTTGACACCCCTGTCTTAGACGTTTGGGAGAAAGCTATCCACAGCTTTTAATCTTCTCCATATTAAGCATATCCATCTCTTTCAACTATTTCTTGCAAATGTAGCCATCAATTGATATATTTTCCTCTGTTATTTTTCATCTAATTTTGATAGAGATTCTTAGACTGTGACTGGGAATTTATCTGGGACATCTGATAAAGAAATTCTTTTGCTTTCTCTTCTTTTTCTCTATTTTTCCTTTGCCTTTGGTATTCAAATCCATTCTCCCCATTTATTCATTTGTTTTGGTGATTTTTATAAATTCAGCAAGATGGAGAGCAGATTATTACTTGGAACAACTTTTCTACAGTCAAAAAGATAACTATTTTAGATAAATACAAAAAAGATTTGGGAGATTGGCCAAAATGGATCTGTGTGGTTATGGGAGTTATAAACAAAATCATTATGTGAGGATAATCAGCAGGTGGGAGAATTTACTGTCTGCCTTCCTTGTTCTCTCTTAGCTGCCTTAAGAGATTTGAAACTTGAAATATATCTCATCTAAAGGCAAACCACTTCAGACAAAAAGCTGGTGCCTTTATGAAGTTATTGTTCTCTAAGGTAATTAAAACACTGATAGGATTTGGCTGAGGAGCAGAGGTACTGAAAGCAAATGGAGGAAAAATCATAATATTAAAAGAACCTCTTGCCACATCTTCAATTAGCCGTGCTGTCTCTGCAGCAAGTTAACTGCATGGTTCATTACTGATGAATAACTGCCATTAAAGTAATGGACTAAAGCCTGCAAGATGGGGATGGCCAACCAAAGAAAGGTTTAATCCCAGACTATTTGGCAGATGATGAGGGGAGAGGCAACAGGACTCCATTCCGGCCAACCCTGTGAAGTGGTCAGCACATATGCTGAGGGTATTGGACCCAAACTCATTTAGCTCGATGGCACAATAAATATATTTCACTGTCTCTCCAGTTCTAAAGAAGAAAACATGTCAAAAAGAAAATTAAAGAGGAGCAAAGGAAGAGAAAAGAGCCTGTCAATAGGAGGACAGCAAAAATAATAAAAGCAATATTCCAACAATATTCTTGCTCTCGTCAGGCCTTCATCTGAGATCAGGATGATTGTTTAAAATGAGAACACATAAACAGATCACATGGTTCTCTATCAACGGTCTGTGTGGCCAGCCTGGGATTGATTCACATACATGAAAGTAAATATGCCCCCTCCTTGTACTGTAATCAAAGGCCTTGCTGTAGCTGGGTCTGCCATCGGATGGTTGGGTGACTTAGGTTCAAGTGAAGGAGTTCAGGAAACAACTAAACAAGAGGGATGAGGCACTCTTGGACAAAGTAGTAGATGCACCAGGATGCCTTTTGGCCCTATATAATGTGCAGTCCCCATACTTTTGGTGAATGTTATTATTTTTCCTAGAAAACAATAGTGAAAGCTTTAACAAATGTGGCATGGAATTAAAAGAAAAAAGACTATATGTGCACATAGCAACTTTTGAGCACATCTTGTATAATTTAATTTAAACCACCACTAACAACAGATTTGTACAGATACAATATGAATACAGGGAAAGTGAATTATGCATCCAGTAACAGGACATTGGTAAGGCTGCTCTCTGGCCACCCAGAAAGCTTCACAAATCATCTCTACCATTTTTTTTTTACATAGCACACCTACCCCTGAATTTCAACCACATATAATTTATATTTTCTAAGAAAAATGCAGATTTCTTAAAAACAAAGTATACTACATGATGTTCCGCAGCTTTCCAATTCCCTCACTCCCAGGTTTTTATTTTTTCTTAAAAGGATTTAGGAAAAATACAGCCAGATAGAAAGAGATTGGTGAACTTCAGGATAATATCTGGGGAAACTCAGGAGACCATTATTTCCTGAGTGAAGTTTCTCAAAATGGAACACACTTGCTGTTTTCCAGTCATGGCAGTTACCCCAATACAATAAAAGCGAAAACAAACAAAAAACAAAAAACAAGAAGAATATATCATATTTCTTCATTCCCACTCACCCTAGATATGTTTCATTGCTGCTCTGAGAAAAGATATATATATACTGTATTTCTCCCTCTCTTATGACCTGCAGATGATTAGAACTACAATTCTTGATTCTAAAATATAGTGGTGTGGCTTACCAGAAATAGAGAATCCCTCACAGGATTTCAGAACAAGATGAGAGCCAAATTCTAGTCCCACTCCCTCCTCTATGTAATCCCATCATACCTGAAAAGACTATTCCTACCTTCCCACCCAGTTACATTGAAATAATTTTCTTATTGGGTCAGCTGCTGGATAGTTGGTAAGGCTGATCCCTCACTATCTTTCATTGGTTTTATTCTAGTGAGTTGTGCCTCTTTTCTTCTGGCCTGACAGGATAAAGCCACCTTTATCTTCTTGTCCAATGCTCTGCCCAAGGCAGATGTCTTCATACCATCTTGCACAAATGGTTGTCTTATCTATTCTTAAAAACCTCCAGTGATGGAGCATCTGCAACTCTGGGAGGCAAGCTATTCCAGTTGACTAATTGTTCTCACTGTTAAGAAATTTCTCCTTAGTTCCAAGTTGGGTCTTTCTCTCTCTGATGAGTTCCATCCATTGCTTTTTGTCCTGTTCTTAGGTGCTTTGGAGAATAAATCTACCCCCTCTTCCCTGTGATAGTTCTTCAAGTATTGGAAGACAGCTATCAAGTCACCCACGCCTTCTCTTTAATAGGCTAAACATACATAGTTCCCTTACCTATTCATTATATGTTTTAGCTCCAGACTCTTATCACTTTTGTTGCTCTTCTCTGCATTCTTTCTAGGGTCTCAGCATCTTTTTTGTATCGTGATGACCAGAACTGGATGTAGTACTCCAAGTGTGGCCTCACCAGTACAATATAGAAGGGTATCATCATTTCCGGTGATCTTGATGTTATCCCTCTGTTGATACAGCCTGAGACTGCATTATCTTTTTTGGCAGCTGCAGCACACTGCTACTCATACTTAAGTTGTGGTCCACTAGGACACTTAGCTTCTTCTCAGTGGTATTGAGCCACATAACTGCCTGTCCTGTATCTGTGCATCAGTGGTGGGTTTCTACTGGTTGGCCCAGTTCAGGCAAACCGGTAGTGACAGCAGCGGGAGGTTCCGCCCACCTGCCCAGATGTCATCACGGATGCTCTGCACATGCGCAGAAGGTTATGTGCATGGTGCAGAAGTGCCTGCACTAGCAAAGCAAGCAAGCATTCACACGCACTCACAGTTCCGAACCAGTAACGAAGGTAAGTGGAACCCATTACTGCTGTGCATCTGATTTTTCCTGCCTAAGTGCAAGACTTTTTCTTTCCTTACTTCTGAGCTGCATCTTGTTGGATAGTGCCCAGTGCTCAAGTCTGTCAAGATCCTTCTAAGTCTTGAATTTATTTTCCAAATTATTAGCAATTCCCCCAAACTTAGTGTCATTTGCAAATGCCCATTCTATCTCCTTGTCTGGGTCATTTATGCAGATGTTGAAAAGCACTGGGCACAAGACAGAAACTTGAGGTACCTTACTAAATGCTTCCCTCCCTAGATGTAGACCCACTGATGAGCACACACTGAAAATGGTTAGTCAGCCAACTGTGTATTCATCTGGTGGTGGTACTAAATAGATATGGTTTACTCATTTATGTGACTACATCTTCAATTGACTACAATAAGATATCCTAAAATGACATCTACTATACATGGGGTAGAGGTGAGACAAAGGATCTAAAACATGCTAAAAGAAGAAGAATTTCAATGAAATGTTACACAATAGGGTGCTTATTGCTCTGGCCAACCAGCCACTATGTCCTTCTGTTCCATTTCTTCATGGTTTTCTTTTCCTATCCAATTTATATTTTGTGACTTTTGTCCACTCAGTCCACATTCAACTATCTAAAAGTGAGCCATCTTTTTTTACCATAAATATTTATTCCACTCTTGAAATCCTTTAGAGCAGGGGTGTCAAACTCAATTTCATCAAGGGCCACATCAGGGTTGTGTTTGACCTCAGGGGCTGGGGTGGGTGTGGCCAGTGTGGGTATGGCCAGCTTGATGTCACTCCGGTCAGAGGCGCCTGTGGTAATCCGAGCACTCTTGCCAGTGAAAACAGGCTCCTGGGCCTGTTTTTGGCTGTGAACGCCTCCTGCAGCCCTCTGCCAGCAAAAATGGAGCTCCATTTTCACTGGCAGGGAGCTGCAGGAGGCCATCACAGCCGAAAATGGGGCTTGGGAGGACTGCTCATGCCCCTCACGAGCTCCATTTTTACTGGCACAGACACTGTGGGCCAGTCCTTTGCTGTTTCCAGAGCAACTGTGTGGGCCAGATCTAAGTACCCTATGGGCCAGATCTGGGTCTCAGGCCTTGAGTTTGATACCCCTGCTTTAGAGTCTCCCTAACATATTTATACTTCATTCTTGTTTTTCAACAAGTAGAAGTTGCACAAATTAATTCAATACATCCCCTGAGGTCTCCATTGTATATTTGTGCTTCTCTGTTATGGTAAGTGTGCAATTCCATATAATATTACATTGATGTATGCATCAGCATACAGCACTTGCTCAGCATTGGTCAATATTGAGCTGCCCACTGGCATACAAAACTATAGCTAAATCTTTGCCCAGGAGCTCAGCTTGCCAGAAAGCCATTGAATTTAGCAGCTGTGATGGATTACTAGCAATAGCTAATGACTAGGCAATTATTGTCCTTTGTGCCACATTTTGGGATGCTTGAAAAGCAGCATTAGTCATCAACCAGCTCAGCTTGCTTAATTGGGAATCAAAAGAGCTCCTCGTGCCAAAAGGAGCACAACATTTTTAGGAACCACAACCAGGAAGTAAAAAGGATGAGATTTTTTTGAAATCTAATTGTCTTCTTTCACTCTCTTGCTTACTATCTTTTTTTGCTCTCTGTTCCTTTAAAGTGAAGAAAGATAAAGTTTCCCCTGTCTCATCATGCCAACTGTAGGGGCAGTGCTCATCTCCATTTCTTAGCCATGGGAGCCATAATGTCTATAATGTGATCATGTGGCTAGTATGACTACATGCCAAAGCACATGAAATACTTTTACCTTCCCACCCAAGTGGTACCTATTGATCTACTTGCATTTGCAAGCTTTCAAACTGCTAAGTAGGCAGCAGCTGGGGCAAATAATGGGAGATCACCTTGTTACGCAGCACTCAGGTCTTGAACCCAGGCTAGTCGGCTTCCCAGCTGTCGAACTCAGTATCTTTAACTGCTGAGCCATCATGCCCCCTTAACATGAAAACAAACTCGTAATTCAGCAGATAGCTTCTTGCTAGCTAGGAAGAGTCAGAGATCATTGTGAAACTTGGAAAGCCCAGAAAGTAATGCCATTGGAATGGGAATGTTTCAATAGTAAGCTATTTTGTTCAGCAAAACAAAACTGACAGTGAACAACTGACTGTGATTTTTTACACAAAAAGGTCAGTATATTTATGCACTGATGTTTGTGTCTATACTCACATCTTTCTTTGACAGTTATCATCCTGAGTATCATGGATCATTATGGTCATTGCTATGCTTTCATGAACTATACAAGGTTAATTTTTGTGAGAGACCATTAAATCCCATGTAATTTGACAGGACAGACAAGACATTGCATTGTGAGTGATTATGAATCAAAACAAAACAAAATCAAACTATATAGCATACAAAAGCTATGCTGCTTTCACTATGCAATGGACTGATACTTCTGTATTCTGAAAAGTATTGTGGAGATATATGACCTAAGAGGGAAGGAAGAGGATAATTCAGCTGTAAGTGCAGCAGGATGTAGAAGTTTGTTGTTTTGTCTTCTGGTCCTGCTGCCACTTTTTTAATCACCAGCACACCTTTTAGTTTTGAACTGGACTCTTCCTCCATCAGTCTATTTATCCTTTCTATGATGGCTCAGAATCACTCATCAGTCACATGCACCTGATCCTAAAACTCATTCATTTGCAACATTTGTATGCCTTGCCTCAATTGCTTGCTCTGCTCCAGCTTCTAAAGGAACAGACATAGTAAAAAGGGAACCATATTCTGGCTATCACAGCTACAAATTTCAGAGGACTGACACTTGGAATGACTTCCATCTGCTGCATTAAAGAACTGAGCTGCAGGTCAGGTTGTTTATTGGGCACTAAAATTTAAGTAGAAGCACCTTTGAAAGAGAAAACTTTCCCCAATATTGCATAAATGTTCTTTAGAGCCTCTAACTGTTCTAGTTCAAAAAGCAGATTTAACAACACGCACCCCTCATAGTTTTATTTTCTTGAGGTATCATTTTCTTTAAAGAAAACTAAAAGGGTTCTTTATCATAATATGACTGATACAAGCTACAGAGAGAAATACCAATTGACTTACCAATTGTAAGTCTAAAATGATACTCTCCTAAGGATATCCACCTCTTGGTATTAGTTAGGATTTACAAGGATATTTCTTGGCTCTTTCTTCCAATGTATCCCCACAACAACCCTCTCGGGTAAGTTAGTCTAGCTAATAGTAACTAGCTGAAACTAACTGAATAGTAACTAGCTGAAAGCTAATAGTAACTAGCTGAACTAATGAGATTCCATTGGTAAGGCTGGACTTGAATCTGGATCACCCTGTTCCTCATCCAATTGCCTTAACTACTATACAACACAAGCTAATATGTGGCAGAACCTCTCCTACATTGCCATGCCATTACAACATAGGTTTTGCTATTGTAAGCAAAATGGTAAAGTAAGGGCCATAAAACACTTAGTGTCAAAGTTCAACTTCCTGTCTTTTCAGTTAGCGTTTGTTTGCCTCACCCTTTAACCAGGAGTATGGTACACTTCAAAAGCTGCATTGGGGGCCCTTGAATGGCTGACAGCACTTCAACTTCCTTAGTCCAGACTGAGAGCATCTCACAATTGTGTTTTCCTTTTCCACTTCAGAAGAGGTGTTTTCCACAGCAGCAAGAAGACTCTAAGCAACAAAATGGAAGGATACTTTGATTCCCACAATGGACGAACAGCTGCAAAATTGGGTGGAGTTAGCATGGCTAAATTGACTGCTTTGATTAAAGAAAATAATACAATTTATTTTGTTTCTACTTGGAAACTGCTTCTGGACTTTCTGCTCAAGGTTGAAAAAAATGAAACTTTGATTTCGAGTTTTACTGATTAGATAGGTTTGTTGTTATAGTAATGGCTAGTATATATTATGTAAAAGTAAAACATTTAGGTTGTATGTTATTTACCTTATTTTACTGCATCAAAAATAATCATAAATCATTGGGGTTTTTTTCTTTTCCCTTTTACCCAACACTTGTTCTGCTTCCCTTCTCCTCCCCTCATTTTCCATTTCCATTTTTCCTTCTATTTATGCATTTTATATTTTATAAACTGATAAACATTTGTGACAAAAAGGTGTTTTTCACTTTCTCCTATGTGATTTCTATGCTAACCTTTAACTCAGAATGTAGTGACTCTGTCAACTCACAAAGCATCCCTGGCCTCCTCCCGAGTTGCCATAGACCGGGGGGGGGGGGGGATAGGAAACCGGTGAAACAGCATGGCAGCCAAAGACAGATGCACATTCCATGCTTATCTCTCTCAAGGCTGTATCCCAGGGTTACCCACAGCAGCCAGGGGGGCGTAACCTCTACAACCCACAATTGGCGAATGTGATTGATGGGAGAAGGGAGGAAACAGGGTCATAATTGGGACGTAAATTATGTAGGGTCAGAGGTGGCTGCACTTGGGACATGCCAACATGAAGCTCCTAATAAATAACTTGATTTCTTTTGAAGCTTGGCTTGAGACTCATGATTTAATTAGGGCATCCATTGGAACCCTGACAGGCTCATTTTGTAGTAGTTGTTGTTGTTGAAGGATGGGAGTTTAGATAACACTAGTTTAGTGGAAGCTATATTGGCTTCCAATAGACTTCCAGGTGAAATATGGAATGCTGGGTTCTACCTCTCTGAAGACTTTGTTGACTAGGACCACTTCCTTTAAGAAATGAACCACTTCATTGAAGAAATGAAGGACCACCACCTTTAAGAAATAAGATGAATTTTTTTACAGATGGGGATATTCCATGTGATGGGGAAAACACAGTGTTTCTAGTTTATATTTTAGCGTTGTGGAATAGTTTATCTTTGGATATTCCACTGTTGTGCTTCCTGGCAATCAGGAAGGCAGTCAGAACTGAGCAATTCTCCAGAGTTTCTAGTTAAAATATCAACTTTTTAATGAATTGACATATGGTTGTTAAGGTTACGTTGACATGTTGTGTCTATTGTGTTTACTACTTTCCTTAATTTTATGGGCAGTCTTTATTAAAATCCCAGGGGCAAGAGGTTGCATTGAAGCTGAGAAGGAAATAGAAGTTTCTCTAAAGATAAACAATCAGCAAATACAGAATCCCATTACAAGCTTATCTAATGCCCTTTAGTTGACAAAAGGTGCCCCTGTGGAGTTAGTGGTATATCAATGGCTCAAATAAACAAATAAGATTTACGGAAATGACGAAGTTCAGATTAAAAAATGATAAAGTCTTTTCTGAAAGACTGGAAATATTATATGGATATTTTGCTGAGGGGGAGTCAAATTGATGATTTCAGGATTTGGAGCTTTAAAAAGACAAAAAGGTTGAAGAAAAGTTGAAAATGATGATTACTCAATAGAAAGAAGGCAAAATTGTTTGCTTTTATCTCTTATTTCTTTTTCTGCTATTTCTTATTTTCTATCCTTGTATTTCTTCTATATATTTAATTACACTGAAAAGTTCAAATAAAATATATTTGAAAAACAAATGAACAAATAACAACTTAATATTATGCATTATGCAAAAACCCATAATTATTTTGCTGTTCAATCAGTGTCCTATTCATCTCAAAGAGAAATATTAATCCACAACCTCAGAAGGTGAGGGAGATGGCTAAATGCTTGACATTTAGATAGCCTGCTGATGCCCACTTCCCTTGATTGCAGCCTCAAGAGACCATTGATCTCACTTTTTCATCACGGCAAATTAGACATAAGAGGGCTTCTGAGGGACAAGATCTGATTTTATGTTTAGCACAATGAAGTGACCAATACTGGATTAATCAATCTCTGACCCTGTACTCCTTAATTAAAATGTAGCACAACAACCTTTTAAGACAGCCCATTGGATGTATGCTAATGCTAATGTGCATGGTTTAGTTCAGTGCTTCTTGAACCTGGACAAATTACCTAAAATTGAGCAAAAATGTTTTTCTTTGAGTAACGACACATGAACTCATTACTCAATCGCAATAGGGACATTTAAATAAGAACTTTCTGATAAGCTTTGGGCAATGAAGGAAAAGTATGGGGAAGCACTGGTTTAGTTGTTTAGGCAAGAGATGCCACGCTCTTGTCTGGCTGCAACAAACACAAGATTTTTTAGCTCACAACATTCAGGCCTCTTGCTTACCCATCTAAAGGTTGGAGAAGAATGAAAACCAATTTTAAAATGTCATGACTCTTGTCCAGTTTGACATACATAAACTCAGTTCATTTTCCATCATCCCAGCAGGAATGATAATGCAAAGAGTAGCAAGATTGTCTCTAAAAGAGAGAACTGTAAAATTTGACAGGAAAAGTGATTGGTGAATTACAAAAGCCAAATAATAAGGGAAGGGTACAATCGACTATACACCCTTTAACATGGCATGTTACAGACACTTTGCCTCAGAATAAGAGCAGTGTGGTAGCCTCTAAAACTCAAATATGCAAAGAAGCTCAACCAAGCTGAAAGTAGCAAAATTCTTTACCCTTTAAATATTGCTAAGTTGACACTAGCTTAGTGACAGCTAATGAAACCTGTCCCTGTCTAGCAAAAGACCCTGAACTTCAGTAGCAAAGTCTCATAGATGTATCAAGCTGAAAAGATGCCATTTGGGCCATGAAGTCCAACTGTGCTAAGTGCAGAAATCCAAATTAATGCCAATTAAAACCCCCTCAACAGATGGGTGCTTGCTAAAATACATACAGCTCACTATCTCACTGTATAATTGGTTCCACCACTCCAGTAATCTAGTCAAAGCAGGCTGGTTTGGGGTAATTGTTGCCTCCTAAGATGGTTAAATAAAATTTAATTGGTATAGGATGCTTTGTTTCTTCCGTCAGTATGCATGTCCCTTCAATAGACAGGCATACTTTTTCTGCCACAATCTTCCCTCTGCAACTGAGAGGAACAAAGCAACAGATATAGTCAAGAATTGGCTTTACAAGAAACCAATACTTTCCACAACAGTGCTGATATTAATTTTAGTTATAGGTAGTTCTTTCCTTCACTTTCTGTCCTAATGTTGTGCTTTTCAGGAGCTTTACAACAGATGCTGCGGTTGTCTCCAGGTATGTATTAGCTACTTAGTAGAGTGGTGCATTCTATCTTCATCATTGCTACCTGGAGCCTGTTGAAGAGACCAAGGCCAGTCCACAGAATTTTGCTCAGGAAAAAAAATTTCTTTTAAAGTTGATTTTCTATCAGCCCTGCTGTGACTGCAAAAGCCTCTGCCAACCCTGCTGTGACTGCAAAAGCCTCTACTGAGAAGAGAGATGGTAGATATCAATTGAGTATATTCTTTGAGGAATTCTTGCTATGTGGCTTTACTGTGTCAGTGAGAACACAAGGAAAAAAAGTGCCCCAAGATATATATATTTATTCATTCATTCATTTTATGAATTTCCAGGAGCAAAGAGGTTCACAAATACCATTTGTCAAAATTATGAGCAGCCTCCTTTTTAAAAAAATTATTCAAATATTTATGATCTGCCTAATTAGATCACAGAGCAGGCTACATTCAAAATACCATAAAGCAATACAGTGATAATAACAAAACTCCATAAACCATTTTGACCTTTTTTGAAACACACGGATATCCTTGCATTATAGTTGGGAATAACCCCTATTATGAGCATTATGATTGTTACTAGCAGATTTTGATTCTGGAAATTGTACAGATTGTATTCATCAGCTCTTATTTTCCAAATTTTTCAGAAAGTATCTCCAAAAAAATGACAGCAGCTGATGTTTTTCCAACAGTTCATTACCAAGTTGTCAAACTGGACAGACATGTAAATATATAAACAAGCTGCTTATATGTTCTCATATTGCTCTGAAGTGCGTTCAGGTATGATAGAAAGAGAAAGCAAGGCAGCACAGCTGTTTGCTGTTTACCATTTATTGAATATGCATTGTTTCCTAGTCCTTGAGATGCAAAACAATTCTTTAGCAACTTATTTAAAAAAAAAAAACTTTACCACTCACTGAAATTGACAAAAATGTATTTCCTATTAAATTTCCTCATTTTATAAGATGAATTTTTTTGAACTGATTTTCAGTTTGATCTTGGTTTGTATTGCTTGATTCATCAGTTCTGAACATTTCAGGACAAAATATAAATTTTTATGAGTATTTTTCCCTGACATCCAAGCTATGTTTCTTCTTACTATTTAAGGTGATTTTTCAGGGAAGGAATTGCAAAGATGAAAATGTCTTTGCTTAAGGGCTCTGAAAATGGATCGAAACAGCTATCAATGATCAACTGGAAAAAGCATCAAGGCTGAAGAAAAAAGTGAGTCTGATGGCTATTTCCCCCCAATAGGTTTATGACTCTAACGTATCTCCTAGGTAACTCCATGGCAATTATATACAGTTTTCTGAATTGTATAACTAAAAATTATTGTAACACTGGGCAAAAACAAAAACATGGAAAGCATGATTATTGTGGTTCCTCTATCTTTTTTTAGCTGTTATTATTTTTATTTATTTATTTATTTATTTATTTATTTATTTATTTATTTATTTATTATATTTCTATACCGCCTTTCTCCCGCAGGACTCAAGGCAGCGTACAGTCAAGAAAAAATAAAAGATAATAAACATCATAAAATTGATAATTAAAATTATAACATAGTTTAGCCCAAATTAAATAAAACCCAGACTTAGATAATATTTTAATCATTCCCAGTTAACATGTTTAGCCCCGCCTGATTGAATATCAGGCTCTTGAGGGCACAGCGGAAAGTACGGAGATTAGGGATGTTTTGTATATCAGGGGACAGTTCATTCCAAAGGGTTGGAGCCCTTACAGAGAAGGCCTTTCCCCTGGGAGTCGCCAGTCGGCACAATTTGACTGACGGTACCCTGAGTAGTCCCTCCCTGTGAGAACGAACTGGTCGGTGGGAGGCTATTGGTGGCAAAAGACAGTCTCATAAGTACCCAGGTCCTAAGCCATGGAGCACTTTAAAGGTGATAACTAATACCTTGAATCGCACCCGGAAGATCACCGGGAGCCAGTGCAGCTCGTGTAGGAGAGGTGTTACATGGGCGCAATGAGATGCGCCCATAATCACCCACACAGCTACATTCTGGACCAATTGGAGCCTCCGGGTGCTTTTCAAGGGAAGCCCTATGTAGAGAGCATTGCAGTAGTCCATACGGGAGGTGACTAGGGCATGAGTGACTGTGCGCAAGGTATCCCAATCCAGAAAGGGACACAACTGGCGGATCAGGCAAACCTGATAAAAGGCCCCCCTGGCCACAGTCATCAAATGGTCTTCTAAAGATAGCTGTGAGTCCAGGAGGACACCCAAATTGTGGGCCCTCTCTGTGGGGAGCAAGGTCTCATCCCCAATTGTCAGTGATGGTACCAGCTGACTATACCGGGATGCTGGAAGCCACAGCCACTCAGTCTTGGAGGGGTTGCGTCTGAGTTTGTTTCTCCATATATGATCCAATATACCTTACAAAATCAGAAATATTAATATAAACATATGTTAGACATAGATGCTGCTGTTCACTAGAAGCTAGAGAGGAGCTTACATAGAGATCTCCATTTTAAACCCACAACAGCAACACTGTCACATAGTTTGTGAGATGAAAGAGTGTGGCTGGCTCCAGTTTGGTTATATTAATGTTACTGATAGATCTGTTTTTATCTGGATTGCTGTTTTATGTACTATATATTGGTTTCTATGTTTTTCTATCTTCCTGGGATTTTTTTCTATTTTTTTAAATGTTGTATGTTATCATGGTGAGAAAAGCCTTGAAAAGTTAGTCTTTCCAGCCCTACTTCCAGGAGTGAAATCCACCAGGTTCTGACAGGTTCTAGAGAACTGGTAGTGGAAATTTTGAGTAGTTTGGAGAACCAGTAGCAGAAATTTTGAGTAGTTCAGAGAACCAGCAACTACCACCTCTGGCTGGCCCCAGAGTGGGGAGGGAATGGAGATTTTGCAATATCCTTTCCCCAGGAGTGGGGTTGGGATGGAGATTTTGCAGTATCCTTCCCCTGCCACACCCACCAAGCCATGCCCACCAAGCCACACCATGCCCACCAAGCCATGCCCACAGAATCGGTAGTAAAAAAAATTGGATTTCACCACTGCCCAGTAATTAAGGAGGTGAAATGTTTTGGATGCAAAGCCATTAAGATGCTTTGGAGAAGGTCTGCACACACCTATCAACAGCTCCCTAACGATATAAGCAATCCTGAGAAAATATGAGTTTGGTGAAGAAGGTACTAAGAGCATCCCATGCTCCTTGCCAGCTTCAGACCCAAAATGCTGCACACCTCCCATCTGACTCCACTGCCCCAAATACACAACATTAAGGTTTAAAACTGGGCTGGGTGAGATATCAAAAATATTTCCATTTCACTGTAGTTTAACTGTCTTCCCAAAAGCATTTTCATGGGAATACAGTCATAAATCATCCTTTTTATATTATGTCCATAAATGCCTCAGATAAACTACTGAAATAATTCTATCTCTCCTTAAATATGCCAGAGCTAATGGTGAAACTCTTAAGTTATTCACAGTTTCTAAAGCTTATAACTGTATCTCACAATATACACATGTGGACACATCTAGCTGAATTTGGGGATCTCAAAAGGCAGGAGTGGGAAGTCACCAAAAAGCACCAGGGCTGTAGGCTTGCCTGGAAACTAGGAGAGAAATCATTCTTGAAAAGGCAAAAGCAGACCTCATCCACTTTGTTGCCAAGAAAATTATATATCTAAAGCTAGCCTGAGTTATGCTCAGCTTGCCTTTACAATTCTGAAAAAAATCATTTCAAGTTGATACCTGAGGGCTACATCCAGTATCACATATCTCAGTGTGGTGGGTTTGTAAGATCTGAAAAGGACTTCTATTATTCTGTTTCTGGGAATCAGAACCCAGATAGTTTGAACTAAAATGTGAATCAAAATGATTATTCTCTCATTTTAAAAGCCTGTGGATCAAAACTTTTCACACAATACCAGCTATAGCTCTGTTTTTTCTTCCTTTCTTTGTCTATACCCTCCTTTAGTAATAAATAACTATAGAACACTTCAAATATAATCTAAGTCACATATACATATACATATACATATACATATACATATACATATACATATACATATACATCATATACATATACATATACACATACACACACATATACATATACACATATACATATACATCATATACATATACATATACACATACACACACATATACATATACACATACACACACACACATATACATATACACATACACACACATACACACACACATCTATATATCTTTATCTATCTATATCTATCTATCTATCTATCTATCTATCTATCTATCTATCTATCTATCTATCTATCTATCTATATGCATATCTTCCAAAAATGATTCTGAAGGAGGTATAAAAGTAACAATTTAGGTGAGCCATAGTATCCCTAAATTATTTGATTCCAACTGGAATCCCGTTAAGTACTATTCAGTTGAAATAGTAAAAACTGAAATCATAATCAGTCATAAAAGTCTCCATTTAAAGAGTTAAAAGCAGAATTTCACTCAGGCCTCTACAGAATTGTACTTTTACTCAGACTTAGGTAAGGCATTTGATAATGTAGATGATAACCTCCATCTTGAAAAACCAAACAGGAGCAATGTGGGATTGGTAGTCCCACTATCAGATGGATTCCCAGGTGGTTGAACAATTATAGTCAGTGTGAGATTCTTAATAGGTCTATCCCTATGTCCACATTGAGAGAGGTATGTAGTAAGGTACCTTATGATACTATCCTGGGCCCAGAACTCTTCCACATCTTCATAAATGATTTAGAGGAAAGAATAGAAGGGATGCTCATAAAATCTGCAGATAAACACAAAACGATTTGTGACGATTACTAAAACCACAGAAGACAGGGAAAAGATGGCTATGAAGAGACATGATCACAGTCTTCCATTACATGAAGAGATATCATAGGGCAGAGAATTTGGATTTAGCAGCCACATGTAGACAACAACCAATACATAGAAAATTAACAGACAAAGATCCAAACTTGAAATAAAGAGGAATTTCCTGATTGTGAAACCCATTAGGCAGTGGAGAAGCCTTTCTTTGAAGTCACAGAGGCTCCATTACTGGAAGTTTTCAAGAAAACATTGAATAGCCACTTCTGCTAGATGGTATGAAGATTCCCGCATGAGGCAAAAGATGGATCAGATGACTTCCAAGTTTCCAACCAACCATATGATTTTGTGATTGTATGAGTTCAGGCTTAAAAATCTTCAGTTCCAGGCTGCAAATTGCCAGAATAGTATTTGTGAACAGCTTTATTTGGTTGGCTCTCCCAGCATCTGTTTCTTCATTAGACTCAGCATATTTGATTTTGGATTTTGCTTTTGTTGACCAGTAGCCAATTCACCGCTAGTCAAATCAAGCTGGCTAGACAATCCTGGAAGACATTAAGGAAATATTTATATTATCATATTAAAATGTTGATGTGAGCAGTTGTGAAAAAGGCAAGCTGATAGCAATCTTAGACTGAATAAAACATTGTGATTTAATATCATTTGCTGTTGGAAATATAACTTCCTAATTGCAGATCTGGTGGTCTTGCTGTAAAGTCCATGATTAAATTCATGTACCTCATTTAATTTTCAAGTTAACAAATGGAAGATTGGGTTTTGAAGCTTTGATGAAACTGTTAAACAGTACAAAAAGCAATATTCTGCAGAATTGTTAAAATCATTGGAGCTAAAACTACACTGGCATTATGTAGGCAAAATCCTATTAAGTGTCTACCATTAATGAGTGGTTTGTAAAGTCATTTGAAGTTGCATGATTGGAAAAAAACCCCACACATTTAGTTCAGTGAAGAAATTGATAGTTCTGTTTTACAATCACTTTTTTCAGACACAAAGGCTCTAGAAAGACCGATCAGTTTTGCTTTTCTTCAGTTATTATGCTTTTTTCATTATGAACTTAAACACATATACACACTCCCAAACAGTTGTGCCTGAAAAGTTGAATAGACTTTCAATCTCTTCAAGTCTCACTGTCTATATGTACATATATTCAAGAGTTACATCTCATGATTGTTTATTTTACAGCTTTTCTATACCCATCCAACTCATATACAGACAGAAAGAATAATGAACTTCAAATCCACATTAAAACAACAATAATACTTGGATGGTCATCCACCACTTATAGTATGGGCCAAAGTCCTGACAAAACAAAATGCTTTAATGAGAGATCCGAAGATGCCATGCACATTTCTAGAGTACCATATTTCAGAGGGTTGAAACTCCTAAGAAAAAGATCACCCTGTGATACGCACCTTTTTCTCTCATGAGAATACGACCTTCAGCAGATACTCTTTAGATATTCAGATCAGAAGGATAATATAATGCTTGGCAAGGCATGCCCTGACAGATTCCAACATCTTGGCTTTACAGTCATAACCAACATTGAGAGGGGGGGGGAGAGAGAGAGAGAGAGAGGCAAGCAGACAGATAGATAGTAGATACTGTGTTTCCCGAAAATAAGACCCTGTCTTATATTTTTTTGAACACTGAAATAAGTGCTTGGCCTTATTGCCATGCACTCAAAAGCCCGATTTGGCTTATTGTCAGGGGATATCTTATTTTGGGGGAAACAGGGTAGATAGATGATCAGGTAGGTAGGTAGGTAGGTAGGTAGGTAGGTAGGTAGGTCGGTAGGTAGGTAGATGATAAATAGATAGATAGATGATAGATAGAAAACCTTTATTGCCAATTTTTTTCAACCAGCTGTGTGACTTCAAAAGAAACAAACTCTGGACTAGAGTAAGCCAGCAGAACTTCCAAGTGATCCTCCAAGTTGATTTGTGCTGAGAATATTTTTAACTGCATAACAGTTAACAGTTTCTTTAATTGTATAACTGTACTTAGGGTTTAATGCACCTAAATAAGATATTTTTTAAAAAATTTCCCCAAGATATCTCAAAAAGCAACCAGAAAATCTTGGCTCCTTTCCAGTAGTGGGTTTCAAATCCCAGAGCTACCGGTTTGCTATGAGTAGCGTGCAGGCACGCAGGCATGCTCGTTCACTTGCTTTGTGAGTGCACGGCGCTTCTGCACATACACAAAGTGGTTTTGATGATGTTTGGGTGGGTGGGTGGAGCCTCCCGCCACCACCACTACCAGTTCACCCAAACTGGGGCAAACCGGAAGCAACCCACCACTGCTCCTTTCCCAAAAAGATATTAAGGAAAGAGTAAGGCCAAACCTCATTTCTCCCCTTGTTATCTGTGCCTGTCCAATATAGCTGAACTCAGACAAGCTAGCCAAACAGACACTAAAGGAAAGTATAGAAATCCATACATAAGCAATCTAAAAAGATAAATTTCCACTACCATGTATTACTACTTGATTAACTAAAAATAGCAGAGGAAAACATTGTGGCCCAAACATCCTAAGGAATGTCTGTAGAGATACTCAGTCATCCAGGTCATGGTTGTCCCAAAGGTGCTTTTTTTTTTTTAATTAATTTTTTTTTAATTTTTGATTTATATGCCACCCTTCTCCGGAGACTCAGGGCGGCTTACAATGCATTAAGCAACTGGATTTTCAGGAGGCAACTGGATTTTCTTGTTTTTTCCTTTTCAAGATGTTTCATTTCTCATCAAAGAAGCTTCTTCATCGACTTCCAGTGGCGCTGCCAGCATCGCAGAAGCTCTTTTGAGAGCTGCATTCCCCCTGGGAACCGTAAAACCGTGGAGCAGTGAAGATCAGATGTTCCAGTAGCTCAGAACTTTCCCCTCAGGCAAAGAGGGGGGAGTGAGCTAATTAGGCGTAGGTTGAGCCCCCCCGAATCCCCCCAGGATTAATCCCCTGGGGTGGGGAATGAGGGAGCTCCCCAAATGCCTAATAAAAGCTCCGGACCTGGGCAGCTTCTGTCTCCGACAGAACAAGGTGCAGCGACCACTCCTGCGAACTTAATGAGACCAACAGAGTGCAAGACGCAGGCAAAGCAAAGCAGAAGACCAGGCATTAACAGCAAGTATAATAACTTTAACACCAAAACTTTCACTTCCTTCAAGAAGTTAGAGAAAGCTTTCAAAGATGGCGCTGGCTGGTTTTAGATTGTGAAATCGAAACTTAAGAAGACAGTGATTGTTAACACTCGTTAGCATTTGTTAAGGTTGTTAACAGTTTAAGACTTTACTGAATGGAGAGAGGCTTGAAGCTTAAAGAGACAGGATTATTTGCTGATTAGTTGTAAAAGCTACAGAGGACTTTAAACAAGAATTCTGCTGGCTTTGCTGGGGAGAAGTTGGGGGAAAGTGAAACCTGGAAATGGCAGCTAGACAAGCAAAGCCAGGGGTGGTGAAAAGTGCTAGATCATCCCCAGCTCAGACTTCAAGAATTCAATCATTGGTTCCACCCCCCACCCCCCAGCCTCTACAGAATCACAAGCCTTAACTTTGGAAGCTCTGGAGGGGGCATTGAAGAAATTGTCTGATAATTTGGAAGAAAAAATTAAAACTCATTTAGAAGAAAAATTAAAAGAGGTGCAGGAAGATTTGCAGGGCATTAAAGAGACAATCCAGACTAACAATAATGAAATAAGAGAAGATATAGTGGAAGCCTTTAAAGGAGTGTGGGGTTTGGCTACCACATTGGAGGAAAGGGTGGAAGAAATTGATCAGCATAATTCGGAGGTGGATGTTAAGCTGAAGGAAGCTCAGATAAAAATGGAGAGAGTGGAAGCTGAACTTGTAATGGAACAATACAGATCAATGGAATGGGCAGTTCGGGTGAGAGGATTGAAAGAGAATAATCAAAAAAATCTTAGAGAAATCTTTGTTGAACCCTTTGCACATCTTACTGGAGAAGCAAAGGCTGAGTGTGCCTGGCAATTGGATAAAATATTTCGTGTGAATTCATATATTGCAAGACAAAGACATCTGCCCAGAGAATTGTGATTTACTTTAGAACAAGGAGGATGAGGAATCAAGTCTTACAGGCATCCTACCAAAAGAAACTCCAAGTGGAGGGACAGGAAGTCATAGTAATGAAGGAGATCCCCCCGAAAATGTTGAGATCTAGGAAGGATTATGCTTTCTTAGTGGAGGAACTTAGAAAACGTCAATTACAATACAGATGGGAGGCACCAGCTGGACTAGTGGTGAACTACCTGGGTGAGAGATATTGCCTTAATTCAGTGTGGAAAGCAAGAGATTTTTATACTACTGTGCTGCAGGCTGGAAAGCTTCCATCTCCACAGGCAACAAGAAAGAAAAATACTGAAGAGGCTAAAAAGGGGGAAGAAGCAAAGCAGGCTCAAGCTCAAGGGGGTGCATTGACTAGTCAACAACAGTTATCGCAAATTACAGAGGATGTTCAACTATTGGATTTATTTGAAAAAATGGAAGAACCCAAAGACCAAAGACAGACACAGGCGGCAACTAAACGTAAAGAAGAACTGAAGAAACAACAGATGTCAATCCAAGAAATGGCACCTATTAATACAGAAGCTGTGGGAGGAGCTAGACCTAAGAAATTCCATCAGGATTTCGAAAAGGTTCTTCAGAAGCTTTCAGGAGCCAAAGATGGCATTTAAATTTTTGACCTGGAATGTTAACGGATTAAATTCACCACAAAAGAGGAGAAAGATATTTCACTATTTGAAACAATTTAAAAATGATGTAATTTGCTTGCAAGAGACTCATATAAGGACAAATGATCAAAAATACTTGACAAATGCTAGATTGGGGACACATTTTGTAGCAGCTGCACCAGAGAAGAAAAATTGAATAGTTATATATATTAGAAATGACTTAACAGCTAATCTAATTGAAGTGGATACACAAGGAAGGTATATAGCAATTGAGTTATTAATAGAAGGGAAGAAAGTGCTTTTAATGGGACTATGCACCAAATCATCAACAACAGAAATTTTACAAATTTTTGCATACAAGGCTAGTACAAATGGATTATACATCATGTATATTGATGGGTGACTGGAATGGGGTAATTGATACCAAGAAAGACAAGGAAGGAACCGTGCCAAATGTACATACATGGGCTAAACTACCCCAGTCTTTTTTTGACATGGTGGATGATATGGAATTAAGAGATATATGGCGTGAAAGAAATTCTGATGAGCAAGATTTTAGTTTTTTTTTCTCTGATAGACACCAATCCTTTTTGAGAATAGATTTTATTTTAATTACTAATGATTTTCTTTCCAGGGTTAAGAAGACCAAGATTTGTCCAAGGACTTTGTCAGATCATAATCCGGTATGGATGGAGCTAGAGGTTGGAGAAAAACCCAGGAGGTCTTGGAGGCTGAACGAAAACTTGTTTAGATACGAGGCAAATGTAAATGAATGTAAAAAACTAATGAAGGAGTTTTTTGAACTGAATATGAACAAAGGTACATCTATGGAAATGGTTTGGGATGCAAGTAAAGCATACATGAGGGGAGTGTTAATGAATTTAAATAATGTATACAGGCAAAAACAGGAGAGAAAACAGAGGGAACTGGAGGAGGAAATAAAAAATAAAGAACAGGCATTAGTAAAGAAACCAGATGATAAGAAGTTAAAAGAGGCGATTACAATACTGAGAGGACAGTTTAGTATGTTGATGTCAGACCAGGTGGCAACAAACTTGCAATATGCTAAGCACAATACTTTTTGCAATGCAAATAAACCAGGCAGATGGTTAGCGTACATATTAAGGAAGAAACAAAGATTACGTACGGTAGATAAAATACAATATAATGGTAAACAGGTATATCAACAGACTATGATTAAAAAAGCCTTTTTAGATTTTTACACAAAGCTCTGTGCTGGTGATAATATACAGGGTAGTGATATAGATAGATTTTTGCAGAAGGAGAATATCTCTGTAATTAATGAGGAACAAAGAGCAAGATTGAATTTAATTATAACTACAGAGGAAATTCTTCTTGCAATTAACAAATTGAAAAGACGGTTTGACTTCGGCATATTACAAAAATCTCCAACTTGAAATGGTGGAACCGCTTAAAGAATTGTTTGTCAAAATACAAATGGGAGGAGAGGTTCCACCATATTGGAGAACAGCTTTTATATCTTTGATTCCGAAGGAAGATCATGATCATACTCAGCCAAAGAATTATAGGTCTATATCTTTACTTAACACAGATTATAAGATTTTTGCAAAAATTTTAGCAAATAGGTTAATGTCAGTTTTTAGCAAAAATTTTAGCAAATAGGTTAATGTCAGGTTTGCAAGGTGTGATTAACTATGACCAAACTGGGTTTATACAAGGTAGACAAATGAAAAGCAATGTAAGACAAATAGTTAACATATTGGAATATTTGGGAAGGAACAACCAGGTCCCTGCAGTGCTCATGTTTTTGGATGCAGAGAAGGCGTTTGATCGTTTGAACTGGAAATTTTTAGAGAAGGTAATTCAAAAGATGCAACTAGGGGAGTATTTTATAAAATCAATTCAAGCAATATATCAGAAACAAACAGCACAAATAATAGTGAATGGAAATTTGACTGAAACAGTTAAAATTGAAAAAGGTACAAGACAGGGATGTCTCCTATCTCCATTGCTGTTTTTTTAACTTTGGAAGTATTGTTGAATAAAATACAGAGGGCAGATAGTTTACAGGGTATTAAGACTAGACAACAAGATTACAGAGTTCGAGCATTTGCAGATGATGTGGTTGTAACCTTAACTCAACCAGTTAAATCAGCTATGATATTAATGGATATAGTCGAACAGTATGTGTTAGATCGGCGCAGGAAAGAAGAAGTGACCAGCAGGGTTCAAGTAACAAGTTTTAATAACAAGAACTGAACGGCTTGTGCGCTGCCGGAGCTCTCCTTATATACACTCCGGCAGACGCACCGCCCACTGACAGGGATTCAAAATTCCCGCCGAAAGGATCTGCAGCCAATCCCAGGCGGATGTCCTTATAAGGACATAACACTCCTCCCCCCTAGTTCTTAGTCAGTCGATCAGGGAAATAGTCACTAAGATAAACAGGACGTCTACGTGCCCGCGTAGACCTGCGCAGTTCAGAGTCAAGATGGACACTCTCCCGGACGGAGGGTGTCTGCTCTGCTCGGGGCTTCTTCCCCGGTGCCGGGCTGGATCTGGCCGTCGAGGACGCGGGCACTGTGTCCGAACCTCCGGCCGGGTCACGGACCTCCGCCTGCGGGCGATGCTGGTCTGCCTCGTTCCTGCACGGATCGTGGAGCCGCCGGTGTGGATCCCTGTTCTTGGCCGGTCCGGAACTCCTGAGCCACGGTAGGTCCCTGGGTCTCCCTCGGGTCCCCTTTGGGCTGGGGTCACGCCGGTCTGGGTCAGGGTGCGAGTCCGGCGGTGGTGGTTGGGTTAACCCCACGGGGTCTCCGGTCGAGTCCGGCTTACTCCCGGGGCTGCAGGTGGACGGACATGGTGACTGGTCGGCTCTGTCGGGGTGGCGTAGGCCTACCTTGCAGGGGTGGTGTAGGCCCTCTCTGCGCGGTTGGTCTGGCGGTGGTGTCGAATGTTCCCTCTGGCCGCTGGGCTGCTCGACCTGGTCGGGTTGGTGCTGGCCTACCCTGCCGGGGTGGTGGAGGCCTTCCTTGCAGGGTTGGTTTTCTGCGCGGTTGGCGGGTTGTTGTAGGGTCTCCTGGACTGATGGCTGGAGGTCCCCAACTCTGGGCTGCCGGTTGCCTACTTCGCAGGGTTGACATTGGCTTCCCCTGCTGGGTTGTCCCCGGTCTACTTGCCTTGCCGGATCTGGTATTAGGCTAGGTGCCGGGGTGCTTGTTCGTCCCTCGGGTCGCCGGTCTCCCTCGTCTGGGTGGTTTAGGCTTACTTCGGCGGGGTGGTTTAGGCCTACCTCGTCGGGGTGGTTTAGGCCTACTGTACCGGGGTGGTTTAGGCCTACCTTGTCGGGGTGGTTTAGGCCTACTGCGCCGGGGTGGTTTAGGCCTACTGTGCCGGGGTGGTTTAGGCCTACCTCGTCGGGGTGGTTTAGGCCTACTGCGCCGGGGTGGTTTAGGCCTACCTCGTCGGGGTGGTTTTCGCTCACTTCCCTCCACCTTTTGCGGAGCTGGTCGAGATGACGTCTCACGATCTGTCCATCGTCCAGCTCAACGCGGTAGGATTTGGGACCGGTTGTGCTGTGTACTGTAGCTTTAAGCCATTTCGGCGAGCCGTGGAAATTCAGAGCGAAAACGGCATCACCGACGGAAAACTGGCGAAGTTGGCGACTGGCGGATGCGGGCACCTCAGAGGAGTATTGCGGGTGCAGTCTGTCCAGGGGAGACCGGAGTCTCCTGCCCATTAAAAGCTCGGCGGGGCATTTTCGGGTGGCAGAGTGAGGCGTGATATGCTGGGTGAGCAAAAAAGTGTCAATGCGCTCCTGCCAGTCACCCGGGCCCATTTTGGCGAGCGACTCCTTCGTGAGCCGCACCATCCGTTCAGCCTGCCCATTTCCGGCCGGTCTGTAAGGGGCAGAAAGGGCATGGCGAATGCCCAAGCCAGCCAGGAAAGCTTCCATGGGCACGGACGTAAGTTGGGGCCCGTTGTCTGAGACCAAAACGTCAGGGAGTCCATGGGTCGCGAAAAGGCGCCGGAGGGCACGGATGGTAGCTTCCGTTGTGGTGGATGCCATGGGAACGACCTCCAACCACTTGGAGTAGGCATCAACCACGATGAGGAGGTGGTGCCCATGAATGGGGCCTGCAAAGTCTATGTGAATGCGCGACCAGGGGGAGCTCGGAGTCTCCCAGGGCATCGGGTCAGATTGAGGCGGGGCGGCTCTGACTTCTTGGCACGGGCTACACCTGGCGACCCAATGTTCAATGTCTTTGTCCAGTGTCGGCCACCAGACGTAGCTCCGTGCCAGGGCTTTCATCCGGACAATGCCCGGGTGTCCTTTGTGCAGCGCCGTAAGAGTCCTTCGTTGAAGAGTGCTGGGAATCAGCACCCTATCTCCCCATAGTAAACAGCCGCGCATGGTGGACAGCTCCCCTTGCTTGCGGCTGAACGGGCTGAAGTCGTCGCTGTCAATTCGAGTCGGCCAGCCTCTCAGGACCCAGGAGTGGACTTGGCGGAGGATGGGGTCAGCTCGCGTGTGCGTCGCTACGTCGGCAGATGTCACGGGACAGTTGCTGTCGTTGTCAATATGCAGCAGCTCGAGCGTGGGGGCCGGGTCTTCCACAGCTTCGGCGGATGGGCACCTGCTCAACGCGTCGGCGTTTGCGATGGCTTTACCAGGCTGGTGGACGAGGCTGTAGGAGTAGCCGGCGAGGAATATGGACCAGCGCGTCATTCGGGGGGACATGAATGCTGGGGTCTGCTTGTCCCCTGCTAGTAGGCCGAGGAGAGGCTTGTGATCGGTAACAATGGTGAATTGCCGTCCATACAGGTATTCGTGGAAGCGCTTCACCCCTGCAACAATAGCCAACGCCTCTTTGTCCAGTTGGCTGTAGTTGCGCTCAGCACTAGACATAGTCTTTGAGAAAAATGCGATGGGGGCTTCACGACCGGTAGGCAGTTCGTGGCTGAGCACAGCGCCAACTCCGTACGGGGAAGCGTCACAGGTCAGTCTGAGGGGCAGTGTCTCATTGTATTGAATGAGCACACTGTCAGAGGTCAGGAGTTGCTTAACGGCTCTGAATGCAGACTCTTCCTCACGTCCCCACCTCCAGGAAACCGCCTTCGCCAGCAAGCGATGGAGCGGCTCAGCAACAGTGGCTTTCTGCTGGAGGAAAATAGCGTAGAAGTTAAGCAATCCAAGGAAAGCCTGAAGCTCCGCTTTGTTTTTGGGGCTGGGAGCTTCATGGATAGCTTTAACTTTTGATTTGGTGGGGTGGATGCCAGAACTATCTATCAGATAGCCCAGGAACTCGACTTCCTGTACCCCAATGATGCACTTGTCTCTCCGGACTCTCAAACCCTTCTCCCTGAAACGCTGGAGAACTAGCCTCAGCCGGTCCAGGAGTTGAGCCTTTGAGTCCCCAGAGATCAGTACATCATCGAAATAAGGCACCACCCCTGGAACGCCTTGGAGAAGGCGTTCCATCATGGATTGGAAAATGCCAGGGGCTGCACTGACTCCAAACTGGAGACGGTTGCACTTAAACGCGCCTCTATGGGTGACAATAGTCTGTGCCTCCGCCGTTTCCTGATCTACTGGCAGTTGCTGGTAAGCCTGGGCCAGGTCCAGTTTTGCAAAAATTTTGCCCTTGCCGAGTGAGTGCAGCAAATGTTGCACTACTGGCACGGGGTATGCGCTCTGCGGCAACGCCTTATTGATGGTCACTTTGTAGTCAGCGCAGATGCGCACAGATCCATCCTGCTTCATGGGAGTCACAATGGGAGTTTCCCATGAAGCATGATCGATGGGTTCCAGAATACCTTGGGCAATCAGCTTATCTAGCTGAGCGTCTACTTTAGCCCGCAAGGCAAATGGAACCCGGCGGGGCTTGAGCCGAATTGGGGTTACCCCCTTGTCCAGATTAAAGGAGATGGGTTTCCCTAAAAACGTCCCTAACTTACCATCGAAGACTTCTTGGAACTCTCCGATGAGTGAGTCGAGTTCGCCTGAGCTAATCTGGTGGATGCCTCCAATAGAAAGCCCCAGCGGCTGGAACCACTCCACGCCCAGCAGGGTCGGGCGGCTATGCTCCACGACGGTTATGGGAAGCTGGCCCTGGAACTGCTTGAAGGCGATCCGGAGGTTGGTCCGCCCGATGACGCCGATGGGGTTGCCGCCGAAATCCACCAGCTTGGAGTGCAGAGGTTCAAGTTGGCGCTTGGAGAGATTCGGCTTGAGCCTCTTGACCTGGTGCCAGTCGATGATCGAATAGACGGAGCCTGAGTCGACTTCCATCGTGCACGGCAAGCCTTCTGCCAACAGTGTCACGTGGAATTTTGTGGCACTGTTGGTGCTGGTGAGGGCGATCGTTGTCTGGTTCACAGCGCCGCCATGAGAACTGGTGCGGTCGTCGCGCTTTTGCTGGGTTGAGGACCGTTTGGACGACCTCTGGGAGTCGCGACGATTTTCTGGATTCTGGGGCTTGATCGACTCCGGAACAGGATCAGAGGCTCTGCATGCCTCTGCGATGTGCCCCCTCTTAAGGCAGCGTCTGCAGGTCGCATCCCGCCAGCGACAGGATTGGCGGGGGTGGTGTCCCTTGCAACTGCCGCACTGAGCGGCGCGGCGGCCATCGTGTTGAATTTCCTGCCTGGTTGGGCGGGAAACTTTTAAAACGGTTGATTCTCCCTCTGAATCAGTCGGAGTGGACGAGTCGTCGGATGATTCCGATGACGGTTTGCGGATCTTATGGATCCCTCGGGACTGGAGCATGGCAGCAGCGGCGGTCTCGGATGTTTCAGCAGCCGTAGCCTCCTCAAGAACGTCCTTCAAGGACAGTCTTTTTCTGCTTAGGAACTTCTTTTGGAGGTTGGCATCTCTCATCCCGAAGACGATCCCGTCGCGTAAGGCATTGTCAACGTTCTCAAATTCGCAGTTAGCAGCGATTTGACGCAATGCCGCCACAAAGTCTTTAAGCGATTCGCCTTCCTTCTGATTACGTTGGCGGAAGGTAAAGCGGTTCGAAATGGGGGTGCCCGTTGGGGCATAGTGGTCTTGCAGGGCCGTCTGCAGATCCACCCAGGACATGACTTCAATGTCCCTGGGTGCGACGAGGTTGACGGCGAGTTCCAGAACGTCGGAGCCGCAGTTAGCGAGGAAGAGAGCCCTCTTCCTCTCGTCGTCTAGGTTGTTGTAGCCGTTTCCCCGGAGGAATTGGCGGAAACGTATCATATACGAACTCCACTTCTCCCGGCTGGGGTTGAAGGGAGCCAGTGAGGCGAACGGCGCTTGCGGCGTTGCCATTTCTCAGACCGCGTCGAGTGACTTCAGCTCGTTATGGCGATCGTGCCACGCGGAGGTTCTTCTCTAGACCTTCGTCGCCAGTGTTAGATCGGCGCAGGAAAGAAGAAGTGACCAGCAGGGTTCAAGTAACAAGTTTTAATAACAAGAACTGAACGGCTTGTGCGCTGCCGGAGCTCTCCTTATATACACTCCGGCAGACGCACCGCCCACTGACAGGGATTCAAAATTCCCGCCGAAAGGATCTGCAGCCAATCCCAGGCGGATGTCCTTATAAGGACATAACAGTATGGTCAAGTTTCAGGATTTAAAATAAATATAGGTAAAACTAAGATGTTAACCAAGAATATGACTATAGAAGACAGACAAGAGTTGGAGAGAGTTATGGGCTATGAGATAGTGAAGAAGGTTAAATACTAGGAGTTTATATTGCAACGTCAAATGGGAAGTTATATAAATATAACTATGAAGTGTTATGGCATAAAATACAGATAGATTTAGAAAAATGGAAAAAATTAATGTCGTTGTTGGTAGGATTGCGGCAGTCAAAATGAGTGTTTCGCCTAAGTTTTTATTTTTGTTTCAAATGATACCAATATTTTAAAAAGATGCAAATTTGGAAGATTGGCAGAAAGGTATTAATAAGTTTATTTGGGCTGGTAAGAAACCAAGTGTTAAGAATAATGCAATATACTTGTGAAAGAGGAGGCTTGAAAATGCCAAATTTGAAATTGTATTATGAAGCAGCTGTACCAGCGGTTATCAGTGATTGGATTAACCTAACAGAAGAAAGGATTCTGAATATTGAAGAAGGTTATGACTTGATATATGGCTGGTATGCTTACTTGATCTATGATAAAAAGGTGGATAGGATTTATTAAGGAATGCTTTATTGTGTGTCTGGAAAAAATAACAGTATAAACTAAATGATAAGATATCTTTGTGGACAGTTCCCAGACATGCAACTGAGAATATAAGTATACAGCAACGACAAGATATAGTTACCTATAAACAATTATTGATTATAGACAAGAGTGTGTATCAGTTAAAATCCTTGAATACACTGAGAGAGGAAAGATTGATTCAAACTTGGTTTCAATATGTACAGTTGCAGAATAGGTGGAAAATAGACCAAAAAATTGGAATTGCACGTAGTGAAGAACATTTGATACAACAGATTAGAGACCAGAGGCCAATGCATATAAAAAGATTATATAGTGTATTGATAGAAATTGATTTAGAGACAGAATTCGTTAAAGATTGCATGATAAAATGGGCACAAAACTTTGAAGAACCAGTAATGATGGAAACTTGGGAAATGATCTGGGTGAGAAATGTAAAATCTACACAAAAGCACAAAATCTACAAGAGAATTTTTATAAGATGTTTTACAGATGGCATATGGATCCAAAAAAATTGGCTTGTATGTATCCTACCCTGCAACCTAAGTGTTGGAGATGTGACTGTGTTGAGGCTACTTATTTTCATATCTGGTGGACATGTAAAAAAGTTAAAGCATTCTGGATAAAAATATGGTGGATTATGCAGAATGTTTTGAAAAAAATGATAGAATTTACCCCACAGCTGTTTTTATTAGGTATTATACAAAACTGTACGGTAATAGAAACTAAGTTGATGCTGAATTTAATAACTGCAGCGAGACTTCTGGTGGCGCAGTATTGGAAGAAGGAAGAACTACCATCTATTGAAGAATGGACATTAAAAGTAATGAATTTAGCAGAAATGGCAAAAATTTCAGCATATTTAAAAGACCATTCAAATGAGAAATTTAGGTTAGAATGGAAAAGATGGATGGAATATATTCAAGGTAAATATAAGACTAGAAAATTATCATTAGTTTTTTGAATGGGTAATGGGTTATAGAGTGTTATAAAGTATATTAGGTTAGATTAGTTAAGAGAAGTTAAAAGTTTAAGAGGGTGATGAGAAACTACAGATTATTAGCTTAAATTAGTTTATGATTGTCTAATGTGATACTCTGTATTTTGCTTTGGGAAGAGAGGGTTGGGGTGGGGTTGGGTTAGGGAGGGATTGGGAGGAAGGGGTGGGGGGAAGGGGATATATATGTAAAATGTTTGTTAAAAATTTTCAATAAAAAAAAAGAAGCTTCTTCATCAATGACAGAATAATGGGGAATGGAAGGATTTATATTCCTTGCAGACAGCTGGAAATTTGCATCCTTTTAGAGGGTCGTTGAAGAACTTGCAGATTTATCTGTGTCCTCAGGATCACTTGAGTAATGTTCCTGCTTCCTATAGTCTGCAATTTTTCCTCTGGAAATCCTTTCCTACTCCCTCACCATAGGGAATGATGAGAGTTGTCAAATAACCATCAGTGAAGTTGCTTCAAATTTCCTGCTTTGAAGAATTGATCCATGATCAACAACTCCAGCACATGTTTTATTCCTCAGAACATCCAGTTCTCCTGCACTCATTATAATCTAAGCAACTGAAAAGGAATATCTTTTTTTTAATTAAATGTTTTATTTTTCAATGTAATAATTCCATCTTCAATTAAACAGTGTGTCATCAGGTACAGATATCTTTATACAGTAATAATCAAAATTTACAGCAATATTCATTACTTTAACATTAATTCTATAGTATTAAAATGATATTAAACATAATCATATTAAACATAAAATTAAACATAAATCATAATATTTGCTTCTCTCTCTTAATATATTTTCTTTATTTCACTAATCTTGGTTAAAATGGTCTTTTGTTTCCCTGTTTCTAACTTCCATTTTTATTGTCTAACCATTGATAAAAATAATTCCCATGTCATGTAATATTCAGTTTGTTCTTTTTCGTTGATTGCTAGCATTAGTCTATTCATTTCTGCACATTCTAATATTTTTCACATTTTCATCTGTGGGAATCTCTTCATTTTTCCAATCTTGTACAAATACAATTCTAGCTGCAGTTAATATATGAATAATTAAATATGCATTCACCTTATTATATTTTTCAGATAAAATCCCCAACAAGAATATTTCTGGCTTTAAGTCAATGTGCTGCTTTATCATTTTTTCCATGAAAAGGAATATCTTGAGTCACCCTAGAGGCCTCAACCAGCAGTAGGTGTCATTTTTATAACAACCACCTTTGTCTCCCAAGGATGCCTTTTGGGAGAAAGCCATGAGAAACCATGGCTTGGATTTTGTCAGGAAAGGCACCCAGACAAAAAGAAAAGTGCAATGAAACTTGTCCCATTTTTCAACATGAAGGAAAACAGAAGCATTTTCCTCCCGTTGTTTCTTTCTGCCTGTTGTAATGTGGAAGTGAAAGATCTTTACCTGGAAATGAGTTGGTTCTTGGGGCACAAAAAAAAGGCAAAGTCTGCCACACCTAAAGCTTGCAAGAAGAAACCAAGTGGAGTTCCAGGGGTGTCTGTGTGTGTGTGTGTGTCAAAAAAAAGTCAAGATGCATCTGTGTTATCCCACCCATTTTTTTTTTTTATTGAAAAAGTTTTACATTACATTTTATAATATAAAAACCCCCCCTTCCCCCTCCCCTTCCCCCCCCCATCCTATCCCTTCTATCCCTCCCCCCTCCCTTGACTTCCGCTATTTGACAAACATTAATCTTATCATATTCAACATTCTTTAAAGGCGAGATCCCTTTGCAAAGAAATTAACTATTAACACTTCACTAACATTCACATACTTATAAATCTAAACATATTAGATTAAGACAATTTAGCTAAATAAGCTTAATACATTCTCTTTAAAGTTAAATCTATACCTCAGTTATATACTCTTCATTTTAATAATAATAATTAACCATATAACTATACCTTTCATACAATTATTTAAGTATACTAACATTTAGTGATCTTAAATTTTAAACTCTACATCTATTATAAATTCTTCAGTTTAATAATAATAATAAACCACGTAACTATCCATACATTTACTTAAATACATTCTAACTCTAATTCAACTGAGCACTATTTGGAATTTCTTGCTTTGATATTTCTTCTTCATATAATCAACCCATTTCCTCCATTCCTTGACAAAAGCTTCATGGGTCCTTTCCTTTAGGTATGCAGAAATTTTTGCCATCTCTGCCAGATTAGACATCTTCAATATCCATTCCTCTATGGTAGGCACTTTGTCTTTCTTCCAATATTGACCTATCAGTAATCTGGCTGCAGAAATCATATACAATATTAACCTAGTATCAATTACTGAAAAACCCTTGACTATTCCCAACAAAAAGAACTGAGGAGAAAACTCCAACTTCTTCTTCAAAATGTTCTGCATCACCCACCAAAGTTTAATCCAAAATGGTTTCAACTTCCTGCATGTCCACCAAATATGAAAATATGTTGCATCCAAACAATCACACCTCCAACATTTAGGTTGAACATTTGGATACATACATGATAATTTTTTGGGATCTAAATGCCATCTATAGAACATTTTATAAAAATTTTCCCTTAGGTTCTGTGCTTGCGTAAATTTAACGTTCTGGACCCAGATCTTTTCCCATGTTTCTAACATTACTGGTTGATCAAAATTCTGTGCCCATTTAATCATGCAGTCTTTAACTAACTCCCCCTCTGAATCTCTCTCCAACAGTAAATTGTACAATCGTTTAATATGCATCGGTCCTTTACATTTTATCTGAGTCATCAAGTCCTCTTCATGTAGCATTAATCCAATTTTCTGATCTTCTCTCCATCTCGCTTGAAGTTGAAAGTACTGCAACCAAGTTAAATTGACTCCATCTTCCAACAGAGTATTCCAAGACTTCAAACACCAACTGCCCCCATCAATAAAAAGTATCTCTTTGTACAACAACCCCCCGAGTGACTTTATTTTTGGCAAAATATGCCCAAGATCCAACCACAAAGGTATTTTGTAATCCAATTGAAACTGGTGCTTCTTCCAAACTCTCAGCAAAGCGTGTCTTAAAATATGCCTATTAAATACACTGTCTCTCTTATCTTCATAAAGTAGATATGCATGCCATCCAAATTGCAAATCATGGCCTTCTATATTCAAAATATCTCTTTTGGTTATTCCAATCCAATCTCCGACCTGTATCAATGCTGCTGCTTCATAATATAAACGTAGATTTGGAACTTTAAGGCCACCACGTTCACGTACATCTTGCATAATCTTAAATTTAACTCTTGGTTTTTTCCCACTCCAAATAAATTTATTTAAGCCTGCTTGCCAGTCCGTCAGATATTTATCATTTTTAAGCACCGGAATCATTTGAAACAGAAACAGAAATCTAGGTAGAACATTCATCTTAACAGCTGCAATTCTACCAAGCAAAGAAAGTTGCAGTTTTTTCCATGTATCAAGATCTTTTTGAATCTTATGCCAAAGTTCTTCATAATTATTTTGAAAGAGTTTTTTATTAGATGCTGCAACTTGAACCCCTAAATATTTCACCTTTGTAGCTATTTCAAAGCCTGCCACCCTTTCAAGCTCTTTCCTTTGTGGTTCCAACATGTTTTTAACTATCATCTTAGTCTTTTTCTGGTTCAGGCTAAAACCTGAAACCAGACCGTATTCCTCTATAATATTTTTCATCTGTATGATAGATTCCAAAGGTCGTGTTAGGGTAACAATCAGATCATCTGCAAATGCCTTTGTTCTGTAATCTATTTGCCTTACAACTATTCCACTCATTTTGTCCGAGTCCCGTAGAGCATTCAGCAGCACTTCTAGCGTCAAAATAAACAATAGTGGAGATAATGGGCAGCCTTGTCTTATCCCTTTCTGTATATTAAAATTAGTAGTCAAACTGCCATTAATAATAATCTGTGCTGTCTGTTCTTGATAAATTGCCGAGATTGCTTGTATAAACTGATCTCCAAAATTCATCTTATGCAAAATCTTTTTTAGAAAATCCCAGTTGACTCGATCAAAGGCTTTCTCCGCATCCAAAAACACCAGCACCGCAGAGATCTGTTTCTTTTCATCAAGATATTCCAACAAATCTATGAGTTGCCTAACATTGTCTTTCATGTATCTGCCTTCTATAAAACCAGCTTGGTCTTCATGAATCACATCTTGAATAACTGGCATCAATCTGTTGGCTAATACTTTAGCAAAAATTTTATAATCCGTATTCAGGAGAGATATTGGTCTAAAATTTTCAGGTATAGCAGAGTCTTCTTCTTTAGGTATCAATGATATAAAAGCCGTCTTCCACGAGGGAGGTATTTTTCCCCCCTGTTGAATATTACAAAACAAGTCTTTAAGAGGCTCTATCAGTTCCTCTTGCAAGGTCTTATAAAAAACTGCTGTCAAACCATCTGTCCCAGGAGCTTTAGATAGTTTCAATTGTTTTATTGCATATGAAATCTCTTCCAATGTTATAGGTCGCTCCAGTCTGTCACTTTGTGTGCTAGAAATTTTTGTAACTCTCTTCTTGTGTAAATATTCATCGATAAGATCTTCTTTAACTTTATCGGCTTGATACAATTTCGAATAATAGGTTAAAAAAGCTTGATGTATTAAGTTTTGCTGATGTATTCGTTTCCCTTTATACTCAATAGCATTTATCATACGTGAATTTTGCTGTTTCCTCAAAGTATAAGCCAACCATCTGCCAGGTTTATTAGCGTTACAAAAAGTATTATGTTTAGCATACTGCAGATTAGTTGCTGTTTGTTCAGCCATCAGCATTTGAAATTGATCTTTCAGGAGTTTTATAGTTAACAATACCTTTTCGTCAGTCGGATTCTTAATGAGCAATTGTTCTTTATCCTTTATCTCCGTCTCCAAGTCCAATCTCGACTTCTGTCGAATTATTTTATGTCTAGAATTCATATGTATCAGTGCACCCCTCATATAGGCCTTACATGCATCCCAAACTATCTCGATGGGTGTACCTTTATTCAAATTAATATAAAAAAATTCTTTAATTTGTTCCTTTAACTCCTTAATATACTTTTCATGTCTGAAGATATTCTCATTCATACGCCAAGATCTCCTTTCTCTCTTGCCTGGGTTCATCTCAATCCAGACTGGACTGTGATCTGTTAAAGTTCTAGGAAGAATTTTTGTTTTTGTCACTACATTAAGTAAATCAGTAGTAGCCAGCATAAAATCAATTCTCGAGAAAGATTTATGTCTATCTGAAAAGAAAGTAAAATCCAATTCATCTGGATGATGAATTCTCCAAACATCCTTCAACTCTAGTTCTTCTTTCATGGCAAAAAAAGTCTGTGGTAACTTATTCCCTTTCTTGGCAGATGTCTTTTTATCCAATGTTACATCAATCACCCCGTTCCAATCTCCCATAATCAAGAAAGATTTGTAATTCCACTGCAAAATTTTCTCATTCAACATTTTATAAAAACTTTCCTGTTGCTGGTTCGGGGCGTAGATGCCAATTAAAAGCACTTCAACATTCTGTACAGTTATTACGACAGCAACATATCTCCCCTCATCATCCGCTTCTATAAGTTTAGCTGGTATTCTTTTAGCAATGTAGAAGACAAGTCCATTTCTTTTGGCCCCACTAGAAGATATAAATTGTAATCCAATTTTTGAGATTAAAAGCTTCTGGTCCTGGGTTCTTATATGAGTTTCCTGTAAGCAGACAACATCATTATTGTATTGTTTTAGATAGTGAAATATTTTTCTTCTTTTCTGCGGTGAATTCAAACCATTCACATTCCAAGATAAGATTTTAAGTATCATTTTGACGATGGCTGAAGCTCTCGAAGCAATTCGCGAAGAGTTCCCGCAACCGCCGACGTCTTCGGTCTTGCTCCTCCCACAGCTTCTGAGTATAACTTTTTCCCATTCGCTTCCTTCACCTCCTGTGGTGTCTTCTCCCGATATGTTTCCAATCGTTGTTTCCCTGCCGCTCTGGTTATACGTTGGTTCTGGGGTTCTTGCATCAGTAAATCCAAATCCGGTTCCACCTCTCTTGTGGCTCTGGATTGCTTTGGTTTCACCTCAGGGATATCTATTAATGAATCTTCTAATACACCTCCTACTGCACCTAGAATTTCCTCCCTTGGGGCTTCTTGACCTTCCTTTAGCAGTCCCTGTTGAAAAACCTGCTCAACTGAGATATCTTCAATAGGTATAAGTGTAGAAGAGCGAGGTGAAGGAACTTTTTTCAACACATTGTTATAGAACTGTTCCGCCTTCTCCACCGAATTGATACGATATCTCACATCTTCAAATCTTAAAACAATACCAACAGGGACATCCCACCTAAATGGAATCTGACGCCGCTTCAACTCATTCACAAGGAAACCAAAGTCTTTCCGGTCTCTTAACATCTTTGGTGGTAATTCTTTGAAAACCCCAATTTGATTGCCACCATGTAGAAGCGTAGACTGAAAAGAGTATTGCAAAATGTCATTTCTCAATTTCCTCTCAGTAAAGTAAATTACAACATCTCTTGGCAAATTTCTCTGTTTTGCAATGCGTGAATTGGCTCTATACAGCTTGTCTATTCTATTATCCACCACCTCTGGTTCAACTTTCAAAATCTTCGCCAACACCTCCACACAGGTTGCCCTCAGGTTTTCACGATTATGTTCTCTTAGGCCTCTTAATCTTAGAGCAAATTCCATATTTCGAAATTGTAGCATGGTGATCTCCTCTTCAAACCTCTGGCTTTGCACCCCCACCTTAAACATCTGTTCTTTTACTTCCTTTTTGTTTGCTTCAACTTCAAGATTTAAGTCCTCCACTTTTTTCTCAATCGCCAGTAAAGCATCAGTAAGAACCGTGGCTACTTTAGTTACACTCTGCTGTAATCCTTCAGTTTTTTCTTCCACCAGCTCCTTAACTTCCCCCACCACTGTTTTCATTTCTTTTTGATTTTTATTCAACCTTTCATCCAATTTACTCATTTGGCCAGAGAGTTCTCCCATATATTTCTGTATGAATGCTTTCAAATCTTCTATATCACAATCCTGTGTCTGTTTTAACTGCTTTGAAGCTGACACTGGCTTTTCCTTTGTTTGGTGTGTGGGGGAATCCCCCCCTGCTCTCTTTGAAGTCATGCCTGTACAGAGCTTAAATCCAGGCAAAAAAGAAAAGAATCTTCTTCCTTTTCCTGATCTCCCCAGGTTTACAAAAGAGGAGCAAGTTCCATTAACTTTTATGAGGAAAAGATACTTTAAGGAACTATTATTGTAAAAAACTTGTAAAACTTGTGAATAAACAAAGTCCAATTACAGCCAAACACACTTTCGCTTTCTTGTTTCACTTTCTCCTTCCGCTTTCACTGACTCTGCTTTGATCAAGCGCCATTTTCACACACTTTAACTTCAAACAGCTTGCTTTCCAAATTTTAAAAAAAACTCATTAAGAACTTTATATTCATCAAAGGATCTCACCAAGCTAGTTGTTTTTCACTTGGGAATTAGCTTCGTTCGTTTCGATTCCTCTCCAGCTTGTTCTGACAGGCAGAAGTCCCACGCCGCTCGGAGCTTCAGCAGCTTAAATAGGGAGCCCCAACAAAAGCGCTTACCAGGGCTTAGAGACCACCCTGGCAGCACTTCTGGGGCTCAACCTTTGCTGCCCACTCTCGCTCCCCCCCACTGCAAAGGGGGAGCGTTCCAAGCCGCTTTTGAAGTAATAAAGCGGCTCTACAAGCGGCGGGGGCGGCGGACGATCAAACGAGCCGCCCAGCGCCGAAGAGATCGAAACCGGAAGTCATCCCACCCATTTTTTATATGGTCACGGCCCCCATTCTCACTTTTTTACCTCATGGATGATTTTGGTAGAATCCAAAGAGCTGCAGAATCATTTTTTTTCTCCTTTTCTTAACAGTTCCCATAGACATAAAGTTGCCCCTTTACAGTATGCATTATTTCCTATCTTCCCCCTGTTGCCTAATTATTTTACTATTATTTTACTATTTATTATTGAGCTGTATTCACAGACCATTCAATGCATTTAGTACATCTACCCCACAGTGGACTTTTCCCACCTGCTTTGTGAATACTCACTCCACTCCATAGCCATCAGAGGCCTTCCTAAGGCATTATTGGTGGATTGGAAACATGAGACACTTCGAGACTAATGATTACTTAATATAAATGCACAAATTAGTATGCTCCGGTGAAAATGCCTAATGTAGAGGTGCTGAAAGAATGCCAAGACAAATCCCTGCAAGTGTGTGTATCAACACAGAAGCTTAGTTAGAGCCAGGGCTTAGCCCAAAGACCTGTTTTGTCTAATACTTTTTCTAATACTAAAACGAATGAAACAAAATACCTCTGAACCGTCTTTTTTCCCACTCCACTGAATAAACCCTTGCATACATGGATTGTAAGACTAATTTCTAATGACTGAAAGTTCAGCATATGAATGTATAAATTCTATTTTTAGCAGTGCATGTAAGATGACCAATTCATCTATTCTTATTTTTATTGCATTTATTATCAGATTTTTCTACAGACTCAGCACAGTATACGTGAAATTCCTATATGGATCCTCTCTCCAGAATTATTAGTTCAGTCTATCAGAATCTTTACTAATATGCTGATCTGGGGATCTCCTAAATATCTAGGATGGGTCTCCAAGTTTGGCAACTTTTTAAGACTTGTAGACTTCAACTCTCAGAATTCCCCAGCCAGCATGGCTGAAAAAATCTGGGTCCACAGGCCTTAAATTTTCCAAGTGTGAAAACCCTGATCTAGAACAATTAAAATACGTATGATGAAATAAGTCATCCTTTTAAGGGCCATTACTCAAATAATAACTGATATGGAAATATGCATAAAAAATAAAATGTACTTCCTGATGGAAAACACTTGCTTACAAAAAGTGTATATCCTAGGAATAATATTTACAAAAATGAAATGAGTTGTGAGAGGTACATAAAAAGATAGAAATATTTGTGCAAAAATTTTATTTGTCAAATTTATAAGTAGTTCAGACAGACTTTGTACTTGACAAAATGAGAAATTCAGGTAAAGTAAATTTGACAGCACTGGCCACCTTTCAGTACCAGAACCATGCTCCCTTAGCTTCAGCAAGATGTCCATATGATGTGCCATCTAAACATCTGGATAAGCATCTGTAATGCTGCACAAAGACTGTTCAGCTGCAATTTTTTTCATATATGTTTGCTATAGTATAAGTTTTTCATATAAGTTTGGAAAACTTATTCAGAGATGGGATATAGTGTTTGACACATAGATGAGAAAGAAAAAAAAATCTTTATTATCTTCCTCTCACTGTAGACTATTATAACATTTTTTAAAAAGAATTTATGCAGACAAATGGTGCATTCTTATGAAAACTCTTTGATAGCTACCTGGGGAGAGTTCATCAGTCCTTGATACCCAACTTGTTATTCCTAGTAGTTCATAAATCATCATCTCCTCAATTTTCATTAAACAGTATCTTCATCATTTCAGGATTTTAATAAAGATAAAAAATGGCAATTCTCAAGGTATAAGAATCTTCTATTGGCTTAATCATCTTACAAATAAAAGTGGGTGGGAAGGGATAGGTGAGCGGAGGGAAAGCATCCAATTAATAATAGCAAATGATAGATGCTTCTGCTTTGCTTTTATTAGTTCTTCCATCTTCTATAAAGGCTTTTTGAATGGTGCTGCAAATATTGCATTCCAAAAAATTGAACAGGCCTTGTCAGGTAGAGTTACGGGGAAAAAACTAGACTTCATTTGATTTTAAAATAAAAGTCAATTAAAATGTAATTAAATCCAGTAAACAGTAACAGAGTTGGAAGGGACCTTGGAGGTCATCTAGTCCAAACCTAGACTAGGGATTCGAACCGCTGGACTGCCAACCTTTCTGAACGACAAGCTCAGTGTCTTAGCCACTGAGCCAACTAGCCAGGCTAATGTAGTCACTTGCCATTTATTGAATAGTTTAAAACTCATACATTAAAATTACAATTTCAAGCCTCGAAGCTAAACTCAGGTTTGTAGGCAGCAGCACATGAGGTCTTGGGGTCATAAATTGCTTATTTTTAACCTCTCTAGTCTATTGACAATAGTGTGCTTCCAAATCAAATCTGTTGGGGAACTTGGGTGGTGGGGTGTTAATACCATACTCATAACTCACTAGGAAGACTATTGATACTTTTGAACTATGGTGTTGGAGAAGACTCCAGAGAAGAGCGTGGACAGCCAAGAAAACAAAACAATGGATCATCAAATGATCCAGACTTGTCACTTAAGGCACAAGTGGTCAGGCTCAATTATCTTACTTCAGACACATTATGGAAGACCTAGCTAAATGGAGAAGACTCAGATATTGGGGAAGATGAAAGGAAAGAGAAGAAGGGGATGACCACCATCAGCAAGACTGATAGACTCAGTTATACTGGTGATGGGTATAATGATGGAAGACCTGAAAGATCAGATTAGGGACAGATTGTCATGAAGGAAATCTATCTGCATGGTCACTAAGGGTCAACACCAATTTAATGGCACATAATCAATCAATGGCAAAAGGTGTGATGATGTTATCTTAACAGAAGATGCTTTATATTGCTCAGAATCCAATTCTTTTGTAAGACATAGATGAAACCAGTTTATTTACTGAGTGTGATAACTGGGAAGACACAGTCAAAAGGCAATAGGCGTTCCTCAATTTTTTCTGAAACTGAAATACAGGTAGCAAGATTGGTTCCTCTAAAATATGGGTAGTTAGATTGGTTCCCCTTAGTTATATATAGTTGGCAAGCCACATTTAGTTCTATCTCCATTTTCTGTGATCACAAATCAAAATGGGGTTCATAAGTGCTGTAGATACAGAATAGAGGATTTCCTGACACAAATTTTTAAAAATCAGTGGAAATCCTCTGAGAACCATCTCCATATTCAAAACAATTTCCATTTTTAATAATTATGCTGGAACACCTGATTATGCAGCAGCACCTGATTAGATCTGAGCCAAATCAGCTTAGAGAAGCTGGCATGTTCTTTTTTGAGGACAATTGTTGTGTTCCCTTGGAAATCATTTCAAGTCAAGGGAAAGCATTTCTTAAAACAAATGATTTGCACACCTCAGGCTGCAAACCAAAAGGGATGTTTCTCACCTTCAGGTTTTTCCTTTCTCTAAGTGAAATTAGAATGGATGAATGAATGTGTTATGTCACTTTTTAAAAAATGTTCCTACCCTGGGACTTGCTTTTTTTTTTTTTTTTTTTGTAATTGTGCAATGAACTTGTACTGAATCCATCAATGCTGAGTGCTAATGTGTTGCAGTTTGCTAGAATGCAATGGATCGTTTGTCGATTTGAACACACATGTGCTGCTATAGTATGAAGTAGACGCTGTAACTGCTAGGTTGGAAAATGGTGAAGGTATGTTTTTCTGACCCTAAACCACTCCTGGTGCTGGAGAAGACTCCTGTGAGTCCCTTGGACTGCAAGGCGATCAAACTGGTCAGTTCTAGGGAAGATCAACCCAGACTGCTCATTAGAAGGCCAGATCCTGAAAATGAAACTCAAATACTTTGGCCACTTAATGAGAAGAAAGGACTCATAGGAGAAGAGCCTAATGCTGGGAACGATTGAGGGTAAAAGAAGAAGAGCACAACAGAGAATGAGGTGGCTGGATGGAGTCACTGAAGCAGTAGGCATGAGCTTAAATGAACTCAGAGGATGGTAGAGGACAGGAAGACCTGGAGGAATGTTGTCCATGGGGCTGTGATGGGTCAGACACAACTTTGCAACTAACAACAAAACCACTCCCAGTCAGATGCCACTCCTGCTTTTGACCTTAAAGATGCTAACTATAACAAAGGGAGACAGAACAGATGCATTAGTTATGACATTAATTCCAATCATACTCTTTAACTGTTTATAAACCTAGAAACCAATACATCAAAACATTCAGGTTGCAAGACTTTTTGCCTCAACAGTAAGCTCCCAACAAGAACTGGCCAATGCTGAGAGTAAAGTTTGCCTCAATTAAGAAGCAGCTTGCTTGCAAAATATGCTTACAAGGCTCTGAAACTGGGAAATGTATGTAACAATAACTCATAGGCTCTTTTGCTGATTGGACAGGCCCTCTGGGCTACAATGACTGACAGTTCAAAACCAGCAAGAGAAGAAGAAGCACTTAACTTTTTACTATATACTGTTTGTCTGATTTCCAATTCCCATTCTCCCTGTGAGAGAAAAAGCAGATCAGCAGTAATTAAGAGCAAATAAAAAATAGAGGCACGGAAATGATTAAAAATCTTCCCCTTTCCATTTTCTTCTGCCCCATCTCCCCAGCTTTGCAACCAGATGAAGTAACCGTAAGATTGACAGTATATATGTTTGCATTTATAACATAACTCTACATTTTCAAGTTTATGATAAAGATGGTATTTACTCATGGTTCCAACATCCTTCACCATTGGCCTGGGGGATTGTAAACTAGGAAAACATGACATAGAAATCTGGTCGCTAGCAATGAATATCAGTGTGGTGCCATGTGTGCTCAAAAGAAAGGATTAAGAAATTGAGAATACCAGAAAGCAGGCAGGAAAGTAGGAAAATTGGATGCAAACTAAGAAATAGAATAGAATAGAATAGAATAGAATAGAATAGAATAGAATAGAATAGAATAGAATAGAATAGAATAGAATAGAATAGAATTTTTTTTATTGGCCAAGTGTGATAAGACACACAAGGAATTCGTCTTGGTGCATATGCTCTCAGTGTACATAAAAGAAAAGATACATTCATCAAGAATCATAAAGTACAATACTTAATGATAGTCATAGGGTACAAATAAGCAATCAAATCATATTAGGAACAGCCAATATACATTGTAAGGATACAAGCAACAAAGTTACAATCATACAGTCATAAGTGGGAGGAGATGGTAATAGGAACAATGAGAAGACTTAGAAAATAGTTTGACAGTGTTGAGGAAATTATTTGTTTAGCAGAGTGATGGTGTTAGGAGAAAAAACTGTTCTTATGTCTAGTTGTTCTGGTGCGCAGTGCTCTATAGAATCATTTTGAAGGTAGAAGTTGACACAGTTTATGTCCAGGATGCAAGGGTTTGTAAATATTTTCACAGCCCTCTTTTTCACTCTTGCAGTATACAGGTCCTCAATGGAAGGCAGGTTGGTAGCAATTGTTTTTTCTGAGGTTCTAATTATCCTCTGAAGTCTGTGTCTGTCTTGTTGGGTTGCAGAACCAAACCAGACAGTTATAGAGGTGCAGATGACAGAATCAATAATGTTCTTTGCAAGAAATAATATTCATGAAATAAAGTAAAGTTACATGTTTTTAGTGAAAGAAAGGTAGACAAGTGGGTACAGTACATAATAGGATGGATGCATAGAAATAGAACAGAACAGAATAACAGAGTTGGAAGGGACCTGGGAGGTCTTTTAGTCCAACCAGGCAAGAAACCTTATGCCATTTCAGATAAATGGTTGTCCAATTTCTTCTTAAAATCTTGCATTGTTGGAGCATTCACAACTTCTGAGTTGTTCCACTGATTAATTGTAACTGTCAGGAAATTTCTTCTTAGTTCTCGGTTGCTTGATTAGTTTCCATCCATTGCTTCTTGTCCTGCCTTCAGGTGCTTTGGAGAATAGCTTGACTCCCTCTTCTTTGTGGTAACCCCTTTAGATATTGGAACACTGCTATCATGTCACCCCTACTCCTTCTTTTCGTTAAATTAGACATACCCAATTCCTCCAACTGTTCTTTTTATATTTTAAACAATTTTGCAGTTATCTTATTCAAAAATGAATTACGGGGGGAATGGAAAAAGAGAGGCAGGAACCGCTGATCTACAGCTGTGAGAAAGCAAACTCTGTGGGCTTTTGTAATTGAGTTATTATTATGGTTAGTTGCACAATCAGCCAGATATTTAGATTGGATTTGGCGTTTTTGTCCACCTATCAAGTCCTTCCCAAGACCTGGGGTAGGCAGATATTTTTGTTGGATGGTGCTTAAGATATTGCCGGATATTGCAGGATGATTATTTTGATACTGTCAATGTAGTTTAAATTGTGCTCCAGATGTTTTGGAACTGCACCCAAAATACCTATTATAATGTATGTTTGCTTTCATTTGCTACTTTTACTAGCAGGTGTTTATATTTTGTGATTTTCTTCAGCTTTTCCTCCACTATTCTGCTGTCTCTAGGTACTGTCCACTCTCCAGACTTTTTTTGTCTTTCTTATCAACAATTGTTAGGTTTGGCGTGTTATGTGGCAAGTGCTTGTCTGTTTGACTTCTAAATTCCCAGAGCATTTTGGTTTCTTCATTTTCTATTACTTTGTCTATTTTGTGGTCCCAACAGTTCTTGCTTGGAGATAAATTGTAGCAGGCCAATTAGATCTCTTTAACTTTTCATGGTATGCAAGCTTCAATGCATTTTCTTCATTGTTCTTCGGATATTCTTTAAACAGCCTTTTTCTTCACAGTCTATGCACTTGCAACGTTTTGTGTCCACCTATGCTTCTTGGTAAATTGCTTTATTTGTTTGTTTGTTTGTTTGTTTACTTACTTACAAAATTTATTGGCTGCCCATCTTACAACAGGGTAATTCTGGTCCTCTTACAATCATAAATGCTTTATATCAGCATGATATTTTTCAAGTAAATATTCCATTGAGCTAAGCTCAACTGTAGATGACTTAATGGATGTATCCATTCTTGGTAGAATATTTCCATTATTTTTTCATACAGCAGCCCAGTCCCAGGACTCTTCATGGTTTCCCATTCAGTGATCCACAGGGAGCACTGTTTATTTATTTTTTTAGATCAGATAAGATTTTTTACTTACTTGGCCATTTTCATTGCATTATAATCCACTAAAGAGAAGATGAGTCCTCTCTTAGTCCCTCATATTTTTAAATCAATATTTGATTGTAAGTTTACTATTCTTATATTATGTTCACAATGCCTGGCTCTGAAATCCAATTCTGCAGGTGAAGGACACAGCAGATTTTTTTTAAATATAAAGAAACGTAAAGAGCTCACCTCAATCTCTTGCAAGGTTATACCAAAACAAAATTGCAGAAGATGAACACATTTGCTGAAGTTTTATCCGTGCTAATGTTGTAATAACCATATGTCAATAATAACATAAGATCCAATATTTGACACCTATGTGATAAATATTTACTGCTCTACCTTAAAATGCAGTACACTTGCTTTCAATAATGTTTGTCTTCTATCCTCTATTTATCACTGTAACTAATAATTTTCTATAGAAAAGGATGCAGAGATGATGATGGGCAAAAAAAACCCCACCCCATCACCTTTATGATATTTGTCTCTCAGATTTTCACAGGAAGATATAAATATGTTACAGAGAGTAGTATTATAATAAACAAACAATGATAGGAAGTAGAATTTTTCAAAATGATGCCAGTGCATTGCTTATTCAGAAAAGAAATTTTGGACAGTCATATCAGATGGAAATCTAAGAAGACTAAATAAAATCTATCCCTATTATTAGCAGGTATGGGCATACAATATTCTGTATTTTTTTCTGAGTTCATAAAGCAAGCAATCATATTTCTTGTAGTCCACGAATCTTCTTTTTTCATAACATTTGGGATAATGTGAAGAGTGCATGGGTTTGCAATCCCCCCCCCTTTTTTAACTTTATCACTGTCAATAATAGTATCATCATTTTGTTTGAACTCCAGACTAATCACAAGGGAATGCTGGGAACACAAAGGGAGCAGACACTGAATTTTCCAAGCGCTGTGGCATGTGTCAGAATGAGTAAAAAAAAATGGAAAGGCAGGATGAGGGAAAGAATGGCAGTGATGTAGATGTTCTGAAATGGAAAGAACAGATAGATGACCCAGCTGTCTTTTAAAAAATACTAGATCCAGAAAGCAAGCAGCTCTCTGTACAAAGGAAATGTTCTCTTTCATCTTCAGTATGAAAGATCTTTCTATAGGAATTTTCTGAAGTTCACACTAGGGGGCAAAACCATTTTGCTTCACCAGTTTTCTGCTCAAGTACTTCCCTAAAGGCTAACACTGATCGTCATGTAACAGAGAAAAAGAAGAATGGAAATGAAATAGCTTTTTCTCCCTCATGCTTTCAAAATGATTTCCTATACAGTATTAAATTAAGGCTGCAATTCCATGGAGACAAAGTCTATGAGTGGAGGGGAAAGAGAGAGAAAGGGAGTTAAAGAGCAAGAGCAATTTATTTTCTATGTAATTTATAGGACGATCCCTATATAAGTGCTTTTTTTAAGACACAACCACATTCTGTTGTATTTTCATATTCCCAAACATATGCTGATGTTTGCATTTTTTTTTCCTAGTCAGGAATGATGAACAACAAAATAATCCACCTATTTCTGCCACACAGGCTTCATCTCAGTCTCTTCTGGCAGATAATGATATTTCAAAATAACACCAATTCATGCCAAGTTTGTTTCATTTACTTATTTATTCATTATGTTCTTGTTTTTTTCTTTATCTAGAGAGAACCATGGCTAGTTAGCCCAACATTGACCAAGCATCAAGAATCAAAATAACAGCCTATGCATTCCCAGCCTTTTGAATCTGCAGTCAAGATGGGGGCAATAGTGCATCAAACTATTAAGGCTTAATGCTGATTCTGAGGTTTCCTTGAAATCTCAGTGATTCACATGAGGGTTTACTTGTGTATAGGAAAACATGAGGAATGTTATTGAAATTTGACTGGCTTTATTAAGTGGTTAAATTCATGCAGTGTAGTAAAAGCCAAATTACCTAACTTAACTACTGACTTTGGGGCAGTTCCAAAGGAATAAGTAATCAACAGTATACAAAACATAATTAATTTTCTTAATTAATTATTAGTGCTGACCAGATTGTTTAGAGTCAAAATCATCAGAATGAAGTAAAGGTTGACTAAGCAAATTAAAAAAACTAAACAATGTTGGCTGGCGGCCCCCAGGGGGAGAGCATTTTCTGGGGGAGTGCTGACCCTCTAGAACAGTTTGCCCAGCAGGCTTAAGGCAGCATCCAACCTCCTCTCCTTCTGCCATGAACTGAAGATGTGGTTTTTTCATCAAATGGACTGACCCGTTGAGGGGGGTTTTTACATTGTAATAATTTTAATTAATTTTAACTGGATTTTAATTTATATTTCATTCATATTGTTGAATTTTTTGTCTTGTAAGCCACCCTGAGTCCTTCGGGAGTAAATAAATAAATAAACAAACAAATAAACAAATAAATAAATGAAGAAGTTCATGTCTATGATGATAGAGCTTTGCCACCATGCTGTTGATTCAAGTTGGCAGTCTTTGACACGTATCTTGGGAAGGGGCAGTGTTACTGTTATACTTTGTCTGATTTTTTATTTTATTGTTTTGACATTTTGTATTATCATCATCATTATTATTTTGCATGTCACCAGAGCCTATAGATGGGAGGGAGGGAGGGAGGGAGGGAGGGAGGAAGGAAGGAAGGAAGAAAGGAAGGAAGGAAGGAAAGAAGGAAGGAAGGAAGGAAGGAAGGAAGGCTTAATATAGTACCTTTTGGTGAAAAGGTCCGTTCTTTATACTTACTCTAAGAAATATCATCCCCTTTAACTTTAACATTCATCAGAGTCATAATTCATGTTCTGTATTTATTTATTACTCCCAAAATAAAAATGGCCCAAAACCAGCACCACAACATAGCACATCTCCTGCCTCCAAACACTTAATGTCCTGAGGGAACAACCAGGTCTTCAAAGCTTTTCAAATGGCTAGCAGGATCTGAGACAATCAAATCTCAGAGGAGAGACAGGCACCACAATCGAATAGATTCCTAGGTTTTATCAGATGACATTATTTCAAGAAAGTTATTTCAAGACATCAAGGATACCCACTTTACTGAAAGTATGGGAAGGCAAAAACAATTGGGTACAGGCAGTCCTGAAAATAATCTAGTGCTATATCAAGAAACACTTTGTAAGTGGTTACCAATACTTTGAGTTGCATCCAGAAGCATACTTCGCAGGCTTATCTGGTTGACCAAGGAAATCAGAGCACACATACTACTTTTGTTACAAGGTTATAGTAACATAATCTTTCATATCTGAATACAGACTTCTCCTCTCTCCTTTTATCTTTGTGAGAACTGTGGAAGCTTCTTGTCTGAGATGTTTTCTCAAATTACATTTCTGATCCTAACTCAGATTTCTTTATCTGACTGTTGTTTTGATTGTGGCTCTTCCTCCTGTTTCTCCTGTTTATTTATTCTTCCCACTCAATCATTGAGGGAGCACACAGCACATGAAGTACAGGTATTTCATGGTTGCCCATGACTATCTATACCACTACATTATGGATCACATGCAGCTTTTAGATGGCCTTCAGGGGCATCTCCACCTGCCACAAATTGCAATAATCCAACCAAGAGATGGCCAAAGTATGAGCAACCTCAAGTAGAGCCCTCTGGTCCCAAATAGACATGACTATTTCCCAAGATTGAGTTAGGCAAAGGACCTCTAGGCTACAGCTACCATCTGTTTTTGATCCCTCAGTACTAAAGATGAAAAATTCCAGTGTTGGGATAAAGTAATCTCAAAATCCACAGTCATTTGTTCTTTCCAGAGTTACATCAAAGTCTGGTCTTCTTCATCCAGGCATCCAAGCCTTCAAGTACTAGGACAGAATGTTGACAGTATCCCATGGACTGCCATGGCAGAGATGTATAGTTAAGTATTGTTAGCATCTTTATGTTCAATTTTTTAATAAATGTATGTATGCAATTGGAGTCAGGTTAGCTTTTCCTAGACTGGAGAGTGATCTTATTCATGTTCTAAATGTACATTCTTACTGCTCTTAAAGAGAACAAGAAACCTCTAGAAAGGGAGTTGATCCTTCTCCACAAAAGCAATCTTTAGCTCTAGATTTTCACGTGTCCAGATTAAGATTTAGTAATTGTTCTAAAACTTGAAAAGATGTTTCTATTGGAACTTCAGTGACTACAGAAAGTGGTTTCCACAGAAATTGCAATCCTGTACTAAAAGGTATGACTCTGTAGGAACAAACATGTTAGCTATGCTCTGTACGCAGGAAGAGAAGAATCTGGACTACGCAGAATCTTTTTTGCCTCCCACTGTTGCCACAAACATGACAGTCCAGGAAATGTGACAACCTGACCTATCTTGCAAGGTTGGAGGTACAGCAACCCTCCATCCCAACATAGTCATAATGATATGGTTGTTAAATAATGTTGCAGCTCTAGAAAATATAAAAAGTAGCAATTTATTAGTGCTGAATTGAAAGAGAGTGGAAACTTTTCAGAGGCCTTCAAAAAATATCTTGAACTGTAACTCTTTTCTACTAGTCTAGTGCCATTAAAATGCAAAGCTAATCAGCTCACAAACCAAATTAGACAACTCTTAATTCTTGGCTGCGTAATGATCCCGATGCTTATTTCATCAAAGTTTAATATTTTTATAACTGAAAGCCAGATTGATTACAAGTTATTTATATTTTTGCATGTATGCATTTAGCATGACTAATCATTCAAACTATGCCATTGTTGCATGTCTTCATGATGTCTGATGTCATGACATAAAGGATGGAAAAGAATAGCGAAGTATGTTTCCAGAACACATTTCAGTGACATGCATTTTAAAAAAAAAAATGAGACAGAAAAATTTCCACTGTAAAAGTAAAACTAGATTTCTAATTTGACAAATAAAAGCTAACTGTGGCATGGTCACAATATCCAGTCCTTCAACATCTAAGGGTATTTGGCATTTCTTTATGAAAGAGTATGGAATTGTTTGGAAGGAAAACAGCAAGCATACAGTATTGGGGAGAAATATCCTTGTAAGAAATTAGGTTGATAGTTTTCTTTGGATCCAGTCATGCCATGGTTCATTATTTGATAATGGAGGAAATGGTGGATTGGAACCTGGATCATCAGTGACATGTTATAAGTAGAGCCAGCAAGACTTTGAATTAATGAGAAAAATGCTTGCTAGCTTGCTGCAGGGGAAGAAAGAAACCACAGT